>OX388345.1:81051187-82309666 GCA_947579665.1 Sympetrum striolatum
GATTTAGATGCTATCTTTGTCATAACACATTTTGATTGTAGGGAGTATAACATTTCTCTGATACATTATATAGTTGATTGGCACATTTCATAGTAAATTTTTTGCGGAAGGGTTACTTGAAAATTTCTATGAAGCATCTATTCTTGGGCAGATAGGTTCAGTATTTTCTCAAAATATTGATTTAAGTATCACAAATTTTCATCATTTTATGCTTTTACTGTTTCACTGTAAATGAATTGTTTATATATGTTACTCGACTAAAATATTGTTTTTCTGTTTGATGTGTGTGAACTATCTCACACGTACATGTTAGATAAAATAGAAATTTTCTCTCTTTTTCTCTTCTGAATATTTAAAGACATTGTAGTTTTTGTACAGAAATTGTATATGTGGCGCTTAAAGAGATTCAATTGATTACAACTTAGGCTTAATTTTGCAGACCCTAAAATCCACCCCAATACGGATTTAGTCTTTGGTTGAAATGAGGAAGGCGTTCAAAACCTAGTACAATAAGTCTGAGTTCAGTGATTTTTTTTCTGCTATCACTTAATGCCTACTAAATGTATTTCACCTAAATGGCATTATAAAAATTAATTTGAGGTATGTTCAAAAGTAAATTGTCTTAAACCACCCCCTTCACCTCTTGATTAGATTTTGGATATCCTCCTAGGAGTCACATTTATGGGGTAGTGTAACTGTGAATGGTGTGTTCTCACAGCATTGTTCAATACAGCATTATCACAATTTTGTGATAATGCTGTATTGATAAGTTTCATTAGTCCTGATTCCTCATTTTCTAGTTATTTACAAGTTTTGCCACAGCTAGACAAAATTCTGGTGGCAGCTACAAAAACTGTCTTTTTGATACATTTGATTTGATACCAAAAATGCCAATCATATAAAATACAAACAATGATTAACTAAAAATATATGAAGGAAAAAACAAGCAACAAACTACTCGCTGGTACATTTTTGGCAAAAGTACAATCCAATTTAAAGAAAGAGAATGTAATAGATAAAGGAGGTGCAAAATGCCTTAATTAAAAATTTTATTTCACCAATTGGCATCTTTGTCAGCTTTGCACTCCTTCTTGCACCAGTATTTGGAGACAACAGGAAGACCTAAATTACTGACCATAATGCCTAATATATAATGCATAATTTGGAAAAAGAATGAGTTGATGACACAGTTACGTGAAGGATTAGAAATGGGAACAAAAGTTAACTGTTGAAAGCTGGGAAGGTTACTTTTTTAGTTAGAAGCACTAGTATCATGAAAGAGAACAATTTCAGTGAAGTGACTATTTATGAGTTTACTAATCCTAGAAAATTGAGCATTCAGAAGATAATTAGTTCTATTGTATGAGGAAGAAATAATACTGATGTTACACGCACACCAAGAAGGAAAATGAAAATTGAATATAGTTGGGGAATTACCAAATTATTGAATAATTAAAAATAAATGAAATATCTAAAAGAATATGACAACTGGAAATAGTGGAAAGATTTATAGAATACATAATTTGGAATACTGTCATTATTTATCCTGAGTTATCCTATATGCTATACTGAGTGCTTGAGGTGATATTGGGGCCAAATACAAGAAGCATATTCTAGGTAGGCCATACTAGAAAAATGAAGGGATATCTCAACGTGTTAATATCATTGAAATCACTTGGTGATCTAGAAATGAATCCCTGAGTTTTAGATCCATTTTAAAAATTAAGAAAATATATGAAAATGATAAACGTTTTGGTTGAGATCCATCCATACTCCATGGTTTATTATTATTACACTATTATTTTGAGATGCTATTTGAAAATCTGTTTAGTTGGCAGGTGGGGTTCAAGGGTCGCCGCCTCCACCACAGAGGGTCACCCATTCCGTATACAATAGAATGGGACTCCTTCTGAAATCTCTGATAGCGGTAACAAGAGTAACTCCTGCATATCGCCTGTCTCGTCGCCAGGGTCCTGACTCCTATGTAATTTGTTACCGCATTTTTCTCGGAGAACCTCAAATTCATTTATTAGGTAAGATAGATATAAGGATGTACAAGTATTTATTCTCTTGCTGTGTATCTATATTTTCATATCTCTTTTTTATGGATAGTTGAATTAGTGGTATATAATTTATAGAATCAAAATCATCGACAAAAGAATAGGTGTAAGTATAAGAGTATCATTATTGTTACCAAACTATTACAACCTAAGTTATTAGGTCATGAGATAGGTACAACTTTATATTCATGTAATTTAACGAAGGTTCCATCAGACTTACTGCAGCATCTTTACATCTAAAGTCATCATTTCACTTTAAAATTCAGGAGAAAAGCATGAATGTCTGCATGAGACAAAGCCATAAATATTTAAATCTCCAAGAAAAGAATCGTTATTGTAAAGATTTTAAGTCTAAATTGTTTTTTATTGGGACTATAAAATTTTCCTTATCAATTGTGTAACATTTTTGCAAGGCAAAATAATTAGCATTATCTGGGTAAAAATATAATTTACTTTCTCACTAAAATTTTATGTTGTTGCATTAAACCACCATTAGAAGAAATTTTTTCCAACGTGCACAAAGCTGTTTATATTCATGTCAACAAAGAATTCTATACCTTTCTATGATCCTCTACAGAATGAGGAAGTTCAATATGTTGACATAATATATTTTGAGAAAGGAATGAGATGTATCACGATTGTTCTTACTCTAAATTCAGTTGCTTAAAGCCAACCTTTGATTCCCTACTGCTCTATTTTAGGTAAATGCTAATGAGCTTAAATTTGACAGTTTTATTTTTTGTCAAGGGAATGACACTTTTAAGGGGAAGGATTTGGTAAAATTTGGCTATATATGAATTTTATTGATTTTTTCCTCTAAGTGCTGTTTCACAGTGCAAATAAAATAAACTGCCCTCCTATATCTTAAATATAAATATTTCTAAAATCCAAGGAGGTGGCCATGATGCTGTGGAATTTCATAATGTAAAGATGGTTTTATAAATCTTTCTGTTGATCATTTTTTAAATCTCGTTTTTCATTATGTGTTGTATATTCCTGCTTAAGAATAAGCTTTTATAGTCATGAAAAATATATTTATGTGCATTTCTTATGGCTCCTCTCTGAATTACTTTTGATTTAATCTAAGATGAAGCTTGTAAAGAGATTCTTTGTTCAAGAATCTGAATTCTATGATTGAACTTTTTCTACAGGAGAAGGAGTACATCATTTTCGCATAGGTCAATTGCATACACCACTTGGCCTTCAATGTCTTTCTGTAGCATATCGTACCAAAATGACTATTTCACCTCAACATACAGGAGTTGGAACTGGAGTCGCTGCAAGAGGAGAATGCTCTTCCCCCTCCATCATGCTTAAAAGTGATCATTTCAGGCCGGAAATAACTCCACCTCATAGGTAAATATAGATTAATTCATTAAATCTTTATCTTTCATCTCCTGAAATCAGGCTGATGGGATAGGAAAGCTTTATATAGTCTTATTATAAACATCATATAAGGTATAGATGGAGATATCTTTATTCCAAGTATCTTGAGTACATTAAAATACGTTAAGAGACAGAAGTACCTTGAGTAGTATTTCAGTTAGCATAAACTTGAATTGAACATTAAAAATTTTATTCAACTATTATTTAAGAATGTTTAAGTATTTGAATTGAAGGATTTTTGTTGGATATATATTCCTATGAATCTGGTTTGGTTAATTTAGCCTTGTGTTTGATTTTTATTTTTACAAAGATTTCATTTCAAAGGAAAATAAATAAGTTTCAGAAATTAATAAACATCTTCATTAATAAATACCTTTTTATTGAATCAATAGAGGATGACATGACTAGATGAAATTCCATCATCAAGTAATTTATTGCAAAACTATTCCTATGCAATCTTATACTTTTTCTGTGAAAATCATTCTATCAAAAATGAGTAAGACCCTGCTTTCTTAAAAATGATCTTGGCTTCAGCTGTGTTATTTTCTCAACTTACCATTCTTGTGATGTATCTCCTTTAAATCCAGTAAAGTAAAAATCTCTTGATTTTGAAATTCATGTGCTAATTAATGCTACTTGAAATCCTCCCAAATTTGAGTTAAAGCTTGCACAAAATAAATTTATTTACCATCCTTTTATTAACATCTGTAACTGCAATACTTTAGTATATATTCTCTTCATTTTATAGATGTGCTTAATCAAAATTATTACTCATTAGTTTTTACAATGTACCCAAGAACTTTAAAAATGAATTTGTGATATCCTAAGCAAATTTATTCAAAAGCATGACTTTGCCAAGAAAACTCCTTTTAAATTTATGTCATAATTGTTTCTTTGTTCATTAAACCATACTAGGAACATTAACATACTCAAGAAAAACTCATTTAAAATGTAATATGTAGATAATTTTTGCATTAGAATCATGTAATTGTGGTGACAATTTTTAGATTTTATACAATATTCAAACTAATCCTTGCGTAGAATAAGAAATAAGATTAAACTGTGATACTAACAACTGAAAAAATATGAATGGCTATGAATGGCTTCACAATTTAGCTTTTCATTACTGATGTAACCCAAGAAAGAGTTTCATTTTCTTGTTGTACAGTGAGAAGTGAAGTGAATGAAAACTCAATATAATTTTACATTTCAAATTACAAATATTTTTGCATGCCTAATTGTTAACTAATCAAAACTTTTAGTTTTGCAAACTTCCTGTCAAAAATCTATGAACCAAACAGAATCCTGTAATTAGGGGGAATAACTTTTGACGTAGAATTGCAATATTTTAAAATGTCTTTCATCAAATTAATGAGGTTTTTCCTTTTCATTTATTATTGATTATAATTAATGCCTGCTATGAAGTTGCTTATTATTATGCAAACATCAATTCCATTTTGTTCAAAGTTTTCTGGAAAATATTTTGGTAAATCCTGAAATTATTGTTTTTCTGATAAATTAGATCTCCAATATCTAACAAAATGCATGAAAAGAATAACGCAGGCGGTCTGCAGAATGGTGTGGCACCTCCTAAATTTACCAATGGATATGCCAATGGAGTTCCTTCCAAGTGCAGGTGAGGTTTGCATTTATTTTGTTGCTGTTACCTCTCTCTCCTTCTTTTTGACTAATGTGATTCTTAATGTTAAATGGCAGTGAGATTTGTTTGAAGGGAATCTGAATTTTCTTTGAAGACGCACCTTTTTTCCTAAATTATGTCTCGAAAAATTTCCCTGCGTCTTATATGTGAAGGTTAAACCTCCACAGGTTAACTTTAAATACTGAATGCTATTTTTAGCCCAGATGGTCTATACTACCTATTTCATAATTGCATTCAATGATTGTGTTAATATTTAGCTTTTACGAAACGTGACAACTAAAAGAAACTACATTATAAGTTATTGTGGTACCGCGCTTTCGCACGGACTATTAAAACTTTTTTTTCCTTGTGAGTTGCCAACTTAATGAGGGTGCGTCTTATATGCCGTCAAATACGGTAGTTGAAAACCATTTAAAACTAATTTAAAGTGTGGGTAATGATAATGGTTGAATCTGAAATTTAATTATGCAGGTTTGAATTTCAAAATGGAATTACAATAAAAAATTTAAGATCTTGCTTAAGATTTGAAATTTGTCTCTCAAAGAAAATCAAGCAATTTAATTTATGTACTTGGTATTGAGTTAAGACTTGAATAAAATGTATATGTTTTACAACTATCACATCATATGTATTTTACGTTGTTTTTCTGTGGGTTGTCTCTACTCTGCCTGTAACATCAGAGTTTATCATAAATGTACTGCTATGGCAAATATAATTTAATTCCTCCTTTATAAAATTATGAGGATAATCCTAAAATTAAATTGCCATAAGATACAGAAATTCTATCCGTTTGAAATTGAAGAATTTTATTTCAGTATCTTATCAGTTACCTTTTTCAAACAATTATTATCTCTATAACTACTTCTTAATTTCATGGTCACACCATTTGTCTCAGCCAATATTGCTATGCCTTCAACACTGAACATCAAAATGCCAGAAGCATTTGCATGAACTGTTGGTATCATTAATTTAATCAAAAGTTTCAGCATAGTGTAGATACAAAAAACCATCGGCTTCTGATAGGCAACATGAAAACAATATAAATACTTGTGTGAGTCAGACCTGGTCAAAGTATGTGGCATGCGTACTGAATTTAAAAAAAAATATATCTACTAACCACTAAGTGCCTGCTGAAACAGTCTCTTTGGTTCCACTTGGGAAATTTTTATCTATAAAAGTTTAATTTAATTAGTTTAAAGAAATATTACAAAAGTCCTTTTCAAGTGCAAGCAAAGATTTCCATACTTTAAAGAATTGCGTCAAATTCATTCACACATACATACACCTATATACATATAATGCTATGTTCAACCCAGTTGATATATGGTAAAATGAAAATACAAGAACTGATGTACTTATACAACTGATAAATACTTATTGAATTGCAATGGATGTACTAAGCCACTGTTACATATTCATTTGATTATCAACAGGGATGCCTTGGATATGGAGGGAAAGTCACCGAAAGGAAACGAGAAGATCAAAATGGGAGCATTTGCTGATATTGTAAATAAAACTGGTGTTATCCCTTCTCTCGGATCTGATGCTGAGCCCGAGCCTTTCAGCAGTCTCCTGAGTCGGCCTGTTCCGTCAGCAAATCAGCAAAACGGTGTTGAAGTGAATGGAAAAAAGTGTCCTGAAGTGTTAGACAATGTCAAGGATAAAAATGGCCTTCCTCCAGAAGATCAAGATGTGGAAGATAAGTTTGAAGATGCAAGTGAGAAGCGAGGAGATGACGGAGATCATTCACCGAGATCGAGTATTTCTGGTACATCAGGAGTCGATGATTTCATCCTTGTAGATTTGGTGAGCATTACCTTTATAAAAATGAAGTTGGTAACTAAGCACTGGGTAGTAGTTTTCAGTTTTATATAAGCCAGGAGATAAATGGAACTAAATTGTCTGATGTCTCAAAGAATCAAACTTCAATCTACTATATTGCGTACATTGAAATGCTTAACACCTGGAATTAATTTTTTTCTGTATTACAGCTGCATGGCTGAATCCCCATGAGGATTGAAAGATCTGTAATTTAGTAATTCATGGTACAATAGAAGTCCATAATAATAAGTATGGCATATAATGAGAGTTGCATTAAGGAAGTGATTTTTTGGCTATCTTACAGCAAAAAGGATAGGGAGTTACGTCCATTACTATGAGTGGTTATTTCTGAAATATTGGTATGACAAATGCCATGTTTCTATATTTTTCTCTTAGGAGACATATCTCAGAATCCTCAATCGATATAAAGGACTAAATTCAACTAGCAAACAGTAATCTGAGTAGCGTTATCTCTTCAAAGATCAGAAAAACATTAAATGCAAAAATCATCTTCACCTAATTTATGCATTTTTTTCCCACTATTTGACTCTCCCTTCCTCTGCAAAAATGCTTCAGAGAGCTTTGATATGAGACTTCTCATGAGTTTCACTCTTCCATTTGTCCCTCCATTCATCCTATCCTCTAGTCTCTTGTTTCTTTTCGGCGAGGACCCTTCTACTTAGCGCTGGAAATTTTAATTGAGTTCGTATGTGCATCCACCAGTTGGATTTGTTTTCATACAAAACTTGGCACCAAATCGTCTGATCCAGGATGGGTGGGAATGTAGGAGATAAAAGCAGTGCCGATTTGGATTCTGAGGGTAACCTATCCCTCTTACTCATGATAGAGCCATTGCTTATGAAGCACATGAATGAAAAATATCTCTAGGAAAAAATTTTATATGAATTAGGATTATCTTCTAATGATGCACCATTACTTTTCTACAATTATTGAGAATAATTTTCCATACTTTATATAAGAGGATACACTTTCCTTACAGTTTATGAATTAATGAAATACTGTTTTTGATGCAAACATACTTTTTGACACATTTTGAAGCATTTGCATATGGATTAAAACCCCACAGCTTACAGCTTACATCTGCTGCACTCACTGCCCTTGGATTCAATATGATGGACACATAGTGTTAAAGATTGGCTATAACAAGTTTGCTTTATAATGATCACATTTCTAATTTTTGTCAGCTCTTTTTATAATGGACTTCTACTGTATTGCCAAACTTGTCGCCCCCTTGGTTATCAGATATGTTATAAACTATAATTCAAAGTTAATTGATGTAAGTATATTTAGTTCCAGTAATATTTTTTTTATTTTGATTGATTATCAAAAGCAAATAATACAACTTCGATGTTAATTGAGTTACATTTTAATTTAAGTTAGAAATGCTGCTAAAATTTCCCTTCTCATTAAAAGAATACAAATTTAATAACACCAATGCATCATTTGCTCAGTGATCGCATTACAATGAAAAGTTAAAGAGGATTTTTCTCCTCATACATAAGTGATGTTTTTTAAGTAGTAAGAGTACAGTATGAGTGATTTAACCCTTGTTGGATTGAATTATTTGAATAGATTTTAATTATTAATTGTATTTGTTTTATTTTATTAATTTGATCCAACATCTAATTACCATCAGTCTCAATGAATACTTATGTCAGTGTAAACCTTGTGTAGACAAGGCTCTCAATTATTTGTTCAACTCATTATGTAAGCAATTTGTGATGATGATATTGAACAATAACCTCCAAATCCTTACTTAACATGCTCTCTTTGAATTTCCATCAGACTACTCCATTTGCTGGTCCTACTGCTAGTAGTGATTTGGGACAGTTTTACCGTGAATGTCAAACAGCTCCACCCCTGAAAACCTTTTACGAACAGCCAACACTTGCTGATCAGGTTAGTTCAGCATATTTGAAAAAAGCTTATTTGCTCTTTTAAATAATTTAAACTTAGTTTTTTATTTATCTTGCACTATTACAGGGAAACGTATAAGGCTAGGGAACAGTGGTGGAAGGGGCAGTGTAATGAAATAGAAAAGCTGGTGGAAAGCGGGAGGGCCGACCTAATGTATAGTAAAGTGAATCAACTGACGGGGAATAGAATTAGTGATAGAATGGTGATGGTTAAAGACAGTAAGGGAAATCTATTAATGGATCCAGTCACCATAAGGGGACGATGGAAGGAATACGTTGAGGAATTGTATGGGAAAAACATGAAACCCACCAGCATAGAAATAGAAACTGAGGAATGAGTTGAAGAAGACGATGTTGGAACTTAGTTACTTTATAGTGAGATAGAACGGGCATTGCAGGATGTGAAAGGGAATAAAGCAACGGGGATGACGAGATCCCAGTGGAGTTCCTTAAGAACCTTGGAGATAAGGCCAAGAAATTTTTCTGTGAATTAATTTGGAAAATTTATGATGAAGGGCAATGGCCAGAGAATTTTACCAAAACTATCTTGATTCCTTTACAGAAAAAGAACAAGGCTACAGAATGTCAGGATTATAGTACAGCCTAATCTCTCATGCGGCAAAAGTACTTCTAAGGGTTCTGAATAGACGGATGGGGGAAAAATTAAAGGGCTAATCGGAGGAGACCAGTTTGGTTTTCAGAGTGGGAAAAGAATGAGGAATGATATCGGGGTGATGAGAGTACTTGCGGAACGAAGCCTGGAATTTAAGAGGGACTTATGTGTATGTTTAGTAGATTTTGAAAAGGCTTTCAATAAATTCCAGTGGCCAAAACTGATGGGGATATTAAAGAAATATGGGTTAGACAGGAAAGATAGACGTTTAATTCAAAATTTGTATCTGAATCAAACAGCCTGGGTATGGATAGCTGATGGGGAATCGGATTGGGCTGAATTGGGTAGGGGGCTAAGACAAGGGTGTCCTATGTCACCAATGCTTTTTAATATATATGCAGAGGAAATGGTGCAAGAAGCCTGGGAAGAAATAGACAAGGGAGTAAAGGTTGGTGGGAAAGTAGTGAAGTCTGTAAGGTATGCTGACGGTAAAGCTATTGTCTGTGATTCCATAAAGGGTTTGCAAACTTTAGTAAATGCTCTTAACGATAAAGCAAGGGAGTTAGGTATGAAAATTAACGTAAGTAAAACTTACGTTTTGAGGTTCACTAAGGGAAAGAAAGCTAAGTTAATTATTAGGGTGGATGGGGAAAAACTATAGCAGGTAGATAAATTTTCTCATTTGGGAAGTACTCTCTCTTGGGACGGAAGATGTAAAGATGAGGTTCGTAAAAGAATAGCCTTGGCCAAGGAAGCCTGTATGAAGCGAAGGGAATTAATGACCAAAGATCTTGATAAAGGAATCAGGAAAAGATTGGTGAAATCCCTGGTCTGGAGTGTGTTGCTTAAAGGGTGCAAAACGTGGACCTTGAGAAAGGAAGAAGTCAAGCGATTGGAGGCCTTCGAGATGTGGGTATGGCGTAGAATGGAAAAAGTTAGTTGGGTTGATAGGAAAACAAACAAGCTGTAATTGACGTGATTAAGCATCGTCAGAAGAAACGAGTGGGCCAAATATTGAGGGCAGAGGGATTGGTAAAGGTTATACTAATTGAGGGTAGGATTCAGGGGAAAAAACAGAGGAGAAGACAGAGACAAAAGTTGTAGGATGACATAAGGGGTGGGATTAATAATAGGGAAATGAAGGAGATGGCGCTTAATAGTGATTGTTGATTGTGCATGAACCTATCGAAAGGTAGAACACTTATGAAAAACTCTTACTTATTGAATGTAACTTACTTAAGCTAGAGTGCTATATTTCACATGTAAGTTGTTCATCAAAAATGAAAATAATATTTGTTTCAAATACTACAGAAATGAAGTTAAATTTGCTGCTTTAAATAAATCTTGATACAATGCTTTATGTAGCCAAGAGGCTGCTTGTGGTTAATATTTTTGAGATTAATTCTTCATATTTCACTTTAAGCAGCTCATAATATTCTGATTGTGTGTTTATTTGTCAATAAAAGCAGATTTTGACTCCAGTTTTCCATCTTTCACTCTTATCTCATGAAATTTCTAACCTCCGTTGCTTAATTTTCATTGGTTAACCGTTATATTTCTGTATTTGGTAGTTTCACCTTAAATTAGCCTTTTGTCTTTTAAAAATTCAACTATTCATTTTCTTATTAAGGTAAAAGAAATTCCCCAGCAACTTGAGGCCTACGAAGCAAGTCAGTCAGAATTCGACCAGTTGGTGGCATCATTACTTGAGTCTCCCTCAGAAGCCAACTAATTATTCTAATCCAGAAAATGTTTAAAGGTGTCATTCAAAGACTTCAGGGATCATGTTGCCCATTATCAAACCTGGTTGCAAATGAGCTACTGATGTCATAGTAGTTTTATCAATGCATTTGCAGCCTTTTCATGGAGTTCTTCACAATGGTGGTAATGTGATCTGTGATCAGACGTGAACTATGTATTTGACACATATCATCTGATGTAGCTTGTGACTGATATTGCAAGACTGATATGTTGTGGTGGTGCTATTATAAGACTGAATCAATTGAATGTTGACTTTGTCTTCCTCTCAAAATGAACATTTGAATGTAAATATGTAACATCAAGAGGTTGAGGAGATCGTCAATGTGAACATGTAATAAAAATGTTCCTTTTTGTTTGTCATATATTTATGAAATTTTATATTGCGAATGAATGTGATTATGCATGACTTTCATGTACCCTTAGATACTGATTTGTTATTAAAACAAGTAATTTACTCAAGAGCTCTGCACCCTCAATAGTGATTCTCAGAACATCAGTCTTGCTGATAATTATGTCATTCTTATCACAAAATATTTATTGTTATGTCTATTCACACAGCTCACATTTTAACGCCTGAAATTATATTTATTTTTACTAACTTTTTAGTAATGCATTACATTGGAATGCCTTCTATCCAATTTAATTGGAGATTTAGTGTTATTGCAGTCTATTTTTCTGAAGTATATTGGAAATAGTAATATGGGCAATTGGCAGCTTAGGAGGTTACAGAAAATATTTTTATAACAATGAGTCTACTTTTTAAAATTTTATTTTTTCATTGGAATTCTATTTAAGGTGTTGCTGAATTTGCATATGGGTATATATTAGGTCTCACTTTCAATGGCAATATCATCCTTAGATTTATGGTTTAAATAAGAATAGTTCATTTCAAGTTGTTGACTTTTTTATGGAAAGTTCTTTTTTGTGTCTCAAATACTCTCTCAAACTTTTGGGAAGCAAACCTGTGATGAACCCTCTTATCTTCACATTCATCTCTTAGTATCACACATGAGTCAGTCTTATAGTTTCCTGTTCTTATCTTGTTATTTCAATAATACTTAAATCAGTTTCATTCCAGGGGTATTTAGTTGATATACTCAATTTTTAACTGATTTTATTTGTGGAGATTTCTTAATCTGTTCACGAAAAGAAAATGTCTCAGTCTTAATGAATAATCATAGGGATATAAAGTTACAAGCACCTGTTTACCTTCGCTCCTAATCAGATGGATGAAATTCATATGAATCATTTCATAAAATGAAACAACTGTATTGAATTTACAGGAAGTGTAGCATTAAATATCTGAAAACTTATCTAGTTGTGAGTAGCATTTCAGTGGATAACAAATTAAAAATTAGGACCATTCACTTGCCATTATAACATGCTATTCAATGGTTGTAGTCCAAATCAATTGACTCCCTGAAGTTGTTTCCCTGTACATAATTTTGTATTTCCATTTAGAGCTATAATGATACTTACAGTCGATGAGTGGCTGAGCTGAGAGCATATCTCAGATTCTTTAATTTTGTTAGCTGATGTCGTTGAATGAGAATATTTAAACATACCATACATAGTATTTGTACTACCATCACCTAATTGTGACATCTGTCTGTCTCTCTCTAAAATATACTAGACTTGTCTAAATTATTTTTGTTGAAAACCTGAATTTGTTGAATGAAATGGTTTTGTTCTTTTTGGTATTTTTCATTTTGTGATAATCCATGGAGAGGTACTTGGAAAGATAATGTTCTCTCTGAAAATTTTTAAGATGTTACTTCTTTGGTGTAATACTTTATTTAGATATGTTCACTGTCAATTTTTAATATTTTAGTTGAATTAATTATAACATATTTAATTAATTTTGATTATATATGCAGCAGTAAAATAGTTAGAATTTTTTTCTGACCATGTGAATGTCTAAACAAATGATTTTTACATACTAATAGATGAATAGTTGTTATTTGATCTGAATAAGAGCTTGATTACTGATGTATTTAATTTTTGTGTCAAGAATGTTAATTTTCATTACATGACTTTATTATTAGATAATCTCATACACAGGAAGTCTTAGAATATAAGTGCAGAGCTCTAAAATAATTTATACCAAAGAAAAAACAGAAATAAGGAGCTCATCATGTAATACATTCGGCTTTTTTCCTTTTTGAAGTCTGTCTGGCTTGTAACTAAAAGTAATAAGCAGCTAAGGGCTTATGTTTATTTCACAGCAAACAAAATTTAAGAACATGATGATGTCTTTATTCCTGACTGGTTGAGTAATGAAATATCACATTTCATTTTTCAACTATCTTGAAATATTAAATGCCTGTATGATATTCAGCAAAATGTAAATATAGAAGAAATGAAACTAAAAAGTTGTTATCCTTCCCTAAGATGGGAATTCAACCCAATTACCACTCTCGATCTTATGACAATTTTTCCCATTTTTGGAAAGCCACATTTTATGAATACCATGGTGAAGTTTAACGTACAAAATAGAAACTAAATAATGTTGGAGAAAGAAATGCTACTTTTGGTAAGTAATACGAGAATGTTAAAAATTTCAAATGAGATGATAACAAATGCAACTAAATGAGAATTTAAAAAATTTATATTAGCAACATGGGTGTTGCGTACATTCACAAGGAGAAGCTGATCCATGGATACCTCCACTATCTGAAAGTGTATGCTTCACATAGGCGCAATACAATTGAAAACTATCTTTTTATTATTACAGAAACATGAAAGAATAGGAAAGAGGGATGAATCTCTCTTTATGTAGAAAGAAATAAATGTTTTCAATGAGGAAATACCCCTCAGCAGTCTGAGTAAAAATTATTTTGCATCCACTTTCTTTTACTACATAGATACCTCCACTTTTTTTGGTTATAACATTGATGTTTGTGTTTAAGTCATGGATTCTGGAAGCAAGAGCGGTAAATTTTTAATGTTTTAATTTACATTCAGTTTGATTTCTCTCTATTTAATGATATTCTGTTGACCGCAAAATCACATCGTGCCTTGCATATCAATGGTTTTTCTTGTTTATTTTTGAAGTGGTTTTTTTAATTTGTGAGTTGAAGAGTGTTTTTATATACATGAAGTTATTTTACCCCATCTCCTGATTAGTACCATACATTATTTTTTCCATGCTTTGTACGATAAAGTATTTGTTTAGTGCAAAGTGAAATTAGATTGTTTACATTTATAAGTGCAATAATTACTATTATGTATATGCCTTCGTAGTGTTACTTTGAATTTATGTATATATTTATACTGAATGCATTATTTAATAATTTTATTGTAAAATCTGTAGGTTTTAACATTTATATTTTTATTCCTTTTTAAATTATGATTTTCTATTACACAATGAATATAACATGTTATATATGCCTTTACATAAGCAGTTACCAACTGGTTGCACCTTCTTGGCCATAAAACTCACGCTTTGGAATCCTGCAGATTATTAATATGAAAGTTTTTAACTTACTAAAATATATATAGTAATCCCTGATAATTTTGTTATCAATGTTATAAAACATTTGTTTTGCTTATTACCCTTTTTTGAGCCACAAAGAGGATTCAAAATATTATGAAAGGATGTTATAAGCATACATGTTAGTAGCAATCAATGCCCTAATTTCTTCTTGGACCACCAAAAGGTTTTTTCTTTTTCCTTAAGAAATAATTTATCTATGATTAAACTATAGAATTCCAACATCCAAAAGAGTGGTAATCCATGCATGAAATTTTAAGTACATGATTACAGTACCTTGCTACAAATGTATCTCCCTCTGCAAGATCATAAACAAAGAGCACTCTATTTAAGAACATTTACTTTATTCCTACAAGTATCATAGAGAAACTAACATACAAACAAATAACTACCACTGTCATCAAAGTAAAGAGGAGAATTCAGATATGAAATAAATACTGCTGGAAATCAATGGGATGGTCGGGGGTCAGCAACCTACAGCTCTGGAGCCACTTGCAGTTCTTTTTTGAAAATATTTGTTAAATCATAGATGCAGTGAAGCGTAATTAAATTTTTGAAAGAAAGATTGAGCACTGAAAATCTTCCTTGCTGCACCTAGATCACGATTAGGGACCGTTGACAAACTACGTAAGGCAATTAGGGGAAACGAGGGGTCCGGCCAGGTGCTACGGTCCTGGTACGTGGGGAGGAAGAGAAAATGACAGCTCTGATCCAGGTGAGCACGAGTGTCGAACTTCGCACATTTCGAGTATCGGGGTCCTTCCTACTCTGGGTTCCTCTCAACGCCCGGGTCCCCCAGCGCAGTCCCTCGCCGGGGTTTTCCAACACCAGAATTCTTCCGAGCCGTCCCTCGCCGGGGTCCTACCTCGCTTGGACCCACCCTGCCGGAGTCCTCCAACGCAGGGGTCCTCCAACGGCGCGGTCCTCCCTTGCCGAGGTCCCTCCCTTTGCTAGGGTCCTCCCTTGATGGGACCTTACGCTGGAGGAATTTCCCGCCGGGGCCCTCCCTCCAAGGGACCCTCCCTCGCCGGGATCCGCCCAAGCCGTGGTCTTCCCTCGCCGGGGTCGTCACTCGCCGGGACCCTACCTACCGGGGTTATCCCCCGCCGGAGTCCTCCCATGTTGGGGTCCTCCCACGCCGGGGTCCTCCTTCGCCAGGGTCCTCCCATGTCGAGGCCCTTCCTCGCAGGGATCCTCCCACGCCGGGGTCCTATCACGCCCTCCCCCTCCATGCCGAGATCCTCCTACGCTGGGATCTTCCCCCGCAGGGGCCCTCCCTGGATGGGTCCTAGAACAGCGGGGTCCTCCCTCGCCGATGTCCTTCCACCTTGGGGCCCTTCCTCGCCGATGTCCTTCCACGTTGTGGTCCTCCCACGCCGGGGTCCTCGTTCGCTGGGGTCCTATCACGCCCTCCCCCTCCATGCCGAGATCCTCCTACGCTGGGATCTTTCCCCGCCGGGGCTCTCCCTGGATGGGACCCTCCCTCGCCGTGGCCCTCACTCGTTAGGGTACCTCCCACGCCGGGGCCTTCCCTCTCCGGGGTCCCTCCTTCGCCGGGGTCCTCCCTCGCTGGGACACTCCCTGCCGCGGTCCTTCCCCGCAGGGGTCATCCCTCGCTGGGAACCTCCATGCCGGGGTCTTCCTGCGCTGGGTTCCTCCCACGCCGGGGTCACTCCTTCGCTTGGGTCCTTCCCCGCAGGGGTCATCCCTCGCTGAGAACCTCCCAGCCGGGGTCCTCCCTCGATGGGACCCTCCCTCGCTGGGTCGTCTCTCGCCGGGACTCTCCTTACCGGGGTCATCCCCCGCCGGGGTCCTCCCATGTTGTTATACTCCCTCGCAAGGATCCTCCCTGCCGAGGGTCCTCCCTCGATGGGACCCTCCTTCGTCAGGGTTCTCCCACGTTGAGGCCCTACATTGCAGGGACCCTCCCAGCCAGGGTCCTCCTACGCCGGGGTCCTCGTTAGCCGGGGTCCCTCGTTCGCTGGGGTCCTACCACGCCGGGGCCCTACCTGCATGGGACCCTCCCTCGCCGGGGTCCTCCCACGCCGTGGTCCTCTTTCGCTGGGGTACCTCCAACGCTGGGTACCTCCCAGGCCGGGGCCTTCCTTCGCTTGGGTCCTCCCTCGCCGGGATCCTCCCTCGCCGGGGTCCTTCCTCGATGGGACCCTCCCACGCAGGGGTCATCTCTCGCCGAGATCCTTCTACGCCCGGGTACTCCTACTACCCGGGTACACTACCGGGTACGGGTACGTGTGGACCCAGACTCTGGTTGGACGTTTGTTTGAATCCTCCCACGAGTTAGTCCCTCGTCAAAAAAAATATTTATATTAATAACCAAATATAATCCTTAGGGAATTAAGTACCGTGGTTGCGTAAAATCTAATATATACTGTTATATAATCTAATATATAATAATTGTTATAACATGCAATATTATTTATTTATTAGATAAATCAACCAAAATCTGGGTTCGTCTTGGTTTCGAGAAATTACTATACTGCACTATTATATTTAGATTACTGCATCTAATTTTATACATATATATATATATATTTATTTATTCACCGAATTTAAGTACAGCTACTTAACCTTTAAAAAACCTTGAATTAGCAATATCATTTTATCAAATCTAATTACATATATTAGTAACAGCGTGATTTAGTGAAAGATGGTAGAGCTAGAGGTATTTGCTGAGGTAAAATTGATCATAAATTTAACTATTCATTAACTATTCTATTCAAGTAGACTGTTAAAAAATCTAGGTGAAATTTGTAATAACTTCCAAAAGAATCCGAAACTAGAAATTCGTTGACGGCAAATCCCTGATGCTAGAATTAATTATTGGGATAAATTAGTGATTCAGACGTTAGCATGTTCCATGTTTTAGCGATACCATTCTATAAAATATAATGAAATATATAATATCCGTTTTAGCGAAAAATATGGGGAACATGTATTTGCTGCAGGTATAATGATATTGGGTCCCTGAAAATATAACAGACGGGAATTTTCATTATGTGTGAAATTTACATAATAAATTTATTTTTGTAATTTTTTGTGATAGCGAAATTAGGGAGACTCGGTTTCATTTAGTCCTTTGAGTTGCCCGTAATATATAAATTTAACTATGCGATTAAAAATATAAATATCATTTCTTAGCGAAGAATAATCTATGGATTTTGCAATAAGATCAATAAGACTGAGAGACAAAAAATCAATCGATCATAAAAATAAGAAATGTTTTCAGAAATAATATAATTGGATGAATAGGTTCAAAATACCTAAAGGTTCGTCTTTCTAGTTATGCGAAGTTCTCATCAGCAAGAATATGCTATGTTGCAGGTATTGAAGCTGAAAATACTATCTCAAATATCGATAAAATGTTATCGACCTAAATCTCCGTTCGTCGTTTCTGTGCATTATCATGGCTAAGTTAAAAATTCTTTAAGGTCTCAAACGTAAAATGCCTAGGAGTCCATGAGTTTGCAGAAACTAAAAAGTCTTCTGTTTATATTAAAGGAACAGTCGGTAGAGAGATTGATAAAAAACAGCGATCAATACCGTACCTGACTTTGCTCTATGACCCTATCAATTTATTATAAATTAAAACACTTCAGTTACATTAGCTAAAAAACAGTGGTACTCGAGATCTATAATAAGCACTAATTTCAATTCAGACATGTAAAATAGTAATTAAAACGTCGGAGATTATTTACGAAATCGAGACCTTGAACTTGTTAATGGACCTGAAGGTGAAAATGGCACTAACGGTTGACAACCACTGTTGAAAAAAATCTTACGAGTGGAAGTCATTGAAATTTTAGAAGCCTCAACCATGACATATCCTTGTACTTAATATGCTTGATTACTAGCAACAAAAAGGAGAAAAAGAAAGCAAGCTAATCCTGATAAATATGGTAAATTTAAAGGTGATACTAGAGTTGATTCTCTACAAAATTTTCCGATTTTATAAACATCAATAGCATCAGTATTTAATTAAAAAAACACTGATAATATACCTATACCTTTAAGTTTTCCATGCGATAGAAAATTTAAAATATTATTGCCTTTTCAGGATGAAAATGTGGCATTAGTGCAAATATAAGATTGATCACTGATTAAAAGTGAAAGGAAATCTAAAGCGACGGACCTATGCTAACATCGGAGACATTTAATGAATGCAATAATCACGTCTAGGAAAATTTTGAAATCATATATTTAGGTCTACAGAATTTCAATAACGACTCTTGGAATCGCTTTTTCAATTATGGCAATAGTTTCCAAACCTTTATACCCTTACGTATGCATTGGGAATATATACAAGCTACAATCACATTTAATACGTTGGATGTAAAATTATAAGAAAACAACGAAGACTTACTATCCAGCACGCGTGGGCTACTACATATGTCAGACGATCGAGGAATGACGAAAAATGGTACAATGGTATCACCGGTCATCAGGTAACATCACTACATTAAAAGACAAGGTCTGAACGAGGTAACTTTTTAAATCTCATAACCTTGGTTGTTTATTTAATATGCTAAATTCTTATACAGAAGCAGTAAGCTAGAATTTTTTAGGCCAAAAATGTAAAATGCCAAGAAGTCAAAAACATCGTAAATTAAATAGGTCTTTACATATCGCATCTTTAACGAATAGTCGGAAGAGAGAATAATGACAATCAAGGATAATATTCTACCTAATATATAACTATGAGCTCATCGATATCTAATCAATTATAAAACCTTAGGAGCATTCGATACTAAAGTGATAATCAAGATCTTTAATACGCCAGTGTTTCGCTACAGACGCGTGGGACCGTTTTACGCCAACAATTAACGTAAATGACGTAAACATACTTATGATGTTTGAGATTATGTACGAAAACAAGACCTTGAACTCGTGGAAGGACCTGAAGGTCGAAATTAGAGGAGTTGGCTTTCGATTTTTAAAAAGGGTAGCAGTGGAAGTGTTTTGAGGAAACCTAGACCTTGAGGTGATGCCATGTCCCTTTAAGCTTGACTTATAATAAGAAAAAAAGAGAAAGTGAAAGTAAGCTGATCTAAATACTTAGGAAAAACCTTATAGGTGATACTTGAATTAAAACGGGAAAAATGAAAAGGAAACCATTTTTAAACGACGAAATTGTTTCCGCGATTGAAAAAGTTTATTACACAATGATAAAAACATATGGAGTTTCTATTGCAGTTACATTCAATATAAAATAAAGATCTGATCTTAAATTTGAACACACTAATTCGGAATATAAGTGTAACAGTTGATCCTAATTCTATCGACGATCGCATGGATATTACGTGTATAAGAAGTAAATATAAAATTTCTCATTTATTGCTCTAACGAATTCGTATGTCGTTGCGATCTTGCTCATTTAATCTTGAAAATAAACGTGTTTGTATTTATTCACATAAATGAAGAAACGTAACAGAGTAAAACGAAGTGCAATAAGTAAGTTTGTGTCCGATTTTAATAGCTGTATTTGGAAGGAAATGGGAAAATTTTTCATTGGTAAAGAGCTTGCAGAAAAAATATATTAGAAAACAACGACGGCCTACTATGCAATACGCAAGGGTTAAACAATACGTCACACGGACGATACGGAAAAAATAATATTAACTTGAAATACTAGGTCCCGTTGAAGTGATCTATTAAATCTAATAAACTTTGGTTATTTATTAAACTGTGGTCTTATATCGAACCTGATAACTTCAAATATCTCTAACTGCTATAAATTATAAAAATTTGAAATCAATCAAGGAAGCTTTGACTTTTGGAACTCCATCCTAATAAATGGGTGGAAATAACTATGCAAAATTCCACTTTAAAAGTTTTTAATACCGCGACCGGTTTCGGACGTTAGTCCATTATCAAGCGATGAGTAATACAGGAGTACACATATATATACACAAGGTACAAAAACCAGCCACCAATCAGATTAGCTATGGGGGAGGAGGAAGGGGAAGCAGGTTAACAATGTAAAGCAGGGGAGAATAATTAGGGAAAAGATGGATGTTGGTGAGTGTGTAATTGTTTTTCAAGTGGTGGATTATTTCTATTTGTTCGAGATAATTTAGTTCGCGTCTTTTGTAATAGAGTAGAGGAGAAATCTGAGGTGTGATTGTTATCTAAAAGATTTTTTGCGAAATGATTTTTAGTTAGTTGCATAGTTATTTTCACCCATTTATTATAAATTTTTTCCTCTCACATTAAAGATGCTTTAGGATTTTCAATATAAACCGGACGCTTTGCTTTTGATCAATGAACCGTTCTGACCTTATCTCAAATATTAATAAAATAACATTTAACTGGATGACCTAAATAATTTATGAATACTTTCATTAACGTATTAAGGGAAAACATTCGGAAATGTACTGCGTCGATAAAAATATAAAAATATCTTATACACGTTTTGTATAAAATTTGAAAGTAACAAAAGAAACGGCGATAATTCTAATAAGGCAGAAAATATTACTATGGAAGAACTTACCCGAATCGGGAATCCGGAAGATATTATTTGGATTATCCTTCGTTTTTCGGCATTTTCGGTAACACAGCAAGGTACCCAGGATAATCATCCAAATGCGAGAGAATTGACTTCCTCAAGACTTAAAAAGAGAACAAAATTCAACATTTTATAATATATATATTTTCAAATTGCAATACAATAAATCAAGCTAGTACTTCCTATGCGACTTAGTTAAACAAGGTTAAATACCACATCGAAGATGTTTGGCAAATATTGTTTTGGGATTCGATTCGATTATTCATCAACCTCAAAAACGGAGATGACTTAACTGAAACATATTTAATAGAAATACTTTAGTCTGCTTATATCATTCAATTTTAAAATTTGAATATGAATCCAAGATTAATATTCAACTGAAACGGGAAATCAATTGTAAATGAACAAAACAGATTGCCTAAAACGATAAAGGATCGTAAATTCAAATAGAAATTCATTATCGTCAAAAGGATAGTTAAAAGTATCTCATGAAAAGATAAAATTACCTTTCATCATTTCCGAAATTCAACCCTCTAATTCCGTTGAAGACAATAAATGGGATAGCAAACATCTTAGACTAACGTTAATTAAAATGTTAAGATAGTTAACAGATAGTAATTCATGATTCGAGGTAAGAATCAAAATATACCTACGCAGATATAATTAGTTCTACCTACAATTGAAGATAAGCATGCCAGAAAAATGTGAATATAATATTAGTTGAAGGTTTTAAGAAAGATGTTAAATAAAAGACGTCTGTTAGGAAAACAAGAAGTTAAATTTTAAATAAATAACTAGTTGATATGACATCAGTCGATGATATACAGGTAATCTCGGAGTAATTTGCAAAAATATTACTTAACTTACCAACCCTCAAGTAACATTTATAATTAATTTAAAAAGTAACAATTTGGACGATAATTTTCCGAAAAAAAAAAACTCATTTAGAATATAGCATAAACTCGAATGTAAGTTAGCAACGATGAAAAAATCTTAGCAGAGGAAGTTGTTCAAATTTTAGTTAACCTCGACCTGAAGGTGATGCATTTTTCCTGTTCTTTATTGCTAGTGCTCAAATCACAAAAAGACATAGATAGTGAAATTAAGATATTTTAAATAACTGAGAAATATTTGAAGGCGATACTGGAGTCAAAAAGGAGGATTGAACTGAAAATCACATTGACCGGAATCCCCTTTCATAACGGCTATTAGTTTTCCGCGTTTGTGAAAGCTATGTACGCGAAGCACAAGGACATCATGAATGTAAAGCAATTGAAATCTGATTATAAGTGCATAATTGAAATGGTAATCCTAATTATTTCATTAAAAAAATATTTACTGCACCGTTAAAAAATATGCAACGCTAAAGATATTAAACTTCAAAATGAAAATATGGAAGAAAATATTATAATAAATGAACTAACCTATATTTAAAATCTAAAAAACATCGTTTGGTGATCCTGCGATGAATGCACTTTCGGTATCACAATCCAGAGGAATAATCCAAATGCGAGAGAGTTCACTTCCTCAAATATGAAAAAGAAAAAAGCAAAAATTAATAAAGTATTTCATTAATTACTTAAGTAATTAGTAAAATAACTAACCTGCATCGATCATCCGGAAAACAATGTTTGATATCCTACGTTCAGCATAAATTCGATTTCAAACCCTTAATACCCCGAAGAATCATCCAAATGTGAGAGAAATCACTTCCTAGAAACATGAAAAAGAAGAAGCAAAGTGTATATAAGAATTTAATTAACGATTCAAATGAAATATTGTATGATTCATGCACTAGAGCGAGCAGACGTGATTACCAATCGCCCAAACTAAAAACTCCAAAACGACGTCTTTAGACGAAGTGGGGGTACTAAAGCAATGATTTTAGGGAACTATCGCTTTGAGATTCAGAAAATAAATTAATTTAAACTCAAACGAGAAGAAGTTTCATCTGACATACATACATCTAATGAAATATGCTTAAGTCTGCTTAGTTAATTCAAATTCAAAATTTGGATTAAATAAAAATATTCATATGAAACGGGAATATCATAGCAAATATACAAAGCAAAACAGCGATAAATAATGGAAAATTCAATTCCAAATTACCCTCAGAATTCTTTTCTGTTAAAAGAATAGTAGAAAAAATCCACTAAAATAATCAAAAAATAAGATAAGTGATAATTTCTAAAGTTCGACTCTATTTATTCAGTTGATGACAAAAAACTGTGATAGCAAGCATCTTATACATTTAATGAATTAAGTTTTCCAAACTGATTGCAGTTGATGATTAGAAAGTGAATTTAAAAACTTCCATACTCCGAGAGAATCAGTATCTAGGATCCTATTACTCAAGATTTAAATAAAAGGTCGATTTGAATCTACATTAAAAACGAAAGTTAACAAAAAGAATTTAAATAAATGATATCTAATAGGAAAACCAAAACTTGAAATTCAAATATATACCTCATTGAAACGTCATCGGTTGATAACAAGCAGGTAATCTCGTAACAATTTCAGAAAATATTGATTAACTTACTCTAGCCCTATATTATTAATCATAATAAATTGTAAATACTACACTTCTCGATATGTTTCCCGAAGAAAACTCAATTTAAGTATAGTTGAAACGATCACTACTAGTAAAGTAAAATTCAAATGTAATCTTCAGCTTTATGGCCGTTGAAAATAACTGCTAAAATGATCAGGCAATATTAACATTATTATTGCCGTTACATATTTCGGATTAATTATATTCAACCAAGAACACGAAGGTAAAAATTCTTATACTTCAACTAAATTTTAAATTTAAGACTTACAAACTGACTTCCGAATAATTAATTTAGCTATCCTTCCCTCGAAAACGAGAATAAGAATATAGTAATTCTCTGCAAACGAATGCCAACCAATTAACAAGTATGATCATTTTGAATCGAATTTTCAAAAACTTTTAGGAGGATGAAATTTTTCCATTTCAGAGTTAGCTGTTAAGAAAGGTAATATCGATACGAGAAGCAGTTGACTGTCAAGGCCGTAACATAAAATAATTTAGAATCAACTGCTTGGGCCGCGACTTCGTGGTATGGATCTATGGATCCATCAGGAGCGAAAGAAAGCTAGCTTAGCTGATAAGAAAGGTAATATCGATACGAGAAGCAGTTGACTGTCAAGGCCGTAACATAAAATAATTTAGAATCAACTGCTTGGGCCGCGACTTCGTGGTATGGATCTATGGATCCATCAGGAGCGAAAGTTAAAACAACTTTTACTAGACTACAGAATATTTTATTTGGAAACCATGGTCTTTTCCAAATAAAATATTTTATGGTCTAGTAAAACTTGTTTTCACTTTCGCTCCTCATAAAATAATTTAACATAACGATCTACATAATGTCTTACGCCTGAATATGAAAATTACATCTTTAGCTATCAATATAGAGTAGTAATTTATTATGATGTACATACTTACCAATTAAATGAGATCCTAGACCAAGTTCACAAAAATCTTGCCTTCAGGAAACACCGGATAATTTGAAGAATAATAATTTGAATAATTTCTTGAATGAAATTAATCAAACTTTTATAAGGTCACACTTTGAAAATTATTTG
This sequence comes from Sympetrum striolatum, assembly GCA_947579665.1. NCBI lineage: Eukaryota > Metazoa > Arthropoda > Insecta > Odonata > Libellulidae > Sympetrum > Sympetrum striolatum. The sequence continues at coordinate 81,076,051 of OX388345.1, forward strand.
CAAACCCTCGATTTCGAAGCTATGGTACTTCTTTTATTCAGAAGTTAACGGGTTGTCGAAAGAAAGACCGGCAGCACCTCCACACTGAGTGACGTCTCCGTAGCAACTGAAGTTTAAACCTTTGGAATAAACGTTGAACCAAATACTGCGCTCTGATTGGTTGACGAAATGGAAATTTCCGTCCAATTTCCCTAATTTCAATATTTTACATAAATTATAATCAAAATCTAAATAAAGCTTATTTCAACGTAAGGAAATTCATTTAAATTAAATAAATTATTGGAATAATATTTTACTTTGAAATCTTTGGTTAAAACCCGTGTTTACTTTCGACCCCTTGTGTTACGTTATGCTTCAAATTTCAAAACTATTCACCAAAGATTTCAATTAACTAATAACTATTTTGTAAAATGACAAGATTGAAAATAAAATGTTTTTAAATATTATACTCTAGTAATGTAATTAATTTTATTAAATTTAGCGATAATGAAACAAAAGAATGTAACGATCCGAGAATTTATATTGGAATAATACCTATTAAACATAATTAAGAGTAATTCAATGGTCTAATTATAGTAAAAACATTAAAAAAATATCTAATTTTCAAATCACCTTTATAGTTGACCAATATTAACTCATATAACCTTTACTTCTTTAACCTCGGAATATCTCTCTAACTTTATGACGTATTAAGTAAAGAATAACTTATACTATAAATCCAAGCAAAAATGTTAAGTCTTTCAAGAAAATTGTTCAAAGGTATAATAACTTATCTCTTCTACTGGAAAACAAAGAAAGGTATTCACTTTATGTATAATAATGTCCTGATATATTAATTATTTTATGGTCAACAATAATTCAAGAAATATGGATTACTAGCCACCAAGATTACAAATAGATATTTTATGCAACTGAAATTGGTTGTGTTATTAATCAAGAAATTCTGAAAATCTTTTCTTTACGATTCCAGCCGAAGACAATTGGTGTTTTCACCACCGAATTCCTTCGGTTACTTCAGGTTCAGTCACGCCACACCTATTCAAACTGTTGAGAAATACAGAAATTACTTTCCTTTATATTCATGGCAAAATCTACAGGTTCAAAATTGTTTACAATTTCTTTTACAGTGGTGATGGACGCTACATTATATTATCTAATTGTTGTTAATATAGAAGAGATGAAAATGTTTTTCGGGAGAACATTGAAATATTCATTATTTATGAGAAATATGGATTACTAGTCAGCAGTTTAATACCATAAATTTTATGAAATAAACGCTAAGTTAAAGAGAACATTTATTTACATTATATATATATTATTATAGTATCTGTATTTCCAATGCTTGGTATAGTTTTCTAGGAGCTTGCTGTAACTTTTCGACTATCGGAAGGGCCACATTGTGTTAGAATATAATCCAGTGTATCAAAAACTTACGTTTCTTCCTCACGTAATATCTCCTCCAGATTCGTTAATACTAATGAGTATCCCATCGTATTCTTATAGATGATCAAACCATCTTCCGTATCACATTCGTCACAAGCCATATTTCTTGGATCTATGAAGCATTGACATATATGCACTGTAATAACTGATACACTTTTCACACTTATCGACTTAGGTTATAAATACCTCTAATGCCCACGTATTTCACTCCACTGGCAGTACAATTTCACAGCCGAAGGAATAAATGGAAGGCTCCTTCAAAACTTGAGCACATGTTTTTAAGACAAACAACGGCGGAAGTAATCACATGACGAAGAGTACCATTTCGCTACTCAGAAATTTCAATACCATAATTCTTCTAAATCGCTTCGAAAATGCGACCCAATGTTCCTCATGGTCTTCTTAGAAGCGTTACTTTGATGTGTGCGGAATTCAAAAGGAAATTATCAATCATAGGAATAAAGAATGCTGCTAGAGAGTGCTTACGATAGGGTTCTCCGTGAAATTGCAAGGTGGGTGCCTTACATTGGTTACTTTAATGTCAGTGAATATTCGTGGTGAAGTTGTTTGAACGAGCTGAAAACTCAGTTTATAACAGTGTCAATTTTAAAAGGTTAGAGGAAGTTTCACAGTGACAAAAGTGCTGCGTTGTTCTTACAGTTGAATACCGTTTCCAAGTATAGCAGTGCTTGAAAAAAATAAAGGGGATACGAATATTCCTTCCACGATACCCAAAATCTATCACGCAAGAATGACTTATTTACCATATCAACGTCCATCTTCTTGCTGGATGATTATTGACTGACCTAGGCATTACAGGAATTAAAAGGTAAGTGCAACAATGAGGTAAGCCTGTATTACGATTTTCTTTGTGCTTCGTATAAAAATGTGTCGAGTTTTCTTATATTTACTTAGTTTTACTTAGTTTTCTTATACTTTTCACATATATTCATTATAAAATGTTTAAGGTATAGGAGAGAGTACGTAGATCCAGCTAATCTTTTAAGTTCTTTGACAATATCTGCAACAACTTTGAAACTATACTTAAGTTTCTTCAGTTCAACTCTAAAAGTAAAGATATATGGAAATCTCTGAATATATCGTAGACTACTATGATTCCTAACATTCGTTATTTAACAATCTCAGTATCTCTCAGTAAATTCGACACTGTAAAAGCTGCATGAAACATTTTAAATACATACCATTAGCCATAGAATGTTTCAAAAGGAGCAAGGGGTTGTTAGACAAGTTTTGGGAAGAGGTAGTTAGGCCTTGCTTTCCTCACTCAAGTTCCTGAAAGCTAAGATAAGCGGTTTTCAAAAATAGCGAGATAAAGTGTTTTGAAATTAAGTGATGGTCTTGGAAGAGTTATTATTATTGTTAGTACTATAATATCACATTCATCTTGACTCATGTCATTACCTCGGAGAGATATTCTACAGTTTCAAAAGTAAATGAAATGTTATTTATTATTAATCTTCATTAAATATTACTAAATTTTCGAAGATTTATTTAAGTCACTCTAAATTTATATTAGAGCTTTAATAATATTTGTAAAGGTTACGTTCCAATTAAAATTCGTAAAGCGCTACTCGCAATTCATTCGTTTCATTATCACCAAACCATATCAAAATGATTTACTCTAAATGAGTATAATATTTAAAACATTTTATTTTTAATTAGGTCGTGTTGCAAAATAATTACTGGTAAATTGATTTTTTTGATAAATAGTTTTTGAATTTTAAACATAACGTAACACAAGAGGGACGTGAATTATTACGTTCGAGGATTATGATAAAATATTTTCAAGTCAAATCTATCTTCCCATAATTTTTAAATTTAAAATAAATTTCGACACGCTAATATATTTATTATTACTATGTTGATTATAATTTATGGAAATATTTCAGTTAGGGCAATGGAAAGGAATTTTCCATTTCGCCGACCAATCAGAACGCAGTATTTGGTTCAACGTGTATTCCAAATGTTTAAACTGCAGTTGCTACGGAGACGTCACCCAGCGTGGATGTGCTGCCGGTCTTTCTTTCGAAAAACCGTTAAATTTTGAATTGTAGAAGAACAATAGTTTCTAAATGGAGCATATTTGAACAATTTGCAAAGTATAACTCAATAATAGTTTCATTAATGTTTTTCGAGTAATATTTATTATCTAAATAAGCGGGTACTTCCTGGCGTCAAGATTTCCGTGGACTTGGTCTGGGATCTCATTTATTTGGTAAGTAGGTGCATCGTGATAAATTACTCTAGATTTGTCATTTCGACCCTTATGATAAAGAATTTTGTGAATTGATGGATTAAGGCTTTCTAGCAACGGTATTGAATTCAGTTATTTAGTTTCCTATTTCTCGTATATATATCGATTTTCTTTTAACTTGAATTTCAGTTAAGCTAACATTTATGATTCAAATCCCATTTGTCCTTAGTTTTTAACAATCGTTCTTTCAGCCTTTAGGCTCAAAGTTCTGGTCACTGGAAATCAAATTTAGAGTTGTTATATTTAGAATTTTTTCTGAATAGTGAATTGTATTAGAGTGGAACCGGGAATCTCAAGCAATGATTTTACAATTATTTGTATACAGTTATGATATAGACCGCATAAATCATTTCAACCGATTTTTTTAATAAATTTCAAATTAGATTTGAGCGTTCGTCAACATTTTATCACGTATCTCTGAAAGGGAAAACTTCCAACTTCTTCTTTTTGTTCTTTCATAATTCGATTCAATATCACAATTCATATATTTCATGAATAATGGGTAGATATTCTTTTGTTCTGAATTATTATATTTAAGTATAGCTAGATTGATTACTTAATTAATAGGAAATTAGTCGTAAGGTCTTGATTTTTTAATTCAATTGAAGTCCAAGATGTATAACATACATGTTCTTGATTCAATAAAAAGCCCGAGATGAATATAGAAAATAATTAATGGTAATAATAGCTGGTGATTTTGGAGAATAGTATTTATATCATAAACTTTAATGGTCATTTTCCGGAAGATCCGGGACAATAATTTATGTTTGATTAGTGGTGGTTTTTCATATTATTCATATCGGTTTTCTTCGGGAAATCATTATATATTATATATTATTATTTATTATTATATTATATTTCATATAATAGATATTGTATAATATAAAATGAGACGCTATATTTTTGTATTGAGTCTCTAAACGATACTTTCCAAGTTGAAGGTTATTCAATTAATTATAAATAATAATAGTTCTTAAGAGTCCGTTAAGTAATATTTTTGGAAGTTATTTCGAGATTAGTACTGGATACCGATGTCATATTAACGGGGATTTTTATTTGAATTTCAACTAGTTTTTTCCTATCCCTTATATCTTACTCAATTTCTCTCTGTAAACTTTCCTTTTGATATTAGATTCACATTGACTTTGCATTTAAATCTTGAGAAATAAAACCTAGATACCGATTCTCTTGTAGTATATAGCTTTTTATACTCATCCTCGAATCATAAATAGGGGTCGGTTGGGAAACTTTAAAATTTAAATGAACGTACGGCTCAGATTTATATCACAGTTTTTTGTCATCAACGGAATTATCGAAGTTGAATTTTGGAAATTATCATTGATCATATTTTCTAGTTCTATCAACCATCCTTCTAACGGACGTCCTTAAAAGAATTTGAATTTGCGATTATTTAATATTTTATGGAAATAATTCATGAATGACTTCATTAAATTTTGCTTTTTCTTTTTCATGTTTGAGGTTGTGAACTCTCTCGGATACGGATGATTCTTCTGGATACCTCGGGTGTGATACCGAAATTGCGTTCAACATAGGATCATCAAACGAAGTATTTTGGATTTTCGATACAGGTTAGCTCTTTAATTATGATATTTTCTGCCATATAATCTTTCTGATGTTTAATATCTCCAGTGTAAAGTAATTTTATATTTTTAACGGTGCTGTTCATTACAAAATTGTTTTGTTTCTATTTCTAATCTTTCAACATTATTTAATTTATTATTATCCATTGAAATTTTATTTTTTAAATTAACAAATAATCTTAGAACGGCTTATAATTCAATAGCAAAGCTGCAAATACGAAAAATCTTATAACGGTATAATAAATCTTAATCTTTAATATAAGGGGAAGTCTTTGATAATATACATTAATAGATAAATATTTGTTAGTTATCTGATTCGATGTGAGAATTTAGAATGTTATTTGTTTACTTTATATTGCTACAATCCATATCTCCTTATTCTTTGGGCTTCGCGTACATAGCTTTTCCGGAAAACTTTTAATAGTCATGAAAGAGAATTTCAATAGGTCGATAAGATTTCCCTTATATTCTTCCTTTTTAACTCCAGTATTACCTTCAATTTTTTCTCAGTAATTTCCTTTCATTTTTCACTTTTTTGTCATTTGAACGCTAGCAATTAAGTACCGGAAAACGGCATCACCTCAAGGTCAAGGTTTCCTAAAATTTGGATAACTTTCACTGCTCAATTTCCTTCATCAGTGCTTGCCATCCATTCGTGCTTATACTGTATTACATGTGAGTTTTCTTCGGGAAATCATAGTCAGAACTTTTGTTTATAAAATAAATTATAAATATTACTTGCGGGTTGGAGTAAGTTAAGTTATGTTTTAAAGAAATAACTTTGAGATTACCTGGATATCATCAACCGATGTCATAAAACTTTCCTTTAATACGATATTATATTTTTCCTTGAATGATAATCTTGAATAAATGTTGGATTCTAATTATTTCTATTCTCACTGTCGGATCATGAATTGCTATCTGTGAGATATATTTACATTTTAAATTAACGACAGTCTAAGATGTTTGCTATCACAGTTTATTGACTTCAACGGAATTACGGAGTTGAATTTCGGCAATGATCAATGATGATTTTATCTTTTCAGTTGATACTCTCAATTATCCTTTTAACGGACGTTCTGAAAATAATTTGAATTCACGATCGCTTATCGTTTTAAGCATTCTCATTATTCAAGTACGATTAAACACCCGTTTCATTTGAATATAATAATTGCATCCAAATTTAAGTTTTAAAATTGAATGAAATAAATACACTATAGTATTTTTATTACATATATTTCAGGAAAGACATCTCTGTTTTGAGGTTGAATGAATAACCGATTTGAATCACGAAGCGATATTTACCAAACATCCTCGATGTGGTATCCCACCTCGACTAACCACGTCGCAAGGGAATTACTAGTTTGATTATTGGTACTAAAATCTGTTCGATCTTAAATTCATGCTAATTAAATGGAAAAATAATTAATTACGACGTAAATGTTTTTCTTTTTTCAAGTCTCGAGGAAGTTAATTCTCTCACTTTTGGATGATACTTCCGGGTTCCTTTTCTGTGATTCCAAAAGTGTGTAAAACGAAAGATAATAATGTCTTCCGGATTCCCAATTCAGGTTAGTTCTTTAATAATTATATTTTCTGCCTTATTAGTATGGTCTTCGCTGTTGATTTTTTTGAACCATTGCTTTCTAATTTGATATAGTCCGAGTGTACGATATTTTTATATGTCTATAGACGCAGCACATTTGCAAATATGTATTTCATTAATAAATTATTGTAAGTTTGTTGTTTGTTTTCTTTATATTTGAGATATAGTCAGATCGGTTTATCGATCAAAAACAAAGCGTCCGGTTTATAATAAAAATCATAAAGGATCATTAATGTGACAGGAATGTTTTTATTATATACAGCAGTATACAGATATTTGAAGTTATCAGGTTCGATATAAGACTTTAGAATATTAAATAAATAACCAATTTGTTTGTGATTTTTAAATATTACTTCAACGGGACCTTGTATTTCAAGCTAATATTATTTCTCCGGTATCGTCCGTCCGACGGATTTAATTCTTGCTTATTGCATAGTAGACTTTCGTTGTTTTCAAATATATATATATATATTCTTCAAGCTATTAACAACTGAAAAGTTATCCAATTTATTTCCAAAATTAGCTATTAAAATCAGTCACAAACTTAATCATTGCACTTCATTTTACTCGGTTAAGATTCTTCAATTGTGTGACGAATAAATACAAACAGGTCCCAAAAAAAATAATAAACGTTTTTCACTCTGAAAGGACTGTTTAATTTCCGTCCGTCAAAAAAATAGTATAGATGGATAATTTATAGATTGTAGATAGTTTTATATACTTAATGATTTACGTTCCTATCATAGTAATGACGAAACTTTCCCATAAAATAAAAATCTACAGTTGGTAAGTTTTGATGGCTTCACCTTAATTTTCAAGATTTAATTAGCAAGTTCGCAATGTCATACGAATTCGAGAGTGCAATATATGAGAAATTTTATATTTACTTTTAATACACGTAATCTCTATGTGATCGTCGATACTATCAGGATTAACTTTTACACTTATATTCCGAATTGGTAAGCTTAAATTCAAGATTATATGTTTATTTTATATTGAAGATAAATGCAATAGTCACTCCATATGCTTTTAGCATTGCGTAATAAACTTTTAGAATCTGCAAAATGATTTCGTCGTAGTAAAAGTTGAATCCATTAGATCGATGGGATTTCCCTTTCATTCTTCCCGTTTTTATTCAAATATCACCTATAAAGTTTTCCCTATTTATTTAGATCAGCTTACTTTCACTCTCTCTTTTTCTTGTCATATTTCAAACATGTTACAGGGAATGGCATCACCTCAAGGTCTAGGTTTCCTCAAATCACTTCCACTGCTACTCTTTTTTAAAATCGAAAGCTAACAGTTCCTCGACCTTCAGGTCCTTCCACAAGTTCAAGGTCTTGTTTTCGTACATAACATCAAACATCATAAGTATGTTTACGCTAATTTATTTGCGTAACAGTCTCAATCGTCTGTAGCGATTATCACTTTAGCAGCGAAAGCACCTTAGGTTTTATGATTCATATTATTTTATAATTTATAATAAATAGAGAAGGTCATAGAACAAAGTCAGGTACTGTATTAATTGCTGTTTAATATCAGTATCTCCACCGACTGTTCGTTTAAACAGAATCATTTTTAGTTTATGTAAACTCATGGACTCCTCGGCATTTTACGTTTGCGGCCTTAAAGAATTTCTAACTTAGCCATGATAATGCACAGAAACGACGAACGGAAATTTAGTTCGATAATATTTTATCGATATTTGAGATAGGTTTTCCAGGCTTCAATAACAGCAACATAGCATATACTTGCTGATAAGAACTTTGCATAAAAAGAAACTCGAACCTTTAGGTATTTCAGATATGTTCATCCTATTACATTAACCTCTGTATTAATTTCTCAATTTTACGATCGATTGATTCTTTGTATTTGAAAGCAGAGTAAATAACATTATAAACTCGATTTTCCCCTGATTTTACAAATACCTGGCAAATACTAACGTCTGAATCATAAATGTTTTCCCTTAAACAAAAGCAGTTTAAAGTTTTGATGTCTATGGATTTTTCCTCTCAGTCTTATTGATCTTATTGCAAAATGCACTTATATTTTTCTTCACTTTTACTTAAAAAAAATACAAAAATAAATTTATTATGCAAATTTCACACATACTGAAAATCCCCATCGGTTATATATACAGGTATCCAATATCATTATAAACTGCAGGAAATAGATTTTCAGAATCACTAATTTATTCCAATAATAAATCCAGTTTCAGGGATTTGCCATCAATGAATTTCTAGTTACGGATTCTTTTTGTTTTTACAAATTCCACCTAAACTTGTAATAGTTTTAATGAAAATAGTAAAGGGGGCATCCATTAATTACGTGAGGTGATTTTTCGATTTTTTGACCCCCTCTTATCCCCCCTAGTAAGATATCGTGAGATTTGGCTCGACCCCCTCCCCCCTCCTCTAATCTCAGGTGAGATTGTTCAAAAAGCGTGTTTTCAGTGTAAATATGTTAATCCCTGCTATTTGATTTTAAAAAAGTAATTTATTTATTTATTTTTATTTAGGACTAATTGAGACTAGTATTATATGTCCATGCGTCGCTGTCACAAGGCTACGTCAGAGCGCTCGTCGAATCGCTTGATCGGCTAACCGGTGGTTAAACAATCGACTATGCTACTTTGAGGCGCTCACATAACCGTGATAAATATTATTGTGTAAACTTTAGTCATATTTAACTAGTGACACACGTTTTACACAATTTTATTCAGTTATTTCATAATTCTATCCTGTTTCTTGCGGATAAAAAATTACGTAATCTATGCGAGAACCCCCCCCTCTATCCCACGTGAGAGTAAGTGAAATTCGGCTTATCCCCCCCGCCCCCCTAAACGCCTTACGTAATTAATGGACGCCCCCAAACTCATAGTTAAAACTATATATTGTGTAAAACTAAATTCTCAGTCGAATATAAATTAATGTATCCAATGATATTATCTTTCTCAGCAAATACTTCTAGCACCACCTCCTTCTTTCTCTAAAAAAACGCTGTTATTGATATAATCATTATTTAATGTTTAATAAAATTATATTGCTAATTCAGGTTTAGAAGATGTAATTACAATAAATTAGATATTAAAGATTGATTAACATGAAATTGCATGTATTACTCTAACTATAATAGTAGAGTATGGTAAATTATCAACAGTATGACGAACCCACATTTTGATTGATTTACCTAATATATAAATAATATTCCGTTTTATAACAAATATTATCTCAATTCCCGGAAGTATTTTTAGATTTTACGCAACCACGGTACTTCATTCACTAATGATTATAATTGGTGATTAATATAATTTTTTTTTAAAGGAATTTACAATGGGGAACCGCGTGGCAGAAAACCAAAAAGGGCCACCCAGCGTCTGGCTAAGCGAGGGAGAACCTCGGCGATGGAGGACCTCGGCGGGGGAGGACCCCGGCATTGGAGAACCCCGGCAGGGAAGGACCCCATCGAGAGAGGACCACGGCGTGTGAGGGTCCCATCGAGGGAGAACCCCGGCGAGGGGAGGGTTCCATCGAGGGAGGACACCGGCGGGGTAGGACCCTGGCGTGGGAGGACCCCGGCGTGTGAGGACCCCGGAGTGTGAGGGTCCCATCGAGGGAGGACCCCAGCAAAGGGAGGGTCCAATCTAGGGAGGATCCCGGCGTGGGAGGGTCCCATCAAGGGAGGAGCCCGGTTTGGGAGGACCCCAGCGTGGGATGGTCCCATCGAGGAAGGACCCCGGCGTGGGGGGCTCCCGTCGATGGACGACACCGGCGGGGAAGGAGCCCAGCGAGGGAGGACCACGGCGTGTGAGGATACCATCGAGGGAGGGCCCCGGCGAGGGGAGGGTCCCATCGAGGGAGAACTCCAGCGAGGGAAGACCACGGCGTGGGGGGGTCCCATCGAGGAATGACCCCGACGTGGGGGGGTCCCATCGATGGAGGACACCGGCGGGGAAGGACCCCGGCGAGGGAGGACCACGGCGTGTGAGGATACCATCGAGGGAGGACCCCGGCGAGGGGAGGATCCCATCGAGGGAGGACTCTGGCGTGGGAGGACCACGGCGTGGGAGGGTCCCATCGAGGGAGGACCCCGGCCGAGTAGGACCCCGGCGTGGGAGGATACCATCGAGGGAGGACCCCGGCGAGGGGAGGGTCCCATCGAGGGAGAACTCCAGCGAGGGAAGACCACGGCGTGGGGGGGTCCCATCGAGGAATGACCCCGACGTGGGGGGGTCCCATCGAGGGAGGACTCTGGCGGGGAAGGACTCCAGCAAGGGAGGACCACGGCGTGTGAGGGTACCACCGAGGGAGGACCCCCGCGAGGGGAGGGTCCCATCGAGGGAGGACCCCGTCGTGGTTGAATCTTGGCGAGGGAGGACCTCGGCGGGGGATAACCCTTGCTTGGGAGGGTGTCATCGAGGGAGGACCCCGGCGTGGGAGGGTTCCATCGAGGGATTACACCGTCATGGGAGGACCCCGGCGTGGGAAGGTACCATCGATGGAGTACCCCAGCCTTGGAGGGTCCCATTGATGGTAGGCCATGGCGTGGGAGGACCCCAGCGAGGGATGGTCCCTTGGAGGCAGGACCCCGGGGTTAACTCTGGGGTATAAGGATCTCATCGAAGGAGGACCCTGACGTGTGGTCTTGGGGGAAATGTATGAATGGCCTTTATAATTGAAATTTTTTATTAAAAATTTTATTATTATTGGGAACTTAATATCTTACGTTCCAGAATATAGACCCAAAATGTTTCACTAAGCACTGATTGCATTACGGAGTGGGGTTAGTTACTCTGCCTGGTGTTTACGGTCCTGCCATATGGGGGGAGGGGCTCGTAAATAGGAGAATTTTGTGTTACGTAATATGCGTATGACCCCTTACCAGGGTAAAGTAAAAGTATAAGTAAATTTTTAAATTTACAATTAGAATTGAAAAAAGCAAATACTGTTAAATAAGTAGGTTAACCATTTGAGTGCCAACGTCACTCACAGCAATGTTGGAAAATTTTCGTTAATATGCCGGCGTCACTCTGAGCGACTCTCATCAAAAATGTTTGTTATTAAAAAAATTTACTGTAATAACTTTTTAAAAATTAATTTCTGAAATAGAGATTGCAAAATAAAAAAGTAAATGTTTACTATGCCCAGTAAAATTTTTAGCAAATTATTCAGAATATTATTGGTTTAATAGATATTTTTCAAAAAGTCTGCAATTCTCTGTAAAATAGCCTGGCAATTTTCGCATGATATTAGGCAATTCCGCATGGCACACAAAAACCTACATATTTCACTAAAATTGTCAGGAACCTCCCGATTAACTTCCAAACACCGGTACAACATATCATTACCAAGTTTCAAATTTTGATAATAAAGAATATAGAGAATAAATGAATCAAGTAAATATAAAGAAATCGCAAAATTTCTTTTGTCAAAACAGCTCCAAAATTGTTTGGCAACCATAAACGTAGCCTAAATGTGTTTGTTTTTTTCAACATTTGCACTTACCCTTCACCACGGCTAACTTCTCTGGTGTTAAAGCAGGTTTTGTAGTAGCTCCTTGGCTCTTGAGCCTGTTGCAAGGAATGCCTTCCTACCTCCTCCCCTTTAATTTTTCCTAGTACCATGTTGCTGTAGCAAGGTCTTTGATGAAAATGCTATCCTTTGCATAATTTTCTATAACATCCCACTTTTCCTTTTCCAGAAATATGTTTCCTCCAAGGAAAACTGAAAAGATAAAAGAAATGTAACTTCACTAAATTGATGAATTAATAAAAGAATCCTATCTACTAATCATACTTTTACCCCCAAAAATTTTCAGGTTATTTAATAATTTTTAAGTTAATATGATAAATTACCAGAAGACCCAGTTCTACAAGATATCCCATGTGAAAAGGCTAAGCAGAGGAAGGCCATGTGCAAAATAATGCTTATGTAGTTAATGCTTTCTGGCGATACTTGGTGGAACTTCTCCATAATAAATTGGAAAGAAACAATCTATCTGCATCTACAAATTTTTATTTAAAAAAGGCATGACCGGTTTTGAGTTTAACTTTATAGAGCTGTAGTGTAGTAGTAGTAAGAGAAATGGAGTGGTAATGAAGTGACTTTAAACCAATTTAAGGTATTCGGTTTTAGGACTTATAACCATGTTCCTGATAATGCAAGGAGGAAACGGGATTCAAAAAGCACACCTCTTGCATTTGTTGGTTATTGTGAGGAAACAAAGTGACATAGACTGTTTGACCCAGAAAATCCTAAAAGAAAATGTATTTAAGAGAGAGATGTTGTTTTTAATGAAAATCAGTTAATTTCAGATCTTCCAGGGCAATCAGAAAAGGATATAGGAGTTCTGCATTTGCGAGAATCCTCTACTGAAGTCGAGCTGGATGAGATGCCACAACATCAAGGGTCTACTAAAGCTGTAGAAAGATTGATTGAGGAAGGTGAAAGGAGGTATCCATTGAGAGATAGACAACCTAGAGCTTTTGATGATTGTCAGTTATATACTGTCTTAGGAGAGGGAGACATTAGTGATGGCTCAGATCCATGTAGTTTTGATCAAGCTATTTCTTGTGATGATGGTATTAAGTGGAAGACAGCTATGGAAGAGAAGTATGAAAGCTTACTCAAAAATGAAGCGTGGGTATTAGTTGATCCACCTGATAATGTAAAGCTAATTAACTGAAAATGGGTATTTAAGAAAAAGAAGGAAGTAGAAGGTAAGATAGACAGATATCGTGCTAGATTGGTTGCAAGGGGATTTGATCAGAAAAGGAGCATTGACTATGAGGAGACATTTTACCCTGTTGTGAGGAATTCTACTGTTACGTTATTATTTGCATTGTCTGTTCCAATTGAACACTTGGATGTAAATACTGCATTTTTGTATGGAGATTTAAGGAAAATTGTTTATATGAATCAACCTGAAGGATTTACTGTTAAAGGACAAGAGGATAAAGTTTGTCTTTTGAAAAGGGCTATTTATGGGTTGAATTAATCCTCTAGGGCTTGGTATGAAAAACTTAATGGTACTTTATTAGACTTATGCTTTAAAAGGTGTGATCATAAGTCCTGTGTATATATTAGATCTAAAAATGATCGCTTAGCTGTACTTGATATTTATGTGGATGGTCTGTTAATACTGTGAAATAATAACTGAAAAGGCAGCTAAAGCAAAAATTTGAAATTAAAGATCTGGGTAAAGTGAGTTATTTGTTAGGTATGTAAATAGAGAGGAGAGGTGAGAGTTTGTTTTTAGATCAGAGACAATATATTGAGCATGTCTTGAAGAAATTTGGAGTGCGGGACTGAAGGCCTATTGAAACCCCAATGGAAACTGGTGTGAAATTGCTGAAGGGAGAGGTATGGTATCCTAATATTCCCTATCAGACATTAATTGGATGTCTTATGTATTTGGCTGTAAAAACAAGGCCTGATATTGCCTTTGCTGTAACCTATTGAAGCCAATTCAATTTATGTCATAGCAATGAACATTGGGCAGCTGCTAAAAGAGTCTTGGGATATCTGAAAGGAAGAATTGACTATTCCTTGGTTTATTCAAAAACAGGTTCAAAACTTTCTGGTTTTGCAGACTTTGATTGGGGAAGTGATATGAATGATAGAAGATCATATTCAGGATATGTCTTCCTGTTTGCGAATGGTCCAATTATTTGGGAATGTAGAAAGCAACAGACTGTGGCATAAAGCAGCATTGAGGCTGAGTATATATATCCCTCTCCACAGCTGCTATGGAAGCAGTGTTTTTGCAGAATATTTTGAGCTGTATAATTGGTAAAAGGGAGTGTATAACCATGTATAATGATAATCAATCTTCTCAGAGAATTGCAGAGAATATTGTGTGTAGTGACAGAACAAATCATATAGATGTGCAGCATCACTTTATTAGGATAAAGTAGAGGATAAAACTATATCTTAGGAGTATATTCCTTCAGAAGAGATGTTGGCTGATGTACTAACAAAGAGCCTTCCGAAAGTGAAACATAATAGGTTTGTTGAAGGTATGAGATTGGACAGAAAACAACCAGATTAAGGGAGAGTGTTGAAATATATTCAGGTTTGTTTTTCAACGCATCCACTGAGAAGATAAATTGTATCGGTACATAAATTATAAATCAGAATTTTATTTTTTATCAACAATATCTTGTATGGGGATTTACGATTTGGTAAACATTCCACCTATTTTCTTTTCAGATACGTATACGAAGTTTATCATTTCATAAAACTTGAGCTCAAGCTTGGGAATAAAATTTATGATTACTAATAAAACGAGTCACAGATATAATAATAAAAAGCCGTAATATCGAAGTAAAACAATTCCTGAAAAATACATTGCCATTGATATGGAAATACTTAAAAGCCAAAATAAATCGTCTTTCACCTTCACGTAATCATACTTTTAACTTCAGCATTCAAGATTGCTGGGGCCTTCAAGTAACAATAAATAAATGCATCAGTGCTTGAGCCGCTGCCATCCAGTCTCTATGCAGTATATAATCAAGCTTATTTTTTTCAATTCACCCTTATATTTACGGAATTAATTTCCGACTACATCCTTAATTTAGCGGTATTATGACAGTTTGAAATCGCTATTTTTTACCTTTTCACAACTTATAAGGTATAAGGTTGGTGCATATAAATCTTCCAAGAATTGGCTGAAAAATTGATATCACAATAGCACAGTAACAAAAGACCTTTCAAACATCACCCTGAAAATTTTCATTTGGCGATTACAGTTCAATACCCTCCAGTAATGTTCTGCTACCTTCAGACGATATTAAGTCGCTGCTGAGGGAATCGCTGCGTCTTTATTTGCCATAAAACTGGCATGAAGAGAAAAAAGCCTGTGTTTGTTAAGTTTTTCAGTTAAATACTACGTTAAAATTTTCATTGTCAGGGTAAAATGATGTCTGGTAACTTAATGTTTGCGTCCAAAGCCAAATTCGGTCATAAACTATCCACTCGTATTGATGCTGACGGTAAAGAAGTTCAGGTAAAAGTATTGCTTTTTATGAAGTTCTTATGCTTTCCGGCTTTGGTTACTTATTACACAATTATATAATGCTTAAATATATAGGTGGAAGTTAGAGAAGATGAAGACCAGAAAGTAAAATTACAAGAAATCATAGATCTCCTCTTGGCTGCCGGTTATTTCAGGGCCCGAATCAAGGGATTGTCATCATTTGATAAGGTAGTTCCGTCATATAAAATCTATTCCGCCTCTTTCGCAAATATTTTAGTCTATTTTTTCCATCTAATTCTCTTTTTTACATTTGTAGATTGTCGGTGGTATGACATGGTGCATTGAGACTTGCAATTTCGATGTCGACGTTGATTTACTTTTTCAAGAAAATCTTACTATAGGACAGAAAATGTGAGTTTGAAACATTCTAGTTTTACTAGATTCATTTCCCTTTTTTTCAAGTCGTGGAAACTATCAATATTTTGAAGGACACGGTATCGCTACTGTGAATAATGTCTTAGGTGTCCCATCAGTCATATAAGGATTAATGGAAAAGTTGCTATTGATTACATTTCCTCAAACATTATAACGACACGAGTTAACAATATTTAGTTATGTCTCATCATGATAATTAGGTGCATATTACCTTTAATTTCTGTTTCTCTTCTGATCTTGTTTAACACTTGTTTGCTTTGTAAAGAAAATACTTCATATTGTCCTAGAATATGCGAGCGAAGAATTAATGTCAACGAAGTTAAGCTACACTGCTAATTCATTTGCTTCAATCGTATAGATTTTCCAAACAGTCTTTTATATTTTTGACTTAACTTTGATTCACTTCTGTTTTTCTCATTGGAACAAAGGGTGTTGACCCTTATTTCACCATTTAGTTCTCTATCAATGTTTAAGAGTTTTTTCTTTACGTTAAACAGGAAACATTGTAAAAATATTTAATTTGCCTATTTTCCTGTCACAGTTCTCTCACAGAAAAAATTGTGAGAGTTTTGCCAAAGATGAAGTGCCCACACAATATTGAACCACACCAAATACAAGGATTGGATTTCATTCATGTGTTCCCTGTTGTTCAGGTAATGAATCTGAATTTTTAAGATTATATTCCATGATATGATATGATAAGAATTGAAATATCTATTTACTTAAGTAATTTTCCTCTCAAAACAGTTTTGTGTAATAATAAAAATCTAGCCTGTCATGACAGTAAAAGTACTCTTATTGATTATCATTTTCTTAAAGTATCCATTGAAACTGTGATTTTATCCACACTATACAGTTATGTTGAAAAGTAATGTGGAAGTCAGAGTGAATTTTTTATTACAATGCATGTCAATCTTTCAGTGGCTTGTGAAGAGAGTCTTGGAAACAAGGGATGAGACGGGAGGCCTCACAAGAGCTTTTGCCATGTCACAATTTCAGAAAGCTAATCCAGGAATTGGGAAACATCGAGTAGCATCAATAGACTGTATTACGGCTATCAAGGTTAGGTTCATTTTTGGGTTCAAATTGATATAATATTGATTAAATTTCATTGTTAATTGATATAAGGATGGTATATTTTCAAACCATATTGTTGTCATGTCTTATTATAGTTATGTCTGATATCTATTCATTATTAATCATTTAAATCTCATGGTCTGTATCTGTTGTCCTTAAACCCAACACACCATTCACTTACCTCATAATCTTGGATTGATGCATCACTCCTCAGAAAGGAAAGGTTTTTAGTCATAGTCAGCTATCAGCATCTGCTATTTCAGACCGTGATTTCATATGCATTGCTTGGTCTCTAAAATGCCCTGAAACAATTCTAAGATTGATCAATAACCAAATTCTAAAGAATATTAACAAAGAAAAACTTATGCTATAGCTATTCATTGGAAATCCATGGAGTATTTTGGTGATATCAATGAGAAGGTTAGCTGGCTAAATATATTCATCTATCATCTTCTTAATAAGCACTGTCCAAATTTAACACATTTATGTGTCCAAACTCAACTTTCCTTGGAAAATTACTCATTGTCTAAAATTATTGAGCAATTCATTCATGAAAAAATCCTGAACAATATAACCAAACCGCTTGCATTATACACTGAGATGAAAAACTTCTATCATATTACTAGCTATTTAAAGAGACATCCCACACTATGGAATATTACTAAACATGTAGGCATTGACAAAAACAAAAAACTGTTATAGAAAATTTCTAGTCTATCTTCTCAATAATGAGTTCATTACGCTAGTTTCATTGGGAAAAGGGAATCATTTGGCTTGTGAAACAGCGATGTAGTTGTGCTCAGGCCTCTGGTGATTCATTTTTAAAAGACTTCAACTATACCAACTGTGTCATTTCATACAATTTGAACACCCTAATACTTCACACTGTAATTGAGAATTTTCTCCAGTATCATAATTTCAAGTGCTCTCTCAATCTCGCTCACTCTTAATCTCCCAATTACTAAGAAAATATCACTCTTCTTTCCACTTTCTAACTATGCCAACTCTGTTTATCATTATCTTACTGATGTACTTGCTAGCAAACTTCAAGAAGTCCAGAATTATTGTTTTTAATGTATTTGTGATCTATGAAAGTTTGACCACATATTTGCCTTTAAAACCAGCTGTATTTGCATACACTAAGAATCGAAAAAATTCTCAATTTTCTCTCACCTTTCTTCTCCATCAATTATTAGAATAAACCTCATTATTTATAAATGACCTAGTTAAGTTTTAGCACAGCACATGAAAGAGTGCACTTTCACTTCTTGTACAACCTCATTATTTATAATCATTATTCAATAGCATGAGCACAGTTTACGATCAACTGAAGTAGGGAAACCACCTACGCAAGTACTTATCCATAGAACTAATATTGTTAAACTTATTTGATAAACTCTGCAACTTTTTTTTGTAAACAGAAATCTGCTGATTCTGACACTAATCTTTTACTCATATTCTCCTTAAAATTCCTCTCCACCAATCTCTAATTTTCAATTTTTCCTTTTCATTAAGCACTTGTTATTTTTTACAGTGTGTATCATTTATACTATACTATTTGTCAAATTTTTCTGTAAAATATTGTGTTATTTCTATAAATTCTACAATTCATCAATCCTATAAATTTTCATTTGATCCCTGTTTGGATTTGCACATTGGTGCAAAATTTACGATACCCCTAAGTTAAACACATTTGAGAGTATCCTTAACATCTGTTCCTAGTTTCTACGTATTACTCTTTTGCTGCATAATTTGAGCATCTTTTCATCATAATTCCTAATATTATGTAATTTAATTACTAGTTATTGCAGTCATAATTTCCCTAGATGTTTGTACTTAATATCCTTAAAGTATCTTTTGCAGTTAATGTATATTTTAATCTATTTGCCTGTTATGTCGTTATTTTATCCTACTATCATTAAATCCTGTAGGAAGCATACCGCCCCCAGCGTAGGTTCCGAAGATTGAGGAAGACTGCCGAAGATGATGAAGAGAGTGAATCAATGCAAGTTGAGGCCACTCTTTTGGAATATGGACATTTAGGCACACCTTTGGTGTCATCACAGTCCTCAGGGGCCTCAAGAGATGATGGTAGAGAGTCTCAAGGAGTAGAATCCAGTGGAAGTCCAAAAGAGCTTTCAAGACCTGAGGAGGTTTGCTAGCTTAAATACAGATTTTGTGAAAATTGTATTCTCTATTTTTTCATTAATAGCATTATTATATAGTTGACAGCCATATTGTAGAAATAGTTTATTTTTGATAAGTTTAATTTAATTATTTGACATTAGAGTTTAATTGCATTATGGAATACATTTGTCTGTCAAAGGTGAAATTGTAAAAGCTTTGGAAAAACTGATAAAAATTATCCCAGCAATTTTATTTCTTTATGGTGTACTCAATTAAAATTTTTGTTTATAAATTTTAATATTAAAAATATATTTTCTCTATGAAGACATTCAGTATGTGTGGCTGTAATTCAGAGGAACAACTCTTGCTTTTCATGGAAAGTAATTGTAGTTCATGGTTAATAATATTTTGTATGTTTAAGAAATAAGTGATTAAGTTATGGTTAAATTGTTAGAAACTTTTACCATGTTGTGGTATCTAGCTAGTAAAAGGCTTTAGATCAGCAAATAATGTATTTTTAGGCTCATGTTTTAGAAGTAAAATGAATGAATCGTAAATTTTCCTAATTTAGATTGCTCAACAATATTAGAAGAGCTTTGTAAATAAGATTAGTGAATTTGCCAATATTATATTTGCATGTCTGAAATAATTTTAGCCTCTCAGTTGAATTCAGTTATAAATTTTGCATTAGCTGATATATATTGCTTGCTATCACTTTGTTTATTGTACAGTATTTTAGTTTTTTGCAATTTCATTTAACTTATAATTTTGATTAGTGAATATTGTTTTAACCCCTTATTCATGTTGTTTTCTATTTGATTTTTTATTAAATGTGTGCTGCATGTTCTCAGATTCGTATCCAGTCTTTGATGGAAAAAATGGCATCAAATGAGGAACTAGAGGTAACAATCAACACTAACTTTCTTTGTAAAATTTAATATTATCATAGAGTTACTACTGTCTTTAAATCCCCAAGCCCCTATGAGGTTCATTCGCAGTCAATGTTTCATCTCCACAATTTCCACTCACAGAAATAAAAATCAGGTTCAATTCAAGATATCAGCCCGAAACCAAAAAAATGAAAAGAAAATTGTAACATGTATCTCAGTTTCTCATGTGACAAGTTTTTCATTACATGAGAAATTAAAAAAAATAGTGACACGCAAACTGAAATTTCTCTGTGGTGTTGCTGCTCCACTTAAACAATATTTTTTACTAAGTTTTGGTTTTTCTAAAATAAATAGCATGAAGTTCTTATTCATACTGATGATACAAAGAACAACTGAGGGGGGGGGGGAGAAAACAGCATTCTATTGGATTGGTAGAGAGTTTTAGCAGTTAAAATAATTATCATGGGTGATAAATTCGGAATAAATGTTCTAAACCTTTAAGTTGATGTAGTATACATTACAAAAAAATCAAAACATGCATATATGCAAAGAAAAACTCTTCCTTAATGAGAATATTTGTATATTATATAACATTATTCAAAAATAAATCTTCTATAAGATGAAGAAATAAATAATAATGCCAGACAGAATTGTAGGTCTTGAGTATATGAAGGGGTTAAAAGAAATAGATAAGTCGCTGATTCAAAGCACTAAAATTTATTCTGGAAGAGTTGAGTAACTCTCTAAAAGTGCCAGTGTTTCAGATGCTACCATCATTGACCTTTTACACAGCAGTAATAGTGGTTGAAACATTTTTACTCCTTTTCATTTACCTTGATGATTTTACTCATTGTCAGTTGTATGCCCAAGAACTCTATCTGCAGCATATTCAGAACAAAAGCTGTAATTTATTCAAATTTACTTTTTTATTGAAATGCTTGTATGCACTGAATAGGAGAAATAATTGGAATGTTTTTAGTTTATGGTGTTCATGAATTGATTTTGTTTCAACCTTTACCTATTTTGCATGAGCATGTAATTTTCAAGCACGCCCCTATACTGTTTCTGTTGAAATCCAAACCAATAATGCAGCTACGTGATTTATGATTACGGTGATTTCTTTCCTTCATGGATTTATTGTTTCTCAGATTGATTCTTTTTCATTTATCATTACCTATTTTCAAATAACCATATTTCTAAAATATTAAATGAATTAATATTTGTTTTAATCTTACTTTTAGAACCGTGTTGCTGCTGGGGTGGTTGGGAATATTGTCAGCATGCATGCTGATGAGATAGCTCAAGCAGCTGAGCAGTATGCAAAGATGCAGGTTGGTATTCATGAGTTTTATTTTATCATCAATTCTTACTTTTTGTGATTTTTTTAATGCCTCGTGTACATCTGCCTCTTTAGTCTTTCATGTCGGAAATCCCCTTTTGTCCCATAAATAAAGAGTACATCATCAGGCTAAATTACTTTTATTGAATATGGAATTCATACTACTATATAGAAAATTTCATTCATACTTTTCCTTAATGTTGCACATCCCATAAAGTGAAGCTATTGCTGTTTTTAGAAGTCATTGGTTTTGTCATTTCTTTACTGTATAGTTATTTTAAGCAGTGAAAAGAATTTTTAGAACATCTTTCAAACTTCAGTAAATACTAAAATTAAAATTCATCAACGTAGATGTTCTTTAGGCTGGGAACATTATCTCCCATATTCATTAACTCTTCGAGAATATTTTTGCCCTATATTCAATGATACTGATTTATAACATCTGAAGTCTTATTGAGAGCTTTTTATCATATCTTTTCAATTCCAGTTTAAGATTATTGTGTGCATGGTTGAATATTATTACAATTTCTCATCTTATAGGAAGGTAGTTTAGTCACCAACTTAGACAGTCTGAGTTTGGAATCTCAACGTGCAACCCAAACCATAGTGTCTTTGCAAGAACAGCTCTCTTCTCTTCAAGTAGAGGAAGAAAAACTAAAAGAAGAAAGGGAGCAGTATAATCAGGAGTATGAGGAGGCTCAAGTAAAATTAAAAGAAGTGAAATCCAGGCGAGAAAATGGCACTGAAGAATTGAAGAGACTTGAGGATGCCTTGGCTCAGATAGATGGAGGCGGTGATGGGTAATGACAAAAAATATGTATATCATAATTCGCCTTATTGGCATTTCAGCTTCATCATTTATGTGCCAAAGAGTATCTAAAAATTTTATTTATATTTATTTAACCTTTCTATTATTTATTCTACCATGATTTTTTGTGCAGGTTACTGAAGAAGTTGAGATCATTGGTAGTCTTGAATGAAACTTTGAAAGAGCAAGAGAAAGCATTCAAAGATCAGTGCAGAACAGAATTAACTGGCCTCCAACAATTAGTAAAGTAAGTTATTTGTGATTCATTTTTTAGTACTTTTGCAACTTTGTGAATAAAATACATTTCAATTGTGGCTTTTCCAAAGTTGTATCACTTTGTGATTAATTTGACTTTGAAGTTTCATCTTTTATTACTTTTTCCTTCACTCTCTTCAAGGTTATCTTCAGATTTTGCTTTTTAACATGGAGTATCATATAACCATAAGTTTTTGAATATGATATAATCATCTATTAAAAACTCATATATTACTGAACATAAAAATCCTTCTCTTTTAACTATTCACTACACTCATTCTACTAGTCAAGTGTATTGATATCCATGTAAATCTTTTTAATCCATATTTCTTATATCTATACTAGTGAATTATCCCATCAATAATGATAAAATTAAATTTATTTACCCAAAATATAAATAAATCCAATATATTATTGGATTGTTCCTTTGAAATATGTTAATTTTAATGCATTTAAACTCTGATAATAAATAAATGTACTAATAGATTTTTGACGTATTTAATGGGAATATGTATGCTAACATTAGAAAGGATCAATAGTTAGCTGCAACACTTTTAAGTTAAGTATTTAAAAATGTTGTAGCTGCTGTAGAAGTGTTGTATGTTGACTGATTATAGATTAACTCCTTAATAATTGGAACATTGGAAAAAATATATGCATGCATGTATGTGATATTATCTATAAAAATATATAGCTGAATTTAAATTTATAAATTTTACTAATGGTTTTATTGCCATGAACTATTTGCTCTTCTTCCCCATACATTTCTTGTGAGCCTTTCTTTCCCATGTAATTATATGAAAGTTTACTTCAACAAGCATCTTTGTCGTTACATGTATTTCTCATGAGAGATTATTTTAGTCATCCAGAGTCGAACCAAGGATACTTTAGACAAAAATTTCTATATGTAATACTATATTCCACCTTTAACAATTTTCCAAAAATTTATTATCCTATAATGTCAGGAAGTGTATAAAATTAATGTTTGAAAATTTCTCCCCCATAATTTCTCAGGGGTGTTACTGGCATTGTATAAATAAGTATATATAGACATCGGTGATGATTATGTAAGATTTAATTGTCTTAAATATAATAAAATTGTACTGAATAGTATTTTATGTATAACTATCATCATTCCTTTCCCATGTGAGGTTTTATTTTGCTCCTCTTACTTATATTTTTAATCACAGAATATAAATTACTAATGGCCGTCATTTGTATGAATGACTTCTTTTTTGTTTATTTAATGGAATGTGACCTTAATCTCTGTATACTTTTCTATGCCATATTGTTAGAATGTGGTGAAAATTCATATCTTCTTTCAGAGAAGCTAAAGATACTGCCACTGCAAGCACAAAAGAAGGTGATTCTGACGGAAGCGATGGCGGACCAGAGCAACAAATTGAAGAAGAAAAAGCCCGCTTAGCAAAGGCCCGTTTAGTTCTTGCCAAACATACGCGTGTTGTAGCATCCCTCAAGCGCCATCTGGACGATGTTCCAGGAAGGGCTGAATTAGCTCAGTATCAGCGTAGATTTTTGGAACTATATAACCAAGGTTTGAAGAAATCAGTTTTTAATTAATGAAATTCTGTTGATGTTTTAAATTTTCTATTTTACATGCTAATACATATGTAATAACTCTAACCTATCATGACCTTTGGTTATTGGCATCCTAATCATTTAACAAGATGGAAGGAATGTTTTTTGGCTAAGTTTATTTCAAATGTTTTGCTTGATATTAATTATTTATTCAGAGCAGTTTTACCATGATCAGTTTAATAACTTAGAACTTTCATTGTAACTCAGTTATTATCTTAATTTATTTTAGTGGCCTCAAAGCATCGAGAAACAAAGCAGTTTTACACCCTCTACAACACATTGGATGACACTAAATTGTACCTGAGCAAGGAACTCTCTCTATTAAATTCAATTTTGGATACTTATCAAGAGTAAGTACACTGTGTAACATCTTCATCTTGCTTGTAGTAGCATGAATGCTATAGATATCTATTTATTACTTCTTGTTAGGGTTTCAAAATTAAAGTTCATGCAGTAGCTGGAAGCAAAATGAAATAATATCAGAGAATCATGTCAACAAATTGTAATATTTTCTTTCATTTGAGTAAATGATGGTTTAAAATGTATTACATTTATTATATGAATTTCAATAGAAAGGACTGACTAAACAATAGCCAACTTTAAAAATAATCTTACTTTGTAACTCACTGAGATTATTTTAACAGCAGTTTTTATTATTATATTTTATCATAAATTGAGTATTAATAATTTGTTTCCTTTATAAATGTAGGGCAATGTCTAGTTCTGCTGCAAAAGAACAATTTATGAGGCAGTTTGATGCCATAGTGGAAGGAATTAAGCAGAATAAAATGAAGGTAATTCCAAAATTATATTTCTGAAAAAGTGGAGTTGAGAAGCAAATATTTGATTTTCAAATGTATATCTCAATTCCAACTCATCTCCATGTTTACAAAATATGGCTATAATCTGCACGGTTTTGACAATTCTTAAGGAAATGTGTGATGTATCAATAATGCAATTGAACCTTGTCATGTATCATCTCACATGTTACTCACATTTACTCAGGTTGCCAAACGTCGTGCAGAGGAAATAGAAAGACGTGAAGCCTTAGCATCACGATTACTCACACTAGTAGAAGCCCAGAGGAAGTACGTTGGTGCTGTTAGACAGCTGACAGCAGAATGTCGACGAAATGAAGCTTTGCTTGCCCAGGTTCGAGGAAGCTCAGGTCCTTGACACAGGCCTCTTATAAAAGAGGTCTGAGTTTTCTTGGTGCTAATTGAACCTCCTAAGTGGTCCAATAAACTTACATTGGTCAACTGAAATTCACTCTCTCCACAAGGTAACATTGAACTTTGTGTCTAGTGATTCATTCCTAATTCATCGCAGTTTACTTTGAAGTAATTTTTCATTTGTCAGCATTAACTGCTGCTAGCTAAGAATGATATATCCTTGACTTTTGTCAAGAAGTTAGTTTTTACATAAATTTACAATTATGCAAGAACCTAGGATATCAAGTGGTGAGGCAGGAAATCACTTCAGCAAAAAAGTGATATGAGAGTGCAAGTCATTGATGCCTAAAAATATAGTTTTTTTCATAAGTGATAAAAGTTATAAGTATTGTATAAGACAATAATTGCAGTGGAAAAGCTCTCCAAAGTGGGTGCCTAAAATTTAAACATCAAATAGATGTCATTATTAAACATCTCTGTTAGAGCTTAAATAATTTGCATTTTGTAATATATAAAAATGATATGATGCATTTCATGCAATCCAGAGGAAATAAGATTTTCTATATGACCCTATTGTATGCCAAAAGGTAAGCTTCTGCCTCAATCTCAATCATCACTATATGTTAAAACTGCTTGGGACGTTTTATGATTGAAGGAATCTGTGTAATACTCAAATGTCATTATATGTTCTGTACTTTTTCAAGAGGATGGCCTAAGTCAGAAAAATGGTTGAAATTGTAAATAATGTGTGCCATACTATAGTTAGTTTCTGAAGATGTTTTTTAATCCAGTGGACTTGTTTAAAAACAATCAGAAATGTGTGAATTGTAATCTTTATACGGAACCTGTGTTATTGAGCATACAATATGAATGAAAGGTGTGAAAGTCAAGTGATAGTTTTAAATAAGGTGAGTTTTATATAACTTTGAAACTAATCTGAAGCTCTTCACAGGTCTATTACTTTTGGATGACTTATTTGATGGCTGTGGCTATAGGTATTTTCAAGTCCCATTTTGTTGATGATAAATTGACTGTTGCCTGTTACTTGATTTTTATTAACTAATTTTGTCACTAAGCTGCAAACGTTGTCTTGCACATAAATTTGAGGCGCAAGTGACAGGACACTCAGTCAAAGTAATTATTACCAAGAGCTGCTTTTTGACCATTAAACATTTTCGTTACAAAAATTAAATTTCCATTTATTTACAAGAAAAACAAATACATAGGTTATTGATCAATCACAAGAGTTTTTTTTTGATCTTGTAGTTTGCTATTATACTTAAAATGAGTAAACTTGCGAAATCCTCTTCAAATATTTTTCTGGCATTAAAGACATCACTCATCAGTGGAACGATTGGAATTTTCTTGGTAAAATAAATAGCAGAGCACTGGCTGTGAGATATGATGTTTATGTGCAGCAGTTGTGTCGGAAGACTAATAATCCTTGCTTGTGCCTGTGCTTAGCAACCTTTCCCACTCCTCCCGAGGCAGCTGTGTAACCATCTGGCTGTATTCTTCTCATCATTGCTTCTTGCATTACTTGCCATCCTGTTCGCTGCATCTTATGAGACTGTGATTGCACTTGAGTCTTCCTCCTGGGACCTGTTATTTCAACATGAAAACAGAAGATGTTTGAAATTTTTTGTTGCTTTTTTGTTACAATCTAATGCTCCCCTGGAAAAATATTTATCGTTTCCATCATATGAGGATAACACAATCAGTTTAAAAAATATGTGGAAAAGAGTCATTTGCTCCTTCAATTGTGTGTTTCTAACCAAAAAAGATTCAATTATAATATTTACCAGTCTACCAAAATCTCATTGTTCGCTATTCTGCTACTAGAGGAAAGGTGTGAAACCTTTTCCAACTTCCTCCTTCACTAATTACGATTATTTCAACTTTGGGATCATCCGAAATTTCTCTAATTTTTGTAAACAGTACTCTCTATGTAAAATAAAACTGGTTTCCCAAAATTCACAGGTTTTGGCACTGTAATGGTGGATTAACCAATTGCAGAACTTATAACTCTGATTATATCCATGCAATTGATGAAAATCCAGGCAGATCGTTGATGAGAAACCTCACTTTTGGAAGAGGTCATATTAAAATGAAATACTTGGGTAGAACACACATTGGAAGAGCGTAACATGCCCTTTAAAATTGCTTCCTTAAATTTTCTTATACTTGATTACGATATTTGAAAAACAAGGGATTCATTTCAGAGAACTTGAATACGATTTCCATTTTAGAACAAAGGAGATGGAATATGAAACAAATTTATAGTGTATGTTCAATTTGGGAAAAACAGGTGCCAGAACTTTGGGTTGACACATTCTTGTTCCTATTTTTGTGTTATTGAAGAATACTTTTAGCAGTAATAATGCTTCATCGTGGAATTCTCTGGTTATTAATGTCTGATTTAGTATTTTAGAAATTGTCATATCAGAGTTCATTATTATTTGTCTTCATTTTTGTTTTTTTGTTACTGAATAAATTTGTTATGCTATATTGCTGCTTGTTGATAATATCTATTTTAAATGATGGACTTAAAATAGTTTCATAAACTGATTGATGAGTATAAATTTTGTGTTGGTCTTTGGATAACTCAAAATCACAATTATATGAAAATATATATATCTGTATTATTCTTGATAATATATTCTTTATTTCATACAGTACTCACCTAAATGTATGATCCTTTGGCCACTGCGTCCATTTCCACCGTTAAGGCTGTTAATTCCAAATTCAGTCATAGAATCACTTGGCCTTCTTCCTTGAATTGGATGGCATCCACTTGGAACCTGCCACTGCATTGCATATAATAGATGTCCATTATGATTCAAATGATGATTACATTTAATATACAATTAATATTAGTTTATCACCATAATTAGAACACCTCTTTGCTTACATTTTCTCAAGATATTTATTTTCACAGAATAAGGTCATTATAATACTTTTATTTCTTAACGCATCCAAAGTCTTCACCTTTGTTTATCCCTTCCTAATTTATGCTGTTAGATATGCAGTAGTATTTGGCTAATTAATATAATTCATTCTTCATTTTTTCCTGAATGGTGCCAAAATATATAAAATGCTTAAACATTACCAGTTAACAAAACTCTTACACTTTTGGGTAAACAAGAATTGTTTTTTTTATTCAATCTTTCAATTGTTAAATTTTTTATTCTGCCTCATTCAAATATGTATAATTTTCTTGGAATGAGTTTTCTAGAGTTCTCTTGAACTCACTTAAATCTTCCATTGATATTCTATGCATAAGTATCAAAAAATGCTAATCACTTTTGAGTGATACGTACAGTAAAAATTCAAGGTACATATTATGAGGTAAATTTACTAAAGGAAAAACGGACTTGAATAAAGTCTGACAGGTTTGATTCCCGGCCCCATCAGACTTTTTTCAAGTCTGTATTTCCTTGGATTTTTCCTGGGTCCACGCCCTTGTGTGCAAACAACCTTTAACCCTTTCCTTAAATTTACTCATTTCTCTTTTCTGAATTATTATTTTTGTGCAACTAGTATTTCATGCTATAAATACTCATTAATTCTGCAATAATGCTGAATGAAGAAAAAGAGATAATTTGAATGGTGAAGTTTGCCATTGCCTTGCAAGCTTATTTGAATCCAATCAATTGGTCATGAGTTGATTTGCATGGAAGTCAGTTATTCGTTATACTTGGTACTCTTTAATATTGATGTAGGCACAACTGCTGCTAATTCTGCCTGATATCTGTGTCCTGCCTGATTTGACACATTGACTTAAAGTGTCTATGTAAAGAGAGATGGAGCAACTTTAGTTGTATGTGCAACTGGTAATAAGGTGCTTAGGTCATAAGTCAACAACTACTTGTACTTTGTTCATTTTCAAGGAAGGTATCAAAGAGATGTGCCCTATCTATTCCTTTTCACATAAAGTCAAGATATATAAGTTATTTACACCAATTTCATTTGATCAGTGATATTTGATTCACAATAAGTTCTATAAAAAGAACCAATGATAAATAGAGTTATGGTTTAATCTTTCAATATGTATTTTCAATGTACATTACTCACTGGATAAAAACGGACAACCTTCTCCTGTTTCAGACTGGGGCATATCAGGGCTTTCTGTGATGATCTGTAGCCCTGAAAGTATCATGATATATTCAGCATGTTTATAAATAAAGTAAAAATGTAGTGCCCTGACTTTGTTATTACAATTGCATGTATGTCTTATATTAAATAGTTATTTACATGTACATTACATCAGAAATACCCTTTAAATCATGCATGATTTCTCCTTGTTATATTTAGCTATAAAATGCTGATCTATTTCATATCATAGAAATATTGTAATAACATAAATCCATGTGAGTTGATCATGTTTTTCTCAGCTCAAATGAATTTTAATTTATACACATATCATTACTTTGTTTTGCAATTACCTCTTACTTCCTTATGGATATGCTTTCAGGCCTTGTATTACTATGACTTAATAATTTAACACCAGAAATTTAATATTAAACTACTTAAGAATGTTTCGAAGTTCAAGATGTTCAACTCATTCAATTGATATCTTAATCATCCATCATTTATTAGGTACTGTATTTTTCCATTCAAGTTTTATCTCTGAAATCTTTTGCATGGCTATGCAGTCCTATAATAGTACCCTATCTCTGTAAAACATCAGAGTTTAACTTTTGTTAAGCCAACCTTTGTATCATTTACCTTACAAGTTATCAAGCAGGATTGAAAACATTGGTTAATGTTTATTAAAGGGAATTTTTTTTTAAAGAAGTAAAAATTTTCACTTTTTGCTCCCATTCCCTATTTTATAGATTTCTTATTATTGTAAAATATTGCAATATCTGATATTTCATTCTTGATTAATGAATTATAAAAGATTTTGCTTGTCCAACTTACATCATGATGATTCTCAAGCCCTGCTCCTGAAATGAATAAAACTCCATTAAAAATAAATTTATTTAATGCAATGTGCAATTACTGCCAAAATATTTTTGTCACTATTTTACCTTTAACATTTACGATGAACTGGCAGTGAGCTTTATTTCCTGCTTCATCTGCTGCTACGTATACGACTCTGTGAACACCTGCTGTCATAGCATCTCCTGGTCTCTGTGAAGAATAATTATCGTTTCTATTGAAATGTTGAAACGTTACATAGACATTTAACTCATTTCACTGAATACTGAATTGAGAGAATTCCAGGTAGAAAGGTGACTTCAAATAATGAAATGATATAAAGCATAACATCTGAACAGATGTTTCTTGAAATGAATGTGTTATAAGATCCTTAAAGATCTTATGTGGTGGTAATATTCACTGATAAAAGCTTAAAAACTAACAGTAAGACAGACAGAGTAAATAATAGAAAAATGGGTAGGAAAGTTTTACATGAGGTTATTTCTCGCAAAAGGTTAATGAAACTAACATAGGAATCACAATTTATTCTCATCGTAGAAGGTCACTCATAATTTAGTCCATTCTTTAAACTAAACATTTTTTATGTAAAAATATTGTTCCCTTTCTTTTGGTAACTAAAAATCTGAACAATATGCCCCATTTTTATCATCAGGTTTACAAAATGGCTTGATTCTCTACTTGATAAATGTTTACACTCCAAAGAAAGAATTACACTCCTATATACTAGAAATAACTGAGTGTTTTGTGATAAAGACTACTTATAAGAACCTATTATCACTCCATTTTTTGCTATTAGTAAGAATATATTTTTACTTTAGACTGTTGTACAGTTGCAACTTTGAGGTTGTCCTTGAATGATGGTTCGTCCCAGAATATCTCTTTTGAGATTTCTCCAGTTCCAAGTTGTACTTCAAATGACCTTGGGCAATCTCTCACTGTAGGAGCCTCTGCATCTAATTATCAAGACAAAAATATATACTTTAATTGTCTGTGAAATAGAAGTATTAATTGTAAGAAAAACCTCATAATATAGGGCAGATTGTATATTGTAGTCTTTTTTTTACCTCATTTTTTCTTTTTAATTTAGGCTTATGAAATCAATCACAAATACTAAAAAAAAACTACTATTGAGCTCTTGAATTGAAGGTATAATTCTTAGATATAGCAATATCTATTTTAGGTTTAATACTGTCATGGGAGTATAATTTTAACGTACCTGAGGAGACGGAGAAATAAATTGGCTTTACAAAGGGGATGAAAGTCGATAAGATACTAGGCAAGAGGTTTACGCATGTGATAACCAAATAAAGATGATGTATCACGAAAAAGAGAGAGATGAAAGAGGACACGCCCTTGGCTACCTATCCCTGGCATAAAATGACTAGTTCAGAAGTGTGGGTTTTGCAGAATGCTATGAAAGAGAAGACATTTCCAACGAAATCCTTTATAAAATTAAAAAATATAACTAGAAAATAAATAGGTAAGTAGAATTAAGAGATTGTTAAATAATAATTATAGATGCATCTATACCTAAGGAATTTGAGAAATAAAATTATAGCATCACATGCCATAGTAGCCAACAAACAATAAGGAAACCAATGGATATCTTCATAAATAAATACTGAACCTGTTTATTCTCCCAGAGTAAATGGATATGATTGGAACAATAAATTGTACTTGGTTTCATAATCAAATAGAAGAGGGGATGGGTATGGTATATGAGAAGAAGAGCTGACTTATCACGGGAGATGAGATGAAAAGGTGACATGCAGAGTTGGAAAGACAAAGTGGTAAGGTAGTTAAGCTGAAACAGCCAATGCATAAAAAGAGCATAAAGTAAATTACATAACAGATAATAAAGCCGTCTTTCTTTTTTGGGCGAATTTTAGCCTAGGAATGCTATTCCTCCAATCAACCCCTTTTCTTAATTTTATTCCTTTTTTTGCATATTTATTTTTATTAATATCACACAAACAACATACACAGAAAACCATTCCCTAACTGGAAAAATCTGATTAGCCGGGATTTGAACCTGGGACCGTGAGGTTGGAGCGTTAACGCGCAATCACGTTAACCACTCTGCCACCGCGGTTGGTGATAGCCTTTGGACAAAGGCAAGTATCTTTCTTAGTAATAATTTGTTCAAGAACAGAAATAGTGTTTCATGTATGAAGTTATCTTGTGACTGATAGAGAATCTGATTTTAATTTTGCTGTAACAAATACGCACATTGAATATAAATGGTCCTCTAGATAGTTATTTGGTCATCAAAAAAATTATAAAATTTCCTGCGATGGAATTGTGAAAAAGTCTCTAGTGAATGTAAGCAAGGCTCTGTCATATAAACGCTGTGATTTTGAATTGGAGAGTAAAATTATGACTAAAGAGAGAAAGTGGGGGGTCTAATATTTGAGGTAATGAATTGATAAGTAATTGAAGGCAGATTATTAGGAAAACTACAGAAAGGATGATATAACCCTTAAGTGTTGTTTATTAGGGTAGATTTAGAGGGAGATGGCAAAATAAGATGAGTCAATTACATGGTTTAATTATAATAGAATAAAAGGCAGGATTTTTCAATTACTAACTTTTCATGCACCAATATTCCAAAAGTCGGGTGGCATAAATCATGCAAATAGGTTTTTTCGGCAAAGTTCACAATCATTACTTGCTTACAGAGTTCAAAGGTCCCTTAAACATATGATTATGCCAAATTACTTTAAAACTTAATTTTCCCAAAATATCTCTTTCTCCATCATTACGTTTCTCAAATTTCTGAAGAAATTTTAATATTTTTGAGCTTTAGAAATTAATTTGGTGCTGCACGGCCTTTAACACTGATTTGCAGCCTTAAGTAGTCTTAAAATTCCTTACTTTCAGGCCTACCCTAATCACACCAAACAAGTGGTTACCTATCTGATAACCATAATATATAACAAGATAACGGTAAAACATCTTGAAGAATTAGGTGTATAAAAAATACTTAAGAGTTCATAAATTACTCCTCGAATCACTCTATTAGAATATAAAGCCAATAAAAACAAGTGTTTCATTCCACTGCATCTTTCTTCAAGGGAACAATCAGTGGCAGTTAATAATCTATATATGGAATAGAGACATACTAAAAGTTTCTCTTCTAATGCTATATCTCTTTACTGCATGGAAATGATTAATTATTTCATAGAATGTTTTCTTACCAATGATTTCAATGAAAACTCGACACATAGCAGTCATGTTACTCATGGGGCTGCGGGCGTAGAATGTAATTACAGTAGTTCCTGTAGAAAGCTCTACCTCTAGTCTTTTTCCCCACTCTGGTATAGAATCAATGTATCTATGTGAATATTTTGTAATAGAAAGATATTAGATATTATTCAAAGATTCAATTTGGATAAAGGTTTTAAATAGATATATATTACATGATTGTAAGATACAAGTAGAATATTGCTGAAATGGAATGCTCATATTCTTACCTGCTCCATTCCATGTTTGACTTTGGCTGAGGAATTCTGACATGCATGGCATTTTGATGCTGGGGAAGGGTCAACTTCATGTTTGCTGGACATTGGATAAATGGATTCAATATATCTGAAAATACACCAGAAATTAGATGAAGGCTTCCTCTTTTACTTTTTGATCTTAAAATATTGAAAAATTGTCTATATGAAAATTCATTCTGAATTAGGTTTATTTAATTCATTTATAATTTTATTTTTCTTTTATTTTCTTATTCAAACAATCAACCATCATAATGGTCTTTATTTCACTGAAAATTTTATTTATGTTGTGTAAGCTCTTATTTTGATTCTCAAAAGCTAATTGTATCTATCACAATAAGGAAATGAAATTACAATATACAATATATAAGACTATTTTTAAAACTATTAAAATCAAATATTCTCAAACTAATAAATAGTATTATATTAATCAAATCATTATTATATGTGAATCAAATGATTAATTTCAACTGAATTCCTAGTATCAGAGTCACACCTCTTTCACATTTCACTGATAAAAACTCAGAAGGTGACCAGTACGATGGAGTGGCATCTTTAGTTGCCATGCATGCAGCAAGAGGAGGTCCTCCTACCACTCGATATCCTTTACGACATTCAACTGAACATCTCTGACCAGGAAAACTTTTCCCAGATGAGCAAGATTCGGGTATAAGTCGACCATGCTGTGGATATTTCAGTCGTGGGCATCCAATAGCTGTAGACAGTAATATGTAGAAAGAGAGAGATAAGACACTGTTATATGAGAGTGGAAAATACTATTGGAAACATATGAAGTAATTCTGATTACAGAATTAAATTTACTTAAGGCTGAAGCTTATGAATAAATATTTTGTGAACAGAGCTATACATTTTATTTGAGTAATTTTAGTGTTTCAAAGATATCAGCTATTGTTTTTGATCATCTTTCTAGCTATCATGCCAACATTTTTTATCATAGTCCAATGGTTTCTAAAACTATGAGCTTGATATACGTCATATTGATTTCGTTAAAAAGTTAAGTATTAAACCTATAAAAGATATGATTCAGTTGCATCAGTGAACCATACTCACGAACACAGGCGACACTCCTTTCTGTTATAGGAACACCAGAGGATTCGTTCACCCAACGTCCAGCAGGAGAGCAGAGAATAACTGTAGAAGGTGCTGCAGACTTGAATCCAGAACGACATCTAACACGACAGCGAGTGCCAGAGGGATACTCAAAGGAATGAGATGCATTTGCTGCATGGGGTGAACATTGTAAATCTGCTCGTGATGTTGATGTAGCTGCAGCTGCAGAGCAACCCTTTGCAATACATCTTCCTCCTTCTGCTTTATATCCTGGAGGACACTCCTTTGTCTCCACGCATGTTTTACCACGCAACCTAAATCCAGGAGGACACAAACAACGATAGCTCCCCAGGGTGTTAACACATCCATGGGAACAAGGCTTTTCATCTAAGCATTCATCAATGTCAATACATTTCAGACCCACTATCCTGTGACCCCTTGGACAGAGACAATAGAAACTACCTGGAGTATTGGTGCAATGGTAATCACATGGATTTGATTCATCACATTCATCCACATCCACACAGTTCTTTCCATCCTTACGATATCCAGGGTTGCAGCCACACTCATAACTCCCTGGAGTATTGACACAGGTGTGATCACAAGGATCTTCCTCATCACATTCATCCACATCTTCACACTTAGTGCCACGCAAGACATATCCAAGGGGACAAGTACAGCGATAACTACCTGGAACATTGATGCAGCTGTGAGTACAAATATTGTCCATAGCACATTCATCAATGTCCACACATCGATGTCCTTGCAAATGATACCCAGAAGGACATGTACATTTGTAACTTCCAGGTACATTCACACACCCGTGAGAGCATAAAACTTCACCTGCACACTCATCCACATCTCTGCATTCTCCGCCTACTGGACGATAACCCAGGGGACAACTACATTCATAAGAACCAGGAAGATTTTTACATTCGTGAGAGCAAGGGTTTCCCTCTACGCACTCGTTAATGTCCTCACATCTGCGTTCATCAATAAGACGGTAACCACTTCTGCATTCACAGAGGTAACTTCCAGGAGTATTACGACATTCTTGGGCACAAAGAAAATTTCCCTTAGAGCATTCATCCACATCAAAGCACTTCCTGCCATCAGTCGCATTCAGAGAGTATCCCTCAGGACAAGTGCACCTAAAGCTCCCATATGTATTGAAGCATCCATGAGAGCAACCACCTTTATTTCGTACACATTCATCGATGTCCTCACAGGTACGATGGCTTTCATGTCTGGCGCGATGTTGTCCTCTAAGTCGGTGCGGAGATCGACGAACCTGTCTAAATCCCTCAGGGCATCCACATTTAAAACTACCGATTGTGTTGAAGCAGTCATGGGTGCATCCTCCATTACCTACTGCACATTCATTTACATCAACGCAAGTTTTCATATCCATCTTCAGCTCAAATCCCCTGGGGCATCCACAGTGATGACCACCAGGAATGTTGTGGCAGATTCCAGTGCATCCACCATTTCCATCAGCACACTCATTTATATCCTCACATTCACCTGCTACCATCTTGAAACCTAGTCGACACTCACACTTATATCTTCCTTTTGTGTTGACACATATATGAGAGCAACCTCCATTATCTTTGGAGCACTCATCAATATCTTGGCATGATCTCTTATCTTCGGCCAGCTCATATCCCTTTGAGCAGTAGCATGTGTAAGAACCTTGTGTATTTAGACATTTGTGCTCACATTTCACTACGCCAAGGATGCACTCATTAATGTCAAAACATGTCATCTTGTCGAGGGGATCTAGCATGTATCCAGTCTTGCAATCACATCGATAGCTACCAGGGGTATTTAAACAATGGTGTGAACAGTTGGCTTCTTCTGAGCACTCATTAATATCCACACATGTTTTATTATCACTGAAAAGTCTGTAACCTTTTGGACAAGAACAAAGAATTCCATCTGGATGTGTTTCTATGCATTCATGAGAACATCCACCATTGTCTACCTTGCAAGAGATTGACTGATAGCATGAAATTCCATCAGTTTCTAATTGATATCCTGTTGGACAAGAGCACTCCCTACCACCAACATGATTTGTGCAGATATGAGAACATCCACCATTATCCTCTTTGCACTCATCTATATCATCACAATTCCTCTCATCCCCTCCTAGAACATATCCTTCAGGACAAAAGCAAAGAAAACTGCCATGCATATTTTGGCAATCATGAGAGCAAGTCCCACTCTCTTCACACTCATTCACATCTTCACAAGTTCTATTATCTGATCCAAGAATCATACCAGGAGGGCACTCACAGTGAAAGTATCCAGGAAAATTCACACAGACATGTGAGCAAGGACCTAAAGAACCACTAGAAATATTCATCTCTGAGGCATTAAAAGAATTTTCTTCTCTTGAGCGAACTGTTTCACATTCATTCACATCTCTGCAGTTTCTCTCATCCTCTATTAGCTCATATCCTTTTGGACAGCTACATCTATAGCTGCCTATGGTATTCACGCACTCATGTGAGCATTTTTCTACAGAACTACCAGAGTCCTCCACAGAATTCATTTCTCTACACTCATCCTCATCTATACAAGTTTTGCTGTCACTTCCCAAATGAAACCCAATGGGACAGTTACAGGTGTAACCACCTTCATGGTTAGTACATATATGGGAGCATGGAGAATTTTGACATTCATTTATATCTTTACAACTTCTACCATCAGATAGGAGTTCATATCCTTCATCACACTCGCACCTGTATCCTCCATCTGTATTGAAACAGTTTTGATCACACTGAGAACTTAATTCACACTCATTAATATCCATGCAAATCTTTCCATCATCAAGCAATTCATAGCCATCATGACATGCACACTGGAAGCTACCAAAAGTATTAACACATTTCTGAGAGCACAGTTCA
Source organism: Sympetrum striolatum (assembly GCA_947579665.1). Lineage (NCBI taxonomy): Eukaryota > Metazoa > Arthropoda > Insecta > Odonata > Libellulidae > Sympetrum > Sympetrum striolatum. The sequence continues at coordinate 81,114,078 of OX388345.1, forward strand.
ACTTCCAGGCATTCATCAATATCTATACAGGTTTTCCCATCATCTTCAAGAGTAAGACCTTCCGGACATTCACACTGATAGCTTCCTGCCGTATTAGTACAGATATGGGAACAACGTATCTCTTGGGTGGATTCAATTTGACATTCATTTACATCTTCACATGAATGAGAGTCAGATGCAAGGATGTATCCCTGTAAACAACTGCATATATATCCCCCAGGCGTGTTTGTGCAGGAATGTGAGCAATGGGCAAGACCCTCTTGGCATTCATTGATATCTGCAAATAAAGATCATATTTTTAAATATATTATATTTTAATTTTAGCCCCACCACCATTTCTGAGATCATAAGCATGCAGGCAAAATATTATTGTGCGCATTTTTGGCACATAAATGTGAATTACTTTTCATTCAGTATTTCTCTGTCAGTAAACTATGGAATATGTTCACAGTTTCAGTCTTTATTAATTATAAATCTATTTACCTGGGGATGTTTCTTTTCTGGTTGATTTTGGATAATTTGGATACTTTCTACTTTATAAAGATATCTGATAAAGATCATCTTTAGCTATTATCATACTTTCAATCAGTGATCCATCAATCCCTCAGGATTTCATGAGTTACGATTGTGAGGAACCAAAGTTATAATAATCTCAATGTCATCTTTCAAACAATTCACGTAAGAATAAAAGATTTGAAAAATAAATTATGATAACAATTTAATAAAAACTATAAATATGATTATTTCTGTAATGCCTTCAACCCAAAGGCTAGTTATTTCTTCAAACCCTCCAACAAAAGCTACTAAAACTTTGGAGAGGGAATGAGGCTCACTAGATTAGTACAGATATGGGAGTGATGAAGAAATGAAGAGTGATGTACTTAGTACTTGCTTTCCTTTCTGAGCCAGAATACTTTAAGAGGAAAAGTTTCATGGAACTGCAGCAAAATATGAAGCACAATTTTAAAGGCATTCAGCAAGCTAAAACCAAAATAATTTCCTTTGTTAATTAACACTTAGTATCATACTTTTACATTTTTATAGCAACCATGAAGGAAGAGACAAAAGTATACAAAAGAAATATTTTCCTTCATCCTGTTCTAAAAGAATGTAATGAAAAATATTCCACTTAATGAAATCAGAGGGCTTATGATAAACAAGAATATAATCTATAGTACTGAATATCTTACCCTCACAAATTTCTATGGTAAATCCATCTTCTACGTCAGTTTTGATCACTCTTCTATAGCCAGAAGTACAGTTGATGGAGAGGTTTTGGTGACTGGATCTTATATCATCCTCTGGTAGTGGAATAACATTTTCCTCATCTTCTAAGTTCATCCTCTCTGTTGTTCCAACATCAACATTCTCTTCTCCTTCGAAGCTCACTCTCTCAGTTGTTTCAATGTCAATGTTTTCAGTTACTTCATTTTCTTGTTCAATTCCTTCACTATCGTTCTTTACTTCAATTATAGTCTTATCTTCCTCGGCTCTTCCATCTTTTTTTTCTTCTCTCTCTTCTGTCAAATCATTTGTTTCCTCTTCTATCTGGCCTTCTTCTTTCTCTTCAATCTTCTCTTCATTCTCCTCCCTTCCATCATCTCCATTGTCTTCATCTTCATTGTCTTCCTCTTCATCATCCTCATTGTCTTCCTCTTCATCTCCATTACCCTCTTCATCTCCATCCACCTCATTATCTCCATTTTCCTCTTCCTCATTATCTTCATTGTCCTCTTCATCATCATCTTCATTGTCCTCATCCTTATCACCTTCATTATCCTTTCCCTCATCTTCTTCATTATCCTTTTCCTCATCTTCTTCGTTATCCTTTTCCTCATCTTCTTCATTCTCCTTTCCCTCATCTTCTTCATTCTCTTTTCCCTCATCATCTTCTTTCTTCTCCATATTTTTCTCTGTGCTTGGAATATCCATTTTCCCCTCAGTTCTATTTTCATTCTTATCCTCTTCTTCTTTGCTAGTTTCTCTTTCTTTCTCTCCCTCAGAATCTGAATTTAAATTTGTGCGTATACTTTCATTCATCGTTTTAATTTCCAGCCCTTCACCTAAATCATCTTTAATAACATCATTACCATCTTTTTTTTCTTCGTTTATTTCGGTAGTTGTTTCTCCCCTCTCACTTACATCCTCTTCTGTGTCATCTATTTTTTTATCTTCCTCTTTCGCCTCTTTTAGGATAGAATTTTCTGGGGCTGTTTCTTCTATCTTCGTAGATTGATCTTCGTGGCGTTCTTCCTTTACTTCATTGGTATGCCTCTCTTCATCTTCCTCTTCTTTAACTTCGTGTTCTTCTCCATCCTCTTTTTCTTCATTCCCTTCTCCATCTTCGTCTTCTTCCTCTTCTCCATCTTCATCCTCTTCCCCCTCTCCGTCTTCGTCTTCTTCCCCTTCTCCGTCTTCTTCCTCTTCCTCATCCTCGTAATTCTCATCCTCGTCTTCAATGCCTTCTCCTACTTCATTTTCATCTTCTTTTGATTCTTCTTCCAGCTTTCCGATTCCATCTCCTTCATCATCTATCTCATTCAAGCATTCATAAGACCCGACGGTGTTCAAACAACCGTGTTCGCATGGATTACTGTGGTCTTCTCCATCTTTGTTGTCTTTCATTAAGGCGCATTCGTCAATATCTGTAAAATAAAAATAATATATTTAGCGAACAGAAGTTGTAATCGCACTTGGGTAAGGAAGATGACATACGCGTACATTTTGGTAATAATTTATTCCATACATATTTTAGCATAACGCATTGGGGACCTCAAATAAAATTGTAAACTATCCAAAATGTTAATTCAGGTCCGTTTTTTACATATCCTTTGAATACAGAATTCAAAGAGATGGCGGCTAGTGATGACGTCAGCAACGTTTTGCCGCACAAACGTTATAATCTCTATATTGAATAATAGATGTCGCTTAACTCAATATTTCTTCTACAAAAACTTGCATTGGATGTAGACGGCGGGTATGAATATTTGTATGAATCCATAGATAGACGTTTCGATGCTAAGCGGTAAAAAATGGCGGGATAAATAGAGTTATAGGAACCTATTATGTATGAATTAGTTTCGTAGGTGAAAACGCATCCGTGGCATTGTTAAGTATATAGATATACTTAAGAAGATAAACGTTATTTTCCAAATTCAAAAAAAAGCACGATATAAATTTACATATCGAAGTGATGGAAATTCTTTGCAATTTATCCATGGAGGTATTACAAAAGGAAGGTAATTTGAAACTAATTTTCTAACTTTTCTTAGTTGTTTTTTCTTGAAATGGTTCTACAATTTAATTTATTCGGTGAAATGTTTGTGGTAAGAGTCCAATGAAGAATATTGTTGACTACATAAATTCATTGGATTGAGAATTTTGAACCACAAGAGATATTGAGATTAGATATGCAATGAACGAACAAATAAGATTTGGAGAAGATTATTATTAATAAAATGATATAAAGCAGAAAGATGTCGAAATTTCTTATCAGTCTAGTGTTTACAGATAATAAGTTTTCTAATAATAAATAGAATCACTCTAACCCTTCTATACGGGAAGAATACCAACTTCAAGGTCCTAATAAATTTTATTGGTATGAAAAAGTAACACTGCACTGTGAAAAACTAATATGATTATCTGGTCCAGGGTTGCAAAAGTTGTGATATAAAAAATGAATTCAAGTAAGCTATGGATTCATTTCACCTAAACCGTTATTCTCTCAAGTAAAGGAGAGGGTTTTTAACTTTGCATGGTTAGACTCCTAAAAACTCAAGGATGTTTATATACTTGATATGACTGTGATTCAAACCCAGGTCAGCCTGGATGGAGATGAACATAGAAATGCCTTAACTATTGCCCTCACTATTGTGAGGATTGTATGGTTACTAGAGCATGATGAGAAACATATACCGTATTTTACGGCATATAAGACGCACCTTTTTTCCTAAATAATGTCTCGAAAAATTTCCCTGCGTTTTATATGTGAAGGTTCAACCTCCACAGGTTAACTTTCAATACTGAATGCTATTTTTAGCCCAGATGGTCTATACTACCTATTTCATAATTGCATTCAATGATTGTGTTAATATTTGGCTTTTACGAAACGTGACAACCAAAAGAAACTACATTTTAAGTTATTGCGGTACCGCGCTTTCGCACGGACTATTAAAACTCTTTTTCCTGGTGAGTGGACAACTTAATGAGGGTGCGTCTTATATGCCGGTGCGTCTTATATGCCGTCAAATACGGTATCTATGTAGTTGTAATATATGGGACCCCAATTGAAGAAGGAATGGATGGAAAACATTTCATTCATATTTTCATGGATGAATTAAGAACTACTATGGAAAGTCAATTAAGAGGGATGTATTTACAGAAGAAAGTGCAAAAAAGGAGAGCTTGAATATTAAGGTACAAAAATGTACACAAATGAGAATAATCATTGAAGATATAATTGCAGCAAAAGAGGTTTCTGTGATAAAATTAAAGAAAAAAATGTTGCAACCAATACTTAAGTTAAAAAGTGTGCAAATTATGATTATTCATGATTTAAAGAATGATTTTGAACTGATCGGGAAATTTTAAGATTTGCTAATGGAAGAGGAAATCACAATAATGAATGGAATTGAAGTTAGAAATTGCTTAGGAAGGTTTTGCGTACAAGCTACATTCTTCATGAAAAGGTATCAATTCATCCCAAGCCATTGGTATATATTGTTACTTGCATATATGAATGCAACTAAATACAATCTTTGACATGAATCCTTGCATAAAGGAATAACATCAGTAGATAATGAAAAGTTACTATCCTGGACATAGATCCAGAAAAATTGTGCTTTATTTCTAGGAACATGCAATGGTTACCAACCTTTACAAATTAGTTCATTCCCAGTTACTTCAAATAATGATTTCCAGTTTGTGAAGATTTAAAAGTTTTGGTCTTGATATGAAGTACCCTAAGAGGAATTTATTATATTGTTGGCTATAACCTTGCAGTCTATCTACAGAGTCTATATAATTTAAAAAAGTAACTCACATATCCCTTCCCTGGGGTTTAAAGTGCCTTTAGGGGTAACTGCTCAAGAGGTTGGGAACCACTGCTGTCATAGGATACGTGGTGTCTTGCTACCCTCCCTTAAATTTCTCATGGATGAGGGCCACAATTCTTTTGCACTCTCCTATCACTTTTTACTGTAATACAAGAGAAAAGATTTTATTCAAAAATAATCTTTTCGGTTTATCGCTTATTTTTCTTATGATTGGAATGGTTAAGTCTTTGTAATAATGCTGACCATGACAGGTTTTCCAGTCTGCTTCAAGCATGAACCCCTCGGGGCATGTGCAGAAGGCAGATCCAAAGGTGTTGACGCAGCCATGTGAGCATCCAGCTTCTCCGTTGGCACACTCATCCACATCCTCGCAAGTGTGGGAGTCATTAGGTGAGAGACTGGTTCCTGGGATTCCTTCACAGCCGCAATTGTAACTGCCCCAAGTGTTCATGCAAGTATCCTGACATGGTCCATGTCCATTGCGGAGGAGACATTCATTCACATCTGTCAAAAAGCATAATATGATAGTTACAGAGTATTTTTATAATGGTAATAGGGTAATAGAAATTTACCGGTAAGGTAAATCAAAGAACAGAAAGCAACATTTCAAATGTGTTTAAAAACGGTTTATGAAATGAAAAAAATCTGATGTGGCCAACAGATGACTTTCTCCGTATTTATTGAAAACAGAAGCCTATGCCGGTAATATATAAAAAACTCCAAAACAATGAGTGTTACAGGAAAATGTTTCATACAAGCTTAGTAGTAAAAAAAATTATCTATAACTTTGGTACATAATTGTATATACCTATATTGCATTCTGACAGAGATAAGTATGAAACACTTCAATTTATGGTTAAACAACAACTTCCGGTTAACCATTATTGAAGAATAACTCCTAAACAATCAGTGTTACGGAAAACTGTTTCATACAAAATTTGTAGTAAATTACATTATCTATAACTTTTTTTGTAAATGTATATACCTAAGTCGCATTTTGACAGAGATATGTATGAAAAACTTCCATTTCTGGATTAACAACAACTTCCTTTTAACCATTATTGGGGAATAACTCCTAAACAATCAGTGTTACGAAAAAATGTTTTATACAAAAGTTGTAGTAAAATACATAATCTATAACTTTTATATGTAAATGTATATACCTACATTGCATTTTGACAGAGATATGTATGAAAAACTTCCATTTCTGGATTAACAACAACTTCCGGTTAACCATTATTGGGGAATAACTCCTAAACAATCAGTGTTACGAAAAAATGTAATGTACAAAAGTTGTAGTAAAGTACATTATCTACATTTTTTGTGTGTAAATGTATATACCTATATTGCCTTCTTACAGAGATATTTAAGATACAAACTTTTGTTCCGGATAAACCGTAACTTCCGGTTAAGCGATATTCTCCAAAAACTAATCAACTTTTGGCATTGTTAGGAAAATTATAAATATAAATTTTGAAAATGATCGGATAATTACTTTTTAAGATAGAGCGCCCACAAACTTTTTAACCACAGACAGACATGTTCGGAAAAATAGCTAAAACATGCTCTATGGGCCCCAAAACATCTATTTCCGTCGAAATCTGGAGGTCGAATTTTTTTGCGAATACAATAGTTTCTCTATACTACGTATAGGGAGAAAGTAAAAATTGTGAATCGTTAGCTTATTATTAAATGATCTGTAGTGGCAGCGGGGAAGAAATGATAAGCATCAATGCAGATGTGGCTAATGCCCCTCTAACGACTTTAGAAAACTAATGAAAATAAAATGGATTGAATGGTAAAATAAGGAAGAAATTCTTTGGAGAACAGACGAAGAGAAAAGTCTATGGAAAATATTGAGGAAAAATCCCAAGGATAATGGACTTGAAAAACTCTGACAGGGCCGGGAATCGAACCTACGATCTTTCTCTATCGCGGAGGCTGCCTTAACCATCTAGGCTACCCAGCCAGAACAGTTCTCTATTGAGAACTATATAGAGGAAACTTGATCAGGATCATATGAGGCACAATGATCTCCTAAAGGTAATATTAGAAGGAATAATGGAAAGGGGAAATGTTGGAGGAAGATCTAGTTTTGATTATGAAAGGCAGGTAATATTAAATGGTAAGGTTAGGTAGATTAGAATTGTCAGATGAAGCGATTGGATGGGATAATGATATTCTGGAGAGCTGGCACAATCCAATCTTCGGAATCTAAACCTATTATGAAGACGATGATGGTTCAATGTTTGGCCTAAAAAGCAATACAATGGAAAAAATGTGAATTTCTCGGAGTTATATTTACCCTGTGATTCCATACGTAAAGTGCACCACTGAATGGATGTTTTTTTTTTGTTTCATATTCTTAATGTTTTATTTTCTCTCTCTTGAATGTCATGATATTTTTGAGCGGGTTTATCTAAAATTAACTGCCTATTTGGCTTCCACCACGTGACCAGTGTTTGACCACCTTTTGAATTATGATAACTACTTAGCAGAGGCGTATCAATTTTAAAGATAATCGTACCAGAGGATATGGCTGAAGAGACTCCGAGAATCGTTGGTTCAACCAACACCAACTCAGGGCTACTTAAAAAAGCATATTCTAAAGCGCTCATAAAATATTTTCTATTTGGTCAGCGCATTAGACAATTTCATCGAACAAAATGACGCGTTTCTCATTTAATTAGAAAGAATACCTCTTTTATCATACCATATGATAGGTTACATTTATTTAGAGTGGATATCCTGGAACTATCACGCGCTCGAAGCTAGAAATCAGCTCCCTACTTCGTAATAAATGAGCAGGTATTCGTGGGTATTCGTGAGTAGGTATAGGAGATCTTCGCGGTACATTTTATGAGAATTTATAAATATTTTTCTTGCAAATGAATGACAATATCATTAATTTTGTGATTTTAACTTACCAACACAAGTCTTGTCGTCCCCAGAAAGTCGTAAACCTTGAGGGCATTCGCATTTGAAGGATCCTGGTCGGTTGATGCAAATGAATTGGCAGCCTGAAGTCCCGTCAGCGCACTCGTCGATGTCTTGAAGTAGACAGAAATTCAAACCATAATCACTCACAAATCAGAGGAATTAAGTATTAAATTGTACCTATACAACCTAATTATTCTTTCGTGTAATTTCAAAGATATTTTCCATCACTTTTTCCGATAGCCAAATTATCGATTCCAAATATTTTTCATATTATCTCTCAAATATGTACTTATATTTTTTTGTAATCCATGTTATGAATTTTGATAGATTTTCGCCTGCCCCTCTACATGAAGACTTTTGGAATTAGTGATTCAAGTGCTGAAATGTTGCTTAAAAGGGTGTTATGATGGAAAGGAATAATTGTACGAAGGAGTTAAAAATTTTTGATCGTATGATCGCACCCGGATATTCCATACCCATTTAAATCCGTCCACGGATGGTTAATTGCTCTTTCTCAGTGTTCAATGTGGGTGAGTGATACCCTGGTTTAGAGTTATGATATCCGCAACGTAATGATAGGATCCCTCACCATGGCAGGCCCTGCCGTTCTCTGGATCAAGCCGGTATCCTTTAAAACAGCTGCATTTAGCTGCACCGTTCACTGCCGTACAGGTATGTTGGCAGCGACCTCTGTTGGAGCCAGGTTCAGCACTGCAAGGGTCAATAGGAGGAGTCGCCTCCGGTGCTATGAAAGACAAAGCGAGAGAAAATGAGCTGCTGTTGACGACTTGTGGCTGCTTACTGTCGTCTACTTCATGTATCTATAGTGTGTTCCAAAATCCCAGTCCGTATTGTCTTATGGGCGAACCGGAAAGCCTCGCGCCAGTTCGCGTTTACGCGGAGCTTCAGATTCGGACCGATGAAACTTAACTTGGCCGTTTTCAACTTTATTTCTAATAATATTTATATAAAACTAAATTTATCAACATCGTAATGAAAATTTCATCCCTTTACAGTAACTACAACAATGTATAAAGCGAAAATTGAACGAAAGGTTGAGTTTTTCACCCGTGATCACTTTTAAAACTGCCATTACTCTATACCGATCCAATATGCAATTACAGTTTCTTCTCCAGTTATTCTTTGTATTATTAGCACGCGTATAAATCTCATAGTATTTAATTAAATAAACCAAAACTTCGCGGGAGTGATTGAACGAGAGAAAGAGACGTTTCCCTGGTAAAGATTCTCTGATTACTGACAATAATCGACCAGAATCATTCCACAAGAAATATAATGGATAAGCGTAACGACTGATATTGACATCGACAGGAGATGTTGCATATCGCATCTTCCCTTCATATAACAAACATATCTCACCTGTGGATGACACTGTGTCCTCCCTCAAGCAGGCCGGTGGTCGCCCTATCCATCGGTTGTCGCTGCAGAACAATCGGTCCACCTCCGGGTTCTTCAGCCGGAAGCCGTCCTCACAGCGATACAAAGCCATAAGAAATCGCTGCTGCGGAGGATGGGGGTTCTTGCGCCTGAAGAAAGAAGTGACCACCAGACTATAACGGTAGGGAATTCGCCTTTTGTGTTTTGTTTTATATTTAAGGAAGAAAATGACTATCGCAATAATAGTCTTCCAAAAGGTCTAATTACTGCTGAATTTCAATTAAAACGTTTTCTCCATGAAGGACGATAAGAATAACGCATGAATAATTCCAAAGGGTAATGGGGAGATTGTTAAAATAGATTGAATATATCTTTCGTTACTGATTCATGGAAACAGTCAAGAATCATCATTTGAATAGAATGTCTACGATATTTTTTGAAAGCATCTTATCGAGAGTATCTTATTAAAAAATGTGTCGCAACAAATTGATAGCAGAAAGTTATACACCGGCGGTTCATACCCGAAGTTTCATATCTCTCATCACCATCTCCATTTCCATTCGACATTTTCATGATGTTTTTCATCTAATGAATAGGAAACTCCTTTAAACGATTTTTATTCCATCGCAAAGAACATTAGTTAGGATTTCTAGGGAAGTCTTTTAATAAATGCATGTATCAAGACATAATGAATCAACTTACTCTTTATTACGAATACAACGTTTTTTTCCTAAGGGAGTAATTACTTCAACTTTGCGTTTTTTATTTATGGTTAACTGATTTTGATGTGGCAGGAAATATAAATTTGTTGTAATATTAATAAGTTGTAGTTGATAACCCCGTTGAGACAATAGTATCACTTAATCCTACATGAGTCATTGAAAGGAAATAATGTCGGAAGAAGCAAGATGAATTACTTTTCGGCTCTCCATTGATGAGTCATATCTGATATCGAGATATCATCCTAAAGAACTGGTTCTACTCTTTTGAAAGCCCCACTTTGTTATAATAGAGGTATAAATCTTTCATGTAGATGAATCTTCAAAATCAAAGCCAGGACAAATATGTTCCACTCTGATGCTCATTTGAGAGGCCATGAACAATTCTTCTTTCTGCCAAATGCACCCAGCAAAAGGGATGCAACTCCGCGTGTTTAGTGGTAAGAAAGATGTAAAAGATCCACGCTCGGTTCCAGACAGTATTGATATCTCTCAATCGGTTAATTGGAAAAAGACAAATGTCACGGCGTAATTGTATAAGCCCTATTCGTTCAGAGTCACCGCAATTGAAGGACGGAGAGATGTCGGTAAGATGTAGGAGCAGGAGTGACGTTTGGACAAATTGAACGTGTTGAGGGTCCATTTGCTGATCGCGAATTAACGAGGGGAGAAGCGGTCAATGGTAGGGCGTCTGAGACAGAAACGGAGCCGTGATTTTAGCACTGCGTAATCATTCCCGTGTGCTTTGAGCGGAGCAAAGTGACCAAGATATATACCCAAGAGAAGAGATTTTCCCGGTGTATTTATTGAGTGACGTAGTTTCATCTGAAACTTACGTTGCCATCAAAACGGTATCGACCTTGCTTGAGGACGAATTTCCGGACAGTTTCCTCCAAAATCTATACACCTACTCGAGGAATATGATTTTATCTCCCATTGAGAAGTATTCCCATACAGAGCTAGACTCACGTGCTTGGAGTACTCAGAGAATAGCAGTAGACATAAACACAATCAATGGATAAGAGGTACCTGCTTATTTACATTTCCTACTTTTTATTCTTTGGTTTATACTAATACATATTCGCTTCACTGCTATCGATGTTGTTCATTCAAAAGAATCTTGCGGGTAGCATGCATTATAGGAGTTCCATAATCATCATAATATGAAATCTAGATGTTCAGGCGTTACCTTGTGGAAAGCCATTGAAGTAATGAAGAAATAACACTTGTAAATTTTCCACACTTTTATTTTACTTACGACCGGTTTCTCTACCGGACTTGCATCTTCTGGTACAGAAAATAATTGTAAGGTGTTTAAATGTCCTGAAGGGTTGGAGGGGAAGGAGAGGTTAAGGGAATACCTTTTTGGGAAGGGAGATAAGAGGTGAGGTTTGGGGGAAGGTGTGTTCGTTTGTTAGGAATCCTGTTTTTAACATTTTCCCAATTTTGGAGAGAAAGACGAGATTTATAATCTTGAGCTCTTTTTAATAGACACACATTTTATATAAGGGAACCAAGGACCCTAGGTGTGGCTCTGGGCCAAGGCACGACGATATATCATCTAGAAATCGGTCTTGAAATGAAAAGAAGTGGAATTGAGCATATTTTGAGTTCTTCTTCGTATTTAACATTTTCAAATCAGATTATTTTCAATGAATAAACACGTAGACGGATTATCTATGGGCGCGATGTATCAATGAACCTTGTTTATACTTGCAATTTAAAATTTTCCGGGCACCTAATGAGTTAGTATACTTGGAAAATGTGAGTTAGCCATAATAAACATAAGTTTCCCATTTTATTTTGGTTGTTTTTTTTTACTCATTTGAATGAATAATTGATTGAGATGTTCTCCTGTAGACTATACTTGAGTCATCGATAAATATGCAGGCTTGGATAACCTATGGGTGCCTACAATATACCGTGAAATTTGACCTCGCATAATGATGAGAAGCGGTCCATTCAATCGATGGTAGAGCGTGTCGGATATACCTCGGAGGCTCGATAACCGCAGATCTCGATTGATTCGCTCGGTTTCCCTCAACGACTTTAAAACGAGCGCGCCTTGAAGTCACGCTTCATTTCCGATCTTTAATCCGAAGGAAATTCGAGGTTCATCGGAATGGTTATTTTTGAATTAACATAGTCGTTAGGGTGGCCGGAGGACATTTCTTAAAGACGCACTTAAGCTGTCGGACTGTTGAAATTTATGGGTTGCGTCGGGAGTGAGCAATCCGTGATTACGAGTGTGATTCAGAGGCCTCGAATTCCGTCGGGAGACACTCCTCCTGGGCTTTCTTTCTGCACGTCTCTTTCTATTAGCAGTCACCGATCTACCTTCCGTGAACTTCCTTTCACTCTTTCAGGCGGCTCTTTTGCTCTCATGCATGGTGTTCGACTCTCTCATTTTCTGCCTTTTCTCACTTCCTCCGTGATTTCTTCTCCTGTCACTTCTTCCGTTCTTCTTTTCCTGTCACTAGAAGAAGTTTCCGCTCGGAAGATTTAGAGTTTCCTCCTGCTTATTTTCGTTGGTTTGAAGAGTCGCCCACCGTATGATTCAGAAAAGAATTCAATGCATTGTTCTTGTTTGTTTTGTAGCTTTTTACATTTTCTTTTGGTGCCGTCTCCCCTGAGAAGGTTGGCAATCATTCCGGTGGTTTCTGTTTTTGAATATCTTGAAATAAATAAGCCTATGGAATAACATTTATACCAATTCTTCGCATTGTCCATCCAAGAAGTCTTCCTTCTTCCTCGACCCCTTCTTCCTTGTTTTATTATTTGAAGTAGCGTATATTTTTCATTCCACTTGATATGGTGAACATATTTTAATTTCCTTTTTTTAATAGTGTTTAAAAATTTCTTTATCTTTCTTCACCCTTCTCATTACCTTAATGTTTGTAACTTTATCTGTCCAATTTATTCTAAGAATTTTTCTATATGTCCATAATTCCAAGGACTCTTGCTTTTAGTTTTTATACCTGGCAACAAAATATGAAAATTGAACATCAACAACAAGTTTGCAAAAAAAGGGAATCAACGAAAAGCGTTTAAAGGAGTCAGAATGATTTGGCGGTTTGATACTTCTTGTAAATTACACAAAATTTATCCTTCGTAACCTTCCTCACATTTCCTGACTTAATCAATGTTTCTTCGTCTTCCTCTTTCTTTGCATCGATGTTTTCATAAATTCAGATAGAAACCTTACACGTTTCATGTTACCTTGTTTTTGTTTTATTATCTAAATCCATTTTTTTAACTAAAAGTCATCAGTCATTATGCAGTTTACTATGAGATTCACTATTCTAATACTGTTGATTATAATCATCAGAATCAAAATCTAGCAATGGAATGATCATAGCAAAATTATGAGTTTACATGGACTCTAAGAACACAAGTTTGCATGATTACAGTAATTTAACAAGTATTCAAAATAGCTACTCGCTATTTATATTTGAGCACAGATCAAATTTTTAGGTGCCGTATTATCTCTTGGCGTAACGCTTGATCTTTCATTTCCCCGTCGGAAGTCAGTAAGCGTAATTTGTGGTGGTATGGTGCTGTGTAGTGGAGGAATGAAATTCTTAGATGTGTCATCCTCTCGACTATTGTCTCGAATTTCATATTAATTGTAGGTTAGGAATGTTCGTTAGTCATATAAAGCTTAAGTAGAGGTGAAGAAATCTTCTCAAGTGCGTTCATTCATTAAAACGCAAATCTTTGCTCTGTCCAAGAATCAAAATTATTAGCATACCTCCAGATTTGAGCAAACACATTCCGCGTATTCTTTTACGGAAATAAATGAGATTCAAGTATCAGAGAATTCGTCGTCCACTCACCGCAAATATTTTGCCAGCTTTGCGCCCTCTATTCTAGGGGCCATAACCAGCCCTCCGCTATCTCCCAATCTCCCCACAAGGCAACTTATGTCCAGACTGGAGAAGTCCACTTCTTCACCTCCCTCTTCTGCAGCCTCTCCTTCCTTTGGAGCTGTTTCTCTCGGCTTTTCGCCCTCCGCAGAACTGTTCGCTCTCTGCGTGCTGCTTTCGGCCTCTTGAATGATAGACGGCAAATTGGCTATGAGTCACAGAAAGATTAAAATAAAACCACTTCAAAATCAAATGTCTTCGAAGAAATTTGACCTTTAAAATGTGCTTAAACGTTTAATACCAGTTTATTTGTGGATTATATAAATCACGAAAGGATTTCAGAAGTTTCAAGACAAGATGTTACTATGAGGGAGTTTCTGAAGCTGACTCATTTTTAGATCCCTAGTTAATTTTTTGCACGGTACAGAGGAGATCTTCTCTTCGATCTCCTCTCGGATTCGCCAGTGATATGGTACTCAGAAAATATAAAATTCTAACTGACTCGGTTAGAAATGTCCCCTTTGGACTTCTCAAATATCCTACATTCTTCAATAATTTGTAAAATATTAATCTGGACTTTTACTCGACTTTGGGGTCATTTGGATTGATTTCCAATCTTTCAAACTAAAATAAAGCGAGCCAATAACTTCGATAATGATGGGAAATACAACTTATACTCCACAGAATTTTCAATAATACAACCTAGATTTCAACGCATGACGTCATCATCTGGTATGCCATTGGTGACATTTGCGTAGGAAGATGACGCTTAGCGTCATCACCAGATGATGACACCATGCTTTGACATAGGTGGTATTATTGGAAATCCTATAATACCGAATATGATTTGTAATGATTCCTCTTTGAACCACGAAGAGCTACCACAAAGTTGAAGCCTAAACGTTGGAATTTTTAGCTCTGAGAATGATTTCAAACTTCTATTTTTAAAATACCATGATTCTATTTTAAATTTTACCGTAAAATTCAATGAACTAAATCCATAAGGTACTAATGATTAAAGTTGGTTATGGTAAAGCTGTACCTCTCTGAAGTAATTTTTATCCTATAAATGAAAGCGGATAACTTAAAAGAGAATGTATCCCAAGTACTCAAATTTTTAATGGCAGTTCGATAGATTCGTTTTCTCCCCACGGTTTTCTTATTAGCATAGAAATCTCGGAACAGTTTCATTTATTGCGGCATAGAAATAATGGGATTAATTCATCAAGCGAAAATGGCATCGCTCGTGGCTATATCTGGCTGTAATCCCATTCCAGCAGACCCAGTGAAGGCGAGATTTCCGATGACGGCTCATTCGCCTCTAATCTCAGCGATAATGATGATGAAAAATGACGATGGGAGGAATGAATCGCTGTATAAGGAGGAACAGGTCTTTTAAATCTATTATCGGCTTTCGAGGACACCCTTCCTATTATCACCTATTTATCTATTATTTCCCAGTCCGTATTTATGAATTATCATATCACTAGGAAACGGAGAATTAAACTTTTAAAATCCGATGAGAATTGTCAGAGATAATATCTCCATTTGTAAAAAGTGCTGGTAATATTTATATTTTACTTAAACAGATTTGTATCTTAATGTGATACTGTCTTGGCTGGTGTATATTAGGTAGGTAAAAGCTGCTTTATATCCATATGTTTAAATTAATACGTTGAAGGATCCTTTAAACATATTATAATATACTTAAACCATATAAACTGTATATTAATTTTCTGGATTTAAATTTAATAAGAATGAAACATCGAGAGTAAAATTAATTAATTAATTAATTGTACCTATAAATTGTAACTATAAACACATGCACATATACATGTATAGCTATATATAGTTTTCCGGCTTAGGTAGGTTAATACACATTATATTTATCTATTACGAATGGCTGTTTCAAGAGAAAAACAAATAAATATAAGGATAATGAACGTGTTAAATGTATTGGAATGCAATCAGATTTGTTTTTATAAACAAGTGGTCCACTGACGGAATAAATTATAGAAAGAATGAGTAGCCAGAGAAGTCTAGGAACGCCGGAGACGATACGTTCTTATGCAGACCTCAACAGTATAAAAATAAGGTCAGTAAGACTCGGAGCGCCGACAGAGACGGCTTTTGGAGATTTAAAACCTCTATATCGAGTGTTTTTCCTCTCAGTATTCCTTATTTTAGGATTAGTCGTTTGTTCATTCCTTCGAGAAGGTAAATGAACTTGAAAGAGAAGCAAACCAAAGGTAAATACTTTTGAAAGCAGGGAAGCTTTGTTCCGCTTTTCACAGGTTTGAATACTAGTCGTTCTTAAGAGAGGTTTTAGGAATATAGATTTCCTTCCGCCTGACAGAGGACCTTTCCTGTGAAATACCTTGCGTACATGCAATAATATTATCAATGCTTCCAGCTTAGGCAGGTTAAGGAGGTCCGCTTTAGACAGGTCATACTGTATATGCATATATAAAATAGCCACTGCTTCCATGCGGTACACCTGCGTCGCGGTGGGTAAGCTCTGTATAAATACATGAATGTGTCTTTTGACATTTAAAGCAAAATTTTCGTCTACAGAAGCATGGTTAAGAGATTCAGTTCCACTAGTTCTACTGTATAATTGGATATGTTGCGTGGGATGAAGGCGCGCGTTGAAATCTCCATCTCATTTCCCTCCTTACCTTTGCCGCGCCGCCCGTTGACACCGTCTTCTCCGTTATCTGTCGCCACAGCCTCCACCGCGCCTTCCAAGTCCTGCATTCTTCTCCTCTTCATCCCCTGTATCCTCTGCCCCCTCCTCAGCTTCCTTATCCTTTGTTTCCTCAACTCTCCTCCTTGATGTCGGACCTCTGGAGAATCCGCCTCCGAGATTTCTCTGTAATGAAGCAAAGATTTCGGCGTTGAGATCTTCTGAGTTTTTCTGAAGTTCGCGGTGAGGAATTCGGATATTTTAATTTTTGACGAAGGCAGACATTTAGCTT
The DNA here is from genome assembly GCA_947579665.1 of Sympetrum striolatum. Taxonomy (NCBI): domain Eukaryota; kingdom Metazoa; phylum Arthropoda; class Insecta; order Odonata; family Libellulidae; genus Sympetrum; species Sympetrum striolatum. Next base: position 81,131,033 of record OX388345.1, read on the forward strand.
CATGGCCATCCTGATCTTTCATATTCGTCTCATTCACAACAGAAATTACATTATCAAAATATATTAAATATAATAGAAACCCGCTATTTCAGTAGTTATAAGCAATAATGAGTGATCCCAACTATAAAAAATTCCAACCCTCAATAAAGCAATATTTAACATGTTAAATATAAATTTTGTGGAAAAAGTACCAATATATCTTCTTCATTTTGCATGTTATAAACCGCTCAGTATAAATTAGTGATTTTTCTTCAGTTTACTACACGATGTTCTACAATATGTGTGTATTGTCATTAATTTAAAAATATTTATGAATACCCAGCATCATTTTTAACTAGAAAATTGTAATTGAATGAGGAGAATTGGTACACATTACATTACTACACACTACATTAGAAGAGTGACAAAAAGTTGAGCTGAAATGAAACTCAAGCCCTGAGGATAGTTGGACGGCGAACGCGGCCTAGATCTGAGGCCTGATTTGATTTAGTTGGAAACCCGAAAATCACTGTTGATCCCTTGAGTTATCTGCTTATACTGGTATATTTCTTTGAAATTCACTACTCAAGATGAAAAATGACTAATATCTCTGTTCTCTCTTTCACCACTAAAATTGGATCTAAAGAAACCTATTACAGACATTCACCGGAGGTAAATATCCACTGATTTAATACATTATAATTCCTTACGGACTACCTGAATCTTTATTGATTCCGATCATATTCAGGAACGTGAGCAGATTTTTCCTCAAGTGAGAGCCAATGAAATTCGACGGTTGGTGGCAGAGGATTCTATTCATGGGCATTATCTTACGTTTTTATGAGTATTCGAGGACAAGGGTGCATGGACGAAAAGAAAGAGATCTTCATAAAAGTCACTTACCAAATTAAAGACCTTCCATGTTAAAGATTTAGGAGGTAGAATGCATGCGGTAAAGGTGGGCTATGTAAGAAGGGGAGGGAAAAGTTAGTTCCTTGCCTGCATAATTTACGTTCCTTATAACATCATCTTAACGTTAATGAAGTTGAGTATAAATATCCTCTTTTAAAAGAGGAGGGGTAAATATATTAAGAAAAGTTATTTAAGAGGAAGATTAAGAAGGGCTCGATTCTTTCTTTTTAATCGCAGGGCAAATACACTACAAATTATCTAAATGTCTATCTTATAAGGCAGGGGATTGCAACAGAAAATTAGACAAGATATACGATAAAATTAAACCAAGTTAAAGGAGAACGCGAGGTATAATAGTTCTTTATCGGGAAAGAGCTTACACTAGCCGGTTTTTTGCGAGCGAAAGGTACGGCGCCGCTCTTTTGCCCTTTCCTATTCTCCTTCAGTCATCATCTCCGTGGTAGGTGGGCAATTCTTCAATGCTGATTTAATTATCGCCTCACCCACTCTTTCTCTCTCTTTGTCGTTATCCTTCTTCCCGCCTGCTCTATCACATTATTCATCCAACCTTCCCGTCTATCAGCCCCTCTCCTGCCCACCCGCCTCATACTCCCCCGGACACATTCGCTTCTTAGAGCGATCCAATCGACAATATCTTGTTTTTCGGTCTGCGTCGTCGGTGTGACTCACTCGCGAAATCCTTGGCCCTCCCAAGGATCCGCCTCCCAGGCGAACAATGTACCGCTGTCATTTGTTATCTCTTTTTAAGTATTCAAAGCTTCTGTTTGAAGCATCGCCCCATATCTATTTATTAATCCTCGAGAGCCATTGTAATTTATATCCGCATGAATATGCAGAAGCGGTTCTTCGGCAATAGATCGGAACCAGGTTAGAAATTAGGGCGTGTTTCGAAGTAATTCCACGCGCGTATGTTTTAGCGTAATTACTTTATTACCTCCGCCATTAGAGTTAAATGTAATCTGATGGGAATCTAAAAACAGTTATCTTAGAAATATGTAGAATATTTCATCTCGTAAATGTTACAGCTTAGGAAAATTTATTTTATGATCCCCATGAGCAAAATAGCTTATCAGGAGGCGCCTTTGTGTGATACATATACTAAACTACAATAGAATATACTACAATGCAATACACAACAAAAAATTATTTGAGAAATTTTTGGGGTCTTAAAAATTTGATTTAATTTTGTATAATGAGTAGAGAAGCTAAACAGGTTTTATCAAACTCCCTGCCACACGCCACTAACAACTATTAAAGTGAATTGCAAGCAAATTAAGGCGACTATCAAGTTTGGCTCAAGTGTTAGGTCCCTTGACTCCCTTGGGCATTGGTCTGCCGACCCTCCCACCAACTGGTCATCTGAGCAAAGTATAAGTCACATATTTCAAGCATACTTTGGTCGAGAATTAATCACGAGACTGTCCGAGAGACAGAATCTGAACGCTGACATTAAAAATGTCACACTTCCTTTGAGCGATGATTTTATCAGTTTCGAGGATCGAATACCTGGAATTACGCGACCTCGCTTTCTTTCTCGTTTTTCCATAATTCTTTTTTCACTCTTTGCTTCCTTTTCGTTTTACTGCATCGTTCCAAATCCTTCATTGTTCTCTCGTCAGTAAATATTGAAATCGTCCTTAAAGAGCGTTAGTTTCTTGCTTAGGGACAAAAACCTCTTGCTACTTTCGTGGCTACGCAATGCTTAAACAAAATGCTCAGTCTTCGTGAAGGGGTAAAAAATGTTTTAGTTCCATAGTCACAACAACTGATTGCAGGGCGATTTATGGAAAGTTAGGGCTCGGGTCGGACTTAAGAACGAAAATTTATACCTACATTCGGGCCGGGTTGGGTTCGGACTCAACGACGAGCAAGCATAGGTTAAAATTTTCGGCCTATAAAGACATTTATATAATAGCTTCACATGTCATATCCAGATTATCCGCATCTACCGAATTATGGAGTCAACAGTTGGAGTCTAATTCCGTTGGAAACGATTAGGACGTACATGATAATTTCAATTGAATGGAACATTTAGGAAGCCATAAAAACTTAAACGGATATTCTTCAGTGTCGAAACATGTGTACACACTTATATTCCGAAACCGTTTCTACGGACCGTTTCCCCGGAATATAAATAAATCCATTCATATTTCCTCGATCGGTTCTTTCCGCCGAATACCAAAGATACGTTGCCACCGATAAATCAACAAACACAAAAGATCTCTCACTTCCGAGCCTCCGCTAAAAATATACGCGCGGATTTTAAATCGGCTGTTTTGAGAGGCGAGAGCGAGATGAATAATAAGCTCTTATAAAAGGGAAGCGCTGAATGTAAAAGTTCGCACAAGGTTATCTACGAGAGTGGAACAAGGAATACGGAAAGAGAGGACATAAATCTTCGTATGGGAGGCGCAAATAATGGGGAGTGAGCGATTGGAAGATGGCACCACCCTCTATTCCTTTAATGGAACACACTCACCGATGGGAAGGCGCCTCGCCGTCCGCTGACCCACGGGTCGAGTGACGCATTCCAGCGGCGCCTAAACCGGATGACGCAAGGTGATGGGGCGTCGAAGCAGCGTCTACCAGAGGCTCTGCAAACAAGAGGGATCATGATAATCTCCATTATGCTAAGGCATACTCCCACAGAGCAGTAGGTGTAAAACACACTAAATGATTGTTCTGTTTTCACGGTAGAAACAAGCCACAGAGGAAACTGAGAAGATTAAAATATGAAGCAGATAAATAAATAGCACGTGGTGTAATCAATAAGTCTAACCAATATTATTAGCATAAATGTTTCATGAGAAAAAGAGTTTACAACAGAAAAGAGTTTAATGAAGGGGAATTAAATATAAAAAGCTAACAGCTGTCGAAAACAAGCAAAGGGGGAATTCTTGCTAGTTGCTGATAAAACAATTATTATTATCATAACAGAATCACAGCAAGCAGATAAATTATCTGGTAGCAGTGAACATATTATATAAATACATAATGGTACATAGTCAAGTAAAATACAAATAGTCCTCATCTGATTAGATATTATAAATTGAGAGGAAAAAAATATTAGTCAGGCATTTGTCCAAGGAGGGAAGGAAACATCTCAGAACACTTCCCTCTGAAAGAAGGAAATACATATGCACAATCCAACATTTTCGCAAGCACTACCCCTCCCCATGAACAAAAATACATCTTCACGATTCATAACCTCCTCTTACAAAAGTACATCTTCAGGAATCACAGAAAGTCGACCAGCCCTAACAAAACATAGTTAAAAATTATTACAATTTACTTAACTTTGCTTTGAGGGTAGGGCACTGGGGAAGAAATGGCTCAACTGTACTTATAGAAACAGCGTTCCATTGATCTATAGATCTATTAAGGAAGGAGAATTAGCTGTTTTAGTACTTTGCAGGAGAGGTTAAATTTTATAACGTATTCCATTTTTATAGTATATAGTTTTTATAGAATAAAAAAGATTCCGCGATGTTTGGTTTCGTATTAAAAAGATACTTTACTGCAAAAATTGTACAAAAACTACAATACAAAAACACAACAGTTAACTATTTTCGACTGTCTGTAATGTTTTTGCATTGTGTTTTTTGCACAAGTTTTGCAGTAAAGAATCTTTTTTTGTTAAAATAGGTTGTAGTTCAATTGCTTACAGCTTTGAGACAGTAGAGTCGCTTCCGATAAAATCTTCATAAATAGTTCAGGCAAATCGTTCGTACGATACAATTATAAGACATTGAGGAATAATTAGATCTATAAATATTAGAAATGGTCTTCATATGTGGTTAAGAATTTTAAACATGTCTCTGGGCTCAAATTCACAGGATGAAGAAAAAGAATCGATCACGGTATCCTCACTCTTGTTTTTTGTCCGATCACTTCAATTATTAGAGCTTAATGTAGAAAAGTGTTCGGTAGTTAACTTCTTCGAAAGAAAATCTATAATAAATTATTATTCTTACAGCCTCCGTGGGGTAAACCTAATGTCAGTAGAATCGGTGAAGTATCTTGGAGTAACTCTCACGAATAATTTATCATGTACCCACATCCAAAATATATGCGGAATTGCTCTTAAGAAACTCTGCTTCATAAAAAGAATAGTTGGTAGGAGCGAAGAAAACGTTCGCGAGCGATGTTACTTAGCGTTAGTTAGGCCTCACCTTGAGTATGCATGTAGTGTATGGGACCCCGCAGAGAAATGTCATATTCGGGATTTAGAAAAAGTACAACGAAAGGCGATACGTTTTGTAAAGAATTGCTACGATAAAACAGCGAGTGTTACGCAGATGTTACTGGACGTGGGATGGGAATTATTAGAAGATAGAAGACAAATTCAAAGGATAAATTTATTAAATAAGTTCAGAGAAATTACGTTCTCAGATTATGTAACCGATATACTGCGACCCCCGTGTTATATGGGCCGTTCTGATGCTGCCAGAAAGATTAGGGAAATAGATGCTAGAACAAATCGTTTCAAAAATTCATTTTTTCCGCGAAGTATACGCGAAAGCAACCGTTTAGGAAAATAGAGTCAAGGTGCCAGCACCCCCTGCCACATGCTGAAAGGCGGCTTGCAGGGTTCTTACATAGACATAGACAATTGGTGAGGTGGGGCATCGTCAGAACTTGGAGAGCTCTGTCTTTGAGAGGATTCTATGGGAACTGATCGAAATGATAAGTACTTCACAGAGGGACGCTTGTGAAAATTTTCAACTTAAAATTTTGCGACCGACTGCGGCCCACCCACCGCACTATAGTTTCACGCGAGTCTGGCCATATCTGCAAAGCCTGATGAATCCTAATGAAGCAACTTTAGAGCCGCAAGATTTCCACTGATACAGCTCACCCAATAAATTTTTGTAGGTATATTTATCTGTAGACACATAAGTGATAGAGATCTGCTTGGGTCATAGCATAGCTTAGTCCGTTTATAATTAAACCCTAGCCCACCATGCTGATCAAATTTGGCAAGCCGAAGCTAAACCACAAGAAAATAAAACCGCCATGAAACAGGTCGTATCCTGTATATTTTCTTGTGGTTTAGTATACGTTTTTCCAGATGGAGTTGTTTTTGAGTTAATAATAACCGCCAATTAAGACCTAAATCAGTATCACTTCTTTTAAATCGATTCAGATTTGGTTAGTCCCTCGTCTGCAGTATATTTAGCATCGGTAATTTCGTTATACATTTTCAAACATCCGTTACGCAATTTACAGTGGTTATTTCAGCTCCAAATTCGGTTTAGAGAAGGAAAGTAAATGCAAAATTCTCTATGCCAAAATTTGAGCCAATGTAACCACTGGGAATTGCTTACCGGATGTTTGAAAATTTATCACGAAATTTCCAATGTTTACACTACATTTACATTTATTCGTATCAAACATCTTTCAATTCATTATTTTCTTAATTAAAGAAGCCTTTTTCAAGAAAACGAAGATCCTTTCGTTTAGTAGAGAGTATGTGGGAATAAAAAACATTAGGTTAAATGAAAGAATAGCTAATGATGCATCTCCCAAGTTAAGTCGGTGGAAAAAGTTCTATCTCTCATATTTATATTACACACGACCACACGACTAATTTTATCAGAAGATCTCAACTAATTTAATGAATAAAGTTTTGTCTAAGGGTGAACTCAGCCACCTGATCTATGACCCGAACACCATGTCTAAGCTCACGCTGTTCTCTAAGATGCGATTCGTTTTGCATAATCTAAGAGGAGAAGGAGGTGTCACCATTTGCACCCGCCGCCCACACGTGCGAGATTGACCCCAATTTGGGATAAAGTTAAATATGGAGTATGAAATATCGAGCTATACGTGGCAGTGATGTCATGTGGATATTAAGTCGTCGGTGCGCGGACAATTAAGTAAATTGAACACGGGATGAATGAGTTGAATTTGGGCATGTTTGTCGAGGAGTGGGAGCCGTCGTGGGACGGCGCTTCGGAGTTTGGTTTGCAATTTACCGCTGCTTCCTTTTTCGTTATCGCGTGCTTTGGAAGCACGAATGGGGGAACACCCGTTCGTTAACGCAGACTTTGCCCAAGGCCAAGATGTGCCTAAATCCTTTGCTGCTGTCATCTTTCACAGCGATTTTTGGTATTGAAGGCGACGTCTTACTCACTCGCCAAATATGAAATTATCCAGAATGGCGCTATGATCTATATATGTATTATTATTTATTGTGAGCTATTTTGAATGATTCTAGAAGTGTGTCATCTTTATGTTGTGTCATATCAACGAGCGTCGAGAGAGTTCTGAAAAGGAAGCACTAGCTCGTGGATTTTGTATCCAAATCATGGATGCGTAAAAAATTCCATAATTAAAGGAAACAAGTGATTGACAAATTTTAATTACAAGCTACAGTTATGGTCGAATAAGATTCAAATTTATAATCCCTGAATTCTGAATTTAATTTTGAATTATGTAATGTCTTTTTAATGCTAGTGTCTGAACTATAATTTTCCCTTCATTTATAAAGTTGTATCAGAGAAGATATAACTGTAGTATTTACCTAGATAAACTTCGGATACCGAATGAAATTCATGAATTATATAGATCTTAGATCATGCTGGAAGGATAAGAACTCTCTCCAACTATCTTTCTTTTGGAAGATTATTTTAGTAAGTAATAATCCAATATAACTTCTTGTTACCTTCGGAAATTCCTATTTTTTCTGTGCGAAGCTTTCCAAACTCAAAATTAGAAGCAGCATTAAATTTAGGCATCGATTCAGGGTAACTTAATATAATCCTCGGATTTTAAGAACTGAAATTTGAGCATATTTGTGAATACATGACCTGTATCTGAGGGCATCTGAGGATTTAAACAGTAAATATTTTGCATTTCAATTTTCACATGCTCATTAATTTGATGAACTTGTATGAGTGTATTACCTTTCAGTAGATTCAGGTGTCTTAATATTCCTTATTCAATGCAATTTCTTCCGTTTCTTAGTGTCTTACCCCAGCTTTTATGCCATCTACTATCTTTTGCCTTTATCTTCTCCTCTATCTTTTCCCCTGCATCCTAACATTAATAGTTTCTATAGGAGTCCCTCTCCTCTCAATATGTGACCCACCCACATAATTTGCCTTTGCTTCATTAGTTCAATTAAACACCTCTCCTCCTTAACCACCTATAGCACCTCCGTGTTTGTTTTTCTATCCACCCAACTAACGATTTCTTAAATAAAGAATTGAAGGAAATAAATCATGGAAATCGGAAGGCATCAAGCATTTTGTTGACGCGAGAAAATATCGATGTAACCAATGGATATGTAAAATATCACTTTGTCAAGTTTCGAAGGAATGTTTTATTTTGGGTACAATTTTTTGTTCGAAGAGTAATTATCAGGAATACGGAAAGTAGTGATATTTTAACATATCCTCTGATGCGCGTCTTCACTAAGTCACGGTTACGGCATCGATTATAGAAACACATAATACGTTCGAAAGACGGAGACAACGATTTGGATTCTCTATATTTTTTGTTGGATTCTTTCAAAGGTAAAAGGAATGCGTGCCGAAGGGCCACAGCGTTAATCAACAAAGAAAGAGGACAGGGCGATGAAATAACGATGCAGTCATGGGTCCGTTGATTTTGTTTTCCGAAGATAAACCTCTCAGCAAACAACTCAATCTAAAAGGGAATTCTTAGACGAGATCTACAATTTTGCAGGAATTCGAATCGAAAGTCAGAATTTCCGAGCTCAGATTTGTGTTTTGAAACCACTCGTCTTGTTCGCATCTGCCCTTTTGAGCCGAGTGCATTTATTTGTAAGCCGATGGGAGATTAGCGGTCGGATCCTTAAAAGGGTCGGAGTTAATTTGCTCGGAGACGATTAGCATGATTGGATGAACGAAAAAGCCACTTAAACTCCCTTCGCGGAATATCGGATTTCCCAAAGCGGTCTCCTGTCTTCATCTCACTCACTCCCTGTCTCATTGCAATTCAATCTTTGTCGCCCTTGTCCATCCTCTTAACCTTTCTCCAGCCTCCCACGACACTTCATTTTCTAATCTTTATTTCTTCATTCCCTTCTCGACCTACCTTGCGCAAAACGTCTTCATCGTCTCTATTTCAATGTTAAAATTTTTATTAATGCATCTTTCATATCCCACGATTGAGCAATCGTCTTCATCGACAATTGGTGGATCTCCATTTAACGTTTTATTCTAAGAAATATAGGCACAGTTTCACACGAAATGTCCCTTGGATGTTTACAAGTGTTGATCTTTCTTTCAAGCCTTCTGCTTCCTTGATCAAAATACAAACATTTTATCTCTAGAATAAAAGAAATCTTGACATATTTACTACATATCCGAAGACTCAGATGGAAGAGGAGAGAGAGCATGAAGTCGAAGGAGAGCCACCTTTCCCATAGAAACGTAAATATTAAGCTTTTATTGTTGAGTATAGATTGTTTCTCCTCCATATGAGGTAAATTATCTTTAATATTTTTGCCGTTTCTTGGAATTTTAATTTTCATTCAATTATTTAGTCTTAAATACATTCCTCTTTTTTTGCAAGGTAAAACTCAATGTTCTCTACACATCCGAGGACTCAGATGGAAGAGGAGAGAGCATGAAATCGAAGGAGAGCCACCAATTCTATGGACACGCAAATATTAAGCTTTTATTGTTGAGTATTGATTGTTTTTCCTCCATATGAAGTAAATTATCTTTAATATTATTAACCCTCTGTCAAGAAGATGATCATGTTTCATGGTAAACGTATTAACCCAACAATCACCTTTATACATGACGGTTGGAGGACTGACTTGGTGAAACTCCTTCATAATCACAGAGAAAGAAAACTTGCTATGTAGAGTCCACAAAATAATTTTTAATAAAATCGACCTATTCTTCGTTACAGGTAACAGCTGCAAACAACCATTTTCCCTCTGTGAAGCTGTTATGCTGTAAATAAACCTAGGACGACTTTATTAAAAAATATTCTGTGGACTCTAAAAATACGTTTTATTTCTCTATAATTTTCGACACTTATTTTACACACATCTTTTTCTTCAGTTTTGACTTTTTCCAATTTGTTTGAAAATTGTTTTGCTTGTTTATGAAATAAATGAATGCGAGCATTCGTTCAGATGTATCCGTAAAATCAATTCAGTTTAAGTCCGGATTCATCGATTTTATTATTTTCCTGTTTCTCTTCATTAGTGATTCTGAGTAAACCTGAGAAGAGATCCACTTGTCTTCATTTACATTTTACGTCACATTCTTTTCGTTTCCATTCATCAGTATGAGCCTGAAAATTTTATCAAATCGATCCTATAAATTATTCATAAGAAATCGACCAATGTATGTAAATTTTTGGATTTAATTAATTAGCTGGTTGCATCGAAAAGATATTTTATGAATTTTCATGGTCATTTTGGCGGAGTAATGCATCTTATACAGAATAAGTTATTGCAGTTAATGGTCACAAAAAGAACGATCCTGTTAAATTTATAAATATAAAAGTGAGATTTTCGCAGTCACTAGTAATAAATAACTTTATTAGTAGCAATTACAGTCTCACGATTGAGGAAGGATGAATTTATTGTGAATCCTGTTTTCCGTTTGTAAATAATTTGAATAATTACTTGTGCAGGTTATAGTGATCATGGGTCAGTTTCGTTTTTAGCCGTCATGAAATATATATATAGTGTCTGTCAATAGAAGCAATAATAGTCATTTAAATATGAAGCCATTTTGTGGAATACTTCGATGGTGCAACCATTCTGAAAAGTCATTCAGACGTATAAGTTCACAAACATATAAATTATCATGGGATTTTTCTTATGTACGACGCAAAAAGATCTCTCACATTCAGTGACATAAGTGTTGAATAGTAAAGGACTATCATTAGCATATAAACGATGTATCTAAATAAAAACCGTGTTTGGTATTATGAATTATCAATACAATACTAAAAAACCGCTTCGTCGGAGAAAAAACGCCAATTAATTTAAAATTATATAGAGGGATTCGGTAGTAAAAAGTTGGCTCGAAATTATTTATTTCATGATCGAAATTCAATTAAGGATACATATATAAGATACCAATAGAATCTATGATAAATTGGGGTCCAGAGATATATAGGCAGCAGGCTTACACATTATTTAACGTACTTGGAGACACGCCTCTTATGCCTACAGAGAATCATTTGCATAAAATGTCATGGAGATCATTTATCTTTTGTATTACGGTTTGATGCTCGGGAAAGAATCTCTTAGCAATGAAAGGGCTGAAAAGGCCCAGATAAGTCAAAGGTAGTCTTTTGTTTGTGGATGGTTACTATTTTAACACCACGGAATTTACTATATTCATAATTAGCTTCGCGATAAGGCTGATTAGCATTGGAATTTAGATGTTAATTTAACATTTCGGTGAGCTAGGAAGTTTTCTAAATCAAAAGATAAACAAAGAATCGCCTTCTGTATTTCCGAATAAATATTTAGCCACAGAAAATAAGTATGTAGTAACCCAACCCTCTAAGCAAACCAGAGGCGTCCGGCTGCCCATGCGATTCTTAAATATTCCTCTTCGTGGTTTGTTTTTTTATTTTTCTTGTGGAAATAGATAAGTAAATGAGGAAAATTTGGACTGAAGATGACGAAAAAATTGTTCAATTAATCAAAAATTAAAATAAATTTATTTTCATAATTGTAATTTATTCTAGAGTGATAGCTTAAGAGAAGTTTACGGGTGCCGACAGGAATTTTATTTAATAAAAATCTCTTGAGAACTTGCGATTAATCAGCTTGAATCGTAAAATCTTATAATTTTTCCTGCTCACATTTATTATAAACTGGGAATCCGGAAATACAATCACAACTGTAGCAAAGGCTAATGAACGCTTGTAGTCCATCCTTCCTACAACGGAAGAGATAAATGTGGAAAACGTTGGCCCATAAAGGAGAATGGAAAAGGGTGAAATCTGTCAGTTGTTTGTGTCATGGCAGATTGGTTCACTGTCACTGGTCACTGGTTCACCCAGCGTAATAAATCATTTGCAAGAAGATAATCTATATTTTTATACCAAGTAATAGGTATGGCTACGAAACTTCCGTACGCTTGGGAAAACATCCACCAGGATTGTAGCTTAAAAAAGTTGTATGACACTACGATTCTTATTCATTATTGCTATTTAAAAAAATAATAAGAAATTTCTTTGAACGCATTATGAATTACCCAATTTGAAATCATATACTGAATCGAATTCTTTGCTAATACAAATTCACAATTAATTAATACAAAATTTAACATTCTTAGTGAACTTTGAAAATGGCAAAGGGTAGTATTGTGATACACTTGATATTGCAGTTCCTTTATTTCCGTCCCTTTTTCTTTCTATTTTAACATTTTTTATTTTCCTTTAATTCTATTTCTTTGGTCTTCCTTTCATCTGTTCTTACTCTACTTGTTTTCTTTTTTCATCTCCTCCCGGAAACAATGAAATTTATTATTTAAAAATTCCTTTTGATATTCTATTTCTTCCTCTTAAATTTTTATTTCCCTGTCTCATGCACACATAGAATAACTTGAATACAGTAATATTATCGCAACCTAATTATATTACGATTATTTATTAACAATTATTGCTGTTTAGATTCTAATCATGATTGAAAATTATTTGATTCATCATCACAGCTCGATTTTTGCCACGATTGAAATATACCGCATACTTTTAATTAAAATGATGTTTGACTTATTCATGGGATGGTTCATTAATTCCATTACTTGAGATATGCTGACGAACTCCAACCAACCCCAATCAGAGATCTGAATGAAGATATGTGTACTGTTGAAATCAAATAAATTTTCAAATATAATATATCACATAAGATTGAATTAAATAATTTCAATTGCATCTTATATTAAGTCAAAAATATTTACACCTCATTAAAATTGAAAATATTGTAGCGTGACTGTCTTGTAACTAATCATTGCCAAGAAGTCGTTTAACTCATTCTCTGTTATCGAAAGTTAACTCTTACAACACTAGAGGGATAAAGATTGGGAACGGAACCTGTTTTAGTATCTCCCCCCTTTTTTAAACACTATAATATTATAGTGCAAGTATTTTTCGATTTATCGTTCACGTATATCTTGAATGTAATTCCTCGAAAGCGACCACAAATAAACTATCATTAACTTTTTTGCTTTCCTTTTTTTGCTCAATAGTGTAGCACCAAGGTCCTTGCAATTGATAAATGGATAGAATATGTCGTTTGAATAGTATTTTTATAGGATGATCTCATAAATGTTTCGTGTAAGACAAGGCTGTTTTCCAGAAAATTCCCTAAAGAACACAGCAATTTAGAAGAAAAGAAAAAATGATGACGATGACGATTACTCCTCGAAATCTGATCGTGTTTCTTCGTTAAAGAAAAATATTTTGTGTGAAACGCCTCTCTTCATTCTCTACAGAAATTATGATACTGGAACAAAAAAAGGCGTTAATTCTATTTTACTGTCAAGTACCATATTTTCATTCTGTAATTTCTAAATACTTCGGATGGCATTTGCGAAAAATAATAATGCAGGCTAAAAGAGAATTGAGTTAAGTTTCACTTCAAAATTAAAATAGATAATTGAAATTGTGAATTGTTATTATATTGAAACTGTGGATTATTTATTGAAACTTCGAAAATTTTAATTTAAGATAATCCTGGGAAGATCTATTCGAACTCAAATGAGAATTGCGTTGGCATTAATATAAAAATTAAGAGCATGAATCCTAATTTGAGGTTTTTTACTTCATCAGTAGGAGATTAGAATTTCTGCCGTTTAGAAAATTTTACAACAAAATGAGTCACGGGAAAAATCGAAGAAAAATTGTATATAATTGTATGAAGTACATGTATGTTTACCACTGCTAAATATTTTCATGATATAAAATCGCTATTCTTTCTGGTGTTAAAAGAAAACCCTTCCGCGAAATTTTCTGGGGAATATTTTTACATGTACACGCACCATGTACTAGAGGGATATTCTCTTGCTGTTCGCATCATATCTTACCGCGAAATCTCTTGTATGAGGAGCCGCTCGGTAGTTCACAGACACGGGTATTACGGGCCCACACTTACTCCGCTACTTCGTCATCATTCCTCAGCAGTCAACGCCTGGATTAGGGCGGATGGCAATCCTACGAACAGCGGAAACTTCGCCATCTTTGGGTAGAGTCACTTCTCAAGCGGAGATCTCTCTCCGCCCACGCGTGCAGACAGAAGCGGTCATTACTGTTGGCCCGCGAACATCGCGAGGGGCGACCACCAAATCCGGGGCCCTCGAGATCGCGCCGCCTAATAAAAATTTCGCTTCGTCGTTTGGCGATCTTTTGATCCCATCATTTCCGCCGAAACCGGTTCCAGTTCTATCCATTATTTGACTGCGGAGATCTTTTGCACGTATCACTCCACTCTCTCTCCATTCCACGACATCCACCCCCTGCCTCTACTCCTCCGGTACTTCGGAGCTGAATAAACTCCTTTCCCTTCCACACTTTCCTTCGCCTCCACTCTCTTCCAGCTCCGTTTAATTTATTTAACGTTTCCTTAATTAAAAAAGGTTCGAGTTTTTAAGGCCGCTCGTCTGGATACGCGATATTCCGAACATCAATTAAGCCAGCTCGACCGAGAGGTTGATAACGGAGGAGTTCTGGTTTCAGGTCCACCTGCTGGCGTCTCTAGGAGGCCTCTTTTTACGCAACAAAGTATGCGGACGAAGGAATTGGTCGTTGGAATGATTTAGCTGCGCGCTAAGGAAATATAAATAAAAGGCTCTCCGGAGGGATAAGCGACCCAATAACGGCTTCTTTCTTTTTATTCCATTTCCGCGCGGCGACAACTCAATAACTAATGGAATTAAAATAGTCCCTCTGGGTGAATTGTTGCGTGCTGCAATTTATCAGGCTTACTGTCATCTCTTTTTGCAATATAACTCCCGAAAAAAACGCTCAAATTTATGTTGTGCGCATCCTTGGGTCGTTCGTTCTCCCTCATAATCCGAGTTACCCTCGCTTCTGGTTTCGACTCGAATCTTGGTTAAGATACGACCCTCGGATCTCACTTGTATTTTTCGCAGCACTCGGAACGGCAATTCTCGTTACAAAAGTTAATTTCATAACGTTAAGTACGGGCATTTTCTAGTTACTTCCTCTCTGGGAGACATAAATCCTTCCTTAGGTTTTACATAGTCTATCAAGTGTTAAAGATGCAACCGATTGAGGTAAGGTTTTTATCTCGGGAAAGGGGTAATAAGATAGGATTTTTTAGCAATGAAGCCATTTCCAAAATAGGACCACTAACTGTTCGGATAGGAAAGTAATAGGGTATTTTGAAACACCATTACTTTACAAGGTAATGCTAAAAGTGACATATAATCCAGCACTAGACTAATGATTAGGCCTTGCTCTATCAATAGATATTCATTTATGCTTACTAATTTTAGCTGGCAAATGAGCACCCAATAATTCATTTCAATGCTTTATGTTCCCCTATATCTGAATTCGGGAAAGCAGTCCATAAATATACGCTGAGTTTACTAAAATTTTCCTTTAAGCATCATATCACTAACTTTCTTTCCAGGCCATTGATATTTCCACTTATGTCTAGAAATACTTATAAGTGAAACATTGCGCAGTTGCAGAAAATGCTTCAACAAAGGATTTCCGTAAAAGATTTCAAAGAAAATAAATAATCTGGTAAACGGATACAATTAATCCTTACTTCTCGCTTACAATGAACTTCTGGATAGCGTAAAATTACGCATCAAAATTGCCTGCACATTTAGAAAATTTAATGTTTTATGGAACTATATTGCTTAAATGAGGATTTTGTTTTTCACCATGTCCCGATTCTAATATCCCCATATTTATCTCATTAATCATACGTAATGGCGCGTCTATCAGCTTCCGTACAGGTATTACTGACCGAGAAGATTGTTCCCCAATTTTATCACATCAGGTCAGAGCATGGAGAATATCTTTTTATTAGTTTCCCTTCTACCCTCGGGTTCTCTCAGCCGGCTTTATCTTTAAACGCTGCATTAATCGTGGAAATAAAAATCGAATCCCAACACTGATTTTGCATTTACTAATCTACCTCTACATTGAAATGATGTTAGGTCTATTACTTCTTATCAGCTTAAGATGCTCATACACATCCAGCAAAGGATAAAATGCGGCCTTCGGAATCGATATAAAGGTTAACTTAACAGCTCAACACCAAAATTACAAATAAGAGAATGGCGATATATCTGGAGCCAGATCCAAATGAAGTCTTTGGTACTCAAATTTTAACGACGTGCGTTTAACGACTTAACGCCTATAAATGAAACTCGATTTAGAGAAATGAAAATAGTAATTGATGTCTCCCCGGTGTGCATAAATTTTTAAACGCATATAAATTATAATTTATCTTTACGTGTAATCAGTGGTTCGCAATTTGTATAAGTAAATTCGACTCACTCGGTTTCGTATTTGACGAATTCGTCCCATTCGTTCGGGGAAAGGTCATTGAACGTCCGTCGGTTATTTACAAAGAAGGGTTTGTATTAACTATGTATTTGTTGTGGATATGTTTTTAATCCGAGATGGAGTGTCTTTCTTTATGAAACCACTGGGATAGGTTTCCTTTAATGATGATTCGGTTAACTCCAAATATCACTCGTTTTTCATAATAATGTGGTGATGGACTCTATAAGGTATAAATGCTGACGTGAGAGCATTGAAGTCTCCTATAAAATTCTACCTCTTTCTATAGCCAAGATGAAAGTTTCTCATTCGACAGTTTTCCAAAATACAGTTAATCTAAGAATACTTTACTCTTTATAATTCCATATTTTGAGAAGAGAAAATCAGTACGACTCCTACCTGATTACCATAAAATGAATCAGAACTGGTTGTTTTCTTAATAAACCATAGCGAAATACAGATTTTAATTCTCTTAATCTCAAAACTCTGACGACAACGAAGATGGAAATCTTGGTCACGGTACTTCTTCTCACCAATGAGTATCTCTTCGAGGGCCCACAGGTTAGCCTATTGGATAGTGTGTTCGCTTTTTCTCAAAACGGTCTCGAGTTCGATTCTCGATTGGGGCCCTCATTACATCATCTGTCGAAGTACTTTCAGAAATACTTTGACTACAACAATTACCTCTTTTTCGGATATTAATTTCGAGTAAATTTCTCTGAATGACGGCAATGAAGGGCCTCTATCAAAGCATACTTGGAGGTAACAATGAAAATGAGGGCCAACTTCGACGTTTCGTAAGAGATACAGTATTGGAACGAAGAGTTAGAAGTGTTTTAATTGAATAAATTCTTGCTTTCATGAATAAGTTGGTTTTTATTTCACGTATCAGGTCGAGTAGAAATTCACTTTTGAATCTCGTTACGTATTTTAGGAATGCAAAATCGACCTCCTCTTCTCCAGGATTCCCTCTTCCAATCCTTCCTTTTGTCTCTCGAAGCCCTTCATTCGCTATCCTTCAATATCTCCTCCAACTACACGAGCGGACCTCGAGCAACAAACATCAATAATATTCGAGGAGCGAGCGGCCCAAAGTTTATTTTGACCGCTGGAAATCCTCCGTTGTCAGCTCTGAAGGCTTTTATTTCGAATGTGTCGCGCGCTGACGGGGAAATGATTCGACCGCTTTCTAATCGCGAGAGGGCGTTTCCCGAAGAGTGCTCGGTTCTGTACATCGAGAGAACTGGTTGCCACCCACTGCCACCCCCGCATTTATAATTCCATTCCACTCCGCCCTCCCATTTCACCAATTACAGACGAGGAAAACCTGTGCGATCCAGGCCCGTGGGTAATTAATATTCGCTGCGAAATGATGCTCCTAGATGCGGTCGATTATCTCTCCCCCATCTCAGATGTAGTTTGAATTAGTGCGTTAATCACCATTTAGTTTGGTATGTTCATCGCTTATTGGAGAAGCGAAAATAGCAGCATTGGGACTCGAATCCATCTCCCGCTTTCGGGGCAGGTATTATAACCTCTAAACTACCATGCCGCGTCAATTCCTCGTCTGTTAAAGGTATGCTTTATGAATAAAACGCTCCTCATTGTCTTGGTTTGTCAGGTGTATGCCTACACGTGCTAAGTTATCTTATCCTAAGCTTTGCATATTTTCTTTGTGGAGAATTCTTCAAACACCACTTCACGAACTTCTATGAGGACCTCTGACAGCGGCTAGTGCCACTACGTGAATCGCCTTGCCTTACTCGCAATGCCTTCCTATAACAAACGTGGAATTGACGCAGTATGATAGTTTAGTGGTTACAATACCCGCCATACAAGTGGGAGACCTGGGTTTGAGTCCCAGTCATGCCGCTATTTTTCAATTCTGTTTATCCGTAGGTTTTTCATGTGCTCACAAGTTGTAGGTTCCAAGTTACCACGGTTTTCTAAGTCTTATTCTAGAGCTTGATTGCCCGGATATTCGATCTTTACTTGAAGGATAGATACTCTCGAAAGTTGAAACATCCTGAGAGGTCAAATCTTGAGAGGTGTCGATCACCCATATCCTGAAAGGTCATATAATCGTCATCATCTAGCAAAGGGATGCGCTATCATTTTCCATCAAAAGGCCGAGGACCTCACAACGCCACTTATGGAACTTCTAAGCCTCATATTAAAGTTCAGACCACATTTGGGTGAAGTTGGGCGTATATCCAATCAGTCCGGCATCAGAATCGTACGCAGGAAAACGAGTTTAATCTCTAAGGAAACCACAGAAAAAATTCTATTATTTTTCTCTTAACATAACAAAAGAGTCCCAAAAATATATTTTAACATTTGTCTTAAGAGATGGAAAAAAGCCGCTCTGATCCCCGAAAAAGGACAAGTTTTGCCGAAAGATCGCCAAGATTCTCTCCAGCTATAGTTTTGAAACCTATGAAAATCGTATGTACCAAAGATATTGAAATGTAGAATCTACTGAATTATTGTCCAAGAAAAAATAAGGAGAAATCTCAGAAGGCGTTGAAAATATTTCAGAATAAAACAATATTTGGAATTAATTGAGATGAATATACCATCATACTAAAATTTTGCGTACTATCCTTTGGTAGGACTTTTAAGTCCCATTCTTAATTAAATCAGACTAATAACATTTAGACATATCTATCATGACACCTCAATGCCTAAATTAAAAGTGCATCGATGGTAAATTTAGGTTAAGTTATTAAATTATTTCCTGCTACATAATATTCGCATTGTATATTTCACTGTTTCCAAATGCTCTTAAAAGTATTGCGTTAGTGCCAATGATTCAGGACATATAAGGTTAAGCCGCTAACTTCCACTGCTAACTGAGCGTATACTTGTAAGAGGAACAGTTCTTAGATACCCAACTTTTTTGCAACGTTCGAACCACCCGCATAAATATTCATATCAACTCATACGGAAAGATTAGCTGGCAATCTTTTCATATTAGTTTTTGCTTTCCGATAAAATCGTGCACAAAAAAGAGCCGGGTCACCATCCAGCACGGCGAAATGTTATCCAGATACCGGAGTACCGAAATCTCGAGGAAGAAGCACTAGTTAAAAAGCGTCGAACGAGAGGCGTTCTTTTTTCTCGTTCTCCTTTGACCGCTTTCGAAGGTGAGGGAGGGAAGGTCGGCTGATTGCAAGATGAAATGAGAAAACTCCGTTCGGGAGACAAGGAAGGGCAGTCGAAGGAGGTCTGTTGTCCGGAGAATGACGAAGATAGTGTCTCTCACGAAAAAGTTGCTTATCGAAAAGTTTCCCCACGAACTCGAGGGAGGAGTTCACGTTTCTACGTCTCGCCGATGTACGGGGACTTACGAAGCGTTTCCGGCATTCAGAGGGGAGTCTTCATCAAACTAATGGACTACTTCTCGCATTAGAAAAATATTAGAGCCAATAAATTTTCTTAGTTGGGAGAGAGGAGTCTCCCTAGAGCCGAAGTAGAAATTAAATTTCTAGGCCACTCCAAAAGGCGGTGTTATAATCACTGATGCACGAAAAAGCACGGCTTATATCGGGAACGCTTAGCAATCCACGAGTGGAAAATTAGCTGAATTTTGAACTTTTACGGTTTTAAGCGAGCTTTTTTTGTACATCAACATCAATAGTTAAAAAAATAGATAAAGTTTATCAGTCACATGTAAAAATCTCTCTCAAAATCTCGTAAAAGTCAAAGTAAGAATGAATTGTTTCCCAATAGTAATTTGTCCTGTCTACAATAAAATCTTATATATTAGTTAATTTCGGTGGTGTTAGTGGTAAGTTTTAAGTGGTATTTATGGCTTCAAATTATTTTCGTTGATATAATTGAATATTTAAAAAATTGTGAAAGTTTAATTATGATATATTTCGAATTGGCAAGCTCTCTGCTGTTCATTAATAACAAATTTTCACCTTCAATAAAGTCCTTGTATTTTTTAGAAATAGCCATCAGGCGTGTTCAAAGGTAATCTATGACTATGAATGTACTGAGGAAAAAAAGAGGTTGACTTAGTGTTTTTAATCCCTAAAGAGCTTATTCCCATGAATTTCTTCCAGAATGCGAATATAAATCATTTATATTACACTATGTGTTGCTTTGGTACTTATTATCTCAAGAAAAAAAATATAATTTCAAATAAGGCGAGTTGTAATCGAAACCAAAACTTACATGAATTAATTCCCGGAAAATAACTCTTTATGCAAAGTTTAAGTAACTCTCAATATTTGGACATATATATAAAGTAAGGATCACGAGTATGACTATATATTATAATTATCTGACGCATTTACCTGTTAACCTATTTATTCAGCTCATAGAAAACACCAAATAGAGGGTCTATAAAACTGCTTGATCATCTTCAACTTTTCACCGCCGTTAAACGTCATGCTTTCAAGATGAGTGCGTGTGGTCCATACCCAACACGAACCTTGAGAAATAACATGGGCGAAATTCGCGGTCCGAAATAATCCCTGGAAGTATTTTAGGGGCGCATTCAAATCACGCTATTATGGCAAGATTGAAGGAGGAGGATTACGGAGTAAATACTCGACTTGTCAAGCAAATTTACCTAACTGCATTGTTTACACGAGGTAACCATTCTCAAGCGACGCATTAAACGGGATTGGGTAACGACGAGTTGGATATTTTTCTTCGAAGAGAGTAAAGAATATGCGCACGTACCGAGGCGACATGCAGCGCCTCCTCTTTTTGCCACCAATCTCCTCTTTCCCATTACTCTTCCCTTCTCTCTTCGCTCCAAACTATCTCCAATTTATCTAACTTTTCATCCTCTGTCTCCCGACTTGTTTTCGATCCCTCTTCCCCTGGCTTTCTCCTACCTGAGCGGCTTTCTAGTTTGTTTACGAAAGTTAGAGAAATGTTTTGAGCGTAAAAATGTTGCATTTTGTCAAATGAATGACGGGATTTGACAACGCGAGCTTTCGGAACACCCTTCCTGCTGTATTCCTGTTATTCTTATAATTTTATATTCCAACGGTTTTTTAGACAAACTTGTATTAGCATTTCTTAAAGAAAGATATCTACATCCTTTTAATAACTAATGTATTTTATTCCAAGTGGATATGATTTACTCGTATAGTAATAATTTCAAAATTGATAACCGACAAAAATTCCTTCATTTTTTTACTTGGCATAACATCATATGAAATGATGTTGATCGTATGTTTTATATGCAATCGAAATATTTGGATATTAAATCTCAAAATAAAATATTTTATTTGAAATGTAAAATCGTTATTTATAATCAGATACTCAAAAGAGATAATTAAAACGTTTATAAATTAATGCCTGAATTACTCTTTAGTCTAATTTTTCAATTAGTCTTCAATTAATGTATACTTGATAATTTAAGAATATCTTAGCCCTGAAAGTAAAAATTTGCTTATTATTATTTTTTTGATAATTAGAAACTTAAAAGAGTAATGTTAAAGAGTAATGATTGATGAATAAAATTTAATAGCATGAGTACTTAAAGTATTCATGCTATTAAATTTCTGAATAACTTTATTCTAATCTTTTTCGATCATTCGCATTTAGTTGTAAATAATATGAATTTACTTAAAGACGACATAATAAGCGGTAATTCCAGGCATTTGTATTTAAGTTAATACCTTAATATTTCATAAACATATAAACTCTTAATTACAATTAATTTATAATTTTTTATACCTTATTATGTAGTGAATTGATTTGTCTTTTTGATTTATTTATATTCATTTATCTATCGTTACATCAATTGTAAACGAAATTTTCTGTTTATGGATTTCTTGAAATAAATAAATACATAATAATAATTTGATCCGAGAAAAATGCCACTGATTGGATGGCAGGTTCTCCAAAGGTGTTTATTAAAATTTCTCATGCTTGTCAGCAACGGCAGCTGCCTCGGTTGGGCAAAGCGTCGTCCAGATTTTCATTTGATAAACGAATAAACGACGGGCCGGTAGGAATATCAGAAAGATAGAAGATGGAGATTCCGGAAAATAATTTTGATGCTACAGGTCCTTTAGAACGCTAACGTGGCTCCACCAGAACGCCGAACGGTTGCGGAGAATGACGCGGGGACATGACAAACGACGACCAATCTATCCCCGGACAGTTAACTAATGGTATATATTTGTATATCTTCTTGCTATCTACGCCGTGGAACCAGCGCACCCCCTCGTTTCCGGCTCTGCCTCGAGACGAAACTTTTCCAAACTCTTAGGTCCTCGATGGTCAATCTCCCTCACGGATTCGTATTTTTGAGTAGTACACATCCGAAAGAAATACGATACGAAGAGGTCTGCTTTATGTGGATCGCACACGTAGGCCCTCCGCCGCAAACCTTTAACCTTTGCGACTCTCACCTTCCGAACGCTGGCTCTCACGCCTTCACAAACATGTCCCTTTCCTCCCCCGCTCCCCCAAACCGCACCGGGAACATCTCCGCTGGCGACACTTCGAAACGGTACACGAAAGCCGATCGGAAAGGATAGATAAGAAGTTTTGGAGGAAACATCGCAAAGGCGGCTAATTGAGACTAAGAGAGTGCATCGGAAGAGGAGAGTGTTGGCTGCAATTGCAACTCGAGTGCACGGAGTTATATACCTCCAGGAGTATCTGGTTTTCCCTCGCCTAATGACTCGGTTCGCATCGCCGTATTTCACCAGAAGCTCTGGAGTGAGAGAAGTGACGAAGGTTAGCTCCCCTCCGAGATAAGCAGCTTGATTAATTGACTTTTGATTTTCAGTGGTCTTCTCGGCTGATTCGATATTCCTGTTCTGTTGGGGGTCAATTAATCTCGGATATTCACGCACTGATTCAGCACATCGAAAAGTGCGAGCGTTGTGCTAACTGTGGTACTGAAACTTTTAAAAGAGGCTCTTGAATTATCAGGCCGATTATTCTGTATTATACTGTATTATATTCTTTTGTTAATCGCAAAAAATGAACTCCTGCCTGCTAGCATGAAATTGATTTTTGCGTTCACAGATTAGTCAAATATAATGCTAGGATAATGCTGTGATAATAAATATAAGAAGGGTAAATTGAATATCATGGTGTCGTTAACGCCATGAATCTCTGCAAATCCTTCTGTCAGTTCTACACAGCACTTTCTAGTCATTGTTTCCGAAACATTTTTTAGAGGAAAATTTACCATACGCGGTGCTGATTCTCATGTCGATTGTATTGTCTTATAATCACACACAGGAATTTTCTGCACATACAGAATTTAAGGTGGTGAGATGGTAGTTTTTAATTTTATTAATCAATTTATATTGCTGCCAAAGAATTGAAAATTATAAAGATAGTGAAACAGTTAACACACAATTGAATGTTGATTTCATACTTATAGTTGCCAAAATTTACCTTCGTATACCTATTTTATGATTTACTAATTTAGAATCAACTGCTTGGGCCGTGATTTACTAATTTTATCGAAAAGTTATCCAGTACCCATTAAGTTCTCTAACAAATAATATCTTGTAGCGAATATTATAAATAATAGATACACTAATTTTTAGACCTACGAATTTGGAAGGATCTGGTGTATACAAAGATAAATATTTTAAAATAGATAAATCAATTTCCGTTAGTTTTGACGGGAGGAGTTGTATATTGATAACTAACATTGAACTAGAAGACTTGAATGCTAACCTACGTTAAGGTCTCCAACTAAGAAGATTTAAATTCGATCTACAAAAATTCCTTCTCTATAGACCAGGAGATTCTGAAATATAGTTTATGAAATAAATTCCACTCTAGTAACTATTTACTAGGCAAGGGATCATTTTATTTGATTGGTTGACGCTATACAAGAGGAATTTGCATCCAAAAATTTGTCAAATAATGTTTTGAATGAGATCTTTGATGGCAATGAAAGCGCGTGAATCTATTCAAGAGAAATGCGATATCGAACGATACTGAAGATAAAAACGACATCAAACGACATTCAGTTCTCTTTTACAAGATAACTCGGACGAAATTGGCCGTGTGAGAAAGGTTGAATTTCCCCTTTTTCTGCCGGTCCAGTTAAATTCGGATTTAATCTCTTAAAAACAGGTATATTAGCATCTCGAGAAGACTGTGGGCTTCCACTTCAAACGTTTTAACTTAAATAAAACAAGGTGATTTGTATAATATAAAATGAAAAGAACACAGGATAACACCAAAAACCGTCTCAGTGATTTGTATAATATCACAAAATACAAATGTACATGCATACACATGGTCCGTTACTTGTTTTATCAAGGTTTAGGATGGATTACTTCCAGATATCGATAGAGAAGATTTATTTCGGTTAAAGCTTTTGTTTAGACCTTCGTAGCGAATTCACTTGTGCGCTAACTGTTTCATCGGAAGACAATTGGGTTAAATATAGAAATTAGCTAAGGAAAGAGATTAAGAGGACGTAGACTACGAAGGAATGAAAGGAATTTGCGGAGGAGGCTCTCAATCTAAACTATTACGCTAAAATACCTTTCCCTTGAAATATATTTTTTTAAGTTTTACTTGTTTTTATTAGGTTCAGGATTTTGCAGATGAGGAGCTAATTTTTCTCAGAATTCAGATAAATTAATTTCATATCTTTCATTGAGAAATCACTGTATTCGGCCAAATACTATCATTAGCGAAATTGATTCGAGCTGCAGTGTTTTTGGGATCTTAAAATCAGAATTCGCATTCAAAATCTACTTTCATTCGAATGAAGTGATGCCATAACCAAAATATGTTATTCTATCAAAACCCTGTGATTAATTGAATTTAAAGGAGTTTTCGATGATTGAAAATATTTAAATATTTGCTCGAGAAATTTTTTAAGCGTCTAATGATAATAAGAATACGACGAATTCAAAGGAGCAGCGCAATTGTTTATTTCCATTCTTAAGGGTTACACAAAGTAATTAAGTGCTCATTCACCCACTTGTTTTTAGCATCATAATCTTGGAAATATTGGTAGAATATTTTCCTCTAAATGCTGCATTATAGCTCTGGAATGGACACATTCTTAGTCTGTTTGATGAATTCTACGAAGGATTACATCGATTACAAGAATTGAATTCATTAATTGACTCATCGACAAGCAATGCTAGTAGTAAAAGCGGGAGCATGCTGGACGAAAATGTCCTCATTAACCAGCCAAATATATTAATCAACATATCTTAGAACATCTCAATCATCGGAAGCCAATGAATCAGTTTTTTAAACTAAATTCTTCGTTTTAGTTTATCTCGTCCAACAGCTTAATCTCTGTAAGCAAATACGTTCGTTAAAAAGATAATTATCGAAGGCTTATAATTAATAAATTAACGAGCAGTATATTATAATCACTTCAATCACCGCTCAAATATATCGTTTCCGGGCAGGACCATCATTTGTCTTTCCTCTTGAGGCTGCACTATGAATATCCAGAACAATGTCTTACAACCATTGGTAGGAATTTTGAAAATGCCAGACTAACTAGCTCTTCGTAGTTCTGCTGCTATGTCTAATGGAAACGACCTGAAGGAAGTGACATAGAAGAATGATCGTTGTGGTAACTGTCTGTTCCGATGATAATTCTGAAAAATCTAAATAGAAGTTTAGCGGGGGTATGGATCTCGCTATCTTTCTTCTTCCATACGAATTTCACGTATAATTTTCCCTTCTGTGATTCCCAGCTGAGAGAATTAATCATTTATGACACACTGATATCAAATCTTTAGTCTCCTTTAACCTCCAAGCTGTGCCTTTCTAATCAGATATAAGACGTGTCCCACGAGGGTCCCAACTGAGCTACAAGGAGGAAGCGCTGTAGAGATGAACCGCATTCCTAGTATTCCATAGACCATAATAGGGTGGAATGACATTTAACATTTTTCTAATTTCTCAGGGATTAATAAAAGATAAATTTAAAATATTAATTAGGTAACTCCGAGCATTTAAAGAGATATCTGAACCGTACCTCATAATTTTATCTCGCTTCTGGTTGTTATTGAGGTTATAGTAATTGAGCTGAAATTGATATATTTTCTCGTTTGCTTATTAAATTATTATTATGTTATTTAAAGTAATGATGAAATATTTAGAACCTCAAAATTCAATGAAAAATTCCAAAATTTCGTTAAAAATCTTCACTTTCTTCTTTCAATTATTCATTCCCGTAGTTGAAGTCGATTCCTTACGATTGTCATAAAATTACGCGAGAAAGTAGTTAATAGTAAGGAAATAACGTGATGAACCCATCAAAAGTAATTTATGATTGATTATTTACCTCCGATCTCAGGGTATACGTAGTTTCACAGAGGAATTTCCGTATCTAAAAAACATACGAGCAACTTTAAAAACGTTAAATCAGGTAGGTGATGGTTACTGTGGCTAAAAAGTATACCTTATCCATCCTACTCATATTGATGATGAAAATATTACTATAAAGTACGTAATAAAATTCATATTTGAATAAATATAATCCTTGTTGAGTATGGCGAAAATTTTAATTTGTGACTCGGTCTAGTTTTATTTAGTTTCCTTAAATACAAATCCTGGTATTTCATAAAATTTTAATGTTTTCCTGTTTTGCAATTTCTTCGGTAACAAAGGGACAAAATATAGAGGATAAAAGGCTATTCATAATAAAACCCATTATCATATCTTCTTCATTCCATCCTTCGCCTTTCACTCCACACATTTTACGATCTTGAGAAGTTAGTAAAGATAGAAATTTGGCTTCTTAATGTCCTCCACTCGAGGGAAATGATATCTTTCTAAGAGCTCAAATTTCAGTTACGATTTAGGAGTAGCTGCAGCCAACTCCAAATCACCTGCGAACAAATTATCCTTCCATCCGCAATACAAGAAAAAAATATACTTTTGTAGCTGTTTATACTTTAAGATACAAGGTAATAATATAGGGATTTATTGCTAAACCTGCACAATGGCTGAATAGGAGAGGATGCCTCTATAGCCACGCAATAAAGTGTATTCTTTGATATCTAATTAGGCTTTATAGTGGATATCTAATTAGGGTATATACTTCTCTCAACACTGTTTGTGAAAATAAACGAAATATTATATTCACCCTAGAAAGACAATGGCAGTTAGAGCTACACTGTTGAAAACTTATTTATTTCCAAATTTGTTTTCGCCATTATAAACTATTTTTCCGTTATTTTTATTCAAATCTTTTATACCTTCATGTAAATCAAGTCTTCGTATCTAAATTCATTTTAGAATAGCAATTTATTGGCAGAAATGTATTATGTGCTCGTCTTATGCTGTTTCACGTTTAGATTGACCGATTTTTTCAAAACGCCTGTTATTTATTGAAATTACAATTTCAAGTTTTACAATTACAAATTTCAAGTATGAACTCGCGATTTAGTTCGTGATCCTTTCGTTATGATTGCGGATTTCCAATGTATTTACTTTATTTATTTATTTATTTCCAAGTGTACTTACAACTTAAAGTAATCTCCTTCTTTGAAAATATTTCTTCTTTGGAAAAGATATCTCGCAATTCTGGTATGTTCTGACAATCATTCTGAAACGCATCCACCATTGACTTTTCTCCTAGTTCACCTCCAAGCGCCTGCATTTCTCTTCTTTCTTCCTTTAACTTCATTTATTTGTACAACCAGTGTACACTCCGATATTTATTGCCCTGGAATTTCTGAAACAAGTTTTCAATTATAGCCGATATAATAACCGTTTTTGACGAAAATTTTGATTTTTTCGGCAATCATTGCTTCCTAATCCTCTCAAAGTTTCGCCGGTAATTGCCTCACGACAAAAAATCGATTATATCTTAAAAATTCACGTCTGAATAGAAATTTCAATCAACAAAGCTGATATTATACAAATTTATGGAGGGTTGCGCGCGTTTCACATTAAGATCCGAAGTATGAGAGCAGAGTTGAAACGTGATTTCGGATGAATTATGTGGGGGTTAGCGTGGGAGGGTGTGGGGGAGGAATCCACGTGCCTTGGGGTGCGTCATCAGATCCTAGTTCTTAAAATGCCTTTAAAAATTCGATCGGGAGGGAATGGGCCCATCTGGGCTATCTCCCCGGGGCACACTCTGTTCCCGATCCCTTAGATTACATGAACCACTAGATTTTTTTTATCAACTCACGAATTCGTTAATAAAATCCTAGCGATAGGTATAAGTTATTCGAATTTAATTTGAACGCTAAGAAGTCTGTCTCTAAATTAGGTTGCGAACTAACTTTAGGACTAGTCGTCGATTAAGCCGGACGCATGATATCGCGTTGCTAGTAAAATATGGGCGAGAGGTTTCATAAAAAGATCGCGGCAGGGTGGGTTAGAAAGACGCCGTTTTATGACTAAGAGAGCCGACTTTTTACAGCTATGAAACAGATCGGTGAATCATTTTAATGGAGTGATTCCGCGGCGCCGGATAACATCTACGCGCATCAAGTCCATTCAAACTGCGCTACATTTTTCCTTGTGAAAATAAACAGGATTCTAAATCTCAAATATGTGGTTTGAATGTGATTCTTCGGAGAGAGGATGGGAAGAATGCGGTAGCATTTTTGATTTAGTCGTGTTGAGCCAACCGGTAATTGACGAAGGACATCAAACTCTTCAAAATTCCTTCTCATAAACGATGGGATAGGCTTGCTCAGTCCTCATTATCTACGGAATCGGTTGGTTCTTTCTGGAAATGCACCCTTTAAGAATTGATAGCTACTTCGCTCATAGAATTAGATTTCGTGAGCCTATTGTGATTGAGTACCACGATGGATTTATTTCCAATTATTTAATCGCGTTCCCAAAGCCTTGAGACTTCTCCTCGAAAACTCCTCGGTTCCTTTAAAAAATGGCGCTGCCGAAATTCCTCATGCATTCATTCTTAACTTGAAGGTTCTTATCGTGTTTCTTTCGTAGCACAAAGGGCGAACATAATTCAAACGCCTCGCATAGCAAATAATGCTCGATTTTTTTCCGGGTAATCAATTCCTCCTCAGATCATTAATTTCCTAATTTCGGCGCCACCGCGTCCAGAAACGTGAATAAATGGGAAATCATTTTATTATTCCATTTTCATTTTTTTCTCCGCCCCCTTGGCTACGGGCTCGAAAAAACTTTCGCTCCCCCACGGATGATAAATTAATTAGAAATAAAATAAGCGGACAAATAAAAATGTCGAGCGCGCTTAAATATGCAAATGAGAAAAAAGCTGGGAGTCATCGGAGAACCTTGGCAACAGGCTTTGTAATAGCATTACCACCTTCCTCTATTAAAACGGAGACATCTTTCTATTCCGAAGACATTCTCTCTTCCTGAGTAAAGGCTTTAACTCACGGTTGAGTTATAATTTATCGCCCTCGGGTCATAATTCTTGCCATATGCTTCATTAAACTAAATCAACCAGTGGGAACCAGAGGCGTCCGAGTGGGGTACATGTTTTGCCGAGTAATTTAGTGTTTTCCTGTGCGACTAGCGACGGAGAAACAGGGGAATGGATCAAAATTTCGGTTTTTTATTCGGTTCACTCGCTGTTTTAACCAGGTAAAGAATGGGACGAAGTTAACGAAGGCGTCCGCGAATCTGAAATATCGTCTCGTTTTAATGATTTAGGTGAGCGGGTTATATCACCGGGATGCACTCTGAGAGCAATATTTGGTTCAGAGAACCAGTATGATTGTATCCAAAATGCTTTCTGTTAATGCGATTTCTTTATTTTCTATTGAGCTTGGCAATAAGTAAAGTTATACATTTTAGGTATTCATTTTGTTTCTCCTCCCAGCATCTTTATATTTTGCATGAACGTTATCCTTGCTGTTTTACAGATTTGCTGATTTCAGATGATGATTTTTTTCCTTCATCTTAAATTTAATCCGAATATAAATTGATCGCAAATTAAATATATCGTATTTTTTTACTAAATACATTACATTATACTTTAGCTTTTTTCCAGGATAAGAACAATCTCCTCTACATATTTCTCCATATTATCCTTTCCTTGCATTTCTTTGCAGACATATCTTTGATACCCAAGTTTTTTACAGATACCCTTTAATTATTATCTGAGTCACGTAGATCCCTTATCTAAAGCATATCATTCAGCACAGTCAGCTCACTTTTTCTTGCCCTTCCTATACATTTCCTCTATGATATTTCCCTCCTATAATATTTATTCTTCCCATAATGTACTACATTTGTTCGTACATACTGCTATTATTTGTATGTGAAACTAGCAGCACGACAGCATTTGACCTCCAACATTAAATTTCGATCACCAAAACCCCTGGGAGAAGATCTCTATGCAAGAGGAGGAATGAGGTTGTTTGCTCATACTTCCTCAGCGAACGAGTGTTGCTAGTGAGTAAAGAGTACGATGACTCTATAAATACTGGGCCCCGCACTTTAATAAATTATATCTCTTTTCAAATATTCAATAACTGCTTTGCGTTTACGAAATCACTTGTAGTCAGTTATTTTAATTTGCCTTATCAAATTCTAATTTAAAATAATTTCCGAGATCGTATTTTCCGGTTTTTCGCTTTCTTCTTTGCCTTTTTGATCGGGTTGGTAACATAAGAATTACGAGTAATCTCGTAGTGGTATTGTTAAAAGTGCTTCGACAGCTTAGGTCATTTCGCACATTGGCTCCCACTGGGATTCGAACCCGGGAGACAGCTTTCACCAAAGGCAAACGCGCTGTCCACATGACTATCTGGAAGCCTAAAATCTTGCAAGGAAAGAGAAGGAAGAAACTTTTTGATAAATTTGAGTGGGAACTTTGTATCATTCAATTACTTTTGTTATCTCTTTATTATTAACAGAAAAAGAATAACTCACTTTGTAATAAATCCACAAAACAATTTTTAATAAAATCGATCTAGGTTTCGTTGCAGCTCTACATCTTCATGTGGAAATACATTGAAACTCTTTATTCGTTATATTTTTAATGTAAGTACTCGTATGTTTATCGAATGAATCAGGAAAGTTCTTATGACAACGCAACTATTAACAAATCATTCATATGAATATAACCACATACATGTATCTATTTGCTCTCTGCATATTGTTTTCCACGATTGGATCACCGGAGATAAGGCGTCTGGTTTAATGGCCAAAAAACCCAATAAATATTTCGACTTCCTCCGGTTGAAAACCGAGCATAGCCTATTCGGTAACTCAAGTGTACCCGGAGGACTGTTTTACGCCTCCTCACGCCTTCGAAAGCGATATTCCGAGCTGCAGTTGGTACAAGAGAAAATACTTGTTGATCCGCGGAGGTAGGAATCCAGGGGTGACAACCCCTCTCACCCCACGAGCGTGAGTATAACCTTGAATCTCTCAAAAGTACCTTCCACTCGTAGACCTAAAAATCCCGCCCCCAACTTCCTCCCCCCGCCTCCACCAACCTTTATAACTCCTCCCGTCTCCTTTGCGGACTCTTATCTTCATTTGTTTGCTCTCTTGTTGCCTCATGCCTCTGGCGGCACGAAGAAAAAGAGGGCCAGAGGAAGGGTGGAAACTCCGGCGTTTTGTTTTGCTTTATGGTTTCACCGAAAAAGCCTTGAGGACCTCCGTTGCTCCATAAAAAATAGGGCCCTCCGTCGCTTATAAAACGTTGGCCGAACGCGGGCTCGTGTTATTCCGTCGCCGCGGATGGGCGTCTCTGCCGGACCGCGTGATTTATCGCCCGTGGTTTCCGGGTAATTTGAGCCTCGTTTTCTTTTATTTCTCTCCCGTGTTGCGGTAAAAATATTTCCCTCCGCAGACGGTTGCGAGCTTAGGATGATTAGAATAAAAATCATACTCGAGGTATTCCGTGTCCACGAGACGGACTTCCATAAATTCAAAGACGCTGACCGAAATCAGAGCACGTAACGGATGGATTATGTGGGATCCTTGACGCACGAGGGCGGCATTCTTCCGGATAGTTTATGGCCATTTTCGGAAATATGAAGTGTTATGGTTCCTATGAAATTTCTATGAAGCGGCCCTAATGCCAACATTATGACGTAGATTTGATTCCGAAATAATTCACGTTTCTCATCGGGGATTTATATTTTCTTAGGTTTGGCTTAAAAAGGCATAACTTATGCAAATGATAATAATAGTTCCTAGTGGAAGAAACATTCTGAATTTTCATTGGAATTGTCTCTGATAAGTCCTACGTAGCCTACAATGATTGCGTTATTGTATGTTTGTGACAGCGATTTTTAGTGTTTTAAATGTATGTACGATTACCGTATACACTCGTGTGTAAGCCGAGTTTTCAGCTAGTCTTTTATGCTAGGCCCCCCTCGGCTTATCCTCAAGTCAGAGTCTCATTACTTTTCTCCGATGGGAATAGTCTGCCCTTGCCGGAAATTGACTAGTAAATTCCTCACTTGCTCAATGAAAAATTTTTGTCAATTTTCTCCTACTAACCTACAGATAACTCAATTTCATATAATCCATATTTATTTGGAAATTTACCAGCAGCTGCTGCATTTCCCACCCTAGGCTCATACTCGAGTCTGCTAGTTTTCCTAGTTTTAATGATAAAATTAGGTTCCTCGGCTTATACTCGAGTGTATACGGTATTCATTGATGTATTGGATTCCCAATTTGGGATTATTGGGAGTATTGGCTGCAATGTCAATAGTGATAGATTGTATTACAGGTAATAGTAGTTTTTCCTGGTTTTTATTTATTGTAAATCTATGATATTTTAAGTAAATGATGTGGCTAGTAACACGTGGAGGCATGGAAACTAGCCAAGTTAAAAATTTCCGTTGAGCCAGCAAACACAAGGAACATATTTATACAAGAAAATAGAAAGTGATAATGGCAAGCTTCATGTACAAACTTTTCTGAAACAATAGACAGACGACACTCCTATGACCAAAAATGGTTAAACACACGAAACGAATTGGGTGGGATTTCAAAAGGATATGGGAGAAAATAATCCATTCCAAATGTTGGACTTTCGCACAAAAACGAAAATTACGATCATAATTTAATGAGGGTTGATAAGCACTCCTCTGAAACCCGATTCGAAAAATAATATTAAATTCAATATTGAGCGGACTAAATAAAGATAAAGTAGGCTTCAGAGCAACCAGATATTGGACAAATTTTGAATGATGATTTCACCGGGTGATTTTAAAATCTGATAAAAGTATGCTCTGTTTATATGCACGTTCGTGACCAAGCTAAGGCGAATCATGATTATTACCGTCTTAAATGGGTGCGATAGCGAAATTCAGCATGTACAACTTCGCCTCCTTATTTAATCACTTTAACGCCGATTCATCGCAATTAAGTTTGGAATTCCGTTTGCGTTTTCTGAAACTTAATCGTACGATTGGAATAAAAAAATTCCCCGCCATTAAATCAACCTTCCTTGAATATGAGTGAGGTTTTTTAAGGACATGCTCAAAATTATTCATTGAAAAGGTCAACTCCTTCTGACATTGGCCCTTTTCCGCTGTGGTCTTTCCCGATATTGATATTGCTGTAAAATGTACAGTGGAACTTGGGTATTTTGTGATTACCGTCTACCCCGCTTGTATCTACTAATCGTATACTACTCCGTTCCATTCCTTCTAGTCAGTAATGATACTGTAATAGAAAATTAAATCTAGCGTAAATCTTCCCCATGCAGCAGTAATAATCTCATGCCGTATCGTCTGTTTATATTGAGCACTATCGTGTCAATGGAAATACGTTTCACAGTTTACATTCGGAGATTTCGAGTGCGATTGCCATAAACCATTCTGCTTTATAAAGCTTAAACGCGGTATAGAAATTATTTCCCTGATATAGAAAGAAACCAAGAAAAAGCACTTCGTGCATGAATTAATTTTTCGCTTTACAGAAAGTTTATTTTTCGTTATTATTTTGCTTTTATTATCGTTTTCACTTGATTCTATTTTATCAATTTTTGATTCTGTGAAACAAAAAATAAGCATATGGAAAAAGTACTATTTTCTGGGTGTCATTCCATTATGGATATCCACAACACCTCGGTGTCGGAATGGTCAGTCAGCCAGCTTTCCAACACTAAGGATCCTGGTTCAAGTCCCGGCTAACAGGATTTTTCCGGGCTAGGGCATGTCTGTTTGAGTTTGTCGTGCGTGTGTGCGTTTATGTCAAGGATTAATTGCAAGAGTGGTCTGTAGGACTAAATTTCGCTCAAATAAATACGATTATTATTATTCACGCCTCGCCTGATTCCGAGAAGTTAATTAGAATGATGCATTTCTTTCGACAATTTCCAGGTTTTGCAGAACAATCTCATAATATTTGTCTCAGTTTCTTAAATTTATGAATCAGTGCTATTCCTAGAGAAACAGTGGTCGATGCCCTGAGAAGGACCGCTAACCGGGATTCCAATCAACAACGACCGTCACGAGAACCAATATCTCAATCAATCCATTGCGCAAACACTCTCTCAATTCACTTTCATCCGAATTACAGTTTCGCCCAGAAGCAATCCTCAGCGGTGCATTAATTAGCGAATGGAAGCAGACTCCCTCTTCCCACTCAACGAAGGCGCTTCCGTCGCCGCAATGCCCGACGGGAAGACGGAATAACGGACGCAGGCGCCGTCGGGGAGGTCTCGAGATTAGTCTGCAAAAGAGTATCGAATCTCTCAAAAGATTTACGCCTCTCCTCCGGTCCCTCCCACGTTTAATCGGCGATCTCGCAGGGGCCGATTGATGGCGCGCCGGGACCATTCAAATGCCCTCCATCGCCATGGCTACCGAAATAGTGTTGGGAGTTTTCTAAAGGGAAGGTCCGCCGCTTATTTGCCCATTATTATGTCAGCCGAGTGTAGGCTTAATCATTAGACAAACTGGGCAGTCGCCCAGAGAGGCAAGACGCGGAGTCGGCACAAATATGCTTGAGCGGAAATAAAGTGCGAATAACGTAAAACTGACCACGAGGAATCATAAATAGGAGGAAGGGTAGGAAAGAAACACATCTTAAGAAATTACAGTTAGTAATTCTCGCAATGGATTTTTACAACGGCCAGTTACGTCATCGGGTTGACATCTTCAATTCATTGTCTAAGATGTCTCGTTGATAAAACTGCTCGCAGTAAAAATCTTTTGTGGATATTACTAACTTAAGTGTGTTACCTTAAAATATGAAATGTTAAATTCCACGAAGCCGCACTTCAAAAGCCGAATGAACGTACTTTAATTGCATTCGCTAAAACTATAGATTGACGATTTCTGCAACTAACTCGAATATGATGGTAGATGATGATACCTTTTATAGCGAAAACATCGCTAATACAAAGATATTTTCAGGTGGTCGTGATTTAGAAGTAGATAACCGTTATAATTACTGATAATACCAAAATTGGAGAAGTATTGTCACATTCAGGCACACACACAAACAAATATGTTCAGACTTACATAGAGACTTTTGTAATTTAAATCAAAACACAACTATAAATATTAAGCAAAATAAATTTATCCGACATGTTCATTAATTAAGAAGAAATTAAGATATTAGGGAAGAGCTAAAGATAAAGAAATGAATCAGAGAATGAATCTAAATAGAATCACTAACTGATAAAATGAATTACGAAATAAGATGATGCGAACATGAAAGCCGAATGCTAAAATGCTAAACCCTATGGAAAGAGACACAAGAAAGAGAAAGTGAATGGTTCCGGAACTGGAAAACATGGGCTCATTCTTTGTGTTGAAAATGATGATGATGAAATATATAGGCATAAAAAAGTAATATTAATCGATGCCCTAAGAGAAAGAATGAAAAGGAAAAGTAGTGAATTTCAGGAACTCCATTAATATTCCTCTTTCTCTGGAGACACCATTATCGTTTCCTTTTCTAATTCAGTAATTAACCTTAATTGACCTGTTCGACATTTCCCTTGTGTAACTCCATAGCGAATACATTTCAGGATTTCGAGATCAGACAGAACAAGTATTAATTGTAAGTTATCACCCCAATAAAATAAATCTTGCGTTAAATACCTCCTTGAAAAATGTGGAAGTATATATGTAAATCAGTTTTCATGGAAATGTAACAAAATGAATGGAAGAAGGAGATACCTGAAAATTTTCCTTAGGAATTCATTTCTTTCTTTATTTCATTATCGTCTCAAGTCACACGATTATTTTGTATTATTTCGTCAC
The DNA here is from genome assembly GCA_947579665.1 of Sympetrum striolatum. NCBI lineage: Eukaryota > Metazoa > Arthropoda > Insecta > Odonata > Libellulidae > Sympetrum > Sympetrum striolatum. Next base: position 81,167,569 of record OX388345.1, read on the forward strand.
CAACTAATTTTTCAAGATGCCAAAAAGTAATCGAGATCTGATGCTTACACATTCGAAATTAAACAAAATACAAATTGGAACTTCCGAAAAGCTAAAGGATCAATGATTTGTAACTGTACCATCTACTTTAATTTTGAGACAAATGGTGTAATAAATAATTATTCGAATCAAACCTAAGAAAGTCCTTATAAAATAATAATAATTATGAATTTATTACGGGTATCAAACCCATTTACATAATACATAATCAATATAAATATACACATAGAATAAAGTAAAACACATAGAATATACAAGCTTAGTTTGGTTTCTCTTGCAGTTAAATCCCAGCTTTACTCACAATTCCTGCCGTGTTAGGACGGAAGGGTTTTGATTATAATAATTCTAGGAAACAAATCAGGAAAGTTAAGGATAAAGTGCCATAATTTCAATCAAAATAGTACAGTTTCGTTTTGAAACGGTGCTAAATACAAATTTATCATTATGTGTAACCGCGGTTATTGCCAAGTCCCTCGAAGGTTTCCTTCTTTCCTTACGAATGATAAAGAAAATCATACACCAGGGCGTCCCTAACTCCCGGGCACACCGATGCTTTCCTTATTGCATAAATGTGGCCCTGTTCGGGTATATATACCTTATATTTCCGCAGATAAGACGATAGTTGAATCAGAATAAAGGCCCCCAAAATCCAGGGTCGTCTTATAGGACAGATACAAAAATAATCAGTGCAAATGCACAGCAATCGCTACGTAGTACTGATAGATGCAACAAAATAAAATTTGTTCATTTGAAAAATTACAAATATGACATGATTCAATATATGCCATACAGTATTACTATCCAGATTATGAGCGCTGATCTAAACTAAATTCATAAGCGGATGATAATTTGGGGGTCGTTTTATAGGACAGATATATGCTGGAATATTACGAACCATCATTCATCATACTTTTGGGAGCGAGGCTCTTCGCCATCGAAGTTCATTTGGTTGAAATAAGGTTACTCTATCGGATATCGGGTGAAATAATGGAAATATTGCCCTTATGCCTATCAGTGAGTAACAAGGAAAATATATATCAAAAGAAATAAAAATAAGACTTGATAATTACTGGAAAACAGCGGGCTATTCATACAGATTTGGTCTATCACGAGTGTGTAATGCAGGATTGCCTATACTCAGATTGTCAATTTTCAATTAATTATTGCAACAAAACTAAGGCCCATTTAGACGAACGCCAAAGCAGTTTTTCATTACTCTACTTTCTGCCTCACCACAACAATTTTCCTCAAAATCCCCGGACAAAAGTGAGAGTCTCCCCTTGTTAGACGAAAATTCGTACCTCGTCTTATCTGCGGGAGTACAGGTAATGCGAGTATCTGGAGAAAAATCTACGGAATTGTTTTTTCATAGAATGAAAGAATTTTCGTTGGTATACAGAAATTCAATTGTGTTCCATCGCCTCTCTAAAATTAGGGACTAAAATTTTCGAGACTGTCCATATTTAATTATTTATTTCATTCATGCGCCCCTAAATTCATCGAAAAAAATTTCCAATTATGTAATGGTTATAATCGATGTGAGAAGGCGTAACTTTACGAAAAGACGTAGAGTAAATAAGGCAACTTCGAAATCATGAAGTCGCCTTATGTATTATCAACGTAATGGTTATTTGTTCACTCGTCTTAACTAGTCAGAATCTACTGAGCTTCCGTTCCTCGGAGCGACAACGGCGCCCTCTCGCGGAGGCCACGTGAATCACGACCAATCGTCTTTTTTTCGGCCCTCCTTTATGTCGGCCGCTTTAATTGAATGCGCCGCTCATCTCGGAGTCAAAGGAGCACCGGTCGGCAATATATAGAAGAAATGTACCGGCTCAAGGTCCGCCGGGAATACCCGAAAGGGTGAATAAAAAATGGGAAGGAGAGGGCGACACAGTTTCGGAGTCGGAAAAGAGTCGTTTCTCACGGAATGTCTGAGCTATGAAGATGATACGTTTGTGGCGGATTCTGCGAGGATCCGGAAGGCGAAAGTTCATTCCAGTCGGATGCCTTTTCGCCGAAAACTCCCTCGAGTGTGACTGATCGATAGTAACGATCATGCGTGTCTCTTTTTCCTTTTGGGTTCCAGAAGATTTGGGAATAAAAACGAAATCCCCCCGCAACGACCGACAAAGTAGCTTAAGTTTGTACTGAGGGAGATGTTATCTCATTCATTTGAATCCCCGGCATAAAACGGGTATTTTAACGAACTAACGGAATTGTTTGGGAATCATACCACGACGGCGATACTTTTTACTCTGCAAAGCCATGGGGGATTTTGCTCTCTTTTTAATATCAGATTTTACGGTTGTCCACGAGAGTTATAGAAAAGAAGTACTCCCACAACTTACGTATAATTCGTAATCACAAAAAACTCATATAGCTGTCTTTCTTCTCCTACTTCTAAACCTATTCATAAATTTTAGCCATTTGTATCCAAAATTATCTAATAATAATAAACGAATAAGACCAATAAGTATCTTCTTGATCTAATTTTAAAGAAAGAGATAGCTTGAAAAAAGTGCTCAGAAGAAAACTTGCGGGTTTAAAATCGTAAGGTATACTGTAGGAAAAATATATACCACAGCAGGAAAACACGTCCAAGAAGGGATGCGTGAAAAACCAGCGAAACCTTACGGACAGTTAAATAAATTTTCATCAAGAAAGCATGTTGAGATAAATCTGAAGAGCCAACAAAACAATACAGATATATTCCCACGGATGGATCAATATGTTTGCATAGCAGTTGATATTAATCCATAAAATACAGAATAATAAAATAAATCGGACTTCTTCCTTTGGCGCAGAAAACGTTCATTATATTATCTATTTATAATGGAAGCCTAGCGCAAAGTTGAGATACTACTCCATCAAATTTGTTAGATACTACTCCATCAAATGATGGAACATCACGATTTGGCTTTTCAGATTCTACTATGAGTTTATGTTTCGGCGGGAACATCCACGATTTCTTAATGTATTCATAGTTATGAGCTCCTTTTCCCTCATAAATACTTGTCGGCTCTCATTTCAAAACCTACATGATCGCTGTCTCCGTTATGAAGTGCGACTGTGCCGTGAATTCGTCACGCAGATGTGCTAATGAATGCAGACGGAGGCGATCTCTGCCGACCTTCATTTGGCCGATAGATGCGATCAGCAGCTCCGGAGGGTTGACACTTGAAGTATATTTTAGCGAGACGGAAGGCTGGGTGTAATTTTGTATTCATAACGCGGTGCTGTCCCGGAGGTAGCCAAATCGCGCTCGTTGATGCTCATTTAAAGGCGTGAGAACCAGCAAATCGAATTGATGGGATCGGAGGGTCTCCGAATCGAAAAGCATGGGATCGGTGCAGTTCTGGAGGGTTATTGCGTAAGCTACTTCGGTTTCGGTATCGGCAACCCGGATCGAAAATACGTCACAATCGAAGGGATGTTCTTCATATATTAATATGCATTGCATTGGCTGAGGACGGCGACGTCATCACTTCTTCCAAGATCTGCTACCTCACTTCGGAAAGCCTATCGAATCGAACTGTGACGAGCTTTGTCACGGCTTCGGAAATCGATTGCGTTGCCGAATCCGTACCCGAAGCTTGTTCCAAATTTACGCAATAACCCCCCAGGGGATTTCTAGTTGCGGAAGAATTTCCAAAGAGAAGCTGGGAATCCACGAATCCTGTTCCTCCGGCACCATATTTTAAGAGCGGAAACCGGACGATTCATTTAATTCAAGTCGTGAGAAGAGCTCGTAATTCATCGATGCCAACAGGGAATTTCAGTTCCGAATATTTCTGCGGGCGAAATTAAAAGTGGGAATCATTCTCAAATGCCAAGTCCGAGGAATGAGAAATACTAAAGGTCAGAGTAAGGTCCGCGAGTGCCCAAGGTGCCGAAGCGAGGTAACATTTGCAGATAAAGTTTGAAAACTGTCAGTAAGCTAAATGTAGAAACGGAAGGTTTTCAGAATATTCTATAGAGCGAATGGATTCCATTTATAATATTTCATGTTGCTTTCGAAAATTACCGCTTGAAATTATGGAAATTTTCTAATGTACACCAGGATAGTCTCTGAAACTCCATTAAATGTAGATAAATATTTAGAGCCCATTTCGTCCATCAAAGCTGATGGAAGCATTTGTTATTGTAATATGAAATCAAATGGTTTACTAAAGATTGGTCAAAACTCATCTTATCTTCTTCCTTACTTATCTAAAATTCAATTTCGTTTGTATTAGGAAAATGCAATTATTTACGATTAAAAATGTAATGTAATTCCGATTATGGATATTAATTTATCGCAATAGGAAAACAGCTCTGAATTTTTGTCGTATTTCAGTTTTGATGAATGTATCGAATGTTAAAATCAATTTGCTGTTATAAACGTTATTGCTTCGATCAATAGTTAAGTTTTAATTTTGAAAATCATGACCTTTTCTCTTATTATCTATTTTAGGGTACACAACAGCAAAATATCCGATCATATATACTTTACTTTATATACTTTATTTATTTACTTCATGGTGCTCATAAGGAAAATAATCTACATCAGTGGGAGTGCCATTTTGATGAAAACTCTCTAGAGCAAATTCTGGTAGGAAATGAAATCTAAATTACCTAGAAATGGAGAAATATGCGTTAATTTCATCTATTGAATTTATTTCCTCATTTACACGGTAAACATAACCCTTCAAAGTAATCCGTTAAAATAAACTTAGTAAAGGCATTTCATTTAAAATTGCATCTCTAGAAATGTGCAATAAATAAACTCCACTAAATCAAATAATATACGCTACTGATAGATTAATGACCAGAAGAATGTGTTTCTGCAGGTTATGTAAAGAATAATTCAAAAAATAATTGATTATGGGTTAAATTTATAGGCTAAAAGCCATACACCGTCATGCAACCACAATCACATAAATAGAGCAACTAAGTAATTTATGCTTACCATTTCGCGATAGAGAGGGGAAACATTTTTGGCCGATATTGGTCCAAGAAGAAATGGCCCAGAAAACAAAAACAGATGACTACCGCAGGATCACTTCCCTACAGATCATTTCTCCTTTTAGTCGCTTCTTTCCCATCGCTGATTGAATGCGCAGACTAATGAAAGATTCGATGGCTGACGATTCGCATCTCTGTCATCTCTCCTTAATGAGCCTTAGAATTAAGTCCCCCTTCCGGCTCTTTGCTCCTTCATTCCGCCCATCTTCTCCTGTATTCGCCGCAATTTCCAGTCTCGAGAAGCGATCGCTCAAAGGCCGGGAGATTTGTATCCCCGTGGGGACGCCAGAACCCGTTGGGACCAATCGGAAAGGCAACATGATAACCGCTCAGTTTGATTTTGCTAATGCGCTAAAAATAAGTCGGGTTTCGCAGAGTTTCACTGCCTTGTTTTTAGAATACATATCATGCTTGAGAAGTTATGATTAGTGTCAGTTACTGCTTTTGTTAGATCGTTCGAGCGAAATTCGACATATCCAACGTCTGTGTACTCATGTAAGATCAAAGACTAAAACCCCTGAGGACACGAAACAGTTTTGACAGTCTATAACTCGTGTCTTCTGAGCTTTACGAGATATTACTTGCCATAAAAGCCTTCCAGAACGGCACAAGATGTTCTGCGAGTTAGCGTAACAGTTAAAGCAGCTGTCCTGAAAGTAGAAGACCGGGGTTCGACACCCGGTTTCTTTTCTTTCTTTCCTTGTGACCTTTCTTTTCCTATAGGTTTTCCCTAAATGTATGACTTATCGCACAAGACCGTAAAATTATGTTATGTCCTTTCCAATATGAAAGGGAACTTAGTTGTAATCGTTCCCCGTTTGCTGAAATATTTTTAAGGTTGTCGTATAGTTTCTTCTGAAAATTTTTGCTATCTACTTTACACGTAAGAAAGTGAATATAATGTAAACTTGTAATAGTTTCAGGTTTTGATAAAAACCATCCTTGATAAGAAAATGCTACCAACAGTGGATGAGGTAGAAACAAGTTTTTGATTTTCACGATAGCAAATCGAGACATTTGAGTTTGTTTAAAAAAACAATGTCACCTAACTCCAAAGACTTCGTCCTTATTTAAATTCTCCAAAATAATCAAGGGTTAATGGTCTCGATGCTCAACTGAACATTATTTAATAAAATTATTTTCCCGCTTGGTTATGCGGTTAAACTTTCATCACTCTGCAATTTATCGATAAAAATAATGAATGTCAAAATTGAACTTCTTTGGAAATAAACAGCGTCGTACCCACATAAATTCACCGAATGCCATCATCCCAATTGCCGTGAAGCAAACTCACTCTTTTGCATGCTAATTGAAGGTAACAAACCAAAATAACATTGAGAACGATTATGTGAGTCGTAAAGTCTTTATTGATTCAACTCGACGCTTAAAAAAATAAGCAGGAGTAGAAGGAAACATGTATCTCCATCATTTGATTATCCTCGACAGTTTATATCGCCGTTTAAATTTACGAAATACGCATATTTGCCAACGGTTTCTATGAGTGCAGTATTTACCCACGATCGTAAAATTTACTTCAGCTCTAAGTACTCTCGCCGTGTTTATCCAGTCCATTAGAAACCTCTAAAAGCGAGTTTTATTTGTGTGCTCTTGAATGCGATTGGGTGTTTGAAGGCTAGGTAAGGAGCGCCTACAGCATAACTAATTACAAGAAGCAGCCGAGAGACAACCGGTGATTATCCTTCCGCATATATAATGAGATGGGAGGGGATGTCGAGAGCTCATCAACATTTTAATAAGAAAATAAATTAATGAGTGTGGAGAATGGTCACTAAATAGTTCGCCGAAAGAGCCGACGAAAAATTTGATGCACTTGAGACCTCGGTCATAATTTTGTTATTGACCTTAGAAAAGGGAGGTAAGAAAATAAAAAGATTTGACTCTGGGTTGATGGAATTATAATTGAAGGGAAGAAAGGCAGACGATTGAAAGGAAAAGCGTACAATTATGGCTTTCTTGAATGGAGTTTTATTTAAAATTATTTTATTTTCTAACTTTATTCGTAATTTGTATATTCGGTAGATATAAATAAATAGTATGTACTGTAAATCACATTCCATATCGAATATTAGCGCATTGATGTCTTTCTTCAAAACGTTTGAGAGTAGATTATGTGAGAGAAGTAATTACTTAGACTTTCTTCATTGCAACGACTTTCCAGTCATTGAAAATATTATTTTCTTTACGTAGAAAGAGGTAAATGGCCACCATTATAACGTAAATACTATTATAGAGCGCTTAATTATTCTGATGTATTTGCCATCTGTAGAAGTTTAGCTGATGAATTAATCTATTATTTGTTAGAATTAATTTGAAATTACTCAGCATTCACTTTATATTGTAATTTTCTCATACTTATAATTTTGTATTGCCCAGATAATGTTTAACTAGAGATCCATCAGTTTTTTTCTATAACGTAGTGAAGCTATATTATTGTCAATTCAAAGAAGAATCAGTCTGATCAAAGCAATGTAATCGTTTGAAAGTATATACATATTTGGATCTGGATCCATTAATTCCTCAGAGGGACTAAAATGTGTTTCACTAGCAAAATTACTGGCAATAGAGAACATTGGCGGATCTATGGAGAAGGGTGGCGAAGGGGTTATCTCCCCACTTCGGGGAAGAATTTCTAGTACTAGAATGTGTTATAAGGAGAAGTTGGAATTAGAATCTGTTGTGAAATTTTTCTAAAACAACTGTACAACTTCTGCATTTATCATGGAAAAATGCATTTAAAAACTTATAGGAAAAAGTTTATCTATTGGGGCAATTTACAGCAATCAGAGGCGTCAATGACTACTTCTAAGGGTCCACCAAGAGGTAATTAAGGAATCGAAAGAAACGAATGAACGTCCTTATTTTAGATCCCCCTAACGTTTAGGCCCACAACAAGTGCCTAATGGTATATTCGTCCCTTTTTCATAAGGAAATTTTCTCAAATCAAGTTTTTTCTATAACCGCAGGCAGGTCTTGTAATCTAGCGAGAACAATTTCAGTTTTTTTTCTCTACTATCATCTAGGAGGATTCTTCGCACATTACAAACTTGGTAGTTACTCGAAAAAATGCTAACCATGTACTTGAATACCTCACGCACTCCTTCAAACCCTTTTTTCACACCTCCACCGCACGATCGGAAGGTTTGGCCTCTTTTTAATATTCCCCCGCAGCATCACGATGTGCCCTTTTGCCAAATTCTCGCAAATGAGCGACCATTGGCTCCAAATTGCCGAGGCGAACCTCGTAATCAGCATCGCCGGTGGTTTCGCTCCGCAGATGGAAATGACAAAGGCGTGCAGCAATCGGATATTGGTTTAAGATGGAGGAGAAACATTATGCTTCGGAGGATTTCAGCTGCGGTTTGGGAGGAGTGAGGTCCACCCCTCCATCAAATTCTCCACCGCCATTCATCTTCCTACGGCGTCAACTTTTATTCTCTCCCCTCTCCCTCGCCTTATAACACGCATATTTTTACATCGCGTAGATTCACCATTCGGATTCTCTCTTAAATTATTTACCGCTTCGCAATTTGATGAATATCGTGAATGAGGGCGAAGATGTTTCCCTTCAGTTGGCTGAGTTTGAATATTTACATGGATTTATAATAAAAGTTTAATAAAAGCACAACTTATACCATAATTTTAATCACACACGACCTATGTTTTGACGCTTAGCATCATCATCAGGAGATGTGTAAAATTGTGGTAACGGATTGAATTTTGCTTTTCTATTATGAAAGCCAAGGCTAATACGGCGGATTTTGGATTTGCTATCCTATTCGTTTCAAGTATAATTTGCTTATACCAATAAAGTTTAAGTGCTGTTTGTTTGAGCGGTTGTTTTTACTCTATTTATTGCTAAGGATTGGGAAATTAGCCTCTTCCTCTGTCTACCGTTTCCCATTCAGTTATTACTTCAGAATTGGAAATAATGGAAGTTTGGTTGATTGATTTTTTAAAAGTGCTTCGACATCTCTGGTCACTTCGCACATAGGCTCCTACAGAGAATCGAACTCGGGAGCCCTTTTACCAAAGCCGAAAGCGTTGTCCGCTTGTTCATCCTAGATCCCTATGATGGAAGTATCGTATTTTGTTGAAAAGTATGAATAACGTACTAATTATAATACATTTTTATTAATGCATTAATTATATTTTTACGTTGTGCGTGGCTCACCTAATTCTCCGAGTTTTATCTTATTTCATCAACGATTTAGTAGATAGTTTGTTCTTATTTTAAATATAGACCTACAGAAGAGTAGATAGAATAGTAAACTTAAATGTAATTTTAAATCTGATCTACACCGTGGAAGATAAATGTAGACTATGATGGAGGTGAATGAGCGAAGAGATTTAAAGACAGCGGGGATGATATGCTATTGACAGCTAAAAGGATGTACGAAGCTAAATATAGTGCAAGAAGAGCTGTATGGAATAAAATTCTATACGTGGAATACAAAATTTAATAAGATGGGAATGAATGCCATGAGAGGTATAATCGGTGAAGCCAGTTGCTACAGAATCAGTGAAGTTAGAGCGATTAATTGTAATAATATAGGCTTTAAGAAAACTTAAATGTTATTAAAATGCATAAAAAGGTTTTACTTGGACTATTGGAAAGCATAAATGAAAGCCGAAATATATTCAAAATATTTTGACTGTGTGTTTTCATGCTTGAGATGATTTTAAGATTTATGAATATGTATAAACACATTTAATTTAAAACTTTAGATAATTTATTATATTAAAATTACTCAAGATGTTGAGCCTTTAAAAAGGACTTGGAGAAAAGGATATATCTTATCAATGGGACAGGTTGATCGCATGACAAGTTTCTCGCAATATTTACATTCGTAATTTTTTGCAGAGTAATGCTTTCGGCAGAAGGGATTTTTCTACGTTTCGATGCTGTCTTGGGAATCTCTAACTGATGAGATCATCTTTGAAAAAATGTAATTCGCCAAAGGAACAGCGTCGCTTTGGACTTAAACCGTTCTTGAACCATCTTAGGCTAAATTCGTAATATCGTAAAATTTGTTTGACTTGTCCACTATCATTGCATTTAAACATAGATATTTGGTATTTTACGAGGAATATTGACGACGCAGGGTCTTATATCAACCTTCATCGCATTTGCTTATATTACTTAAAGCTTTGGGGTAAATTATCTCCATGACCTTGATGTCACGGAAACGATGATAAATATTTCGGGTCGGGCTTCCTTCTTTCATTGTGTGGCTATCATGGAAGTCATTCGCGATAAATTGCTTAGAATAAAATCACATAAAAGAGAAGATGATTTAGTTTTTACTTTAATACGTATAAAATATTTAGTGACTCCGAATCTGGTTTAAAATAAATCTTAACTTAGGCACAATCTCAAACTTAATTATATTATAATAATGTAAAAATAATTGATGATAATTTTAGCATGCATTCTACTCTTATTAAAATATTTTAAAAAAACGTAGTAAGGTCTTATGTTGGCATCCATTATTATTTGAGAAAAAGCTCTACCAATGTTTTTCCTACCAGTATAGCTATATCAAAATATTCATATTCTAAGGAAAATGTAAAGATTATTTTATCAGTTATTTCACGACTGATTTTGTTCTTGCGTCACTTTTTTAACCTTAAATCATGGATTATGGTAATTATTTATTAAGAAGAATAATTTAATTTTTAATATGAATTAAGATTGTTCTAGAAAAGTTTGGATGAATAAACCATAAGAATTGTAGCTATAGACTGTCTGACTTCTTGGAAAATTCTATCAACTATAGAGTATACTTATTTTTAGGAAACAGCAATACTACGGAAAGGATTTTCTTACATTCTTCGTAGATGTGAATTTATTGCTTCGGTAATGAGATTTTATATTTGGTATTATGAAAAAAGGTATGCTTCTATGTTATCTCAAACATGTTCATTAAAAGATTAGTAATAAAGTCACTTTTACCGTATCTAACTCAGAATAAAATATTCTGACACGAATCAATAAAACAAATTTTGAAATAGGTGATCAATTAACCTAAGAAGATTAGCTTGAACATCGTAATTACCATTAGTTATTGGGTATTTTTCTGATAAAATAAATGGGACGAAACTTATCCACGAATAGTCACGTATGCACAATGAAATTGCCTGTTGATGTGAATAATAGTATGTCAAAGAGATTCGATGATGAATTATGAAAGACGCCATTTCCTTACTGAAAGAGGTTCTCGTTTATGCAAATGGAATTTATTGTTTCCTTTTAGTAGAGGAAACATTCACTCAAAGGGCGCAGTGTGTAGTTTTTCTTTCCTCGTAATACTTGGTACACGTCATCACTGACGAAAAGGTCTGCATTCATTTTGGTCTGCCGAATGTATACGCAGTGAGCCGTACGTGGTAATGCAAACCGCGCCTTTTAAGGAAAAATCGTTGAAAAACCGTGCATTCGAAATGGTGCTTTTAATTTTCATTTTAATAAGCCCGTGAGTGAGCTGACGGGTCGAGCCCCGTGGCGCCGCTTCATTCTCTCCTAATTGTGCTAACAAGAGGAATACACAAGAGTAATTGAGCTGCTGCCTGTACTGTGCTTGTGACTTCATTGGCATTGTTCATTGTTTTTGCATCTTTTGCATTATTTCTCATTGAATAATTCAAAGAGCTTTCGGTAACTGAATATTGCTCATCCCAAAATCTGCCATTATCGCAATTTTAAAATATTAGTTAAAATTTTAATTTGGTTTCTTCCTTATTAGCTTGATGTTAAGTTGATTCGATAAATTTCGTTGAAATTTATAGGTAAGACGAAATTCTGAAATTGGTACTCTATCGTAAATTTTTGTTTAGGATGTAGGAAAACGTACGTAAGTACAAATTTCATATGAAATAAAACATGAAACATTCAATCGAAGAAGCCTTAACTTGGTGGAACATTTCTATGCGATGCATAGATATTCATGATAGAATGCATTTCTATCCTGTGCCAGATGATGAGCGGTTAGCTCAAAACCGGTCGCGCAATAAAGTTATGTTTTGTGGAATTTTGAAAGTTTATTTAATATGATCCTAAAACATGAAAGTTTGTTAGGAATGACTGACGTTGAATAATGGAATTAATCTTCATCACACCACTTTGAATGCTATAAAAATTTATTCTTCTCTACCGCATCGAGATGCACTTGAACTTTTATCGTTCATAGTATTCTGGTTCACAGTTATTGAGGTATGCTAAGTGAAAATTGCTCATTCCTCATCTTGAAAAATAGACTTTATATCCTCTCCATGGATTTTGGTAGATAATGGCGGAGGAATTAAATAACCTGCCAGGATTTCTGGCTGATGTCTTTACCGGTAGCTCTTGAAGCACTCTTTGAAGAATTAAAAATTCCAAACGGTTTTCTCATTTCCAAATTCAAATTAATGTTCTATCGTGAAAGCATTGCATTTGGAAAATCACCTGCGAGACTGCGGTTAATTTAGGATTTCTCGGGACCTTTTGTCATCAATCGGATCTTTTCACATGAAGGCCTCATAGCGAAGGCCTAAGATCGAGGAATGGCGCATGCAACCCGTTATTTCCTAAATGCTGCCTCGTCATCGTCCATTCGACTTTCGAATCGTCAATGCTGATCATTACGTCTTCGAATCTCATCTTTGATCGAAAAATTTGACTCTAACTCTGCTGGGCTTTTGAAGATAGGTGTTTGGCAGTAAAATATCCTGATGTATAGACAAGGAACGTCAAGCCGTTCGGTTTGACGGAGGGTAGCACGTCTATTGTTGTTTCCGAGATGGATTATAAATTAGCTGTTATCTTTCAAACCATTTCCTACCGTTCGCTCCGTCAGGCGCACATTTTGCCGTTCATTCTTTTACGAGAAAAATATCACAATGCGTCTCTGACAGTTGTATCTGTGTGGTGATGGAGTGTTGCTTGAGATATGATTCTGTGGGAACGGTGTAAAGAATCAGCTGCCCATTCATAGTTATGCTCATCATGTTACACTCAGGGGAAACTCTTGCCATTGATTGTTAGGATGGGCTAACCTATGTATGTTTCTAGGTTGTATATTTCATTCTTAGATTTAAAAATAAAGAAATTTCCCACACAGAAAATAAATAACACGGGTGGAAACTGCCTCTTACCTCAGCTTTACAGATCCGTGAAGTTATTTGTGATATATATTTAGTTGATGTGTTTATATGTTTCTAAAAAAGGCATAATAAGGGAAGTATAAATTAAAATAAATCTCATGACTCGATAACGTTGAAGCAATCTTATTAGTCACATAATTTTGAGTAGTCAGTTGTTGAATGATTTCCGTGTCCTTTGAAGCGGAATAAGGAATATTCGGTAGTCTCTGGTATTATTACGAACGTTTTTTGTGTAAAAAATTCTCTTAAACTTACATTTAACTATACTATATTTAATCTTCAACTTAGCTTCTTGTTCCTAACTTCTCCTTATTCCTAATCCTAACGTAACTCCTTGAAAAAAATACAGAGCAATACTTTTTCGTATTGCAGTGTAAGTTAAAAAAAGTGAACGATAGAAATAATGCAATATTTTACTAGGAATAAAACACTAAAAATGTCTACAAACACAACTTAAATAGAATAATGACAAAGCAATCCTCTGGATAAAAGTATGTATAAATCATCACACCATTAAAATTGTTTTTCGCTCCCAATGCTCCCATCCGAAAATCTAATTTTTCTCGATATCTTTGAAGGAGAAATAACTACAGTAAAAAGTAAAATAGAATGAAGTGAGTGAAGTAGCTTAGCTAGCGCTATCATTTTGGCAAAGAAACAAACTTTATTTCCCAGAAGGATACACCCAATGTGTGAAATAACTTGAGGTTTTCAGTCGTATCACCTTTTTGCTTTCGAATGGAAATGAGATTGAATTGAGGAAAAGGTGAAAATGGACGAGGATGGAGGGAAGAATGACACTCATCTTTAATTTCTAAATTTACCCGACGCGAGAGAACGTGAGAAAAATCATAGCTCCGACTTTATTTCTACTTTTGGCCCACACCGATATTCTATGTATCTGAAACTTGATAGAGGGAATTAAGAAATGCCTGCGAAGGATAAAGACTGGGTTCGGGACAACAATAGAAGGCGCCGACAGGAGAATAGAGAGGTGGGAGTGTGGGGTGACTGGGGTCAGAGGTCGAGGAGAGAGATGACGGGGATCGAAAGAGGAAGCACTCCCGTCCTGCCTCCAGCGATTCACCCCCACTGTCTCATTCGGCGGTTATTTTACAAGGAACATTTAACTCCTACGTTTTATTGCGAAGGCAGGAGATTTGGTTGGTGGAAGATTCACCGACAGGGCAGACGGAATTTCCTCTCAGTTTGGCCGAAAATTCGTCGTAAACGCTCAGAAGCACCTGCTCACAGCCGACTTTATGATTCAACAAAGTTATACTTTAAACCAGAGGTGCAAAAGCTACGACTCATAGGCCAAGCCCCCCGCATACTTTCATTCGTTCTACGAAGATATGAGGGTAGATTATAATCATGTAAGGTACACTAATATCTAAAGTACCTAAAGAAGGTTTCTTCCATTTTTTTACATTCCCTTTTAAGCAGAATTCATCGAATATGAATGAAAGGTTCATTATAGTTCCAAATTTCGGAATTCGATGACAAAATACAAGAGTTAGTTTCATATTCACATCTAAGATATCATTAGTCTGACTAATAGAGTTACCTGGAGAAATTACGCACTTCAGAACACACAGGATAGAATAATGCAGAAATAAGCGGAAAACGCAAAGATATGAAGCCAACAGATTATAGGTATGATATTATAAATGTATGATATGATAAGGAGAAATGATTATAAAGGACAAACTAAAATCTAGAATATATTAAATTAAACTTGGACCATTGATAACTCATACAACTGAAACTATGACAACAACATGTGGTAACGGGTTGTTAGAAGAAGCTAAAATAAATAACCTCGGAAATACCCTTCAAATAATTATATTGATTATATAATAAAAAAAATATTATCTATAATTATCAATCGATTAGGGTTTATATAATTTGCTGTTACACATGGTGTTTGCTTAATTCAATCAAAAGGAATAGTTGTGTGATAGAAGTTTAAAAATTGAATAATATTCAAGTGATGTATTGTTCTCCAAAAAATATATTTATGAATGTGGGTCGCAGATAACATTGATTTATTTTAGCACACTTGTATAATGAGAGACTGGGGAAATAATGAAAACATTTCAAGTTAACATCTACAGCAAAGAACTTTTGAATCTGAATGATCTGGCAATTTACGAGGGAAAATTATATTATTATGAAAATTATGTTATGTATATGGCATAATTTTCCCTCGTAAATTGCCGGATCATTCAGACAGATCAAACGTGATTTGCTGTGGATGTTAACTTGAAATGTTTTCATTATTTTCCCCGTCTCTCAGAGGTTTCTGTAATGACAACAAAGAATGAATGTCGAAATACGTTTGTAAATATTTGTTAAGTCTTCCATTTTTGGGATAAGTTTTGATAAAGTGAAAGTATTAGTATCTCATAAATGAATGTTGCGACATTATAGTAAAAAGGAAGCCATTGGTTTTGTATAAATTATTACTTGTACAAACATATTTCATTTTTTAAAAAGAATCTTTATTCAATAATTGTAAAATATGTATGTTTCAATTTTGGTTCTTTAGAATTTCTCTGTGACCCCAACAGCTAAAATAAACATACTATTTTTAAAGCTCAGTTCTCCAACATTTTGGGTAAGATACAAGTTCCAAAGCTGTCTGTGAATTATATATCTCGCATCTTTTTCCGGTCCTAGTGTATCTATTACATGAAGTAAAAGTAAAGCAAACCAATTCTGATTACTGCAATCCCATCTACTTCAAACCATTAGTAAATGCAAACTTTTGGTATATCGTTTCCCAAGCGGCTTCATACACATCACTCAAAATAATCCTGTTCTTCCCAATTTTAAGTCTATTAAAACAAATTATCGATTTATATGGTCTCTTTTTTCTGATAATTGTTCGGATTTTTCTGTGATCATTCGTAATTTTACTTTTACGAAAGAAGATGAAATCACCATAAATATGATCAACTCATACCTATGCACCATTGTTGTGTTGTATGCATGTACGAGTAATTTATCATTTTCTCTTTCCTGTTTGGCGACATATACTATGATTATTCCCTCTCCATAGAAAGTCGCCAGTTACGTGTAAAGATTAGTGGTTTTTACACCGATGAATTCTCACCCAACATCCCTGCTGTGACTCTTCTCCCGCTTATGCAACTCGTACTCTTTAATGGGCACATCTCGGCACCCCTTGTTACCCATTCCGGATAATGCAATTTCTGATTAGATAGTTTAAGAACACGATTCATCCATCAATGTATGAGATTTTGATTCATGAACCACCGGAAT
The DNA here is from genome assembly GCA_947579665.1 of Sympetrum striolatum. Classification (NCBI taxonomy): domain Eukaryota; kingdom Metazoa; phylum Arthropoda; class Insecta; order Odonata; family Libellulidae; genus Sympetrum; species Sympetrum striolatum. The sequence goes on from OX388345.1 coordinate 81,184,066, forward strand.
CCGAGACAGTGCACGCAAACAGAGAATGCTCTCGTTCCGCACCGCTTGCCTTTGGCAGTAAGTCGTGGGAGACCCGTGCTTGGAATCTCATTAATGAGAAATCTGGAGAGATATATGCATCCTAGGGCGAGAAGAAAGTCCGTTCTGAGAAAATTATGAAGCAATAAACCTTGGGGACTATTTCGTTGTCATAGATACGGCTTGGAAAATTACTAGTTCTCACGGAGATGCAAGCTGATAGCTCTGGAGAAGTGTGAACCCTTTGATGTGTAGGAAATCCTAGAAGTGAAACTCAGCGATGATCGGTGGAATCTAAAATTTCCCGACGCTGAAATCGCCGTAATTTCCCCCGAAATCGCCCCCAAAGTGCACCATATTTTCAATAATACGTCCGCAGAAGTGCACGAAAAAGTATCAAGTGCCGTCCATTAGCACCGAGCGGCGTCTTAACGAGGTGTAATGAAACGAGCATTAGCGTAATAGGAGTTTTGGCCAAGCATCAAATCAACGTCACGCGAAGGTGAGGATGTTGCGGGGCGGAGGTCGCGGGGGCGTCCGCTTGATTTGTGCGATTCGTGACCGGCGAAGAGAGGGTGGGGCCATTCCAACTAAACGAAAACGTTTCGTGAAGGCATCCCGCCCCTATCAACTACCGGTTCACCTGCTGCACGATAAATGAACTTTTCCCGCGCAAAACACGTTCCCTCTCCCCTTTCGATCGACGGCCTTCGTAAAGCATCGCATACTTCAGGCGCGAAAAATATCTCGGTTGAGATTTTGGCGAGAAAGGATTTTCAGGATGAAGAAAAATATTTTTTGAGTTGCCTGGCGAAGTTTCTTAAAGTATTCTGTTTCCGAGTTAACGCGGTGTAAAGTTATTGCATATCCACGGAGCTTGGTAAAAAAATGAAATTTTAAGTTATCATAAAAAACGACATTAAGATTTACATCTTAGATCGCTTTAGAAAAATAGATCTTCGGAAGGTATTACATTTCGTTTCAGAAAGTTCTCCATAGTTATTATGCTTAAAATACATTTTTTTCTACCTTGTCATCAAGTTGAGCTGTAACTGAATTTCTTATCCGCCAACAAATTTTAGCGATATTTTTCATCGTAATTCCTCCAGAATGAATACCCAACTATATGCTTTCGTGTATAATAAAAATATGTTATCACTCGTGACCATTTATCACAATTGCATTAAAGGCAACACTGGTAGGTATTTTTGCTAAAATTGAATTAAGAAATGCCATGTTAAGTTTAGCTTTGTACCTAAAATGTATGCACAACCTTGTAGAATATTAGTCTCTCCTATTTTAATTTACCGTAAATAGCAACTGCTTTTACTGCCTGAATTTTTTCGTATGATTTACTAGAATATTCAAATTTAACATTCAAATAAATTATGGTTGGATATTGAAAATGGATGTATGTAAGACAATTTTTCAAATTAAAATTGTATGATGGTTTTTGTAGTTTTTCTTTTACATTATGACAATCTTCAAAAGAGATGATAGTTTAAAGGACACCGCTTCGATTACATAAGATACTACTGTATTTGCTCGCTCACTTGATCTTAATAAAATAACACATTTCCAAAAATAGCCTATTATGCCAAGCAAACATTTAATTTTAGCGCACGGAAAAGAATGCATGCGATAATAGAAATTTCCCCTCAGATTTGGGCGACAGAATAAACGAGATCTTGCCACACTAATTTGCGCAGCAGCTTTTTCAGGGGATATTGGAGCAAGGGGATCGCCGATTTCGTGTCGGTGAAAGAATAATGATAAACAAATCATAGAGAACCATTACTGATCATTTGATTTACAAATTATTACCAAAGGAATTGATATATAAGCATTTGTTTCTTCTTTTCCATAGCTCTAGTATATATACATGATAAATAAAAAGAACATTCGCCAAGTACTACATCTATGAATATTATTCACCATATATGATTCTTACTATTTATTTCTTCATATTTTTTATGGGTTATAACTTTTGGGATACAAAAACTCCGACGGCATCATATCCATTACAAGTCTCTTCTTAACTTTTAAACCGACCATTAAACATAACCTCAAAGCTTGACTTCGTTGTTGAGCACCACATGAATTTTATTATACGAATGGTGAGGACATATTTATGTCATTTCGCAGACCTACGATGATATACGTTTATTGCTCCTGACTGAATCATTAGCACATTTGCTACTTAATTTTTCACAATCATTGAACTTTTTTTTTTCAAGAGTATATCCAAATAGAGAGCGAAAACGTCTATTTTTAAGACCTGGCCGGCAACGTCGTAACCTCCGAGATCCTCCAGACGGTCTTCAACCACTGACCTAGCAATAATATTACATTACCCCGAGAAACCCAACCCGACGTAACGAGCACCGTTAATTTTTCTCCGTTTTATCTTCTGGAAGTAGCCTCCAGCGTACGCGTCCGATGAAAAATGGAGGAAAGCATTTCTCGGGACACTCCTTGCATCGAATTTGGCCATTAGGCGGAGGAGGACGCTGGATTGCCCTCGAGGGAGCGCATTCGTTCTTCGGGGGCTAAAAATAAAGTCTCCTTCAGCATTCGGAATGGTCCGAGAGCCCGAGGCAAGAAGAGGTTAATTTTCGGTCCGTATCATCGCTAACCGCCCTCCTGATTGATGGCAATCGTGCCACGGACATCAGCTACACGGATGTGTGGGAAGAACTCTCTATCTGCCGCTATATCCGACCAGCATATATGGCTCGCGAGGTGTGTAATGACACGTACGAAATCTCTATCATTTGTGCTGCAACTTCGCCGTATTTCAGAAGTGATGTACTCGTGGGCCGAGCACGTCTTTTTCTTCGCGGCTCCCCGAAATTTATGGCCTCCGATGCATTGTCATTACAAGCGATAAACAGTCATCGATTGCGGGAGGTGTTTCCTTGAAGCTTGAAGGTACGTTCATGAAAAATTCATTTGGTAATCTCTCTTAAAAGTCAATGGGTGGGACTTCCTATATGGAATGAGTTCTGACTCGTTTCGGTAGATCGCAGACTTTTATTTTGCCGCTAGGAATCTAGATTGAATTAACTGTAAGTAAAAAAACAATTGTTGGAAAAAAATGGTTACGTTAGAGAAAAATGTGAATCTTTTAATCGCCCTTTTTTAAACAATTTTCCAGTTTTATAAAAAGTTTTCTTTTGGTAGTGGATCCCGGCATGCGAAACTTAAAGAGCCTTACGCCCTTAGAAAAGTTGTTCAGGTGATAATATGTTGAAAAATATGTGTTAGATTCTCCTAATTTGTATTTTCATTTATATCTGATTGAAATTGATCAACACCTTTCAGAGGACTTGTTAATTTCACATTGTATATGATGAATGGTCGTCTTATTAGCATTGGTTTAAAAAAATTACAGGCAGAAAAACGAAAAATAAATTTGATGGTTCAATTCCAACGCATAAAAGCTCAAGGAAATCAAAGTTGATCGATGAAACTTTTTTCGTATGGATAGCTATTTAGCCTATATATAGATATATAAATACAAATAATAACTTAATTAAGAGTAATTTAATTCCGCCATAATTAATGCAGTCATTTTACATTTCCTTGAAATATAGCTTACGCTGCAATGCATTTTCCAGGAGTTCTCGTGCGGCATTACATTAAACTGTATATAAGACCAATCACTCGAAATTTATGTGTAAATTCTACCTCAATATTTGGCTGACGATTTGCAAAAGCTCTACAGGATCATAAAAACAATTCTATAATAATAATGATTGTGCGATTATATAATAATAATGAATAAGTGATTTTGATTACTATATTATTCTTATTTTAGTTTCTATTGATGAATATTTCAATAGTTGCTTCATTTTCTCTAATTTTATTCATTTTCATGATTTATATATAGACTCTGAACTCCCCTCGCTTATTTTTATATTTTTTTCCTTCCATCTATGTCAATCGAGCTCACTATGTTTTCGAAACGAAAGTTTTGATAGCTATTTTTTGAAGGTTAAATTTCCCGCTTCCAATTCTTTACAACGTGCTGAAATTCTGAAAAGGGTTCCCGAGAAATATGCAAACAATGTCGCTCCTCTCTTCGCGAATTCGCAATGGAATGTTATGATTATTCCTATTTTAAATGAAGACCTCTAATGAAATGAATGCTTGGGATTGCTTAAGGTCGCCGAAAAGATTCTAAAATTACATACAAAACTCTCTATTTTCATTCAGGGGCTCTTAATGAAAAATCTGTAGTACGTGCAAAATGAAGGGTTTATTTCAGTCTTATGCCTCAACACCATCGCTTATCCAGAAAATTCTGGGAAACGTTTATTTTGAGGTCAGCATCTTGTCTAACCAGTTGTTTTCTAAAATGGAGACACTTCATGAGAAATTTTCGTAAATTTGATACGTACACTGCAGATAACAGGAAGAACCTATTTCCAGAGTATATAGGTCCTTTCATGTGGTTTTGCTGTGAGAGTATTTTTATGGTATACAGACTGATAATAGCAATGAAGCACTCATGGTTAAGGCACCAATAAGCGATGTAAATTTCATCCGCTGTATGGCTTTTTGCGACAATTCGCTTAATTAATTCTACAGATAATAGAAAAATGGTTCTATGAATATATACATTCAATCGGGATCTCTCTGCCTCCGATTAACTGATAAAATATTATTTTCGTAAAACAATTCTATAGATAAATAGTAGAAATAGGAACAATTTGTTATTATTTTCTTGTTTGAGCTCTTCGTCATATCCTAGGCAAGTTACTTGTTTAGCATCTGAAGAATAGGTTTTCGCTCCCTCCTAGATTCAATGATAATAATTATAATAATTTCGTCTTTATTGATGGGCGTATTTCAGTCAAACATGACTATTCTTACAATAAATCCAATTTATTATGAATTTGTCTTGAAGTTTATGATAACTGTCAATTAAAAACTTTGAACTCCGCTGCACTTCTCTGTGTTCCTATTGGCTTTTGGTGGTTTTCGCCCACCCAACAAATTGAATTTCTTTTTCGATACATATCTAGTAAAAGTACATAACTTAAGGTTAATTTAATACGAAGGACTGTCTTTGCGAAGAATCAATCCACGTATCCTAGTTTCACTTCTTGAGAAGGTTACTCAAGTAATAAATATGTACCTGAGGTGTCAGAGTTCGTGTCCTGTTAAAAATTATTGAGGAATATTGAAATTAGTGAACAAATATAATTTGATATTCATGAATCTTATTATTTAGAATAATCTATTGAAAATTGTGATTATTCTTCAGGAAATGTCGAATTTTCCATGATCCTTGACTTCTTATCAGCATATTCGCGGATTAAAGCCGTTACCAGACTTTTAGGCGTAAGGGAAACACAGGAAATGCGAAACCTGTTTTGCAAATATCTCTTTGCGCTATTTTTAATTCGACTGGGTTGGATGAAATTTATTTCCACGCTCAATTGTTCCATTTGAATTTACATGAAATCCTACGCCTCGATGAGAGCATTTCCACGAAGTACCCGAAATCCGCTTCACTGCGTTTCTTCTTTTTATCTCTTCGGTGAATCCTACGCTCTTTAGGAAAATACACCTCCAGACGGGACTTCCTCTTGCACGCAAGCGAATGAGGAAAACGACTGCAGACATCTCTGAGGTGGTCGAAACGGCGAAGGGAAGTGCTAATTCGAACAATGCCAAGGCTTTAAAAATATTGGTATATCGAAAATTTATAATAGTTATGATCAAACGTGAAGGATATATAACATACGGTAATTTAATACATTAAAAAACATATTATCGCGGCTGAATCTGGAACTGATTAACCGCGATAAACGAGGGACAACTATATACTAATTGAATAATAATTTTTTCGAGTATTTTATGTATGTAGTTTTATAAAGTAAATATAAAGGAAATCTACAATACTATACTATATTATCTACTATAAGATATTGGTAAAATAAAATTAAGTACAGCAACGGTACCACATGAAGGAAATATAATAATGAATTGGGTATTATATTTATTAAAGTACTAGCTGAAGCGCCCGTTGATTCTCAACAGGGAATATAGAAGTAGATTAAATTCAAGTTGCCGGTAATGCGTAAATTCCCTTTAGAATAAGGTCTAAAATCCCAAGCTATTCTTACTGTACAAGAAAATTCATGAGCTCGGGTCAACAATCGCATTGATCGTGAGGAGGATTGGCTATTTTCAACCTCAACAATTTTGGATAATTCACGCGTATTTTATCAAAATTCTCCAAATTTTGATTTGGAAACAATATTCCCCGATCAAAATTAGAACATTCATTTAATTTCCGTTCTTTTGCTTCTTGTTTCGACTCCGCACGACTATTCTTCTGTTTTAATTCTTCAAAAGAAATATAGCCTGCTACCGATTAAAGTGAAGATTAGATTTATTCTTTATGGAAACCCATCTGAGCGATCTTGGTTCGAAACCAGCAAAATTATCGAATAAAATTGAGACAGTACGTCCTTCCTGGTCCCAGAAAACACGTACGCAAAGTTTGACGCGAATCTGGCAAACGGTTTGTACTAAAATCGAAGACACACAATCTCCTGACTGTAATTACGTACCTGCAATTGCTGGTTACCTTCATACAGAAAATTTCTCGTTATCCATGTAATATATCGTACTCTTCAATCATCAGCTTTATGGGCCTCAAGTCCACGAGTATTTTTACGGGATAAAGCATGAGCTCGGATTCAACAATGGGATCGGTCGTCAGGGGGATGAGTTGTTTACAGCCTCGAATTTTCACGAAAGTTTTGTATATTTTACCAATATTCTCGCAAATTCTAATCGAAAGTAAGATTCCACGACCAAAATAAGAATCTTTGTTCAATTTTCTATCTTTCGGTGTTTGTCTCGATTCTGTACGACTATTTATTCTAATTTAATTCTTCAAAAGAAATAAAGCCTGCAACCGATAAAAGTGAAGCTTACGTGTATTCCTTATGAACATCTATCTGAGCGATCTTGGTTCGAACCCAGCAAAATTTTTGAATAAAAATGCGACAGTACTTCCTTCCTGATATAAATGGACACGTATGCAAAGTTTGAGACAAATCGGGCAAACGGTGTAGACTCCAATCCAAGACAAACAAACCCACAAACACACAAACCCACAAACACACAAACCCACAAACACACAAACCCACAGAATTTCTGCTTTATATATATAGATTATATATTAAATAATAAATGTTAGGAATATCTGCATATGAATATATGTACCATGCGAGTCATCTTTTGGCGAGTGGAAGAGGGGGATTGCATCATTAAACTATTACCCTGATAGTTTATTTTCGCGTATCGTCTTCGGAAAGAGATAACTTATGAAGCAGTCTTTTCTCGAGTTTTTTCACAATATCAAACCGTTCCAAATGACGGAGATGACGCATAATATCCAAAATTACTTCCGATAATCCTATCCCTGAATTTTCGTGCTAATTCAAGTTTAGCGTTTTTCTCCTTTCTTCTAAAGACTACCATTCTAAGTTCTGAAGTTTCTGGGTAACTTTCACTAATCTATGGAAAAAATTCTCAACAAACGTATCGTCTTTCGCTTTTAATCCAGCAGCCATTCTTGCAATGTGCACGATAGGGAAATTCACGAGAAACACTGAATGATAAATTATCGTGCTTTTCCGAATTTGGCCATCTAGGGCTACGAAAATGGCCTTCCCATGTTTCCATCTCTTATCCTATCTCTCCTATTATTATGCTCTATCAAATGTCCCATTTCCCTTTAATATCAGTCGCTCTCCTTTATCTATAGCGAAACAACAGGAAATATGTCCACGCTTTCCTTTAAAATGCAGTTTATAAATCTCTCTCGAGTTTCCATGCGGATGAGGGCGTGGATAGCTCTGACTCATTGCCGGTAGTCATCTTCATCTTGGGTGGGTGGAAAGCTCCGCGTTTGGTCCCCAAATCCAACGCCAACTGCATATTTATTTTCCACTCCCTTATATTCATTTACGCATTTTCTTAAACACACCCCTGTGTATTCTCAAAAATAGTTCGTACAGACGAATTCTTCATATTTTGCCGATTTACATGACGTCAGCAGTGAAAACATTTCATTGATATAATAAGGTTGATTCATGAGAGATCAAAATCTTTTTCTTAGATCCGTCTTTATGCTAAGTTCTAAAAATATCTGAAGTAAAGATTTGAGGGGAATGTTTCAAGAGCATATGGTAGCTCGAGGGCTAATCGATTTTCGCCTAAGCTTAAAAAAATAATGGTGATCTACAGTTTGTCTTTTTGGTGCATTTGTGAATAAGATATAAAATTCTGGATCTTAATACCTCATATTTAAGGAGATTTGTAGCGCAGTTTATCTTTATCAAATATTTTACGTATTTGAAATCAGCTAATCGGCCATTAATCTATCTCTTCGGGTATTAAAAATATCACGTTGATTCCTAAAATAATATTTGTTCTAACTGTACTGCCAAAAAATACTGAATAATTCCTCTCAACCCTTGATATGTGACTAAGTTTTATGGGCCTAACCTTTGCTGCAAGAATGATCTGCATCGTATTTGTAATTATCGTATTCTGACCTTAAATGTAATAATCCCAGCTCTCTTTAAGACTTCTAATTTTTCGCGTTACTTCTTTCTAATGAAAAGCCCTACCGTTTTTTTAACAAATTATTTGTGTATGACCCTGACTATTTTTATAACAATGATTTCAATTTTAGAGAAATGCGAGGAAGGAATAATGCAGTAATTATAGTATGTTGCACTCATTTCGAACCGAGTATTTGTCTATAAAGACTTAAGAAAACAAAGAGATATGTTTTATCATTTCATATTTTTCTCTATGACGAACCTTATTTAGATTGTTTCTATTCTTTTAATGAGTTATAATTATTTAAAAAATTTAAAAATTTCCATCGAAACATCAAAATGAACATTCTTAAAAGCACGCCTGCTTTCATTTTATCTGTAAAAGGAAATGCAGCAATCTTGCTTTTATTCCGATCTTTCCTAATCAAATCACGTGAATTTCTGCCTCAAACTTCCTGGCCGCCTACATTTACCAAATAATAGTCTTTCGACGATCTGTAAACCTCAATAATGGTCTCGAAAAAAGAACCAATGGGGAATCTGATGTTTGGGCCTCCGGGAGCGAAATTATGTTGATTCTTCTCGGATTTCGGATCTCAATGGACCTCCCATTAGACCGTTTTGACGCCGAGAACGGCGACACGCTAAGCGAGAGAGAGAAAGATATCGATGCTCTCAAAATGGAGACTGTGTCTCATTCAATAACAGCGGTTTTGTTTATAGGAGCCGCCGCATCCGCCCACCGCTTCCATTACCATAACACTCCATTGCGAAGCAACTGCTTCCTGCTCCTCCCATCCGAACGGATAATGGAACGTGGGATTCCCGCGATCGACGCCACAGATACGGACGCCTCAGAGACATGACTTTGCTTTCCTTCTTCCCCAGAATCCGAAACAAGACCAACGCTCTCATAAAAGCAGATGGGGGATCGTATCAAAACGTGAGTGGTATTTTGCTCGTTGCCTCCCCGCGCTTTTTTTATCTTCGTAATCCAGAGAGGATCTTACCAAGTTCTTTTCGTCACGATTTAACGAGGAAATGGGCCGTACAATTCCTCCATTTTTTTAATTACCCTAAAAAGGGAGATTTTGCGGAAGATATCGGGATATTTCCTTATTTTAGCGCTTTGAGAGATTCGTTTCTGATTCGGTTACACCCAGAGTTCTCTTTCACATCCCTCGATTGACCACTCGTCTACTTTTTCCTTTCGTTCTTTTCTCACGTGGGAGGTGGGGCAAAAAATATAGAGTTGAAGATATCTCAAAGCATATTTGAATTTATTTCTCGGAATGTAAAATATCTTATTCAAATTAACAGGCTTTCTTTGCCCATGGTATAAATTTGTATCCTTCATAAAAAACGTCAATTGCTATCTAATTAATCATAAGTATTTGAAACAAATTATTCCACTATATCTAAATTTCAGTGAATGATTGAACTGATTTAATAGCAATTGTTGTAAAAAACGAAATTTTCGAATTGAAACTATATAGCAGCAGATGGTTTTTTATTGTTTTGGGAATAATATTCCATACATTAGGTATCTAAAGCGATATAGACGAAGAAAAGATAGAGACCTATAGCAGCATTTTCAGTCATTAAAAGTAATTTTCTTCTGAAAATATATTGTTAATTCTGAAAATGTTATAAATATGAGTCAACTATAGGTGGTTTTTATTTCGAATTGCATTATGGACATTTTTTCTTCCTTATTGGATGTAATGATTAAAATACTCCTCCATCATCTTTACGGTAAATTTGTTAGATGCACGATACATAAAGCAAATTTATATACGTCAGAATTATTGTAAGTTATTATATATAACTTTTTTAGCAATATCTCCAAACAATTTGCAGATAATTTTACTATTGGAGACTCATAATATATTTAACAATAGGGCTATAGTATGTTCCATATTTTCTAGTCAGTAACGAAGGATTGTATTGGAAAGGAATATTTCGTATTTTTACAAGAATAGCCTCACTACAGGTTTTCTATATGCAATTTTTCTCTATCTGATAATTTGATTAATATTTAATGCATAAATTTGATGGTCAATGATAGATATCTGGGGGTTGTACCATTGCTTTTTTCAGGTAGAAATTCGGAGGGTCTCCTTCGAAATCCGGACCCTTAACTCGCCTTCACAGGTACTGAGCGCCCGACCTTCCAATCAGGGGGACCATAAAAAAACTGACCGCGTGGAATACGATTTAAAAAGTTAAAAACTATTCAAATGAGCAACAATGTATTATCTTCGTCTCACTCGTCCAAAGAGATATACAAGGGTATTTTGATCGACGTTCTACGATGAAAATTAAGATTTTTCGTGATTTTGCTAGAAATGACCCGTTGACATACGGCAACGTTGCCCCGGGGATGGGTTGGGTTGGGGGGATGGATTTCTAGCAAAAACCTAGAAATCTTTCCCCCCAACCCAACCCAACCCCCGTTGAGATTCAACGGGTACCTCAGCTAGTTGATAATAAGACAGCAAACCAAACCAAAGGGGCCAGTGAACTATTTAAAACACCCGCCTATCTGAATGAGTAACGTTGCCGTGTTTCAACGGGTCATTTCTAGCAAAATTTTTAATAGCAAAACTCTCTTTTGACGAGTGAGACGACGAAGATAATAAATTGTTGCTCATTTGAATTGTTTATTTATATATAATTTATTAAATCGTATTCCACGCGATCAGTTATTTTATGGTCCCCCCTGATGGGCAGGTCGGGCGCTCCTGAGCTAGGGGTCCGGATTAGGAAATAAACCCTCCAAATTTCTACCTGAAAAAAGTAAAGGTGAAACCCAGAGACATCTACCATTAACCAATTTGATAATTTCAATGGTAGTCTTCTGTTATCAAACTGACTACATAAACTCGAACGCAGTATTGGAAGTCGTATTACTCTTGTTTCGATTAGTAAAATTATCGAACGTTTTACCTTATTACAATTTCGAACAAACAACCTTTAATCAATTATCACCCACGCTTTATTTAATGGATTTTATATTCAACCTAAATTAAATGCCGATTTTTGTAATTCATTATTTTTTCGTGCTATCTTACCAACATTATACGTCAAATAAATTCTTAGCGGAGTATTTAAGATTACATTGCCTGATATTGCAGTTTATTTCAACTGATTTATGTGCCCACCTTCCTCAATCTCGTTTAATTTGTTTACACTAAAAGAAAAAACCTTGCGTGTAATTTTGCTCTAATTAATTTTCCTTAATTAACTTGGTAATATTAATTTTGCCTGGCCCTCTTTCAAGAGACCGTGTCTCATTAACTCTTTATGAGATAAGCTGTCAACTTAAAAGGCCGAATCACTCTGTTCAGTTTAAACATCATATTCAACTACCCACGGAAATTTTACAAAAACTTTTAATTCTCTGTATAAGTGATCTCCTTTCCTCGATTTCTCAATTACTTCGTTCTTCTCTTCTCAAGCTTCTTCGCCAATCACATCTCACGGTATACATTGATTTTTTTGCTTATGTTAGTTTTATTTCGGGTTATGTTATGGGCGGAAGGTACGGATCTGAGGAAGCATTTGCTGACAGCTCTTTTAATCTGCTGTATTCTAAGTGAAATAGGACAATAACTGAATATGAGTATTATAGGTTTCGTCATTAAAGTGTTCTGAGTATAATATAGATTTTTTTCGTGTGCCCCTTAAAAACCTGTCACTGGTCGATGGGGTTTTGGAACCCCTACTTTAGATAAACATGTGATACACACGTTTTGACGAGATCTGTAACCAACTGTAACCTATCTCATTTTCACTATTTTTGTCATTCATAATCAAATTGATACGTGATTTTAATGAAAACGGGTTTTTCTTGATTTAGATAATTCTTTCTATGAAATATTACTTATATGAGCTAGCGCCAGTTTTATTAAACTGATTTACTTTGAGATTTATTTTTTATGATTTTAATCGAGTTCTTTATTTGTTATATATAAATCCTTTTTTATGTTCCGAGTCTCAGTCGATTTGAAAGATAAAAAATGAGAATTTTCAGTTTTATATTCAGGTCCAAATAACGGCGTTGTTAAAATTCTCCTCGAAACGCCTTTACGCTGGTACTTCTCAAAATGCGACGTGCGTTAAACCTCGAGATATTTAAGTTTCAGACGCAGCAGTTGAACCCTTTGAAATGAAAGTATAACCCCTCCTAACTGTTTCTCCACCTCCTTTCATTTGGGGCAGGAAGACAATACATCCGCTGATAGCATTAAGGTGTAAATCTAGCAGTGGAAGCCCACCTTTGACTGCCCATTCTTCTCTCTCCCGTATCTTCCTCGTATATTCCTCCGACGTTCCCACACTCTCCGATTAAAGCAATGCGCCGACGCCGTTGTCACCTCATAAGGCAAATGGACTCCGCCCCGCGGAAGGCGGCGCCTAACACCATTTGCTCCTGGGAAATCTCTATCTCGGGCATGCGCCTTAACGAGTCAGAGCATTAATAACATCTTCGTTTCCGTTTGAAGTATATACTTACGGATTCTCACCTCCGACTCATCGGAACAGATGAAAACAAAAAGGCATATTGATGGATTGACATCGCATCAGCTGTTGTCCGCTTTTCGTTTTAGAAGGATGAATATACCGCTGAATTCGCTGGGTTTTCAGGGAGACAAGAATGAGTTATAAATTGTTTAAATGGCGTTAATTCAATGTATGGAAGGATTTAATGTTTTTAAAATCATTCCGTAAAAGAAGAGAAAAATGTTTGTCGTCTATACTAACGGTGCGAAAATCAAATGCTGTCCATAGGAAATTAGATTTATGTCAGTTTGCATCTCTCATTTTAACCTTAAAGTATTTTATCTGAAAAGATGTACACTCCGGATAAAGGTTACACAAGGGCAGACAAGAATATATTTACTCATTTTTCGCGACCTTTAATTTTGACCAGAGGCGAGATTTTTGGCAATTTCCTGACGACCTTCGCAAAAATCTCATGGTTGTAAATCATAAAAATGAATATATTTCATTTCATGAGCATATTACATTAATACTAGAGGTAAACACCCTAGTTGGGAGAAAACCCCCCAAAACCTCCCGAGGGTACTACGTCTTACGTATAATTATAAAATAAGGAATAAAAAATTCCGTATTATATATCCAAATTGTATTTATATGAAAATCAAAGAAAAAGTTTCCTCAGATTCTGATTTTGCGGAAAAAGTCATTGAATAAAGTGATTGAAAAGAAATTCAGGTGAAATAATCTACAATATTGCAGATTATTTCATCTACTCCTGTAGTAAAATGTACCATTATTTCCAGACAATTGTATAAAATTGCAGCAACATTAGAAGAGGATAGAATTATTTTAATAATTTAAACAATTATGAAATGTGTAATAATTTGTCACTTGAGAAAGTTCTTCTTTGCCGTATCCCGTTGTGAAATAAAAAATGATGTAATCGACCGGAGGGAAAAGAAAAAATCGGTTGAAATCTCGAAACCTCGTCACTAAATTGGCTGTAAATTCATCAATTCACGAAGTATTTCGCTCGTTCCGAAGAAACGGAATCCCCAGTCTCCGATATCTCAGAAAGTATTTTCCGCGTTTAATTAAAAGTTTCCGGAAAGAAAGTCATCTCCGGGCTTCCATATGATTTAACTTCCTCAGATAAATCTAAACTATAAAACTTCGACTCAGGAATGTCGTAAAACTGGAGGAAACATGACAGGAATTTCTCTAAGAGCAGGATGTCTGGAAAAAAAACGAATTGGTTAGTTCGCCGGATATCTGGGATGCCAACATGCCATTCATGCACCATCGTCGGAACAACCAATATTTCCGAGCGCGAGATCATTTTTACGATACTATTATTGACTCGGGATTTAAAGTCTTAAAGATAGGCCTATGGACTCACGAATATCTTCGCGAAAGCGGCTGCTTAGCCGAAACAAAAAGGCATAAATGTTTTCAATCATAAATCCTTCGGAGCATTTCTAAGGAAACCGCGATTGTCCTTGAGCGGGTAATGCCGCAGTGACGACTATTAAGTCGATGCCCTTGGTTCCTTTGCGACTCAGGAACACAAAAAACCCGCCGTTGTCCTTATCGAGAGAGGATTTTTTGGGCGTCATTTGCTAGCGCCTTCGGTAATATCGGTGGTATCTTTTCTCCGTGTTCCTCTTTGTCCCTCCTTTCTTTCGGTGGCTGAGAAAAGTTTCAAGACGCCTAAAAATATCCCCTAGTCCTCGAAGTTTCCTCTCTGTAGCAATTGGATAATTGAGATTTTTTGCCGGGTGCTCTGATGATATGTTAACGTAATGAGTTACAAATTTCAATTCTCTAGATTCAATGATTGCCTCCTTGTGTCTGCCTTTTCGTTTCAGTCACAGAAAATATAATAAAAGGAATCGATTCATTTCAAACTATTTATAGATAACTGTCTATAAATTTTGATATAATGGTTTTATTTTCATAATGCAAAATAAGAACGAGGACACGAATACACTCCCACAATTTGAAGCCACTAAAAACATGTAGAACTTTTTAGTGGTTTAAACTTGTGAAAGTGTATTGGTGTTCTCATTTCTATATCACATTATGAAAATGTAACCATGATATCAACTTCCACGCTGTCATGCTCGAACTTATTGAATATATTAATTAATTATTTTACATTGAAATGGCTTCCCAGAATTGGAGTAAATTTATAAATCTATTTTCTGTTTTCTCATAGTGTATTATTACAATTTTTACTGTTTTAGATTTTATTTTATTTTTTGCTATTTCATTATAGTACTGCGATTTTAATTTCCATATTATAAACAGCTTTTTTACATCTTGTAGCTTATACTATCACTAGATTTGCACAGGTTTTTTACACTCCCTTCTTTGTAAGTGTTTTTCTGCTGTGTATTCTTTTTTCCTAATATATCACCTTAGGTTTTTCTTTACATAAATTCCTTCCAAAGTTTTCCTCTCTATTCACCTACACGTTGCTCATAATTTTTATTTCACTGACGGTGGGTTACATGGAAGAAAAGACTTTTCAGTCTCAATCTCGCCTTGAATAAAGACTTTGATAATAATAAATAATTCACCAACTTTTAAATCATTAGTAATAAGCCTGAATGTGCAGCCTGATGTTTTAAAAATCTTGCACTTCCTGAATAAAACGTTAGCGCTTTGTAACATTCCGTTAGTAATTGATACTTATTTGCATGACTGTTTTCAACTTGGAATGTTAGCATTAGCGTGTCAGCTGTTTAAAAATATTCCCATCCAGTTTTTTTGATTGAAGGTTGAAGATATCAAAATCACGTCTCAAACATTTCTTTCGTTTCCGCCACATTCTCCTTTTCGTTATTTTTTCGTTGAAATGCTTACGATTGTTTGCAAAAACAAAATGTTAGACATACTTAGGTAAAAAAAAAATTTGAATTTTTTTCAATATCCGGTAATAAGTGTTTGAAAGTATGTAATACAATAAAGGATTTTCATCGAGTAGATTTTTAGACATCTAGAATAAAAAAGGTCTCAGATAAAGAATAAACAAAAACATTTACTCAAACGTAAATCTTATCCAGAGTCTCATGCGGATCGTAAACTGAATGACGTAGGTGGTAAACCTTCTTTTTTATTCCTTGTCATTTACTTGACGAGGAAAAATATTTACCCAAAAAGTCAGCAAAGACTACCATGATTTACATACATTCATATAGATACACACACACAATCCTGAAGCTCCCCTTCGTGGTAAGGCCGGTAATGGTCTATTCAGTGTGATTTTCCGCCCTTCCCTATCGCTCATATTTTTGACTTTAGACTCATCATCTCATCTTTTTCATTTATTACGTATATTACATTATTAGATTAACGAATGTCTTGTATTTTAGTAAGGTATTCACCACATCCAGTTACTCTTCTCTCTAAGTATAATCATGTACATGAATGTAAAACCATTAGTATAACATTTTTCTTTACATTAAAATGGAATCTAGTTTTCTGGGGAAAAGTTGGTTCCTGTTTTATCTTCGTTTAATCATCAGCTTAAAGACCTATTCTCTTCCACTGTATCATTAGCTACCTATAGCTTTGGGAAGGGAATGAGATAACTCGCAAAATGAGTAGTGAGGTAGTTTTCCCTTATTTCATCCCTAACCCTGATTGTCGTGAAGAGAAAAAACTACACGTGATCACACTACAAAATAGTTCTAAGAAAATCAGCTTTCATGTCATCAACAAGGAGAGTTCAGATACCTCAGTAGCTTTTATATAATCAAAACCATGAACAAAACTGAAGCAAAATTAAACAATTGATACGGTAAAAAAGGATGAAAACCCTTCCATCCATCCAGATATGGCGAAAGGAGACCCATAAGCTGGAAAAATGTTAACCATCATCCAAAATCTTTCCGGTTATTTGCAAACTTTCATCATCGCAGTAGATCTTAATTTCGACACCTCACCGATAACAGTAATCCATCTTTGTTACCTCCACCTTTCCCATCAGAGGCCGCATGTGTTTCCCGGCCGAACGTGGAGGTTAAACGCTCCTGTGCCGCCAATAACAGTGGAGCCACGGCCCTTTTTTCGTTGCCACCCATCCTCACACGTAATTGCTTCCTAACGGGGGGATGAATGTTGGGTGCAGGTGGGGGTGGGTGCAGATGTGGGTTTCCTGATGATAGGAATGCGACGGGGGAGGTCAAAGGAGGCGGTGGGAGGGAATGACGTAGACGCAGCACGAAAAACTACATCTTTTATTTCCCTCGCCTCGATTTAGAAACGCGCCCTCAGAAATATGCGGGGTGGAATTTTAATTCAGTCCTCGTGGATTAAGACATCTAAATACTCGATATCTTGATCTCGGAGTCGTTTGGAAAAATTCGGCCGTTTGACCTTGCCGGTCTCCGTCGGCGCCTTCCTTTTAGGTTGAATGCGAGGGTATCATTTTAGTTTTCACTACTCCCGCGGCCTCTAATTTATGCTAATTAATTACGCCGCTAAATTATTCTCTCTCTTGTTCGGGTACGCCTTTTGCGATAAGGGAGTACTGCTTCGATATGGGAGGTGTGAAGACGATAGCTTCGCATAATTTACTTTCGAGAAGAACTATGATTTGCAAACCAAGCATCGGATTTGATGGCATATATTAATGCAGTTTGTTCTATGGCAATGGTCACAAGAAATCGGCAAAAATCCAAAATTTTATATTTTGGATGGTATGAGGTAAAGAAAGTAAGCTGGAATTTAAAGACGTGTTCTTAAGGATGCATAGAATTGAAAACTAGAGACATGAGTTGGACTCAAACCCAGGTCTTCCCTCCTACTTAAATACCTTCTCGGAAATTGGGAGACAAGGTTTCGAATCGCTTTCATGTCTGTATTTGTAACTTCTATTTATTATTAAATCGAATTCCAATATGATTCATTGTGAGTTACTCCTATACCTGCCGGGCATAACATTTTTCACTTGAACACCTACTTGCATGTAAAAAATCTCTTTTAGTTTCGTATTTCAGTGAGTTACTTTTCCCCCAAAGGTGCAAACGGTCTCTGCTTCGATTTCCTATGATGAAACAAATTTTAGAATTATCTCTAGTTATCGATGGCAGCCGAGGGGAAAAACATTTCTCCAAGACTATTCACGAATGATTCCATTTATCTATATCTACATTAATACCCTACAAGCCGCCTTTCACCGAGTGGCAGGGGAAAATATCATTGAACGAAAGAAATATCATACAAGTAAAATGCTAGTAGTAGTACTAGCTAGTAGTAGTACTTGCTAGTAGTTGTACTAACTAGTAGTAGCTAGTAGCTAGTACTGTTGTTTCAGATATCCAGAATAAAAATTTCTATTAAACATATTTTTATTCATTCGTTATTTACTACTATGCCGTAGGTAGAAATTGTCTAATTATGGACTTTCCGATAATCATTCTGCAAGAAATAACAAGTTTTATGAATTCCGATCAAATATATTTCTAATTATATGATGATTTGGACTCCAATGAAGACTAGACTATAAAGTTAACAGTTTCCCACAATTCTTTCCTATCGATAAATTATAAATATAGCAGCTATAATTGAAAACAGCTTCCAAAATTAACTCTAGTTCATATTGTTACTGCGAAATCGAGGAATACTTGCTTAATATAGATATTATTACCTTTCCACCAATACCTTTCAGTAGGCAGAGCTACTAATTAAAAACATTACGACAGATACTGATTGTTACGTAAACGTAGTCAGGTTATCCACGTTCCACTGAATTGAACTGTTTGGCATCTCATCATGTGAATGATTTAACGCTCCTTTTAATTGCTTCTTCTCTGACTAATGCACCGCCTATATTTCTCCGTGAGATTCGTTGAATATTCATGCGTGCACGGATGTTTGTTTGCGTCTCAATTTCTTGAAAACCGACCAATCTAGGAAACTATCATCTGCTGCGGCTATTAACAATTCATAGAGATATTAGGTCGGTTGTAGGAATGCTCCTGCTATAAATAAATAAAACAGTAAGCTGGTTTCCCCTTACTGATTGATACGTATCTTCTGCGTTTCCTTCACACAAAATTTTCTGCATAAGAAAGTGAACAATTCGTAAACCTTTTCGCAAAATCTATTATTTATTCTTATTTCTTAAAACTCGACAGTTTTTTTCCGACTGAGCCGAAATTGGCAGTTAAAAACTTATTTCCAGGATCGCTTTATTGGATCTGCTGATTAATTCCGTCGCTCTCCGAAAACACCTTGTTTTTTATTATTCCACTTACTTATGACCAAGATACAGGATGTGCAAAGTAACGCGAAGGTAACAATACATACTTTCAGTTTATTTTAATTGTATCAAATGGATATTATCGCTGCCGATCCCATGAAGCCAACAAAAACTTGTCGTACAGCTCAATTTTCTCTATAATTTAACTCACCCGATTTTGAGCCTCATTAATTTTTTAATTGCCCTTCCTTTCCAGCGTGCTTTATACTTCCTTATTGGTTTCCTTCTCGCTCCTTCCCCATTGTAAGCCACACCCACGTCTCGGAATATTTAAGCCACTCTCTGTTTCCTTTCACTGCGTGTGTAATATTTTAGAGCTATAGACTTATTATGTGTAGTTCCAATAGGGCAATAGTACACAAATATATGCTTATAAAAATAGCTTATACTATAAACATATAAATTATGTATAAGTTTGATTCAGTTGCCTCAATTCATTTTCTCTTATCTATGGAAATAAAGTAACTTGATCAGTGAATGATTATTTCATACTGTATGACTGTACTGACACTGTATGTCATCTTCTTAATATTAGAGAAAGACTCAATAATACATTTTATCTATCCCAAATAGTTCTGTGTGTATCAATTGAGTAGTAATTGCTATGTTTCTGATCAATTTACTTGCTGAATCGATTGAATTTTATGCCTGAACTGTGTTTAGTACTCAATTAGATATTTCGATGTATTGCACTCTAAAATTTAAAAATATATTTATAATCGTTTTCTAGTTGTATTTACAGTTTCTCTATCAACATACATACAGAACTTTCTTAAATAAAGAATTTTGTTCAACTTTTATGATATTTATAAATCAAAATATAATTTGGGAAAGACTGATTTCATACCTACAATTAGTAAAACTAATTTTTTTAACCATGCGAACGAAAAAAAATCTCATAACTGATTGTGAAAATTGATAGTCGCAAAACTCAAGTCAAGTCTGAAAGAAATTTTTGAGGGTCCTGGAAATGTATCTGCCTCAAAAATATTGAGATAAAGGATAAAGTATGAGCCTCGACTCCCTTCAGAATGTATTTTTAGAATCTGAGAAGGACGCGCAATCTTTCGCGATATTATTAGCGATAAAAGTGAGGAAAATTACTGGAAAGAAAATTACTCCTCAATGGCAAGGTCATCGGGAGGGTCCACTACGCGCAAATGTAATCGCTCCACGGTTTATGAAAGATCACTTCACGAGAAAAATAAAGAAAATGAGCTTCACTTCTTCATTCTTGCTCCCTAATTATTTCAATTTCTAGAATCAAGGAAGAAGAGAATTTATTATCATAGTCTCAAATTAATTTCGATTCGATCAAAGAGAATAAAAGAATATAAGTGATATTTCATTTCTGCAGTCTATAATTATACGCATTTTTCTATTTCTTTCTTTTGAGGGATATTGATATCGTCCTTGATTTAACTTTCGAAGGATATTTCATCGAAAAGAATTCTTCAATTTTCATGAGATTGGCGTTGGAATTCTGGAATTCAGCCCATACACCTTTTTTGTAGAAAAATAGCCGCAAAATTTGTACCCCCGATGTTGATAAAATCATAATATTATGATTGACAGGGCGTTGTGAAGGTTGCTGTGATGTAGGTTAAATGGCTCTGTATTTATGAGAAAGACCGAAAAGAATATTATTTTTAATGTCAAAAATTTAAGAGAAGTTAAATTATTACTTGAAAATTGAGCTCTTAAAAGGTGAGCCGTTAGGTGTTATGATGGCTTCAATATATTTTCGATAAATGAATGGAAAATCGTAAATTTAATTCTAATCTTACATATTCTATATATTTATTATATATATGTGTATTTAAAATATGATTGGTATCGGCTCAGATCGGCTAGGATCAGGATCACCATTGGTATTTTTTAAATAAATAAATGAAAGATCGTAAATATAATTTTATTTAGTTAATAGCTGGGTTTTAATGCAGTCGTAAGTTCAATGGTTTATGTGCATTTACTAGTAAAGGTTGATCGAAAGTAAAATCTTAACCGTGTGGAAATCCACATGGTTACGATTCTTAAGGATAAAATTACATTTATTTAAAGTAAAATTTATTTAGAATTAAAATCCAGCTAGTGCGTTCAAGTTGTATTTTCAAAATTTAAGTAACTTTTTGATTTTGTTCCTCAAAAGAAATTTTGTTGATCACTATCCCATGAGAAGTATCAGGGTGCAATCGAAAGTATTTCTTTTGTTGCCGAAATGAAAAGTGAGCGTAAAAAACCTCCACCACATTGGCTACATTGGGCTCATTAGGAACTCTTCCTTTTTCAATGAGGGGAGAGCATGGAACTGGAAGAGACTCTTCTTTTCAAAGATCATTCGAAGGCCTCCGCAACACCATTTGTAGAATGTTCATTTGATTGTTGGTAACTAACCGATTCACTAACATTGGCAAAACACGTATTTGAAATGAGCGAAATAAAATTATTCTTGGCGAATATCTTTCTATTCGTTCGGAGATGGATCGAGGCAAATTAGAAATTAATGACACAGAGATGTAATATATCTTCGTAGAATCCTCTATTGACAGGAATGAATTATTTTCTCCTCAGTGCAAGATGATAGATACGGCGGCTTCACTTAGAAAGGGAAAAATCAATGAGGATATCCGAGTTCATCTTCTCGAGGAATCCCACGCTAGAAAGGCGTCGGAATAGTGTCCCTTTCTAAAGGATTCCGCAGGATGTTATTTTAATAGCATATGTAGCCACATGTCGTACATATGGCTTCCCGCAAAAAATTATTTCCTCCTGACCGCCAGCAAAAAGTTGCCATGTGAGATGCCTTAGGTGAGATCCTCATAATCAAAGGGAGAGCTACCATTTCAATAAAAAACTACTTTTCTCTTCATGAGCGTAAAACAAGGCGGCTATGAGATTACCACAGCTATCCCAGGCCTTATTATCAGGTACCATCCTTCGTTCGATGTTCTGGCTCATTGTTCGGTGATTGCTGATGTTCCTCTTCTAGCCGTTCCATTACTCATCTACTTAATGCGGCGTGAAAATGCGATGTATTCAGATCTAGCTTCTAACGGATACAGACAATCTTCGTTTCGAACCGCATACATCCTGCAGCATCCAGAGTTAGTTTCTAACAGTTTAACTTTCGATGCGCAGGGCCTCATAGGGTGTAACAACTTTCATACGGTTTCGTTAAATCGGCTCTACAGAAATTAAGTCACAGGAATCGTAGGTTGAGATACAACTGAATCTAGAACAATACAATAAAATTCACAGTCTCTGGCGATGTCTTGTGGAAATACGTCATGATGAAGAAGAATAATTTGTACTTTTCCACGGTATTTTAATATATTTATTTTAATGTTTAATATTTAATAAATTTATTTTAATAAAATACTGTGGAAAAAGTACAAATTGTTCTTCTTCATCATTAGAACAATACCGTTAGTAGATAGTAAGATGATAAACCTATATTTATTCTCTGTTAGCTGCTAATGTTTATCAAGGACTATTTCGTATAAACTATAAGACCATTGATGGTATAGCTTAATTGAATAATGTTCAACAAAAACCATGAAAAAGCTTTTTTAACACTTCTATAAGCATTTCGACCTCCAAGAGAGCATATTCAGGTTCTTAGTGAAGATTATTTAATTACTATTTCGAGGAATAATTTTGATAATAAGTTTCAATTAAGCTCGTAATTTATGAGAATCATTAGAAACAGAAAAGGGCATATATGTTCTTTAGGTAGAAGTACTAGTCTTAAAAGTGTTTAGACAGCTTAGATCATTTCGTACATGGGCTCCCACCGGGAATCGAACCCGGGACCGCTTTCATAAAAGCTGAAGGCGCTGCCCCACATGGCTATCCGGGTGTCCCTAAATTTATTCTACAATAATTTTTAAAAACTTCATCTGGATGCGATATGGAAAAATCCGAATTCAGTATTTAACATGACCTTGTCTTTTATAAAATATTATCGGCCCCGAAATCTGTGGAAATATAGTTCCAAATTTAAAATAAACTGAGATAACAGAAAATTTATTTGGATTGCTTAAAATCATAAAATTGCAACCCCGTGGAGGGTAAATATGTAGTGACTGATGTTCCATAATTCTTGGCTTTGACTAACAACCCGTCAGTCGGTGGATTTACAATAGAATGTGCGATTCCTGTCGTGATTTATAGCGAGTTTGGCTCGAAAACCCGTGAATTAGCGTTCGTCGTAACCTTTACGAAGCATTTATTTACGCCATACATCTGGAGAAATGGAACCGCCTCAAATCGTCAGCTTGGAAATAGAATGATGTCAGCAGGACTACCATCCGAGGTGATGAATGAACGATTGTCCTCGGAGATAAAACGTGAAAAGGAATGTTGAGGGAAGGAAGATTGAGAAAACAGGAAAGGAGAGAGGAAGGAGTGGCCGAGAAACGGTGCGAAGATAAAAATAGAGATAAAAAGAGGAAATGGAAAAGAATTGGTGGGCAAATATATGGAGACGCGAAGAACAAATCCGAGTCCCCTTCGTGCGGAAAGAGACAAAAGGAGAAAATTGGCGCGAAGAGGAAGTCAAAGAGAGAGGGGGCGAAGGACCGAGTAACGATCAAAAGCGTGGTCTCATAAGACTGT
The DNA here is from genome assembly GCA_947579665.1 of Sympetrum striolatum. Classification (NCBI taxonomy): domain Eukaryota; kingdom Metazoa; phylum Arthropoda; class Insecta; order Odonata; family Libellulidae; genus Sympetrum; species Sympetrum striolatum. Next base: position 81,208,072 of record OX388345.1, read on the forward strand.
TTCGTACATCAGTTCACTTGTCTGAATGTATACCACGAATTGAGGGGCATGCAGGGAATCTTAATGCGGTACGTGGCTTCACCGAGCGCACGTATTCGGCTACCAAGGGATGTGCGCCGCTGTACGAGAAGACGGGCATCACGAACTCGAAATAATTTTTGCGAAGCTGGAAAGAATTGAAAGGGATTGTTGAAAAGTAAAAATATCCCCGGCCGTGCAGCCAAAATTAAATTCCTTACCTTGCGGGGCTCCATTTTCTTTGCCGTTTTTCGCTGAGAAATTTTTGGAGCATGAAGAATATTTAAATGTTAAAAAATGGATTTTCAGAGTTCTTGATAGTTATAGGATTCCATAAACAGAAAAAAGGGCTACGTAAGTTATTTTTTGCAGGTAACGGGAATTTTTGAAACCTGTCGTGGGCCATTATGTGGCTTTTTGCATACTCCAGTAAAACCTTTATTGGGGATTGTATAGAAATACAAAAATTTTAAATGTTCTAAATTAACTGAAATTAAAATATGGTACATGATAAAGAGGACTCGGGATAAAATTGACATCTCAAGATATTGACTCGATACTTTTTCGGATGTTGCTGAAATCTAGATGAAATGGAAAAGGATTGGTGTGCAGATACATCGAGATAAATATATGAAAATTGACTATAAAATAGAAATCTTTTCTCGACATCTGGCACGATTCCTCCTAAATTTTAGGTAAATATTTTTATAAGTTTTTAATTTTAAATGTTAGGAGTCTTACTTAAATACCCAGAATCCTTTCAAAATTACATTTCAACACACAATTAGCTATTCGCAGTTAAAAAAAAACATCATATAAAAGGTGATTATTTTTATAATAAATGTATATATATTTAAAATTAATATAATTAATGAAAAGAATATACATATAAATTGTTATTATTACTTCTTTAGCTTGAAAAATCGTATAATTATAAGTAATTATAGTATTTTCAGGCAATTTAACCTTCGCTTTGTGAATATACTACTTGTTTCAAGGTAAACTATTTACTTAGGCTAAAAAAGTTTCATTAAAATTAGTTCAACCACCCCCGGTTTAAAAGGCTATTCTTTGGGAAAACATCTTTCGGAATTATAGTCAAATTTAAAACCAGAAAGTTTTATTTCATTTTTCTTCAATCTGCTTTTCATGTTGTACCGGGTCAGGCGTAAGGTGTTATAATACTGTGGATTTACCTTTAAGAATATTGAAATGTATGCTTAACACAAATTTCCTAGAACTTTCAGAGTTGTTTTCACTTTGCCTGCTAATAAATCAAGTAATTTTGCATATGTATTCACAACAGAAAATTTCGAGTGTACAAATTTTGGCGAAATGTATTCATCTTTGACTTTTATGGCTTTTAAGAATCGAAGGATCCGGTTTTCTGCTTCAGCCATAAATCGATTTTAAAGCGAGCAGCCATTAAAAGAGAATGTCAGATCATGTATTGCGTGTACCCGCTGTTGGCGATGACGTCGCGACACTTAATTCTAAAAAATGCCTCTCCGACAATCGCCATTGTTAAAGTTTGGCATCCGAGTGTCGTATAGTTGCATAGCGAGCAGTTGAATCACGCGTAGGCGCAAGCAAATGTCGCTTCTGCATGAGGGACCAATTAAAATGTTCAACCACTCTGTCGAACATTCGTTTTAATGCTCTTCTCTTGCTCGACGCTTTTATAACTAACGAGAGTAAATGCCCATTAAGCTGGACGTGCTTGTCTCTCGAATACATTTATTCTTTTTTTTCCTCCTTTGCTGATTATTCCGGGCAGTAACATTTGCCTCTCATCTTTTGCTTTCTTCCTAATTATCGCCACATCATTTTTACTGCTCTTCTCCAGTTTCCCCTCGTTTAAATTTGGTGCGTGATTATTATTTGCAGATCGGTGTGGCTCACAGCCGTTTTTTTCCATTGCTTGGAATTAAAAATAACCGCGGGAACTTCCGAACACGTCCTAAAGACATCATACCGTGTAAATGTTAGCTTGTTTAAGGAAGTTAGCTGTGTAAAGTTTTACTTCTTTTCCTTTTCTACCTCAACACAAAAGAATTTTTGCTTGGCTGTAAAAGAGAGGGACTAGCGATATACAATGCCCTGTTACATCCCATGCTTGACATGGTTATCTTTATTTTTTTAAACCAAAAAAGTCTTATGTTTAGAGTATAAATAAGGTTTTCTTAGTGTTATGAATGAATATACAATATATCGTATATCTTTCCTTCTTCTCAATGAGAAAGACTGCGCACAAACATACATCCATTGGAATTTTTCTTCCTGCTAATCTAATACGAAAGTCTTTGGAAATATTTATTGACATTAATTTACGAATTCGTATTTATCAAGAAGAAGAGCATTTATCACCATAAAACCTTTTGTGCCTTTGCTTCCACTGAGCATGTAGATTAAAATGCAGATTTATGGAAGGCTGATATTATCTTTGCAAATTTTATGTACAGACTCATGAGTTAGTTTTTTATCCAGAAGGAAGGCGTTGCCTTACCATATGTGCTTAAGTGCCTTCGTTCTTTATTTTCATGTTTCTTTTAGTATGCAGTCTAAAATACTGCTTTTAGTTCTCCATTTAAACTCTCCTTAAAGCGTCTTTTAATTTATTCTGATGAAAAATATTAAAATCGAGCCATATCGAATGAATTCGTAATTGAAATTAAATTAAAATTCATTAAATTACTCAATTAACTCAATTATGATCGCCATAAATTCATTCGACCACATCCTTCATTTTCAGTTTTGCCGATTCCAAATCCGTGATCATTTTCATCCATCGGGATTTGAAAATCCATCGATTCGCTTCATGTTCGCGCATATGCCTCTCGGAAAAGCAGCGGAAAGTCGCGCCATTCTTGCGCAAACACGGGATGCTCGGCGGAATATTTTCTCTTCAAATATTGGCGTACGCGAAGATGGTGAACCTACCCTCCGAGCACCCCATTCATTCCGCACCAGACGCCGTATTATTTTTTCCAATTCACGGGTGAAGAGCCTCTAATCCAGCCTCGCGAATGACCGAAGGTTTGCCGAGTGCACGTGGAAGGAGTCATACTTCAAACTCAATGGATCTGAAAATGTGGTTAGCAGTTGTTTGATGGGCGAAGCGTGCACCATTAAGGGATCTGAGTGCTAGGCACGAATGATCATCGCCTCAGTGACTCTCGCGTGAATTATGGTAACACTCCCACTGCGAACTACTACGGGTATATTTACAAAGTTTAAAGTACCTTTCAAAAGGTCATTTATCGAAATGCGAAGGCATGACAGTGATGGAAATAAAGGATGTAATACTTCCGAGATTTAGTCTAGGAAATTTAAGGAATTCGGAAAGAATCCCAAAAGGAATAACGCACTTGCGCTCACTTGAGTGTACATTCATTAAGATTAAGATTTTAAATTTATTTTCTTTCTGCAAAAGCAATATACAGTAGAGTTCTACAAAAATTAACGAACCTTTTAGGTTGTCTCTGAGGTTTCCCTAAGCTGAGACAACCGTCGTGAAAATATGTATGCATTACAAAAAATAAAACTTAAGTTACAAAAATTACCATTTTATATCCCTAAATAAACAAAGCAAAAAATGGTGTGAGAATTGAATAATAATAAAATAACATATTCCGATGTAAATTCAAATAAAACTTTCTATTTCCTCATTAGAACTTAGCCAAGATTTTGTAAGCCGGTTAAGTTAAAATTCGCAGGATCCACATAAACAAACTTTCACTCAAAAACTGTAGAATTGGGCTTATATTAAGAAATAAAAAAATTTAATAAATAAATTGCATCGTTCAAATTCGGATATGGAAGAATATTCTTGGAGATGAAAAAGTACGAAAAATAAGAAGTAATACCTGTACATACCCTCTCCTTTCCTTGTTACTTATATCGCTCGAGGCTATATGACATGCTCAAAGTTGAGGAGCTAAAAATATGTTTAAGTGTGAGATGTTGAAATATAAATATGATACATTTATTTTGTACATTTGGAGATGTGTGTATGCAGGATATGTTTTATTTGAAATCGCATCTTTATAGCATTCCTAATTCAAAGAGCTCTCGAATCCACCCATGCTTCAATCTGCGACATTTCATAATTCAAAAGGAAAAATGAATTCAACTAATAAATAATTTTAGCAACAGAAAAATATTTGGACAATCCGCCGATCTATAACTATTTTATTTTACTATACTTCGGTTACCGTTCCGAAATGTTCCACGACTTTTGCCACCCCCTCTCCTCACCCGAAGGTGAGATCACTCTTCGTCTGAGCACACATTTGCGGATTGCTCACTTCGATTCGAAAGCATACCGGTCATGACAATGCCTTGTAAAGACTCTTTTCCTCTCAAAATTGCAGTCAATTCAATCTTTATCAACCCACGGCACCTTCCGAGTAAGTGAGTGATGTGTATGATGAAGTGTGAAGTGATGAGTATTTGAACATACAATGATACGTCATACGTCATAGATTTAATTATTAAATTCATTTAATTCTCGCTACCAAGAATCGTTATAAGATGTGTATCCTTTTAATTTGATACATACATCTTGTGATCGATTAGTGGAACTCTGTTAAATCATTCCAGCTCTTAATATAGGTTTTTACAATTTAAAATAAATAAAAAGATATTTCCAGACCTCATGTCTTATTCCTAATAAACGAAGCATTCCTTTATTCCCCTCGCATTTTTTTCTGCTCTTAGCATCATTCGAGACATTCTTTTTGTCTCGAAAGTGACATTTCGGAAATTCTAAACACTATCCGAAATCTCAAATTTTCTAATCTCATTTGGAAAGAGGCTTATTTTATGAAAATACATCGGGATGCACCGAAGCATTAGTCTTCGATCCATTACAGACTTCATCCCGGGATCATCTGCTAAAGCACGACATTGTTACGACAAATAACTGATGTTTTCAACTTTATTTACTTAAGTACACCTCTATCATTTGAGAAGTATAAAATAAATCCATCTACCCTGGTTTAAACCTGCCCGTAATGAGATCTACACTCGCCTGCTGCTATGTTTCTCGTGTTTGAGCAGTCGAGCATTGGATCTCTAAATACTCCCTCAGACGTTCGCAGAACTCCGGACCCTTTCACTTCCGAGAAAGAAAGAAACCAGACCGCGAGATGTTATCTTCGAAAGAGATTTAAGTTTGGACTACCTCGAGCTTGAAGCCCGGACCTGATGCTCCTTTTTGGGATTCCATTGAATTTGGAAGTTTTGTTGCACTGCGTAACTTGCACCCTCCCAATGCAAAAACAATCGCCGGGGTACTCAACGCGGAAGTGATTTCGATTGATAAGAATGATCGAATAGTACCCGTTTTCGAATCTCGAATAACGAAAATACACTCTTTTGGGAGCTCTTCGTTAAAAAAAAAATAATTCCGGTTTCGTCGTCTAATCTCTGAGGGATACGTGAGGTATTAAATTTGAAAGGGCCTTTCCTAATATTTAATCTGCTTGACGCTTAAATAAATATATTAAGTGAGGGTTGAGGCACGTCTTCTCTCGGATTTTTCGACTTAATAACGATGAATTATCATCTCATAGCATCGTCTCATCGAGAGAAGTAGTGTGGTGGAAGAGGTGAACAAAAACGTATAGTGTATGTAATCTGTGTTTTCCATTTAGAATTAACAGCAGCGTCACAGATTATTGGAAAATGTGTTCGATAACAGCACAGACGGTTCACGGATATCTACAGTTAAGAACCTTCCAGGGATTTAAATTTTAAAATTTAAAATTGTAAATTTCTAATTGATTTTCAATCTGTTTAATTAGTGTTTGTATATGGTAGAGAACCTTATGAGAGAGAATTTCTGAATTGAGAAATTACCGCTTGTGATTAGAAGCATTGTTCATCAACACACTCTCTGACAACGTTGGCTCATTGGCCTTTTTCCGTGAGTCAGACCAATGCGGTATGAACTACTAGTAACTAGCCACCGTCTTGAAATACGATATCATAAGTTTTTAAATTAGTTAATTTATTGATTGAAAGTTTAACTATTTTTGTTCAGTTTTGTACGATTCTAAAGATTTTAATCAGCACTATAATTGTATTCTCTGTAGCTCTGTGGATACTTGCTGTGGGTATAAAGATGAACTTTCTTTGAGCATAATGGTAATAAAAGCCGTAGCTTACAAACATGATTACGCATTTCATCTTTTACCAATCCTACATTAGCAACAGATTCTTTCCTCGTTCTTCCTCAGAGTTATGTATAGCATACATCGTATAGCTTTTAGAGTTAGGATTGGATAATTTTGAGTTGGAGTATTTCTATGCAGCAGCATTTGCCCTCTCGCTGAACACGCCTTTTTCACAGCCCTCGGGGCTCCCATGGGACAGCCCCGCAATAGTACGCACCACTAAATTATCCGCGTACACGACCTCGTTCCTACAAGTAGATCTTCATACATTCTTCCGAACGTGTTCCTATCGTCGGCAGGAGAAAAAGTTAAACTCGTTTTCAGCATTACCTGTAAGCAGCTTCCAAAAAAGATGGAATCGATAAACGAGCACCTATCGGATTATATGTTTACCTTTGACCGGCCATTCATCGTGACGTCTGCCGGTGCCATTGCCCCTGAGCCTCCTCCTCCTCAAGCCATCCGTGGTAAGCCCGTCTGCGTGCACCAACGAAAGGAAGGAGATGATCAGCACCAGCGTGCGCGTCGCGACCATTTGGAAAGTGCGCTGAGACGATCCTCGGGCGCACCACCTGCTGGACAAACCGAGAAATCGATAATTATCCCTTAGTTAGTCGCATTAAAAAAAGTTACGTTAATAGCGAAGAGTCAATACGACCCCAAAATTATATGAAGATTTTTATCACTTTGGAATGATAAATCAGTTGGTTCAAGCTATCATAGTTCATTAACAATCTTTTATGTACGTAAATGTTGCTTTTTAAACGTTCTAGGTTTTTAAATAGCAAAATCAAAAAAAAATGTTTGAACATGTATCAAATAGCAGTTACTTATATAACAGATAATTTTTCGTATTAAAAATTGACCTTGGAGTTTCAAGCTTTCAGAATATGTAGAAAAAAGTATGTGATTTTAATTTTTCTAACAATATTATACTATGTTTTAAATAACATCCTTATTGGAATTTTAGGAACACGAATTTTCTCAATAAGATTCAATATATAAAATATTTCGAGATTCCTAAGATGGCTGTAAACTTCATACAAGCATCGTAGCCAACATCACCGATTTTTAACGGAAAAATGAGGTAAATTTTTCAGGTAAAATGGGGTAATTTAACGACGAATCCTATCCGGAAAAAGGGGAACGCATCGGCGAATTCCCCGCCGGCGTAAATGATTTCTCGCTGCTCGTAAGCCGCAGAACAGGAGCTGTTGGCAGAGAAAAACTGTCATATAATACATCGCGGTTATTTATTTCCATTATGAACTCGAATAAAATATCCTCGAAAAAGCTGTGTTTTCCCCGGCTCTTCGCAATAAATACTTCCCAGCGTCTCATCCGCAGCGCAAAGACCTAAGGAATCGCCTCTCCGTGGGGAAAAGTTCGCGATTCCATCAGTGTCCGTTTGTCTTCGCAGTTCCATGCATCACTGTCAACTCAAAGGCCGCGAAAATATTTCCGATGAGCCTTAATTTTATCTTTATTCCGACAAAACGTAAGCGACGCTGCTAATGGTGCGGAGTAGCGATAATTCTCGGAGGAAATGATTTGTTTGAGACGTGATTATTTAATACACTCGGTAGTGCTGTACATTGATTGATCACGGCCGTAATTAAAAGGGTGGAAGGATGCCGTTCCTTCAGAGATAAATATTTCGAATTGAAGAAGCGTGTTTTCTGTTTTAAAAACTTTTGGTAGTGAAGTATTTTGTTAGAATCAAAGCTTCTTAAAGATGAATTATTTGAGAGTGTTTGTAATGAAGAATACCCAAACTACGTGAATGACTGGAGATGGAGTATTGTAAACTTGTCACGCGTATAGTAACGTTACTGTAGTCAGAAAATTATAATGTCGCTCCTCCGCGGAGACCTTTTGCTTTTCTTTGCTCGAATACATTTCCTTGAAAATTCATACAGTAAAAGTAATCTATATAGTATTTGTAACTTTTCTGTATATTCATCCATAAATTCTATCGTCCATAATTCTAAAAAAATGCAATTTTTTTTAAGTACAAAGTTACTTTCATTTCATTCTGCAATGTATTTTCATGAAGTCACACCTTCGATCGAATATCGATTTCAATAACTGAATAGTGTTGTATTTTACTCGTTATCTACATTATCTTGTTATCTGCGTCAGATGTAACGAACTATTCCTCTTGGAATCAATATACGATGATATTCGTACAAGTTATTCGAGGTGAAATGCTATCACTACATGGCACAGTTACTACAATTTTTACCGTACGTGAGGCAGTCTGGAAATATATTTCACCAAAGTGGTAAATGATGGAGAAAAGCAATCCGGAATGGATACCGCAGGTTCGAAATAGATATAAGATAGTTTTTTAATTTCATATTTTCGTAAAACAGGCGACAGAAAAATCTAATGGATAGATGACCTATGAAAACCAAGCAAACAGTAGGTAGGGCAGTAGGTTAGGGTTGAGAATCAATGCAATAAATGTGAAATTGCGCGCAAAAATAGCCGCGAAGGAGACAAAATCAAGAGATCCCTCAGTTTGAGCGCGCGGAAATTGTTTAGAAATAATAATTCTCGCATTTTATTGGAACTGAATGTAAGCCTTACAATTTTTCCAAAGACAAACCATTGTTGAATTTTTCTACATGTAATAGAGATATTGAAGGGATTATTAAGTAGTTAGACCGAATTATCTCATCCCAAGAAATGGTGTTGAAGGATTACTTCTTTTTAAAAAATATGACAGAGAGATACATTTTGGTGGTCATAACTTACGTTAGCGTATATATATATTACATTTTTATTTTATATGGACGATGGATTGATGAATGCTTAAAAACATTGAAAATGAGAATTTTTAAGGCTCGGAACTTGTTAATGGCCGAATTATCAAAGGCGCAACTCTCTAATGCCATTCATTTCAGGGAAGCAATTTGTATTATAATACTGGAGAATAAAGTAAAAACCAAAATTGAAAAAAATCCACCAAAAAATCATTTCCCAAACTTACCGATTCGAACGCTTTATCCGAAGCTCCTTTCTCCAATGCTTTCACTCCCCTAGATCACAGGGAAACAAACTCGAATCCTCGCCGGAATCAAAGCCACGCCTATTCCTCGCAATTAAATAAAACCGCGTGTAAGGGCGGTATTCTCATTCGGCAACAGAACAAATCGCGCGCGACACGGCGATTTCGAGCATCCCCGGAGAGCAGCTTTTTTAATAAGCGGCGATGGAGATAAGACTGGATGCAGCAAGCTCCTCGGACGTACTGAAGTTTTCGGCCTAATCCAGCTCCTCTTTACCTCTCCTCCCCGCCTCCCCCTCTCCCAAAACTCCTCCTGACACCCCGCTACACCTCGCTCCTGCTTTACATTTCTCCTCTCCTACCTCACGAAAAATAATCGAGATTTTCCGGTCATTGCTCGCCAGCGTCCGCCCTTGGAGGAAAGGGCATCCAGCCTCATAGATCACTAGTTCGTTACCTCGCAACTAAGCGATGGATAAAGGATCTTTTGTCTCCCCGTGGGTGAAAAAACGCCGGCCGGTCAGCGGGACGCTTTTATTAGTCCTTAAGAGAGGGCGGTGTTCGCTACGCTGTTATTAAATTGTTTTTCGTTACAGTGATCCGTAGAGCGGAAAAGAGTTTACACTCGGAGAGTTTAGACGGCGCTAAAAAAATCCGATTTATTAGCCAATGACTCGCCAATTGTACGCTCTTGATCACGTTTGTTTTTTTTATGAGGTACCGAAATCCTTTTAGGAGAGTAACTTGAATGAATAAGTGGATTTCACGCTTATGCTGATTTCGTCGTACTTACAGAAAAGATTTCTGATACTGAAGGACTTGGTTTGGTGATTGTCCATACTTTCATGGGTAACTAATACTATTCATGTTTTAGTAGGTAGCAACAGAATTGATCCTGCTACCATACCCTAATAATTGGAATATTTTTCAATTGTCTTTTGGTACTGAAAATTAATTTTCTATTTAAATTTTATCTCGGTCTTGTTCAAAGCTGTGATTATACAAACGTTTCCGAGGTATGAGTCAGGATGAATTTACATTGATTTAGATTTCTACTTATGGTATACTAAGAAAATGGTTACTCGTAGAGTCATTGTGTTTCACTTACGTGGATATGTTCCGCTTATATCATTCTGGCTTGAAGAGAAAATCAAGGGAAAATTACCTCACTCTTCATCCTGCCTAGTAAGCCTTATTCCCCTCTAGTAGCTCTTGGTAGCTAATGTTAGTGGGGATGTGAGTAACCAATCGACCTTTGAGCTAAATACTCTACGGACAGACCAGCAGGATTGTAATTCAAGGCAAGTGTAAAAGCATTTCATAACTATAACTCATGGACTTACCAGATCATAGTAAACATCTCGAAGACTGAGAATTTTAAGCTTAAGTTGGAACCTTAGAAACTTTTCAATTACCCTGCTATGAATTTATATCCGTGAAGAAAGGCCGTGGAAATACAACGAGGTGATTGCGAAATCATCCATAAGTATCTGTATTTAACTATTATAATTTACGACATCATGGAAATTCTCATCATTCAGAAATGATCATCCCTTAAACCCTTAATTTAGAAGTATTTTTTCAATTAATCTTTCATCAACAAGTTCTTTATTCGCTCACCTCATCATAAAACCAAAACTACAAACAATATCGAGTTTTCAAACTATTTCTCTTTTTCGAGGCATGATGTCTTTTATACGCATCTATCTTATAGATTATCTATCATCTAGGATGTCCTCTTCCGTTTCATCTACTTTACATCTTCCTTAAAGGGAATCCCTCTCGCATGCCTCTTCCATCCATTGGGAATATTTAAATTGTCATAAGCCTTGATCAAATAATCTGTGGATATCATCTTTGAATTCAGTTTAAGTATTTCATAAGCGAGTGGATGCAAAAAGAGAATATCGCATTTCCAAATAAAAACTGTGAGACCTCAAGTACCTGAGTGCTTCATTTTTTTCAGACTGCCGTTTGAAAGTGGCTCCCTGAGCCCTCCCATAACTATCGTTTTAAAGACAGGCCATTTTTTGCCCAAAGAATTGAACGTGCAAATATAGCATCAAATGTAATTGCGGGCGTTCCACCATTTGTCAGCCTATAACCGATACTAATTAAATTAATTTCAGACTAAGTCGGGATCTATTCATGATGTTACGTAGATGTATCTATAAATTGCGTCTAATTGATCCAAATTAATTTTCTCTAACAAAGGAGTATGGCCATAACGAGAGCTCGTAATGTAATGAATGAACAGTATGGTGTCTCGAATTCATGGCTTGACAAAACGATACTGAGATTTTTAACGAGTCCCTATAAGGATTTATTATAGTTAGAAGCTTTATAATGAGAAATCATGCGAAATGGTTTTCATCGCGAAGGTAAAGGCAATGATTTGTAGTATCTGCAGGAAGGATTAATACATTTTTGAATATAACTTTCATTTCTTATATTTCTATCTCAAAAATATTTAATAATTCGATTTTTAATTTATTTTTTTTATTTGTGAAATATGAGTTGAGATTTATTAAGTGGAAATAACATGGAAATGTAAAATATTCATAATCCGAGGAATCAGTTTCGTGATATTTTACTTTCAAATCGCTATTATTTTATTTACCAATTTATATTTATTTCATTAAGTTATAAAGTGATATGAAGTTATTAAATATCGTAAGTTTTTTTATGGCTTTCGAAACCTACATATTTTATATTAGGATTAAAAAAGCTCCAGATAGCTGTTGTTTTAAATACGGCTGTGTTACAGCCATGTTCCTTTTATCCTCTTGGTTATATATTTTATGCTTCATCTTGAAATTTAGGATTCAAAAAGAAAATTTCTTTTTCACCCATAGTGCAACAATTCATATTTAGTTTTGTATTAATGCCACGGCAATGAGTAATTCTTTATCTCTGGTATCCGTTTTCTAGTTTTATTTTAAAGAGATGTCTTTCGTTTGAATGTTTAACGTTGACGTAAATATGAGAACGGAAAAACTGCCCCTGACGTACACTTTAAGGAGATTAAAAAGTAAATTGTTACTCAAAAAATTGACTAAGTAAATACAGATTTCTGCGAGGATAATACAAAAGACAAAGAGGAAATAACACCACATGGAGATTACATGTTAATTACAAGGTCAATTAAGCTATGCGTATCCGCAAGTTTGAATATTAATCACCAGGGAGGATAGACTTCCGAATCAGTGATGCTGAAATGGAACAATCTCACTGAAACTCGATCTCAGCTATAACCTTCAAATATATTGTGTTTCGAACGCTCTCACATGAAGCATAAAAGGATGATCAAAAGTTTAGAAAACTGTTGTCTAAATATTCCTCTATGAGCATGAGAACCACACGCAAACATTTTCTCTTGGGAACCGAAGGATTCTTCTGAGATCTCGATGATCATTAAACCAAAAATATGATAAATGTTATTTATGTTTTCAATTGAGTCTCGGAGGTATAGTCGTCCTCCGTCGCGCTTCGACTTTCGCGGCTTCAATCTATCGCGATTTTTTTTTCAAATAAGTAGTACATACGACCCAGTTATGATATGCGTAACGTATTTTATGTCTTATTTTCTATTATTTAGTCTAACATATTGGGTAAAACGAGTTTAATAGTGACTAAAGGATGTTATATTATGTCTAGAGACTCTAATAACGTCAAAAAACATATGAAATTCGTAAGCAGGTTTTCTATGCTCCTCGAGATGACTCAACGTAAAGTAGCGAGGTTTTTCAAGGGAGATTTCAGATTCGACAGCAGTGCTTCGGCTATGATAGAATCCCTCGGATGGAACTCTCTTAGTGATAGAAGACTTGAGTACCGACGGAAGTTTTTTGATAAATTTATCATTACCGATTTCGGGGAGGAGATAACTGATATTGTTATCCCAGCTATATACCTACGCGAACTTCGAGAGAAAACAAAAATGCGATACAGGGAAGTAGCTGCCAGGACAGATAGCTACTTTTGGTCATTTTTCCGCGAAATATTAGAGAAGCTAATATCTCTCCAGATTAGATAGGTATTTCGGTGTCTTACACCCCCTGCCACGCGCCACTGGCGGATTGCAGGGTTTAAATTTAAATATATAAAGAATATAAGGTATATTATTTATACAGAATCCTACTTCACCGATATTCACAGGAAAGTCTGGAACTGATTAACTGCTATACGCAAGGGACGACTGAAAACGAATTTCCTCGGACAAATGTTCTCAGAGCATCTTCTCTGGAATTTACCTCGGGCATAAAAATAATTCACATGTGTAGTATTGTTTTCAGTTTTTTGTAGTTATTTTCCAATCCTGGACTGTTTCTAGAATACAGTAGAACCCCGGTAATCCGGACACTCGCTAATCCGGAACCATCGGTAATCCGGACGGTCTATTGGGAGTTATGCAAACCCGCAACTTCTTCTTGTGAACATATAAACACGCATATTACATAGTAACAAGAAACGAGAGGTGGACAGACTATTTGAAAAATTTCTCCATTGGCTGCAATGATGTGATGGAGAGCGAAGTATTTCGTTTATTGTGATAGTTTTCTGAGACAGCATTTTTCCATTAGAGGAATGCTTAATATGTGCGAGACTAAACAATTTCCAAAGACAATAAATTTTCAGTTGCAGCAGGGTATCACTTCTCAAAACATCACTTTCATTAAAAAGCTATGAGAGAAGAGGCGTAAAAAACAATCCTTCCCTTTGATAGACGTCCAATGAGGATGACCATACATGGGCTTGATTTAAAAATAAGAACTGTCGCGCAAAAGAAAATAACTGACTTTTTTGCTCGCTGATAATATTCATTCACTTTTATGTTGTAATATCTTATTTAATATATACATGCACTATCTGTACAATATAATTTTTGAGAAAAAATGTTTTTTGAGTTATTTTTGAAAACCTCGCTAATCCGGAAACCCCGCAAATCCGGACGCCTATGTGCCTGAATTCGTCCGGATTACCGGGGTTCTACTGTAGTAACAAAAGGAAACAGCCTTTTTTGGCGGGAAATATAACTACCTATCACGTTGTACTTTCCTCTGCTCTTTCTCGTCATTTTCGATGATCTTCTCGGATAATCGCAAGAGTTTATCACCAATGTGGAAGAAGTTCCACTGACTGACACTTAACAACATAGTGATAACTTCTCGATACATCGAAGGAAAGGAAAAATAGACGCGGCTGTTATTAAAATATAGATTTGAAACCGTCCTTAAGCCGATAGGCTGGTGGACGAGAGATTATGCAGTGACAAGTTAGAGGAACACAGCAAGAACTCTGGATAACCCGGCCTTCTGAGAAGAACACGATATGTGTTTCAATAGTCGAGCTATCATCGGATGGGGTAGAAGATACTAAATACAGAATAAACTGAAATCTTTAGCATTCTCCTATCCCTGATGATGGTAGCTTGGCTGTGTTCTTCAAACTTGTCACAGCCTAAGCTCTTGTCAAACTGCCTAACGCCTTATGGAGTATTTTAATCTCTACTCGGTACATTCTTTACATTTTTATTTAGGTTTTGTCTTACATCAGTCATTCTTTTAGTGGAAAATCATCAGCAGTTACCTGTGGTTTCGGCATTCAGTGAATTCTGTCAATTTTGTTTCCATAATTCATTCCTAATCAATATTAATGTTGATCATGAAGATAGGGTAGCTAATATCTATGAGCGTTATTCCTCGGCTCAAAATGGTATCAAATTTGACTATTCTTTTGGAATGATGAATAAACTGTAATTTACAGCATTTGTTTCCTGTTACTGAATCTAAAGGAAACTGTGCACATCGCATATATAAAAACATAAAAGTATGCATGTCATGTATGCATAATATGAGAAAATATGCATACACTCGCTCAATCATCTCAAAACACTAACATGAGAATATAAACATGGAAACATGACAAAAACTAGAGCCACATTATCGAAAAATTAAATGTTTCACATCCAAAAGAGGTGTAAAACGTTATTTCTTCACTAAACACTTTATGGCTAAACAAAATTTATCGGGATGTTTATTGAAGTAATAGTTGCGTATTGTCTTTTATTTTCCTCTAGAGTAAGTCAATGCTCATACATTTATTACTATAAAATGAATTCAATCACCTTACTAGGCGAATAAATTTCTAAAGAAAAAGTCAGTTTGAGTCTGTAGAATAAAAAATCGAGTATCAGGGGTATTTAGGAAGCGAAAAAAGAAGATATTAGCAAGTTTACTGGTATTTAACCACTTGATCGCCATTTATACTTTTATGTAGACTATAACTATCATAATCTAAACTCGTTAAGCTTTCCTTACAAGTTTTTATTAAAAATTAGTTGGCAGCGCTTTTCAAAGATTCTAAGATAAATGAATCGCAGCAGTACAAAGAGAATCATCGGAAATTAAGTTAGACCCCTATTTCACCCTTGATTCTTTCCACTTCCAGGAGAAAGCATGTAACTTGATAAAATGATAACTGAATACATTAAATTCTATCAAACAAAGACTTTTGATAAAAAAATCTTTTAAGTCGTGACTTAGTTGTAACTTGTTTCTGTGGAAAATTATTGTCTTTCTATTAAATGAAGTTTGAAGTAGTCGGGAACGTTTAATGCATTTAACGATTGAAAAACTAAACATCGAATCAGTATTAGTATTCAGAGATATTGATAATTCATATTAGTATTATAGAGTAACTATGTCAAAACATTCTCGATAGAAGGATATCGAACATTATCCTTCATACCTGTTTCATATGCCGATGTTATTCTGAAAGAAGAATCATGTAAATAGATACTATAAATAGCCGCTTGGATGATTAATTTTCAGTTGATGATACGTGACGGCTATAGAGTAAATCAATTGGCTTCTGGTCCCGTATATAGTAAATTTTTACTGTACACTCCTGGCCAAAATTAACGCAGCACCGGCCGTAAGGATCGCTAGGGAGGTGCTGCGTTAATTTTGGCCAGGAGTGTACAAAAATTTTCCTAACTACGGTTTAATGGTGACCGTCGATGCCAAAACCGGCCATAGTTAATAATAGTTTTTCGAACGATACAAATAACTATTTTTTTATAAGTTACTTATGGAGTTGAGCTGTCTTACGACCATGCTCGAGATGACATCCTTCAAAAGGGACTCGAATAAACATTTCTGGCTGGGAATCCGATTCAACAATTGTAACCCGATCAAAAAGGCACGCAGTACCCAGGGAATGCTTCTGGACGTCGATCGCCGTACATTTGACGCCTCGTTGAGGATCAAGGATGCAGACGAGGGAATGAATTGGGAGGCTGGATCGAGAGGGGATGGAGATAGAGTGGATGATAGGATGAAGAGGCATTTTGGGGGCGGCCGAACGTGAGAGGTCCGTTCCGAAGCCTTTAAGGAAGTGACAAGTGGGGGTGTTATAGATAAGAGAGGGGGAGATTGATCGATCGTGCGACATCTCGCCCATGTTTAGCCATCTAACCCATATGTAGCAGATCGATGCGGTGCCGCGATAATGGTCGCATTACAGGCGTCTATGCCTTTTGCGGGTCCGGCGCCGTGTAAGAAACCACGGGTCGATTGATCGATAGGGCGGGATTAAATGGGAGTAACCTTGATGGTGCAACAGTTTAGAGAAGGGCTCTCCCCGGTCGAATCGGGAAGAAGGTGTTAGCCCCGTAATCGCCTTATAGTCGAGCCTTAATTCGGTAAATGCGGTGGGGGGAATTTTAATTCGTCCCTCTCGATTGGATGCCATCGACTCCAGAGTGAATTACCTCAGTTGCTTCTTGGAAGCGTTTAAAAACGTCTCTTGTATTTGAGAGAGACGTATGTACTGAAATCTTCCGAACCTGTACTCGAAATCGATTAACTTAGCTCCTTCGGCATGTTATGGATCATCGGTGTAAATATTAAGAGATTTCAATTGAGAAAGAGTATGGTAATGAATCGCTTATATTTGGATTAGAGGTTATCCACTGGATTCTTATCAATAATCATGATGATGTGTCTAGCACTTGGTATTTTGTGAACTTTTTTCATATTCTCGAAATTATGAGTCTGCTTCTCGAACAGTGAAATAAAAATTTCAAAGCAAGATATTCCGGTTAAACGTCATTTAGTTTCAACAGTTAAAAATTCAAATCTTTCTTTGGGTGGGGTTTATTTTTACTCCTTCGATCAAAACTCTCAGGGCCTATTTATGAAAATGAAGTGTGTAGACAAGGGTGGAGAACCATATTTCGTCGGGAGACCGCATGTACCGCTGAACCGCTGCAACAAACATTAGATCGCATGTGTAATCATCAGGAAGCTCTATATTAGCGTATTGACCACATTCAAATAGTTTCACTCCGAAATTGTTCGAAGAAACAGGCTTTCATCGCTAGGTAAACCTAGGAAGTATATTTTCCATTCTAATTTCCCTTGAATTGATAAAGGCGATTTGGAAATAAAATTATTTAAAAGTGTTCATTTGCTTCACGAAATGGGGTAAAGACGCATTGCACGCCCTAGTAGACCGTAGTTTATCAAACTCAAATATAGATTCTTTGAAGAATATTAAAATAGTTGGACTTCAACTAGTCTGCATAGTTGACTTCACCAGTACTATTTTGTGGAAATCCACTATATTTTATAATTCTTTATGATGGAAATGAACAGCAAAATTGAGACTACATTATTAGACACTGTGAAATCTTTTATAAGGAGGATGTCGAATTTCTCGTTCTTTCGCATCCTTAATAATCCAGATATTTATCCAAATTTAAAGTTCTAGTATTCCTTCTAATTGGTTAGATCTGAGTTATCCAGTCTGTTTTTTGCCAGAAGGCCATTTAGAAGATTTATCAGACGAAATAATGAGGACCTCTGAAAGAGGGGACCATTTTCCCCTAAAGATATTTCTTATTTTTAGATAAATATTTTAAAATCTATTTTTATGTCAAAAAGCATCTCCACATAAGCTAAAAGCAAATCAATTGCGTAAAATATGCATGCAAAGAGATTGACAACCAATTCAAGCAATGTTATTCAATGAAAATAAGTTACGGATAAAACAGGGATCGTTACTACGAATGCTTGCGTAAGGTTTCCGTCAAAATTCACCAAACTTCGAGAATATTGCCAAGCCAATTTAAACCCTGCAGCAGGCTACTACCTGACCCGCGGACCGTATGTTGGACAACTCTACTTTTGAGCATTTTCAAAAGACACCCTATTGGCATCTGTGATAAGAAGTCAAGCTCTCTGTTTGTATTTTTAATTTTACTGTAACTGGTATTTATCATACATACTACTTACCTTTAAGCTACCTCAAGTAGCAAATAATCAACAATATAAATAAAGGTTGGTAAGGAGTAGTAAATAAGCGAGTAAAATAATGTTTCTCCAGAAAAGGAGAGAAGGAAATATACGTTGCAGCAAATTCCGGACGTTTTTTGATTGCTTAAAAAGAATTTGGATCTCCGCGGAGTAGGATAACATTTCAGACTGTGCAAGAGCTTGGAAATTAAAAACGAGTGACATATATGAGCATCAATTAGTATCTTAATCCATAATTCTTTTGTCTTGCATGACGCAACAGGTATAAACGAGGGTTTGTTAGGGTTACTCTATAGCAACTTCACTTCTAGAATATTCTCAAGAATTTTTTCTTTTGAAATAAGTAAGAAGTCTACTTTTTCTGTATTACCTCAGTTTATTTAGATACAGTCCTAACTATGCGTGGAATATTTCTCTTGTATTACTTGGATGTGTTTTGGAAAATCACTCTAAAATCAACTCGATTCATGAAATCTGCAAATTTATCGAAAGTTTTGTAGCGAAACCGCCATTTAAGCGTATCAATGTAGGACTCATCTCCTATATAATTCCATGCATTCACGTTCCCCCTTTTATATATTCGCATCACATTGACTTTTATTTACACTGCGCCATTAAGTGCGTGATTTTTCGTATTATTTTTAAGTTTCGCAGCACTTAGGTAAGAAATGCTCATTTTTGCACCATTCGCGTCGTAATAGAAAACTTAGAACTAATAATACTGTAAATACAAGTACTCTTACGGAATTTTACGCAAGCGTAGTACTTGATATACTGACTCTTTACTAGTTATTCCATCCTCCAGTCTGGGATAACGGTTAAATAGGAGCGTTGCACGTAATTATAAAATAATTGACTTGATTATTAAAAATAATTAAAAATGATCGAAATATAACCATTCTAACTTTATGTATACCAAATCCAGTTCCAGAAACACATTTCTACCTGTAATCAGAAAAAAATCAACGTCTGGATCAAGAAAATTTTATTCGATCAAAGCTATGCTCATAAATTCCAAGGTTACTCCAATTTCAATATTTCCCTCGCTTTCATTGAAAGTGCATCTCTTTATGCATAATGCGGAATACATAATGCATGAGAATGGCATTTTCCTCGTCATCATCTACTTATCAGACGGTTCTGAGTTTCGATCAAAATATTCACATTGGAAATAAAATGAAGCCGAGGAGAAACCGCTGTCAACATCTCAAGAAACTTTTCTCACGATCAGGAATTCCACCCATTCGACAGCCAAATGGGAAAAAGATGTCAATGACAAAAGGCGTCAAAATTATTTAGTATCAAATAGTTTTTTCCATATTAGATGTTCCGGCTTTAGACTAGATAGAAGGGAGATTTCTTGATATAAAAATAATAACAGGCAAGATAACTGAGGAATTCCGGAGGACAGATCGAATCGCTGTAGGAAAAAGGTGGCAAATGAATCTTCTAATCTGACAGCTGAGCTGAAACCCGTGGAAATATTCATTTGGAAAAGATAAAATAGACGCTTCCGTCAACGCGGCTCTTTTAACAAAATCTACAATCTAACGGTGCAATTTGTGCACAAAACGAGACTTGTCTTGAATGAAAATAGTAGGGAATTTTCTAATTGCAATCCGGTGCGCGCGTTTGAAGATCCTTAGAATATTCAACTTTTTGCTTTATTTTCTAACTTTACCCCGATTCATATTTGGCTGTATTTGTAATGAACACGTTTTTCCTGGTTCATAAGACGTTAATTGATGGAGTCGCAATTTGATGTATGCATCGTTCTTATTAAATGATTGGCATATCGTCGCCACTGCGACATAAATTCCTTCATTTTTTAGTACGAGCATTATTCACGAAGATGTGCATCTTTTATGTCAGACAGTATTCAACCGAATGAATAGAAAAGTAAATAGCCAAAAATAAATTGAAAGAAAGTTTTTCATCAAATGTTGGTTCCGATTGGAAAGAATTTAAACTGGTGAGATTCATAAAAGATTATGAGAATAAAAGACTACAATTCTGAATGAACAATTTAGACTTGAATTATTTCTATATGAAAATTATTTCTCTAAATCGAAAAGCTTCACGAGTGATCTTCTTTTCGCTTTTGATCAAAGCCAGCTAGAGGCAGATTTGATAAAAAATAATCATATTTTATCCATTATCAATAAAAGGGATAATTTAACATAGAATTAACAAGGAAAACATATTATTTCATTTCATTACTATAAATTTTCTTATCTCATATTCAAATAGTGAGTTTACCTGAATAAATGCATGTAAGCTCAAATTTTGGCACAGCTATTTTTAGTCGAATAGGGCCAGTGACTCCATTCAATAATATAATAAGGATATCATATCTGAAAAGATAACTCTTGCCTTTAGGTTATTTTAAAATTACCTCATTTATCATGCTCACTAGTTGTAAAATGTGCATAAGTGCCTTTTTTGTCGATGCAATACAGTATACCGTTTTAAAATTAAAACGAAAAATTCGCTTCAATCATTATAACTTTTTGATATTTACTGATATTTTGATTCCATTTTCTTAATCTAAGATTCTATTCCAAGTACATAAATATTCGCGGAATCGTGGACAAATGGTTAGTCGTTTCTAAGGGTAAAAATAAACGAGCTCAATTAAGCCTCATAAAGAATTATTTTCTTAGGCATCAAATATCTTTATACATTCGAAAATACTGTAAATAATACATTACAAATCCTATATTTCAATGCCATGTATAATCATGCAATGATAAGAATTCATCTTTCAATTTCGTATTCTTGGAGCAATATTATACTGGAAGAATCTACTTCTATAAATAAATAGTGATACGCAGCAATTTGCAACGTATTTCCCTCATCAAATTCCGGTGAGGCTTAAAATTATAACGAGAATGGACGAAAATGTATAAATTTTTATGTTTGCTCCAATAGCTGAGGTTCCAATTAGCTGAAGTTTTCCCTCAATTACATTGATTCGAAAAGGTCGTAGTTAATTTAAGTATTGCAAACTAAGGTGAGAAGAAAAACTTAATTTCATTCATACAGATTAAGTTTTCGTATCCTCCTTATTCTGTGTCAATGATAATAACATTATAAAATTTCTTCTTCAGGTAAGAATTTCATTATTAGTTTCAATGACACAGTTGATTACTTACTCTAGTATTGAAAGTTATGTTGAGTTTTTTTAGGTCTGAACGTATGTATGCAGCAAAGCCAACTAATGTGTATACATGTCAAAGCTTTCTAATATTTTAAATCATACCGCGCCGATGGGCGTAAATAGTTCCGTCTTTCGACCGCAACATTTCTGCGAGCAGTAGCTAGCGTACGTAGCCATGGAAGATGACTTGCCTTTGCCTTGGCAGCTAATCGAAATATGAAATTATGCTGGATTTTTCGAACTTTCGAATATTTAAAGAAAAAATATCATAGTTTCATAATGCAATCAACACTTCTAGCCTTTCCTTTGAGTTTAGAACTTATGTCTACCAATAGCGTAGATGAAAGCAGTCAAGAATATATTTATACATTAAGCATAATCAGAATTCTATTATGTAAAAATAAATAAAATATAATCTTAAAGATGATGATCATCGATATTATAATAATCCAAGAGTATTTTATTATCCTTAGCATAAATAACGGCCGCTTGAAGGGTGGAGAAAACATGTTTACCAACGCTACCAAGTTTGAATTCTTATATTATCCATCTTTATCCTTCTACCATCTTCTACTCTAAAACATTAAATAATATTATAAAGTTTAACTAGCTAAAAGAGTGGTTAGTCATTAACATGATTAAAATTCATTTTCGGTGCATAAAAGTAAACGAGTCTACTCGCAATTCGATTTTCCATCGCAATTTACTGTTTATTCTAATTAAATTAATTTAGATATAATCTACGATTTTATACATTAAAATTGTTCTGTTCATTAAAGAAAATTTTACTTTATTTATTTTCAGTAAGATATTTATCATTTAGCTGTTTAATTATTTTAGCCTTGTTAAAATCTTTTAGGAATATATCGCAACAATTTTAACAATCGATTTTTTAAGCTATGACATTTGCTAACCTGATAGTTTTATGGTGATGTTGTGAAGCATTCCTATTGACGATTAGTGATTAAGTTTGGTGATCATTGTGTCTATTGAGCATCAAGATGGGGAAAGGATTCAATAATTACATGTGTAAAAAGTTTTTCCACCCTGCTTCAAGAGATAACTTGAAACGAGTAATTATGATTTACTGTATAATGTCTATTTGTTCCATTTCTCAAGAAAAGAAAAAATTTTAATGTCCATTTTTAACGAAATTTTGTAGGTATGGATGGCCGAACAGAAAGCTGATGCTTACAAGAAGAAGCAGGAAGAATTGAGAGTGCAGTATGAGAAGGAACAAGATTTATACAATAATAAGTAAGTGTAACATTTGTGATATTTGATTTTTCGTAATTTTATTCTTATTTCGTTTTGTAAATTCCTACCAATTCTAATACTCTCGTTCTCTAGGGCATTGCTGAGTAAAGAAAGTAAAGACAAATTAAGTGTGAATTTTATGTACGAGCCCCCACCTGGTGCAAAAAAGGAAAGACAAAAGGAAGATGATGAACCTGAATACAAGTTTGAGTGGCAGAGGAAGTATAATGCTCCGAGAGAAGAGTAAGTAATCCCATGCAGAATCGGTTGAGTCGCCTGAATTTCTGATTTATATTTCTCATAGAATAACTTCCTTTGAAAGTGTGCTAGCTTATAAATATCGTTTTAATTGAAGTTACTGGAAATTTAACCGTGCCTGGGATTTTATTCTCCCTCAACTAGTAATCATATTCCTTAAATCTATCATTATTTCATTACTTGATAATGCAAACACAAACTAACAAAGTCTATGCTTTTTGACGTGGGTGCTCACCATAAAAATCTTGGGCTTAATTGCCTGTCAAGAATTACGACTGTCTTAGATGATATGAAATAAATTATGTGTATACCATGTATTGCCAGAATATCTTTTGCAGTGAAAATAAGCTTACACTTTAAGTATTTCTATCGAGTTTTTTCTGTCTTTTAACTGTGCGTCATTGAGTTTTATGAATGTGGCCTCCTTTGCATACTTGTGTATTTCATCCATTTTTAGCAGTTTAGCTTTTCATAACATTTTGGCTTCCTTTTATTATTTTATTTTCGTTATACACAGTAGTAACATTTTTATAGCTTGATAATTTAATTGAGTATATTATTGTGCTATTATAGTAAAATTCTGTTTATAGGTATTACTCAAATTTGCCTAAAATATCCGAAATGGATATACCCTCAATGCAAATCATGAACATCACAAGTTTCTTCCATAGCTACTATCCCTCCTGCACTCATTCTTCGATATGGTTTATCTTAATGTTGTTATCGATTTGAAATTGGGAGAATAACAGCAATTAAGGAATACATTTTCGACTCGTTCCTATTTATTTTCGTAATCTATTAGTTAATGCAGTGATCATCACATATTCTTGCATCATATGTGACTGGTGATATTATTCAGGAGATTTCTTACATAAATTCATCTGTGTCGTTTCTCCCGTTCATGATTTGAAAAATTGGTAATCCTTTCCTTTTTCCCTATGCTATAGCCTTTTTCTATTTAAGCTGGTATATTTTCATGACATTTCTCATTAGAATGGGTTAGATTCTCTTTTGAAGAAAATGTGTATCAGCTAGGAGATTCATTATGGAGTTTCCAGATGTTAAACCCCTAGAGAGAATCCTTTCTTATTTCAGATAAGGATTTACCTTTTACAGATGAAGCTGTATTGCTGTTATTACTTACGGAAAATCCAGATGATGCTGTCAGATGTGCCTGTGGAAATTCCCACACTACTTATTGAAAAACTATATTCTTTGCAAGATCTCATCATTCGGATCTTCAGCATTTGGCATTGGTTATGGGCCTCAGAAGTAACAGGTGGTTCTGCAAGGGCGATACCTCTCTGTAATCATGTTATACTGGAGGTAATAGGGGAAAAGAAATGTCTGGAAACAGAATCAAGCAACAGTGTTTCAAATTAGGATGTGAGAAAAATGGGCTGATTTCAATAGTGCCAAATGCTTGCTTAGATTAATAATTGAAATTGTGTATAGTATATAAAATATTGAATGTGCACATCCCAATAAACTCTTTAATATTATTATATGCTAGCCATTAAAAATACACCTTGATAGAGAAAACTTATATGAAAGAATGTATTCTTTATGTTATAGATTTCCCTACTTTCTAATTCCTCATATGCTTGTTATAATTGGGTGGTAAGGAAGTCACTATAGCTTAGTCAACATCTTACGTCATCTTTAAGGATATTCATGTTCCCTTTTATCATCTATTTGATGGCATTACTCTTCAAAAGTTAAAAAGATGTAGCTTAAGACATCAATCGGTATTTAAAGGTTTGTCTTCATAAAGATTTTTTTCTTTGGAATCAAGGAAAGGATATCATTTTTTTTGTCTCAATCGTTCTACATATATTTAATCTCAACTCCATTATTTATCTCAGATTCACTCTCAAAATTCATGTCTTGAAATTATTCTTAACCGGAATATCAAATACATACATGTAAATGAAGTTACTGTATTATTGTGCTTAATTGCCTGATTTGCTGAAAGATAATGGCAAAGAATATATACCCACCATAAATAAAGAATAATAAAGTTAGGAAAGAATATAATAATAATGCTGCTAAATTCTTTAGAGAGGCTATGCATATAAATTGTAACTGTCTCAAATTTATTAAACTAATTTCCTTTGTGGTACTGATTTTGGAGCTACAATTTTAACCAGAATCTAAGCTATTCTTATTCATTCATAATTTGTGATGTTTTCTTTTCAGTTATTGCAAAGACAATGCAGAAATTCGGGATCAACCTTTTGGTATTCAAGTAAGAAATGTACGGTGCATCAAATGCCACAAGTGGGGACACATAAACACAGGTATGAAGTGCTTTGATTGATTGAAACATTTTAGTGCTCTATTTTTTCTCCTTTGTCTGATTTTTATAATGAATATGATAATGAAAGGCAAGACTGTGGAAAGCCATCCTATTTTCATAGCATTATTCATTGTTTCCCACTATGCTGGTAACTTTTATCCTAGTGTATGCTATTGGGTTTTGAAACTGAATACTGGTGAAATTGTCTTTGTAAATAGAATAGAAGAAAGAATAGTCTAGTTATATCTTTAAGAACTATCTAGCAATATTTAGAATTGTATGCATTTCATATGACATAAATATATTTACCCTTGAAATGAAGTAGATATAGTAGGTATGTGTACCCAGTGAAGTAGAATATTATTGTAGGTGTGAGTAAAACTGGTAAAGACTCTACATTCTAGTCAACCTATAAGATAGTAATAATAATGATAAATACTAGATAACTACCATAATTTGTTGTTGAATGAAAGAAGACATTTTGGATTTGATTTATACATAAGAATTAGCAGTAATTACATGAAGGTAGAAATATACTTAGTAAATTCCTCATGATGTTATTTAAAAATCACAAAATACTGGTTTTAGTCTTATCACCATCATCAGGTTATGATTTAACAAAAAACTTGTTTTTTTTGTTAATTGAAGTTGTGTGAATTTAGCGTTTCTCCACCTTCATTATGTCGTTCCACTAATTCTTGTCAAAGATGAAGAATAATATCAGAATTTATATTTCTGCTTTATTCTAAGTTCTTTAGCTAAGATATTTTTGTTTTCAGATAAGGAATGTCCACTGTTCAATCAGTCAGGAATCAGCTTCGCAGTTGGTAGTAAAGCATCCGGAAGCTCTAAGGATGGCAACGAGAGTGGCAATCCTCCTCCTCTTGATGCAATGACGTTAGTGCAGCAAATGAGAGAAGATGGTCTTGCTCTAAAGCGCAGTGCCATGGGATTGCAGCAGCATGTTGAATTTCCACAATCACACGTAAGTTCCATTTTGGCCGCTTATTGTCAGAAATTGATTTTTAAATTAATTGCTTATTTTCCGTGCCTCAATACTTGTATTTAAAAGCTCTTGATTTATTTCTCCGCAGGACCTGATTTCAAGTGATGAGGATGACAAAGTCAATGACAGTGACATGCAATTCCTGAAGTCTCTCTCAACTGCTCAGAAGAAAAAGTTATTGAAGTAAGTGCATAAAGTTTTTGAATTAAAATTTTGTCTTCTTATTTCATTTTCTCCATAACTACCTGTATTTCAAACCTAAAATGTAGTCTTAAAACTAGTTGTTGGTAGTAACTGTGTTCTTTGTTAAAATGAGATTTTAATTTGGATATATAAGAGAAATCAAGAAAAAGTGGATTAAAATGTTTTACTTATACATATTTAGCTGGCATTTAAGTAATTATGTATACCTTGTGGTTGTGCAATTTAAATAATTTAACTCGTGGTTATATTTTTATGCACTAAGTTCCTTTAATTCTTCTTTTCTGTTTTGAGTAATTATGAATACCTTGTGGTTGTGCAATTTAAATAATTTTACTAATGGTTATATTTGTTGCACTAAGTTCCTTTAATTCTTCTTTTCTGTTTGTTTTACAATAGTTTCAGCAGCCCTTCATTTTCTTACTACACTTTAAAAAAGATGAAATCTATTTTGTTACACCTTTATATGCTTGGTACACCTGAATGTGATCCTTCTTTGTGAAATAGTGTACCTAAAAGATTGATATTTCATAAGTCATTTTAAATATAGATAAACATTATTTTAAAATTAAGAATCCTCTCTTATTTCCAACATATCTATCTTTAATCGATGTTCAACTTGGCTTATGAACCTTGAAAATTGCTGTAGCTTTTTGATTTCCACCTCTTTCCTGTTATTTTTAGAATGTCAAGTTATCTACTGGAGCCTCCTGATTGTTGTTGATTTTGTAAAAAAAGCTGTGGCACTTTTTAACATCTGGCATTGAATTCATCCCTCTCTTCCCTCAACTTCCACAATTATGCTTTCGAACATCTTCCCAGCATTTCCTTATCGTATGAACCCTTTTAAAATGTTTTCCCGATAACTTCATAAAATAAATTCAATATTGTTCTTCCCCATAATTTAATCTTTTTCCCACGTTTCATTACACACCTTAATTATCATGAAATAAGCCTCTTGAACATAGCTCCTCCAGGGCCATCCTTTAATATTGTCTTATTTAAGGGGAAAAATCTACAAATGACAATTAGTAAAATTAAGGGGGTGTATGTAACAAAATCCGTCATAAATAAGTGAGACTTTGTGGAAGAATCTTAATTATTTCATTTGAAGGAATCTCCAATCTAGGATATATTAATTTGTTTGTTCTTAGCACTTATTCACTTTCTATGGCCTACACCCAATGAAATATTATTGCCTAGATATAGATTTCTTGTTCAAAAACTTTATTACCTTGTACCTTTATTGTATTCATTTTTCCATTTCAGAAAATTAGAAAAATTGGAAAAGAGGAGCAAGAAGAAGGATAAGAAGAAGTCAAAGAAAAAGAAAAAGCACTATAGTAGTGACAGTGATGATGAAAAGGAAAAAGTTAAAAAGCACAAGAAAAAGTCTGACTGCAGTAAGAAAAGCAAACATAATAAGGAAAAGAAAGGCAAAGAATCCAGAAATAAACACTCAGACACTTCCTCGTCCTCTTCCGAATCATCCAGTTCATCAGAATCTGAAGATGATGTCAAGCAGCACAAAGCAAATGGCAGTAATCATGGTATCCATAACACAGAAAGAAACAAGAAGAAAAGGAACGATGAAAGAAAGAACATGGATGATGCCAAGTTGACAAGGTCTAGCCCTGCCAGAGAGGTAAAAATTAAAACTGAGAAACATCACAGCACCAACAAAGCAAAGGAATCTAATCATGAGGAAAGACGTCACCATAAGGGAGAAGTCACTGGAAGGCACAAGTCCGATGAAAGTGAAAGAATGAAAAGAAAGAGCTCAAGCAAGGAAGATGATGATCATGATCAGAAGGAGAGGAAGAAGAAACGTCACTCATGAACCCAGAATGCATCACTGCCTCATCATGGGAACAATGTCATGATCGCTGTTTTTGGAGTATTAAAGTTTTTGTATATGTGTTGTAAATTACTATTCCACTTTCTTCTACTTTAACTTTGAATGGAAATTTTCTTGTGATATTTTTATTAAATTATTATCATGTAAAAATCTTTTTTTATGCTTTATTTTATTGGCAATTACATTTGTCTTCCCGTTTCACATTTAATGGAAAAAACGTCAATACGAACAGAAAAAAATCTTATTCCAGCATTGAAATAAATATTTACAGCAAGTGAAACATACATGGATACGAATCAACTGAAGTCAAAGAGGTACTTTGCATATTACAATATGTAATCAAGCTCATATCTAATATACTGATTTTTAGGATCATTGGCAATTCGTGGATAACCAGCGACAAGTGCATCCTGACCTCCAATGTAAAGTGTGTTGTAAATTTTCCAGTAGACATCACGCACCTTTCTTGCTGGATGGAACAAACCCTGAAAAGATAAAATTAACAATTAATTCCTTGAACGGTAGCGTACCATTCCATTTACCCATACTTCGATGAGGCAAATGTCAAGAATGTAACAATAAATATATTTTTTTTTATTCCTACCTGTTTAAAACATGCATTTACAATAACTATTTTTGAGCTAATTAATTAGTTTATGGGCAAAAAATACTGCATGTTAGCAAAATAAACAACCAAGACAAGGTACAAGTATTAACTTAAACATTGTGCCAGATTATAGAGAAGGGATGAAAAGAATAAATTTATAAGCAGAAATAAAAATTTAAAAATGGAAAGTAAGCTTTACACCTGATGTTCCATTAAAGTGTTAAGAACTGGACATAACTTATTTAACCGATCAAAGCATCAACACTATGTGTTCATTAAAAGATGGCTCATAGTGTAATGTACAGCTAACAGCAAAAAAAAGTTACCACCCCTGACCCACCAAGAAATTCTAAGTCCAAAATTCGGGCCGGCGAGCCTTTCTCTCGAAAAGGGAGGGAGAGAAAAGAAAGATGGAGAACATGGTACGTTACGCTAGCTCGGCTCTCGCATTTGGATGGAGAATTTTCGTTATTTATATAATGATCATTTACTACTATCCATTATCTGCCGCAACATTTGATGTGTTAACGCGTACTA
The DNA here is from genome assembly GCA_947579665.1 of Sympetrum striolatum. Lineage (NCBI taxonomy): Eukaryota > Metazoa > Arthropoda > Insecta > Odonata > Libellulidae > Sympetrum > Sympetrum striolatum. The sequence continues at coordinate 81,237,785 of OX388345.1, forward strand.
TTTAATTTGACGACGATCAACTGGAAGATAACTAAAGAAATGAATCGAATTGAATGCAGCATTCAAAGTCACTCTCACTTTAATTTTCGATAACAGATTATTAAATCATTTCCAAAACAATACATATGAATTTAACTGAATACAACATTCGGTATCAAATTAACTCACATTTCGTTTTTCGAAAATCGATCGTATAAATCACTTCCAACGATTGATTATGCTCATCAATGTGAACGAAACCAGCAACTTTTCTCTTCTTCCTAATTTCAAATAGGCCAAAAAGCAGGATCTCGGATTCAAAAATGGCATTTGTCGTCAGGGGGACCGGCTGTTTATACTCACAAAACTTTTCGTGTATTCCGTAAAATATCTCAAAAATTCAATTCGGAAACAACAATAAACGACCAAAATAAGGTTTTCTATTCATTTACTCTGCTATTGGTTCTTGTCTCAATCTCGTATGACTATTATTTTTAATTTAATTTTGCAAAAGAAATGAAGCATGCAGAGACAAAAATGAACTTTACGTGCATTTCTCACGGAAATGCTTTGACTCGTCTGGGATCGAAGCAAGGACGAAGTGTCACCATTTTTTACAATATAAACACTTTCGTATATATATATATATATTTGAATGCAATGTTCTGTAAAAAATTCAAGTCAATTGACCGAGTGGTTTTCGAGTTTTGCGGGCACAAACATACGCAGGCTGAATTTTAATATATAAGATATGTGCATGATTCGGTAGATCACTGTAATTTGATTGCTTTTAGACACCTTTCGTTTAACTTTCCCAATTGAAAATCGTTCTATTATCAAGAGAAATAAGTAAGGAATGAACACAAGGAAATAAAAGTGCCAAAACTTCCACACAGAAAGTCGTATAACTTTGACAAAATTATTTATTTCTTTGTGTTTAGTTACCTATGGAGTTCCTCAAAGTTAAAGCTCATTCGATTGATTTAAATAACGAATATTCTTTTCTAGATTACCATTTCCCCTTACTCTCGTGACTACTATAGATTGTATAATCCATTAATTTGTAAAATTAAATTATCCTGATAACGACACTGTTGAAAAATTCACACAATTAGCTTCGACGCTTACTATCACTATCTTCAACATTTACATAAATACGCGATCCTCCATATGGCATGTGCCTGGAGAAAAGAAGGGAACAAAAATGTTACCTGCCCTTGAAAGGGTAGAATACCGGGAAAACTGTTAAACAGGACAAAACGGAATAGGTGGGGGAGAAGGGCAAGATAATCCTTTCGTTGCCAAAGGGGAATGGAAAGGAAAAACTTTCTCGTTGGGAGAAGAGTATTTGGGTTGCAATTTGCTTGATTCATTTTGATGTTATCTAAAATAATGTGTTCGCTAGCCTTCTCTGATATATGTTTAATTTTTAGCTCGCAATTAGAAGAATGACTCGAAGAAATAAATCTCTCATAAAGTGGGACTGCAGAGCAACAGATTAGAAATATTGTATGTTCTTCGGCCTAAAACTTACGAGATCTCACTGTTTATCTGATGTGGATTAAATGAAAATAATAATAAATAGCTTGATGAAACCACTGTCCTAAAAATTGGATCCATGGATTCCTTATCGTTTGAAAGTAATGGCTTCCAGTAAATACTGTAGTAAATGGCCAGCGGTAGACGTCCTTTTGGTAAAATTCTCGAAATTTTATTTCTCAAAAGTTACTCCTCTCGTATTTTTAGCTATTTATTGATCAACGAATCACCTCCGAAGAGAATTACAATTTGTTTATTTCAAAGTTCTCAGTATTTTAAGTAAAACCATCTTTTATTTTATCAGTTATGGAAAATGATAAGACCGCTATCCGTAGATCTGTTACTTTTGCATGACAATGGGTTAATCGAGGTCTAACCAAACCTAAGACTTGGCTAGAGGTATGAGTTTTTAGTACTCGACACAGAATGGGCAAGTTATTGCGTGTGTGTTACAGTAATGACGATTATAATTGAGTTTAAATACGTATTTAAATGACATCCTTATTTTTTATTTTATAAACCAGGTGAGATATACTAGCAAATTTTATAAGTGAATCAAGATGAGTTTAACGTTTTGGCTATCATCAACACTGAGAGAAAAAATATATTCACTTGCTTTTGGTGTTTTTTATATTAATTTTAAAGGTTCTTAAAATCTACGAAACTAATAACTGTGTCTATCTTTTAATGGAATAAAAGAATTGAAAACCCTATACATCCAATGATAGTAATAAAAAAGAACCAAAGGAACGCTAGTTTACGCAAATAGCTATCTCTTAAATTTTCCCGTTTTGTTGTTGATTGATTTGTAAGGATGTCCCAAAGGTTTATGAAAATCATTGGTTAGAAGAAATAGCGAAAAAGGCCTGAAAAGTTGAATGTAAATATTGAGAACGTAATATTGGAATTGGCATTTTACGAAGCTTAAGTTTCTACGGGAGTGATCTTTCTATGGTTAATATATGTTTAATTCTACTGCTGAAAGCAGAGACGGTCCGAGACATGGGCAGTCTGGGAGACCGTTCCCAGTGTTTGTGTGCTCTTCTCAGATCCCTTGAAGATTCTCAATGATAAAATTATACGCGTAGCTTACGGAATTTTAACGATTACACCCGGTCACAATATTTAGTTAAACTTTCTTTTATCCATTAAGGGGAACTAGTTCTAAACGTCTGCCTGCCCAGAATATCAATAATCTTCAGATTACCCCTTCCCGATGATTGTAATCAATTTCCTTCGCAATGGATGCAGCTTTCTTTGGTTCAAGTTCTCTGAATAATTTCCTTATAGTCAAATTGATTGAAGAAGCCGTTACTTTGTGAAATAGCGTTATATAAGAAATTTTGAATCTTTGTCCTTAGTTATTTCCGCCATTTCTTATAGTCGTTGAGCAATGACTATATTTTTACGGAAATTACATTTAGTAAAACTACTAAATCAGGCGTAATCAATTCGAGTTGCCCTTACATCGGTAACAGCCGTTTAATAATTAGAATTTAGGCTTCGTATTTTCCCTTTCCTTTTTTTTAATGAGAGGCCAGTTAAGTCCATCAGCCATTATCAGATACAGCACTAGAAATACTGACATCTCATACTTATTACCCATAATTACTCTTAAATAAGATGGGTAAAGCTTCCCTTCTGGGGAAATATTTCTTATTGTCAGGAGAATCTATTACTGCTGAATATTAATGCTGGTTTCATGGGCCTCGCCTATTCTTCCTTAAAACTTTTTGGTTTAAAGATAAGGAAGACATTTACGATATCTTGAAGGTGCAGAAATTTAAATGTGTGAATTCCTCGGCATTTATGATTAACTGGCGGAAGCTCTAATTATATGCATGAATGTATGCAAATTGTATGCATATTTTTATATGCCTATGTGATTATATCCTACTAATTTTCGAAGCAAAATAAATTTACAGTGATAATAAATAATTTCGACTATGATAGGTCTATTGTTAATGGTTTATGAATTTTGGATGTAAATGAACGATTTAGAAGTAAGTTCACATAACACCAAATGCAGTAGGTAAGGAAAATGAAACTTGAACACTGCCACAAAAATCGGAACTTTTTCGAATGGTTGATCTCATTTACATTCTCTCTGGCTGAACCATTGAAAAAGTATTTTTCCGGTCACCTTCTAACCTGCATTATTTTCTCTTAAAATGGCTTACATCGTTTTCTCAATCATGTAATTGAACCATTTTCTCAATCTTATAAACAGCCTACATCCCAGGATCTGTGCACATCACTTCTGAGCCTGTTTACCAAATTATCTTTACATTTTTAGATGTATTGCCTTAGTGTTGAAGAGAATCAGCATTCTCTTCTTAGTAAGCATAAAATTTTCCATATCCCCATTGTTTATTTTCCTATCATCGTCTCCATGCTTTATGTAAAAAATATATAAGTAATTAACTGTAACACCATTCATATTCCTTCATTGACGAACTTTTCATTATATTTCCGTCCACATCTAAGAATGGCATTTTCAAGCAATTTTCTATCTCACACAAATACCCTAAAAGATGCGTCGAATTTTAGTCGGACTGAAAACGTATCCTGTCACCACTACATGGAAGACCCTTTTTCTTTCCTCTCTCACCCCCACGGAGAAGCTACCTTTGTTTCGTCGAGAAGGCCGGTATGAATGGCACTCATATACCGTTATGTAGATGAAAACAAGGAGAGCAGAAATAGCACCAAAGGGGACTGACCGCTGAAATCCGTAGTAGCAGATTTAAATTTATTATTCATGCATGAGTGCATTACGTGTATATTTAAAAAATGGAGTTGTTATGTCTAAAATTGTTGGCTCATACCTTTTTCCAATGTTGAAATTATTAATCGTTTTAGCATTCAAACATTTATTTCGGAGAAGGTGTAAATGAAAGGAATTAAATAATTAGAAGTATATTATTCAATTCTTTTGGTGCTTGACTCGACTCTGCGCGACTAGTCCTTCTGATTTAATTATTCAAAAGAAATGTTCGCACATACAATATAAAGCGGTTTGTTAAAAGACTACAGGTTCGATAGTAGTAAGTCCTAAACGACCGGAGCCCTCGGCTGAGTATCCTTCAAGAATATAACTCTGTATAGACAATAATTATTTGATATATTCCTTAGCTGTGATTTACATGACGAAATACGCGACAACATGACCCTATTCTCAACGATAATGATTTTCGCAGCCCGATGGCGAAAAGATTATTGCGAGATTATAGCGAGGACAGATGGCCTATACTGATATCATCTCACATAAAGTATAAAGTGTGCTACTATTTAAATTATTTAAATCAAAATTCCCTGCAAATGTAAATGGCGTCCAAACAACGTGGCGACTTTCACAAATTCGTTTTCAATGAAAACTAGCAACTTATTTCCTATTCGAATTCCACTATCACATATCATTATTTTTAATAGCAGGTATTGTTTCATTATTACCCCATTTTTATTCTTATTACATTTTTTTAATTTCCCCTTCTTCCGTTGACCTAATTTACAGTAGTTCATATTCTCTTAATTATCGTATCATAATCTTTACGAAAACGTTCATCCTGCGTGCATGTGGAGCATTAACTGAAATAACCAATTTCATTCTAAATCTGCATTGATGGAATATTTTATGTTAGGAGGAGATATGAGCAGTCAAAGTAATTCATGTCCAATATTTTATGAAGAAGAGCGAATTACGCTTGAGATTCGAGCCGATTTAACGAAATACGAATTTAATACTTTCATAATACAATACTGCTTCTACCGCAGCAAAAGCAATGACTTTCAGCAATTATTTATAAAATATATATCGTCACAAAAGCCTTCAAAACGTGCCAGGCATAAAGAGGAAGACGAAAAGCGCGCTCAAAACAGAGAATCTGGAAGACTCGCCCTTCTCGAGTTATGCTGGTTGCATCGAAGGTGGTAACTTTTTTATGCTGCTAGCTGTACCTAGATTATGGTGTTCATGCCAAGTATGATCGATTGATTACATAATGGAAACAAGTTCCCTGAATAATATCCATTTTAATTTAGAACAAACACATACGACCTTTCCCTAACAGGAAAAATCCGGTTCGCCGGGATTCAACCCAGGACCTTTGAGTTGTAGAGTTATCATGCAAGCATACTAACCACTCCGCTACTGCGGCTGGTATTCATCATACCAATATAATCTTGTTGTATAACATTATTTGTAACTTGAATGCAATTTATCCATTAACATAAAAAAACAATACCTGTAAAGCATATTGAAGAATTTTGATGGGGCCAAGAGCAACCCTTAGGCCCTCAATCGAGTCCATAAATGCCTGGACAAGATGTGGTGAAGTTTCAAAAATGTTGGGCCACACATGATTGAGGAGATGGATAAGAGCATCCTCACAGCCAAACCCATAAACACCTAAAGCCATATGTTTTATTGCAGCACATGCTGTTTGCCTGTGAACCAGATCTCTGGGGGAAGAAAAGAGAAATTCAAATTACCATGTGTTTATTTAATAAAAAGGATAACAAAACCAAGTGAGATACTTGTAAAAACAACATTGCTAAGGTCAACATTTTCTACTAAATAAATTTAAGTGATCCAGATAACACACCAAGACTACTATTATATATAATGCAAAGTGGATGGTATTATTTTTTATAGATATACAGATAAGCAAATAATTTCTCATATACAAAATAGAAACTCTTATTATTATTGTTTACAATTAAATGTAATGATGGTAAGATTGCATGAATTAAGAAAGTTTCACATACCTGTCCATTAAAGCATCTTCCAGCAAAGGAGTCACAGCATAAATATAGTCTTTGCCCATTTCACCAATGTATTCAAATAAGAATGACAAGGATTTCAAAACACCATTTTGTACATTTAATTCTGGAACACGGTACTCATTCATTAAGGCAGGTAAAACAGTGAATGGAGAACAGGTCTCAGCAACAATAGCTATTGCCACAGTTGTGCAAACTCGATTCTGTCTCTCCTGTACTTTCAAATTGTTCAGCAACGTAGCTAAGACATCGTGAGGCCTAAAAAGAGTATTAATTAATAAACCTTAAAATTTAACGAGTAGATAGCTCAATTCTAAGTAATGAAAAGATCTTATTTACAATGTAAATTAACTACACACAAGCATGGAAAAGGGCAAATTTATGCAAAGGAAGATGATGGGAAACTCACCCAATAGCTTTAGCTATGTAACCAAAGGTGTTGACAGTTGCTCTTCTAATTGCCTTTTTGTGTGCTTTTAAGAGCTCAAGAAGCTCAAAACAAATTCTCATCCATTCCCTTGCTGACACATACTCTGGACCTCTGTCAGCAATCCTTCCTACCAAATCTATGCAGTTTTCTTGTACCTTTAAAATTACCATAAAATTATTATTTAGCATTTCAACTAAATATATTAACTAATTAATGATATTCAACATATTAATATACATTATAAATAACTGCATATGAATAATATAATTATTCAAAATTGATTGTGGTAATTTTCTCTTTCTTCCAATAAATACTACCTATATTATTTAGCAACATTAATAGTAATCAGTCGAACAGAGAGTTAAATCAGCATAAAGTGCAGTCAAGAATTTAAATGCTTCAAGTTATCTAGGAAATATTTACCTTTATTTAAGACCTCAATTTTTGAAGCACGAAATTTATTAAGATTACATTTTAAAATAAAATGCATCATGGAAATTCATTACTCTTTAAAGCAATACTTGCAAGAAAGTAGTAGCAGCAACACCTAAACCTCAAAATATTCTTTTATAAGCTACTAAAGCACTTACAAGTCAGTCTTTAATTTAGAGTAGAATGAATCTTATTTAAGCAAAGTGTTGAAAGGAGAAACAAACATTCTAATTTTAAACAGATAATGCCAATTGAATTCTCAACATAGTAATATTTGTGAGACTATGCAGGCAATTATGAAAGTAAAAGAATAAAACTTACATTCGCAATGTGAATTTTCTGTTACATACCTTTTCGTGTCTGTTCTTCAAAATTGGAGTCAACCTAGGTAGCAAATCTTTGATTGGTGGAGTCATCTTTGTCATACCAATAACATTGACAATGGCTTTAAGGGCCCCAAGAATGCTTCCGAGTACTTCTGGATATTCCTCACCCAAATATTCGTAGAGCACAACACCCAAGTGACCCATCAACTTCTCCTCCTGACAGGTCTTCATCACAACTGCAATCCTGGAGATAAGATCAGCTGCCTGCTGACGAACTTTAGCTGACTTGTTGTTGAGACGCCACAGAATGGTACCACAAATCTGGGGCAAGTATGGCTTGACTCGTTTCCCTAGCTGGTTCACTATTGTACCAAAACCATTCAACATCACAACATCTTCCGTAGTTTGTTCTTGGAATGCATACAAAATACCATCAATCAACTGTTCCTCTAACCTCGAGTCTACATCTGCAGCTCCAAGATTACCCATTATTTTCTCTATTGTTTCCATTACCATTTTACGATACTGTTCATTCTCATCCTTGAGGTCATCTACAACACGATTGATAATTTCTGATGCTCCGACTTTGTTGGCGATTTCTACTGTGGTGTCCACAAGCTGTCTGTAATTTCTGCGGTCCAGAGCCATTCTGTGATTCCAAAAATGCTTGAAGAAGTGAGGCAAAATCTCATCCTTGATGTACTGTGACTCTACACCATCAGTAGCACAACACTGCTTCACTACTTTCAACACAATTTTCTTCATTTCTTCATCAGGAGACTGAAACTCTCGGATTAGAATAAGCATCACTTCCCTAGTATAGTAGTTGGCATATTCAGCATCCATAAGAGGGATTAAATAACCAATAGCTTTCAAGAAGGCAGCCAAACCCTTACCACGATGTGTTCTGATACCCTTCCACAAAGGTTTCAGTACGGAGTCAAAGCTTTCAATACCGTATGGAGTGGCAGCTTCAGCTAAAGCTGCAATAGCCAAGGCAGTGATAGTTCTGACTTTCTGTTGTTCATCAACCAAACCATGTTCTATGATCTCAACCAAGTTCTTAAGATGTGGTAAAATAGCACAACCCATGAGGATAGCTATCTGCTGAACAATTTTGATACCAGTGTGCCTAGCCTGCCAAGACTTCTTACTTCTACACACAGCTTTCAGGAAAGGTAAAAGAGATGGAATACCTAACGCAGATGCCACTACAGCAAAAGCACGAGCAGTTGTGTTACGCACGTACTCATCAATGTTGTCGATATCAGGACGCATAGTGGAAATCATAGTTGCAAGACCTGCAGCTTTGGCCAAATTGGATATGATTTCACGACCCTCAACACGAGCATAGTAATCTTCATCAATCAACAACGGTTCAATCACGACAAGAATTTTGTGAACATATGGTCTAACCAAGTCATCAAGTTTGTACAAAATACGGTCAATAACTTTTACGAGAAGATGACGTTCCTGATCTTCCAAAGTAGGAGACATTAGCAGTGGCAATATTTGATTGAATAGTGGCCCAGCTCCAAATTCTCTGGCTTTGTCAGTTATTTGTCGCAGCGCAGCTTTTCTCATAGGAGGAGTACCGTTTTTTATTTTCAGAAGTAATTTCATTATTTTACGCTCCTTCTGCTCATCAGGACTAAGACTTTCTTCATCAACTTCTACAAGTAGTTTATCAAAATATTGTGCATCTTCAGGTTTCATAAAAGGCAAATTTCCTTTTGGCTGATTGTCCATATATTTGGCAGATTTGTCTTCTTGTTGAATAAAAAACCCTGTTGGAGTTCCTGCAATTGGTGTGGGTGTAGCAGTCAATTTTCTTGCAGGAGTTCTAATGGGAACATAGCCTGCAGGAGGTTGAAGGACCTTGTAACCAGCAGGAAACATAGAATCTAATTCTTCATCAGAAAGGGGACGATTTCGTTCATCTATTTCACGTTCCCAACGATATGCTTGCAGTTGCTCAGGTGTCATGGTCATTAAATGCCCTTGAAAATAAAAATTACACTTTAAGCATACACATTGATCATTTTTCTAAAGGATAAATAAAATATCGATACAATAAATTTACAATGAGATGAGAAAAAATACAATTCCTAGTGACCAATAGGCAATCTATAATGAATAGTTCAAAGATAGAAAAACACAAAGAAGAGTACTTCATGTTTTAGAACTTTAATAGATGATATCTTCAGTTCTTGATATTAATTGAGGAATATGATGTAAGGAACATAGACTTTTAATTTAAATTGACTGAATATTGCTGATGGCAAGAATATGAAATTGTTTTACAAGCAATTTAAATTGACTAGAGGTCTTAATAAACCAAAAAACATTAGAATAACGTCATAGAAAGAACGTCGTCTTTGAAAATAAATCTATCTCATTAAAATTATTTTACTTACCAGGAGTTGGAGTTGCCATAGCCATAGCTTTCGGTCCAGTAGGAGTGACTCCACTGGGAGTCATCATCGTAGGCGTAGCAGGAGTATGAGGTGTATGTGGGGTATGTGGTGTTCCTGGAGTCTGTGGTGTCATGCCACCAGGAGTCATCTGACTGGATGGCGTCTCATCCCAACGGCTTCTCCTCTTACTGGCAGATGGAGTTGGTGTTTCTTGGATCAAATCACCACCACCACCCACTCCAGCAGGACCACCAGTTCGATCTGTTCTTGGGGTTTCTGCCCAACCACTACTGTGACCAGGTGTTTCTAAAATTTCACAAAAATTCAATAAATAGACATATCTTAACAAATATCATGCTTAGAAATGCATAAGTAACCAAAAGTTTTGTTTTCCCACATTATTCTCAAAATTAATTCATTCAAACACAACATATATGACTAAAATCAGTGTAAACAGGATTCAAAATCACCTGTAATCAGTACATGCTTTCCTAAACATTTATAAAGATTCATTATAAAATCAAATTTGAATAAAAAGAAAAATTTTAAATTTCAAGAATTAATAAAGAAAAATTCACATGGAAAGCTTTAATAACTGATTATATGTCTTCTTCAGTTTTTTTACTGTCATGATACATCAAGAAAATGTTAAAGAGCCATTTCAAGGAAGGAAACGTACCTCTTTCAGTTTTAGGAGTTTCATCCCAACGATTACGCCTTGATGAAGCTGATATTCCCTTATCATGCCCTGGTGTAGAATGTCCTGGAGTAGCATGTCCAGGAGTTGCGTGGCCTGGAGTCGCTTCCCACATGCGTGTGCTCGCTCCTGGTGTTTCCTCTCCTCCTTTCCCATGGCCCGGAGTTTCATCCCAACGAGAATGGGCAGGGGTCTGCAAAGATTATTTTATTATGACTGAAACTATACAATTAAACACTCATGGAGGGATTCAAACACGAAATAATTCCATAATTTATTTATTTCTTATTGTAAAGTCCCTACAAACATCTGTTTATGGATTACTACAGTGGTCGACATAAATAATAGCATAGGACGAGCAAACAATCATTCCCTGACCAGAAAAATCTCTCTAGCCAAGACCTTGGGGTTAGAGTGCTAGCACATTAAAATGCTATCCTCTCCATCCGGAGGTCTAACCAGTAAAGGAGAATCAACCAAATAGCACCAGAAGATGGTACGCAAGGTTACTTATCTTCAATGAAATAGTGATGCTAATAACAAGCACCACTATAAAACTTTAAAATTCAACTAAAGTATAAAAATTTCCTTTTTAAGTTGTTACTAAACATATCTAGCTACTGTAAAAGCTTTGGTTACGGAAATAATCAAGTACTACAACATAATTTTGGAGACATCAATAGCTCATTATCTCAAAAAATGAGCAATTGATTAATACGATAATGATCAAGACAAAGAAAGTATAACTGGTTAAATTTATTTCAAGTCTATGTGAGAAAAGTCTTCTTATGTTTAATGACAGGAAATAAATTTATAAGGCAAATATAACAACAATTAACTGCTCACTTCATTTGCTTCTGGTGCATCCCATAATGATGCAGCTTTCTTTTTGGCAGCTGGAGTTGGAGTCTCATCAGCTGTTTGATCCCATCTGCCTCTCTTCTTCGGAGCAGCTTTTGGGGCTTCACCGTTTGAAACTGGTTTCAAGGTTCCATCTTTGGCTTTCTCTGCAAGCTTTTTGCGTAACTAAGGGAGAAAAAGTTTACAAAATAATGATTTTCTGTAACCTCCTTTCATTATGCGGTAATACAGTTCACATAATTATTATTTTTAGCATAAAATTTTCCATATATCTTACCTCAGTTTCCTCTCCCCTTAGCAACTGTTCCTTCATGATTTCAGTAAATGTACGGGATCCAATATCAGGCGTTTTTCCTCCTGTAACAAATAAAATAGTGTCACGCAAAGCGTGCCAGTTAGTTGGTCTCAATTAAGTTAATTCATGACCAAGGACAAATGAAGAATGTTTGAATTCCCAATACACAAGAGTAAAAACAAATTTAAGGCAATTCCTTAGCTTACAAAATGTTAGGATGATTCCAAAAACAAACAAAACAGAGCATTATAGGAAATCACAAAATAAAGGTACAATTACATGTATTATATTCTCAAGTGCATAAGATTAAATAGTTGCTTAAATGAAGTTTTAAGTATGGGACAAAAGAGAAATTTCAGAAGTTGTTTCAAGAAATTGTAGACAATTCAAAGCCAATCTGATCACAAAACTCATAACAGCAATGCTTGAACAGAACTTTCAACAACTGTCAAGGAGAAATAAATTGCGTAATTTCTTGAAACAAAATTGACAGCTTCTGAAATCTTCTGAAAATTACACAATACATACGTGATACCCTCCTCAAGTCACTTCATCAAGGTTTGGGCATATTTTCTCCCAGCATCCTGTGATTTGGACCTAGAAGTAACCTTAGTGATTAATAATATTTCTGAATTTCTCACACAATCACACACTCCTAGGGACTTAGGGAATAGAGCTACAGAAGCTTTAACCATTTAAGACATTCCAATATTGTTTTTTGTCGTGAACCAAAATTGGACTGAAAACTTCCCACAACATGATAGCACTGTAGTCTTACATGGAATCCAATAGCATCGTTCTTGAGGTCACAAGCAGCTACCCATTTTCCTTTGCCAGAAAACACAGTGTGTTCTTTACATGAACTGACCAATTAAATGCAAGTCTCACTTCCAAATTTACTAAGATAATCAAAGGATAAAGTACAAGCCATGTAAGTTAAAATTACTTTGTACTTTACAATGAAAGTGTGAAGCACTTTACACACACAACCACCACATGATCTATTTAATTTCTTAATGCCATACTTCAAAATCCTGTTTTCAGCAGATGAACTCTTGGCGTTGAAGGAATTCCTCGGAGGGGGAGAAAAAATTGGATATTAGTAGAAATTACTGATGAGACCCCCCACCCAAGAAAAAATATAATCTGCTAGTCGCTCACTTTTTTTAACGAATCCATCACTAGTGAATCCTCGCATTTTCCTTTTTCTAACACTGCAATTACCATACCAAATGCATTGTGACTATGTATTTCCCGAATTTGAAACAATCACAGAAAACTATAAAAATCAGCTACCACATTAGAAGCCAGACATGAAAATGATGAACTTTCATTACATACCAATTTGAACAAATCCGAAAAGGCAATCAACAAATTTTAATGCAAATGGCATGGCAAAAATGTGCTATGTTCGTACTTAAAATAACACTAAATTGAAAATTCTACAAATGTGAGATTTTGAAAGGTTAAGCCTTTGCAAAATAATTACTTATGTCATCAATGATAACTATTTCTTGTTGGAAATTAATCCTCTACACTCAGTTCATTTTGTGTGAACTATGGTAAATGTGAAATTTCTTAAGTAGCATTTACATAAAGATGTAAGCTGTCAAGTTCATTTCATTATAATGAAACATTAGACCCAACCATTGAGTTCTTCACTGGCAGTGCTTTAAATTTTATTATTATCAACTATTTTTATGACAATAACTTTGAACAGATCAAAGAACTCCCTCCAAAAAAATAAGAGACGATCACAATCTTCTACCCTCGTAAAAATGATATGTTTATATGAAGCTGTATTTACATACATAATGTTTATTGAAGTCTTTATGGTGAATACCGAGTCACAGAACTTATTACCATATTTTCTGGTAAATAGCAAACACAAACTTGATAACTACACCAAAAAATGTTGATTCTGTTATAGCTGCAGCACACACAACACGCATTTCAGATACTTCTTGAAATTCTGTTCACTGCAAAATAATATACATTTAAGACCTTTAGCCAATCAAAAATAAAAAAATCAAGCAACAGAATGCATCCTGGAAATAAGTTTTTTAAATTTCTAATTTATCTTCTATCCTGTGGTTTAAAGGCCTTTCAATTTTTCTAATTATATCCATTTTCAAATATTTATCGCACTTTGATATTGTTTTATTAATTGATACTTTCAAATACGTAACTTTGGCTGTATCTACCAGAAAATACAGTAATAGCTGCAAATTCTTGACCTTTGACCAAAACCAAGAAAAAAGACAAAGTATAAAATTTGTTTAGGGATGATTGATAATTACAGAGTAACACTCGGAAACAATTTTCTGGACATTGATGTGTTAAAACATATGTATGTATGTACAACTACCATAATATTTATAAAATGATTAACTTATAACCTATAGCCTAATATGATAAAAAGAAAAATGATGATGGGAAAAAAAGAATGCACAAGTGGTTATACCACATGATGAACCACTAGAATTCAGGAATGGGCCTAGGAAGACATTGCATACACTATAAATTAAAGCAATCATCTGTACAAATGCTCCTAACTTTGGCAGGATATTTTTACCTGCAAGATTTAAAAAAAAAACAGGATATCTAGTCTATTTAGCAATAACATGAATCATTCCATCCTTAAAATTATTCAGAAATTTCATTAGAAAAATATATATATTTACACCTAGAATGCCAAGGAAGAATCACGCCCAACTCTTAAAATAATTATATCCCCTGAGATTCATGATAGTGTAAAGACATGAATGAAACACTGCAGAAGAACTTATCCGAGAATATTCTATGTACTTATCATTCTGAACGCAAATATAATGGAATGTAACAGAAGACATTTTCAAAGTATATACAAGTTCAGATCTTGACTTTTTCCACCAGAATAGACAAAAAGGTAGTCAAAAACCTGATGACTGACAGCTCACCTTCATTATGTAAACTGCACTTCAAATGAAGTTTTAGTCAACCTTCTGATTCACTCATGCACACATTCATTCAACCTCCCATTCAATGAAACTATCAAACATTTCAGTGACAACCTTTGACCCAGCAAATCACTCTTCATTGTCGAACCATTCATCACAAACTTTTGCTTGTTTTTATTTTGAAATTTCAAATAGAATAAAATGCTGAGCCACGCTAAGAAATCACATCACAAATCAAACATATGAGCTCAAGGAATGCAGAACCAAATAAATGTGGAATAAGGGAAAATGAACAAACCTTCGGCAAAAGGATCCACTCTTTCCGGAGAAATTATCATCCTTCGCCTCTTTTGCCTGTATTCATCCTCTTTTTCCGCCACAGTGGGGCGCCTTCTCTCCGCAAACGGGTCATAATCTTTTTCACTCTAAGAAAGAAAAGCAAGGGTATTAAATTAGCTGCAAATTAATATTTACAATAGCTAAATACAAACGTAATGTAACATAAGAGATAAATCATTCTACATGACAACATTACACGCTGAAATGTAATGAAAACCATCAAATCGACATAAGTAAATATTTGGAGTAAAAATTACCTGAGCAATGTCATTTAGGAGAGCCGCAGGAGCTGTGAAGCCAGGACGTTTGTTTTGTCCAAATGAAACGGTGTCATATTCTTCATCCTGAAATAAAGGAATACTTTTAATTTTTGATTTCTATTTAAGAATCACAGAGTACAATTAATGTGCTAAACATAGCTGCATTTCTGAGTAACAAAATTCACTTGACAAAATTCATTCTAATACAGAAAAATAAATTAACTTTTTTAAGCAAATGAGAACAGATTGAGATGATTCCAAAAAGTTAATATAGAAAATGAAAGCCTGCCAGCAGAGAATAAACATAGCAAATATATACCGCCGAATGTTTATTTCTGAACAATGATCGCTGCGAAGATGACTTTGGGATCAGTTTCTTCCTCTTGAGAGAAATCACCCTTGGTAACACACACTTTCAATATTTAAAAGGCGCAAACGCAAGGAATTTGATCAAAGAAAATACTATAAAGGATTGCGATCACAGGATATAGCCAAAGTTTCGGGGAAAACAATCCGTCACTCAGTCATGCGCTCTTCATCTCATTGGATTTACATGCGATGGTTTCAAAATAAGTTGATGCAGGCCAGGTTTTACTGAACAGTAAACTACTTATAATAAATACATACACAAAATAAATTTTCTTCAATAATAACATACCTCCACTTCATCATTGGCGGCGATTGATGTAACATATCCATCAAATTTACTCCCTCCGCCATCATAAATATCACGATCATAATAACCACTTTCACCGAGACCAACTCGATCTTTTTCGGCAACTTCTTCTTCCTGAACTTCCTTCTTTTTTCTAGCTTGAATCTCCCGAATTTGTGCCTCGATATCTAGGAATGCAAAAATAATATTATCAAAACAGAAATGTGATTTGCCAATTTCAATGGATTGGCTTCTTTATTTTACTTGAATATAACGCAAATTGGAGTCGCTGAACAATTAATAATGTTCTATCTTGAGATTAGGTACTTCTTATTTTCTGATCAATTGAAATAGAATACCTACTGAAGAACAATTTAATATAATCAATAAAATCTTACCTTCGTGCGTTCTTGGAACGGTCTCCATTTTGTTTTCGGAAATGCAAAGTTTACAGTGAAATGTGTACTGCGCAGTCGGTCTCTAAATACGATAGAGGCGCCACGGTGGAATTTTATAATACTTCTCTTACCGCTATTATCAAGTTGCCACTGTTTTGAAACCTTGTGCTAAAGTTCGTCCATGCCGGATGATAGTGTCAATAAAGTATTCTTTGAACCGATGGCAAATTGTTGTATATTCCACAAGTTATTAGCAAGCAATAAAATTTTTCCTTAAATCAGAACTGTAATCAAAAAAGATATGATTCCTAGGTCGGAAGTGCAGGTTAAGATCAATCCAGTTTACTTTACTTCATCTCGTTCAGAATGTATAAGGATTTTATTTCCAATAGATTCAAGGAACATCAGATTCCTGCACTCTCTCTAAATCTTCGATGGCCGAAAGGGGTTACGTAAAAGATCCGTACATAAAAGAATTTGTAAGTAAAAATCCACGCAGATCTCCCTTGATAAATCTCGGATATTTCGCCAGAGCTGTTGCCATTAATACCACTTTCAGCTCTTTCCTGGACTTTGCTGGTTCCCAAAAATGCCAGGTATTGAAATATCATGCTGTTACTTCCAGGTTTAGAAAGAATTGGTGTAAGATATTTTGCAATTATCATATTGCAGATTATATCGTGTGGCGCAGGTTTTGACTCGAGCTATTTTGTACTAGCTGGATCCCAATCTCTCGCTTCGAACGTGATATTTGTGGAAATTGATTTTCCTGAAGTTGTTACGAAGAAAAAACTTTGCATTGATAACTCTCCTCTTCTGGGGAACTTTATTGAAGATTGTGGTAAGTGGAGTCTTCTATCCGTTTGAGATTAATACTTCCTTTTACCTCAAACCAGATATTTTGTTTTCCCAGGAAAAGCATTGAAACCCTGTGAAATAAATGGAAAACAGTACAAACTTATCGGCTGTGATTTAAAAAAGACGGATGAGCTGTTCGTGTGTTTGCGAGATGTTGGAATTGATTTTTGTTTACCAACCCTTTTCTTTTCGGAATGTGCAATTACCTATATGAGAGAAAATGAGTAAGTTTATCTACTGAAATTTTATCACTACTGTGGTATGTTTAATTCACTATTAAGAATTTAAAATCTGTTATTTCTTCTTAGTTTTTATGCAAATTTCAAGTCCTCAGATGCAAGAATCGACCGCTTTTGAGTTCATTTTTATCAGAATATTATGAAATTAATTCTCGTAAATAAGCAAAATAAAATTTTAGAAATTTATAGAAAAGAATAAATTCAAGAAGCTGCTATCTAAATTAATATTAATTAATTAAAACTATTGGCTTTTAAAGAAAATTCAGTCAAGACCTTAAACATATGTCTGTAAAGGTAGATTGAGAAATCAATTATGATAATTGCTGCCAGAGAAGCTATGCATGATACCCAATGTGCGAATCAACGGGGGGGAATTCCTCAGCCAGGGAAATAGTTTTAACTGTTGATGATAAAAATATTCTTCCCTGCCAGGGAAAATTGTTTCCCCCCTCTCTTGCTTTTAGCAACTTCTGGTTACTTGTATTAGTATGTACAAAGGAGGCAAATCCCCTTAAATTGCAGTCTTTCGCGAGATCTTTCAATATCGTAACAGAGGAAATGTTATTTATTTTTATGTAGGTGGGCAAAGCATACCTATATTTCAACCATCAGATATAATCTGTTTGGTCATACCGAAAGGGGATTAATTAACCCCCTAATCTCCTATTGTTTACTTCTCTTTCAATATAACGTATTTTCTTAAAGACTTATAAATTACAAAATCCAATTTCGACATTTCTTAAGGACTATGGAGAATGAAATGAACCAATTTGCTAATATTATAGAACAGCTTATACCCATGTGTATTGACTCACAATACCACCTATATTCTTTTTCTACTCTAAACATTGCATTTCATGGAATACAAAATTTGCTACTGGTGCTTTTGAATCATCATCATCTCTTAGGCCAGAAAATATCTTGTGAGTAAATTTTGTGTGAAATAAAAAATGGGAAATTCAGAGAATTTTGTTAATTGATTTTATTCAATGGATAAAACTGACCTTTTGGCTTTTCAACTGCTTCAGCTCCTTGATCTCTGAAACCATGAAGTATATTTACTGTCCAAGATCTCCTCCAACATTCTCTCCCCCCCCCCTTCTTTCCTTGGATTACTTTGCTATGGACTTTCAAAGAGATGACCATTTGAATACAACTAATGCATATTTTAAGTAAATAAAGGTCTTTCCAAGCACAAAAAAAAATTAACTCCAACATCTTACAAGATTGATGTAATTTTCTGTGTATTTTTATCTGGAGTAAAGATATAAGTTCTAGTGCAGAAGTTCATGACCATATTCCCACAGGATGCATATGGCCCTCAAACATTTCCTACGTGGCCCACAGCTTTTAGAGGAACTCATTCTAAGAAAGTCATAGGATGCATCCATCATTTGAAATTGAATTAAATGTTCAAAATATTTTCACTATGAAAGTATTTTCTGTAATGCAAGTAAGTATTTCATTAGCAGAAAAAGAGAACTTTTATATATGTGAAGAGTAGTTTTCTATCAAATTAGTTATTAAATATATTTAGTTATATAATATAAGTAATAAAATTTTTTTTACTTGAATGGCTACAGTTATGCACCATTGGTCTAGTGGCTTCAATACAGACTATTTCATGAACCACCAGTCTCCTGCTGGTAGCATTTTTATCTGGCTAGCCACAAATTTCAGGATATCTGAATCTTACATTAACCTTCCTTGGTAGCCGAGTGATTAGTATTCTAGCTTTATCACTCAAACACTAAGTTCCCGGGTTTAAATCCTGGCTGATCAGGGAATGGCTGTGTGTTCATCTATTGTTGCCGTTGCCTTGGTTAAGAACCTCCCCATGAGCTCTAGAGGACTTAACCAAATTACAATGGCTACAGTAAAAAATAAGTAAAGCCCGTGACGAGATATCCCTACGAGGGGACTTGGCCTAGCCAGGCGGTATTCACTGTGGGTGACATGTGGTCAGAGCATCAACTCCCACTCCATTCTAATTGGCTTTTCGTAACCTGGACCCACTACCTTTTAATTCAGGTAGCTTTCCAATTCTTTTGATGCTGGGTAAATATCACCTCCACCAGGAATCGAACCCAGGACCGCTTCCGCCGAAAGCGAACATGGCCACCCGTGGGCGTACAAGGGCTACAGTAGCAGAATAAAAAAACTTGAATTTGTGTACTGAAACGGTCACTGAGATGAAACTGTTTGTGCCAAATGTCACATAAAATATTTTCGTATGACCAAATGCAACGCAATTTATCAATCTTTAAACCCTGTCAACATGGTGCTGATTCTATTTTTTATTAACAGTTAGTTTCAGGGTAATTTTCATTAGAATAAATAAAAATTCTTTGTTGTTTCCATTCTGAGATATTACTAACAACTACCTTACAGGTCAGTCAGTTAATTAGTACATACTATAGTCATACTATATTCTTTGTGTCATACTTTTTCTATTTTTCATCAATAGATAAGCAGTTCCCTACCTTAATAGTCTCAAGTTCTATACTTCCCATCTGCTCCTATTGGTGAAAACATTGTTTGTGTCGCTCTCTTTACCTTTCACTTACTTTGTCCCTCTTACTGCCTATATTGCTGCTGATTTGGCTATAGAGTTGAGTTCTCTTTGCTGCTCAAGGTTTTTATCCCTGATTTCCCCTGATGGCTGATTAGGCCAATTTCCATTCCATAATAGGAAAGACACACATCACCTTATTCATTAATTGTTGAATGAATGCTGATTAGTTTTGATGGAAATAGGAAACTTTTCAAATGAAATTCAACTGCTTACTTATTCATTTTGTTTTTATTTTCTTTCATAATCCCAAAAATCTAAGTAACATATATTTATTAGGGAGGAAAATAAGTTCACCAAGATCCTTTACAGAAATGTCTTTGATCAGTCTTAATTAGTTAGTGGAAGTAGTATTGTTAAAAGTGCTTTCACAGCTTAGGTTGTTTCACATGTGGGCTCCCACCAGGAATCAAACCTGGGACCGCTTTCATCAAAGGAAGGGGTGCTCTGCAAACGTGATGTTCCCCTTGTAAGAGGTGCCATCTTCAATGGATCCTCCACAGTACACCATGTTCCATCATAGCATCAGAAATGAATGGGAGAATGTGCCATCATGTAAGCTTAATTGGATAAAGCATCCACCCAGCAAGTGGAAGATCCGGGTTCGAGTCCTGCGGCTGTAGCAGACTTTTTCTGTTTCATTTTTTCCCCTTGAGAAGTGATGTATGGATGTACCAATTTTCTTTATTCCATATACCCCACAATCATTCATTTTCTGGACCCTTACAGTGGAAGGTAATTAACAATAACAATGAACTATCACACACAGCCATTCCTTAATCGGAAAAATCCAACTAACCGAATTCGAACCAGGGACCGTGGGATTGGAGCGATAATATGCGAGCATGCTAACCACTCGGCCACCACGGCCGGTTAATTCGCTAATTATCTATCTGTTATTGTAACCTCCCTGAACCTTATTAATATATTTAAATTAGACAAATAACCTGCAGCCTTATGTTGACGGAACTTTGTTCTTTTTTTAATATGTAATTTTATGATATCATAATTTGTAATTTCCTATTTCTTTTGTTGCAATTCCCGTTTTTCCCAGTTAAATCCTCATGAATTGCTGGATAATGCCAAAATGTCTGTTTTTCAGATCATCTCAACTAATCCAATGGGCTGCTGAAAATTTTGAAAATGCCTCCTTTGTTAATTATGAACAAATTCATCCGGATGATGGTTTTGGGTTGGTCATGATTAACCATTTTAAAAAGTTGCATAGCCCTCTACTGTCTATTATTGCATATCCTAGTATATCATCTCAAAAGGAACGTTATGAAAAACTGGTAAGAATATAGAGAATATAATGGAGGATGCATTGTCAAGCAAAAGTGGTCATATAGATTTTCATGGCAGCCAATTTTTCCATCATTTCTTTAAATTATTTTTAGCCTAATGTTTTGGGCTTTCATACTATACTTGATTAGAAAATTCATGACATCCTACCCAGCAATTCTCTTTCTGGGTTTTTATTTATAAAAACAATAAACTTTTAGAGCTAAATCAAACATTTCTATGGCTTTGCCCATGTAAAACATCTAGATGCAAAACTTTTCATTTGTAATTTTGAATGCAAAATCACAAGCAGGAATTCTTTTCATTCTCCTGAATTCCTTTCATACCTTGTTATCATTCAATTTTGATAAAATTTTAAATTATTAACTTAAATGCTCTTGTAAATTCAATAAAATATTTATCATATTATTTTATAATTTGCAGGTTTAAGATTAGTCTTTATCTTTTCTTTTTAGTCATATTTTAGATATTTTATTGCCATTTTTCATTTTATTACCTAAGCATAAATTAGGTATTTCTGTTTACAGGGTTGGTCATCTTGTTCCGTTGAGTCAGTTATGGATATATTTTCTCACATTGTTCATGGAGAGGAGTATACAAAAATTCTTAATCTGGAACCATTTGATGAATTTGAAGAATTCCATCTGAAATGCAGTCATTACTCCCTTGTTATTGCCACCAAAGGGAGTCTAATGACTTGGAAACCATTGGAAATAATCCCTTCTCATATTTTTCAACACAATTATAATATGCAGTGCAATTGGACTTTGTTAAAAACTGATTTTCAAAGGTACTACCATGCCTCATGTGTAGTAAATAACAGTAATATTTTAGTTGTTGGAGGTTTTGGGCCATTACAAAATGGTGGTAATTCCAGGATCTCCGTCATTTCTGTAATTAAATTAAATGACTCGAGAGATGTTTCTTGCATCGAATCCATCCCTGCAGAAGGAACAGAAAGTGTAGATATTGCTAGAGTGCATCATAGTCTAAATTTCACCTCTGATGGAAAAATTATTGTTTTTGGTGGAAGAACTTCTCCTTTGAAACCCCTCTCTAGCACCCTGAAACTGTCATTAAAACATGGAGATGAAGATCAAAGTGTGGAGTCAGTAAAGGTGGAGCTGCTAGATCAGAGTCAAAGTTGCCCCTCTCCAAGATGGAGGTTTAGTGCTGTGATTATCAAACATGGTGACAAAGAAGAGCTTATGGTATTTGGAGGCAGAGCCAGCTGCAAGGAAGTATGCACCACTTTATTCTTATTATACCAATTTAATTTTAGTAATTTATGAATACCATGACTGAAAATAAGATCAGTATTTAGTTATGTATTGTATTTGATGCCAAATTAGGTGCACCAGCATGTAGGACACTACCCCATTTTTACGGAGGCAAACTCAAGGAAAAGGATTTAACAGTATGGTTAAAACTTAAAATGAGTTTTGTTTAATTTAAAGTTTCAGTTTTCACATTATTTCTTCTTGATCATATTTTACAATCGCTCAAATATATATTAACTCAAATGCATAATGAATAATCCTTTTCTCAATAAATATTTTAAGTGTTTTCCAAGTCTTTTCTTGAAGTCTTACAAATTGTTTTCATTTTACATGAAGAGAGTCAAAACGTACGTCATGTTCACTTTAAATTATATCTGGATAAGGAAAGATTGTTTTCAAAGATTAACTATTAATAGTAACAATTTGTATATCTGGTTTGAAATGTTTCTTGTTGTTGTTAACAATTACCTGACCCTTTCTGCATGTTGACCCATGAACATCTTCTATGGTAATTAATCCAGGAAAGGTTAATTTTAAATTTTCCTGTGTCTCTTTACTGAGATGGTTGCAGTGGTTATTTATTTGAATCTGCTTTTTCATAATGTTTAGTTGTTTTATTAAGACATGGATTGAAATCTAATATTAGCAGCATAATATCTCACCTAATTACTAACTCTGATTCTTAACCTCTTTCCAGTCCCTAGGAGACCTCTGGGTTTTAGATACTAAAACATTGACTTGGCAAGAAGAATTATTCGAGAAGGGACCTGAACCTCGCTTCTCTCACAGCGCTGCTGTATGGGCTTCTGAAAAGAAAGTGCTTATTACAGGTGGATTATCCTTAAAAGATTGTAGGAACTCTCCTAGCCCTCTGTGGAGTTGGGATTTTGTTAACAGGAACTGGGAACAGTTATGTCTTGGAGAAGTGTCACCCTCTCAGTTCTCAAGATATGGACACAGTTCGCTGATTATCACCAGTCCCAATGGAGATGATTTGCTCTTAATGATTGGCGGAGTAAGCACCTTTACAGGAAAACAGTGTGGGATTGGAATATTCAATCTATCAAGAAGGATTTTTAAGGAATATGCCCTACCAGTGAGTCAAAATTGTCATATTACTAACTTATAGAATGTTTTGTAGTCTATCTGTATCTTCTCTACTGTGTTGATTTATTCATGCTAACATGTTGAGTGCAGAGGACTGCTCAAGCAGTCTGCACTGGCCCCAACTGTTGGTGCATGGTTGGTGGAGTGTTCCCTTCCTGCATTGGTTTTATTGCTGGGAGAGGGAACTAGCCATATGCCATCAATGGATGGCTCTTTAGCCGTTAGTTGAAATTCAGCAATGCTTTGCATTATTATATATTTTTTAAATTAGTCTGCATCAAAAGGGTTAATGTATCAAGACAAAATTTTTATATTTATATATATATATATATATATATTATTTATAATATATCAAGACAATTTATTTTAAAAATCATGATTTTCGGCATATGAAATGTATTTGTTAAGAAAGAAAAATTGGGGCACGGCTGTTAAGGAGTTAGTTAATTCTTCATTTTGTATCTAATTACTCCTGAAGAAGAATGCATCACATTTGTAGTACGTATTGAATGATCTCAAAAAGTGCGGTGTCCTTTCTTGTTTTCTCGGAATACCAGGGAATGAGAAGAGGAATGTAGACAAAAATGGCTATTGGACATTTTAAACCTCTAATTAGATGTATTTGTAAAGGGGTCTTACACATGTTAGGTAATGCAAAATTCTCCAATTTTTTACCCCCCCCCCTCTCCCCCATGTAGCAGGACATAACGCAAGGCAGGACCCCTCCCCCCCTCCACTCTGTTACATAACGAGTGCTTTGTGAAAACTTTTGTGCTTATATTCGGGAAAGAAAGATTTTTAGTTCCCAATGATAATTCACTTTTTAATAAACAATTTCAATTTTAAAGGCCTTTCAAACATTTCACCTAGATCCGATGCCATGACCTGTTGATAATTAGCAATGCACAAAAGACAGACCCGTGCAGTCTACCTCCCTCTGGCTGCTTTCGTTTTTGACACCCTTGCTCGCTAGGATCAGAGCTGCCAACTTTCCCCAGTGAATAATGCGCGAGTTTTAAATTCAAATTTTAAACATGCAGAAGTTTTGCTATTTTTGCAGTTCTAAAACCGTGATGTAACGCAAACCTTGATGCCCCAAATACCGGGACCATAACACCTGGCCGGACCCCCTCCCCCCAAATTGCATTACGTAATTTGTGTATGACCCCAAGTGTATTTATCACCTAAAAAGTCATGATTTTCAGCTAATTAAATGCAGCTAGTACATGCTGGACTTGCCTCAGAAACTGCATTTTTTACGCTTTGTTGCAAGTTGGATCTTTTGAAAATAATTCTAATTTCAAGGCTAATTCTGCAAGTAAGAGTTCATATCTTTAATGTTGAATAATTTTATCCCTTCATGTATTATATTTATGTCCCTGATTTTTTTATTGTTAAATATACTTATTCATTGATTGACTGACAGTTGTACTGCACATCACTTTCCCAGAAGTCAGTCCCATATGTAATCTCCCATCATGCTCTCTTAGTACTATGTTGGTGGAAGTATTTGGCGTTCTCGTCAGAGTATTCTCCAATGTTACCATTTAGATTTAGATCTGTTCTCTGCCAGTGGCAGGGGGCGTAGTCACACCAACATTCCTACCTAATCTACCCTATTAGCTTCTCAAATAGACCAATTGATAGAACAATCAAATCTGTCTCTGCGATCTCTTCTTATAAATGTTTTGTCGATGCTTCTTGGAACTCTCTTTATATTCTTTGCTATACACCTAATGACACATTTTTCATGAGACCGTAACATCATTTGAAAGTTTAAAAATTTACATAAAATTTGTTGGTAGTGAGAATGTGAGAGTTTTTAGCAAAATGCATTCAGAAATGTTGCTGCCTGCTGGTTTCTGTTCTATTTGTATCGAAAAAATACTCCAAGAAGATAGTTTCTGTTAAAATACTTTTATACTCCTAATATGTTTCTTGTGTAAATTTAAATCCCCTAAGTTGAAGTACAATGTCAGAGAATGGATTTATACTGAAAACTTGTCTAACATGGTTGTCCTTGGAAATTCTACAATGAAGTTAATTTGTCTATTTTTCTCATTGCTTGTACAGAAAATTCATTCTCTATTTTCTCTATTTTGAATGTCAGTTACATATCTTTGTGCTATATTATATATTTTTTCATAAGCTTCACTTAAATTTCACTATTTTTGTACAGGATTATCAAGATTATCATCAGAAAATGATGAAGTTTCTGAAAAATGTGATGATGAAAATTCAACCTCATAAAATTTATTGTAGTGTTATATTATTTATTGCCTAGTTTCTGTGGTGTAACACTTTATTTAATGCTGGAAAATCAAATATTATGATAGACTTCATTACATTTTCACTGAGTGCCTCTTAACTTAGGAAACTTGTATACATTATTTTACTTATTATAACTTTTGAGGTACAGTCCTGGCCAATAGAAACGCAATACCTCCAATAATATTTGCGGAGAATCGAGGAACCTCTTGGAAGGAGGTCCTTTGAGAGTTGCATGTTAACAGTGTAAGCGGCAGGGAAGGGGCTCTGGCTATTGAGGATGGGGAGAAGGCAAAGCATTGTTCTTTCTCATGATTTTCCAACCAGCATAGAAACATATGGGAAGAAGAGCTCCGTAAATAGGAACATTCCACAGAACTTGTGGTCCAAAGGATCAGCGGAAATTAGAGACAACCAAATTAAATTAACAAGGAAGAGGATGGGTGAAAATTGCACATTAGGATGTGTGCCCAGGAAAAACCCAAGGAGAAACAGACATGGAAAAAAGGCCGGGAATCGAACCAGTGATCTTCCTCTTTCCGGGAGAATGCTTTAACCAGCTAAGCTACCGAGGCAGAGCAATTCAACATGCCATTTGGGGGACTTTGTAGGGAAGGGCAGTATGAGCACTATGTTTAACTTTCTATACTTTTGATAGACTAACCTTTTCTCGCTCAAATCTTACTTGAGCTTATATTCCAAGTAGATCAAACAATATCCATTCCTCATTTCCGTGCATTGAGGTAGTTGTAATGCTGAGATAATCTGAGAACCTCTTGGACAGAGGAAGTTTGAGAGTTATGTGACAACAATGTAAGCAGCAGGGAAGGAGCTCATGGTATTGGAGATGGGGAGAAGGCAGAGCGTTGTTCTTTCTTATGATTTTCCTAAATTAGGGACTCACATCAGCACAGGAACATATGGGAAGATGAGCTCCGTAAATACTTTTGTGGTATACTTGAGAATTAAATTTAGTAGATATTATTAATTAATTAATGTCATTATCATTGCTCTTATTATCATAAATTAAATATTAATATTAAAGCAATAGATTGGACAATAGAAAGGGAATGCACCCTTAGGGTCAGCGATTAATAACTGTTGGGGTTAATTTAATTCATTAAATATGTCATTCTCTAAATTGGAAAACGACTTCTTATCGGTAAAAACATGGAAACCGCTTTTTGTTAAAGGGGAAAAAATTCTTATTATCAGTAAAAATTTGCGACGCTTGAATCAGAAAATTAAAGATAGGATATATGTGACACAGCACACATTAGAGAATGTGATGCTATAAGCAATTAAGTTTAAATTTAAAGTAGAATGGAATGTAATTTTGGGCTTAATTACAAATTGTAGAATTTCAGTTCTGGAACCATGTTCATGTTGCTCAGTCATGGGACCATAACCAAATCATGTGCAATAAGAGCTGTCAGAAAAGAATATAAATTATTTTGGTGGGAAACTACTTTTTCATTGTAGCTGATATGGCAGACTCAGTTTTCTCATAGAATCAAAGTATTCGAAAGAGATTTCTTGGTAGAATTAAAAAATAAATCCCTGAGATGTTACAGAAATTCAGTAATAATTATACCCTCACTTCCCAATGAATTAATTTGTTGCTTACCTTCTATTTAATATTTTTTCTCATTATTCTTCGATTAGAATTTTTTTAAAGTTTCATATAGTATTTTTAATAAAATTGAATATAGATCATTAAGACATGTTAATTGATTAAATAATCCATCAAAATCCATAGATTTATACACTCCGCATTTCTATCCATATTCAGAATGATTTAGATTAAGCCCCAAGCACAGGCTTCATTTTCAGGGAATGGAAAGTCCTTGCTTAATGAAAACATGGTGAGAATGGAATCCTCATTGACAAGATGTAGGCAAAATTCCCATGTTATCAAGTAGCCCTGCCTCTTTACCTTGCTTTTCACTCGTCCATCTCTCTCGCAAGCCACACACTTGCGCTGGAGATTGGGTGTAGATTTATGTAACTTTCGATTTTGGATATATTTTAAGTGTTGCATTTCTATTGGCCAGGACTGTACATTCTTAATTCTATAACTCTTTTCCGGAAGATATATTTAAAAGTCGCACGGATTAGTTATCACAATTTTTTTTTGTCCTTTTACTTCATTTACTTACAAGTTCGAGTTTTACAAATACTTTGGATATAGAATTCAGGCACCCCTGATTCTCTGCCTTCAGTGCACCATGAACAACTTTCACTCCCTCTTACAGCAGCCATCTTTCATAAACCCTAGGCATTACGGTTAGCTTAGCTGAATGTACAAAACTTGGAGGTACATGTATATGACTTTTCCTTTTGTTTCCCTGCCAAAGGGACACTATCCTCTTCATCCCTTGATGAATATTGGGACTATATTTCTGAATTTCTCTGTATGTATTTTACAAGAATATATACGTGACAATACTGAGTCAGTAGAAGTTATTAATAGCGAGTTTTAGCAGAGGCCATCAATACAAATTTAAATTTCTAGTAATGCTGCTAATAATTTTTCCTTTGCAGGAACTTAATCCAGAGTATCCTATTCTACTGTTCAACCATACTTGCCATCTGCTTCCAGGAAATAACGGTATCTTAATTGTAGGGGGTGGAGGAACTTGTTTCTCTTTTGGAACATCTTTCAATCGTTTCTTAATTAAGGTAAATTTTGATCAATTTTTCTAATAAATGGCTTTGTAATTACTGTGTTGTCTATTAGTTTAATACGAGCTCTTCCACATCATTGAATGAAAACATTATGAATCAATTATTTGCCATGGTTGTAAAATAAAAAAATTGGGGTTATATAGTAAGAATCCGCCGTAAAACTTATATTATGAGATTACTTTATTAGTACTTTTTAGTATTTTTTAAATGATGTTATAAACATGGATGTACACAAATATCTTCCTTTGAGGGCTTAGCTCAATGGATAACAATATTTTTCTTTGGTAATTTATTCTTGATATAATGGACCACAATCCACATCTCCTCCTTCAACATATACCGTTTTTGTTTGAGTATATTCTTCTAAAACTGCCATGCCATTTTCACGTCCCAAACCACTTTTTTTGTATCCTCCAAAAGGCAGTACAGGAGGATATAGGTTGTAGGTGTTTATCCACACAGTGCCAGCCTGAATCTGTTTCACCACCCGGAATGCCCTTTGTATATCTCTGTAACAGTACACAGTTCCTGATTAGACATTGTACAAATTCTTTGCCTTTCAAGTAATTAAGATACTTTTTATTTTCATTAATCTGTATGTATGAAACAATTCACATCCAATCACCATATTCATAAAAAATAATTCACATGTAACCTGAAATATTTCGAGAACATCAAATTGATGGAAATATGTGAATCAGTTTCCAATAATGTGATGAGGTATTTGGTTTAATTAACAATTATTTACACAGCCTGGTTATCCTCTGAGAGGTCAAAAACTATTTTTAGTACCATGTAGCTTACACAGCGTAATTTAAACTACATATGTCAAACATTGTGACATGATGGCCTTCATCAATAATTTATCATACAAAAGACTGACAACTTCCAGAGTAATAATTGCTCAGCTAAATTGTTTTTTTTTTTACTTTTCATTACAGCATATTATTTTTTTAAGACCAT
This sequence comes from Sympetrum striolatum, assembly GCA_947579665.1. Classification (NCBI taxonomy): domain Eukaryota; kingdom Metazoa; phylum Arthropoda; class Insecta; order Odonata; family Libellulidae; genus Sympetrum; species Sympetrum striolatum. The sequence goes on from OX388345.1 coordinate 81,267,411, forward strand.
ATTCTATTATGAGTATTATTTTGAAGTCTGTATTTACACAATTACTCCTAAGTACTGTATATGTAATTTATATCGAAGAATCAAACAATTTTCTAGGATATATTTCATTAAAATAATATTTATTAGCTATACACTAATGGAATCCTTCTTTTAAGTTCTTTTTAAAATTAAATTGTATTAATTTGTTTGGACATTTAATCATGTTTAACTAACAAACACAAACTCATTTTGCAATTACCCTCATTACAATATTCTGTGCAATCCTTTAATTGTAAAATACTTTTCTTACTCCTTCATTTACTTCATCAATTCATAAAAGTAAGAGCACAAAATAAAGATAAAAAATAAGTAGTAAAATACAAAAGGAACTGTTTATATCTCCTTCTGATTATGTACTTACTAGGTGATAAAACTTCAATCAAAAACTTTTTTGCAAAATTTAATAAGGTTAAATAGCATTAAGGTCTTTGCAAATGGTAAAGATAGGAATTTACTTCACATAAAACATCACGTCACAGCAATATTCTCCCTTATATTCAGCTGGCTTTTGCCACAACTTAATTCATAATAAGCAAATAATTTAGAAGTTCAGGACAGTAGTAGGATTCTATAAAAGTTGCATGGTGAGATGGCATAAATACAGTAGAAGTAGAAAGTTGGCAAAAATTGGAAAAGTACTTGTTATAATGCATACTCATTATACGGCTATCTATCACCCTAAATGTCCATCCTCTTGAATCCAAGGGCAGTGGCAAAATGGAATTTCAGGGTTTTTAATTCTAATGCAAATGCTTCAGAATGTGTAAAAAAGTAAGTTTACATAAAAAATATTATTTTATTAATTTGTAAATCATAACCAAAGTGTGTCCTCTAATATAATATGCGGAAAATTATGACAGTCGTTGAAAAGTAATGGTGTATCATTAGATAATCCCAATTCATATCAAACTGCTTTCTTAAGATGTTTTTCATTTGCACGCTTCATAAGAAACGACTGTGTTGCGAGGGAAGAAGAGAGTTTGGGAACCGCACTGCTTTTATTTCCTATGTTCCCACCCATCCTGGATCAGACTATTTGGTGCCGAGTTTCGTATGAAAGCAAATCCTATGGATGGATGCTAATGGATGATAGGAACTCAAATAAAAAATCTGATGTGGCCAGCACATGACTTTCTCCATATGTAAGATGTAAATATTTATCTACGACAGTATTTTCGAACTCTGTATTCAATCTAAACTTGGAAGATGAGTGATTAATTTATATCATATTATCTTTTACGTCACAAACATTATAAATAATGTTTTTCAGGACATGTTCGATGAAAAATGATGAAATGGCCATTCGCCCCAGCGCCCAGAGAGCCCACAACGTACATAATCGGCAACTTCCGGTTTATCAGTACTTCACTAATAACTCCTACACAATCAGTGATACAAAAAATGTTTTATACAAAAGTTATAGAAAATTACATTTTATAAAACTTTTATAAATAATAATTTATACCTAAATATAATATTTATGGAGATAATTCGAAAACCGGAAATGAGCTTTGAAAAAAGAAGCTATACTTCCGGTTAACCGATTTACTCCAAAAACTAATAAACTCTAACAACACCAACCATAATACTATTTCTGAAATTTGGTGTCGATCCGACTATTAGTTTTCATGTTAGAGCACCCACAAAGTACATAACAGTTACTTCCGGTTGATCGGTATTTCACGAATAACTCCTAACCAACCGGTGATACAAAAATATGTTAAATTCAAAAGTTATAGTAAATCACATTATCTAAAACTTTTATAAGGTATACAATATACCTATATATCATATTTACGGAGATATTGTGAAAACCGGAAATGAGCTTTGACGAATGAAGCTCGACTTCCGGTTGACTGATTTACTCCAAAAACTAATCAACTCTGACAGCACACATCACAGTACTATATATGAATTTTGGTATTGATACGACTAATAGTTTTCACATTAGAGCGCCCACAAGCACAGACACATACACACAGACATCATTCCGAAAATGGTCAAAACGTGTTCTAGGAACCCCAAAACATGTATTTCCGTTGAAATCTCGAAGTCTATTTTTTTCATGAAAACAATACTTTCTGTATACTTCGTATATGGAGAAAATAAAAATTATGGCATTGACTGGAGGGGTCATCTCCAAAAACATATAACAATTATAAAAAGAGATAAAGGGATAAGATGTACAGGGGGACAAAGGGAAAAGTGAAACTTTTGAGAAGTCTCTAATCAAAGCTCTCTGAAGCTTTTTTCCTAAGGTGAGTTGTGAGAAACAAATGCATGAATTAGGTGACTATAATTTTTGCATATCATTTTCTTATGCTCTTTGAAGAGAAAACGTGCCTTAAATTACCATATACTTGTTGGACTTCGTCTCTCATGACAACTGACAATACCGATATATGCATCCAGCAAGATAAATATAAAGATGTGGTACTCCTTATACCTGCACTTCAGAAATAACCACTTATTATATTAACCCTTATCGTTTTTGCTGTGAGATGGACAACAGCCAAAAATTAACTCATTATAACGCAGCTCTCATTATATGCCATACTCGTTACAACAGACTTCTACTGTAATAAACTATCTGCCACTTACTTTGTAAACACACCTCCAGCAAGCCCAAATTGAGTTGCATTGGCTCTTTTCACCACCTCCTCCTCATCTGAGAATCTTAATAAACTAAGAACTGCTCCAAATACTTCCTCCTTAACTACAGTCATTTCATCTTTACAGGAGGTTAGGACACAAGGAGAAATGAAGTAACCTCCATCCAATGGTGGAGGAAGTGTTTCTCTTTCTCCTCCACATTCAACTACTGCTCCCTGCAATTAGAAACACAAAGTGTTTTTAAGTAAAAATCCTATCTTACCTTGTGTTGCCCAGCTTTTATGGCTGGGCAATCTTGGCAGCAAATATATTCTAGATCATTTTTTAAATAGAGAATCAAAATCATTCGCTCTACAGATCTATGGATAATAATTCCCATATTAAAATACCAGAAGAATAGAATTCCAGAGAATGTATGTTTACATTGAAACCCTGTAATCTGCCAGTGGCATGTAAATGTAAAATTTATACCTCAGATTTTGCTGTTTCAATATAATTCAATACTTTTTCTGCATGCTCTTTGGTTATTGTTGCCCCAACAGTGGTGTCTTCCAGAAAAGGGTCCCCAATTTTCAATTTTTTTGTTGCATCCACAATTTGCTTCAAAAATTCATCGTAAATGCCATTTTGAACGAATACTCTTGTTCCATTTGAGCAGACCTATATAAATAATTCAACATTTATTTATTTGATAAGACAGTAATATGATTCGTATAACCTGAACTTAATACATGATGCCTAAATTACCCTATATTTCCACAGATAAGACTATAGTTAAAACATAAAAAGGGACCCAAAATCTAGGGTTGTTTTATGGAACAGATTTAAAAAAAAAAACTGAAATACATATAAATTTAAACTATTATAAATAAAATAAAACACTCACATATGTATTTAAAACTATTTAGTTATATCAAATTGTAAAAAATACTACAAAAAAATGTTATGTTTATAGAGCCACTGATAGTCAAGGTCATTGCCCGAAATAGGGTGAATGTTTGTAGCAATCTCAAGGTAGTGCTGCCCAATTCAAGAAAATACTACTTATTCATTACAAAAAATTCATTCAAAACATTATGAATAGGACAAAATTCTGAATACGCTATAAAGTATAATTACCCAAATGATGATCACTGATCTAAACTAAATCATAGGCCTTTGATAGTTTTGGGGTTGTCTTATCAAACAGATTTATGCTAAAACTATAACACTTAGTTGAAAATTAATACCTCGTCTCATCTGTAGAAATTTATGGTACATTATTTTACATAATTTGAAAATATTTTTTTAGATTAAGATGATGTAAGTTTTAGTACCAAGAAATTATCTTAATGAATATTCTAACAAATGTTCAAATTAACTAATATTCTAAACTTTATTTGTTAGAATTAAATGTTAACTTTTCAAAAGTTATAACTTAATCATCTTTAGATTTTTAAATGTACAAACGTTATATCAACCAAATTGTCATTGTATCATTTGATATCTGAAACTATCCAAACATAAATCAAAATTCATTATTTTTTGTGTCATTAATATAAATAATTACCTCTCCTTGAGTTAAAAAATTTGCCATAAGTGTGGCCTTTATGGCATTCTTCATATCAGCATCTTCAAATATAATCAAAGGAGATTTTCCTCCAAGCTCAAGTGTTACTTTCTTGATTCCCATTGCACCTTTAAAATTATGTTTGTAAAAATGAATGCCTTACCTGATAAATAGTCATTACCAAATAGCATTGTTCATAAGAAAATTTGTTCAGGAAGGATTATTCTAAAGGAATACTAACCAGCAGCCATTACCTTGGCCCCAGTCGCAACTGATCCAGTGAATGAAATCTTTGCTACATCTGGGTGTTGGCATAAAAATGAGCCAGTATTTCCATCTCCCTTTAATTGATAACAGATTGTTATTGAATACAGGTAAGATGACTCTCTTTATTTTCTCTATTGCTTGTATGGATGCTTTCAATAAATAAAATCCCCCATAATTGACCCCCCATTTTTCTTTGCCTATGAACAAACTTTAAGTATCCTCTACATTTTAGATGAAGAAACAGTGACAATACTCTTCCAAATGAATATGGATTGAACTCCAACTCTTGAATATTTTCATATGCTTCTCCCTAGCTTGAGGAATATTTTAGTAACAGCCATGTTAAGTTTTGCTCTCATATATGATTCATAAACAGTGCTTAAGAGGTAGAAAAACTGAGAAAAGGAACAGAAATTTCATTTACATTTAAAAGGTTCAATTAGGAATGACTTCTTAAATGGACGTATGTTTAAACGTCTAAATTATATATTTAGATTCCTTAACAGCTGATATCAAGATAACTAAAAATATTTCCATTCCCTTTTACCTCACAATAATGCTTTAGTCGTACTTAAATTTGTGTACTTCTGATTGCTATAAAGTTATAAGATAAATTTCGGATGAAGTGATTCTGTTAAATTCACTTGGGGAGTGATAAATGCTGTCTTCGGTATTAGGACGAAATCCCTTAACTGGTTCCAATTACTATTTTAGAACTTGAACACTAACTTGTAGAACGTTATATGCTCCTTCAGGAACTCCTACTTCAGTTAGGATTTCTGCTAGAGCAAGTGCAGTCATTGGAGTAAAAGGAGAGGGTTTGTAGACAAATGTATTGCCACATGCCAAGGCAGGTGCCACCTAAAAAGTAGTTTGTAAAACAGGACTTTAAACTTATATATTTCAATATGAAGTTTAGCATTTTAAAATTTTACTTAAGAGTTACTTTCATACATGTCTACTATTTCAAAATAATTATTTTGGAATCATCTGGTCTTTTAAGTGAACGGTTTCTTGTATACCTTCCAAGTGCAGGTTTGCATTGGAAAATTCCATGCTCCAATACCAGCAATAACACCAAGAGGTTCTCTGGACACAAAGGCAAAACTATTTGCTTCTAGTGTTATATGTTGTCCTGAAAAGCCAAAAATCGTGATAACTTATATTTCTGAAAATATGACAAATATTTCCATTTTAATTCTTTTCCTGACATCTCATTATTTTAATAAAATAGCTTTTGACACACACAGACACTGGCTGAGGATCTATAACGGTTTAGTAACTCACATTTCTCGGTTAAGAGATTTCCCGGCCGTCTTAGGAGTGCACGATACGACCCTTACGTTCTAAAAAATAACTAGGGCCTTTTAAACAAGTTTAGACCTTGAAATGTGATTTTGATAAAAAAATTGTAAGTTATCTAGGGACTGACAGGAGATGATTTTGAGTAGAATTGGTCCTTAGTGTGACAACGGCAGAATGCTGCTTCTATTGTTATAACCTGTTAGCGCTGAAATGACTCCACCAAAATATTCAAAAGAGTCAGCACATGATGCAATATCTACTCTTGCTTCCCAAATTGGTTTTCCGTTATCTTTGACTTCCAGATGAGAAAGGTATTCCAAATTTTCTCTAATCCTATGACCGGCATTCGTTAAAATACGTCCTCTATCCACGCACGAAATCTATAAAAGTTAGAATTTCTTAATGAGGAAACAACAAGATGAGACGAGAACATTAAAAACATTTAAGTTTCTCCAATGCCATTAATTACCCTGCTCCACGAGGCGAAGGCAGCTTTAGCACACGCTACTGCGTCAGACACGTCACGCTCGCCAGATGCTGGCAATGTGCACAATACTTTACCAGTTCTAGGTTCCGTCACCTTAAGATGACGAATAGGATCGACAGGTTCGATAAGTTTCCCACCCACGTAATTAAATGGACCTTTACATGCGACATTAATAGCTTTGTGCAACAAAGCCTTTCGTGCTTCCATCGTGCGTGGCCGTAATGACGTAAACTTCAATCAAATTTTCTTCTAAAAATTAATATTTACATTAACACTCATAAATAGGAAATTAATGCAATATATTATCAAATCTCTCAGATACAGACAATTACCAACACTCTAGAGCGCCATGACGGTTTTTACAACACAAGGTTAACGACTTGACCCCGAAGTGCGATAAGGCAGCAGAAGCTTACGCTGATAGCGATAAATAAGTCGCCGATCTTCTTAAGCCTTCATAGACTGGTGTGGAATGAAAACAAATAATAAATTCAAGCACAAATACAATATATTTCACAAGTTTGGCGTGTTACATCATTTTATAAGGTCTCCAAATAAGCAATGCAAGGAACATTTATAAGAAATTTATGAAAAAGATTTCAACCAATCCAACGACATTGCTAATCAATACAGAAACCTGTTCAGAAACAATATGCTAGTTTGGCCCAACTCGTTCCTTAAGATGTTAACAGTAAAATTCATGCATAGATTTAACTCAGGAGAATTAAGAAAATACTGTTGGCAGACTCCACATGGAATCCAACAACATCTTAACGTAAATCGTTTGCAATTTTTCTGCAAACCCACTTCAAGCAGTGATAATTTACAGCAGAATGGAAACCGGAATGTCAACAATAGTCCACACGTGTATAACAATGCCAGCTTCAATGAAGACCAACTAAATCCTGGAAATCTATCATGAAACCAAGTTAATAAGTCTACGACTTTCTTCACCGCCTTGTCATTGACAGATAATACAGGAACCAAGTCTCCAAAATTATTATTACTGCATCCAGACCTTTGAAATTGCACACTGCATTGCAGCTGGCATTTACACAGAACAGAACGTAAAACAATATTCCCTACCGAGAAAAAGAGTAATGTAGACGACAAAGTATTACGAGCCATTTACCTCTTACTGAGCACAGCCCCATTTTAATCTGGCACAGAAATGCTTCACTTTTCGATGAACCACTTAATACTTTCACAATTCTCTAACCCAAAATTTACTCCTGTGGGGAAACATTACAGCTGTGGCACACTTCTTAGCTTACGTCATTTTATCCAACCATACCAAGAAGATAAGTCCTCTTGAAATCTTACACAATTCACAAGCACCCCGAACTTCCTCTTCAATCTAGTCCCACTGGTTGAATGTAGCCTGATCGGTAAGGCCAGGAGAATGCGCACAAGACAAACACATGTTTTGGGAGCACACTCCAGTTCAAATGACTACAAATCAACGCAGGGCTACAATGAGTGGAAAAAGTTAACGAATAATTTAACGATTGGCATTCTTCAATTGGTTGGAAAGCCAATCCAACCCTTCATATAATCCATCCCCGCTAGTTGCACAAGTAGCTTGAATGTACCAGTTGCGGTTTCTCAAAGAATGAAGACCCAACTTGTCTGTGATCTCAGCAGCATTCATTGCATTTGGTAAATCCTGAAATGTAAAACATATCATCAGCACGTCACAAGAACACCACATAAAAGAATGCCACATAGCTAATTCGTGGCAGTATGAACAGCGATGACAAGTCAACAATTGCTATGTAAAGAAGCTCATAAATTATAGTAACTACAACATGAAGTTCCAATTTACCTGTTTGTTGGCGAAAATAAGTAGTACTGCATCCCTTAGCTCATCCTCTGCAAGCATTCGCATCAACTCCTCTCTTGCCTCTCCAATTCTTTCTCGATCATTGCTATCTACCACAAATATAAGTCCCTAAAAGAAATAAATGGTACCTTGATTCTCTCTGAAACTAGTTAATTTTAAATTCAGAAAGATTTAATGCTACATTAACCTAACATACATACCTGCGTATTCTGAAAATAGTGTCTCCATAGTGGCCGAATTTTATCCTGACCACCAACATCCCATACAGTAAAACTAATATTCTTATACTCGACAGTTTCGACGTTGAAGCCTGAAATTTCAATATTGTGAGTAACATAATACACGTAATAACTACCAGATGTGTCGTTATTAAAAATGACCTGATGGAAAAAGACAAAAAGCATACGTCAAAATGAAATAATATCCCTTACCGATAGTTGGAATTGTTGTGACAATCTCTCCTAATTTTAGTTTATACAAAATAGTTGTTTTACCAGCCGCATCCAAACCAACCATAAGAATTCTCATTTCCTTTTTGCCAAAAAGGCCTTTGAAAAGGTTAGCGAACATATTACCCATAGTGGTGGATTGGATTACCTGAAATAAACGGAAAAAATCATTAAAATTCAAAATATAAGAATGATAAAAATTTTCAAAATCACACAATCTGCTTCAATACGAGTCAATGTAGTATCAATAACAAGTAACCTAAACCAAGAAGTTCGAGTAACCGTGAACAACCTAAAGATTTTAAGAATGAAATGAATCATAGTTTAAAATAATAGTGTACCAATCCAAATAATCAAAGCGTATGACTCATCGATGCCATCAACAATCTTTCAACTGTATATCACAGAAAATCCTATAAATTAAATGCAAAATATTACTAACTTCACTTATTTAACACCACAAAACCTTTTGACCGGACTGAGGTTGTTAGCTAATGACAACGTTTTGTTAATACTTCTTTGGGCACACCTACACTTGAATACAACACGAATAATGTCCGCTGACAAATGGAAAATACTCGTACAATTGTTCTTACGTATTAAGTAGCAGAGAATGGAGCTCCTAATGACTCTCCGATGGATTTTCCGGGACCTAAAAGTCCTGTAAAACGTCAAAATGGCGGACGTGGAAGAGAGTTTGTGCACCTTGCCACGTACAGGGGTCTCTCAATTGACGTAATTGGACAGTCACGAGTCACGTGGTTACCAATACAAAACTTTCCTGTAGATAGCGTTGCAGAGCGTAAGGGACGCAGCGCCGAAATTCATCGTTTGACACGCAATGATAAACAACTGTTATTGAAAAGTTTTATTATTAATGCCGGTAATATTACACTTCGAAACTTACCTCCTCGAAAATTAATGCACTGGTTAATTTTGTCTTTATTTGACTAAATCTAGTGTGTAAGTTTTTATGGAAAGTAGTTTAAGAATGATGTCATAGACTTAATATTGAAAGACTTTTCAGCTGAAATTCGCGGTTTTTACTGCAATCTCGCCCAAGGTGATTTATTTTCACGCCATTAAGTAAATAAGCACTTAGATTATATCATCCAAATGTTTATCTCCAAAATTTTCACAATGACTCAAATTTTTCCCATTTTTTTCCATACCTTTGGAAAGGACCCGCTTTAGTGATTCATCTTGACCAATCCTAAGTCAATGATGTAAAAACCCTATCTACCAGTTCTCAATGTATTTTAATTAGTACTGAGGAGAAAAAAATAATTATAACGCAGGTATCTTTGGCTAGACAAATGATTACTTTTCACTGTTCTCAAATTATACGGTAAAGAATACACTTGAAAGAATAACCATAGGAATTGAAGTGACATTGAAAGTTGTAAACTTGTCATACAAAACATTTTGCGAGAAAGGTCATGAAATGCAGAAATATAATTGTTAACAATCATTAGAATGAGAAGAAATTTGATTCTGAAGTTTTTTTTCTGAGGAAAGGATCTATGAATGTTTGAGTACATAAAATTAAAAAAGAGGAAGATAAAAACCCAGGGGCGTAGCTACCGCCGTATCAATTATACGGGGGCCCCCAACGTGCGTAAGCAAAAATTAATAAAAACTTCCCAAATTTGTCTATAGGGTCAATCCAAACCAAGTGGTCCAGAAAAAAAATAATTGGTTGCTTGACCAACTCAGAAAAAAATTGATACTTGGTGAGTAGATACCTTTATGCTTAGAGAGCTCAAAAGTAATTTTTAAATATTTTTAATGTTTACTGTTTGGAAATAGCGGCCACTGTAGTACTTGGCCGCACGTGGTTTTTCGCGGTTGCAGGTATCTACGATTTCTTTAATTATTCAGCAATGGGTTGCCCTAAGACTTTCGAATAAGCTGCATTAAGTTTTTTACACTCTGGCCTATGAAATAAAACCATAATTACATAGCAAGATGCATTTCTTAAACATTTTTTAACAGCTTAAAATTATTGGTCAAAAATGAACAAAATTCAACTTTTGACAGGAGATTTTTCAAAGAATGAACAATATCTCAACTATAATATTTTTTTAAATTCTGGGATTCAGCTTCTTCAAGATATTTTTAATTGACATCCAAACTTGGTCTTTTTCTTGTTTTTTAAATGAGGTCCTTAGTCCTGGTGGGTGATAGAATGAATGAAGAAGCTGAATCCCAGACTTTTAACATAACGCCTAAACTTTGTGAAGAAATTTCACAACTTTTGAATGAACATTTAAGTAAAAAATAGGCTGATTGAAGGTGAGAAGGAACTGTTGCCAGTTTATTTATTTTTTGTTATTTTATTCAGTGATAAGTAGTCTTAAAATTCAATGACACAATCCAAAACATTTTAAATCCTGTTGATTTGGTAATTTGAAATGTTGCCTTTTATAATCACTATATATACTATTTCAACAATGCAACCTTTAGTTTATTTGAACTCCTGTGTTACCATAGGGTTTATATTTGATTAGATGTATTTAAGTCATACAATTACCATGCCTACATTTAAAAGCCAGTAGTCGCAAAGGCAAAAATATTGCATTTTACACACAATTTGACAATTTTTTAAAACTATGTTGCAATTGAATCTCAAAGTTGAAATTAATACTGAAGTTTTATATGATTAAGATCTTTAATGTGCACAACTTTCATATTTTTATTTGGTCCCCCAACTAAGATATTCCAAGTGAAAATTTGAAAAAATCTGATGTGGCCAGCACATGACTTTCTCCATGTATAAGATGTAAATATTTATCCACGGCAGTATTTTCGAACTCTGTATTCAATCTAAACTTGGAAGATGAGTGATTAATTTATATCATATTATCTTTTACGTCAAAAACATTATAAATAATGTTTTCGGGACATGTTCGATGAAAAATGATGAAATGGCCTTTCACCCCAGCTCCCAGTGCGCCCACCACGTACATAATCTGCAACTTCCGGTTTATCAGTATTTCACAAATAACTCCTACACAATCAGTGGTAAAGAAATATGTTTCATACAAAAGTCATAGTAAATTACATTTTCTAAAACTTTTATAAGAAATAGTATATTCCTAAATATCATATTTATGGAGATATTTTGAAAACCGGAAATGAGCTTTGAAGAATGAAGCTCAACTTCCAGTCAACCGATTTACTTCAAAATCTAATCAACTCTAACGACATCAACCAAAATACTATATATGAAATTTGGTGTTGACCCAACAATTACTTTTCATGTTAGAGCGCCCACAAAGTACATAATCAGCTACTTCCGGTTGATCAGTATTTCACGAATAACTCCTAATCAACCGGTGATACAAAAATATGTTAAATACAAAAATTATAGTAAAAGACATTATCTAAAACTTTTATAAGGTGTACAATATACCTATATATCATATTTATGGAGATATTTTAAAAACTGGAAATGAGCTTTAATGAATGAAACTCGACTTCCGGTTTACCGATTTACTTGAAAAATTAATCAACTCTGACAGCACACACGACCGTACTATATATGAATTTTGGTATTGATACGACTAATAGTTTTCACGTTAGAGCGCCCACTGTCACACACACACACACACATACACACAGACATCATTCCGAAAATGGTCAAAACGTGTTCTAGGGACCCCAAAACATGTATTTCCGTTGAAATCTCGAAGTCGATTTTTTTCATGAAAACAATACTTTCTCTATACTTCGTATATGGAGAAAGTAAAAAATTCAAAAATGCATTTTTTAAAAGAGAATATTTTTAAAATGGTAATCTTGCCAACATTGATACTTAATGAAAATTAACTGCACTATATAGTGTAACAGTCCAAAAAATATTATAGTTGAGATATTGTTCATTCTTTGAAAAATCTCCTGTCAAAGTTTGAATTTTGTTCGTTTTGACCAATAATTTTAAGCTGTTTAAAAATGTTTAAGAAACGCATCTTGCAATGTAATTATGGTTTTATTTCATAGGCCAGAGTGTACTAAACTTAATGCAGCTTATTTGAAAGTCTTAGGGCAACCCATTGCTGAATAATTAAAGAAATCGTAGATACCTGCAAACGCGAAAAACCACGTGCGGCCAAGTACTAAAGTGGCTGCTATTTCCAAACAGTAAACATTAAAAATATTTAAAAATTACTTTTGAGCTCTCTAAATATAAAGGTATCTACTCACCAAGTATTAATTTTTTCTGAGATGGTCAAGCAACCAGTGTTGGAACACTTGGTATGGATTGACCCTAATTTTAGAAAAACTAAAGTCATCATCAGATATAAATGATTTAATAAATCAGTTTGCCGAAAAAAAAAATAAAAAAGGCAAGGAGAGTGTATATTTAATTTGAATTGTTTGTAAAAATTTTGAAAAAAGCGACAGATAGATAATTATGATGAATAAATATTTCTTTTAATTTTATGCAAACATTTATTTTCTTTTGTGAGAAATCTTTACCCTTCCGAAGGGCCCCGCCAAGGCACACTATGCCACTGTAAAAACCTGTGCAATTATATATCATAGAGCTTAATAATTTGTAAACAACATATAATTTTAACTCAGCATATGGAAAGGATATGCAATATTATCTTCATAAATACCTTAAAACAATTAAATTATTAAAAACAATGAAATATTCCTTCCTCACCAAATTTTCTTGTATCTCTTCAGGGTTAAATTCTCCCTATGCATTAATTCAAGTGCAATAACATTTTATGAGCCTTAGAAATATAATTTGTTTTGATTCCACTTCTATGTATGACATGGATTCTATTTCAAGAAACATCAAAATTTTTGTTATTAAACACATATCTTTCTTTTTTGAAATTCAAATACAGTTTTCATGGAGAATTTGTTCCTCTGGGAACCAGCAATTATTCTTGGCAGTCAATATAATAACCTCTTATCATAGGTGGTTAAACTTCATGTCACTGTTAGCCACATACCATGGTATATATGTGGCTAATCCCTGCAGGGAATCTCATTTGGGAACCATAATATATTTTTTCAAAAATTTTCTTTTTTATTATTACATATATATGCTTAAACTTGTTGCGCATGGGCATGTTTTTAAACTCATCAATCTGATGAGCAATGGATTGCTTCAATAGATTCTTGATGAATTTAAGAACTGTCTGTTGGTTTGTTTGCTGGTTGACAAGATGGCTACTGTTGAATATACAATTTGTTTCATCTCTATAATGTTTTAAACTCTGTTGTAACATAAACAGCAAGAATGTTTGTGTTCATCAATTGTTGCATTATGAATACATTATATTCCCCATTGTCTGTTGCCATTTATCTGCTTTTTATGAAGCTATGGAAAATAACATTTGAATGACCCGCTACTGTCATCAGAACCATCAACTGCCATCAACACTACATCGGGTATCAATAAGCGTGATCAAGGAATAATGGACATTGGTGTTCAGCATCGTAAATTCATTGGTGAATAAAAAAAACAGTTTGATGGATCCAGCAATGAATTTAAAAACGGATTGATGGATGTATGATTCCATCGATGAATTTAAAAACATTCCCTATTATTTCAATGAAAATAGAATATTTATTGCTTCTTAATTTGTGGATGTTATAAAGTTACCTCATTTTTATTTAAATTGGGTTTTGTGGCTAGTGTTTGTTCTGGAATAGATGGAAAGCAGCATTCAATAGAAAAAATAGCCATGATTTGGTCCTTCTTGGTTGACTTAACTTGGGTTTTTTTATAAACTTTGCAGCATTAAATTAAATTCAATACCTAAACATGCAAGGTTGGCTGTAACTATTAGTACCAAAAGTAACTTTTAACTATTATGTAACGATAGGATAATTAAGTGGACTTATAAGTGGATAATACCCTGGGAATACAAACAAAAGGGGTCAATTATATCAGTTAACTTACTTGTAAATGTTTAGTGATAGCTCAAAAAGATCCTTTCAGAAAAGAGTTAACTAGAATAATTGTTTATTTCTAAGAATCAATTTAATTTTTTTGTCTGTCTAACTTGCAATAACTCAATGACATGTCCCTTCAATCTAAACCAAAAAAATGAAAGGGCAAGAGTAAATATTGTGCCTATTCATTAAATTATGCAAGATTATAATTAATTACAATAAACTGTGTCAATTATGTAAGATTATAGTTTCCAAAAATTCTGAATGTGCTTTAATGATAGCTTACACTTATAAATGTGTCCAATTTGTCCTTTTACTCTTCTCTTAGTAATTAGCTATCTTGTTCATAGTTTATTATAGTTTATTATAGTTAACTTTATAAATTTTATGTTCTAATCAGCATTTCTTTGAAATATTGCACATGATTTAAGATTCTTTATCTAATAAAAATGAATGATATCTGCGTTACTGTTATAAGGAATTATTTCTCTGAAAAATTTATTTCTGAATAAAAAGTTTTCCAGGTATGTATACATACCTACTACAAGATAACCTACTCTAGTAGGTTATCCATAATTAATATTGTAATTTACCAACAATAATGATCGATCTGTATTCAATTATCAAGACCTATATAATTGTTAAACAATATGTAGTATCTTCAGAATTTTTGATGCTTAAGGTCGATCATGAAATATACCTTATAGAGGGAAAATAAGTCTTCAAGATGTAAAATTCTTGGAATCTTGTTTATTCTTGCTTTATAAATATGGCTTTAGATTGATTTTTATAAGAAAGAGTTTCGAAAACTGTAATACCTTTAAACATTAATCATATTAATATTATTTATTGGTAAAGTGGTACGGATGAATGACTGAAGATGCTAGTGACATCTCTTGAAAACTATACTACTGAGGTCATAGCATTAAAGCCTATCGTTACTTCTTGAGAATAAAAGTAAATTACGCGGTTTTCCTTGGATTACTTGTGTTTACATCGTGAAGCATATTGAGCGTATTGAAAGTGAGCGGGAGTCATTGGTATATGAACTGTGAAAGCAACTAATGTCATTATTTTAGGCAAATCAACCAAGCAGCACTGAAAGGAGTACGTCTCTGTAGTGATGTTAAAATCGTATAATGGCATCATTTGACTTGTCTAATGCGTAATAATGAAATGCCTGGCCTCTGAGAGGTTATTTCTTCCTTGCACTCGTAGGATTTAGTATTGTCAGTTTTTGTTCCTTAAGTATAAAACTCAGGAAAATGCCTAAGCAAAAGGCATCATCGGATAGGACTAATCGGCAGAATCTCCGAAAAAGGTGAAAATTCGGAATGCCAACTTTTATAGAATACATTCTACATTACAGAGACATTTGTTGCACAAAAGGTAAACAGTATTACCAATTTTACTCTGTTTTCAGGAAGAAGAGTCCTCAAGAAGATAATGATAGTGATTCTGACTTCGAAAATAATTCATTCAATGAACAACAAAGTAAAACTTCTAAGTCGAAACCAAAGGAAACAAAATCTAAGTATTTTAAAAAGAAGCCTACAGGAACTGTCTCGCTCCCCCTCTCAAAACTTAATCAGAATCAATATTGTTCCGGTAATTTTCCAGGCCACCAAAATATAGTCAGTTATCTCTGCAGCACCAAGAAGTGCGACATATTCGATTGTTACCGAGAAACATTTAAGCATTTAATTGTAAAAGATGTAACCAATTTCCATGTGCATAGAGCTAACGCACCTTTTTCACGAAGGATCACAAGTATGACTTGGCATCCTACACTTTCTCACGTTCTAGCAGTTGCATCAAAAGGTGGTGATCTCCTTTTATGGGATATCAAAGATGAAAGGAACCAATTCATTCCAGGCGTAAGACCTTATAGAAAACTAAAGTAGACCAGTTGATGTTTGCTCAATATTCTAGTACGTTAATTGAAGAAGTTTGTAATTAATTTTCCTAATTTCTTTCTAGTCTGGACCAGGAGGAGCCATAAAAGCACTT
Organism: Sympetrum striolatum; assembly: GCA_947579665.1. Lineage (NCBI taxonomy): Eukaryota > Metazoa > Arthropoda > Insecta > Odonata > Libellulidae > Sympetrum > Sympetrum striolatum. Next base: position 81,283,892 of record OX388345.1, read on the forward strand.
AAATTTGATGTGGCAAATCCAACTAGAGTGTATACTGCGTCAATTGATGGAACTGTTAGTCTGCAAGACTTCCTAGGAAACGATTCCCGAGTGCTTTGTGAAATTGATAATTATCGGTAATTGCTGTAAATTTATCTTCTTCCTCTGAGTAAGTCACCGACTCCTCAAACTAATTACTCAGCACCCTCGCCTTTACTTTGTGATAATCAATCTCATACTTTTCAAATTATTTCCATGTTCTCCCTTCCAGTTCTGTATCCTGCCTCCAGTTATTGCCTTAAGCTATTCATCTTTCAGTTTTTGATCACAAATTTCTTCTGGCTTAATTTCATTTCTTAATTCAAGATTATTTTCTCACTGACCATCACCACCTCTTTATTATTTTCCTCAATTGTCTCACTTTTTTCTGTCTTTGCTTCACTCACCAAAACTCACTCCTGTAATATCTTCCTTCAATAAAACTCTGCTCTTCATCATCTTTCCAAGGAGAGGGGCTTGAAGATTCCAATGATTAAATAATCATTTACTGTTAAAATCAGAACATACAATCCACCTTATGATTAGCGTGCAACATCTTTTTTTCTCTCTCTCCCAAATTATAGTTTGGCTTGCAATTAGTCCTGTTTTAACCAGGATCACCCTGTGATTGAGATATAATTCCAATCAGTTTTCTAGGAAAGATGTTGGAAAAATAAACGATGATAATTAGTGTTATAACAAGAGTATTGATTTATTTATTCATTTTTTATGAATTTGTGAAGCTTAACACTCCATTAGTAATGAAAGGAAGTATGAAATTGGGTAAAAATACATTGAAATATATACTTACATGTCCCGGTTCAATTCTCTACAGAATTTATATTTCCCACTATTGTGCAATCATAATATTCTAAACCCACTACAGGCATTGGCAAGTATTATTATTTGTCGCAAAAATATTTGTTCAAATGTTGCCATTAATTTTTTCTCAATTGCAGAGAATACTTTTCAGCGTTGGATGTCTCTCCTATTAACAATGCAATCGTTTCTGGTGACACTAAAGGCAACGTTATGTTATTGAATTTGGATGGAAAATTCATATGGAATTCACGTTTGCATAAACAAAAAGTGACGCACATAGAGTTCAACCCCAGGTGGGTACATTCATTTTATGCGAGATTGCTTTTCATGTTGGAGATATTTATGTTTCTCGTACCTGTTAATAATCCATTTTAAAAATTGTACATTATGCCAACCAATTACATTTGTGATTGTAACTGTGAAGATTTAAAGCAGCAACTCTTGGAAAGTTTTGTGAAATTAAAAGCATGTTTCAAAATTAGAGGATCCATCAGTATTTATTGGTTTCTTAGGATTTAATTATCAACCAATAAAAATATACTGTTTTTAAGTATTTTTCTTAATTAATCTTTGCGTCTCAGAATTTGCCTAATTTTAATATGAGTAATAACAAGCATTTTATTAGCTTAAATCCTTCTTACCACCTATAATTCTGAACTTATAGACATTATCATTAAAATTTTTTGTTGTGGTAGGTTTTGACAGCCCTAGTGAAGTTTTATTATTCAGTTATATTTATCAAATGTAATTGGCTTAGAAAATTCGACCCTTGCCAAATAAATTTCCTAACACTACTATACTGATTCTAAAAAAAAATTGAAAGAGTGTCTGTGACAAAAGATCTAGGTGTATATTTTGATTATAAACTGAATTTCTCCTTGCATGTTGATTTTGTTATACATAGGGACTTTTAAAATATAGGTTTTCTACATAGAAGCACCAATGACTTCCAAAATATTCATACTCTAAATCATCTGTATTGTTCCCTTGTTCATCCCACCTTAGAATATGCTTCATGTATATGCTCCCCCATCAGGCAACTTATCAAGCTAAATTAGAAATTATTTAAAGAAGGTTCATCCGTTTGATTGCAATTAAACTACTCTACCCAACTGATAATATTCCACATTCCAAGATAATGTATGAATTAGGGCTTCCAACCCTTCATTAACGTAGAAACCTTCAAGAATTATTGTTTCTCTATAGATTAATCCATTCTGTAATTGATTGTCATATTTTGCAAACTGTTAATTTCAATGTTCCATCTTGTAAAACCAGAAAAACAAATTTATTTAATGTTAACTTCTACCATAAAAATTACCTTTTTAGTGGTCCTATTGCAAGAATGATGAGAAGAGCTAATAACCTCCCATATTCAATAGATATCTTTTTCTTGTCATTGCAACAATTCATTTATTATATGAAAAGAAATGGAAATATTCTAAGATATAAAATGTTTGTTTTTATATTGAATCACTGTGATTTTTAAGGCTATCTTGCGATATTAATTTTTTATATTGTATATTTGTATCTTATTTTTATAACATTTTATATTCTAAAATGGGCACCTTGCTCGTTAAATAAATAAATAAACACTGATTTTATAACAAATGTTTTTCTCCTCATGAAAACAATGATTAATTTTTCGTTTGTTGTTTCCTCTGTGTTGTATTCTTATTTTAGGGAAAGCTGGGTTCTGGCTACTGCATCACTTGATCACACTGTAAGAATTTGGGACATGCGAAACATCAAAGGAGGCTCTATTGAAACCCTCAATCATGAGAAACCTATCAATTCTGCATATTTCAGGTTAGCGAATGACAGTATGACAGTATTCATTTATAAACTGCAAAATCTATTGTTTCATGAATCACTCTTGAAATGATACTTAAATTTCGTTTTTTGAATAGGAAAATTCATTGATCTTTGGTCTCCAGCGATGAGGAATTGTTTTATTTAATTTCATAACTCTTGAAATATTTCCTTGCAAGTTGAGGCTGGGATGCTAGGAATAGGTATACTGAAGTATTGGAACCCACTTAAATAACCTATAAATCAAATTTTTGAAAAAAAAAATTAAAATCATAGTGAAAGGAAAAATTAGCATACATATTTCAATATGTACTACATTGTCTATAATATTATTATATGCTAGCAGTAAGCAAGCTAGGAACATTTTAATGTCATGTAGAAAAATATGATGTACCAGATGTCATTTTGGTTTACTTTTCATTATATTGTGAATTATATCTTTATAATAATTTGATAGTTAATTCAACCAGTAATTACTACCTTATTTACTGTACATTGTAATGGATTTGATTTTGGCAAAAGTATTCCTGGGTTCAATTTCTGGCAGTTGTCACAATGCTCACCCAGGATTTTGAAATATATGAGAGTTATCTGAAATTATGGGTAGCAACTCTGAGTGGTGTAGAAAGGCCACAGACTGGGATGTGGGAGTAGAATTGCTTGCTGCATGTTGTCCACTTTGAGTGCCCTCTGACTAGACCATATTTTGCAAAGGGATACTGGATCATGGACTTTGCTTTTATTATTTATTTATCAATGCCTCACATACAGCAAAATGCCAATTTATAGTGAAATAATAACATTAAAAATAGATGAACACTTATGACCATTCCCTAACCAGAAAAATCTGTATAGCCGGGATTTGACCTTGGTGTTGGTGGGTTATCATGTATGCGTGCTAACCACTCCGCCACCAAATATGCATATCATATTACTGAAACAGTTTGAACAAGTATGTTTTATTTTAATCAAAGCTGATAAATGGGTTCCAATCACTTCTCATTTTATAGTGTAACCATTTACAGCTATAACTATGATTTATATGCTTTCCCTATTTAAATACCTTAATATCTCTTTGTTCTCTGCAAGAGAGTGAAAAATGTATTGATATGAAAGCATTCAAATAAATATATTCATATGAAAAAAAGGTAATTAAACCTTACTTGATATTTCTCTTGTATATATTTTCCAACTGTTATAAATTTTCTCTAAAAGCTCCGTAATTTTCATCAATGACTGGCTTGGTTTTTGAGATTAAGCTTATTATTTAATTAAAAATTTGATTTTCAGTTTAATGGATGGTGTGCGTCTTCTGACAACAGATCAGCATAGCCAACTACGAATTTTCAGAGGTCCATTGTGGTCTTTAGAGAAGATCATACATCATCCGCATCGCCAATTTCAGCATCTAACTAATATTAAAGTAAGTTACAGCTTCATGTTAATTTAATGAACTATTATCTCGATTATAAATAAGGATGATTGGCTATATATCATCATTTAAAAATTCATGTCATAGTATTTCAGTATTATCTTATTTAAGTATTACATTTCAACAACATTTTAGAATTCTAATGGGAAACCGTTATTATTTTTCAAGTTTAATTACTTGTAGTCACTCCTTACTACTACTTATAATACCTACTAAAAGAAATATCACCTATCCATAAGTATTTATACCTCAAGTTTTTCCTATCAGCTGTAATGTTTCAGGTTGGGTTAGTTCCTGTATTTTTCCATCCTCTGAGCTTTACGTAGGTTTTATTTATGCAAGGCTACAAACAGGCCTGGTATTCAACTTCTTTAGGATAATATGCCATGAAATTACAACCTTGCATTTATTTATGAAATGACTGTTTGAAGCAGTGGAATAACCTTCTCAAGTAGACTAAACAGTAATTTTTATTGTATCCTCCTTTCTTGTGTGATTATTTGACGACCAAAGATTTAATGCTAATTTTTACCAGTGACTCCATGTCTTCTGTCCATTGTCATGTTCTTCTTTGGAAAAGCATACCTGTTATATCCATGTAAATGGGCCACTTCAGCTGGGTATTACATTTTGATCAGAAAAATAAGTGGCAAAACGAGGCAACCTAGGATATAATCCATGGGCTATCTTGAGTATGATGATGATCTACTAATTCCAACGTGGGAAAGCTGGTTCCATACGGATGGCTCCTCTCTCAGTAAGAGCTGCCTCTTCTATTTTCTGAGTTGGTCTTGGTACAGTAGCCTATTTTCTGAGTTGGCCTTGACCTCAATATAGCAAATGGACTGTAAGCTGTAAGACAAGGAGTTTCAAATAGAAATTTTGTAATTTAAATTATTAAAAATCAGAGGAAATATGCGTGAAATATGTCCTTAAAGACAAAATATTTGTGTACAGATGCTTATATTCTGATACCTTTTTTAATGTTCTGTAGAATAACAACCAGAAGTTACTATCCAAGTAAGTGATTATTTTGTAATATATAGTATAATCTATATATATCTATTATATATAGATGATTCTCCGGATTCATTCATATATATAGCTATATAGGTATATAGATAGGATACAAATTCACAGGCTAAACCACAAGCGTTATTGACTTGAAATTTTTATGACATATTGGCCATAACGTGAAACCCCCAGGAAAAAAGCGACTGTGATCCTCAATGTCATAGGTTCGATTCCAGATGGCCCCAAAGTCCCGATTTTTCCCGTTTAAATGCATTGCCGTGATTTTCGGGAATAAAAAAAAAATACTTTCCGGAGAGGTAGAGAATCAAAACTCAAGGAGCCTATATATATGGTCATGATCTATCGAAAACGTAAATGAGTTCTACGGAAAATATCCTGGGTTCGATGCTAGGTCGGGGCAAAAATCGGCCGTTTAAAATGCATTGTGGCGATTTTTAAGATGTTTTTTGGTCCCCTTCCCGATGGCATGGAAACTTGAAACCTTGCACGTGGATAGATATCATCAATATATTTTGTAATCAAATTTTACATGTTCGCTAATAGTCCTTGGTTCGATCCCAGAGGACAATTTGCACTTCTCAATGCATTTCTTACGGAGTTAACAGAAACAAAATTTAGGTACTTCCCGGCATGCTATCGACTTGAAACTTTGCAAGATACAAGAACAAGTCTTTACAAATCAAACTGTGCATTTACAGCTTACAATATGTCCTGGGTTCGACACCAGGTGTCTCTGCAATCAGAAGTTGATCCGATTTTTAGGAATTATTTTGAAACCTTTTCCAATAATATAGAAATTTGAAATTCGGCATGTAGATAGAGAACATAAACAAATTTCAGAAACATCTTTTAGATTTCCTAGATCGTCCTTGGTTCGAATCCAGAGAGCCATTTACATTCCTGAAAATTAGAACGTCTTTTGAGGCAGTTGTAGCCAATATTTCTGCTTGAATTTTCACACATAGTTAGAGATGGAGATCTTCTATTGTGCTGCATAGTAAGTTCACCAGTAAGACCCGGGTTCGATGCCAGACGATGAAATTTCAGCAAATTTTAAGAAAAATTTCAATCCATTTTTTTTCATTTGAGGACCGTCCCGATATTTGTGCCAATATGAAATTAGTATTGCCGATCTGCTTGCAGTATGCAAGCTACATTTTACTCGTAATATATAATAAGTGAGAACAAAATCTGTGCAGCATAAGCAGCACTGAACTACCTGTTCCAATAAAGGTCTCAAAAAGAAGACAGGAAATTCAATCTCCTGTGTCCATTTTTACTGGAATGACATCTAACAGAGAGTAATTGCCAACAATTCCAATGCTAATCCTCCTACCCACTTTTTACACCAATCCCTAATACATCCTACCTCCCTGTCCGATCATATAATTGGAACAAAATTGTAGGAATAGACTAGGGGGATCAATTTATTTGAACACTTTTTTTTAGGTAAACATCTTACATTTTCCAAGATAAGGCTTAAGGAAGACGCAGCAGCTGTTATTTGTCCTCTAGTACAGCTGCGAAATAATAACTGCAAGGAGAAGGCTGGAAAGGCATCAAGGAAAGAGGCTTAGCTCCTTCAGTCCCTGCCTCAATTCAGCCAGTGTTGAAATAGTTAAGTTAGTTTGCAATGATTGTGGATCTATTTACATTGGTCAAACAGAACGCCATTTATCTTTCAGAATTTATTAACACAAACAAAGTTATCTTAACAATTCGAATAAATCCCACTTCGCCAAACATTTTCTGGAAGAAAACCATTTCTCTGATTTTTCACCTCTTTTGTTCCATTCCCAACAGAAAGGCTCAAAAATGATTATCTTAGAACAACTTGAAATACTACTCCATAAACACAGTAATTTTACATTAACTAATATATACCGATTTTTTATATTTTCTTTTTAAAAAGTGTTTTTGTTTATTCAACTCCCACCGATTTTTTGTTTCGTCACCCTGCTTGTCAACGGTTTACTCTCTCCCACCTCTATCCCCTCCTACCATTCTTTCTTCACCTCTTCCCTACATGACTTATTTCTTTTCACTCTGATGTTGTTTGTTCCTTTTCTTCCTCCCCTCACTGTTCCTTTTTCCCACTCCCTCCCTTCCAATACTCCCTTACCCCCTCCCCCACTCTTCTATTATATATACCTTCTGCTCGGACAATTTCACCTGATGATGACTATCTATTAGTCGAAACCGGTCCAGTTTGTGAAATGTACATTGTGGAATTTATTACAAAGTGTTTTTATTCTTACCACCATTATTCAAATTGAACTTAAATTAATTAATTTAATTAATTAATTAAAGTTAATTTTTACGTTCTTAGTGTATACACTGACCCTATATTTTCAACAGTTATTAAATATGATACTACTGTGGTTATTGCAGCATAATATATTCTTATCGTGTATAATTTAATTGTTTGAGATAGAATACTTTTGAATAAGTCAGTAAATATATATATCAATGCTCCGCAACTGGTGTGCCGTGGTACACTGGTGTGCCGTGAGCCGGACACAAGTGTGCCGCGGTCAAATTCAATGTATTTGACATTTTACAATTTTTCATTATTTATTTAATACACAATGACAAATTATTTTTCATAATATTGTCTATTTTTCAAAATGTAGTATAGAATAATTATTATAATTTATTTAATACCTACATATTTTAGCTTTGGTGTGCTGAGGAATTCTAGGAAGAATTTTGGTGTGTCGTAGGTTAGAAAAGGTTGTGGAGCACTGATATATATGTATGTATATATGTATGTATGTAATCATGGTAATCCTCTTATACAGATTCAGGTTTAATATTGTGGTGTTTACGAGTAATGTGTAAAAAATCCATAGCAAAACCAAACTTTCACCAGACCATTTTATTTTAAGGATGACACAACCTGGTTCTTTAGTGTCGCTACATCTTTAGGTGAAAACAGGAAGTCTTAAAAAAATATATAAATACACAGGAACGTCAAGTAAATCAGCAAATAGGAAAGAAGGGGGAAGGGGATGCATAGGTAGCAGGCAAGGTGAAGGAAGAACAACAGGACCTAGGGGGAGGAAAGTGGAAGAAGGGGGTGGATTTGGGATGAGGGAGTGGAGTTTACAAAGGAAATGATATCATTTATCATTCACAATTTCAAAGAATTACAAAATGTTTAAGCGGTAATGCATAAAATAAAGTATATTCATTAACAAGCACTAAAAGTCCTATTCAAAAAGCCATGGAAGAAGCAACAGATTCTGAAATGGGGAGGGGAAGTTTGGGTAGCAAAAGAGGCAAGGTGTGTAAAATTAAGTGGTGTTGTAAAAGTTTGGTTTTGCTGTGCTTTTTTTTAATGGCAATACTTTGCATCCAAAATTAGATCATTATATATTAAAAATCCATCCTCTCCAGGCTGATTGGCATCCTTTAGAAGACATCATAGTGGTAGGAAGATATCCTGACCCTGCTTTCAAAGATCCCAATGCTGATGATATCAGATCAATTGATTTTATTGATCCTGGCAGTGGAAAAATGCTTCACCAGCTATCCCAAGTTGGGGTTTCTGGGATTGTTTCCCTAAACACCTTCAATCGAACTGGAGATTTTTTGGCATCAGGGATGGGTAAGCGAAAATACTATAATTTGTGATGTTTTTTTTTTAATCATGGAATGCATATAAGAGTACCTACTAAGTGAACATAATGAATAATGAACCTAAATGAATGAAATTCAATAAATGATGGAGAATATGTATTATCTTCTTCTCAATAATTAATAACTTTTCCATCTCCTTCTCTCATCTTTAATTAGACTTAGCCCCCAGTTTCCTATTTATCCTATGACAGATATTACATGATTCTTTCATCATTATCTATGAAATGAATTTTAATGTTTTCTAACCCTCCTCTTTACTAAACACCTTATTTTCAATTGCAGACTTTCTATAAAATTCTCTCCTAACCCTTTTGCTTTTCCATCTCAGTCAGTTTTACCCATTTTCAAGCTTTACCTAGGTTACTTCTTTACCATTAAGTTCTTTTCCTTTCAAATGAACTTTTTCACCATCATCATGGGATTGGTACATTGAAGCTATCCAAGCCCTCTTCAATCCATTACGATCTTTCCTACATAATTCTTAACTTTACCCTTAATCTGTTTGAGGTTATTTGGTAAGTTAGGGCACACTGTGAAATAGGAACCTATAGGACCTCCTATCTAGATAGGCTTGTTGGGTCAGGATAATGATTCACTAAATTACATGTGATAATTTTATTTATAAGATTTTCATTCCATCTTTTAAGTCATGAGAAATATCATCATATTCATTATAATTTGCTAAGATTTTGAGATTTGCACATAAAATTAGCTGTGAAAATGTTTTGCTTCTTATCTAATTACAAAAATGAACGTTTTCTTAATCTTACAGGTTTGAATGCTTTGATTTGGTGTAATAAATCAAGAGAAGAAATTCAGAAGAGAACCAGGCAGAAAGGCAACAAAGATACATTTCCAGAGAAAATTAAAAGACCTCAGAGGTCATCCAAGAAAAAAGAAAAAGAATTTAAAAAATGAGTACTGTTCAAAATGTTCTCATTCTTTATTTAAATCGTGTTTTATCTTTTGTAAATTAAATGTATTTTATATTAAAGTTTTCAGATCTTTTTCATATAATATCTCTCTCATTTAATATTTTGAATTGGGAAAGAAAACCCAATAACTTCTTTTTTAACATATAATCAAAATTTAAGGAGGCTTATAACATCACAAATTTGTTTTTCTTTGTTTCTAATTTTCTCAAAAATTTGAAGGCTAATTGGTATTTGTTTTGAAAAGAAATAAGAGCTAAAATTCTAGTCTAAAATATTCATTCAAAAACTTCATTATAAGAAATAATTTAACTTGTTTCAAGTTCTTCATAACTTTTGAAACACTTTCTCAATTTATCTTTTCTAAATTATGTGAATATTATAAATAATTCAACAACTTATTATTATCTCAGGTATGAATACCCTCCAGCTTAATTTTTCCATGTTTGCCATTTACTTGATCATGGAAAATTTTATTTTATTTAGAATCCGAATTGTTTTACCATAGAGTAACTATAATAATTATAGTAGAAGTATGTTATAAGGATTACGGCATATAACGAGAGTTGCATTATAGGGAGTGATTTTTTGGCCGTTGTTCATCTCACAGCAAAAAGGATAAGGAATTACGTCTATTATAACGAGTGCCACCTTTCTATATTTGTCTTGCAGGAGGCATATCTCGGAAGCAGCAATTGGCTTGAGAGACTTGAAGTCTTACAAACAAACGGTAGTCTGGGGTGCATTATCTCTTTAAACAGTAGGAAAAAAATGCAAAAATTATCATCACCTAATTCATGCATTAGTTATCCAAAACTCACCTCTCCCTTCCTTGGCAAAAATGCCTGTGTTAGCTTTGATTAGCGACTTCTCACGAGTTTCGCCCTCCCCTTTCTCCCATCCTATCCCCTTGCCTCTTGTTCCTTTTAGATGGCTATCCCTCTACTCAGCGCCAGAACTTTTAATTGAGTTCCCATTATATCCACCATCCACCCATGCTTGTAGTTTTCATATGATACTTGGTACCAATTCATCTGATCCAGGATGGGTGGGAATATAGGAGATAAAAGCAGTGCTGATTTGGATTCCAAGAGTAACCTCCCTCGAAACAGTCATTGCTTCCGAAGTGTGTGAATAAAAAAAATCTTGAGAAAGCAGTTTGATATGAATTAGGAATATCTTATGATACACCATTACTTTTCTACTGTATGCAATTAATCTATGATTTTACTCTTAAAGTCATCCATATAAAATATTTTCTTTAAAATGAGCATTATAAATTTAGGGGTCATACACAAATTACTTAACGCAAAATTCTCTAATTTTTCACCTCCCCTCCCCCCATGTAGCAGGACTGTAACAACAGTTTGCCATAATTCACTTTTTAATAAACAATTTCAATTGTAAAGATGATTCATACATTTCACCTAGATTCGATGCCATGACCTGTTGAGAGGGCCGGATTTAGATGAAAAGAGGCCCTAGGCTATTCTACTAAGGAGGCCCTCCCATTTTTAAGTTTGTAAATTACATGAGAGGTAATAAAATACATCATTACTGTGATATATATCAATATGTTAAATGAAATATGTTGTGATTGGTACTAACCTAAGTCTAACTAAAACAAAAATGGAACTTTATTCAAACAAAATCCAGATCACAAAAAAGAAAATATCAAATTGTATATCATATTAACTTTTATGTTAATAGTTATTTTATTTAAGAACTTATTCAATCCATGTATACATTTAAAGCAAAATAGTAGATTAGAAGAATTTCTTTCTAAATTTTTCCACACAGAATTCTTCTATAAGTTCATTAAAATGTATTTTTCTAAAGGTCTCACTTTTGTTGCACAAAATACTCAATGATGACAACCTCATCTGGGTCATTGTGCTTCTTAATTGATTTTTGATATTTTTAAGTCTTGAAAATGACCTTTCTCCAGTACAATTAGTGACTATTAAACTGAGAAACAACCGTATGATTGATATTCCACATTGGGAAATGCTGCTTGAATATTTTCTTTGAATATTATTTGATACAAGTCTGTATGCGACAATGTGGAATTTTTTGAAGGCTTATGCGTTTGTCTCACATATGTGTGGAAATGAAATAGTTCTTCAGTAAGATTTTGGTTGACATCTTTTGGGTATTCTTGCATAAATAGCTCAACACTTCTTTGAAGTTCTACCTTAGATAATGTAAGATCGGCAAGAAAGGAAAATATTTTCACTACATCGTCATAAACAGAAGCTCTTCTTCCTAAATTTGATTCTAGTGCATCTAATATAGGAATAAATTATTTTATTCTAAATTCTATATTCAGTATTTGGCAACGTGATTTTTGCTTGTTGCTCAAGTACATCAAGATCTTCCCCGATTCCACATAAAATATCCAAAAGTAACATGTACCAATCTGCACTACTACTAAGTAAAATATTAGGGCTTTGAAGTATTTTATTTACCTTTGAAAAATGTCTCGGTATCCGATTCCCGAAATGGAGCATAAACACGAATTCAAATTCTTCCTTCTTCACTAAAAGATTGTTGGCCCTCAATCTAGTATCACCCTTTGTATTATTATCTGAATGTAAATAATTGAGTGCATCAGTGATATCATTGTAGTTTTCTAAAATAGCTTCTGTAGCTTTTGCGTGTGACTCCCACCTAGTGTCTGATAAATATTTAGGCACTTTAGAATGAGGTTTCAAATGTGATTTTAGAACTGCCCATCTTTTTGTGGAAGTCGAAAAAGAACTTCGTTCCCAACACCAAAAAATTTAACAGCATCAAGACAATAATCAACAGCTGAATGACCTACTAAATTTAAAGAGTGACCAGCGCATGGAACAAATCTTGCCAACTTGTTTTTTCGATAATTTTTTTCTGCATACCATTGTATCTGCCATATTTGCTGCATTATCATAAGACTGTCTTTGGCAGTTTCTGAAATCAATTTCAAGTTCAGTAGTGATATAGTTAAATACTAAATCAGCTATGTTTTCCCCTGAGTGATCATTTAGCTCAAGGAAAGTTAAAAATCTCTCAGTTGGCAAACCATCTTCAGGTGACACATATCTAATAATAAAGGTCAACTGATCAGTATGAGATATGTCAGGAGTGGAATCTACTGAAAAGCTAAAATAGCCATCCTCTTTCACAACCACCACAATTGTGTCTTTCCATTTATTTGTCATAAGTTGAATTATTTGCTCACGTATAGTTTGAATATATATATATATAGTATGAAGCTTTTCATGAGCTAGTATTTCCATATTGATCGATATGATTTCTTAAAAATGGATCGAATTTTGCTACTAGTTCTAGAAAACCAAAGTTATTGCTATTATTTGGAGTTCCAAACTTTTCATTATCTCCTCTAAATGCTAAGCCTCACTCTGCAAGAGTGCAAATTACAGCGAAAACTCATTCTATAATGTAAGGCCAGTATTGCTGCTCTTCTCTTATTTCATCATCTAGCTTTGAAGTTAAAGTTTTCCCTTATGCTCTCGTTAAGTACGTTAACATAGCATTCCTATGATTTTCTGAATTTTCATGAGTTTGAATGATAGTAGGATTTTTCCAGTCATTAAACCCTTCAGAAGTTAATGCTTTTGCAGAAGATGCAATATTTGGAAAGAGTTTACAAACAAAGCTAAAAACAAAAAGATTTGCTAACAATTTGAATGTAGGCTCTTGATCTTGAGGCCCTAGACTGAAGCCTAGTTAGCGTATTGGGAAATCTGGCCCTGCCTGCTGATAATTACTGCTGACACTCTGACTACTTCTGTTCGACACTCGTGCTCGCTCAGATCAGAGCTGCCAATTTTCCCCGGTAAATTGTGCATGAGTTTCAAATTCAAACTTTAAACATGCAGAAATTTTGCTATTTTTTGCGGTTCTAAAACTGCGATGCAACACAAACCTTAACCCCCCTCCCCCCAAGTACCAGGACTGTAAAGCCTGGCAGGGCCCCCCCTCCCCTAAATTGCGTTATGTAATTTGTGTACAGCCCCTTTTGTTTTCCATAGTGCAGTTATTAGCTTAAGTTGGCTTCAGCATCCTTTTATTGCCAATGTCTGGATTCATAAAAAAATATAAAACAAAGACTGCATAAAATATATTAGTATTTTCATGATGAAATAGCAATTGAGTTAGCATAAAGGATAGCACCATTGGTGAAGAGTTATAGTTAGCGTGCTCGCACGCTATCGCTCCTACCCCACAGTCCCGGGTTCGAATCCCGGCTAGTCGGATTTTCCTGGTTAGGGAATGATCTTGTGTGAATTTTATTGTTAATACCTATCACTGTGAAAGTCCTGAAAATGGACGTTTGTGGGGTATATGAAATAAATAAAAGACACTTCTCCTATAGGTATTTATAAAAAAGTTTTCAAAATTATATTTCTCAAGTAAATATTTTTTATTTATATGAAAGAATATACATTATATTTTTCTATGTTTTTAATGATGAACTAATATTTCTAACAATATCACCAATTAATATCTATAAATTGACAAAATAACTTATTAATTGGCCCTTAATACTTACAGTGTCAAATTAAGAACTGTTTTAATTTTCATGTTACAGCTCTACTCCCAACAGCTCTATTTCATGGTCATTTATTCAGTTCCACTAAATATCGATAGTAAAATCTTAAGAAATGTATTTACTTGGGACCCATATTTACAGAAAAGAATCGTAATAGCATGGTGGGCAAATAATGCCATTTATAGACTATAGAAATGTACTACACTCAATTTTTAGCAGGAGAGCTTCACAAATATTCCATATCTAAGACATTTGCAAAATCAATGCCAATATATTTATTGTGTTGAAAGGAAGAAATTCCACTTGCAGAAGACTGTGGGCAGTTTCTTTGGTAGTGTAGAGGTCTAGGGTCTGTAAAACCCTTCCCATAACTGTTATTTCCAAATATCACTCAAGAATGAAGAACCTCCTTTGTGATCAGCATTCCAGACAACCAGATCAATGCCTAAGGTAAAGTATGACTTCCATAAAGCAATAAAATCTATTTTTCACTTTTTAGCTCATGCTTAATGTGGTATATGTATAACAATTAATGTTATCTTGAAGCATCAGGAAATTACTATGTACACTGTGGACTTACAGTACACATGTACAGAGTGAAGCTCGCTTGTTGAGAAGTGATTATCCACAGGCAGTAATTTATAATATTTTATTAGCCTGAATTTTATTTCCCTCCTTCCAAAATGAGAATATCAATATTTTATGACAAAAATCTGATTTGCCTAGAAGTTTTCATGCAACTAAACAGACATATTGGGCAAATGTTATAAAATAAAGGTGCAATATCTTTTGTTTATTTAGGAAAAATCATATCTGCTCCAAATAAAGATTGATTTCTAACAAAATGATTATCTTTAAAACTATCCTATTAAAAGAATGTTAATTGAAATATCAACTATTTAAAATAGAAGTTTATTGGAAGGGGGAAGGATAGGTGACTATTGTTCTTGTTCTTAAAAATACTATTTAAATAAAGGGAAGTTTTCTATTATTATATGCATTTCAAGCAAACCTTGTCATAGAAAGGATTTATATATACATTTAAATTAGTTTTAAGTGTTAATTTGATATAAAATAAATCAGTTATTTAAAGAAGTACAAATAGATTTTTAATCATAAACTCCAGTTCTGCATCTTAAATTGTGAAGAATATAGTAAAACGTAGGCGCTTGATGGAAGTGGGATGCGAATCCTATAACTGAAGCGAAAGCGGTAAAATTATCGAGAAAGCTACATCAACATAAGAATTCTACACAATTTTCTTAAGTTGCATGCTAAGTTCGAAGTCGGGTAAATTTACCCGAAGTCGTTTTCACATTCAATTCGCAAGTTTTCCTGTTGATGTTATCTTTAGATTGACCGAGTATGGCGAAATAAAGATTTCAGTTTGCGTTAGCTTAAATACGGAAAAGTCCACAGCGTTACTATACTAAAATGATATACATGTAATATGTTTAAGTTACAGTCCGCAAAAAAAGATTTTTCCATGTAGTAGGAAACTATTCGCTCCCTTTGAAGAAAAGAAAAGGGAAAGGTTATTACGGGAATTATTT
Organism: Sympetrum striolatum; assembly: GCA_947579665.1. Lineage (NCBI taxonomy): Eukaryota > Metazoa > Arthropoda > Insecta > Odonata > Libellulidae > Sympetrum > Sympetrum striolatum. Next base: position 81,299,693 of record OX388345.1, read on the forward strand.
AGCTATCCTAAAAATCAAGCATTTTTGTAAGAAATTCAAACGATTGCCAATTCAAAGTTTCGCTTGAAAACAGAAGTGAAGCGAAAATCTCTGAAAACATTCGAGAAAGCTGTTGGTGTAGGTGCTGGTCAGACTTTTGAAGAAGTCTCTTGTTGGGTATAGTGTTTGATTAAAATACGTAGTTACCCAAGTGTTCATAGTTGTTACTTCTCTAAACTTTTCGCCGTATCGCCTCATGTTAGTTACTCATTAATATTGAGTGCCCAGCGGCTGTTACGGTAAATGCTAAATATTTGTGAAATATGGCGGATAGCTCTGAACTACGTATGAATGTGGCGGCCCTGAAAAGGGTTGACCCTTACGTTAAAGACATTCTAGACTCAGCAACTCATGTTGCGCTGTATACTTTTAACTCAGAAAATAATGCTTGGGAAAAAACTGATGTTGAGGGAGCATTATTTGTTTACGGTCGAAATGGTGAACCCTTTCATGGAATCGTCATAATGAACAGGCTTAATACTAACAATTTAGTGGAACCTGTGAGCAACGGACTTGATTTTCAGTTGCAGGAGCCCTTTTTGCTTTACAGAAATGCTAAATCTCGGATATATGGCATTTGGTTTTACGACAAAGACGAGTGTATTAGGATTGCATCTGTGTTAGACAAACTAGTGAAAGAGTTGGACAGGAAGCTTGAAAAGTCTTCTAAAGTGAAGCAAGCTAGTTCTATTGATATTTTTAGCATGCTTAGTAAAGCACAGGAAGATTTCAATGCCAATAAGACGAAGACGAAAAGTAGTACAGATTCTAGTGTTTCTAAACAAGCACCCCAGAAAGTACCTTCAAGTACTGAACTGAATAAGCCTGAGTCCACCCCCATAAGTGTTATGGAGTTTTTCGCTAAAGCCAGCACATCTCAGTATTCAGTTGACAACGAAGACAAAGGACTTAAGCAAGTGCGTTCAGCATTGTTTCTGACCCAAGCTCCTGCCATTGGACTTCCTTCGCCAGTGTCCTGTGCAAACGTTTCTGATACTAACGGAGGACCATTGAAACCTTTGCTCCATAGAATAATGTCTAACCCTGCCCATACCGTTGAGCATATCGAGAAGCAACAAAGATCCGTTACTCCGGAAACCAAGAAGAAAGAAAAACATGTTATCAAAAGTGACCAGAAATCCATTCCTAACTCGTTGAATTGCAATTCTATTCCATCTAAAATGATCGATAAGGTAGATGAAGGGGTCAATTTCCTTCGAGTGACATCTCCAGCTGCCCCTGTACCACCTATTGCTACAACATCAACAGTGGAAGATCTCTCCGGGACGGATCGTCCCCTTTCAGCTCCTTTGTGGTCTGGTTCCTCCGGTAAACTCGCACTCATGCCTCCTGTAATGTTTACTTCTTCACGTGTGGCCATGAAGCCAACTCCTGTCGACGCTGGATGCCTTCCTCAAATGAATAGCTCCCCAAGATTAATTAAGCCAAGCATCCTAGGTGCTCGTGCTCCTCAGGAGGAGGCTGATGGTCCCCTAACCGATCTTTCGCCTCTCACTAGAAATCAGCTGTTGCAAGCTTTCAGTTATCTCATCAGACACGACCCAGAATTTGTAACGAAGTTGCACGAAGCCTACATGAAATCTTTCGCGGAAATAATTTCCTAGATTCTTACCTAATCCTGAAGTGAGTACACATGTAGTATTGGCACCATAGAAATGATCATTTGTGGTATATGCTCCCATATTATTTGCAGTCGGCCCATAAATTTCATGCATGAACATTACCTCTTCTAATTTCATTTTTTTATATTCAAGCTAGCCACCACATAAATCCTGGGTTAACAAAGTCTGTTTTATGTACATTTATTGTTCTTTAAGTCCATGTCTGGTTATTAAAATAACCATATTAATAAATTTTCTGTAAATATTCATAAAGATAGACTTTGGATGTTAAATACTCCTTTTGTTATCATTGTTGGGAATGAAGAAAGTGATAAATATTTTATTTTACAATGGTGCATCTCGCTACAAATGATATAAAGTCTGGTAGAAGGATATAGTTGCTTGAAATCATCTTATTGCCTTCAGAAATCTTTCCTTGGTGTAGCAGTAAAATATGTCAAATGATATACAAACAAAGAAGGTTGTTGAGTGATGGGATTGATGTATATATTGTAAGATAAGATACCAGACCCACCGTTAAAGTATTTGCCTTAGTCGGTCATTTTTCTTGGTGATTTATCAGTGCTTTTGTCTCATTGCTGATAATGTTTTAAACAATGTCTTCTGTTACTGTATATGTGTGTAGACATTGATGCCCAAATTTTGTGATAAACTGATATTTTTGTGAATTACAGAGACATTTTGTTTTAGATAACATGGAAATAAGTATATAATTATGTATACAATATCCAGAGATCCTTTATATAAATATTTTCCTGTGGCTTTCAAATGTATCTCATTTATTTGACTTCTTCAAGAGTTACTGTTCTGGCTATAATCCCTGATAAAATCAACTGTACTTAGAAGTCACACTTGATTATTATCTGAGTAATGCTTGAATAACCTCACCGGAATTTATTTCTCTTTGATCTACTGCTGCATACTGTCTATGCAGAACTAAAGGACTGAGTTAACTTTCCCCTCTTCTCTAAGTCTTTGTAAAATGATGAAAAGTTTGTTAGCTGTCTTCCTTGTAGAAGTTTCCTTTTTTTAATGAACAATTTTAAGGATGTAAGCTAATCTTATGTTGAAAAGAATTGGTTATTTTGCAGGTACTTTCGAAGCATTGCAAGTTAATAATATTTCAAAAATATTAAGTATGCATTTCCTGTACTTTGTTGAATAATGAATTTTCTTATGTAAAAATTTTATGGCATTTGCATGTGTTTACTTTGGACGATTAAATTTCTTATTGTAAATGGACGTTTTATTTGTATTGCCTTCTGGTGTTTCATATATATTTGGGAATTGATGGTTTTCTTTTAATTTTTCAAAGCTTGATAGGGATTAAATTACAGATGGGAAATTTTTTTTTAGTATTTGGGTCACTGGGTAATGATACAATATATTGAAATTTCCCTGCATTAATTAGGTAACTTTGGCACATGAAATTTCCTTAATTCATCAACTGAGATATGAATTTAGAGAGACAGTTTGTACCAGTAAAAATTCTAGACAAAAATTAAGAAACCTTTTGACATGCTTTCTTTGATCTCAAATGTTTATCATTCTGTTTGTGTCCTGTTCATATCTCTGTATCTTATCAATTACATGAAGCTCTTAACCAATGATATTTTTTCTTCAACCATTTTCCTTTTCAGTGGCTTTTATTGTCTCTTTTAAATATCAAGTGCATATCTTTTTTCCCTTGATAAGATACACTTTAAATCATTTACTTGTTTGGAATCCGTGAACTTTTAGGATTGAATGATGCAGATGAGTCTTTTTTAGTCAATTACACTGTTTTAGATCAATGGTTTAACAATACCCTTTTGCCTAGTAGTTGCTACTTCAATTGTGTGTAATGTTACTCTTTGTAATGTATTTCTTGATCTCAGGTAGTTACTAGTTTATATGATTTACTAGTGCAAAGAATTTTTCATTAAGAGGTTGACTTATAAAAAGATGGGTGGTAGATACAGATTTTCCCAAAGGCCTATATTCAGTGATGAACGGAATGGAAAATATCACAAGTTTTGTGAGGTTATTTCCCTATGTATGTTGTTATTGTTTTATAGGGTACCTGATTGGAGGTTTCTTGATTCTTATTATAATGTCTCATTTTTTTGTATTGAAGGTGTAATGCTGTTTTATTAAAACGTTTTTGGTATGTACATAAATATATGGTCACATTCATGCAATGGAGGTTTTTTTCCACTGCTAATCTTCAGTGCTTTTGGCAGGAAAATGTTTTTAAGATTTGTTTTGTCACAAACTAAATTTCTGTATTAATGGAGGGCCAAACCATATATGTCTAATTTTTTAATATGTTTTGCTAACAAATCATCTTGGTTTTATATTTGCAGCATTGCAGTACCCTGCTTTAATTCTTAACAATTAATTATGCTCTGTATTAAATCCATTTTTCCTCAATTTTAAGCAGGGTGGTTTTTAATGATTCTCCAGCCAATCAACTATTTTCAATTTTTTGTGTTTTTGGAACCAATGCTAGTCCAAGGCAGGGGAAAATAATGTAGTTACTGGTATAAGGAGAGGCCAGTGTAATGTATTCTCCACAAAAACAATCATATTTCAGATAAAAGTAATATAAAATGATTCTGAAATGTTGTTTAGAATAGATTCTAGCATTCATTTACATTCTCCATGTCACACATTTTCAGAGTTACTATTAGCTCAGTTATGGATGGATAGAGAAAACATGTAATATTACCTAATCTTTCAGAATAGGTTTGCCTTATATTTTCAAAGTAACTCAAATATATAGTAACAATTCATTGTCACTCTTTTTAAATTTGCTTTCTCAAAATATTTAGTCTATAAGTTTCTTTACTGCTTTTGCAATTTTTTGCTTTCTTTATTTGATTATTATAGAGGTATTAAAGCAAATTGACCATTTTTCTACAAATTCTATTTGTATTACAAATGGAAATATCATAATATCCCAGATGAGAGATTTTTATTTTCCTTTCAATCTTGTAATATTATGACTGCAATATATACGTTTTTAACAGTAATGAGTAAAATGTATGAATTACAGCATTAAAATATATTGAAACTGCAAATTAATGAAAGGTTGCAAATGCTGGGTTGCAGACAGTAGTTCAACTTCTAGATGTAGAAGTTAGCTGCAAAATAATTAAGATGTTAGCAGTAAGTGGCAGTTCTTCTAGGATGTCCAAGGTAAGGAAAATTAATGATATGATATGACTTAGGGAAATGGAATTGATAGAGGAGAATACTTATCAGAGTTAAGTAAACAATGTAAAGTGGTCGTAGCAAAAATCATCTTTCAGTACCACCTAATGAGGAAATAAGCAGAAAAGATGCCTATTTATATAAGGATATACCAGTTATATTACATCCAAAATAAAAATAGACTTGCTCGAGAGAGAATGAGAAGTAATGGAGACATGGTGCAGTATAGAAAGATGAAAACTGAGGAAAACAATTTCTCCTTTTATTATTCAAATTGGAAGATCCAGATATATATCTTGGTAATTCAAGGCTTGTCTTGCAATTGGCTAAAGTAATGCCTATTTTACAAAAAAAATTGTCAGCTAATAAAAACAGTAAGATTTTTAAAATAGATGTTTCTTTGTAATATGAAAACTTGCAATAGTAGTCCATTGACGGGGTACTTGCGAGAACTAAATATGAGGAGTATTATAGTAAATAATTTGAATTTTTTATTGCCATTAAAATTCAGATGCATTTAAATTGAAGAATGACTTAAGAAATTGTTCAATCAAAGAAAGAATAAATTTCGACACTGACTCAATGACATTTGAATGACTATTGCGAAAACCGGTTCACGCATTGCGCCAATAGGAAGAAATAGACAAGACAAAATAACAAGTTTTTACCTTCTTACAATTAGATCCTTTAGACAGCTTGTCTGTGTAGAATAATTTCAGTGCTTCCAGCAGAATTTCAATATTATAGAACAAAGAAAAATGCTATTATGTACTTAAAATATTTATCCTAAATCAAATCCCGATACTGAAACGCATATGATCATGCACATCTACTTCATAAATCTTCGATATCAATTACATAAAAATTTTAAATGTGAATAATTAAGCGTAAGGATAGTTAAACTATTTTCTTATATGCCTCTTTTAAATCGATTACTTCTAAAGAATCAATGCATCGAGTCAATACGCAGCAACTCTACATATTAAGTTCTCGGTCAAGATTTGTTTACGAAAGCTCTTCCTTGACTAAAATACGGCATCTCATTCTGCGGAAATCTTATAATGATATCGTACATTCTTGTCAATTTCTTGGAGCATTTTATAATTTACGAATGGAAACCGACCAAACTCTATACACATAAGGCTACAATTAGATGATAAGTCAATGTTTTTTCTGCGATCGGGCTTTAGTGAATATCCGAAAAGTTAAAAAAATTGGCAAGCATGATTTGAAGAGAATGATTTCTCTTATTTTTCATAGTTACATCTCGTATGAAAGAAAATATTCATCTGCCTGCAACAACTAAAGATATTCGATGCTTGGTCTCTTGCAGTTCAGGCGTTTTCAATTCACAATTTTATTTCCTAAACCAGGCCTAACAATAGCCAACAGAGGAAAAGCCATAAGGGAAAATTTGAATCCTCAATATTTCGCATCTAGAGGGCATCTATGAGAAGAAATGGAAGTCATGTAACTAATATAAAAAAATTAATCGTTCACGCGCTAGAGAATTTTATTTAAGATAGTTTTAAAGAATTGAATTCATGATAAAAATCGTGGTATGTTGGCATTGTTGAGGAAAGATAATGGGGTGAGTTTTGATTCTCTTTTGTAGTATGCAATATCTACTGAATCAGCTGTCTGCTATCATAGGCTTGTCAATGATCAGCTTAATATTGTGTAGCTACAGATGTGTCTCGCAATGACGGTTCAACGGAACTTTAATCTGTGATAGAAACTTATTCTAAATGTTACATTGAAATGCATAGTTTTGTTATCTTGAAAAGGTAATTTCCATTAATGCCTAGCGAATCTTGTGTACTTTACTATGAATCACAGAGTCATTTCTGTTAAAAATTTCATGACAATTTGAGAAAAAAAAGTTTGAAAACGATTGTTGTATTCATTTCTCTCAAATTCTGTAATCTGTTTTATCGTTTGTAATTTCAGAGTGATCGTCAATATTATAACCACGACTCAGCTTGGATATTTATCTATCATAGTCGACTCGTAAATGGTCTTAAAATAAGGTAAGATATTTTCGCTATAAATTATTGTAGAAGTTAATGGTAACAACGAAATTAGTTTGAATTAAAGATTGTTACGTTAATTCATCATGTATATCATCTTTTACCATATATAATTTAGTTTTAATATAACATCAGTAGAATTTCACCAAGATATACTTTTACAGAACATTTTCACCGTCACCACTCATACTTTCAATTATTCTTCAAGCTTCATTATAATCATTTGATGAAAATTTACGGTGTATGTTGCATATTTTAATCGATCGTTCAGATAGTATGTAGACACAATTATAAATAGAGTAGCTTACATTGAGATAGAATTCAGATCAATCACAGATTGTAGAAGCCGAAACTTAATTACTCTCCCCCCAAACAGCTGCTTTAATGGGTAGAAACTACCTCATGTAAGATTAAAAATCCTAGTGGATAAATTTATGCATATTTCTTACTTTGTCGGTAATAGTTATGACTTTTGTTATTAATCATAATCTAGAAAATTAATGGTTAAAATATCGAAATCCAGTCTTACGGGTGTCTGAATTTATTTATTGCATTGTTTCTTTTATTAGTGCTCTGTGTACCTTACATGAATCATAAGTTATTATGTGATGAATTTCCTGAGTACTGTCTACATTATTGTCACTGTTTCATAGTCAGGTGATGAATGCCATAATCTTCAGTTGGAAAACGTAGATAAAACGTATGCATAAAAAGTTAGTTTTAAGACTATATTCCATACCTCTCATATGAATGAGTAATGTTTTCGAATAGTAAATTTATATAAATGTTTATGTATGGAAGTTGTTGTTATTATTGATGAAAGGTTTAGTTTCTTTTCTTGTTGATAACGATTTAGAAAAACTTCTATTGTGAATTAATTTCTTGATATCCCATACTTCTCACAAAAAACCCTAAACTTAGATTCAAATCTATTGCTGGTAATAAGCTTCATGACCCTTAAACTTAATATACTCATACTTTTTATTTCTTCAACTTAATATGGATAAACAAAATGCGTGAAATAATTATTTGTTTGGAACCTCATCAATTTGTTTTTATAACAACCCAATATGAACGTTTTTGGGATTCCACCCTCTACTAAGGTGATATTTAAGTATTGCATATTCTTCAAATGTTAGAGATCAGTAAAAACGAAGCAGAAGTGTTAGAAAAAAGACGATGAAATAAAAAATTTTCTTGAATCAAGTTATATCTCTTTGGAATGATCAGTTTGGCATAATGGAAAGGTGCAGAATCTTCTTTCTATTGATGCCCAATTATATCTATAGTGAGTTTACATCTTCAGGCAATTCGTAAAGCAGGAACTGGGTAATTAAATGATAGAGAGGAGGGAAAAGGGAGTGAGGGTAAACCAAATTCATTATGAGAGCAGTAAGGAGAGGGGTGATGAATGGTTTGTTGAGTGACCAAAAATCAGATAGTTGACCAACAACCACCTAGCCCTTGTCTTTTCTCTCTTTTCCTTCTCCCTTCCTCTCTTTCATTTACATCACCATGTTTCTCTTTACAGATAACCATTAAATGTCTATTCGCTATCAACAATAGTTGCCAATGAATTTTCTGTGAAAGCCTGCACATTTCTCCTGTCGAAGAACACAGAATTCTACCAGCAGTAAATTGGATTTCTCTTTGGTCTATTTCTTGAATTTCTGTAGTTTTCTTGAAACAGGATTAAGTTTAAGGCAAGGAAAATTTATTTTGGAGTATAGACAGTTCTTAACTTATGTAGATGGACCATTTCTAAACTCACTTTTAAACTTAAATTTTATTTGAATAGAATTTCTTGTCTTGGTAGAGATGCATAAATAGAACTTCTCTTCTTTCTAAGGTAGGACTTCCCATGCACTTTTCTGCCACTGGAATTATTTTAGTCTTGAATTGTGTATATCAAACATTTGAAGGTCAGGTGACTCTGCAATCATTCTTTATTTGAGAAGTTTTATTTATTTACATCAGATCTTCTCTTTTTAGAACGTGAACCTGCAGGGTTTCTCAGAGAGTGGCTTTTGGGAATCATTTTCTCTTCTAGTGACAGTATCTTTTTTGCTAACGTAAATCTTGAAGATTTTGCTTGATAATGTATCATTTCAGCTTTCTGTACTGTAGATTTATACATCAAAGGATATTATGGAAGATCTTAGAAAAGATTTGGACTATAAATAAATAGTAAAAATATTCCCAGTTATATATGTTTATAAGGAAATCAAATGCAAATTACTTTTCTATTGTGGCATTAATGTGACTGAGTAAATATTAAGGTGCCAAAAATGAAACATTTATTTATATGATGTCATGTCCATTTATGAATTTCATTGATAAGCCCTTTTTATTATTCTTAAACTAGTGATACTTCGTATATATTGACAAGAATTAAAATATATAGACTATCATGCAGTGCCTCCCTCTTTAGCGTTGAAATGAAATTTATTTTATATTAATTTTGATTTATATTAATTTAAATCTACAAGTATAATATTACTTAAATTCTTATCTTCACAAACAATGTTTTTAGATTTACAGGTTATCTTTCTTTAATCCAGAGCTATGAAATTCTTAATTGATTATTGTTTTAAAAAATGGTCTTTAGCTCATTAGAGGAATGTCAATCACAAGAAAGGACTTTTTAGTTTTCTCGGAATACTGGTGAAAGAAAAGAAGAACACAGACGAAAATAGATATTGGAGATTTTAAACCTCTAATTCCTTAACAGCTGTGATCCAAATTTTCTTTCTTTGCATAAGTAAAGGTATCACAGTACCATTTGTTAATTCATTTCAATTTGAAATCATAATTGTTTAATGCTCAATTGACGCATCATCAATCCATAGAATGGGAAATTTTGTTATGAGTAAACTTTTGAATTCAGTCTGTTATGAATATCTCTTTTATTTAAACCCATGCATTTCTTAGGGTAACTGTACTGTTATACAATAGTAAAAAAACTGCTACAGTAAGGAATGAATGTATGTTAGAAAGAAGGTTTGTTTCAAAAATAAAATTTCTTCCTCTTTAAAATTCCTCAAATATTACTTTGCCAGTCTTAAAAAAATACCTCACAAACTATGCATGAAGTTTTTATGATGTAACTGCAAAAAAATTAAACATATTAATGTCTGTGTTATACTCTCAAAATACTTAAATGACAGTGTAATCAATAAATAAAGATAAAAAGCCTTACGTAGGTATGTAAAAGTACAAATAAACTAATAAATGAGTAAAATGTTTTCCTAATAAATTTATATCAATAAGGAAATTAGGTAAAGGTTACTGCACGAAATGGCGTGCAGCCAGGATAAATCCCAAGGAAGGATAGACTTGAATAAAGTCCGACGGGACTGGAAAACGAACCCGGGTCTCTCGATTGCCGGTCAGGTGCTATTTGGTGTTTCCCGAATAGCTTGAGAGAATGTTCCGGCGGGATAGCTCAACGGACAGAGCACCTGACCGGCAATCGGGAGACCCGGGTTCGTTTCCCGGTCTCGTCGGACTTTATTCAAGCCTACTCTTCCTTGGGATTTCTATCAATACTTGTGAGCCTTCCTATTAGCGTATACATTTTTATCAAAAGAAAATTAAATTGGGGCAATTAAAAGTTGTGTAGAATCATAAATAATCTGTGTAAATCTGAAATAATCAACTATGAAATTGATGATTATAGTTCATAATCATGTGCAAACTTATGTTTTATGGTAAGAAGCATCCCAAACCCATTCCATTAAAACTAAAATACACAATGTGTGGATAATAATTAAAGCTAAAAGAAATAATTTAAAGTGAAATAAGTAAAAGTTAGTTAAATAATTTAGGTATTTATTGCCAGAATTAATATTAATGTTTATATAAACTATACCACAAAAGTAAAATAAAGATTATATTCTCCATTTTTCTTATTCTATGAAAAGTCTGAAGTATGAAAACTGAACTGCAGCAGTATGGAATGTTTTCCTTAAAGAATTTTGTTTTTAATCTTAGTAAAATTGTACTCTACGAATTATACTGCTTTAAAATATTACGAAGTAGATAAAATCTTTATTTTTTATTAAATAAAAATTTATAATTTGTCATACGTTTATCAAATAAGTATTTATCAAAGTGATGCTCAAAAATCTTTCGGGTGGATAATTGAAGCCACTCATTAGCATTTACTTGAACAAATTCTTTTTAAATCGTTATATCACCAGCAAATCTTAAGCGAATTACTACGAAGACAATAGCAATCTTTGCGTATACCGTATATGTGCCGGTGTTACCTGTATGAGCCATTGAAAAGCAACGTTTCATACCTAATATTACGTTTCTCCTTTGGATGACCCTTCAAGGACCGTAAGAGAACCACAATTGAAATACCGTTTTTCCTTATAGATTCTGTCATTTGGCCCAAATTGTGATACCAACACAATTCTTTTCAAAATGTATGACCTAATTACATAGATATGATAGGGGACAAATATGTGCCGCCTATCATTAGAATAGGACGAATGATAAACTAGTCAAAATATTTTACATCCATGGGAAAAATATGTCCCTTGGTCCTTAAAGGGTTAAAGTAAACGTGTTCTTCTTTGACCTTTGACCGTAACCTTTCGACAATCTGATGAAAGACTGAAATCACAATGAATGTTTACATAAAAACGTTCACTGGCGCAGATGAAACTAAATAATTGCTTTAACCGTTACAGTTTAAGGGGCCCCGCCTCCAAGCCACAAAAAGGACATAAAACATTTCAATAATTAAAATTTTTATTAAATAAATAAAATCAAAAGCATAATAAATTCAATTTCCGTACCATATTATGATATTTTAACGTTGCATAATTATAATATGTATTCTATTATTATAGAGGGGCACCTGGCACTGGGGTCTATAGGGCCCCATACCATAATGTTCCATAGGGCCCCCAAAATTATAAGACCGGGCCTGAAGGCGAGTCTTAGTTTCGAAAATGTATTGTATCTTGCGTTAAACTAATTATGAAATTCGTTGCTATTGCGAGCAAATGCTATCAGACTTGTTCGTTCTATGGCCACTTAGAAGCTAAAATCTTAGAAACCGATGAACAACTTTGCGATTCAAGAAGTTATCGTGTTACTTTATATTCTACGGGATATTAGCCTTTGTAATCATATACGTTTAAATTTTGAGCATTAAGCATTCGATTGTGAGCTCGGTTAATTAGTAAAAGTTACTTGCGATCATATAATCGATAAAAATGTAAATGCTTTGTATTATTATATTAGTGCAGATAACTTACAATTTCTTCCTTGCACCTAAGTCGCTATCGCCTTTTGCGACTGCGAAACCCCAACTTTTTCCTGCGAACTCATCCCTTAATTAATGCCAAATGGTTTCAATCACGTCATGTCCTCGTCGTGTTAGTCGAATTCTACCTTTGCATATCTGTTTGTTAATTCTCACTCGAAGGCTGTAAATTATGGTTCGCTCGCATATTCACGACCAATCGCTCCAAAACAATCGAGCGATCGGCAAATGAGTGTCTTCTTCAGATCTGTGTATGTCTCACCGTGGGACACCTCGAAGGGAACCGAAGTTTTTCCATGATTTATTGTCGTAACGCATAAGTTCCGCGAATCATATCTTTTCGATACATGGTCGGCCGAGAAGTCTGAGTCACTGGGAAGATAGCGAGGCGAATTCCAGAAGTTTCGGATTAGGGATAAAGCGGCAAAATACGTATGAAATGACCTCTTCCGTGGTCGGTGCGCCGTCCACGGTGGTGACGGAGAGGAGGGGCTCCTCGTACGATGTCATCGACATCGACGAATCAATTATATCCAGGCTAAAGAAAAGAGGTAGTTTACCATGGTGGGGTAACTCTGATGACAACAAGGTGCGTATTGTTTTATTGCCTTATATCATAATGGTAACTCTTTAGTGGAAAATAAAATATAGGCTTGTGATGATAAGCGACATATGACAGAGCCACTCAACCTATACAATTATTATAACATGCATTAAGTTCGTTATAATAGTTCTTACGCGAGTTATATTACACTTTTAGCCAGCATTCAGTTCTGAAGAAGGAAACTCAAGTCAGATCTAATTATTGTCATGAATGAGTGTCGTTGGTATATCTTAAGAAAATAATCGTATATCTCTAATCCTGATACCTCTTAGGATGATACCGGCATATGCTTCTATTCACGACGATACAAGATAAAAGTTTGTGTTTCTACGAGAATGACTGAGTAGTACATATTTCAATTTCATTATTTTACTAATCTCTCAGCAGTAACTTCAATCATCTTCTAAAAAACATAATATCATAAGCCCTATAGATGTCCTGTTATGTAGCTTATCGGATACTTCCTAATTTTATACTTCTCCACGTTTAATCCTTTTATGTTGTAAAAAATACCATGTTTTCAGTGTTTAACTTGTCGATCTTCTTTTTTTACAAAAATGTTGTTCAATTGATGTTGAGATTCAGCATGTTTTTCTAAAGGCAAAGAGTGCAGATTGGCGTCTCTGCTAAAGTTTCCTTCGAAAGAGTTGATGTAGCGCGTGGAATTGTTGGGGTAGCGATGAATCAAGTTTTATCAGCGGAAGGAAATCTCTTTACCGCCGAATTTAGGCATTCGTTGATGAAGTTAAACGAATTGGGTCCTATCTTTAGACAGGAAAGGAAATGGAAGATACCACATCCATACCAAAATGGTCAGCCGTAATCTGTTATGGACCTTCAATTAAAGAACTTAAAATTAGAATCTCAAATATCTGACACGTGGAAATCAATTGCCTGAAAAATACCGTTTTGGCGTAAGATTATGTAGAAATCTTTCCTCCATAAAAATAGTTGTGTAACTTCCTTTTCGAGTGTATCGTTAAATTTCTTATTTTCAGTTGCTTTAAATATAGCAATGGGAAACGCTTAATGTGTTGGCTGACCTTATCGTCTTTTTTAATAGGAGGCATGCTTTAGTGTCAATATCTTTGTCAGAAGGTTAATAATGGCACAGGCAGTTAGTTTCCTTCTATAGAGCACATAAATATTCATTATAAATAAATTCGGTGGATGAGATTCGTCAACTGGACATGTGTAATCCCCAATACGGCAGTGCATTTTATTTACAATTTGAATTAATGCTTCACCTTAACAGATTGTAACTTGAATCTATTAATCGACATTCTTTGCGATAGAATATCTAGTATATTTACGTTAATTCGCTCTGTTGTGTAATTTACTGTAATAAACTTCAATTGGAGAGGTAACATGTTGCACGGTCGGTGATTGGGTGATTTTGCGTCAGTGCTTTCAATATCCTCGGACGGAATTTTGGTAATTGGTGATTACAAAGGTTGTACCAATGCGTCAAATCCTGTCAGTCCTCGTAATTTTTTTGTTTTCAAAGTATTAGGGCTATCGTAACACCTTCGCAGTGAGTTTCTTCGAGTGTGTCACGCGTACGTCGACGTAGCTCGTAAACTATTAAATCATGATTTAAAATTTCGGTTCGTCATCAAGTGTGGTCAGAAAAGTTCGAAAGTGATCGTAAGTTGAGTAACCGTTTCCTAATGAAGGAAATGGTAGATCTGAGATCCGCATTTCACTTATTAGACGATATTAGTATTGGGCTCCAACCGCCACGTTGCTAGCAATTCCACTTCATTTCATAAATTTTAATTTAAGTTTATGTAATCATATTTCGTGATAATCTTGAAGAATCCAGAATTTGGATGATATTCCGGATTATTCAATCAAGCGTTATAACGTTTAATTTAGGCTTTTAAGTATCATTTGCTTCCACAATAGTTATGTTAAACCGAAATACTCTTATCATCTCTGAATTCTGTTGCGATTAGTCTCCCAGGGTAGAGCAACCTTTTCGGCCCGAGGGACACTTCATAAATTTCAGTAAACAGGAACGCGTGCCAAGGAGGACTCTTTCAATTAGACTAAAATTCACTTGTATAAGCAATTGAAGTTTTCCTTTTGCGATTTTTATGCAGATTTTTGCGCCGAGATGTCGGTACACGTGACAAGATGCACAGTTTGATCGGTTAATGGTAGTTATGCGGGGGTTACACAGTTACTTTATTTCAGGTAGAAATTTCGAGGGTCGCCGTCCTAATCCGGACCCTTAGCGAGGCTTGCCAGCTCGGGAGCGCCCGGCCGCCACAGTAGGGGGACCATAAAATAACTGACCGCGTGGAATACGATTTAAAAAGTTATAAACAATTCAAATGAGCAAAAATTTATTATCTTCGTCGTCTCACTCGTCCTAAGAGATATACAAGCGTCTTTTGTTCGACGTTCTACGATGAAAATTAAGATTTTTCGTGATTTTACTAAAAATGACCCGTTGACGCACGGCAACGTTGCTCAGTCAGATAGGCGGGTGTTTTAAATATTTCAACGGTGGTTGGGCTGGGGGGAGGATTTCTAGATTTTTGATAGAAATCCCTCCCCCTACCCCACCCAACGGCAACGTTGCCGTTTGTAAACGGGTAATTTCTTGCAAAATCACGAAAATTCTTAATTTTCATCGTAGAACGTCGATCAAAAGATGCTTGTATATCTCTTAGGACGAGTGAGACGACGAAGATAATACATTTTTGCTCATTTGAATTGTTTATAACTTTTAAAATCGTATTCCACGTGGTCAGATTTTTTATGCTTCCCCATGATGGGAAGGTCGGGCGCTCCCGAGCTGGCAAGCCTCGCTAAGGGTCCGGATTAGGACGACGACCCTCGAAATTTCTACCTGAAAAAAAGTAACGGTATAACCCCCGCATAACTACCATTAACCGTTTGATCATTAAATTATGTGCGCAAATAGATTAAAATAGTGTCATATGCATATCAAGTTGTTTGTTTTGTCGAAGCAAGAATAATTTTGACAAATGAATGGTTCTGGATTATTTATTTATGCCTATTTCATCTATGAGATACAATTAATGGGATCGACATTTATTCAGAAAGCTATGGTAATATTACTGTATCGGATGAATACTATCAGTAGGCTGCATTCTGCCACAAGGGCCGTATGTTTGACAACCGTATTCTATGCTCCATAAGTCTCTAAAATTCTTCCACATTCGTAAATAATGTCCTCTATGCGGTAATACTTACGACATGTGTTGGAGACTTAAGCTTCTTGTTGACTTCCGTTGTAGCACCTAATGTTCTTATTTGTCGATTGACGTTTCAGGTACAAACACACTGTCATTAGCGTACAAACATACGTAGACATTCTTAAACCTCATAAGACCATTCTTATTTGCCTTTGCCTTCCTCAAACATTTATCACGTGTTGCACAAACAGGGATACATCTCATATCGTTGCCGAACAACTCCTTCAAATTCAAACGATTCATTCATCAAACGTTTCTTGCGTAAACCGATGTTTACCTATCCACTCAGTACCTAGCTAAAACATTCCTTAAGTCATTATTGGCCTTCTCCAAATCCAGAACAACACTTTCTGTCCAAAGTTTGTCTCTAAAGTATTTGTCTGGAGGCGAAAATTAGTTGAAACTACCTGACAGATATTTCAAACGTTTGACAGGTTTATTACATTTTCAGTGTAATATTAATGATGTTATTGTAGTTGCGATGTTGTTGTGAGAAATTTTCGCCAGTTTGGAAAGGCTGTCTGGTATGTTTACGTATTTAGAGAATAAGTCTCGAAGACAAAGGGGCCAAATATTTGTCTAAGATTTGATGATTTTATCATTATTGTTATTATGAATTTTGTGATAAATACGATTTTATTGGTATATACCTTTCATTTTTTTATTTTCGAAAACATTTTTTTGCGGTGGAAGTAAAAGTGTCAATCTTATTATAATAAGTGGAATCTGAGATGTCGGTTGAAATGGTTACCTTCGAGAACGAGAGAGAATACATGGTGCGTATCGAAAATTTAAATGTTAAGAGTATACATTTAAATTTAAATGTTTAAACCTAGTTAAACGATTTAAGTCGGACACCGAATTTTTACTTGCGACTTGAACATCGCTCGAATGCCCTCAAAGGTTAGATGGAAGAAGCGACTTTTAGTCTCAATCTCGCCCGTAAAAAGACAATTTATTATTTATTTATTTATTTATTCATTCATTACGGGCAGAGCCCAGCTACAAGGATTGCACATCGTTAAAAGTTTTAGTAATAATAATATGAATAATTAACATAAAATAGCATACATATGTCATTCTTGTGACAAAACATCTAGTATGCCTATACATATTCTTATTCATATAATAAATTTTATATCATTATATTACATATTATAATATTATATTATATTATTATAAATGTGGATTTTCTTTCGAATTTTAAGTTCATTATCATTAAGAGGTTAATGATACGTTATTTTCATAATAATCTTTCTATAATAGTGCCAAAAATTGTCCTTACAGAAATCTGTTGACAATATTTTTTGCAAGTATTACTTCTATTTTCACCCGTTCAGTTATTTTAGAAAAGATGGACATGGTTAAATCATGATATCTATTAGTGTAATGCGGCCCCACTTAAGCCAATCCGACAATGACCGCAAATTAAGAGAAGATCCGCGAACGGTATTCCATAATAACAATCTTCAAAAGTAGCGCTCGGTGCTTGCACCCCCTGCCACACACGCCTAAGATGACGTGCAGGGTATCAATAAAGATGTAAGTGATGATTAAACCAATTTTGAAATGACAAAATCATCTATTACGTTAGCTCCATACTTTTCTCCCTTGAAGGAATATATCCTTCTCAGGTATGGCCTTTTACTAAGGAAATTGGCTTAATATACCACTTAATAGCGCTAGACTAAATTTTTGCCTTCGTAATTATGTTCGAATTGAAGAGATAGGTTAGGAATAGTATTAAGTAAGGCAGTTATCCGTACAAATCTTGAGGAAGGTATTAGCTGAGGTTTAGGCCGTTGTTTACCACCTTTATCTTGTTTTGTAATTGTTATTTTTATCTCAGCTTCAACTTTCGCAACCTTTTCGCGAATCTCTATTGGAGTTTCCATCGCTTCAAAACTCTTAATCTTTATTCACGCCATTTGAAATCCTTTTTGGGTTGTGCATAGTGTTTTCTCCGAATTTGAATAGTCAAACAAATAATTATCTTTTTATTGTAACTTTTTGTGGTCTTGCGAATTCCATTCCAATGATTAAGGTCCGAGAAAATTTTTTTAAATTTTCAAACAATCTCACCTCTTCCAATCTGTGCCTTTTTCTGCCGTTTCATCTCTTTATCTTTATTTAACGCAGTCAATTTATTACTATTTACGTCACTGTTCGAGGGAGTTACGTCAATGTTTTTCAGAAGATTCCATTTTCGTTCTCAACTCTAAATTGCTCTCGGCACGCAATTTATGAATAGTATCTAAAGTACTATCATCAGTAAATTGGTTAAATCTCACGAACATTGTTTTTACTTGTGAAAAACTATTTCTAGAAATATATTTTTGATCTCAGTTAGAGGAATCACATTTTTAGATAACGAGATTGTTCGTTTTTACGAAAAGTCATTTAATTGTCGTCATCCCCTGCTGGGTTTTAGCTAGGAAGTAAGTACCTTTACCATATCTAACTGATAAGATGTCGATTGGATATGTTAAGGAAATCCCCAGAAAATACAACAGACTACATGAAGAAATAGTGTTTCGTAGCAATTCAAGTCCTAGGCATTAATGACGACTGCACGAAGTAATTTGACACTAATCTTCATGCCAAGTATTAGCAATGCTCTTCTAATTGCGTACTAAAGTTCCAATAAATGTTCATGTCCGAAGGGAATGGCGGTCGGAGGCCATACGTAATATATCTAAACTTAGCGTGAAATCTTCTGCTTTCAAAATGTGTTATTATCGTCTTGGAAAGTGCATACAATTGCCTAACGCTGAGGTGGAGAACCTGTGACCTTCAGACATTTTTGGCCATTCATTGCTACCTTTTTGTCACTCCCCGAAACAAATTCTCCTTTTTAAATACTTCTGTTTCGTTTAACGCCCAAAAATACGAAGATACGAAGTGAAAAATGTTCCCCTTCGGTATTTCTCATTTTTTTCCGGTATGATTTCGAAGAAAACAATTTAAAATTTAATTAGGAAGTACGAAAAACAAGAATGGTCTGATGGTTTCACCTTCTGCCTTTCTTATGAGACCGAATTCTTAATGTGGCCATCCGATGTTCCCCCACCCTTTTCATAACCTCTTCGGAATCACATTTCTTCACACGCGTCACCTTATTATAAATTGTCGAAGAACATTCGTCTGAATAGACACTCAGATACAAAGATTATATGTTTGCGTATTTAGTATGGACATATTAGCCCTTATCTCCAAAATGTATGGTGGCTCACAGCATCAATAAGGAGGAAATACTTTATTGGACTTTTCTTCTTGAATAAATAATAAAAGGCTTATATGTTTTTTTAATAAATAAAGGCAGTATTTGCTTAGTGATTTATTTCCCCCTCCTCACCTCTCCCATCCTGGCTTAAGAAAAATTCCCGTACTTTTTATGTTCCGTCACATAGCTGTAATAGCTTCCATAGACCATTCACAGTATCTGCCATACATTTCTAGAATTCCCTGCCTACTATAATCCGTGATATATAAACTACAAATAGGTTTAAAATTTTATTATTTGATTATTTGTGTAATCTAAAGTGTTGAATATTGTGTTATTTAATTGATTTCGACTGTTAAGATTTTTGTACTGCTATTCGCTGTTCCCCGTAGGTGGATTTCCACATAGCTTAACAATCATTTTTAGTATAGGCCGTTGGGTTTAAATATTGTTAAGCGATATTTTCGGTATTCACAAGTCAGTTTGCCGCCGTTTTCAATTCAGTTTTAGTCGAGTAAGTTATAGTTTCCGGAAATTAGAGAAAGTATTAAATTAATTAACCAATACCGAGCGAGAGTCTTCCGGATAAACAGCTCTTGGAAAATTAATACTTAAAATGACTCTGATTAGACGATATATTTAATTTTTGAGTACAAATTTAGGTATATATAATTAAGTATTCTCCAAAAGATTTCTCCGTTTACAAATAAGTAAACATATTTTACGTAACATTCTTTGTCTTGTATCCTTTTGTTGCCGGTGTCTATAGAACGAGAAATTGAAATTAATTGAAATAGAGAGAACAGCGTTGCCTTTACTGAAAATATTCAAAATTTTTCCTTCATTTATATCAGATTTTCTCCCGTTGGACTTGGTATCTAAGAAACTGTAAAGTTCCTCAGCGACTTTCTCTTAGAACCATTCCTGATATATTTTCTAGAGCTATGTTAGACACTGATATTTTCTTTGCGATGAAATAAATATTGAATAGTCGCGATACCAACCAAAAATATTTCTGTCAAGTCGGCCTACGGAGATATAAGCTTCTATGATTCCAGGTTGTAGCTCTTGTTTTATACCTTTTAAAAACATCTCAGCTAATATTTGTTTCCTCGTAAATTTATTTTCTTGCATTGACTACTTTCCTCGCATAGTTAAATGCGTATCAATACCAGAATCATCTTCCTCTTCCTCAATTATTTCCTATTATGACGTAGGGTACAAGATATTGAGAAAATGTATTAACAGCTCTCCACGCAATACGTTATACGAAATAATCGATAAGCAAATAATACTTTGTTGTCTGAATAATCTTCCAATTGTATCCAACTAATTATTCAATTAATCGTATCATTTGGACTTGAAAGAGTTCAATTTCATTGGAAAATAATCTTATTAATGTCATTCCTTGGATCGTTTTTCTATCATTAGCGACATTAGAATGAGTAATTTCATTATTTATTTGCAAAACATGTCCAATAATCGCCTTATCTATCGAGAGAGATATCTAACGGTTTTGATTGATTCATTTAGTCCTAAATCATTTATTCCCAAATTTACATCTTTATCTCTGTGATCTGCTTCACACCCGTGCCGCTGCATGTCAAAATATGTCAATTATACGTAGGTGTCTAATAGTACTCTATTTGCGGTTGCCTTCAGCGACACCTTGAGTAAAAGCAGTGCGTAATTAATCCTTTCATTATACTTCAATATTTGTCTCAACTGTGGCGCTCTCGAATTCAACCGGAACCAACGTGAAAGACCCGGGTTCATGGAGTTCTCCGATAAAAGTTTCCGGTGTATTGCTGATCCACGCTTTCCAATTGCTATTTCGAGAAACCATTTCATATCCTTTAATTTCAGCCAACTCAATGTGGAACTATATAATATGACTTAGCAGTTAAGTATCATTAATTTGTTTACAGGCCTAGTAGTATCCTATTCCACGTCCCCGGGAAACGACTAACTAAATGTATGTTTTCCTAGTCTTGTAGAGGTCATTTTTTCTAAATCCTGTCTGGTAGGCATCGAAATAGTCGTGATAAAATTAGATGAAGGCTCTCTTGTGGAAAAAAGTCAATAAAGAATAACAAAAAGTTGTGAGAGCATGCCTTCGTACCAGGGGCATTGGCTTTGTCTAGCATTTGTTCCAGAATTATGGCAGAGGTGGGAAACCTACGGCCTTAATCCGGCTCCTCTGTCGGTTGTTAAACGATTTCGATTCTTTTATTCATTTCGTTCCCCAAACCTTGCTTGTGACGCCTAGAAGAAATTCAGTGCAAAATTTTGTCTTTCAGTACACTTAGCGAGTGAGTTCGTTTTCAAATATAGAATTTCTAAGTACGAACATTTTGATTTGGACGGTGCTCAATGATAATGGTTTATCATGCAACAAAATGGTACGTCAATACTTATATGAGGCCTCCCAATGAAACAGATTCCTCATCCATGGCCAATGGGGTATGCTAAAAACCTAGGAGAAAACGCAATATTGTCTACAATGCGGGGGTGGAAAAATTTCCTCCTGTGCTGCGAATATACGAAAAATGTTTGTAGCTTTTACTAAATGGCAATCCAATGTCTACTTTCTTCAAAATAAAGTATTATAAATTATTAAAGATATAGGTATACATTTAAAAACGTAATATATCTTGGGCTTTATTATTTTTATATTTTTAATGTTATGAAATGTTTAGCAGTTGTATCGCAATAAGAAATGCTGGAATAAAAGGTAATTGCCTCCTCTCAAAATAATAATCTTAGCTTTCGTTCTTTTAGGATTTACGTTTCTTCATTACAGGAATAAATTCGTAAACTAGAATAAAGGCCTTTTTAAGGTCTTTAATATGAGTGTATATGATGTCCCGTAAGTTTAGAACTCTTTGAGAAATGAGCGTTATAGTGAGCTTGGGGCACCGAAATCCACACTTTTGTAGATCAACTCGCCATTTTATTACTTTTTGTATTCGGCCTAGAAATATAAATTAAGAGAACATATAGTGAGTTAATGAACTGCTAAACATTTTATATGTTCATATAAAGAGTTACCAACCTGAAAAATAAAGATGCAAATTAACGAAGAAATTACTTTATTTAACGTTTATGCAAAATTCTCGAAAACTGTACGTGGTGGACAATTTTCACAAACACTGCTAAATTTATAGCTAAAAATACATTAAGAAACAAGTAACGACGTTAATTTTACCAAAAGCTTGTCGGCCTGTGTTATTAGTCTCGAAACAAATTAGATAAAGCAATTAATTTAATCATCGTCATCCTCATTTTCTTCTCTTTCAAGCAATATTACTAAATAAATTGAGTTCCTAACCTAAAGCAGTCATATTTTTTAATGTTACAGATTATTTTACAATATCTGCGTCTGTATATTCCGTATATTAATCATAGATGAAGTTTCTCAAGACCATTAGGTAATGGAAATTAAGGTGTAAAATTAGTTTATACTTCAATAAATGATTTTTATAAACATTTTCTTATGGGAAACCACTCTTACATCTGCAATTCGGGGCTTCTCCATGAACCAAATTTACTTCGACTCAAAAGTTACTTTACCCGATTCTGTAGTGTCCTTTCAATACGTAATCTACTGCTATAATTTCTGATAAGTTGATCTGGATTATTATAATTAAAGCATTAATTTTAGTTTGATAATTAATAATATTAAGTCATATTTATTGGAAAATCATTTTTGGAAAAACCAAATTAAGCCTTAGAAGGTCGTTAAATCCTTCTTTTCGCGTCGATGAGATCCTTACTCCTTTTCATCGGTAGTTCATTTGGCGAACTTATATGGTGTTTGCAATTTTGAAGCGGTATATTTAATTGCAGTGATGCTTGTACGTGGAGAATGTTAATTAAAAGAATGGCTGAATCATCTCAAGTATAGTCTCTTTGACTCCCTGTGCGATTCCACTACTTTGCAGACTACAGTGGCGATTTCAAAGATTTTTGCATAGGCAGAATCATAAATAGAACTTGAAAAACAATCTAGTCAATCGTGGTTGACAGATTCGCTCTATTCTTAGTACTTAAACATAATCACTCTCATCTAAAAACAAAAGCATGTAGATAGAAATGGAAAAACGGGTTAATTGCTTTACCCATTCATGACTAATGAGATGTGATACTTGCAAGGATATTCATCGTTGATTAAATACTAGTTAATTACAAACTTAATTGGAGGGTATGAAAGAATTATGATAAGTGAAGGAAAATGACCACCAATGAAATATAAGTATCGCTGAGAGTTAATTCGAATGAGATTTTGGTAAAAGTTATTTATTTTGAGGAAATTCTGCTTTCCTATAACGAACCCAAAGCCCTCCAACAAAAATTGGTATTATGGCAATATAATAATGGTAATACATATTTCCTGAAACACCAAGATACGCGTAGGATAGAAGACGCTAATGTTAGATTAGTCTGCAAAATTAATATTCTCTCCATCTTTACTATATTTATGCTCATTATACGGTTTACAATACGGTTTAGGAGAAGTTTCATCTCCTTACCAGCGAAAGGGTCTTCCGTTGTAATATCTTCTTCAAGAAGTTCATGACCGCATCGGAAAGAGAATGGCGAACATCTGTAAGAGCAAGAGGTGAACCTCTTGGTGATCATGTTAGCAAAGGGATGTCCGATCATTTTGAAGGTCAACTTCGCAGTGCATCACTAAAATTTTCGTGGCTATCAGACTCGCCGATTGGAAGAGGGAAGATCGAAACTTGCCTGGCCGATTATGTTGCTATATACATTCTTTTATGCACGTACTTCTTGTTCCGGGTTTGTATCCATATTTATTTCGTATTATTTGAAAATTTAGAAAATTGTAGGTTTTTCGTTTTTTTAAGTTGGACATCCTTCCAAAGTGGTCTGATGCCCTTTCTCGTATCATCGTAGTCCTATTTTCTCCCTTCTTTTGCTTGTCAGATTTCAAATTTTAATTAACCGGCCTCTCCATTTAATTTCCATGATTCTCCTGCATATAGCAATCATCTGTATAGCTGCAAATGTTCCCTTCCAGCCGTTACGATTAATGATTCACAGCCATATGGAAGGACACTCCATGTACGGGTTTTCTTATATCCAAGCTCGTTTTATTGCGTCAGCGTTTTTTCTGCTAATATGCTTTCTTCGTTTAGGTTGTTACATTCTACTATTTTTCTCTCTTGCTACTTCAATCGTCGATGATCTTGCTTAATAAATAGCGGGATTTTCAGTCAGTTTTAGAGAATATCTTTCAAATGAGAACTTGGATATTCCGCTATATTCAATCAACACTAAGTCAGAAATCTGATGTAACTTTGTGTAAGAAACAAAAATGACATTAAAGGCGAAAATCGGCAAGCATTGCCCCTGAAAATGATATTTTTGTCTCCATTGAATGTAAAAAGCAGCCCTCACTTTTTATAATTGCGAGACATCCACAGTTCGTGAACTTTCGTAGGTAGAAGGTATTACATATCAAACTGAAGTATTTCTAAATAGGATTTAAGTAATTAATGCGTGCATAATTTTATCCAAGACTTTCTCTCTTTAGAGTATACTATTATAGCGTAGAGCAGTCATGATGTTTTATTAATTTTAATATTTATTTCTGTTCACCGAAGTTTTTCGAATATATCCGCAAACCACTAAATGACTATTTTCTTAGGTCCAGCTTCACACCTTCCTGATTTACCTGGAAGTATTCTTTCTTTTATCGGCGATAAACCGTCAATTTTCTTTCTATTTATTTTGAGCTCTTACGTTTTGTTTCAATAGAAGACAGGGCTGTTATCAATTCCTCTTTCTTTTCAAGAAGTCGCCGTATCGTCTGCAAACGGTGACTTGCATTGTGCTCGTACACCTCCTTTTTTCAATTCCCTGACTTCATTATTACTTTCTCAATGTATACATTGGAGATCAATGGTGACAAACAGCATCCCTATCTTACTCCTTTCGAGATTATCGTCACTTTCACCGCATTTGATATCCGCCGTTTGCTCCATATTGTGGATCGATCTTGTGTCGCAGTAATTCACTCTAATTTCTGTTGGGGACATTCCGTTCTAGTAGAGATTGTCGAAAGCTTTCTTTAGATGGACTATAAAAATCGGTCCATATTCCTGCTTTATGATCCCCCTTAATAATCTATAGGCAAGAATAACTTCTCTTTTACATAGACTCCTTTTGATCCAGAGAATTGAGCTTCACTAGTCATTTGAGATTGCGGATGTTTTCTCTTGGAGTATAAGTTAAGTAATAGTTTCAGTGGGATTAGATTTAAAGCTCCCTTACACTTAATAAAATAAATGATTATATTGATGGGACCAATGTGATCATTAGCATTATATTCAAGCTTTCGTTATGATTGCATTAGGTGCTTGATGAGCACCAGGAAATTTAGCGTGTAATTAAGGAGGATGCTTTCATCCGCATAGTTAAAGAGACCGGATATTCAATTAATTTTGTATAATTTGTTGTATCTTGTAAGATACTGCGTTCTCTCGTGTCAGAAGACAACTCCTTTTGCAACAGGCTCTCTTCTTTAAGATGGTTCCAATCTCCGTGAAATTTTTTCACTAAATTTTGGAAATCGCTGTTTACGATTGATATGTAGTATTATGTTAATTCTTGTGGCAGGTATTTCTTTTGGAAATTAAAAAAATAAGTATAATTGTACAAGATCGAGTTATTTTTCATAAGAATATATTTCGCATCTTAGATTATACTTTATCTAAAGAAAATTTTGAAATTACAAGAATATTGCTTACATTATGTTTAATTTTCTCACTGAAAACCATTTTTGTGAATTCACGAATATTTTTAATATCCAGTAATTTTACGCGGTATTCATCCTCACTTGTTTTGAGAGAAGACTTCGGTCGATTATCGAAGCAATCAACTTTTTCTCTATTCCGCACGAGTCGTGTTCTATGGAAATCTTTGTTACCCTAATCAAATTGATTGGAGAAATAGCCTAATGATCAACGGAACATCGGCAAGTAAAGGTAACTCAGTGGAGCTCTCTCCCTAGGTGGGTTAATAGTACATATCTTGCTACCTTTTACTGCAAGTTTCTATTTAATCTAAAGAATATGTAATTTTACCGCGATGTTTAGATCCTATTCAAGCATTCGCGTTTATCTTTTCGGTCTCTGAGGAACGTAAAAGGAATGCCATTCAACCGAACGAAATTTAGGGGCATATCTCTCATTGTATTGCTACGGATTCACCGGCACCTTTCCCGCGCTTTTACAAAACTTTCTATTATCCGTGAATCATCGCTGCGTAAATCTTTTGGGAAGCTCTTGGGCCAGCGATTGGTCGCCAGCCCTTATCGTCTTTACCCTGCCCCGTGCCCTCTCTCTTTCCACGAACGTCTTCGCTATGACGAATAAAGACCTCGATTTGGTCTGCTAGCTTTCAGTTTACTATAATGTCACTTGATTTCCGTACCAAACATATCTCTTTAAATTGGATTTTTGTTTCACCGGAACTATTAGTTCTTCTTGCTCCTCTGTCGGAAGTTATCGTGTGCGTTGAAGTGGATTTTTAGTCGATTCAAGTAACTGCGTGTGTTTTGATTATTCTTCGTTCTTTATAAGTGTTTCTTTTACGCCATTTATAGTGAATTTGCCTCTTACTACGTCGGATTTTATATTTTTCACGGTGTAAACGTGATTGTGCATTGTGAAGTTAACGTGAAATAGTTTTAGAAATGTGAAATAATATTTCGATGGATTTTAGTTTTTGATTAAACGTTTTTGGTGTTCGCTGTATTGATTTCTTTTATATTTTATTCCGCGAAGAATGTGTTTTTACTCATTTATTTTCTAAATGTGTCGTGCTCGTGCTAAATTAAATTTCTCAAAAGAGACCATTTAACTGCTTGTGTCTTAGTGTTCGTTGTTACCGTCGCACTTCATTTCCATCAGTGTTTACTTGTGCTTTAACAGTTAAACTGTTGAAAGGCAGTTAATCGTGTCTTGAGAGTCTTGCAAGGAAGATAGAATATATATATCTCGAAGTCCCAACTTTCCGACTTAATTTTTTTACCGATCCGCGTGTTGGTTGCCGTCGAAATTGGCGCTGTTTAGTGATCTTAGTAGTAAAGCCTCTCAAAGGGGGGCGAAATTTCCGAAATGTTCCTCCGACTTCCTTGGCGCTCCAGTGTAGCATCCGCTGGCAGTCAAGAGTCCATCGAAGCGGGATCTTCGAGGAGCCTCGAGTTCCAACCACTGCTGCCAGCCGCACAGCACACCGGGGTCTATGGAAGCATTCTCACTCTATACCATCGTATTGGTGGTGGACATCATAAAGTACGTATAGTCGCGTACAGGTGAATTTTAGCGTTTACAAACAATACTCGTCATTTGTTGATTCGAGTGTTTACCATATCGTGGACCTAATTTATTCCCCGAATTAGGTTTTTAGAGATTGCGGAGGTCTTTCCTTCGGAAAGTCCTTCGGAAAGTCCTTCAAGAAGTATGATCCCAGTGGGAGGGTCATCTTAATATCTTGCTGACCTCCATGTTGGCGGCATCGGTATTATTTTTTAAATACTGATTATTCTGTCTACTTCTCTGCTCGTAAATTAAAATTTGGTCTCTAAAGTTGCGATATGAGGTCTTATTTACTTAGGCTCTTCTTTTTGAACGCCGTTATGATTCCACATATTTTACGCATAGTTTGAGTGTTTCAGAGATAAATATCGCATACCTACGTTTAACACCCGCGGGGGTTTGGTGTGGAAATGTTCTGCAGTCATGCTGCCCGCAAAGCAAATAAGATACGTATCGGTATTTGCACATCATCGGTGTTTACACCCTCTGCCACGCATCGAGAGCTGGTTTATAAGGTTTATGCTCATGCAGATATATCTTTTTCAAATGGAGGAAATTTGTAAGAATTTCATCTCGTATAGCTTCAGCACCGGTGTATTATTAATTCGCAATTAATGAGAAAATTAAATCTTTTTCGGGTGCATCCGTTTCTTTCTTATGGAAATGTGTATCTAATCTCCCAGTCGTTGATGTCAACAGTATAAGAATGTCCATCCATTGTGGGAGATAGTTGTCTTAGATTCCGGAAGTAAACTGGGACTGCTTACTCAATCTGTCGCGGGCGCATAGTCCACTAAACCGGCCTGTGTCTGGAGGATCTGAGTTCTATCGTTTTTTATCGTTATTTATTGCTCGCAAAATTTACAGCGCTCACGAAAAATCACTTTTTATCGATATTTCCTGTCATAGCTCTCGAAGCCTCGGCCAAGGAATTCCGTATGATGCGGAGCCGAACTAATTTTCCCCGTGTTTTTAAGGGTTGAGCGAAGTAGCGTAAATATACTATAAATATTATGGTAATTAATCAAAATTCATCCAACCCTTGACTTTTAAGACTTTGGCAAGTTGCCCTGGTTTGCATATTTGATGTCCTCTGCGAAGTTCGTTCGTTCATATATACTCTTATAAGATTTCGAGGCTATTCGTAGCGGTTTCTGGCACCGGAAGAACTTAGCAGTCCGTGTCCGTTTTTAGCTCCTCTTTAAGTCTCACCTAAAGGATGCCCTCGAACAAAATTTATTTTTGCGATTTCAGTCCTACTTTGATTAAACGCTCTCATGGATGAATTTCGCCAATCATCGTAATGAACATATTCCTTTGGCCGTAATGATATTAATTTGATGTAGAATGCTACTATATTCTCCCGTTCCTTCTCTACGCCTGCTGTGCTTGTTCGTATGAGTCGAACTTTTGCTTTACATTACCACAAGTGTGCTTCATTGTCAAGCATAATAAAGGGTCTTAATTTCACTTCTTAAATAAATATGTATCGTTTAAATATAAATGCACCATTGAATCCATGTGATTCTTATAAACCAAAAAGCTCAAATATTTCATAAATAATAATGATTATTGTTATTATAATGTTATGATAATTATAATTTAATGTATACATTACTTACCCCATTTATTTGAATTTTCCATATGGGCTTAAATTCCTCGTGAATTCTTAGGAGAAAACGCGTGAGCTCGGATCAAACAATTGCTTTCGTCGTCAGGGGGACTGATTGTTTACTACGACGGAATTTTACTTAATTTTCTTTAGTTCTTGACTCAAAAAGCATTCTTTTTGAGTCGAAATTACCTTCTTTTGGTACCTGTCTCTATTTCGTATGATTAATTTTTCTTATTTAAATTTTAAAAAGAAGATTAGCCTGCAAGAAATAAAATAACTTTACGTACTTTTTTTTATAAAAGACTTTCCAAACATTCTGAAGTAATTCTGAAGAACCCGCCTCTATTACTGAATAAGATACTTTTAATTATTAAATAGAACATAAGCTATGCTCCCCTCTTTTGGTGAAGCGAATCGAATGTGTCTTACTGATTGTGCCCACTTTACTGCAGCAGAAGGAGCGTTTCAAAATTCCTCTCATTCAATTATTGCTGAACTCGTAAACAGGTGCTCCGCAATAGATCTGGTATGCGCTGCATGTGCTTGAAGCAGCGAAATCTCTCAGCGTTTAATATAAGTTCATCATAACAGTACAAAACGTCTGACCTGAAAGATTGTTTTCAAGCTCAAGCTATTTGCGCTCATTTAAGTGCAGCCAACCTTGAATTTATACTCGTAGTATGAAAATGTTTTGAAGCTCAAAATTTTGAAGTGCGATTACGTTGATCATAATTAATCAGAACTTCTCTTAATAGAAATTCTTAAGGCATTCTTATTAAGGAATCCAAACGAGAAGTATTTTTTGACTGAAGATTGCGAAATAAATACTCTTATATATAATATATATTTTAATATATATTTAATATTGCGTTAAATAAATACTCTAATATATATATATATATATATATATATATATATATATATATATATATATATATATATATATATATATATATATATATATATATATATATATATATATACATATATACATATATACATAAATTATAGACAGGTGGAATAGAGACATCATCAAGTACTTAGGTGTAACGTGGCAACGTGAAGCTCAGGACAGAGAAAATTGTAAAGTACTTGGGGAGGCCTACATCCGACGTCGGATTGAAAATGGCTAATGATGATATATATATATAATATTTTGTGAAAATAACCAAGTTTCTTGGAAGTAAATGTATTCATAACGTTTGCTTTAGTGGTATTATAGAAGAAGGTGAAAGATCTCTCGGATTTTATGAGTAAAAGAAGGGGTGAGGGCTCTCAAGGATTCATAGCCAAAGAACCGAATGGGAAAAGATACAGAGACTGCATTGCGGACGAATTTGATGTAGTGGAGGCCCTATTCTCGTGGCGAATTCAGCGAGCGTTATTTTAATAGTAAATGAAAGTTCAGTAAAAAGTGAAATTCATAATTTTTCGAATGAAGTAATCATTTTCATTCATCCGGCTGACAATTGATTAATCATGGAATAGCAGGAATTTTTAGGTATCATAACAGTAGTAATAGACGAGAAAAAAATTTCAACTCGGTTTCCAGAGGCCAGTATCCTTTCAAAGATATTTCAACTATTTCTTTCCTCATCCTGACGTCAGTGAAAATCAAATTGTAGTTCACTTGGTTTAAAATTATATTTCGTAGAATTTCCGATTTTTCTTCGTTGCTTATTATCGAAGTACAAGCAGGAGTAGTAGGCAAATTTTACTGATTGTAAAGCTTAGAGTGTTCAGACTCTTTGAGGGAAAGCCATTAAGCAGAAATTTCGTAAATTTGAAACTAAATTACCGTACTGAAAACTTTCCGTAAACCTCTAAACCTTTTCTTTCGACAGCTCTTTTGAACTACTCGGTTTATATAGTTATGTTTTCCATCTTTCTCGTTGAGAGAAACTTCCCTACGTAACGGTATTTTCTCTTAAATTGACAGGACGATGTCTTCAACTTTTACTTTATCCTTTAATTTCACCTATTTCATCTTCCCACCTTAAGTGTTTTAGCCCAACATTTTTTACTTCCATTCTTAAAAACTGTCCTATAAGTCAATTCGATACTTTGGTTGTATTTAATGTTGGCAGTCTATTTTCTCCAATTAAAATCAAATCCGTACCTCAAATTTTCCATTTTTTTGTTTATTTGTGTGATTTCTGATCTTAGTTCTTACTCTATTTATTTGATAAGTGGCTTAAGAATGGCTTCTTCCCGTAGCACAGTGTGCAAGAATCGAAAAAAAGCTGGCCAAAATTAAAAAAAGTGCTTTATTGCTTCAAAGAACATTGTGGTATAAATAACTCCGTGTACATCGCGCTTAATCACTACTATTTTCCTCACTTTAGGTGGAAATTTGCCGTAAAATAAGGGTTCGCCATTTTGTTGTATAAATAATGCAAATATTCAACTGTGATCATTCAAACCCAGTATTATGAAGCATAAAGATTAGGTGTATAATACGGCATCGTTTTTTACCCGATAATTTAGCTCATTTTGGTTCAGGATTGGCTTGAAATTGAAGAATTTTGCGAAAAATCGAGGACCGGCATTTTTCGTAAAACTTGGTCAACTTTGACCTCCTGTAGAATTGTAACGCGTGGTAACCAACGCAAATGATTTCACAGTTATATGCAGAATTTATTCAAGAACGAATATGCGAAGTTTCCAAGTCCGCACTCAAAAAAAGCATTTTTTTATTTTTGGCCAGCTTTTTTCGATTCGGGCCCACTGTGCGTCGTCTAGATCATCGCCGTTTTAAAGCAATTACTGCCGCTGTGTTCACTTAGTCTGCTTTTACTCTTTTCTGTCTTAAGCACATTGAACAAGGTACTAGATCTCCTCCGTTTGTTCCAGGTTTGTTATTAAGTATGTGATGTCTGTGAATATCGCCGCCTAATTAGTTTCACTTCCTCATTCTTAATCTCAAAAAATAAAAATTATAGCATATTTAGGCCTTTTCTTCCCTTAATATATTTTTCGATGACAATCTTCTTAATCTAGCCCTATTTTATGTCTTTATCTGCTACGGAATCCCTAGAATGTTGCAGATATAATGTTTCTATGCGAGTGATTATATCAGTGGTCTGTTATGGGTATCATCGCGGTGGCACGCTAAAGTCGAGCATGGAGAAAAATTACCGAATGTCTCGTTCAGGACAAGTATAGAGCTCATTGAAAATAACCACAAAGTTTGAACTGAGCCATTTGAATTATCATACAGTTAGTACCAGACAACGCTGGAGACGACAGGTGAAAAAAGTTGAATCCTGTCGCCGATTTACGATGTTCATGATTTCAGATTTAAGGAAAAACCTCCGTAATTATTGCTTACAGCATTTAAAAGCAATCTCCTGAATAACCTATGAAACATATATATCTATATTATAATAAAAATATGTACATTTTACTATAGTCAAAAATGTTTGTATTTTATGATTGATTAATTATTTAAGGAACATGATGAAATTTTTAGTCGTAATCATTCCTTAGTCGCCTTTTTTCCATGGTTTTTGCCGTATGCTTTGGATTTTTATTATCACAATACCTCATCGTCTTCCTTTAGTGGTTTATCCCCTTTTATCTCCATAGAATTTGGCTTCATGTCTTTTACAAACTGTATTTATATTTCCCATCTACTCTTTCCTATGGCTTATTCCGGCTTTTCTCAAAGGTTTCCCAAACTCAGAAAGAGACATTCTGGTTGTATTATTCCCTTTGAATTAAGTTTCCTTTTTATGCATGAAAGATTTTTTCGTTAGTTTATTTCATTTTCTAATTTTAATATTTATTACAACATTCGCGAATGCTCTTTTGTGAGTTGAAATTATCGTGGATTCGTTTTACTATCTTTCATAATCGCTAGAATCTTTGATAAAACAGGTTAACATCCTTTTAGACGGATGTATACTGTCACCTCCTGAAACTGTTTCAGGTGCTGATTTCATGTCGTTGTTACCTACTTTGGTTTTTATGTAAAGTTGTTTGCAGTCGTCATTTTATTATTTTAATAGCCCCATTCCTCTCAATAAGGATAAATAGTCCTTTTCACAATCCTTCGTATCTCGTGAAATAATTTCTAAGTCTGATGTATAAATGGACGTACTTTTCAGAACTTGTGAATTAGTCGACACGATTTCAAGAATAACCGTTTAATGGAGGCTCAAGTGGATAATTTCTGGCAAAATGGCTATGAATTAAGGTTTGTGTATGCCTTGAATGTTATAAGATGTAAAATGTTGCATCTCTAAAGGCAGGCCCGTTATTATAATTTTGGGGGCCCTACGCAACATTATTGTATGGGGCCCAATAGACCCCAGTGCCAGAATGCAGTGCAATGATTGCACAGTTGAATAAACACTTCCTTTTAAATTCGTTACATGTGAGGCTAGCGAAATATAACGTTGAAATATCATAATATGGTACGGAAATTGAATTTATTATGCTTTTAATTTTATTTATTTAATAAAAATTTTAATTATTGAAATGTTACGTGCCCTTTTTGTGGCTTAGCGGCGGGGCCCCTAAGTTGACGGGGCCCTACGCGATCACGTATGCTGCGTATGCCTAAAAACGGCCCTGTCTAACCAGTTAATGAGGTTGGAATTACGTATTTACAATATTGACCCGAAGGAAAGCATTGCTTACTGTATTTAGGGATTGAACGGATCTAGGCTGAAAGAAATTCACATTATCCTGTATGAAATGGTTATGCAATATTGGCTTCAAGACGTTAGAAGAATAGATGCAGGTCAAAGACTATATAGGCTGTGGCAGTGAAAATAGGCCAAAGGGAGAGGAACGTTGAGAATAGTTGGTTAAACGTTTGAATGACATTTTTAATAGCAGAAAGGAAGTTTGAGGAGTGATAGACGATGAGGGAGTTTTGTGTGTATGAAGCAGCAGGAAGATTCAAGGACAAGAATTCATGGTAAACAATCATAAATCTTAAAGAGAATTGCTTCTGCTATCCGCGTAAGTAAATTACTTGATTATTACGGATTTGGCTTAAGACCAAATAGGTTTATTGTCTGTTTCATTGTCTTATTTTTTTAATAATAAGACTATTTTACGTATCCGTTATCTTTGATATTGAAATCAATATTACCATAGTTGGTTAATTTGACTTTGTTGTTTAGCGTATGTTACTTAATGGAGTGAACAGAGAAAGTGCTACTTGTACTTAATCTGTGAGCATCTGTTACTTCCTTTTAATCGTGCTCTACGAACATTTCTCTGAATTCTGTCGAAATTTGATGAGGAAAATGGCGGGAGATTGATTAATCACCTATCAGCTTTAAGGAGAATTTCTGTTGTACCTACTAATTACACATCAGAAAGAGAGATGATAGAAGATGAGTTTAGACATATCTAGCTATATTCCTAGCTCCATTCCAAACGTAATTCATTCTAAATATATTGTCTATATTATCATAATATCATTCTTATAATGTATAAATCTATAATAAATGAAAAAGAACACTAGTACACTTCCACAGATTTGTGGAAATCTGTGGAAGTGTACTAGTGTTCTTTTTCATTTATTATGGCCTTCCACGAGGTAACGCCTTCGCACATCGAATTTATTATAAATCTATATTTATATAAAATGGATATTTGAATTTTCTAATTTGTAATTTTTGTTTTTATCGATCACTGGATTTTTAATTTTTCCACGCATTCTGGTGATCGTTTTCTCAAATTGTCGTATGTACATTATTCGAATGTTACTTTTTACGTCTATGAATAATTAATGAAACCCATTAAATTAATGAAGCACTAACATAAAGCGATACAGACTGTAAAAAATTTCTTTGGATTTATAAATAGAAGGAATACTCCTTTGTTTCCTCATTCTCAAAATAATCCGAAAAATCTCTGGTATTCAAGACCTGTTATCGCCTAAGAATTCTACAAGCATCGTATCTTATTCTCTGGAGTTGTACTCTTTTTTGCTGTCTCGTGATAACACTTCTCAAGATATCATGGTGTGATAGAAACTCCGAAATCTTTATCATTTTTGGTCAATAATAGAAATGGTATCTCATTAATGACCCCTCGATTAATTTTGAAGCAACGTTATAAGATAGCTACGGCGATTTGGGTAACAAGACTCGTTGTGAACATGAGACGATTTTAACGGTCATCCTTGAGTTACATAAATGCCGGTTGGAAAAAGCAAACTTAAAGATAATTTTGGCTTTGTTTTGATATTATTCTCTTTATATCAGTAAAGAGGAGAGTTTTAAAATCGATAACACGTAGCTATAAACATTTAAAGTTTATGCTTAATCGTCCGGAAGCTTTTGTAAACAGACCACGTAAACTAAGGATGAATTTTCTTGCCTTCTATAAATCATTTGCTTTTCTGTTGAGCAAAATATGAAATCCCTTATATGCTATTGCCTTGGTTCGCCAAATGGTAAAACCGGCCCTGTTTGACGTGATCGATGAGTTGGAAGACACTTGCACTTCTCGTGGGTTCGAGTCCCAGTCAAGTCACTGTTTTTCACTTCCCGTAAAACCTTCCAGAGTATACATTTTGTTTTAGCTTAGGTAGCATTAAGTCGCCTACAGAGATTTAGAGACCTGAAACAAGATTAAATCTACAGGTAGTAATCCATACTCTCTAAGGAAATGATTATTTGACATATCGCTCGCAAAAAAGCCCTATTGACGATGTATTTGAAGGGTTGAATCGACAGAATATAGTATATTTCTTCAATTTTTAGTTATGTAAGGATATTTATAATCAATTTTGCGGATTAAACGTCATTATATGATACCGATTCAAAGGTTTTCTCAATCATGCTGAAAATGTCCAGTAAACTAATCTCAGAAGATCCACTTTAATTAGAGAAGGTCATCTCCGAATGGGCCACGAACTTGTTAAAATCTGTGAATGTTTACCAACAATTTCCCTAAATGTTAACAGCTGATGAATCCTATTGCATTGCCACATAATTCCGCTCCTAATTAGTGCCATACAACTCTTTCCGTTCGCCGCCAGGTGCTTAACGTCTGATTGCGCAATATGTTGATTCTATCTTATCTGATCTGGTAGCTATTCTCTTCGGAACTCCCTGAGGCACCCAGGTTGCGCACACGCCTGCATCGTGCGCTCCCGAGTAATTTCAATCACTGTACTCTTGCGAGAAGATAAAGCGAAATAAATTTTCCGTCGGGAGCGATTATTGATTTCTCTCCATCGGTTGGCGGTCGTTGGACGACTATTAATTACCGCATCTACTCGCCAAAACCGTGTGAACAATATGGCAAGTCACCTAGTCAAGATAGGGCATCGGGAAATGGTAGGTGGTATCCATCTCTTCTTTGTTTGTTTTATGACCAGTTTCAGCTGCAGGTTGAGATTCATCCACGGGGTTATTTCGCTATTTACTCCCTATTTCCTCTCGAACTGCAGGCCCCATCGATGCATTAGATCTCAGTATTGTCGGGAAAATCTAGCTACGAAGGGACATCTTGGTTTCAGTTTGGTTGAATTTTGA
The DNA here is from genome assembly GCA_947579665.1 of Sympetrum striolatum. Classification (NCBI taxonomy): domain Eukaryota; kingdom Metazoa; phylum Arthropoda; class Insecta; order Odonata; family Libellulidae; genus Sympetrum; species Sympetrum striolatum. The sequence continues at coordinate 81,336,406 of OX388345.1, forward strand.
TTTTTAATTTGTTTTTGTAATCCTTGACAATTCTGGAGACGAGATTCATTCAGTATTTTCTTTGTTTTGTTTCGTGATCTATCGTTATAGGAGAGAAGAAAGCAGAAGAAAGGTAGTGAGCTTGCAAGAAAAAAAGGTCAAGTTATCAAAGCCATCCTGTGCTAGATATATTAGCTGTAGGTTCTGATATAGTGAGACAAGCCATGAAAGCTTGGTGGCGAGGTAGCAGCAGGAGGAGTGGAAGAGGTGATCGGAGGCGACGTTGCCCAAGAGTTCTTGTAACCCTAGCATCGACGGATGATGGTGACAGTATTGGACTATTTGATTCCCCTGGAGAAGGTGAGATGAATGCCCCGTCAAATGTAGCTGAATCATCATGCTTCATAGATATGTCAAATCCTGAAGAAGAAACGGTGGATAAAGCTGTAGATCCTTCAACAATTGAAGAAGGATCCATTGATATTAATAGTGTAGGAGATATGCCATCTAATGGCAACCAGTCTAGAAACATCTTACGGACACAAACGCCTGTTTGGGAAGATGAGTCCCATAGTTGTAATGGCACTGAATCTTCAGCAGAAATGAAAGAGAAGAATGCTGATAGAAATTTCATTAGGGACTCCCTATCACGTCGGGGCTTTTATGTTGGAGAATCAGGCTCTGATCTTAAGAGCTTAGTAGTTGCTGAAGAGGACACTCTTGAGGGCAGTAACTTGAATGTAAGCTTTCCAAATACTCAAGAATCCAGTAAGGCTACTCTGGATCCTCAAAATATGGAAGATGATCATGGCATTCTTCTGGAGGAAACTGGTCAAAAACATAAAAAATTTAGACCAAGAAGCTACACAGATTCTGTGTCACAGTCTTTGATCAGCAGAAAAAAATTAGCCGACAGTTATTCCAAACTTATATTGCCAGATCCTCCAAATGGCTCAGATAAAATGTCTGATGATGCAAACCTTGCTTCTGATATGGAAGAAGGAAATATTGTGAAGAATTGTGATGACAATAATAAACAATTGTCAAAATCTGGTAAGAGTTTTATGGGTGACATTTAGGTTTGTTTTAAGAAGGTGGCAAGAGAATGCTTTAGCACTGAAGTTATTTCAGGAATGGTCTTAGCCAATGGTGATCCTGTTGGACCTGGTAGAAATGAGGAGAGTGGGGCCCAGAAGGTCATAGATCCATCTTCAATGAAAGGATTGCCATCAAGGAGGTTATCACCAAAAGGATTGTCTAAATTGAAAATACCTTCTTCTCTTGATCACCTTGATGTTGCTTTGCCTCATATACGCACAGCACCAGCATCAACTGGAAAAACAATACCTCAAATGCTGTTGTCACCAAATTTGACTCCATCTGAAGCATCTAGTGGAGGAAGGAAGTTCAGCTTCCCATTGCTTAGGAGGCATTCCCATACAGTTAAATCCTTCTAGTTTGTTCATTGGATTAATGTCAGAATCACCTTAAATGACTAACAATATTCAGCTTTATTGTTTTCTTATACATTAACAGTTTGAATGTTGTACTGAAGAGCAAGATGTCTTTCTCTTGTTTTGTAGGCAGCATCAGAGTTTTCATTGGATTTGTGTGTGCTGTAGAAATTACGCCTCTCATTTTAAGCATTGCAATTGCAGGAACTCTGTGAATCATTTGGAAATGCATGTACGCATAGCTTAATGGAGCATTGACTGATAGAATGACCTTGCTCATAAAAGTGTTATATTTGTCATCTCCTTGCAGGATATGTTGAGCTATCCCCCTTCTCATGTTTTTAATATGAAAAAAGAGGTTCCCAACCATATCTTGTTGTAAAATTAGGATGGAGAATAGTTTGTTAACATCACCATTATAATGTTACAAATCATCATTAGCCATTTGTAAATTCCCCTTTTCTAACCTAATTATTCAATTAATTTAGAAAAAAAAATGTTTATTATATTTTAATGAGCTGCCCTTGTATATTACAAAAATGTATCCTAAGAGTTACATAAGTGTAGTACTATTTAATTATTTGATTCTTAATTTTGCATTTTGGAGGTCATAAAAATGTTCACAGCCATCATAGGATTTATACCAATACCTTGAAAGGTTGAGAACCTCTGCCCCAACTTTCCATTTACATATTTATGATATAGTAAATACAAAAAACCCACATCACATATTTTGACTCAATATACATGTCACATACCTGTTCATCAGTAAATCCATTCTATCAGTAAATGATATGAAGTGTAATTTGTAATATAATACAATTTTAAAAGTTATTAAATAGATATTATAGTTTTGTTTAGATTAATAACAAATTATTTTCAGATGATGACATTTCTCAGTTATGGAAAAGCATGAAGTGTGCATTAGATCACTCATTGTAGTTTAATAAATAGGTTACTACTTTCATTAGCAGTATACTCTAACATGATTGAGTTTTCTTTTTGGTATCTAGGTTATAGTCATCGCAGATTGTTTTTGTTTCTAATTTTGTATGCAGAGGTTATTATGTGAGGATTTTAATATAGCGGTAATTTAATACACTTGTTTTTCATGTTGTGTACATACATACAAATTGAAAAAAATCATTTAGCCTGGCATGGTTTTTATGACTTTTACGTATTACTCTTTTATTGTCATAGAGGAGGGGATTATTTTTCATTTTTAATTTCACTTGTGAGTTAAGTGCACCAACTAGTTATAGTTAACAGATCAAAAAGCCAACCTCAATATAGCATGGTTATATTATGATAATGTTTTTCTAAAAATATCACTCTGAGGCAGAAAACAGATTTAGATGTTTCTCAAGGTCTATTTTTGACATTATCTAAAAAGATCATACAATTAGAAGTGTTTAAATGTCATTGTAAAAATTTATTTAAAGATGTTGAAAATTGTGAACTCATAATTTTAAATTCAAATCAAATAGAAGTAACCATTAAATTTTTCTCTAACTTTAAGTAGGGTTTTAGAAAATGTGGCCAGAAAGAGTTTCAGGGGAAAATTGTACAAATATTTTGCTAGATAAGAAAATAATGCTGTTTAGTTTTTATAGAATTGAGCAAGGATTTTCACTTATTCATTCATAACCCCTTTGACTACAACCCAGCTAAAAATGTAGATATCTCTGTAAATGCTATATTGAGGTTGTTTTTAGCTATATTGTATTTATTTAAAAACTAATTATGTTTCTTTAAGAAAATGTTGTCACCTTATCATTTTTGGGTGAATATAATTAATAAGCACTGCTTTGGAGAAGATTTGAAGCTGACTGGTTATGGCTTTTGCTCTGATGTAGGATTACGATTCGGTTGCTTATCACTCTTGCATTCCAGAATGCACTTTGTTCTTCTGCGTCTGTACAGGAAGAAAGCCTTGGAAGTGGGATTGGGACACGAGCAAGGAAATTCAGCTTCTCCCTCATGTGGAGAGGATCTCAAACAGTTAATACCTATGAATCATATTGTTTGCATATTTGTGTTTTTGAGGTTCCAGTTAATGTTGTTTTGCATTTTGGTGTATTTTAGGAACTTCTGTTCATATCAGTCAGTAATGCCATGAATAATTAATTGCATGTTCATAGAATTCTCAAAGCGCATTTGAAATTGTGATTTAATAGTGTGTTTGCTGTGGCATGAAGTTGCTAATTGTGAACTTTCATAGATTTTAAATTTCAGCTATTTTGTACTAGGGAGTAAAAATTAGATTTACTTGATTTTTACTTTTATCATGTGACTCCTGAGATAGAAATACTTTAAAAATTAAGGTAATTTATATAATAAAGGAGGGTTTTGATATATTTTCTGTATTTGAAATGGCACTTTTGACAACATTGCTTGTTTTGTAAAGAATAAGTGGGTGCTGGTGTTTCTAAACTTTTTTAAACAAGCTTGAAGGCAAATAATTAAACCACTTATTTCATCACCTCTGTGAAGAATTATCTTTTGCATCCTATGTAAATGATACTGATTTTTTAATTGCTTTATTTATGAAATTATTCTGTGTATTTCACCAAGTGAAATACCTCACCATAATGTTATCTAATATTTAATTTGATTTCCATGCCAGTCAAATTTTCTACTTAATTCTTATTGATTGACGTTTTCTCAAAATGTGTAATTATTTTCATCAATAATTTTTATTTAATTTGAAAAGTTATTTTTAATTGTGTCATTAATAATTTCTGCAAGTTCTTCATTTCAGTCACTGCATGAAAAGCTGATAATTGTGAATGCATTCACATCTGATGTGAAGTCTAATATTTCTTGCAAAAGCCTTAACATGAGTTATTTTAGACTCATGGCTAAATAACTTCACACCTATCTATATTTGAAACATTCATTAACTAATCATTTCTGCTTCGATATGTATTGCATGTTTCATTCCAGGGTTTATTTTAAACATTATTTTTCTTCATTTTATTTTAATGATTTTCCTTATAAGTTTTTGTTTAAAGTGAATTATGATACATTAACATTGTGTTTTTGTTTGTATTTTGTGGATTGCTTCTCGTCAGTTGCATGTGTTGTAATTTATAAATGATCACATTTAATTCATAATCACACCTCTCTTGATCCGCAGACCCTTCACCGTAGCGAGTCCATGGCATCTATTAGCTTCCGTTCCCTGGTGACCTTTGTACAAGAAGATAACTTAGAAGGATTACAGAATTTTTTGGAAAGCAAAAGAGTAGCTGTAGATGACAGAGATGAGGTAACAAAATATGCTGTGCTCTTAATGTGCTTGAATATCATACATCCTAATAAACTAATTAGAAGTTCTCGCAATTTCACGATTGATTATTTTAATAACTTAATTTAGTCTTTAGTACTTTTTGGAGAAATGTAGATTTGCTGTCATAAGGTTTATTTTTGCTTTTCTTAAATACCATCCTTTTCTTTAATACTAAAGAATGGCACGACGGCGCTTATGGTTGCTGCTTCAAAAGGGAAGCTGACATTTGCCCGAGAGTTGATCAATCATGGTGCAGATGTTAACCTTGAAGATGGGGTAAGAGTTCTGTCGTCACTTATGGAAGGATTTGCTAATGCTCCATTGCATCAAACAGTAGTTTTTTTGTTCTGATATATTTACTAAAGTACTTTAAACTGCTGAAAGATAATTTATGTTAAAATATTTCAATTTCTATATAACTTTAAGTATGTTTTTCTTCATAAATTAATATAATTTGATAACCTTAAACTAAAATTAATTTTCTTAGCTTTATATTTTTTGTTTTAAATATATCAGCCATGTGATACTTTTTTACTAGAAAATCATTTCAAATGTTGGTGTACATCTTAACCCTTAATTAGTCGTGTAAAAAAAAATTATATCATTAGTTGTGTGAGATCAATATGACCCCAAAATTCTCTGAATTTTTAAGACATCTTTCAATGTTAAATCAACTAATTCAATTTATTATAGTTCATAAAGGATCGTTTCAAAAAATAAATGTAAATTTTTTAATAAAATATCTTTTTCATTAATTATTCATTAAATAAAATGTTCAAACATGTACCAAAATAGCAGAAACTTATATTGTTGATATTTTTTCCTATTAAGAATTAACAGAAGAATTTTAAACTGTTGGAATATTTATTAGAGGGTTTATTATTTTGATTTTCTTTAGCAAAATTACACTAAGATTTAAATGCCATCAGTCAGAAAATAATGAAAATTAATTTCACTCCTTTTGGAAAAAAAGTCAAAATATTGAAACTTTCAGTAAAGGGGTTTTTAACTTCGAGAAGACGATTAATAATACTATCAAAATCGTAAAATTAATCCTTGTCAGTATTACCAACCTATAAAAGTGTCATTTAAAAAGATATTTTTGTATCAGGCTAAATTTGAGGTGTATAAATTGTATATTAAACAAGTTATTGTTAATCAACATTTCTTAACCTATATCCAGCCTATTAACTTCAAATAGCAGGGGGTACCAACTTATAAAAACAAATTATCCAAAAGTTTTTATTGAATAGCTCTTTGTTACTATATTGATAATATATAAACACAGATTTACTCAGTGAGCGTAAGTAAAGTATTTTGTGAACCCTAAAAGCATTTTAAGTATTATAGATGCATTGGAAAAGTATTCAGGTATATCTTAAAAGATATCTGCAAAAACCTATGTTGTGAAAATTAATTTTTTCAGTTGGTATGCATGACACGGTGTTCATTATTTTTTCTGATTATTAGCAGTAAATTAGTTTATGTATAGGCGCTTAAAAATTATTAAAATATTGTTTACATAATTATTTAAATTTATTTTTGTAAATTTGATAATACTGCTTAAATTGCATACATTTTATTACTTGAAATTAACGAAATTCTCAGATAATCATAACTTAGTAAACATCTTTACAAAACAAAAATTTGGTTGAAATGTCTTCTTTAGTTTCTGTGTTACCAAAGGAAATAAACCATCTGGGGTCATATTGACCCCACACAACTAATCAAGGATTAAAGTGAGGAATTTCACTTTTCTGTTAGAAATGTACTTAATAATCAATTATGCAATAAATAGTAAAGTGTAAAATACATTACTTCTATTATTTGTATCTTAAGGATAACTGGACAGCCCTCCTGTGTGCTTCAAAAGAAGGCCACGCTGAAATCGTTTCGCTCCTGCTTGATCAAGGAGCCAATATGGAGCACAGGGATATGGTGAGTGATCGTTCTGATAGACGACTTCCTCTCCCTTATAAGTTAGTGATGGAGTTATGTTAGTATAAAGCTATTCTATTTGTAATTTATTAGTAATCGAGTCAATATGGTATCTTTCGATAGCTCTGATTGACTTATAAATACCACCTTTGAAGAAGGAAATGCAATGACTTTACTCTTTATCAGTATCTTTCTGAAATCCTAACTTTGCATAATGGAAAAGAGTTAAATCAAATTACTTAAGATTGATTTATTTACATTTTGAAATATATTGAGCTAATTTTTTTCACTTTGTGTTTAAGGTTGTTTAGAAGTAAAATCCTTTGAAGGTATCTTTTGTTGGCTTAAATTTTAATTTAATATGGCAGGGTGGTTGGACAGCACTTATGTGGGCTTGCTACAAAGGAAGAACTGAGACAGCCCATTTGTTACTGGAAAAGGGAGCAGATGTTACTGCTCATGGTAATTATCACATACCATCATTGCTCTGGGCAGCTGGACGTGGCCACACACAAATAGTTACAGATCTCTTGGGCCATGGAGCAAAATCCAATGTAGCAGATAAGGTATACTATATACTATATTCCAGTTTTGTTGTTATTTAGTATTTCATTTCTAGATTTATAATACCTTATATACAAAAATATTTTAGTGATACTTGTGTATTAACTATGAATAATACCTGTATTTAATGTGTAAAAAGTAGGAGAAATCTAAAAGTAACCATTGGTCAAATCTAGGCCCTCTGGCTTCCAAATGAAAAGTCATAAAAAGGCTTCCTTTATCCATCTTTCTTACAAACTGTAAAAGAAATAATTTGAGAGAGGTGCTCCTAATTTGCAAGAATCGTCATGCTTTGCATCAATGGTCAAGCATTTTTTTTCATTTTACACATTCATTGGAAACTATGTTTTCTTATCTAGCGTTATGTGATTGTATGTTTTTTGAACCTCTTCAATACTGCTCAAATGAATATGAATGGAAACACTACGTAACTTTAGAATATTCAATGTCATTAATCATCAGTGATTATTATAAATGACTTTAATGTCATAATATAATTATCTGCTAATTTATCACATTAATAAAAATCTTAGGCAATAATTTTCAAAACTCAGTTGGCTTCATTCCTTCCAATTTCTTATTTAACTTATGAAATCAGTGGTTAAATTTTCTAACTGTTGATTTGTCTTTGTAAAAGAATAAGATGCTTAAATATGAAAGGAACAGATTCATATTTACATTCATGAGTATTCAGTATAGTAAATAATTTAATGTGTATATTTTGCATTAAGAAGTCAAATTATAGTATTTCATTTTCATATGAATTTTTAATCTGTGAATGTTTGAATTTTTCAATGACAAGTTTCAATTTAGTTGACTATTTTTATGGTCATTCCCTTTCTTTTTGTTGTCTATTGTTAGTTTAAAATTTTTATTTTGGAAAAATGTTTTCAATTGCAGGTTTAATTTTTGACAAAATGTCCTGCATTAAGGATGAATGCATTTATGTGACTTTGTTTCATGAAATTAGATCATAGTTGGATTTAATAAATTTCAAATTATCACAATATCTGATTCACGATTATATCAATTTATTCTTACTTGATTCGTATTTATTGAACTCTATTTTTCCCAAATAGTATGGTACCTCTGCCTTGGTTTGGGCCTGTCGCAAAGGTCATACAGAAATTGTTGAGGCACTCCTGAAAGCTGGTGCAAATGTAGACACTGCTGGAATGGTAAGTTAGAAAGACTTCAGTAATTATTTAACATTTATTAGGATTTTTACCTATATCGTCAACTTGTTTTTTTCTACAGTATTCATGGACCCCATTGTTGGTTGCTACAATAGGCGGCTACTCAGATATTGTACATAGACTTCTAGAGCATAGGCCAAACACTAATGCAGTGGACAAGGATGGATGTACTGCACTTACTCATGCTTGTAGGGATGGTCATATGTCAATAGTTGCAGCCTTACTGAATGCTGGAGCCTACATCAATATTCAGGTGAGAAAAAGAATTACTTTTACTTCAGTGTTTAATTCAACTTAAGTCCATTCATAATATCATTATTTTCATACTGTGCTAAGAAAGGGTACCTTTGGAATATGCAAATATCAACAACTGTTTTATGATATTTGAGTTTATAGCAAAATTGCTAACAAAAAGTAAATTTGAAAATATTGTTCAACTCCTGGGATATATTGCGGTTTTTTAGTTATAAAAATATGACTAAAAATGATCTATCTGAATCTTTTTTTGAAGATATCCTATTTGAAAAAAATGACAATAATAAGAGAATTTTTTACTTGCTTCGACGGTAGAGGTCATTTTGCACTTATAGGCCTCCTCAGTTTGTCAAATCCAGAATAATTTTTAGTAACGATTGGACTGCTACCCTCTTTGTTATCCAAGAGCCCAGAGCACTAATACTTACCTTTTTTGTAACTGATGTTTAAAAGAGAATAAGAAAAAAATTCAATGAAGGTGCTATATTCTAGTACAGTAAGGAATTTTTATTACATCAATATCTTATTAGCTTGTATTTAAAAGTAATTTTGGCTTTATGATTCATATTTTAGGACAGAGCAGGTGATACTAATCTTATCCATGCAGTAAAAGGTGGACACAGGGGTGTGGTCGAAGCTTTACTTAAGAAATACGCTGATGTAGATATTCCTGGAAAGGTAAAGTATGACATATTATTTTCCATCCAGTTTTATTCTTACATTCAAGTCATGATTTTGTTATGCATTTTTTAGAATAATGTTTATTTCATCTACTTTTGTCCTGCTCTTTTTGGCTGCGTTAATATTAACGCTGCTGAGGTGTGAGTAATGCTGATTAATGGCGTACACCACTCCTCATGGAATGCCAAGTTATAAGTAATTCTCTGTGTCATTTTGCTGCATTAGTATGGACTTTTGATAACAGTTTAGCTGGATGAGGAATGCAGGGACAAACTACTCAGTCTATCGGTCTTTTGGACTGGTTAACACAGCTAGTTTATATATTTTATGATGCAAGATATTTTTGTCCTATTGGTGACAATTTTTCTGCTTAATCTCATCTTTATGGTGAAGTACCACCTAAGATAGCACATTGAGTACAGATACTTTGGAAGTTGTATGTATTACTCTCATAAAACCGTCTGTCCTTCATCATCCCAGGATCATAAAACAGCTACCTACTGGGCAGTAGAAAAGAACAATCCAGCCATGCTGAGAATTCTCCTTACGGCTAATCCAGATCTTGAAATAGCCACCAAGGTAATTACATCATCATGTTCGGATATTAAATTGAGGCAAATTCCAAATTTCCAAGGTTTTAATTTATGTAATTATTTTACAGGATGGAGATACTCCGTTACTAAGAGCGGTACGTGTAAGGAGCATTGAATTGGTGCAGCTTCTTCTGGACAAGAAAGCAAAAGTCACAGCTGCTGATAAAAAGGGAGACACTGCATTACATATTGCTATGCGAGCCAGATCAAAGGTAGTTATAATGTTTCAATCATTCGTTACTAAAATTTTGTTTGGCAATTGCTGGGACATCCAAGTTTTACTTTTTTGCTGCTAGGCAATTTCCAAACTATACTCGTAGGGTTTTCCAGAATAAATTGCTCTTTAATGTTCCTATTTAATATACTGATCACCTTTATCTAATTAGTTTATCAAAATATCGGGAATTATTCAAACTTGTATAAAATTATGTTTTATGAATTTTTATCTTTTTCGTATTGTTTATATTACTTACTAGTGACGGGTAGTAATCTTTACTAGACTCAGTTAACATGAGGTAACTTTCATTGAATATATCTATTAAAAATCAAATTTAAGAGCTAATGTTATAAGGAGAATATTGCTGTTTTTAACATCTTTAATTATATTTTGCAACTATTCTTTAATACAAATTAATATCTATGTCATAAATATTGCATTTGTGAGGTACATAATAATTTTTAATGTGCAAACTGCATATTTTCTGATATTTTTTCTATTGTGTTTCCTTTAAATGAGCATAGAAATTCGTTCTACTTTCTTGCTCCTTTCTGGAAATATTGATGTTCCTCAAAGTTATGTTAAAGAATTCTGATGTTGATCATCTTTTGATTAGGGAATTGTTGAGGTGTTACTACGCAACCCAAAAAACAGCCAGCTTCTGTATCGACCCAATAGAGCTTCGGAAACACCTTACAATATTGACATCAGCCATCAAAAGACTATTTTGAGTCAAATTTATGGAGCACGTGAGTATTCTTTCTCAATACAAAATTTCAACCAAAAGTATATTAAATACTTAAATTATAAGTAAGTCTCTTATCCAGATTTGGCTCATAAAAACCCAGATGTTGCATTTAAATAATTTAGTAATTAAAGAGACAACATCAATTTATCTCCTGGATAAATTTAGGTACTCAATTTGTAAATATAATCATTACAATCTTTTGTACCTTTTCTTTTCCATACACAATGTTTTTACATTTACATTTAAACCCTGCAATCCGCCAGTGGCACTTGACAGGACACCAACATCCCTATCTAACCTGGAGAGGTATTTGCTTCTCTAATGCTTTGCAGGAAAATCCACCAAAAGTAGTTAACTATCTGTCCTGGCAGCTACTTCCCTGTATTGCTGTTTTGTTTTCTCCTCAAGATTGCGAAAGCTTATAACTGGGATTACAATATCAGCTATCTCCTCCTTGAAATTGGTAGTGATAATTTTATCCAAAAGCTTCCGTTGATATTCAAGTCTTCTATCACTAAGAGAGTTCCATCCAAGGGAATCTATCGTAGCCGAAACACTGCTGTCAAAGCTGAAATCTCCCTTGAAAAACCTTGCTGCTCTACATTGAACCATCTCAAGATTGGAAATTAATCCTACTTCGTGAGGATCCCAAATCACATAGCAATACTCAAGTAGAGGTCAAATCAGAGAAAAGTACGTTATTTCTTTTACTCTCGATGAACATCCCCTCAGAATTCTACTGGCTAACCTTAGCATCCCATTCGCCTTTCCTATTATGCTTTTAATATGCTCTTTGAAGGAAAAATTACTACTGAGCGTAATTCTTAGGTATTTATGATGCATCATGAGCTCCAAGGGATTTCTTGAAATTCTATAAGGTACACAGGTAATGTTGGTGGACCGCGTGAAAGTCATGGTAACGCACTTCTTTACATTCAGCTCCAGCTGCCAATCACTACACCAACCCAAAATAATATTCCGTTCATTCTGCAAAAACCAGTGTCATATCTCTATAACAACATTATTATCAGCGAATAACCTAACCTTGCATTTACATTATCCACAACATCATTAATATAAATCAGGAACAAAATTGGTTCTAATACACTTCCCTGCAGGACACAGACACAGGATGCGACTCAAACCTTATCAGATAAAATTCCATCCAATGCAACTTGCTGCGATCTGTTTACAAGAAATTACTCTATCTATTCAAATACTTTTCCGTTAATCCTGTAAGCCATCAACTTATGAATTAATCAAAATATGTTTAATTCCACTCCTGAAAGCAGAGAGGGTCCGAGACATTGGCAGTCTGGGAGACCGTCCAAAGCGTTTGTGGGATTTATATTAAGGGGTTCAAGGGATCTGAGAAGGTCAATTCTCAGATCCCTTGGGAACTTCGAAATAAATTCTAATACTCCCCGGAGTTGATTGGTTGATCAGTAAATAGCTTAAAATATGAGAGTTGTAACTAATGAAAAATAAAATTTACAAAAAAGACTTCTACCGCTGGCCTTTTAGTACAATATTTATTGGAAGCCATTACTTTGAAACAATAAGGAATCCATTGATATAATTTTTAGAACAGTGGTTTTATCAAACGACTTATGATGATTTTCATTCAATCCACATCAGATAAACAATGAGATTTCGTACGTTATAGGTTAAAGAACGTACAAAATTTCTAACCTTATTCTCTGCCGCCCCACTTTTTGAAAAATTTATTTTTTCTAGTCATTCTTCTAATTACGAGCTAAAAATTATACATATATCAGAGAAGGCTAGCTGACACATTCTCTTAGAAAACGTCAAAATGAATCAAGCAAATTGCAAGCCTGATTCTCTTCTTCCAACTAGAAATTTTTTCCTTTACACTCTCCTTTGGTAATGGAAGGTTTATCTTGTCCTTCTCCCCCATGTATTTCATGTTGTCCTGTTTAATAGTTTTCCACAAATTCTACCTTTTCACCAGCTGGTAACCCTTTTGTTCCCTCTTATTCTTTCTTCTTTTCTCCAGGCATACACCATATGGAGGATTATGTATTCATGTAAATGTTGAAGATGATGCTTGTAAGCGTCGAAACTAATTGTGTGAATTTTTCTACAGTGTTGCTATTATAATAATTTAAATTTATGAAGAGATGGAATGTACCATTTAAAGGAGTAAAGAAGTGAGAGTAAGGGGGTTTTGTAATCTAGAAAAAATATTCCTTATTTAATCAATCGAATGACCTTTAACTTTGAGAAGGAGAACATTGTTTAATTTATTATTTGGTGAAAATGAAATTTGCAAAGTGTGATTGATTTTTGATTAACACATCAAGTGTTATGGCAGGTAAATGGATAGTAGTAAAGGATTTTTACATAAATAGCAAAAATTTCTCTATCCAAATGCAAAAGCCGAGATAGCATAACAGACTTGTCATCCATCTTTATTTTCTCTCTCTCTCCTCTCGAGTTTGGACTTAGTTTTTCGAGTTGGGTCAGGGCTGGTAACCTTTTTTGCATCTTGGTGTACACTACTTTGACCTTTGCGAATTGTCCTCGTAACCTTCTTATTAAGTTGATCTAAATCTTCTCTCTACCAGAGTATGAACTCTATACACTCAATATGGAGAAGGTTAAAATCCTCTCCTACTACTATGATAGGACTAGTGCTTCTCATAAGATTAAGGATTTCAGTCTGCTTTTTACGTATACTTTGCAGTATTCAATTGCCACGTTCTTTCCACATTGTTAGGTCGCTTGAACACAAGTGAAGATTCTGAAGCAATGCTGGGATATGACCTTTACAGCAGTGCTCTGGCTGACATCTTGAGTGAACCTTCTCTCTCTCTTCCTATAACAGTTGGTTTATATGCTCGCTGGGGTAGTGGAAAATCATTTTTGCTGGGTAAACTAAGAGGTAAGTCAATTTTCAATCCTGATATCTTTAACTGAATCTTCTTTAGAAAGCCTGTTCAACGTTTCCTTAAATGTTATATGCAACCCTTGATTACTGACTTTGAGTGGAAGTAATTACTTGGCAAATGAGCATTAAAAGCATCTAGAAAGAATCTTCCTGCATGGAATTTTTAATTTACTAATTAGGTTAGTTTCACTTTTCTGTAATGCAATAGAAGTCCATTATAATAAGTATGGTATATTGCCTTACTCATTGTAATTATTATTTACCCATTGAGGGTAAATGTCTCCAATGTCGAGGCCTCGGGTTCAAATCCCGGCTAGTCGGATTTTTCTGGCTTAGGAATGGTTGTGTGTGTGTGAGTGTAAATTGTAACAATTATTGAAATGGATGTAATTCGGGTCTTCCTGTTTCCATTAGAGAAGTTATTATTATTATTTAACGAGAGTAGCAAGTGATTTTTTTGTCTGTTGTCCATCTCTCAGCAAAAAGGATAGGGAGTTGTGTCCATTATAACAAGTGGTTATTTCTGAAGTATTGGTATAATTAGTGCCACGTTTTTATATTTGCCTTGCAAGAGGCATATCTTGAAATCGTCAATAGACGTGAGAGATGAAGTCCAACAAGCAAATTATAATCTGAGGTGCGTTATCTCTTCAAAGAGCAGTTTCACTCTCCACTTTGTCCCTCCGTCCATCCTATCATCTCGTCTGTTTATTTTTGGCAACAACCCCTCTAGTCAGTGCCAGAATATTTAATTGAGCTCCCATCATGTTGCCATTCACCTGTGGGATTTGTTTACATATGAAACTTGGTGCCAAATTGTCTCATCCAGGATGGGTAGGAATGTTGGAGATAAAAGCAGTACTGATTTGTATTCCCAGGGTAACCTCTCTTCCTCCCTCATGACACAGTCATTGCATATGAAGCATGTGAATGAAAAATATCAGGAGAAAGCAATTTGATATGAATAAGGGGTACCTTTCCCACATGATGGACATTGCTCTTTCATCAGTTGATCATTTGATGCAAGTCCCTGCTGGAGACCTTTTTAGTAACTGAGTGTTAAGTGTAACAGTTTTGTGATGCAGAGTAAAAGGAAAGGTTTATATTTAACAAAGAAATCTGAAATTGTTCTGTTGTCCAAAAGAGAAACCACAAGTAAATCTGAAATGGACAGATGGTATATAGCCTGTCATTATCAGCTGTATTTACGATTTTGAAGAACAAAGAATAAATCAAGTCTGCATTCATGATTAAAAACACTCCAGGTAGGTACAAAAACTACGACCAGTAGAGAGTACAGAGTTGGAATCCATTCCATTTGAATGGTTCACCCAACAGCAATCTCTAGGAATTCCGATCAGTGGAACAATGATAAAAGCTAAAGACCTTGAATAATTTTCCTCGTTTTATATAAGAGAATGCACTTAGGTAGTGGTTTATGAATCAATGAAATAATATTTTTGATGCAAACGTACCTCTTTTATGCATTCTGAAACATTTGCGTAAGAGTTAAAAACCTTATAGTTCCATTCTGCCACACCCACGCCTTTGGGTTCAACAGGACGGACTTCTAGCATTATAAATCGGCTATAATGAGTACACTTTATAGCGAGTACTTTTCCAATGTTTGTCAGGTCTCATTATAACAGACTTCACAAATACTATGGGCCGATGAATGGCTAATACAATTTCTGTTTATCTAAGACAGTTTCTTTTAATTCTGTAAATTATAATTCTTCTACCATATAAATCCCCAACAATTTAAAAAAATTATATCAATATTTTGTATTTTTATAATGTCAGCACTGAAGTTATGACATTCATAGCTTCAATTTTGTTGTGAGAGGTGAATGTCATCAATGATTATCCAATTCACCTCTTCCTCCATAATTTGCTGGAATACTTTGGGAAAAATTTCAAGAATAAGTTAAAGAAAGAAACATTTAAGCCTAATTTACAATTATGTTTCCCTCAAAGTTTAATCTTGTAAATTAAATATGAATTGGTATGTCTCTGTCTCTCTTCATGTAACATACTATAAAGCTGCAAAGTAACTCCTAATTATGATCATAAGTTTTTCTAGTGCTTACCATTTGTCTAAAAGATGGCTACACAAATCATAAAAAATGTTAGAATCCAGTTAGAAATCCTGTAGTTTGTTCTAAGACTTGGAAATTTAACTATTGCAATATGTATGAATAAAATTACAAAAAAATGAGATTAGAAGCGAACAACAAGAAGCAAGATTGATGAACATAATCTGCATTAACATAACCTTCACCCTTTACCTAACACATTTTTGTAAAATTTCATAGAGGGTGATAATTGTATGGATAATGCACATCTCCTAAATAATTAATATTTCAAAATTAATTTTGCTTTACTTGCATAATGTACTTTTTCGATTATTTTTTTGAGGTTTTAAGCCTTTTACTGCAGATGGGCTTCTATATCGGAATGGATAGCTTGTGCAAAATATGTTAGGGGCAGATCGATCAGCCATTTCCTTATTCTGCTGCTATCTACAAATAACAAAGCAGAAAATAGTAGCTTTACCAGAAGGTAAGGGTGGTCAAGTGAATGAAAAGGGAAAGCCCTCCATTATAACATCTCATAATCAATTTAGGGAGGGGAGTTCACATTCCTGATATGATGATATACCACTGCCTTGACAAGCTGTTGCTACTTTGTCAATTACTGAAAAATTTCTTCGTTAACATTTCCTTCATATGGCCATGAACAGCCATGTGCATTACAAGGAAAGTCTCCTCACAGGAAAACATCCAGTCTCACGTTTATTGTTTATTAAAAGCAATATTTATCTAAGGTCTTTCCAAAGATTGGCTCAAAGAAAAAGGCATTACACCTTATACATCAAAAGAAACTAGTTTAAAGGAAAATGAATTATTAAAACGTTTGCACAAAGGAAGCTGAAAGGCTATTATGTATGTAGTGTATTAGATAATGAAAAGGAAAAAAATAAAAAAGGTACAAAACTTAAGAAACTTCATAATGAATACTTTCAAAGCCCAGAGGATTTAGTGCAGTTATTTAAAAAATAAAACGTATGAACTAGGAAATTTAGCCACATAGGTTCCTATTACGTATTAAGCTGGATAATTTTCCATACTATTGAATATCTTCTATTATATATAGATGCTTCTCCGGATTCATTCATATAGATAGGATACAAATTCACAGCCTAAACCACAAGCGTGATTGAGTTGCAATTTTTACGGCGTATTGGCCATAACGTGTAACCGCCAGAAAAATTGCGATTTTGATCCTCGGTGTCATGAGTTCAATTCCAGAGGGCCCCGAAGTCCCGATTTTCTCCATAAAGATACATTGGGGGGATTTTCAAAAACTTTTTTGAGGCACTTCCTGGAGAAGTAGAGAGTTGAAATTCGAGGTATCGCTGGAGGCACTGCGTATCCGACGAAAACCATTAAGACATTATCGAAGGTAATCCTTGGTTCGACGCTAGGTCAGAGCAAATATTCTCCCGTTTAATTTACATTACCATAAAATCATTTCCTGATAAGATAGAAACTTTAAACTTGACATGTAGATAAACATCGTAAATATCTTTTATGAACGTTGTTGAACGTTCCACTGATTGTCCTTGGTTTGATTCCAGAGCGCCATTTACATTCCTCAATGCATTTCTTATGGAGATAAGGGAAACAAATGTTACGTACTTCCCGGCATGATATCAACTGCAAACTTTGCATTAATTAAGATCAAGTCCTAACAAGTCATACTGTGCATTTACATCTGCCAATATGTCCTGGGTTCGACACCAGGCCTCTCTAAAATTATTAACTGTTACGATTTTTAAGAATTTTTTTGAACCCCTTCCCGATTATACAGAAACTTTAAACTTGGCATGTAAATAAAGATCATGGATACATTTTAAGAACCTGTTTTAGATTTCATTGACCGTCCTTGGTTCAATCCCAGAGAGCCATTTACATTGCCATTTACATTGCCATTTACATTGCCGAATGCATTTCAGATGGGGAAATTGGAGTCTTATTTCAGGACCTTCGCAGTATGATATGCACTTCAAACTTTGCATAAAATAAAATCAGGTCCTAACAAGTTATAATGTGTATTCGCATCTGTCAATAGGTCCTCAGTTTGACAACAGGCATCTACAAAAATTTGAAATCGCTTCGATTTAAAAAATTTTTTTTCAGCCCTTCCCGATAACATTGAAACTCAATATTGGCATGTGAATAAAGATTATAAATAAATTTCATATGCTTGCAGTATGCAAGCAACATTTT
The DNA here is from genome assembly GCA_947579665.1 of Sympetrum striolatum. Taxonomy (NCBI): domain Eukaryota; kingdom Metazoa; phylum Arthropoda; class Insecta; order Odonata; family Libellulidae; genus Sympetrum; species Sympetrum striolatum. The sequence goes on from OX388345.1 coordinate 81,354,529, forward strand.
ACTCGTATGTAATATAGCTAACCTTTCTTTCAGTATTTCATGTATTATAATTGTGTAACTGAAACTATTAATTTATTTATTAAATATACATTTTCTATGGTGTATTTAAAGCTAAAGTGAATTAATTTTTTTACTTTTAACTGGAGAGCATATTATATTAACCCTATAAATATTACTCATCTAAAATGAAATGAATTTATTTAAAAATACATACGTTTTTGTATAAATAGCACTTCAGTTTAAGGAAAAATATTTAGAATAAATCTTGGTCATCAGTAAATGGTTTAAATATAGGTAAATATTTCTTTAAAATTTCTTAGTACTTATATATAAATGAGAAAATAAACCCTTTTCTTTCATTATTTAAAAATGTTTATACCCTTTATTATGTAACAGAGGAAATGAACAACTTTGCAAGACAATGGATGGACCCAGTATTTCAGTTTTCATCCCTTCTATTTCTGGCTGTTTGTCATGTTGCTATGGTTGGTGGTGCCATAACAGGATTAGCATTTAGATCTTGGATAGCTGGTGTTGCAACTGGTGGAGGCATTATAGCTGTAACATATGCAATTCTCCTCCTAGTCTGGTACAGTAGCCAAAGGTATGGATTAGTTACACTCCTATTAGTATTTTATTGGTGATTGGTTGCAGTCCTTGGTGCCTAAGAATTTGAATGTTCATGTTCAAGTTTTTGGAAAATCTTATCCCTGAATTAAGAAATAGGAGTGAGGTTGAACCAAAAGAGATCTGATTTCCATTTTTTTAAACTTATTTCAGCCTACTATGGCTCTACCAAAATACTTTGCTCCGATGCTCTATTTCCTGTACTGTGTACTGATGTACTGATGCTCTATTTCCTCATGTGGTCATTTTTATTTCCCCTTAAAGTAAAAATTTAAAGTTGTGCAACTAATTATATAATACAAAAATGGCAATCATAAAATTGAAATAATTTTTCTATATTTCACTAAGTAAGCTAACATTAATTGGTGTAAAATTTAGGAAGTAAACTTGTATGGTTGGTACTATCATGAACTCTTGGAAACTTGTCAGTTCAGGAGCATCGTTTTTCCTGCTCCATTCCTGCCTTTTCCTAAGCTCCTACTTTATGCCCAGTTGGTTGCATCTGTATACTGTGATAACTCTTTGTCTGGGTATAATATTCATGACTACTTAAATATGCTATTCTATACATTATAGATATGACTGGTATTGGCCGTATAACTTCAATGTGATTCTCACCCGTAAATTGAATACTCTAAAGTTGGTGCTACAAGTAATGTTTTGTCATCCACCTGGGGAGAGCTGGTCTGAGAGCTTACAAGCACAACCAATAAGGTAAGTTTACCATTTGCTTTCAGTGGAGAGAGAGATATACATAGTAATATACATGGTACAATTAATTTTGTACAATTTTGATTGCTTTCAGATTCTACTTCTCGGAACAGACTCGAGTTAGCAATACAACAGGTGGAGAAAGTTCTATAGTCCAAATGGTTTCATCACTTTATGATGCAATTGAAGCAGATTATGGTGCTCTTCCTACACGCTTATACAGGGCATTCAGACCCAGACCTGGTAAGTTGTGGCAATTTGTTATGTTTTGTATTATTGTCATGAATATACTTTTGCATAAATTATAAATCATAATTTTTAATTTTAAAGAAAGTTTGTTTTAGTCAGTTTTTAGACCTAGATTCATTTTGCCCTTTCTTCAAATGATTATGTAGACATTTTTATCTTCCTCTATATTGAATTAGTTGTAGATTTGTTTGATAGCATTAGAGTGAAATTTGAAATTATGTAACACTAACTACATCTAATTCTGTTTTAGCAAGGGATTTATATACCAAAGGATTATGCATAAAAATATGTTAAAATTTGGTATCCATTTAATTTCTTTTAAAACTTGAATTAACCTTTGTAACTGAATGCATTCAAGAATCAAACTTGCAGCAAACAGTACTCCAATCAGTCACTGCTTCCTCCATTGTCAGCCTCTGTGAATCAAATGTCAAAATAATATGAATTGATAACCACTCTCATAGTTTGACAGTCATGGAGTTAGGGGAGAGGTCAATTACCATTTTGACTGCACATAAGATGCATCTTTATTCCAATATTATAGCTCAAAAAATCCACCATCTTATATGTGTTAGTTCAACCTTCATAGGTTCAAAAAGAAATGATAAAAAACACTTAGTAATTTCCACAATAAAATTCCAATATTTTTTATTGTGGAAATTACTGAGTGTTTTTTATAATTTCTAAATTTCGTTCCACGAAGTATGGCCAGAGAACTTAGATTTTATTCATGGGTTCAATACTTCATGCTATTTTTACCTGAGATAGTCAGTCCTACAATTTTTTGACTATTGTATCTGTTATATTTACTTTTAATATTTATTATTTGAATGGAGAACATTGCAATTGTTATTATGAAGCTCATCACTATGTTGGGACATGAAAATTGTTTTGCTTTTACTGTTTCTGTAGAAGGGGGTGGTTTGAGTTTTCTGTGATGTAAGAACTAAAAGAAATCATAACATTAGATGCTACGGTGCTGCCCAAATTTTTTAAACTATTCCCTTGTATGTGCCTCATTGAAATGATGCTGGTGCATCTTAAAGTAATCTCTGTGGAAATATAAACAAAGTTGTGAGAAAGGAAATTTAGGAAGAAGCAGCGAGTTAGGGGAGATTGATTCAGAGAAGGGAACCAATATAATTATAAATATAAGTATAACTTGTTTTGCTCCAAATGCTTAAAGGTCCAGAGAAAGTTGCCATATTATTAAAATTCCAGTTAAAATATTTTACGGTTGGTTCTGAAAATTATGGCTGTCTCATTTGTATAATATCCAAACACTTTCAAAAGTGTACGTATGTAAATTTATCATATAAAAACAGAATTAGTTGTATGTACATGCATATGAAGTTTTATTCGGGAATACTCCCAGTAATAATTGACTAATATTCGTTCCATTAGATAGTTTATGACTGAAATATCTTTAAATTAGTAGCTTCTTTTATGCATCCACTGTATTATTACTATTTGTAATTGATATAATGTGATTTAAAATTGCTTTTGATCCTTACATCTTGGTGCATGTTTTTTTATTCAATAACATTTCTCTTATTTGCTAGAACCTTTTTTTTATTATTCATGCTATCTTAAGGATTATTTCGTTCACTCGAGTAGAGGAAATGTATGTTCAATGAGATGATGCTACTTATACACTGCTTAAATTGTGGAAATTCTGCCAAAGTAAATTTCTTAGACATTCTCCTTACACAATCTACATATGTTTATTCTTAATTCAATCGTACCATAATATCAATTTGAGTTGAGAAGTACCTTGCTTAAAAATTCATGCAAAGTGGCTCATTATAAAACCCTTTAAGTTTCTTTAAAAAGCTGCTGATCTATATATATTCTTCTCTCATTTTTGATGTTTATTTTAATTTTTGATTAAAGGAGTTTTTAATTTTTTTTTTAAATTGACTTAATGAAACAGGAGTATCACCAGGTGAAGTGAAAACTTTTCTCAGGCAAATTAAAAAAAGAACATTCTAAATGAACTGCAATTAATTTGATCTGTATTCATTACTATTAAATTTCCTTTTACCTGCTTTTTCAAATATTTATGTCTCATTTAATCTCATAAACCCTAATTACACTGTTAATTTATCATAAATCTGAGCTGACTTCATTTTCATTTCTCATTCATGTTATCAAGATGATTTTTTTATTAAGAGGTACAATAAGTTCTCTTTTACACATTTTATTAGAGAACTGACTTTCATCTCAGACAATTTCTTTGCCTTAGTTGTATGAATTAATTCTATTGATTTTCTCATTATTAATAACTTCATGCTCATTTTCATGGTTCTACAGGTCTTTCGACCTTTGGAAAGGGTGAGAAAAATATTGGTGTACTGTACATTTGTAAAGTGTCTTTTCATTTGTGTTCTGGTCAATGTGGAAATTGATATTCATGAAGTGCGTGCCTTTTGCATGAATACAGCTATTGCACATAGTATCTTTGTTGCTGAGAAATATATACTAACTTAATTTAATAGAATTAATGATTCATGTGTTATCTTAATGTTTATTAATGCATTCAACTTGTTGAGTTTGGACTCAATACACACATTATTTGCCTCAAAAAGAATTGTTTGTAAAATTTTGTTTTGAAGATTTATATTAAAAACCAAATTAGAGATAATTGGTTCTTAAAAATTGACTTTTCTTTTTCTGTTAGATCTTTCATTGAGCTACAAGTAAATTACTTCATACACTCAACCTATATTGGTGAACCTCTAAAATAAAATTGCATTAAAAGATTGACATTTACGTTACAGAGTCTTCATAGTGTAAACAATATTAATTACCATAATGATTTCCATTAAAATTAAACTTCTGAATAATGTGTGGTTTATTGTTATACAGTATGTGTAGCTGAAATATGCTAATTGTGTTCAAACAAAAATTTTATTAGGCCTTCCTCTTGTTATTGGAAGTTTCCAAAAGTAGTATCACATACATATTTAATATCTGGAAAGTAAAGTTTTCATTTTGCAAAATCAGGCTCCATTTTAGATAGAAATCGAGCACATTATATACAATCCATATTGAATAAAATATAATGCAGAACTAAGAGCTGCATCTCATTGTAGAATCAGTAATGATCATTCACAAAAAATCTTAACAATTTAACAGATCACCAAAGGATATTTGGAATAAAATGGCTTTTATATCAAATAACATTGCCTTAAAATATTAACCAATTAAAATCTACAATGGTAGCCAAAACAATTCCATGGTTAGGAAAGGCAACAAATGGATGAAGTTAAATTTATTTTATATTTCAGAAAGTATGGTTTGTTTATTTTTTGAATATTCCTTTTATTTTTAATTGACATTTCATGATTTTAAAGTCATGTTATAATTTTATGAATTCCATGACTATGTTTAGATTATGTTTATGTATAATGAGCAGTACTTTCACTAAGCATTATTCTAATGGCTGCAGATGTTGCATGGCAAATCCAAAAATCATTTTTGTCTTTCACCCCATCATACTATATTTGTGAATCTTTTTATTTGACAGAGACTGTTGTTGCTTATTTAAGTGTAATGGTTTCAGTTTGATTGTATATGAGTAGTTTAAATTTGTTATAATGTTATAAAACTTTCTTCATGGTTTAGTTCATACCTTTGGAGATAAATTATTACAACAAAATCTGATGATTAATTTTCATTTATACCTTGTAAAACAAAGAAAGCAATCCCTAAAAAAATAAAACAATTTTCTTGTTTAACTTTGTACCTTCTGAATTTCTTGTCTTATCTAATTAATTGAAAAGAACTTGCATATACTAACTCTCACAATTCATACTAAAATAGAATGAAAATATCATGATTAAAATTTTCTTTCATAGTAGATTTTCTATTCTAACCTTTTCAACTTAAAATTCATATTCCAGTGCAAGCTACTTCTTCATGGAGGTGGAGGCGTATTTGCTGTCTTCCATATGTGGTGGTTGTTGTCTTCATAATTATGTGCTCAGTGGCTCTAGCTCTTTGTCTCTCTATATATCTGCAAGATATGGAAACATTCAAAGATCCGTAAGTTTTTATAATTTTAGTAGAAAATTAGATAATACTTTAAATTCTTTTTTGAGACTCAATGATTTGATCAAAGTATTTTAAATGTTATATATTACTAGAAGGAACATATGTTTATAACAATTATAAATAGGAAGACTTAACAACTGAACTACTTGTTAAAACTATGATTCATGAGATTCCCAGTAGGATTTGTATGAAATTTTTACCTGGCGAATCTTCTGTTTGAAAAGCTCTAATTATCTCAGTTAGCTAAAGATCTTGTCTCAGTTAATTAATTCATAAAGGAAATTTGAAAAGAGAAATTTTCTTGGATTTTGCTTTTTAAGAAACCTCTGTTAATTGTAACATATCCAAAATATACTTTAATATCTGTTCAATTACCATTATTTGTATAATTTCCTATTGATGTCATAATAATCTTATGTTTTGTTCACATAACTTCTTCAATTCCTTTTAGATCCTCCACAGAAAGAGTTTCTTTGGTGTCAACAATGTCAGCCCTAGGAGCTGTAATATCTGTGGCTATATTGGCAAACCTGGGTACTTGGGGGAGAATGGCAAAAGCTTTAATTTTTCCACATCGGAGGCATTTACAGAGAGCCCTAGTTGCAGCTACTAAAAGCAGTTCCTCTGGCGATTCTCCTTCCCTTAAAAGTGGGGGATTTCTTCATGCTCTAAGAACTGAAGTAGCCACTATGACTGAAATGGTAAAATCTTTTCCAGGATCCCTTATTTGCTCTTATTGATAATAAATTTCCAAGCATTTATATACTGAGGCTCCCGGATAGTCATGTGGACAGTGCGTTCGCCTTTGGTGAAAGCAGTCCCGGGTTCGATTCCCCAGTGGGAGCCAATATGCAAAAGTACTTTTTCTTCTTAAGTAAGATACAGAAAAATTGAAAAAGTTGAATTTGAAGCCAATGGACTGGTAATTCAATAATGCCCAAAAATTAAGAGGGCAAACAGTTGTGCTGTTTTTTTATATACTGTATTAACTCAAAAATAATGCATACCCTTTTGTGTCCTTTTCTAAAAAATCAGGGTGCATCTGCCCCATCAAACATTTTAATTGGCTGATTTTAAATTGGATAGTGTGTGCATTCATGTAAGACTTTCAGTATGGATGACCACTGGTATTTCATATACAGTGGTGTGAATGGTGTCTTAATTGATTTGCAAGCAAATTTTTTTTGTATTTCCGATGTTCAAATTTTATTTTGAGAATTTGATTTGATGTTACCTTATTTTTGTGTAAATATGGTATTTTCTCTTTAGTTTTAAAATTTGCTCATATGGTTGTGTATCCTTAACGTTTATAGAGAGAAAGAGATTTCCTTGCTATTCTTAGCAAATATGTTTGTTCTCAAAAAGAAATTATTACTTGTGAAAACTCATACTCATTCAAATACGATTTGATCTTACCAAAAAATATATTCATAACATTATCCTAACTTCCTAAGATTTATTAAAACATATACGAGAAATGAAATTTGTCTAATTTATTTTATAAGGTTTAAATCTTTTTGGTATCCTTCTTGGGAGGCTGTAGAATAAATGTAAGGTAGTCTTAGTGAACCTCATTGTTCTTTTAGGTAAGATGCCTGGATGGATTTTGCGGTCAGCAACAAAGCAGACTTGTTGCAATAGTTGACGGACTTGATGCATGTGAACAAGATAAGGTTCTTCTAGTCATGGATGCTGTGCAGGTACAAATTTTTCTAAGAAATTATTCTGATATTAATTTTTTGACTAAACACGTGTTTGTATTTGCATGAAATTAAAGCCAATGTAATTTGTTATAATCAACAATAATGATAATATTTCTCGTCAGAGTATGGGTTTAACCTCTTAAAAGAAAGAAAAAGTACTCATTATTTGCCAAACAATGTATGAGGGTTATAAATCAAAATTGATAACACAATGTTTTCATGATATACTTTGTGTCAATGACTGACTTTTAATGTGCTCATTCAGCGCTGTTGGTAGTTTCTTTCCTGCTATTCATACCAAAAGCACTTCAATTACAGGTACTTCTTTCACAAGCAGAAACTCGGCAAACAATGTCTCCATCTTCTGTGACAAATGCTTCTAATGGAGCAAATAATCAAGCAGCCTTATCATCTCTTTCTGCTCCTTTCATTATTATTTTAGCCATTGATCCCCATGTTATATCACGGGTAAGTCAAATGAAAATAATTTGCATCCATTATGTAATACTTGATTTTTTCATCTTTTTAAATTTTGTTAAATGTCTTTAAATAATATTTACAATATGCCTATTGTTTAATGATTGTAAACCACTAAAGGTATTAGGTAAATTTCTTTTATTTCTTAAATTTATGGACAGATTATTTTCTGTTTATATCTTTGACTGCACATTATTTTTCTCTATGTAGCATAAGTCTCACAATTTTGCGGTAAAAATGTATTATTTTTCCAAAAGTAAGTTTCTTCTTAAGAGCAAAAATCAGGACAATTTGATGTAAAGATAGGTTATTTTAAGCAAAGTTAAATCCTGCTGTGAGCCAATATTGTATGATTTTGATATAATAATAAGTTCTAACATATATATTAAATCCAACTAAATTAAATCTTATCAAGTGCAAATATACCAGGATGTATATTAAATAGATTATTTTCACCAAAATTAAATTCTATCCAGAGAGAAAATTGTACAATTTCTGAGGTAATAATACTTAATTAAATTATAGAAAATTTTCCTCTTTTGAACAAAATGCTGATAATATTTAAGTGAAAAATGATTCTCCATTGTTATTTAACTATATAAATAATATTTTTGTAATTAATGATTAGATATTTTATTAATTTTTGTTAAATGATATTTTCTGTTGATATCCATGACAACTGTCGGATTGGGCAATTTATTTTCTATAACTTTCAAGAAATCGCTATCTTATACACAGGCATTGGAAAATAACCTGAAGCGTTATGGTAATGAGTGGGGACCAGGTGGTAGCCTTGGTGGAATGACAGCTGGGACTACTGGTGCTACATCCATCACTCTCGGTCCTGGGAATGTGGGTCTAGTTGGTGGAATGGCATATCTTCGCAACATCGTACATTTGCCATTCTTTTTACAATCATCAGGCCCAAGGAGGTTAAGAGCTGCAGCTGCATTAAGACAACATGGAAATAGAAGAAGAAATATCAGCGAGTGTCTTCAAGAAGATGTAACTATCATACTATTCTTTCAGTATTATTGTTTCTGTCTAAAGTAAAGTTCGGTAACTAAGAAAAGAACAAAATTATTTATTTGAAGATGTTCTCCTGCTTTGGATGTCTCTAGATGACCTGTTCCTATAAATCCTTTGACTGTTAAGAGGAAAGGTTGGGGTACATCTTTTCATTTGCAGTTTGCCTCAAACAGTTTGAGCCTGTTATGTATTTGAAGTTTTTTTATTTTATATTTTTTAATTTGAGTTTTAAATGGCATTTAATCAGAAAATTGTTTAAAAAATAGTTATTCTTCTAAATGATTGCCTTAAACATTTTTTGTTGAGGTTTAGAATCATCGTGTAAAACATCAGTGATTTATAAAGGACCATGGGTTATTTGGAAAAGTACGATTAAGGAAAGCTTTAAAAACTTCTATTTTTTATATTTTGTTTACCTTCTATATTCCAATTCAATTGATCTGACTTTTAGACTTATAGTGTAGCCTTTATTTAATTTAATTTCCATTAAATTATAATTGGTTCGAATTCCTTGAATCAGAGTTGAGTGTATTTTATCACTTATTTCAGTTTCAAAATAAGTTTTTAATCTTCATTGTCTCCAACATCATCCACTGTTGTCAGCAAGAAATTGTGTATGTCTGTGCTTTGTTTTAGCACACACTGCGGCGACTATCAACTGAATCGGGCATCAGCCATACTGATAGGCAGAGGTTATCTGAGCGTTCAAGTATTCCAGGTGAAAGGCTGCGAAGAAAAGGAACCGTTGGGAGACTATTGCCCAGTGATAGCATCTGTAGCAGCTTAGGCAGCAATCTAAACAGGTAATTCCATTTGCTTAAAATCTCACTAAAAGTAATTTTGTTGTTACTTTGTTCATTTAGTTACACTTTCTTATTTTGCAATAGATATCTTTGTATAATATGACTGTACTTGTAGTTGTATTCCTATCATTTTGTGGTATTATACCATAAAGGCTAAAATAGTATGGGAATTGAATATGGTTTGTGCTTGAGAATTCAGGATTTCTCTTACATGAAATTCTTCATCTTCAGAATTATTTATAAGTATAGCTGCATTTATTATTTATAAATTGCTGAACATCATATTGGATAAAAGTTATGTACGTAAGAAAACAATAATTTACTTATTTTTGTAGCCTAAGAGTTAAGTTATTCCTTTGACGATATATTTAGTAATTAATTGATTTACCTATGTACATAAACAGGGCAGGTGGTGCAGGCGGACCCTTTGATCTTTCCAAAGTACTTCTTGCTGATGATTATTTCAGTGATGTTAATCCAAGAAGTATGAGAAGACTTATGAATATTGTGCATATTACAGGTAAATTTTGTCTATTGAATTGTGCAGTCAAATGTTAGTAATGCCAAACCTGTGACTTTTTTGGAGATTTTTACTACTAATATTCTTTAAATTTCAATTTTATTTCTCTAGGTCGTTTGCTTAAGGCCTTTCAGGTGGAATTCAGCTGGTATCATCTTGCAAATTGGGTGAATGTTACGGAGCAATGGCCATTTAGAATTTCCTTTTTGGGTCTTCACTGTGAAACGCATGCCAGTTCCTATGATCCTGAAACTCCTCTTAAGGAAATTTACGACCAGTATGTTTATACCTTTTGTTTAATATCTTAAGGATGAAACTAATACTGAATTCAATTATTCTCAATGTGCTATTTTTGAGGTAATTAGCTTAATTGTAAGATAAACATAAATTTAAGTTATCAACTCACTATGTTAAATTCATTATATTATTAATCACAGGTTAAGGGATCAGGTTCCAGTCTGGCGAGAAATGTGTCCACTGGTTGACTTGGATCGGGAAGAAAGAAAATTTGATGTCTTTCTGTCTTACCACAAAGCTTCTTTACATTTGGCAGATCTTCAACTTTTTCTTCCATTTACAATCAATCTGGATCCATACATTAAGAAAGTCATTCGAGGTAATTTTTATTGTCTATCTACTTACATTTTCCCTAATTTCTTAGTATATTATTAAAAGATATGGGTGAGATTTTTAAAAATATATATTATTATTATTAATCATTTTTGCCCTTATGGACATTGTTTAAAGTTGAATGTCCCATGATTCACTTTTCTTCTTCATTTTCTCCTCCCAAAATCTCTTCATTCTTTGAATGTGCTCATGTTTCCTCTGTTCCGACCAAACTGCTCCTGTTTTCTGTTGCTTTAAATTTTGTCTTCATAATCTTTTTTTCTGGATTTCCCTCTTTTTTTTCTATCATTTCACTGTTGATCCCTGCTTCTTTTAGGTCTTCCTCTGCTCTGTGATACCAATTAGTTTTCTCGATTGAGCTGTTTATGCCATCAAAAATCTTCTTTGTGAGTCTGTTGTTGTTCATTCTCTGAATGTGCCCATAGAATGTAAGTCTACGTTTCTGGATGATATCTATGAGTCTGTCTATATGTTTGTTAATGTCTTTGATAGGTCTCTTCATCCATATTCTGTGCATTGCTCCAAAACTTTTTCTAAGAATGTTTGTTGTTTGTTTTTATGTTCTATTTTTACTTTCTCCCTATACGTAGTACAGAGAAAGTATTGTATTTGCAAAAACATTCGACCTGCAGATTTCGACGGAAATAAATGTTTTGGGGCCCATAGAGCACGTTTTCGCTATTTTCCCGAACATGTCTGTCTGTGATAAAAAAATTTGTGTGCGCTCTATCTTAAAAAGTAATTATCCGATCATTCCCAAGCTTCATATTTAGTATTTTCATAACAATGCCAAAAGTTGATTAGTTTTTTATGAATATCGCTTAACAGGAACAAAATTTTGTTTCTTTAATATCTCTGTCAGAATGCAATATAAATATATACAATTATGAACAAAATTAATAGATAATGTACTTTACTACAACTTTTGTATGAAACATTTCTCCGTAACACTGATTGTTTAGGAGTTATTCTTCAATAATGGTTTACCGGAAGTTGTTGTTTATCCAGAAATGGAAGTTTTTCATACATATCTCTGTCAGAATGCAATGTACATCTATACAATTATGAACCAAAGTTATAGATAGTGTATTTTACTACAACTTTTGTATGAAACATTGTCCTGTAACACTCATTGTTTTGGAATTATTTATATATTACCGGCATAGGCTTCTGTTTTCAATAAATATAGAGAAAGTCATGTGTTAGCCACATCAGATTTTTTGTGTTTCTGTGGTGCCTGATGCTCCAATTGTTGCTGTTTCAGATGCATACAGTGCTCCTGGAAGTACTGCCATAGAGTAAGGATATCCTTACTCTATGGTACTACCATGTTATAGTGTCCAAGTTTGGCCTGTCTCAAAATATTTCTCTTTTTAAAGTGTGTCCACAAAAGTTTATGTCTTCTGAAGTTTTTCTGTTCTTTCCACGTTAGATATCTTATTTGAACCTCCTATTTGTATATTTTCTCCTAGATATTTGAATTGTTCAACTCTTTATTTTTCCATATTTTGTGTACATGGTTTGTGTGTTGTTTTGCTGTCTTTCCATGTTCAATGTTTTCTTGTATCATATCTGAAGACCTTATTTGGCAGCGATTTCATGTAATAGTTCCAGTGCTTCTCATGCTTCTTGTCTATTTCTGCTGAGTATTGCTATGTCATCTGTAAATGCCTGGCATCTTATGATTGTTTTGGTGTTACAAGTTCCTCCCAACTGTGTCCTGACTTGTTTCTCCCATTGTTTGATATTTTTGTCTAAGACTATGTATGTATAAAAATATATATACATATATAGCTATTTATAATAATAGTTTCCCTGTGATATGGTTTTGGATTTCAGCACCTTTGGATGTAGCATTTCAGTCTGTCTTTTCATCCTAGCTAATTTGTTAAACTATTTTATTAGATAGTCTCTATGATTCCACTAGGAACAATTGAACCCATTTATTGTAATGCTTTGTATAATTTGCAAGATTGTCTCAGCTCAGTGTATTAATTTTAGCCAACATTTTTGGCCCCATATTCATAGAAGTAATTGCTTTAGATAGAATTCAAACTGTGTTTTGTAATAATTTTGCTTCTCTATGGAAAAAATTAAATTTTCCGAACTTCCTTGATATGATATTGAAGCTAGTTTTCCTAGAAATAAATTATCCTTTGGTAGCGAGGCTAGTCACTCATGAGTTACTGTTTTCAAGAAGTAAATATGATCTTAAGGTATTCAAGATAGTTGTTATTATTATATTTATTCTTGTATTATTATAATTACTGTTTAATTTAAACCCTAACTAGCATTTAAGTATTTTGTTTTCTTAGTTATCATCTCCATTAGATTACTTACAGAAGCTATGTTTCTGATGAGTTAGCAGTATTGGTGAGAAGCATTGGCCCAAGTTGAGTTAATACCTCTTAAGATTGCCCTATTCAGCTTTGAAAACTCATCCTTTAGATTTTTTTTGACTTGTACTGCTTGTTTACTAAAGCATTGTATCTGTAAAGAACTTTATGTTGCGTTACATATTAAAGTTTCATATTACTAACCCAAGTATTCATAAAGTTTTTACCTTTAATTGTTTGAGTTTGGTAGTTTCAATATCTTTTATTTTAAGAAATAAATTATGCCACTGAGTAAACTAGCAATCATGGGCATTCTTTAGTCTTCTCTTTTGGTTTTGCTTGCAGAAGAGCAACAGAATCTTGAGGATATGGGTATGGCTCCTGCTCCACCAACTTCTGTGATTGGGAATCATTGGCCTATGACAGCTGCTGCTCATCATCATCAAGGATTGCCTACAACACCATGGAGCAATAAATCCTCCCTTGTACGTAGAAACGTAAGTTGTAAGAATCATTGCAATAACCATTAGAATTGATTAAATACTATTAATATTATTACTCTAGTTCATGATTATATGAGAAAAGTTAATTATAGTTTCCTCAATTATGTAGCTTTATTTTATGGCTGCTTTAATTCTATTTATTTTAAGTACCTATTATTTCTTTGATTTATATCAGAATATGATTTTGCAGTTATCTGTATGTAGCGTAGTAGTAGTGCTTTTTCTTTTTTGTTGAACTTTTGGGAAAGCTTTGCAAATTTACTGCAATCACAAAACAGATTTTCTTGCAAAATTGAGCTCAAACTTCATTGCATTGACATTGCAGTGCTGTTTTCAGTAAGTGTAAAATTTTCCATTACTGGAGTAAAGAAAATGTCTGAATTTTACAAATGTTATTGAGTATCTGAAAATTAATCTATTTCTACTCTTTCATAGTTAGGCTGTCCCAAGATTTACAAAGATTTCTTATCATCTTTTTCCCAGTCTCATTTATTAATCATTTATTTCCTTTTAATTTTATGGATCTGAACTTTCTGGAGCTCTTCCAAAGTGTGGTCTACCTCCTGCAACATATTAGCAAAGAACCGCTTTGTTGAGTTATTTACTCTTTTTTGCTTGTTTACCCATCCTAGTGCTCAGCCTTTCACATTTCGTAAGGAAAATAATACAGAGCAAAGAAGTAGCTAAGTTTAAAGTTTATGTAAACAAATGATTCTGATTATTTTATCAACCAAGATACCAAACTCATATGGTTGCAGATCACTGTTGAGCAAATGTGAATAAAAGTAGCCCGTAGATCGCATATTGAATCAGTATTAACTATTCTTTACATTTGCATGTTACTATTAATTTAATACCTGCATTATTCGTGGTCGGCGTATTTCTCATTAGTATAATGAATTTTGCTGACCTGCCTTTATCTTATTTTAAAATTACCTTAGCCTTTCCTTATAAGTTTTTTATTTACTTATATGTTACTCAGCGTCTGCATTATGGTGAATTTGCATTCCAGAGGAATGTAGGTGGTCCCAAGACTGGAATGCTTGGTCCAACAAACCAAATGATGTTCCCTCCTGCACAGCAGTGGCCCCAAGGACAGGTGCAGCCCAGTTGGCAGTATGTGCCGCCTCAAGAAACTTTCCTTCATCCTAAGCCAACCCCTATTACCTCATTTCCTGTAAGTTTGTAGTGTATTCAAATTATTTGAGTCTAAGAAATGTACCATCCGCAATGGTTACTGAAAATTAACATACATAATTTTTAAAGTAACTGTTAATGATATTAATTTATTATACATGGATGTTATGTTATTCTAGTTTTGTTTGAACTGACAATTTTGCTTCTTTTTATTTGTCTAACTGTACTGATTTCCCATGATTTCTATTTATCACTCTTATGTACCGCAGTAAAAATCATTGTGTAGAATTTAGTTTTTTATAGTAAAGGATGATTTTATAATCTAAGAAACTTGTTCTTGTTTTAGTCTTCTGTATGTCTAGAAATCATTTCTTAAGATTTTTTTTAATATTAATCTACTCATCTAGCTTTAATTTGAGTTTCAGCCTTCATCAGGATCTCTTCAGTAACATCTATTTTTTAGTGATCTTGAATGAAATTAAATTCAAGTTAAAACTATGATTTGTCATTACCATATATATATTCATATTATCTCTTACTTTGGTTAAATAAAAACCTACTTTGTTATTTTACAGATTGCAATGACCTAAAATTTCATAATGGAAAATTTAGATTTTCTGAGTCTGCATTCCGTATTCAGGATATTATTCATGTTGGTGTTAAAGAAGTTATTACATTACCTATTTTGCTCCATGTATTAAAATTTTCTTTGTCACCTAAGGTGAATCAGTTAAAGTAACTTTAGTATCTTCTCTTTGAATCTCGTGTGAGAAATCAGAATATTTAAAGTACCTATACTTTTTTAGTACCATTTATTAAAATGTTTGGGTTGGATGGCCAGCTGTGTGTTACTCATTTATCTTTCTAAAATTCATAGCCTGAGCTGATGGAAATTCGTCTGAGTAGCTTGTCTGTTTCTGGAGTCTGTGATTTGATTGGTCGTTTGCCTGATGTTACACCTTCATTAGTTCCTCAATATCAAGAGGTTGCGAGAGAAAACAATCTGAGTGGCCGTGTTCTTTTACACTGTGAATTGGATGAATTGAAAAAGGTGGGTCATTTAACATAACATAAGCCCTTATTTTGGTTGTAGCTTCTAAACTTGGTTTGGAAGGAAAGGATTATTAATTTCATGAAAGTTATTCTATAATTTTTAGTAATCTTTTGGTAAAATCAATATTGATTGTCTTATTGATAGTGACTTTTCATGATACTGTATGTATAATTATGTAGGTATAATTTATATGTCGAATGAAGCTTTTATTTTATCTCATGTAATTCAAACTGCTATCATATAAGTTTCTGTTATTCCTGAAATATGTATTCTTTCTAATAAGAATAATAACAAGACATAAAAAGAAAGATATGTTAAAGAAATTTTTAATTTTATATGGGAAGAAGATGAATTATTTTAACCATTACTTTAGAATAGGAAGTCTACGTTTATTTACTTAAGGAGGTAAACTGGAATTAATTTAAGGTCACTATTGCTCTCAGTGGGGGATCCAGGGGGGGGGGGGGCTATGGGTGCTGTAGCCCCCCCCCCCCCCAGAAGTCACAGTTAAAAAAAATGTATCATTGTTCATACTATTGAGATGTGAAGAAAATATTGTTTATCTACAACAATAGATAATAATAAGCATAATTCAAATATGTATACTGATTTTAATTTTATAAAATTTCTTACAAAAATCGATAAATAGAAAATGAATCTTTAATCCCAACTCTCAATCCCCCCCCACAGCTCGATCCTAGATCCGCCACTGATTGCTCTTGTATGTTTCCCAAATATATTAGATAAAATTAATCTTAAAATGTATCCAATTTCGAATTTGACATTTGTCCATATTTTTATAAATCTTAGATTCAAAGTTGGAGGGAGGAAAGGATTTGATTCTTCAATCACAAATATATTTTTTAGGTTAATGGAATTTTAGGATTTTATCACCCAACCCTTGCATAATTAGATTACTCTTTCAGATTGTTTTCCATGGTTTGAGCTACTGGAAATAATTCATCTTACTTGATGTCATATTAGATTAAACAGGGTATCCACCAACCTGGAAAACATGGAAAATTTAGCGGGTAACCTAGAAAAATTGATATTTTCCACTCCTTATCTTTCCGTGACTCTTGTTTTTTTGCTTAGTATTTGTGCAGTATAAGTTTCCCATAGATTCCCACAGATTTCTATTCGATATTTCTATCGATAAAAATTTGCTCAATTTTAAACATAAAATCCCAATTTTTTGAGCAAAAATGAATTATTTTTGTTGATAATTATTCTTTTTAAAGAAAAATTCATGCAATTATTACCTAAAATTTTTTATAAATCAGTCAAAATTTGCTTAATTTTTACCCAAGAACCTGAATTTCTTAACCTGAAAATAATTTATTTTTATCAATATGTATTATTATTATATATTGTTAATGAAAAAATCCTATGACTTCTGTCTAAAAACTAATATGCTTAATTTTAATCAAAATATTTTTCACAATGCCAAGATGAATCATTTTCATTGATAATTATTCCTTTTAAAAGAAAATAAATAATTCTTCCTTAAAAATTGATTATATTGTTTGAGATTTACTCTATTTTAAAATATTCTCAATTTCTAAATCCAAATATAAATAATTTCAATTAATACTCTTCCTTTTCAAAGAAAAAATTAACCACCAAATTTCTACCAAAAAATCCCTCGATTTTCTCCTAAAAATGTATATACATCAAAAATTAATACAATACAATACAATATAATGTAATACATCAAAAATTGCTCCAGTTTAATGCAAAAATCTCAATTTCTTAATGAAAAGATTGATAATTTTCATTGTTTTTTTCATTCCAGATACATCTAAATACCCTACGATTTCTTTCACTCTTAATTCCTTTATTTTTAACCAAATATCTCCATTTATTAACACACAAGTTGATCGTATTCATTGATTCTTATGCCATTTCAACCAAAAAATGTTACGATATCTGTCTATAAATTAGTTAAATAGATTGAAATTTGGTTCATTTTTAACCAAAAATTGATAATATATGTTGATATTTCTTTTTCCAAAAAAAATTGTAGGATTTTTCCAT
Organism: Sympetrum striolatum; assembly: GCA_947579665.1. Lineage (NCBI taxonomy): Eukaryota > Metazoa > Arthropoda > Insecta > Odonata > Libellulidae > Sympetrum > Sympetrum striolatum. The sequence goes on from OX388345.1 coordinate 81,372,401, forward strand.
AGAAATGTATTATATCCATAAAAAATTGCTTTATTTTTATCCAAATTTCTCAATTAATTAATGCAAAAATTAATAATTTTTGTTGATTTTTATTCCATTTAAACCAAATAAGCTAACCATTTCTGAAAATGAGCCTGAACATTTATGGTATGGGACTAATTTTTTTAAATTTTAACCTAAAATCACAATTTCTTAATGCAAGAATTGATTATTTTCTTTGATTTTTGTTCCATTTCATCCAAAAATTCTTTAGAAATGTGACCTGAAAATTTATTATATCAATCAAAATTTTGTTTATTTTTATCCAAAAATCTCAATTTCTTAATGATATGCTATGCTTATATACTTAATGCTAAATCTCAATTTCTTAATTCTTAAATAAAATTGTTAATTTTTGTTGGTTTTTATTCCATTTTATCAAAAAATGTTACGATTTTTGCCTATGAATTACAATCTCAATTGAAATTCGGTTGATTTTTTCCAAGAAATATTTGGTTAATTTTTTTCTTAACAGGCAAAGTGATAATATACGTTGATATTTATTCGTTTTCCACTGACAAATTGTAGTATTTAAAAGAAAATGTAATATATCCTATAAATATAAATTGAGAAAGTAATTGAACCATTATCAACTGGTCATTAAAATTTTAAAACTCAGAAGAGATTAATGAAGTTTATGTTTTGGAAATGTAGAATATTGACGTGGGGATGTAATTTATGTAAATTAAAATAGTTATACAACTCTCTTTTTACTGGCCCATTAAAACATATACCATATATGCCTCGTATAAGTTGGATTTTGAAGCCTAAGAAAATCTCTCAAAAACCAGGACTCGACTCATACACCAAACATAAAATTTAACCCTTTACCACCGAGGGGTGAATAAGCGAAACTGCCTGCTTAACACTTGTTGTACACAAACTCTCTCACAACTCACCACAATTATTTCTTACTAAAACTAATTTTTGGCAAGTCTAATTAACGTAGATATCATATAAAACAAATTTCATCACGAAATACAATTATAGCCTTAAGTATCTTATCTTAGGACATGTATTCATAATAAAAGAGTTAAATTAATAAAACATTTTTATATCTTTAAAATAAATTTGACACATATTTATTCTTTGCAAATTATATTCATTTCTTCACATGTATTCTTATTTTACAAAAATTTAATAAATATTTTGATGTTTTCTTTTTACAAATAAAAATCAATAAGCATATCATGGTTTTTTTTTGTTTATATAATCGTTATGGTTCGACTTAGCATTAGGAGTTAATGGAAGTTGTTTTAGCTGTGTCATTTTTTTATACAACCACGCAATATTACCATTATTTCTATAATAAATTTTTAATACCATTGTGTTTCTGTTTCGTAACACATTTTTATTTGTGTAGCCTGAGTGATACCATAGAGTAACTATAGTATAGTTACTCTATGGTGATACCAATGAAAGAAACTTGTGTAATAGTTAAGCAGAGGCGAGAAGTTGATATGGCAGCTGAAAGAAGCAATTCTAACATCTTAATTTTATGCAGTAAATATTCCTTAAGCTATCTAAGCTCTAGTGGTAAAAGACTTAAAGGTTAACCTCAAATATCGACCGACCATGGCTCATTACTAACTTAATAGTGTAATAACTTTTTCATTGCTTTAATATAATTTGACTTTATGATAATATCTTAATAGCTTTATGATCATTTTACCTTTAAAGTTTCTACAATTTTTCACTTTCTTAACATATTTTCAATTTCATTATCTATGTTACTTCCAGGTGCTGCGAATGAACTTTGGTGATTGGGAGTTGTTCAGAATACTCATCATAGCCTTGCGGGAGCAGGAGTGTGTTTCAGTGACACAAGCAGATGAAGTAGGTTTAGCTGCCAAGAATGTAAGGTTTGCATCTTCAAGAGCCCATCAAAAAGAAGATTTCAATGCCTCTTATAGTCAGCTTACTAATAGAAGTGCATCTGATACAAGGTCATTTCAGTCTGTTCCATCAGTTGCAGAAAATGTACCTATGTTATCAGTGACTTTGTCATCATCAGATCATTCAGCTTCAAATATCCATGACATTTCATCATCTGTAGCTGAAGATGTCCATAGTCATCAACCTTTGCCTGCCAACCAAGTCCAAGGTGAAATAGACCAGGTAATTACTAGCCCTGTGAAAAGGACTCCATCTGTCGATAGCACACGTGTTTCACCTGCTAATCACACTCCTGTTAGCCAAGAGAGTGGTTGGGAACCACAAGTTAAAGATCTGAATGCATCACAAAGTTTTCCAGTGACTTCCAAGGGACCATACCCTGTGTTGAACAAAGACGAGAGTGAGGTGGACTCAAGGAATAACAAGTTCTCTGAGCAAAGAACAAAGACTGGTAATTATCCTCATACATCGTCTTCCCCTGTCGCAGTCTCTGGTGTTATGTCTCCCCCACAGAGTTGGACATTGAAACAGCAAAATCAATTGGAAAAACAGGTATTCATGATTTTGTTCTTCGATAAGTTCCACTGCTGCTAACTCAGAACTACGAAATCTCCATCTATTATGTCAATATTGTTAAATTTTAAAATAAAATGAATTAAGATCCACCCAAGTGAGTGCTTAAATTTGGAAGTGAACTTCCAAATTTAAGCATTGGTTTATTGAAGTGTGAAATTTCTTTCTTGCAGAAATCATTGGATGCTGATTAATGATAAAATGAATCTCTTTGAGGAAATAGAGTATGCTTAAGTTTTACCTATTACTTTATAATAAATTAATACACTTTTGGTTCATGTCAAGTTAACAAAATAATGCTGTGACATACTTTGCAGTCAACTCCAAGAAAAAAACTAATTATGATTATCTAAATAAAGGTTAAATCAATTAAGAACTGTAAATTACTTTTAGGATTGTAATCATGAAGTTCAAAATGCCATTAGATCTATAAAATTGGGTGAAATCCGTGCAATGTAAAAATTGGCTCTGTTTGGTTTTATGGTTCTAATACACTCGGAAATTCTCAAAAATATTTGCAGGTAATGATGGAAGAGGAGATGATATGTGAAGCACTGCAAGCTGTAAACCAAGGTGCTCTTACGGAAGTGGATGAGGAAAACACAGATGAAGAAAGTTCTGTAAACATGAATGAAGAAGATGGGAGGAAGGAGCAGAGCATAAATATAGCGGAAGGAAGTAATGAGGATGAAATGGAGAGTGGAGGTGAGGAAAGCCCTGAAGTTTCAGGAGCGAGGGGAGCTAGGCAGCGTCGTGGGAAATTTAGCGGGTTTAAGCAGCACAATGGAGAACTGTCAGAGGGAGAAAGCTAGGTCGATTAGTATATATTTATGTATGAATATAAATTGAATGTGCTTATGAGTAAAACATAGAAATTGTCTTTCTATGTCATTGCAGTTGTTAAATTACTCATAATTGTTCAAAAGTATGCATAATTTCTGAGATCTTTTGTTGCCTCTGACTGTTGATGACAGGATTGGGTGATTTGTTGAAAAGAAAGATTGATTTTAATAGCCCCATTATTTTTATAGTCTATTTGAAACTGTCATCTTTATAAATGTGTTACCTGAATGTTGTCTGTTAAGGATTAATAAGTTGATGTTAATTCATAAATTATCACCATAATACTCCTTACTGTGTTAATAGACTGTCAATGAGAAAGGATTATAGATAATAATTTTTATGAAATTTAACTCTACTATTCCGTACCTTTAGCTATAAAATCAGAAAAATCTGCTCATTATAGGTAATTGTTAACTGTGTACATATTTATCTGCAAAACTAATGACAAAATAATTGTAAATCAGATTTGATGTATTCTTCTAAAATGTCAAAATGGAGGAACGTTTTGTTCTTACCTTAAGAAACTGTAGAGAATTCAATGGAAAAAGTAGAGCATATATGTACACTTGATGCCAGTGACTTTCCAAAAAAGGATGTATGATGCTAGTACCTGGCTGCACTGATATTTATTTTTGTATAAGCATTTAAAATTGCTTATTTTTTGAAAACATAGATAGCTTATTTTCACTGTAAATTTAACAGTGTGTTAATAAATTTATTTAATTGCATGAGCTACTAGACAAAGTTTAACATTCCAGTATATGATCCAGTTATGTTTAATAACTGAACCATGCAATTTAATATTAGATGGTCCTATCTAGAGAAAGTTACCTTTGAGAGATAGTATATAATATATTTATCTATAATGCCTTCTAAGCAAAATAGATTGAATATTTTTGGTGTTATTTGAAAGTGTGTTTGTCTTAAACATTCCTTTTAGATAAGATTATAATATTGTACTTGATGTCATGTTCAACCAAGTATTACTTATGGCTTATTATGTGTTAGCACTTTGATGTATCACATGTAGAGCTGTCCAAGTGCTTGTCATCAAAATTATAAATGCTTCTTTAAAACTTATTTATGCAGTGTTGTTGAAAATTAATAGCTATATATTGTTTCAGTTTACATACATTGAATTCAAATTCCTATTTTTGTTTTCATGGAATGTGGAGACTGGGTACTGTAATTTTTCTGAAAGTTCTCTTATTTGCATTTTAGTTTATTAAAATTTTCTGCTTGTAAGTAAATTCTCTGCTTATGAATATGCATGTAATTTTTTATTAAATGTATTTTTTTAAAGAAAGTGTATTGTTTGAAAAACAATTATTTCACCTCTCTAGTATTTTTTTATAATTTTACCTTGCTTTTTAGAAGTATACAGCTGGGTGTTATGCTATTTATTAATTCTGTTTTGAAGGCAAATTTTTTCCCCATAGAAATGGTGCATATTTTTGTGATGCTATTAATTTGCTCAAAAGTTGATTTTTTGCTCAAGGTGCTCATAAGATGTTTTGCTATTTCTATCGTTGATCATAATTTTTATCAAACTTATCAGAAATAGTAAATCTAAGCTGATACTATTGTTAGCTTTATTCTGTCAATGGTAATAAATATTAAGTCAAGATTTCAATTTTGATTAAGAATAGCTTTTTGCTATATTTTTAATATCCCTTTATTTACATGACAATTTGAGTCAAAGAAACATTAATATGTAATTTTTCTCTTCTACTATAGGAATGTTTTTATGTAAAAGGTTTTCATTGGCAACATTTTTTCAAGAATTCTCCATCTAATACTACTTTACAATCATTCGCAAGGAAGCAAATGTCAAGTTTCTCCTTGAGTACCAATGTCTTTTATTATTATGATAATCTGCTATAGTTACAGGTCTGCTCTTATCCTATTCCTGCTAAAGAGTGATTTTAAAACTGAATACTGTATTAATTAACCCATCTTTGTAAGTATATATGTAGGCATTAATATATTCCAGTATCAATTGGAAATCTTAATCTAGCATGTTTCATAATAAGATTTCTTGAAATTAGAATATTAATTTTCTTACCGGCATTCCATGATAAAATATAAATTATAAGTAAATATTTCATGTCTGTAACATTACAAAGAAATGTTTCAATAGTTGCACATAACATCACATTTCTTAATGAAAATGTTTTTTATTAGTATTAACATTGTAAATGGCACTTATTTCATGTAATCCTTGACTTTGAGGGACCTATTTCTTAAGTTTAAAGAATTATTCGGGAAAAGAATTGTCAAAACAACTCTATAAATGATATGAAGATATTTTGATAAAATAGAGTTATACTCTCTTAGTAGGAATATGACCTCTTTTATTTGAAAAATAATTTAAACTTCCTAGATGTTTGACTAACATGAGTATATTTCTTTTGAAGGCTATAAGTATATTTCATTTTGATGAGCTATAATCATAATTTTATGAAGTTGTCTATTTCTGTGAAAAGTCACATTCTTAAAGATAATGTTCAATATTCATTATTTTTTAAGATCCTTAGAATGATGTCGTAAGGCTTAATATTATAAACGTTTGTTACATTTCTCCTCTGGATTGCATACATGAACTGCATTTTATTTGGGGCCAAAACTAAGGGAGGTTGTTAAGGGAATGTGAGAAAATAAAGATTCAATTTTTGAAAATGATGCTGTTAGGTATTAGTGGTTTTAGTGATTTTCATTGATCTTGATCAATATTCTTCAAGTATTTTCTTTATGGATCACTGTCAGCGTATATATTGTGTTTCTGTTTCGTAACGCATTTTTATTTGTGTAGCCAGAGTGATACCAAGAAAAGAAACTTTTGTAATAGTTAAGCAGAGGCGAGAGGTTGACATGGCAGATGAAAGAAACAATTGTAGAGTCTTAATATTATGCTGTAAATATTCCTTAAACTATTGTACATTTATGGATACCTTAGTTTTTCTTTCCATAAAATAGAGCTGGGGAAGTGGTGTTGCCTTATTTTTTGGATCGTCTTACATGCTGAACATAGGCTAAAACCTGAAATTCATCTCAAAATTTTAGGGCTCGGCATGTACGGTACATATCAGAGTTGCGGCATATATGTAGATTAGTGGACCCTGTAATAAAAATTTTAATTAAATCCAGCCCATCCCTACCCAAGAGTGTTTAATTCTCACTAATATATATCAAATTATGAGAGTAAAACTCATTCAGATAATTGGCATTGAATGTTCCTGAATACGAGATTTCTTATCTGGCCAAGAATTTTTGCATCCAAAGCTTGAAATATTCTTTTCACCACATTGTACATCCTCACTTTTACTGCGAAAATTAAATGAATTTAAATGGTAATTTTTAATCTCTCTTTTGCCTCATTACTGGAGGATGCACATTGAAAGAAAGCCTGCAAGTTTGAATTGAAATAATTCTCTGGAATTAGCTTTCCAGTATATAATAATTACAGGAAAACCTAGGGTTAATATATACAAAGGCATATAGCCAGGAAAAATTAGAATGTGATTAAAACTGATCTTTTGTGTTGACTGGAATTTCATTTTTCTAAAATTTAATGCTAAGACCACCTTCTGGAGTTAGATTTGTTTCAATACAAAAGACATCGGATTTGGTGGCTTTATCCATGTAAGTCATTTAATTTATTTTTTACTTAATATTTAAAATTAATTGAATATCAAACCATGTTTTAATTATTTTTCCCAGTATTTGAAGAAATGCAATTCCTGTCAAAGATCTTCTCCTGTTCTCAGTGTGGCTCTCAGGTTTTGGATCAAGCGATTTTTGAAAAAACACAACTCATGGGATGAGTTGAATGAAGAAACTGACATAATATCATGCTTCTGTGACATTGAACTCAAATCCTCCTTAAAAATCATGAACAAATTTTTTTGTTTTTTTAATTTTATCATAGATCTCATATTTATTTTATGTTTACTCAGTTATGGTATTACTACTTTATGAACTCAATAGTATTATGAATTGTTCTCAATGAACTTAATTGTCAATTGAGTGTGCATAGAAACAGTAGTGAAAGTATTATTTTTTCTGTTTATTTTTCCACTGTTAGCTCTTGTTCAGTCCTGGCCAAAATTAACGCAGCACCGGCCGTAAGGATCGCTAGGGAGGTGCTGCGTTAATTTTGGCCAGGAGTGTACCAGATCTTTTATGTCATTGCATGTGATGAATCTTTCAAGTTTGTTTTTGTTTCAGAGTATCTTTTTTATTGTATTTTTATTCAGTATAGAATTTTTCATTAAAATTTATGTAATTTATTATTGAACCATTAGTCAATTATGGGTGTGAATGAAGTTTCATTAATTTTTCATTTGTTTTCATTTTATCCTCGAATGTGATAAAAAAGTAATTTTCGAGCCAATTGTAAAACTCTATGAAGTATATTTCATTGATTAAGAAATTCTTTTCTTCTTGAGAGCTAAACTTGTAATAATATATTTTTCTTGAGGAGATTTGGATTCTCAATAGATGGAACTTGTTTTTTAGTAAAATATTTACCACAAATTTAAAGGAAATGCATTTGGATTATAGTTACATAAAGATACTGCAAAATATAATGCTACAATGAAGGAAGTTTATGGCCACATTGAATATACTATGGACATATACCTGAACAAATAATAAATGCAAATGAACTTGGGTTTGAGTCCCAGCCAAGTTGCTACTTTTCACTTCTTGTGCAACCAAATAAAAACTGAATGATTGGCAATGTCACAACAGTCTCAATACTGATAAAAATAGATGCTGTGAGGTAATAGCACCTTTTCAAAAATTTTAAATGACTATAAACCTGTGTAATTTCAGTGAATGATGTTTGCACATTCTATTAGAATTCCTAGTTTACTTCTCTTCTCATTTCATTAAACGTTGGCTACCAAGGTATTTAACACCTTACCTCTCCCAAGGGAAGTAACTGGATTTTTTTGCTCTGATTGTTTAGTTTCATGGTTAAAATAATAACACTATGCATTTATCTTAAAAATTAATAATAATAGATAAGTGATATTTGCTCTTGAGAAATGTCTTTCTTGCCAAATATAATTAAAACAATACTTTAAAATTCCTCACCACAAGCCTTTCAAATGCTTATTCAACTTAACAAATTTATGTAAAGCCGTATTCTACTGGTTATATCAACAGTTTGGAATCATTTCACATTAGCAGCACTTTCTAGTTTTTATATCTTCACCTCTTTTTACTGAGCGCATATTGTTTTGCAGCAAGGCATTTTATTGAAATTACACCAAAAATGTGTGACTGATGAAAATATATGCAAAGAATAAAATGATTAGATCTTAAAGAACAGATACGTAGATGCATTAAATTATTTTAAAACATTTAACCTAAATAACACAGAAAAATTAATAAACAGAAAAACACAGTTACCCCCCTTGGTAGCCAAAGGGTTAAGAAACATGTTATCGGGAAAAGAGAAGCTTTTTTAATCTATGAAATTTTATCCGTTAAACCATTTTTGCTGAGATATACCAAAGTTGAAAAGTTTGTGCTACAATGGTATTGCAATTTAGGTGAATTACTCTTACTGCTTTGAAATGCCTGCACTGAATCAAATAGTGATAGTTTTATTGAAAAAATTAAGACTGGATAGTAATACTTACAAATTTTGAAAGTGATTATTCACATCCAAGAATATAGTCATTTGCATCTAGAATAACCATATTGTTCTGTTATCTCCAAATATATGGGCCTAGAATTTTACTTCCCTTGTTGTATCAAATTGTAACATTTCTCCCTCTTCATTGTTTTTGAACAATTAAAGACATTTTTCTCCTATGAGTAACATTCTTCTTTCTGATAAAATGTCCTCAAAGTTTAGAGTAATATTTACCTAACTGTCAGGTCAATAAATTAGCTGATATAAGACTCGCTCAACTCTAGTATATTATTCCACATATTTTTCAAATAGTATGCTTGAACTTTACTGTCATGATGATTTACATATCATAGATTGGAAAATTTCCAACTTCTTCAATATCATTGTTGCTAATTAGTATATTTTAGTTTCCTTTTTTGTACTAAGCATATTTTTTCTATTTAATTTCAATGTTCCACATCTTTATCTTCGATTTTCTCATTTTGCTTGATTCTTTCTTTGACAAAACTTCCATTTGCATTATTTTAGGAAATCTTTCACAGTGAATTCTCTTTCAATTTCTTTCAAACCAATACATAGGCACTTTCAGTTTCTCATTATTTCTCAGAAATATACTTAATGATAATATTTTTTCTGGATATATAATTAAATTTAATTTTGATCAGAAGATATTCTCCCTATAGACAGTATATGAATAAATATCTAGAGGAGAAATTTTGGAATGCTTGCTAAGTAAGACATTTTCCAATAATAATATATGTAATTTGAAAGTTAATGGTAGGTTAGGGAAAGTTAGGAGAAGTATGTATCTTGAAGAATGAAAAATCTATGATTCAATTAGCTTCCTTTCTTTACAAAGGCTTTATATTTAAGAATAGTCCTTCCAACTTAAATAATTAATTTAATAACTGTAATTTTACACGAGTAATAATTTGAATAAAAAACTGCTCCAAGGTCATTTGATGAGTGAACTGAACATTTCAAACAAATTGATCAGTGAATGGTTGAAGCTTCCCTGCTGTAGATTATTGAGGGAAAAAATGTTTGCTTTATTCTAACAATTAAACATAATATGATTGTTATTTTAAAGTACTCTTATCGTGTGAATCTTAATGGAAAGTAGGTTAATTTTCTGAGCAATGCAGAAATGTAAAAAATTTAGATTTTATTTCTTGTTTCTTATTTTCACCCTTGGGTTTTCCTTTGGAATTAAATCTATGGCCTATTATACTTGAGTTTTCTGGTGTATTAATTAGGATTTATTTTTAAGTATGTTGAGAAATTGAGATTGCCTTTAAATTGGAAATAATGAGAAAAGAAATGGTTAAAACAATAGTACTGACTGAAGAATGCTGAGCTTTATTTCAACACTTATCTCACCTTATTGGATAATAAAAATTTGACCACAGAGAGCAAAGAAAGGGATGGGATGGGTATCCATTTATTCGAATTTCCATTGATAGTCTCCCTTGGATTTGTGGCATTTTCTTTCATGAAAATTAAATACGTATCCCACTCTTGTAACATAAATTGACTTCTTACACATGAAATATTGTACTGATCTGTTTTCATTAAAGGATTATTAGATGTAATATTACAATTATAAGTTGAAAGTTTAAAATGTTTGATATTCTTAATTTTTAATTTTCCCTTTTCTCAGCAACTTTCAAATTTTGGTAAATAATTGCTGCTAAATGTACTAGCTTCCTGCTTTTCATTGGGAAAGAGGCCGTCCATGTTATTCCTCAGGAATGTTTATATTTTCAGATCATCTCAAGCAGATATATATAATTCCAATGGCATTTAAGTCCAGAAAGTACAGTACAAGTGGTATATTGTCTTTATTTGTTCTGTAATCAGTTTGTGGTTCATAGCGATGAAATCCTTGCAAATTCCCAACTACAATTCTTTCATTGAAATTCCTTAGGTCTTACTTAATTGCCATTCTGGTGGACTTGCAAATCCTGGGATGTTCAATGTCATATATTGGTGTCTAAATTCTTCAGTTCTTTTTGGCATTTCATCTTTTACCAAGTTTTCCCATTGAAATATTTGCCATTCACTTTTCTTGGTATCCCTGCTACTTCTCCAGCTTCTCTCTTTACAACTTCCATTACTTAAGTTTCTAGTACTTCTTGAAGTGCTGAATACTTATTTCAGCTGGAGCTCTTTCTGATTTTACAATACTTGATGTTTCCTATTTGAAATAAAATTCATGTTAATTCAGAGCTTCCTAGTAGAAGTTTTCAAATTTCTCCTCATGACTTCTGCTGTGAGTTCATAATCTTGAATGATCTGAATTGAGTAATGCTCATTAATCTTGAGTACAGCATACATACTCTGTAAGGTTAAATTTTTATTTCCTTCACATTTTTCCATTTTTCGTTGATCAAGAATCCAATGCCTTCAAGTCTACCATCCTTTGTAAATCTGTAATATAATAAATGGTTTTTCTTGAGTGCAGATTTTATGATTTATTCTGACATTCCTGCATCTGGTGATATCCCATTTTATCTTCTCTGTTTTATTTAGTAGCTTTAGCAGTCAATCTTTGCTTTTCAAGCTTCTGCAGTAATAATTGGTGATTTCTAGTCTTTTCCTTCATGTTGAGCCTCAGTAATGCCACCAATTCCCAAACATAGGAATCAATAGTTCTTTTATGTCTGGAAAGATTACCACTACCGAAACTCATCTTAAAAATTGTTATCATATTTGGGGTTTAAAAGGGAATAATCAACTAGACTGTTCTACTGCTGGTAGGTGAATGCTGCTTGAATATTGAAGCCAATCTCCAACCTCTTTTAACACCATTCCACCGTGATGAGGTAGTGAACTGTCGGAGGGTGGGGGAGTAAAGGAATAAATGTATTTATAAGACTGCACCACGTATTGCATAATGCAGTAAGCTCTTCAACTTAGCCAACATTTTCGTGGTTATAGGTTTATTTTTAAAGGCCTAATGTATGTGCACTATAGCAGTTATATCATAATTTTAATTGATCCATTGAGTTTTTATCACATACCATGTATATAATCAACTATAGATCAAGAATCACTCTTCTGGAATAATAACATAGGTATAAGCCCTGGTTTTGGTGTAATAATGAGCAAAATAGTGTTTGTGTCGATGTTGTTATCCAAATAGATTAAGATTGATTGATTGATCTAACTGCAAGCCAGTTCCATGACTGAGTGACAATTGACACCTCAAAGTTTATAGCTAACTTTGATTTTTATGCGATACCCAGCTATGCTAAATACTGCAGCTTCAATACATATTACACTTCAGTTCTCTAACAATTTTGTTTCAAGTTAAATTTTTCGTGGTAACCTAAGAACTACTGTTTGGAAGGTACTGGCGGACAATTCATTGCCCCTAATACAATGAAAAATTAGATGATTATGTAATCATTACCATTTAATCAAAGAAAATAAATTAGGTTTTGCTAAGTATTTAGAATGAGAAAATTTGGAAAATCTATCTTCAAGAATAATTACCAACTTAAGTTGTATTTCATGATGTTTTTACCTGAAACATTTTTTCTTTTGTTATGTGTATCATAGTAGGTTACTAGGATTTTGACTTAATCATTTAATATTTAAAGGTAAGAGTGATTAAGTAATTTAAATCAGGTCAATTTGCTCTAAGGTATATTTTAAAGATAATTTTAAATGAAATCATGGGATTTCATTGTTTAAACTAAGTTAACTCCTTTATTTAAATACTCAATTTTATAAAACTTCAAGTAGGTTCTAAGGCTTTCATTTAACTCGATGGTCACCTACCTTTTCTTACCCCTCCACCAACCTTTGTACAGCGTAATTACTCTATTGCTCACCTATTTCCTAGTACTTAAATTTGACTTGAATTCAATACTTAAGGAAGTAATCACTCAAAAAAGGATTTATAAGAATTATAGTTTATCAATGCATCACATTTATGTAATTAATCCAAGCATGGTTGCATCATTTGGTCTCTTGAAATGAACTTCATAACCATTACCTTCCTAAGAATAACAATTTAAAAGTGAGTACAATATAATAAGAAGAACATATAAGAAAACATTGTACAGCATTGCATTAACATATAAATGTTATTGTTCAAATTCGTCATACTTGTAACAAGACTTTTAAATGAGAAACTCTTTCGCCATCCTTATGAAGTGCTTTGAACTTCCTTAATTATGAATTTTCAATCTTTGAATGCCTCAACTGCCTATTTCATCCTCTAGAAAATATCACCCACCTGGAAATGTTAAAAGCTCACTATTGGGCAGTAAAGACCAGGTTAGAGACCACTGATTTGAGAGAAGAAGAACATTTAAGTTATGCGAAACAGATTTTAGTAGTATTCTGCATTTATTATAAATTTTATGTTATCAATTTTTTTCTCTCATCGGATTTTTGTGTGATATTTTATGTATATATATATATATTGGAAAAAATTAATATAGGTTGATTTTTGCATGATATTAATGAGGAATTCAACATATTTGTCAAAACAATATATGAACTGTTTTGCATGTTAACATTTAAATAATGTCCTCAGAATGCTATCTTTACATCAAAATGAATAATACAGTAAGAAATGCTCTTAAATTACAATCCAACTGTTGGAAATTACTACAAAATATTTGTACCTATCAGTTTTTGACGCACTGAAGAAGTGATTTCAAATTCTAAGTATAGTTTCAACTCTTTCAATTTAACATAATTTTATATTCCTTGCATCCTTATAAGCACACAATATACCAAAGAAATTGCTCAGATTTTAATATTTGATGTAAACTGCTATTCATTTTAACTCCTTTAAGATTTTAATATTCATTACTTGCAGAAACTCAGATTTTTTCCAATGTAATAAAAATGAACTAAATTTTTGGAATTGAATGAAAGTAAGAGCACGGTTCCTTAGTTATGGAAATCTAGAACCAGACTGTGTATTTAATTGAAAACATGTATAATTTCACAACTTCCATATTAAGGAATCTTTTACTAAACCACAGAGAAAATACGGAAACGACCATGACCATGGACCATGAGAGTAAAGATTTGGTTTAGTAAAAGATTCGGTTTAGTAAAAGTTTCGGTTTAGTAAAAGATTCCTCAATATGGATGTTGTGAGTATGAATAATTACCACAAATTTACGCCTGATTCTGTGTCGTTTATGCATATAATTTCCTTTCATTCTTTTAAAGTAAAAATTATATAGGGTATAAATGAAAATCCAAAGCCCTTCATATAAAATTATTTATTTAATGTTAAGGTTAGCCAGTAAAATAATTAAAATATAATGAAATGTTTTTACAATGTAATAATTTAGGGACTCTTTGAACAATTAAAATGAATTCCCATTATTCTATATAGATATCTGCAATTACTGTTCTCTAGTTTATGATTTAATTTCATGTTACCTTAATGTTCTGAGTTGATTTTATGAAAAGAAATTTCTTATCTGAAGTAAAAACAGTTAACATATGTATTTATCTATTTCAAAATTATTTTGAAAACTATTTGACTGAGTATTGCTACATTTATACAATTAAGCAGGATACAGAGGGTGCCTAAAATATTTTAAACATAAACATTTTTCAAAACTTGTTGTGGATTCTTTTATATTGCTATTAAGAAATTACATAGTTTAGTTTTTTAACTCCTTGAAATCATATGATCTTTCATTTATGTTTTTTCGATGAGAACAATTTTCAAACAACATCATGTCAGAAATTTCTGCATATTCTTTATTCACTCCCTTAGGTCTGGATAAAAAGCCATTAACTTGCCATTTGAAGATTAACTTTAATGATAAAATTATGGAAGAAGCTGATCAAACCACCCCTACAAATCAAGAAACAACCACTCTTACAGATAAAAATGGAAATGATTCAATGAAGAAGCCTGTTGATGCCTGTTGTCCAGAAGAGAGTAAAATGGATCCTGATATTTTGCAGTTGGGTACAACTGATGTAAGCAATCCTGCTCCGGAAACTCAGAATGTCATTATTGATTCGAGCAAAAACTGCGTCTCTTTTGTGAAGAATGATTATGCAAGTTATTATGATGCATCAGAATCTTCTATAGTGCAAAGTACCCTAACTCCTTTAGTTGTTGAAAATAGTGTTTCAAGCATAAAGAAACACAGTGGATCTTCTCCTAGCCTTGAGAAAATTAACAGGCTCAGGGGAAAGGTCATACAGATGGTTTCAAAGACATCTACAAGTAAAGAGGGCTTTATGTCAATTGAGAAAAATTTACCAAAGGATAATAAACATGAGACCTGTCTCAAAGACGAATCATTGGACCTTGAAAACTGTGAGTTGGATGCTGACGAAAGTACACCTTTGGTTTCTGAGACTTCTACACCATCAGATTGGAGTTTTGACAATGATGCCATCACTGGAACCATGAATCATGCTTTCTCAGAAAATGTGTTAACTGATGAAAAAGCATATAGCAGCGAACAACGGGATGTACGATCCTGGGGGGGAGAAAAAGGGAACAGCAGTTCTGGAGAAGATTCTAATCTTTCTACTACTCCCCAGCATTCATCACCCATTCATTCCTTAAGAGAGAACATAAGATGTCCCATTCTAGCCATTGATTCTCAGTTTTGCAGGGTCCCTTCTAAAGATCCAACGGTGCAGGTTACTGCAAATGGAGTGACCAAAGATTCCTGCAGCTGGTCAGGAAGATGTAAAAGAAAACTATATCGCAAAAAGAATGAAAGACATTCTACCCCAAGAATCTGCATTTTTTCTGATAGGAAAAATTATAAAAGTTGGATAACAGATGAAAAGGACATTCCTGCTGAACAGGAAGATTTCAAAGAAAACATACAAGAAGAAGATGATATTCCTGCTATAGTGAGAGTTGTGGAGATAAAAACTGAGGATGATAGTTTATCACCTAATCAAGTTGAGGAAGTTGATTTACCAGATTCTATGGAAGATAAGTTAACTGAAGGATTCCATTCTGAGATACCAGATGAAGGTTCTTACAACAGTGTTTGCGATGTTCACATAGATACCATTTCAGTTCCTCAGTTACAGAGTGAACCTAATCCTGAAACTTCAGTATGATAACCAATTTATTCATTGGTCCAGTTTTTTCTAGTTATTAACGCATTGTAATGATCTTAAAGATTGTTTTCTTTCATAATTATGTAATTTGGATTTCATTTGAGAATATTCTTTCAAATTGAACTAATGAATTAATGGTTTTCTGGTGAAAATAGATCGTTGTAACAAAGCAATGGCAAATGGTGACTTTAAGTAATCTATCTGCTCTGTTACTTCTATAATAAATATCACTAAGATTTTGCTAATCATAGACTTCCCATCTTCAAGCATTACAGATTTCATTGTTTGCTTTAAGCATATAGCTGTCTCGAATCATTAACTTACTTATATTCTACTTACGGTAATTTAGGCAAGAGAGCACAAAGGTCTACAGAGTGCCTTATTAATTTAAGTAGTAAGTGATCAAAACATCATCAAATTTTACTATTCCTCTACTATAAAGTAGTGTAAAAGTTACTGCCCTTTTGAGATGAATGGATTTATTACTTCACAGTTACAATACACTGAAAACAGAAACCTCTGGTATTAAAAATATACTTCTCATAAAATTTTCTCTTTTCCCTCTCATCACTCTCTTGATGTAAGAAATAAAGAAAGCAGTTGGAAACAACTTTGAGTTTTAGAGAAAGAAACAATTTTCTTTCCTGGTCTTAAAATAATATTAATAAAATATTTGAAGCATTTCACACCTGCATTTCTGCATAATGTATTTTTTTAAAGTCAATGTGATGCACATTACTGTCTGTTACATTGTTTAAATATAGTCATATAACATAGCTAAATCTGAACTAATAAACATGTTTCAATTGAAATATAATATATTGTAATTTTAGCAATGCTGTATTGTCAGTTTGTTATAAATAAATGGATATTGGAGGCAATCAAGAAAACTTTTTATTTCTGCTCTTGATTTTTTCCCTTTGATTTCCTTTTTATAATATGAATAAAATACTGCTGTCTGTTATTAATTGTGCTGGTTATTTTTCCTGGATCAATATGAAGATAATTCTCATGTTAATAATATAGGCTTGCACAGGATTTTTCTATTGGGGGTGCCAACGATAAAAATGCCTCCTTTTGCCATTGTCCATGAGACCACACAAACTAAACATGCTACATTGTATGCATTTCCACTTTATCTGGGAATTTTTTTAAAGAAAGTTCTGTCATCGAAATATTAAAACTATATTCCTTACTACTTAATAAAAAAAGAGTTATTATTGAAATTTGTAATTAAGTGAACTATTTTCAATGCCTGATACGGTAAAAAGTACTTTTTGGTATGCATTTATACCGGTGAATCGGCTTGCTTATTATAGGACGGTGTTATACCCCTTAAGGGCGTCGCCAAGGGGGGGCAGAGGCCCCCCCTGGAGACCCATTCATATTTTGGTTCGGGATGTGTTGTAGAAACAATTTTTAGGCACGAGCGTATTTGAAAAGAATTTAGACCCAAAACAAAGTCAAGTGTTGGTACGTGTACACACCAGTGATGGGAAAAGTACTTCCTCGTAGGAAATTCATTTACACCTCCAGCGCAGCAAAAATATTTCAACAATACTTTGGAGTCCTTCGCCCCTTCCCTCCCAAGAGAAGAAAAGTTTGGTTTCAGGGAGAACAATGTAGTTAGAATTGCCTCTCGATGCGATCAGAGCTCAAGGTTATGCGATTATGTCCTCTCTCTCAAACTACCTTGAGTATAGTCCGACAATCGCCGGCAGAAGACAAAGGATTCAGTTTTTTTTCGTTTTCCCTTCAAAATGGACATAAGAAAGTTTTGCGGTGAGTATTTAGCAAATAGGCCCAAGCAGTGCTGATTAAAGCTCGGTTCACACGGTGCATGTTTTCTAGCTTGATTCCTTGCGTGGAACCCTGCATGCTCGCTAGCATGAAAATTTCGTGTCTGCCTGCTGCTGGGCATGCTCCCTTGCTTGATTTTGAGAAATAGGACAGGTGCTATTTTTCCTGCATGTTTCGCTGATGGTTGGTTGCTATGCGTTGCTAGCTGAACTATTTACTGCTAGCAAGCATGCAGAGATTCACGCAAAGAATCAAGCTAGAAAACATACACCGTGTGAACCGGGCTTAAGTGCTGATTAAACCACCTATCACTTAATCTAAATAATTGTAAGTTGACGTCTTCATTTTTTCCACCTTGGTATATAACTTGATTTCTGCAAATTCAATTATAATATCAACTATAATCAAGAGTCTACAGAATATTTTAATGCAGCCGAATTTGTACTCTCCGGTACGTGACGCATTCAATCGAATACTTGGCTAATACATAAATAACGAAATCAGGCTTAAATGTAAGCCTACCGGAAAATTTAATTTGATATAAATGACTTTTTGTTTCTTAGAAGAGGAGGTAATTTTAAAACCAACGGATGAAGTCATTCCTAAGAAAGCTGCAGATGATATACTCTAAAAACGAAAGATGTTCAAATAAGGATGGGTGCACCAATGTGGTGATTTATTCAAAAACAAAAGTTCCAATTTTCCTCAAGAGATGGCATTAGTGTCGAAGTTTATAAACAAAAGTTCCAATTTCCTTCAAGAGATGGCATTAGTGTCGAAGTTTATAAGCAAAAGTTCCAATTTTCCTCAAGAGATGGCATTGGTGGCGACATTTATAAACAAAAGTTCCAATTTTCCTCGTAAGTTTTAAAATATAGTGTTAATGTAAAAGTTTAATTTAAAAAGTTCGATCAGTAAATAGACCTTTACCATTTTTGATGTATTCATGGGAATCGAATGTTTTTCGAGATGTTTACTTCTAAAATATATCAATAATTAATACAATATCAATAAACAAGGTAGTTTGAGAGAGAGGACATAATCGCATAACCTCGAGCTCTGATCGCATCGAGAGGCAGTTCTAACTACATTGTTCACCCTGAAACCAAACTTTTCTTCTCTTGGGAGGGAAGGGGCGAAGGACTCCAAAGTATTGTTGAAATATTTTTGCTGCGCTGGAGGTGTAAATGAATTTCCTACGAGGAAGTACTTTTCCCATCACTGGTGTGTACACGTACCAACACTTGACTTTGTTTTGGGTCTAAATTCTTTTCAAATACGCTCGTGCCTAAAAATTATTTCTACAACACATCCCGAACCAAAATACGAATGGGTCTCCAGGGGGGGGCAGCTGCCCCCCCCGGTGACGCCCTTGCAGGGCATTACTTTTCTTTTAAAACATAGATCTGATAGAACATATTTCTAGTACAGTAGAAGTCCATTATAACGAGAGCTGATAAAAATCGGAAAAGTACTCGTTATAATGCGTACCTGTTATGGCCGAGTCTAACTAATGTCCGACCTCTTGAATACAAGAGCAGCCAGTGCAGCTGAATGGAGGGAATTGGAGGGTTTTTAATCCTTACGCTAATGTTTCATAATGCCTAAAAAAGTATGTTCCTGTCAAAAAATACCATATTTACTTGAAAATAATGCGGACCCATTTGATACTATTTCTTCGCCTCAAAAATTGGGTTGCTCGTTAGAATCAGCAGCAAACTAGATTTGCATCCTAGGCTCACCCTGGTTCCATAAAACTCGTCAAACGTTCCACCAATCCTCTATTGATCATTGGACTCTATAAATGCATTTTTACTTTATCGATGTTTGGATTATATATGAAACAGTAGGCCGATAGTTTTTAATTAAAAGGGAAAGCTACTTAAGGGGAAATGTTTTTTCTGTATCCGACGATCGAATTTCGACGTGCCCATTAGTTACAATGGCGCATTATTTTTGAGTTAACACATCATTTTATTGATTAATACATCATAAGGAAACTGCGTCCGCGTGTTAAGATTTGATAAATCGTTGCTCAATAATCGTCGAAAAATATTGGTGTCTTTAGATAATCTTAATTCATATAAAATTGCTTTCTCGAGTTAGTTTTCATTCACACCCTTCATAAGCAATGATTGAGTCGCAAGGGAGGGGAAGAGTTTACCCTGGGAATCCGAATCTCTCAGGACAATTGACGAATGCGAGGTATGCCTCCAGCATGACAAACATAGAAACGTGGCACTCATTATAACAATACTTCTGAATGGACGTAACACCCTATCTTTTTTTAAGTGAGACGGACAACGGCCAGTAAATCACTTGCTGTAACTTAACTCTCGTTATATGCCGTACTCATTATAAAGGACTTCCACTGTAGATATTTATCCCCTATATAATTGACTAAGGCTTTATTAAAACATACTATATTTGATTTCTTCATTTTCAATTCCAAAATGTTTTTCATGTATCCTTCCCATGGAATGTCGAGTCAACGATTGTAAGAAGCAAGTTCTTATTCTTTCCCTCACTAAGATACTGGTTGATCTAATGTATTATATTGCACTGGTCAACTCTAGGTTCTTTCATTGAATATTGTCTTAAATATTGCCATATGGTTCTTTGGTATTCAGGCCTTGATTCCTTTGGGATTCCTTTCCACTTCCGCGGATATGGGATGGGGTCAAGCAATATTAGCAGGAGATCCTCGGCAGCTGGGACCTGTTTTTATCAGTGAACTAGCCAACCATTTAGGTTTGGGTCAGGCTTTGCTAGCAAGAATTTTCTCTGATGCTCCAGATCCTGAAGGTTTTCCTGACAAATCCAGTGGACACCACAATCCCAGCATTGTAACACAACTTATTGTCAATTATAGGTAAAAGTGCTTACTTTATCTATAATTTCGAATGTTATATTGCTCAAGAAATGCTGTAGTTTGACCAGGGACGGATCCAGGGGGGTGGTCCTGGGGGTCCGGACCCCCCCCGAAATATCACTTGTGCCTATTTTTTCGAAAATGAAACTCGAATAACGCAAATAAAACACAATTTAATAAGCAATCACTAGCGAAAATATTCGAATTTGTCTAACAAAATTCTTACGTCACGTTTGTGAAAGCCGAAATGTCTTTTATTTTTAAATATTTTGATCGGACCCCCCCCAAAATTTTTCTCTAGATCCGTTCCTGAGTTTGACTATATAAGGATAATTTTTGTAAATTTAGATTTGAATTCAAACATACATTAGAAATGAGGAAAGTTTATTTGGGGTTCTTATTTAAAATTTCTTATGCTCATCTTTGTATGCATTTTACTCTTTACAAGCTCACACTAAGTTTCTTTCCTCAGGTCTGTCCCGAAATTATTGTCCCTAACATCAGACATGTTCTATGATGGAACACTTATTCTTACGTTAGTGAAGAATTCAATGAGATTGAAATTGCCTCTCCATTGGTATTCCATGGAGAGGAGAAGAGGCACGTCTAACAGACAATCCATCTTGGTACAACCCCATGGAAGCTGTCCAGTACTTGGAATATATGAAAATTTTTAATCATCTTGCTGAGCTCAGTTCTTCTGACATTGGAATAATCACACCTTATGTGGAAAAGGTTAGTATCTTTGTTATGTATATGAGTAAAAGCTTATGTTTAAAGTACTGCATTTTATAAAGTTCTACTTGGTTTGAAAATTTAGGATATTAAAACTCAAATTTATCTATGTAAAAATGGATTCTGTATGCAAGTGGTCTGGTGTAGAAACCAAAGCCATTTTATAAGTTGAGATTGCATATAACTGGTTTAACCAATTATATATAATTTATATAATTGTTTAACTAATAACTATTTGGTTTGGGATTATCTGATCTTTTCTAAAATTCCAAGTTAATTATCAGGAATATCTTCAAATAAAATTCCAAATTTGCATTTTACTGAATAGTAGAATGTAAATCATGCCCAGGCATCAAACCCATGCTCATAAGGTAAAAGATGAACTGTGATTATGAAAAATTCATTATTTCTGTTCATATGCCTGGTCATAAACTTCCATCTTTTTGGGAAATGAATCATAATAAATTTTAAATATGTCTGCCATACATTTCAAATGGTAGAGCTGCCTACCAGAATGTTCTCAAAAAATGTTTTAGAAGAAAATGCAACTTGAACTTGGTTTAAAGATTCACCTTGGTCGCCAGGAGGACTCTTTCTTTACGACAAAGAAATTTTACAAAAGTTTTGTTCATGTTGCCCTAGTTTACGTAATTTCAGTTCCAAACCAATATTCTACATTCAATAAAAATTTTTCTTAAATTTCCTTCCTTTTTTGGTACTTGTCTGTCCCTCGGACCATTATTTCCTATGTAATTTTGAAAATGAAATAAAACTTGCAAACATTAAAAACAAACTTTGCGTTCATTTCTTATGTAGAATATTTGCTGTGACCTAGTGTTGAACCAAGGATAATCTTTGAAGATGTCTTTGATGTTTTCATTGGATATGCACAGCCTTCTGCTATTCCTTGAATTTTAACTCTCTAAGTTGTCAGGAAGTGCTTCAAAATATTTCCAAAAATCCCTGCAATGCATTTTTATGGAAAAGATTAGGATATTGGGGCCTTCTGGCATCGAACGCATGGTAGTGAGGGTAAAAATGGGAATTTTTGTGGCGGTTAATCGCTATGGTCAGTGCGACGTAAAAATTTCAAGTGATGACACTTGTGGAAAACGGTAAGAATTTTGATCCCATATATGTAGGTATATCCAGAGAAGCGTCTATACATGTATAATTGATGTTGGTATGTACCCTCTATGAAACGCACTGGTTAAAGTTAGTTTTTGACTCATTTTCCCCAAATACTTCTTTGCTTCAACCAAAAATGTAATCAAAATAATTTTTTATTTTCTTTGGGGATAAATTTATGCGTATATTTATACTGTCTCATTTCTATTTAGATGTTAATCGTTTATTGATAGGTGTTATTTATGTTATTAGATTATTATTGGTATTAGTGAAACCCATTGCAAATAAATTTGCAACTGTAAAATATAGTAAATTAATTCATTTGTATATTATGTGATAATTATTTTTAGATAGCTTAAATCAGAATTGATATAAAAAACACATTATTATGACTTATGAGAATTTTTTTATTATTTATAAATGGGCAACAAACATTAATATTTTTCTTCCGGTTATCTTTGTTTTTAATTTAACAATTCTTTTAATGTGACATTTCTTGTAGATATTTTTGAATCTTTTAACAACCTACCTTGTGCAACCGTATCATTTACTTTGATTTTTAAATAATTTTTATTATGTGTTCTTGAAACTGCCACGTATAACTGTACATGAGAAAAAACCTCATGTGCTACATACACACCTACATGATCAAATGTCTGCCCTTGTGACTTATTAATAGTTATTGCAAATGCCAATATTACTGGAAGTTAATGTCTCTTCAAAGTAAAAGGTAGTTGGGTTTCACTGATTGCCAAAATTATTCGTGGTATACTTGATCCCCCTTGTTACTTCCGGTTAAAATTTCCGTAAAAACCCAAAACTGTAGAGATGAAAAAAGTCAAATAATGAACTCACACACTGAGCAATACTTTTTATTTTATTTGTTTATTTATAACGTTATATCCATGGTTAAATAGATACACATATACATATATCCATATATGATGACGAATGAACACATGTTAGCTTTTAATTATATTAAGAAGATAATGTTCATTGATCAGCAAAGGTTGCATGTGTAGTGTGAGGCGCGTCAAGTCCACCCATGACAAAATATGGTTATAAGTTACAATATCTTGATTTATATCTAGAATAAAGTTTGCTTTTCCAAATTAATGTTGTTTCTAAACAGCCTCACTACATAAAGTATTGATGATTGATTATTGATTGAAGTTGAGAGAATATTACGGGAGATTCAGTGAATACATGTCTGTTTTTAGCATTGGTCCATTTCAGCTTCCATAACTTTTACTGAATATTAATGCAAATATCCCAAAGCTGTTTATGCAGAAAAAGAGTTAACATAAAATCATTTTGTAGTCTGCTTCGAAAGTATTCTCATGATATTTCCAGGATAACTTGAAACATCAATCATGGTGGGATAGTACAGATCTTATAAACAGCTGAGTATTAGTTGTTAAAATTGTTGGCTTCAGATTAAAATTTTATTCATTTAAATGACATAAACTGAAGATAATTTTCAAAATAAGAGAAGTTAACTCAAGAGGGTTTCCAAGAAACGCATTTGTTGGTCCCCTATGTTTCACGTTAAAAAATTTCTATTATTTATAATGTTTAGGTATGATGATTCATAATTGTCATATTTCTTATGATTTTCCAATCTCTCTATCATATATTCATACTGTTATTCTCCATTCTGTCATTGATATGCAGGTGAAAACAATAAGAAACTTGTTTGGAGACAACTGCCTACCATTGCCTAAAGTGGGAACTGTGGAAGAATTTCAGGGTCAAGAACGATTGGTAATCCTTTTGTCCTGTGTTACTTCTCAATCACAAATTGCTGTTGACCTCGTACAAGCTCTTGGTTTTGTATCTTCTTCCAATAGAATGAACATTGCCACATCAAGAGCTAGAGTGTTGTTAATCATACTAGAGGATCCTCATCTCCTACAGCAAGACCCTCTCTGGAATAAGGTCATAATTAGATGCTTGGAGAGTGAGTCATACGTTGGATCCCAGATAGCACACATGCTACAGTATACACCACTGTTGCAGTATACCCAATAGAAAGGAAGGCGAACCCACCTTGTCCTCCACCGGTACACGGCATTCGATTATTTTCGTGAAATACCTGTTAGAAAGTCAACAGGGCCAGCGACACAAACGACCAAATGCGAAATAATGAGAAACAATCACTCAGAAAGACCTTTATCAAGGATAATACTCTCAAGCACGATACCACAGAACAATAATACTAAGTAAATGTGAACAAGTGAAAAATAACAGATTATTATACACAAATATAATATGGTTCAGTTTGCACAAATAATAATGATATGAACTTAGCCTTTAGAGAGTGTCCCACGTAAATTCACAAGGAAAGAAAGAAAGTCTGCCGCCACCGGCGTGGATGGGTAATGTTCAGCCACGAACGTTCTCGGGCGAAATGACCTTCTCAGTGGAGGAGTCCGTGTTTGGAGACGAAGAGGGAAAAACAATGAAGCACAGAAATTCGCAACGAAAGGGGTTCCGCAAATTGGCCAATCACGTTGCTAGAAACTGTCACAGAACTCCGCCGTGTTAATTAGTCCGATCGCCGACAGTATCACTGCACTGGTCAGTATAAAAGTCGTGTTTTCTAACGGCCCTTCTCCGTTCGGCCCTTCTGCCTGAGGCCTTTCTGACTGAGCCATTCTGACAGCAACTTGTAAACGGGCAACTTAAAAATGGGCAACTTACTATGGCCAAATTTCCCTAGAAATTCGTCACATCCACCCCCACTTTTAAATTAATCCTCTGGGTTAATTTGAAATGATACTGCATGATTCACAGTTGAGTGTCACACATTGTTTATTGATCAGGTCGACGAAAATACCAGTTTATAAGACACAGTTCAGTTGCACAATATAGTTTATTGATCATTTCATTCAAATACCAGTTCAGACACTGTCCTTTTCCTACTGATTCATCTTTGTTTTTGAATTCAAATAACATAATATACACTTGTGTCTCTTTCACTATAAACCATATTAAATCAATTTAAATACTTCTTTAACAAAGACTGTATGCCGCTGAACTGCTAAGTCAAGCAATTGGAATTTTGCGGTCTCCTTTATATTTCAATGAAAACAATGCTTAGATAATTACTTTGCACACCATAAAGTAAGTGAGCATAAAAAAAAACAATCAGAACACCCTATGACAAACTGATAATACGTCAGAAAAATGAAATTACATATTTAAACTAATTTACAGTTATCTGCAGGGGATAGCATTAAATAGCTTTACAAAATAGTTCATCCTGCGAGATACAATGTAAACCATTAAACCCAGTCTGGCAAATCATAAGAAAATGCAAATTTCAAACTCAAAATACGTCTTGGCAGGACAAGAAATTAAATGACACTTCCTGCCGAATAGAGTAAATGAAAAGTTTCACAAAACAAGGCATTTCTTGACATAATTATAACAAAATTGTATGATGATAATATTTACACATGAATAATAATAGTAATGGGTACCCAGTCATATTAATAATTACAGAAACACATATATATATTTATATACAGCTGGTGGAAAACCAGTATTACGCTGAACGCTGGGGCTACGTTCAGAAAGCGAGTCTCCCACAAACCCTTTACAATATCATCGTCAAGGCAGCGCAATGACATAAAAAAAACGGCAAATGCCAAAAAAAATCACAGAGGTTAGCTAAGAGGATTTGAGAGAGAACTCACATGACCCGGACACCCAATTATTGGCATTATTAGGGTGCCGGCAAACTATGCAGAAAACAACATTTCATTTAATTTAGAATTATTTCTAATTTTTATTAAAAAAAATTAGATGGAGATTGCGACGGTAGAGATACCGCCGGGCGATGAGGTACCAACACAACGCCAAAGAATAACCTTTACGTAATCAACGTAATTAATAATACAAATGCGAAAGTGTTTTACCATGAAAAGATCAAAACATTGGTGACGAATAAAGACGGGATTATGGAGAGCGATAATGCTTGAGATGAGACACATGACATATTTTTTCTTGAGACGACCCAGACTTTACGGCCACAGTTACAGGAGTTAGCAGTTTGAGTATTTCAAACGGACCAGTCCACAAAGGCTCTAGTTTAGCAGTCCTTTTCTTTAATTTGGAACTAATAGGGTGATTTTTGCAAAGAACCATCTCGCCAACGTGAAAACTGGGTGTACTGTGTGATTTATTATAAGTATTTGAATATTTTTGATGGGCTCTTTTCAGATTTTTAACTGCATCCCCCCAATATTCCCACATTCTATCTTCAGAAGTAGTATCGTCACGTAGCGAGAGTGGAATATCCCAAATATTATTCAAAGGATGGGGGAGATTTCTTCCAAGGAACAATTTACAAGGCGAAAAACCAGTACCCTCATGAACAGCAGTATTAAACGCAAAGGACAAATCACCAAGCATATCATCCCATACAACATGGTGTTCGTGGGTAAAGGCAGACAAAGCGAAACGTAAATTTCGATGAACTCTTTCCGCTATATTCGGACAGGGGTAATAGGGGGACGTGAAAATTTGCTTAATACCATAGCTGAAGCACATGTTCCTAAATACCTCGGACTTAAAAGAACTCGCATTATCCGAAACTAAATACTTTGGATAACCAAACTTGTGAAATAAATTATGAAAAAGGACCTTAATTACACTTGCAGAGGAAGCATCCTTGACGGCTTCGAGGAAGGTAAATTTAGAGAAACCATCAACGACGGTGAATACATAACAATTCCCTTTCTTAGACCGTGGCAATGGGCCCACATGGTCGATAAATATTCTCTCCCAGGGTGCAGATTGAGTTTGAGAGGACAAGAGACCCGGAGGAAGACTGTTTCTGGGCTTCGAAATTTGGCAAATATGACATCGAGTGACCATATCTTTTATTTCCTTCTTGGAATTCAACCACCAGTAATCTTGAGAAATCTTATGTACAGTTTTCATAATTCCCAAATGAGCCCCAGAAGGAATGCAATGAAAGTATTGAAATATCATAGGGCGAAGAGCAGCGGGGACAACGACTTTGCACTTCTTTGACTTAAGAGGCTTGTAACACAATATATCATTCTTTAATTTATAATTGATACCATCCGAAATTAACTGTCTATCTTTCGACATCGAGATTTTATGCAACAATAGTCCCAGAACCGGATCCTTTTTCTGGTGTTCACGAATGTCGATAAAAGAGAGAGGAATCTTATGGAGGAAACAGTTAGTTTCCGAAGAAAGTGGAGGATGAGGAGGAATCACAACTCTTGACAAACAATCGGCTGGTTTATTAACTGTACCCCTGACATGATGTATAGTAAATTTATAAGTGGATAGCTTTAAAACCATCCTGCCAATTTTGCCAAGCTGCTTGGGATGAGAGAACAACCAAGTCAAAGCCCCATTATCGGTATAGAGGTGAAAATGAGCGAACTGGAGATAATCTTTGAATTTTTCGACGGCCCATGAGCACGCCATGCACTCTAACTCGTAGGTCGTTAACCTTTGCTCATGAGGCGACAAAGTTTTACTTGCATAAGCAACAGGAGAGAATTTATCATTCGTTTTATGATTAAGAACAGCGCCCAAAGCTATCTGACTAGCATCGACGAAAAGATGGAATTCTCGATCAAACGATGGCATGGTTAACACCGGAGGATTAGCAAGGGCGGCCTTTAATTTTTGAAAAGAGGAAGAATGCTCCGAGGACCAAATAAAACGAGCACCCTTCTTTTTCAATTGATTCAACGGATAAGAAATTTCAGCGAACTGAGGAATAAATTTAGCATAAAAACCAGCCATACCGAGAAACCTCACTACTTGTTTAATACTGGTGGGCACAGGAAAATTGAGAATTGGACGTACCCTTTCCGAGTCGACAAGCAGTGCTCCATCTCGAATGCAGTGTCCAAGGAATGAAATAGAAGTCTGGCATAATTTAATCTTATCCTCATGAATCGTAAGACCGGCTCTCCTAAGTTGGTGAAGAACGGCCGTCAGATGTTCCTTATGAGAAGACAAATCTTCAGAAAAAATACATAAATCGTCGATATAGGGGTACACACAATTGTATTTCAAATCCCCTAACACAATATCCATCATTCTGGTGAATACTTGGGGTGAATTAACAAAACCAAATGGCAAACGTGTGAATTGGTACAAACCAAAAGGCGTAACAAAAGCGGTCAATTTCTTGGAAGATTCACACAAAGGAATTTGGTGAAAAGCAGAGTGCAAATCAAGTATGGAAAATACTTTAGCCTTGGATAAATACTGAAAAGCATGTTCAACAGACGGAGTTGGGTACGGGTCGATTTTAACCTTTTTATTCAATTTACGATAATCAACCACCAACCGTAATTTATCAGCCTTCTTTGGAATCAAAAAGGCAGGGGAAGCCCATTCCGAGTTGGATGGTTCTATTACTCCTTGCTGAATTAAAGAGTCTAAATGTTCCCGCATTAACTTCGCTTTTGGAGGAGGGAGCGTGTAGGGATGAGAACGTATCGGAGAAGTATCATTTAATTCGATTCGATATTGCATAATGTTGGTCATGCCCATCTTCGAGGTGACAACATCAGAGAACTGAGAAATTATCTCCCGGAAACCCGAAGGTAGAGTCGAATCAAAAGGAGTTTCAACAGAATTCGCTGCCATATTACCAGGACCTGCTTCCGGCCAAAAGACCGGACTACCTTCACCCACAGAGGAACTCGAATGAACAATTTGACAAGACTCTTGTGGACGAGGCAAATTGACGTACGGAAAAGTACACGCGGGCGAAACCGCGAAAGAAAAACAATCGGCTGCAACAATCATTTTGGTCTTTGCCATAAAGTCCCTTCCCAATAACAGCGGCACCGGTAATGAAGACAGGTAAAATTGATGGTACCAAGATAATGAATGAATTTTCACTTTTAATTTTACATACTCGAACAAATTAAGTTTATGCCCTCCGATAGTTTGCAAGTGGATCGCGGAATTAGAACCAGATTTAATATTAATTTTCAGTTTCTTCCCGAACTGGGGATCTAACAGTGAGACGGAGGAACCAGTGTCGACAAGAGCAACCGTTTGAATATGTCCGATACTAACCGGAACAAGCGGCAACGAGTTAAGAGAAGAATCTTCGAAATTTGCCATCGAAATTCGAGGGAGATTTCTGTTGCTCAATCTTCTCCGACGATAACATTCGGTAAACTCATGACCCCTTCGATGACAGAAAGAACACGTAACAGGAGGAGTCTCGCGACGACTAACATTTGAGAAGGCGCGAGAATAATCGGTAGAATCCGCGAGCTGCTTAGAGGAAAATTTAAGCAACGCGGTCAAACCTTCGAGAGTCGTCGGGCGAGATTGAAATATAAAAGTACTTCGCGTTAACGGACTCACACCATTCAAAATGAGCGAAACAAACTCCTCTTCAGAATACGATAATCCAAGCACCGTGATAGCATTACGTATGTTATGGAGAAAGTGAAGTGGCTTTTCGTTCGGAAATTGAAACCTTTTAACCTTGACCGTTATTAATTTCTCGTACTCTCGCGAACTAATCTCCTCCTCCCAAAATTGTCGAGTAATTTGAGCCCAAGACAACCGGTTTTTAATTGCCAACAAGAAGAAATTACGTAAAATCGATGGTACCTTACAAAGTAACAAAGTTAATAAAGAATTTAAAGGAAACAGCTCCAAATCTATTACTTCCGACACAGAGGAAAAGAATGCAAATAAGTTTTCGGAAGTCGCATCTGTCAAAGGAGCGATATCGTGAATTAGCTGCTTACCCAAATCAAAATTAACGTCAGGAGTGCGAGACAAAGATACCGGGGTCTCCCCGCATGCTTCGTCACGTTGACTTGGGCCGGCCGCGGTCTTCGTAGGGACCATTTTCTTAGCGCGATCTTGTGCAGTCGTAATGAATTCCTTTTGATAGGAATTTAGAGGCATTCAAATAACCAATAATTAAACAAGAGATACAAGAAACATCTACAAATTAAGGTGCGACTTAGCAACCACGAGGCAAAAATGAAACATTAGACGAAACTACAAAGAATAACGTCGGTGAGCCCGAAAATTCGCACTCTAACAGAATTCAACACGAAAGTGAAACAACCAACGCTCCGCTACCAATTGTTGCAGTATACCCAATAGAAAGGAAGGCGAACCCACCTTGTCCTCCACCGGTACACGGCATTCGATTATTTTCGTGAAATACCTGTTAGAAAGTCAACAGGGCCAGCGACACAAACGACCAAATGCGAAATAATGAGAAACAATCACTCAGAAAGACCTTTATCAAGGATAATACTCTCAAGCACGATACCACAGAACAATAATACTAAGTAAATGTGAACAAGTGAAAAATAACAGATTATTATACACAAATATAATATGGTTCAGTTTGCACAAATAATAATGATATGAACTTAGCCTTTAGAGAGTGTCCCACGTAAATTCACAAGGAAAGAAAGAAAGTCTGCCGCCACCGGCGTGGATGGGTAATGTTCAGCCACGAACGTTCTCGGGCGAAAATGACCTTCTCAGTGGAGGAGTCCGTGTTTGGAGACGAAGAGGGAAAAACAATGAAGCACAGAAATTCGCAACGAAAGGGGTTCCGCAAATTGGCCAATCACGTTGCTAGAAACTGTCACAGAACTCCGCCGTGTTAATTAGTCCGATCGCCGACAGTATCACTGCACTGGTCAGTATAAAAGTCGTGTTTTCTAACGGCCCTTCTCCGTTCGGCCCTTCTGCCTGAGGCCTTTCTGACTGAGCCATTCTGACAGCAACTTGTAAACGGGCAACTTAAAAATGGGCAACTTACTATGGCCAAATTTCCCTAGAAATTCGTCACATCCACCCCCACTTTTAAATTAATCCTCTGGGTTAATTTGAAATGATACTGCATGATTCACAGTTGAGTGTCACACATTGTTTATTGATCAGGTCGACGAAAATACCAGTTTATAAGACACAGTTCAGTTGCACAATATAGTTTATTGATCATTTCATTCAAATACCAGTTCAGACAGTGTCCTTTTCCTACTGATTCATCTTTGTTTTTGAATTCAAATAACATAATATACACTTGTGTCTCTTTCACTATAAACCATATTAAATCAATTTAAATACTTCTTTAACAAAGACTGTATGCCGCTGAACTGCTAAGTCAAGCAATTGGAATTTTGCGGTCTCCTTTATATTTCAATGAAAACAATGCTTAGATAATTACTTTGCACACCATAAAGTAAGTGAGCATAAAAAAAAACAATCAGAACACCCTATGACAAACTGATAATACGTCAGAAAAATGAAATTACATATTTAAACTAATTTACAGTTATCTGCAGGGGATAGCATTAAATAGCTTTACAAAATAGTTCATCCTGCGAGATACAATGTAAACCATTAAACCCAGTCTGGCAAATCATAAGAAAATGCAAATTTCAAACTCAAAATACGTCTTGGCAGGACAAGAAATTAAATGACACTTCCTGCCGAATAGAGTAAATGAAAAGTTTCACAAAACAAGGCATTTCTTGACATAATTATAACAAAATTGTATGATGATAATATTTACACATGAATAATAATAGTAATGGGTACCCAGTCATATTAATAATTACAGAAACACATATATATATTTATATACAGCTGGTGGAAAACCAGTATTACGCTGAACGCTGGGGCTACGTTCAGAAAGCGAGTCTCCCACAAACCCTTTACAATATCATCGTCAAGGCAGCGCAATGACATAAAAAAAACGGCAAATGCCAAAAAAAATCACAGAGGTTAGCTAAGAGGATTTGAGAGAGAACTCACATGACCCGGACACCCAATTATTGGCATTATTAGGGTGCCGGCAAACTATGCAGAAAACAACATTTCATTTAATTTAGAATTATTTCTAATTTTTATTAAAAAAAATTAGATGGAGATTGCGACGGTAGAGATACCGCCGGGCGATGAGGTACCAACACAACGCCAAAGAATAACCTTTACGTAATCAACGTAATTAATAATACAAATGCGAAAGTGTTTTACCATGAAAAGATCAAAACATTGGTGACGAATAAAGACGGGATTATGGAGAGCGATAATGCTTGAGATGAGACACATGACATATTTTTTCTTGAGACGACCCAGACTTTACGGCCACAGTTACAGGAGTTAGCAGTTTGAGTATTTCAAACGGACCAGTCCACAAAGGCTCTAGTTTAGCAGTCCTTTTCTTTAATTTGGAACTAATAGGGTGATTTTTGCAAAGAACCATCTCGCCAACGTGAAAACTGGGTGTACTGTGTGATTTATTATAAGTATTTGAATATTTTTGATGGGCTCTTTTCAGATTTTTAACTGCATCCCCCCAATATTCCCACATTCTATCTTCAGAAGTAGTATCGTCACGTAGCGAGAGTGGAATATCCCAAATATTATTCAAAGGATGGGGGAGATTTCTTCCAAGGAACAATTTACAAGGCGAAAAACCAGTACCCTCATGAACAGCAGTATTAAACGCAAAGGACAAATCACCAAGCATATCATCCCATACAACATGGTGTTCGTGGGTAAAGGCAGACAAAGCGAAACGTAAATTTCGATGAACTCTTTCCGCTATATTCGGACAGGGGTAATAGGGGGACGTGAAAATTTGCTTAATACCATAGCTGAAGCACATGTTCCTAAATACCTCGGACTTAAAAGAACTCGCATTATCCGAAACCAAATACTTTGGATAACCAAACTTGTGAAATAAATTATGAAAAAGGACCTTAATTACACTTGCAGAGGAAGCATCCTTGACGGCTTCGAGGAAGGTAAATTTAGAGAAACCATCAACGACGGTGAATACATAACAATTCCCTTTCTTAGACCGTGGCAATGGGCCCACATGGTCGATAAATATTCTCTCCCAGGGTGCAGATTGAGTTTGAGAGGACAAGAGACCCGGAGGAAGACTGTTTCTGGGCTTCGAAATTTGGCAAATATGACATCGAGTGACCATATCTTTTATTTCCTTCTTGGAATTCAACCACCAGTAATCTTGAGAAATCTTATGTACAGTTTTCATAATTCCCAAATGAGCCCCAGAAGGAATGCAATGAAAGTATTGAAATATCATAGGGCGAAGAGCAGCGGGGACAACGACTTTGCACTTCTTTGACTTAAGAGGCTTGTAACACAATATATCATTCTTTAATTTATAATTGATACCATCCGAAATTAACTGTCTATCTTTCGACATCGAGATTTTATGCAACAATAGTCCCAGAACCGGATCCTTTTTCTGGTGTTCACGAATGTCGATAAAAGAGAGAGGAATCTTATGGAGGAAACAGTTAGTTTCCGAAGAAAGTGGAGGATGAGGAGGAATCACAACTCTTGACAAACAATCGGCTGGTTTATTAACTGTACCCCTGACATGATGTATAGTAAATTTATAAGTGGATAGCTTTAAAACCATCCTGCCAATTTTGCCAAGCTGCTTGGGATGAGAGAACAACCAAGTCAAAGCCCCATTATCGGTATAGAGGTGAAAATGAGCGAACTGGAGATAATCTTTGAATTTTTCGACGGCCCATGAGCACGCCATGCACTCTAACTCGTAGGTCGTTAACCTTTGCTCATGAGGCGACAAAGTTTTACTTGCATAAGCAACAGGAGAGAATTTATCATTCGTTTTATGATTAAGAACAGCGCCCAAAGCTATCTGACTAGCATCGACGAAAAGATGGAATTCTCGATCAAACGATGGCATGGTTAACACCGGAGGATTAGCAAGGGCGGCCTTTAATTTTTGAAAAGAGGAAGAATGCTCCGAGGACCAAATAAAACGAGCACCCTTCTTTTTCAATTGATTCAACGGATAAGAAATTTCAGCGAACTGAGGAATAAATTTAGCATAAAAACCAGCCATACCGAGAAACCTCACTACTTGTTTAATACTGGTGGGCACAGGAAAATTGAGAATTGGACGTACCCTTTCCGAGTCGACAAGCAGTGCTCCATCTCGAATGCAGTGTCCAAGGAATGAAATAGAAGTCTGGCATAATTTAATCTTATCCTCATGAATCGTAAGACCGGCTCTCCTAAGTTGGTGAAGAACGGCCGTCAGATGTTCCTTATGAGAAGACAAATCTTCAGAAAAAATACATAAATCGTCGATATAGGGGTACACACAATTGTATTTCAAATCCCCTAACACAATATCCATCATTCTGGTGAATACTTGGGGTGAATTAACAAAACCAAATGGCAAACGTGTGAATTGGTACAAACCAAAAGGCGTAACAAAAGCGGTCAATTTCTTGGAAGATTCACACAAAGGAATTTGGTGAAAAGCAGAGTGCAAATCAAGTATGGAAAATACTTTAGCCTTGGATAAATACTGAAAAGCATGTTCAACAGACGGAGTTGGGTACGGGTCGATTTTAACCTTTTTATTCAATTTACGATAATCAACCACCAACCGTAATTTATCAGCCTTCTTTGGAATCAAAAAGGCAGGGGAAGCCCATTCCGAGTTGGATGGTTCTATTACTCCTTGCTGAATTAAAGAGTCTAAATGTTCCCGCATTAACTTCGCTTTTGGAGGAGGGAGCGTGTAGGGATGAGAACGTATCGGAGAAGTATCATTTAATTCGATTCGATATTGCATAATGTTGGTCATGCCCATCTTCGAGGTGACAACATCAGAGAACTGAGAAATTATCTCCCGGAAACCCGAAGGTAGAGTCGAATCAAAAGGAGTTTCAACAGAATTCGCTGCCATATTACCAGGACCTGCTTCCGGCCAAAAGACCGGACTACCTTCACCCACAGAGGAACTCGAATGAACAATTTGACAAGACTCTTGTGGACGAGGCAAATTGACGTACGGAAAAGTACACGCGGGCGAAACCGCGAAAGAAAAACAATCGGCTGCAACAATCATTTTGGTCTTTGCCATAAAGTCCCTTCCCAATAACAGCGGCACCGGTAATGAAGACAGGTAAAATTGATGGTACCAAGATAATGAATGAATTTTCACTTTTAATTTTACATACTCGAACAAATTAAGTTTATGCCCTCCGATAGTTTGCAAGTGGATCGCGGAATTAGAACCAGATTTAATATTAATTTTCAGTTTCTTCCCGAACTGGGGATCTAACAGTGAGACGGAGGAACCAGTGTCGACAAGAGCAACCGTTTGAATATGTCCGATACTAACCGGAACAAGCGGCAACGAGTTAAGAGAAGAATCTTCGAAATTTGCCATCGAAATTCGAGGGAGATTTCTGTTGCTCAATCTTCTCCGACGATAACATTCGGTAAACTCATGACCCCTTCGATGACAGAAAGAACACGTAACAGGAGGAGTCTCGCGACGACTAACATTTGAGAAGGCGCGAGAATAATCGGTAGAATCCGCGAGCTGCTTAGAGGAAAATTTAAGCAACGCGGTCAAACCTTCGAGAGTCGTCGGGCGAGATTGAAATATAAAAGTACTTCGCGTTAACGGACTCACACCATTCAAAATGAGCGAAACAAACTCCTCTTCAGAATACGATAATCCAAGCACCGTGATAGCATTACGTATGTTATGGAGAAAGTGAAGTGGCTTTTCGTTCGGAAATTGAAACCTTTTAACCTTGACCGTTATTAATTTCTCGTACTCTCGCGAACTAATCTCCTCCTCCCAAAATTGTCGAGTAATTTGAGCCCAAGACAACCGGTTTTTAATTGCCAACAAGAAGAAATTACGTAAAATCGATGGTACCTTACAAAGTAACAAAGTTAATAAAGAATTTAAAGGAAACAGCTCCAAATCTATTACTTCCGACACAGAGGAAAAGAATGCAAATAAGTTTTCGGAAGTCGCATCTGTCAAAGGAGCGATATCGTGAATTAGCTGCTTACCCAAATCAAAATTAACGTCAGGAGTGCGAGACAAAGATACCGGGGTCTCCCCGCATGCTTCGTCACGTTGACTTGGGCCGGCCGCGGTCTTCGTAGGGACCATTTTCTTAGCGCGATCTTGTGCAGTCGTAATGAATTCCTTTTGATAGGAATTTAGAGGCATTCAAATAACCAATAATTAAACAAGAGATACAAGAAACATCTACAAATTAAGGTGCGACTTAGCAACCACGAGGCAAAAATGAAACATTAGACGAAACTACAAAGAATAACGTCGGTGAGCCCGAAAATTCGCACTCTAACAGAATTCAACACGAAAGTGAAACAACCAACGCTCCGCTACCAATTGTTGCAGTATACCCAATAGAAAGGAAGGCGAACCCACCTTGTCCTCCACCGGTACACGGCATTCGATTATTTTCGTGAAATACCTGTTAGAAAGTCAACAGGGCCAGCGACACAAACGACCAAATGCGAAATAATGAGAAACAATCACTCAGAAAGACCTTTATCAAGGATAATACTCTCAAGCACGATACCACAGAACAATAATACTAAGTAAATGTGAACAAGTGAAAAATAACAGATTATTATACACAAATATAATATGGTTCAGTTTGCACAAATAATAATGATATGAACTTAGCCTTTAGAGAGTGTCCCACGTAAATTCACAAGGAAAGAAAGAAAGTCTGCCGCCACCGGCGTGGATGGGTAATGTTCAGCCACGAACGTTCTCGGGCGAAAATGACCTTCTCAGTGGAGGAGTCCGTGTTTGGAGACGAAGAGGGAAAAACAATGAAGCACAGAAATTCGCAACGAAAGGGGTTCCGCAAATTGGCCAATCACGTTGCTAGAAACTGTCACAGAACTCCGCCGTGTTAATTAGTCCGATCGCCGACAGTATCACTGCACTGGTCAGTATAAAAGTCGTGTTTTCTAACGGCCCTTCTCCGTTCGGCCCTTCTGCCTGAGGCCTTTCTGACTGAGCCATTCTGACAGCAACTTGTAAACGGGCAACTTAAAAATGGGCAACTTACTATGGCCAAATTTCCCTAGAAATTCGTCACATCCACCCCCACTTTTAAATTAATCCTCTGGGTTAATTTGAAATGATACTGCATGATTCACAGTTGAGTGTCACACATTGTTTATTGATCAGGTCGACGAAAATACCAGTTTATAAGACACAGTTCAGTTGCACAATATAGTTTATTGATCATTTCATTCAAATACCAGTTCAGACAGTGTCCTTTTCCTACTGATTCATCTTTGTTTTTGAATTCAAATAACATAATATACACTTGTGTCTCTTTCACTATAAACCATATTAAATCAATTTAAATACTTCTTTAACAAAGACTGTATGCCGCTGAACTGCTAAGTCAAGCAATTGGAATTTTGCGGTCTCCTTTATATTTCAATGAAAACAATGCTTAGATAATTACTTTGCACACCATAAAGTAAGTGAGCATAAAAAAAAACAATCAGAACACCCTATGACAAACTGATAATACGTCAGAAAAATGAAATTACATATTTAAACTAATTTACAGTTATCTGCAGGGGATAGCATTAAATAGCTTTACAAAATAGTTCATCCTGCGAGATACAATGTAAACCATTAAACCCAGTCTGGCAAATCATAAGAAAATGCAAATTTCAAACTCAAAATACGTCTTGGCAGGACAAGAAATTAAATGACACTTCCTGCCGAATAGAGTAAATGAAAAGTTTCACAAAACAAGGCATTTCTTGACATAATTATAACAAAATTGTATGATGATAATATTTACACATGAATAATAATAGTAATGGGTACCCAGTCATATTAATAATTACAGAAACACATATATATATTTATATACAGCTGGTGGAAAACCAGTATTACGCTGAACGCTGGGGCTACGTTCAGAAAGCGAGTCTCCCACAAACCCTTTACAATATCATCGTCAAGGCAGCGCAATGACATAAAAAAAACGGCAAATGCCAAAAAAAATCACAGAGGTTAGCTAAGAGGATTTGAGAGAGAACTCACATGACCCGGACACCCAATTATTGGCATTATTAGGGTGCCGGCAAACTATGCAGAAAACAACATTTCATTTAATTTAGAATTATTTCTAATTTTTATTAAAAAAAATTAGATGGAGATTGCGACGGTAGAGATACCGCCGGGCGATGAGGTACCAACACAACGCCAAAGAATAACCTTTACGTAATCAACGTAATTAATAATACAAATGCGAAAGTGTTTTACCATGAAAAGATCAAAACATTGGTGACGAATAAAGACGGGATTATGGAGAGCGATAATGCTTGAGATGAGACACATGACATATTTTTTCTTGAGACGACCCAGACTTTACGGCCACAGTTACAGGAGTTAGCAGTTTGAGTATTTCAAACGGACCAGTCCACAAAGGCTCTAGTTTAGCAGTCCTTTTCTTTAATTTGGAACTAATAGGGTGATTTTTGCAAAGAACCATCTCGCCAACGTGAAAACTGGGTGTACTGTGTGATTTATTATAAGTATTTGAATATTTTTGATGGGCTCTTTTCAGATTTTTAACTGCATCCCCCCAATATTCCCACATTCTATCTTCAGAAGTAGTATCGTCACGTAGCGAGAGTGGAATATCCCAAATATTATTCAAAGGATGGGGGAGATTTCTTCCAAGGAACAATTTACAAGGCGAAAAACCAGTACCCTCATGAACAGCAGTATTAAACGCAAAGGACAAATCACCAAGCATATCATCCCATACAACATGGTGTTCGTGGGTAAAGGCAGACAAAGCGAAACGTAAATTTCGATGAACTCTTTCCGCTATATTCGGACAGGGGTAATAGGGGGACGTGAAAATTTGCTTAATACCATAGCTGAAGCACATGTTCCTAAATACCTCGGACTTAAAAGAACTCGCATTATCCGAAACTAAATACTTTGGATAACCAAACTTGTGAAATAAATTATGAAAAAGGACCTTAATTACACTTGCAGAGGAAGCATCCTTGACGGCTTCGAGGAAGGTAAATTTAGAGAAACCATCAACGACGGTGAATACATAACAATTCCCTTTCTTAGACCGTGGCAATGGGCCCACATGGTCGATAAATATTCTCTCCCAGGGTGCAGATTGAGTTTGAGAGGACAAGAGACCCGGAGGAAGACTGTTTCTGGGCTTCGAAATTTGGCAAATATGACATCGAGTGACCATATCTTTTATTTCCTTCTTGGAATTCAACCACCAGTAATCTTGAGAAATCTTATGTACAGTTTTCATAATTCCCAAATGAGCCCCAGAAGGAATGCAATGAAAGTATTGAAATATCATAGGGCGAAGAGCAGCGGGGACAACGACTTTGCACTTCTTTGACTTAAGAGGCTTGTAACACAATATATCATTCTTTAATTTATAATTGATACCATCCGAAATTAACTGTCTATCTTTCGACATCGAGATTTTATGCAACAATAGTCCCAGAACCGGATCCTTTTTCTGGTGTTCACGAATGTCGATAAAAGAGAGAGGAATCTTATGGAGGAAACAGTTAGTTTCCGAAGAAAGTGGAGGATGAGGAGGAATCACAACTCTTGACAAACAATCGGCTGGTTTATTAACTGTACCCCTGACATGATGTATAGTAAATTTATAAGTGGATAGCTTTAAAACCATCCTGCCAATTTTGCCAAGCTGCTTGGGATGAGAGAACAACCAAGTCAAAGCCCCATTATCGGTATAGAGGTGAAAATGAGCGAACTGGAGATAATCTTTGAATTTTTCGACGGCCCATGAGCACGCCATGCACTCTAACTCGTAGGTCGTTAACCTTTGCTCATGAGGCGACAAAGTTTTACTTGCATAAGCAACAGGAGAGAATTTATCATTCGTTTTATGATTAAGAACAGCGCCCAAAGCTATCTGACTAGCATCGACGAAAAGATGGAATTCTCGATCAAACGATGGCATGGTTAACACCGGAGGATTAGCAAGGGCGGCCTTTAATTTTTGAAAAGAGGAAGAATGCTCCGAGGACCAAATAAAACGAGCACCCTTCTTTTTCAATTGATTCAACGGATAAGAAATTTCAGCGAACTGAGGAATAAATTTAGCATAAAAACCAGCCATACCGAGAAACCTCACTACTTGTTTAATACTGGTGGGCACAGGAAAATTGAGAATTGGACGTACCCTTTCCGAGTCGACAAGCAGTGCTCCATCTCGAATGCAGTGTCCAAGGAATGAAATAGAAGTCTGGCATAATTTAATCTTATCCTCATGAATCGTAAGACCGGCTCTCCTAAGTTGGTGAAGAACGGCCGTCAGATGTTCCTTATGAGAAGACAAATCTTCAGAAAAAATACATAAATCGTCGATATAGGGGTACACACAATTGTATTTCAAATCCCCTAACACAATATCCATCATTCTGGTGAATACTTGGGGTGAATTAACAAAACCAAATGGCAAACGTGTGAATTGGTACAAACCAAAAGGCGTAACAAAAGCGGTCAATTTCTTGGAAGATTCACACAAAGGAATTTGGTGAAAAGCAG
Organism: Sympetrum striolatum; assembly: GCA_947579665.1. Classification (NCBI taxonomy): domain Eukaryota; kingdom Metazoa; phylum Arthropoda; class Insecta; order Odonata; family Libellulidae; genus Sympetrum; species Sympetrum striolatum. The sequence continues at coordinate 81,413,468 of OX388345.1, forward strand.
AGTGCAAATCAAGTATGGAAAATACTTTAGCCTTGGATAAATACTGAAAAGCATGTTCAACAGACGGAGTTGGGTACGGGTCGATTTTAACCTTTTTATTCAATTTACGATAATCAACCACCAACCGTAATTTATCAGCCTTCTTTGGAATCAAAAAGGCAGGGGAAGCCCATTCCGAGTTGGATGGTTCTATTACTCCTTGCTGAATTAAAGAGTCTAAATGTTCCCGCATTAACTTCGCTTTTGGAGGAGGGAGCGTGTAGGGATGAGAACGTATCGGAGAAGTATCATTTAATTCGATTCGATATTGCATAATGTTGGTCATGCCCATCTTCGAGGTGACAACATCAGAGAACTGAGAAATTATCTCCCGGAAACCCGAAGGTAGAGTCGAATCAAAAGGAGTTTCAACAGAATTCGCTGCCATATTACCAGGACCTGCTTCCGGCCAAAAGACCGGACTACCTTCACCCACAGAGGAACTCGAATGAACAATTTGACAAGACTCTTGTGGACGAGGCAAATTGACGTACGGAAAAGTACACGCGGGCGAAACCGCGAAAGAAAAACAATCGGCTGCAACAATCATTTTGGTCTTTGCCATAAAGTCCCTTCCCAATAACAGCGGCACCGGTAATGAAGACAGGTAAAATTGATGGTACCAAGATAATGAATGAATTTTCACTTTTAATTTTACATACTCGAACAAATTAAGTTTATGCCCTCCGATAGTTTGCAAGTGGATCGCGGAATTAGAACCAGATTTAATATTAATTTTCAGTTTCTTCCCGAACTGGGGATCTAACAGTGAGACGGAGGAACCAGTGTCGACAAGAGCAACCGTTTGAATATGTCCGATACTAACCGGAACAAGCGGCAACGAGTTAAGAGAAGAATCTTCGAAATTTGCCATCGAAATTCGAGGGAGATTTCTGTTGCTCAATCTTCTCCGACGATAACATTCGGTAAACTCATGACCCCTTCGATGACAGAAAGAACACGTAACAGGAGGAGTCTCGCGACGACTAACATTTGAGAAGGCGCGAGAATAATCGGTAGAATCCGCGAGCTGCTTAGAGGAAAATTTAAGCAACGCGGTCAAACCTTCGAGAGTCGTCGGGCGAGATTGAAATATAAAAGTACTTCGCGTTAACGGACTCACACCATTCAAAATGAGCGAAACAAACTCCTCTTCAGAATACGATAATCCAAGCACCGTGATAGCATTACGTATGTTATGGAGAAAGTGAAGTGGCTTTTCGTTCGGAAATTGAAACCTTTTAACCTTGACCGTTATTAATTTCTCGTACTCTCGCGAACTAATCTCCTCCTCCCAAAATTGTCGAGTAATTTGAGCCCAAGACAACCGGTTTTTAATTGCCAACAAGAAGAAATTACGTAAAATCGATGGTACCTTACAAAGTAACAAAGTTAATAAAGAATTTAAAGGAAACAGCTCCAAATCTATTACTTCCGACACAGAGGAAAAGAATGCAAATAAGTTTTCGGAAGTCGCATCTGTCAAAGGAGCGATATCGTGAATTAGCTGCTTACCCAAATCAAAATTAACGTCAGGAGTGCGAGACAAAGATACCGGGGTCTCCCCGCATGCTTCGTCACGTTGACTTGGGCCGGCCGCGGTCTTCGTAGGGACCATTTTCTTAGCGCGATCTTGTGCAGTCGTAATGAATTCCTTTTGATAGGAATTTAGAGGCATTCAAATAACCAATAATTAAACAAGAGATACAAGAAACATCTACAAATTAAGGTGCGACTTAGCAACCACGAGGCAAAAATGAAACATTAGACGAAACTACAAAGAATAACGTCGGTGAGCCCGAAAATTCGCACTCTAACAGAATTCAACACGAAAGTGAAACAACCAACGCTCCGCTACCAATTGTTGCAGTATACCCAATAGAAAGGAAGGCGAACCCACCTTGTCCTCCACCGGTACACGGCATTCGATTATTTTCGTGAAATACCTGTTAGAAAGTCAACAGGGCCAGCGACACAAACGACCAAATGCGAAATAATGAGAAACAATCACTCAGAAAGACCTTTATCAAGGATAATACTCTCAAGCACGATACCACAGAACAATAATACTAAGTAAATGTGAACAAGTGAAAAATAACAGATTATTATACACAAATATAATATGGTTCAGTTTGCACAAATAATAATGATATGAACTTAGCCTTTAGAGAGTGTCCCACGTAAATTCACAAGGAAAGAAAGAAAGTCTGCCGCCACCGGCGTGGATGGGTAATGTTCAGCCACGAACGTTCTCGGGCGAAAATGACCTTCTCAGTGGAGGAGTCCGTGTTTGGAGACGAAGAGGGAAAAACAATGAAGCACAGAAATTCGCAACGAAAGGGGTTCCGCAAATTGGCCAATCACGTTGCTAGAAACTGTCACAGAACTCCGCCGTGTTAATTAGTCCGATCGCCGACAGTATCACTGCACTGGTCAGTATAAAAGTCGTGTTTTCTAACGGCCCTTCTCCGTTCGGCCCTTCTGCCTGAGGCCTTTCTGACTGAGCCATTCTGACAGCAACTTGTAAACGGGCAACTTAAAAATGGGCAACTTACTATGGCCAAATTTCCCTAGAAATTCGTCACATCCACCCCCACTTTTAAATTAATCCTCTGGGTTAATTTGAAATGATACTGCATGATTCACAGTTGAGTGTCACACATTGTTTATTGATCAGGTCGACGAAAATACCAGTTTATAAGACACAGTTCAGTTGCACAATATAGTTTATTGATCATTTCATTCAAATACCAGTTCAGACAGTGTCCTTTTCCTACTGATTCATCTTTGTTTTTGAATTCAAATAACATAATATACACTTGTGTCTCTTTCACTATAAACCATATTAAATCAATTTAAATACTTCTTTAACAAAGACTGTATGCCGCTGAACTGCTAAGTCAAGCAATTGGAATTTTGCGGTCTCCTTTATATTTCAATGAAAACAATGCTTAGATAATTACTTTGCACACCATAAAGTAAGTGAGCATAAAAAAAAACAATCAGAACACCCTATGACAAACTGATAATACGTCAGAAAAATGAAATTACATATTTAAACTAATTTACAGTTATCTGCAGGGGATAGCATTAAATAGCTTTACAAAATAGTTCATCCTGCGAGATACAATGTAAACCATTAAACCCAGTCTGGCAAATCATAAGAAAATGCAAATTTCAAACTCAAAATACGTCTTGGCAGGACAAGAAATTAAATGACACTTCCTGCCGAATAGAGTAAATGAAAAGTTTCACAAAACAAGGCATTTCTTGACATAATTATAACAAAATTGTATGATGATAATATTTACACATGAATAATAATAGTAATGGGTACCCAGTCATATTAATAATTACAGAAACACATATATATATTTATATACAGCTGGTGGAAAACCAGTATTACGCTGAACGCTGGGGCTACGTTCAGAAAGCGAGTCTCCCACAAACCCTTTACAATATCATCGTCAAGGCAGCGCAATGACATAAAAAAAACGGCAAATGCCAAAAAAAATCACAGAGGTTAGCTAAGAGGATTTGAGAGAGAACTCACATGACCCGGACACCCAATTATTGGCATTATTAGGGTGCCGGCAAACTATGCAGAAAACAACATTTCATTTAATTTAGAATTATTTCTAATTTTTATTAAAAAAAATTAGATGGAGATTGCGACGGTAGAGATACCGCCGGGCGATGAGGTACCAACACAACGCCAAAGAATAACCTTTACGTAATCAACGTAATTAATAATACAAATGCGAAAGTGTTTTACCATGAAAAGATCAAAACATTGGTGACGAATAAAGACGGGATTATGGAGAGCGATAATGCTTGAGATGAGACACATGACATATTTTTTCTTGAGACGACCCAGACTTTACGGCCACAGTTACAGGAGTTAGCAGTTTGAGTATTTCAAACGGACCAGTCCACAAAGGCTCTAGTTTAGCAGTCCTTTTCTTTAATTTGGAACTAATAGGGTGATTTTTGCAAAGAACCATCTCGCCAACGTGAAAACTGGGTGTACTGTGTGATTTATTATAAGTATTTGAATATTTTTGATGGGCTCTTTTCAGATTTTTAACTGCATCCCCCCAATATTCCCACATTCTATCTTCAGAAGTAGTATCGTCACGTAGCGAGAGTGGAATATCCCAAATATTATTCAAAGGATGGGGGAGATTTCTTCCAAGGAACAATTTACAAGGCGAAAAACCAGTACCCTCATGAACAGCAGTATTAAACGCAAAGGACAAATCACCAAGCATATCATCCCATACAACATGGTGTTCGTGGGTAAAGGCAGACAAAGCGAAACGTAAATTTCGATGAACTCTTTCCGCTATATTCGGACAGGGGTAATAGGGGGACGTGAAAATTTGCTTAATACCATAGCTGAAGCACATGTTCCTAAATACCTCGGACTTAAAAGAACTCGCATTATCCGAAACTAAATACTTTGGATAACCAAACTTGTGAAATAAATTATGAAAAAGGACCTTAATTACACTTGCAGAGGAAGCATCCTTGACGGCTTCGAGGAAGGTAAATTTAGAGAAACCATCAACGACGGTGAATACATAACAATTCCCTTTCTTAGACCGTGGCAATGGGCCCACATGGTCGATAAATATTCTCTCCCAGGGTGCAGATTGAGTTTGAGAGGACAAGAGACCCGGAGGAAGACTGTTTCTGGGCTTCGAAATTTGGCAAATATGACATCGAGTGACCATATCTTTTATTTCCTTCTTGGAATTCAACCACCAGTAATCTTGAGAAATCTTATGTACAGTTTTCATAATTCCCAAATGAGCCCCAGAAGGAATGCAATGAAAGTATTGAAATATCATAGGGCGAAGAGCAGCGGGGACAACGACTTTGCACTTCTTTGACTTAAGAGGCTTGTAACACAATATATCATTCTTTAATTTATAATTGATACCATCCGAAATTAACTGTCTATCTTTCGACATCGAGATTTTATGCAACAATAGTCCCAGAACCGGATCCTTTTTCTGGTGTTCACGAATGTCGATAAAAGAGAGAGGAATCTTATGGAGGAAACAGTTAGTTTCCGAAGAAAGTGGAGGATGAGGAGGAATCACAACTCTTGACAAACAATCGGCTGGTTTATTAACTGTACCCCTGACATGATGTATAGTAAATTTATAAGTGGATAGCTTTAAAACCATCCTGCCAATTTTGCCAAGCTGCTTGGGATGAGAGAACAACCAAGTCAAAGCCCCATTATCGGTATAGAGGTGAAAATGAGCGAACTGGAGATAATCTTTGAATTTTTCGACGGCCCATGAGCACGCCATGCACTCTAACTCGTAGGTCGTTAACCTTTGCTCATGAGGCGACAAAGTTTTACTTGCATAAGCAACAGGAGAGAATTTATCATTCGTTTTATGATTAAGAACAGCGCCCAAAGCTATCTGACTAGCATCGACGAAAAGATGGAATTCTCGATCAAACGATGGCATGGTTAACACCGGAGGATTAGCAAGGGCGGCCTTTAATTTTTGAAAAGAGGAAGAATGCTCCGAGGACCAAATAAAACGAGCACCCTTCTTTTTCAATTGATTCAACGGATAAGAAATTTCAGCGAACTGAGGAATAAATTTAGCATAAAAACCAGCCATACCGAGAAACCTCACTACTTGTTTAATACTGGTGGGCACAGGAAAATTGAGAATTGGACGTACCCTTTCCGAGTCGACAAGCAGTGCTCCATCTCGAATGCAGTGTCCAAGGAATGAAATAGAAGTCTGGCATAATTTAATCTTATCCTCATGAATCGTAAGACCGGCTCTCCTAAGTTGGTGAAGAACGGCCGTCAGATGTTCCTTATGAGAAGACAAATCTTCAGAAAAAATACATAAATCGTCGATATAGGGGTACACACAATTGTATTTCAAATCCCCTAACACAATATCCATCATTCTGGTGAATACTTGGGGTGAATTAACAAAACCAAATGGCAAACGTGTGAATTGGTACAAACCAAAAGGCGTAACAAAAGCGGTCAATTTCTTGGAAGATTCACACAAAGGAATTTGGTGAAAAGCAGAGTGCAAATCAAGTATGGAAAATACTTTAGCCTTGGATAAATACTGAAAAGCATGTTCAACAGACGGAGTTGGGTACGGGTCGATTTTAACCTTTTTATTCAATTTACGATAATCAACCACCAACCGTAATTTATCAGCCTTCTTTGGAATCAAAAAGGCAGGGGAAGCCCATTCCGAGTTGGATGGTTCTATTACTCCTTGCTGAATTAAAGAGTCTAAATGTTCCCGCATTAACTTCGCTTTTGGAGGAGGGAGCGTGTAGGGATGAGAACGTATCGGAGAAGTATCATTTAATTCGATTCGATATTGCATAATGTTGGTCATGCCCATCTTCGAGGTGACAACATCAGAGAACTGAGAAATTATCTCCCGGAAACCCGAAGGTAGAGTCGAATCAAAAGGAGTTTCAACAGAATTCGCTGCCATATTACCAGGACCTGCTTCCGGCCAAAAGACCGGACTACCTTCACCCACAGAGGAACTCGAATGAACAATTTGACAAGACTCTTGTGGACGAGGCAAATTGACGTACGGAAAAGTACACGCGGGCGAAACCGCGAAAGAAAAACAATCGGCTGCAACAATCATTTTGGTCTTTGCCATAAAGTCCCTTCCCAATAACAGCGGCACCGGTAATGAAGACAGGTAAAATTGATGGTACCAAGATAATGAATGAATTTTCACTTTTAATTTTACATACTCGAACAAATTAAGTTTATGCCCTCCGATAGTTTGCAAGTGGATCGCGGAATTAGAACCAGATTTAATATTAATTTTCAGTTTCTTCCCGAACTGGGGATCTAACAGTGAGACGGAGGAACCAGTGTCGACAAGAGCAACCGTTTGAATATGTCCGATACTAACCGGAACAAGCGGCAACGAGTTAAGAGAAGAATCTTCGAAATTTGCCATCGAAATTCGAGGGAGATTTCTGTTGCTCAATCTTCTCCGACGATAACATTCGGTAAACTCATGACCCCTTCGATGACAGAAAGAACACGTAACAGGAGGAGTCTCGCGACGACTAACATTTGAGAAGGCGCGAGAATAATCGGTAGAATCCGCGAGCTGCTTAGAGGAAAATTTAAGCAACGCGGTCAAACCTTCGAGAGTCGTCGGGCGAGATTGAAATATAAAAGTACTTCGCGTTAACGGACTCACACCATTCAAAATGAGCGAAACAAACTCCTCTTCAGAATACGATAATCCAAGCACCGTGATAGCATTACGTATGTTATGGAGAAAGTGAAGTGGCTTTTCGTTCGGAAATTGAAACCTTTTAACCTTGACCGTTATTAATTTCTCGTACTCTCGCGAACTAATCTCCTCCTCCCAAAATTGTCGAGTAATTTGAGCCCAAGACAACCGGTTTTTAATTGCCAACAAGAAGAAATTACGTAAAATCGATGGTACCTTACAAAGTAACAAAGTTAATAAAGAATTTAAAGGAAACAGCTCCAAATCTATTACTTCCGACACAGAGGAAAAGAATGCAAATAAGTTTTCGGAAGTCGCATCTGTCAAAGGAGCGATATCGTGAATTAGCTGCTTACCCAAATCAAAATTAACGTCAGGAGTGCGAGACAAAGATACCGGGGTCTCCCCGCATGCTTCGTCACGTTGACTTGGGCCGGCCGCGGTCTTCGTAGGGACCATTTTCTTAGCGCGATCTTGTGCAGTCGTAATGAATTCCTTTTGATAGGAATTTAGAGGCATTCAAATAACCAATAATTAAACAAGAGATACAAGAAACATCTACAAATTAAGGTGCGACTTAGCAACCACGAGGCAAAAATGAAACATTAGACGAAACTACAAAGAATAACGTCGGTGAGCCCGAAAATTCGCACTCTAACAGAATTCAACACGAAAGTGAAACAACCAACGCTCCGCTACCAATTGTTGCAGTATACCCAATAGAAAGGAAGGCGAACCCACCTTGTCCTCCACCGGTACACGGCATTCGATTATTTTCGTGAAATACCTGTTAGAAAGTCAACAGGGCCAGCGACACAAACGACCAAATGCGAAATAATGAGAAACAATCACTCAGAAAGACCTTTATCAAGGATAATACTCTCAAGCACGATACCACAGAACAATAATACTAAGTAAATGTGAACAAGTGAAAAATAACAGATTATTATACACAAATATAATATGGTTCAGTTTGCACAAATAATAATGATATGAACTTAGCCTTTAGAGAGTGTCCCACGTAAATTCACAAGGAAAGAAAGAAAGTCTGCCGCCACCGGCGTGGATGGGTAATGTTCAGCCACGAACGTTCTCGGGCGAAAATGACCTTCTCAGTGGAGGAGTCCGTGTTTGGAGACGAAGAGGGAAAAACAATGAAGCACAGAAATTCGCAACGAAAGGGGTTCCGCAAATTGGCCAATCACGTTGCTAGAAACTGTCACAGAACTCCGCCGTGTTAATTAGTCCGATCGCCGACAGTATCACTGCACTGGTCAGTATAAAAGTCGTGTTTTCTAACGGCCCTTCTCCGTTCGGCCCTTCTGCCTGAGGCCTTTCTGACTGAGCCATTCTGACAGCAACTTGTAAACGGGCAACTTAAAAATGGGCAACTTACTATGGCCAAATTTCCCTAGAAATTCGTCACATCCACCCCCACTTTTAAATTAATCCTCTGGGTTAATTTGAAATGATACTGCATGATTCACAGTTGAGTGTCACACATTGTTTATTGATCAGGTCGACGAAAATACCAGTTTATAAGACACAGTTCAGTTGCACAATATAGTTTATTGATCATTTCATTCAAATACCAGTTCAGACAGTGTCCTTTTCCTACTGATTCATCTTTGTTTTTGAATTCAAATAACATAATATACACTTGTGTCTCTTTCACTATAAACCATATTAAATCAATTTAAATACTTCTTTAACAAAGACTGTATGCCGCTGAACTGCTAAGTCAAGCAATTGGAATTTTGCGGTCTCCTTTATATTTCAATGAAAACAATGCTTAGATAATTACTTTGCACACCATAAAGTAAGTGAGCATAAAAAAAAACAATCAGAACACCCTATGACAAACTGATAATACGTCAGAAAAATGAAATTACATATTTAAACTAATTTACAGTTATCTGCAGGGGATAGCATTAAATAGCTTTACAAAATAGTTCATCCTGCGAGATACAATGTAAACCATTAAACCCAGTCTGGCAAATCATAAGAAAATGCAAATTTCAAACTCAAAATACGTCTTGGCAGGACAAGAAATTAAATGACACTTCCTGCCGAATAGAGTAAATGAAAAGTTTCACAAAACAAGGCATTTCTTGACATAATTATAACAAAATTGTATGATGATAATATTTACACATGAATAATAATAGTAATGGGTACCCAGTCATATTAATAATTACAGAAACACATATATATATTTATATACAGCTGGTGGAAAACCAGTATTACGCTGAACGCTGGGGCTACGTTCAGAAAGCGAGTCTCCCACAAACCCTTTACAATATCATCGTCAAGGCAGCGCAATGACATAAAAAAAACGGCAAATGCCAAAAAAAATCACAGAGGTTAGCTAAGAGGATTTGAGAGAGAACTCACATGACCCGGACACCCAATTATTGGCATTATTAGGGTGCCGGCAAACTATGCAGAAAACAACATTTCATTTAATTTAGAATTATTTCTAATTTTTATTAAAAAAAATTAGATGGAGATTGCGACGGTAGAGATACCGCCGGGCGATGAGGTACCAACACAACGCCAAAGAATAACCTTTACGTAATCAACGTAATTAATAATACAAATGCGAAAGTGTTTTACCATGAAAAGATCAAAACATTGGTGACGAATAAAGACGGGATTATGGAGAGCGATAATGCTTGAGATGAGACACATGACATATTTTTTCTTGAGACGACCCAGACTTTACGGCCACAGTTACAGGAGTTAGCAGTTTGAGTATTTCAAACGGACCAGTCCACAAAGGCTCTAGTTTAGCAGTCCTTTTCTTTAATTTGGAACTAATAGGGTGATTTTTGCAAAGAACCATCTCGCCAACGTGAAAACTGGGTGTACTGTGTGATTTATTATAAGTATTTGAATATTTTTGATGGGCTCTTTTCAGATTTTTAACTGCATCCCCCCAATATTCCCACATTCTATCTTCAGAAGTAGTATCGTCACGTAGCGAGAGTGGAATATCCCAAATATTATTCAAAGGATGGGGGAGATTTCTTCCAAGGAACAATTTACAAGGCGAAAAACCAGTACCCTCATGAACAGCAGTATTAAACGCAAAGGACAAATCACCAAGCATATCATCCCATACAACATGGTGTTCGTGGGTAAAGGCAGACAAAGCGAAACGTAAATTTCGATGAACTCTTTCCGCTATATTCGGACAGGGGTAATAGGGGGACGTGAAAATTTGCTTAATACCATAGCTGAAGCACATGTTCCTAAATACCTCGGACTTAAAAGAACTCGCATTATCCGAAACTAAATACTTTGGATAACCAAACTTGTGAAATAAATTATGAAAAAGGACCTTAATTACACTTGCAGAGGAAGCATCCTTGACGGCTTCGAGGAAGGTAAATTTAGAGAAACCATCAACGACGGTGAATACATAACAATTCCCTTTCTTAGACCGTGGCAATGGGCCCACATGGTCGATAAATATTCTCTCCCAGGGTGCAGATTGAGTTTGAGAGGACAAGAGACCCGGAGGAAGACTGTTTCTGGGCTTCGAAATTTGGCAAATATGACATCGAGTGACCATATCTTTTATTTCCTTCTTGGAATTCAACCACCAGTAATCTTGAGAAATCTTATGTACAGTTTTCATAATTCCCAAATGAGCCCCAGAAGGAATGCAATGAAAGTATTGAAATATCATAGGGCGAAGAGCAGCGGGGACAACGACTTTGCACTTCTTTGACTTAAGAGGCTTGTAACACAATATATCATTCTTTAATTTATAATTGATACCATCCGAAATTAACTGTCTATCTTTCGACATCGAGATTTTATGCAACAATAGTCCCAGAACCGGATCCTTTTTCTGGTGTTCACGAATGTCGATAAAAGAGAGAGGAATCTTATGGAGGAAACAGTTAGTTTCCGAAGAAAGTGGAGGATGAGGAGGAATCACAACTCTTGACAAACAATCGGCTGGTTTATTAACTGTACCCCTGACATGATGTATAGTAAATTTATAAGTGGATAGCTTTAAAACCATCCTGCCAATTTTGCCAAGCTGCTTGGGATGAGAGAACAACCAAGTCAAAGCCCCATTATCGGTATAGAGGTGAAAATGAGCGAACTGGAGATAATCTTTGAATTTTTCGACGGCCCATGAGCACGCCATGCACTCTAACTCGTAGGTCGTTAACCTTTGCTCATGAGGCGACAAAGTTTTACTTGCATAAGCAACAGGAGAGAATTTATCATTCGTTTTATGATTAAGAACAGCGCCCAAAGCTATCTGACTAGCATCGACGAAAAGATGGAATTCTCGATCAAACGATGGCATGGTTAACACCGGAGGATTAGCAAGGGCGGCCTTTAATTTTTGAAAAGAGGAAGAATGCTCCGAGGACCAAATAAAACGAGCACCCTTCTTTTTCAATTGATTCAACGGATAAGAAATTTCAGCGAACTGAGGAATAAATTTAGCATAAAAACCAGCCATACCGAGAAACCTCACTACTTGTTTAATACTGGTGGGCACAGGAAAATTGAGAATTGGACGTACCCTTTCCGAGTCGACAAGCAGTGCTCCATCTCGAATGCAGTGTCCAAGGAATGAAATAGAAGTCTGGCATAATTTAATCTTATCCTCATGAATCGTAAGACCGGCTCTCCTAAGTTGGTGAAGAACGGCCGTCAGATGTTCCTTATGAGAAGACAAATCTTCAGAAAAAATACATAAATCGTCGATATAGGGGTACACACAATTGTATTTCAAATCCCCTAACACAATATCCATCATTCTGGTGAATACTTGGGGTGAATTAACAAAACCAAATGGCAAACGTGTGAATTGGTACAAACCAAAAGGCGTAACAAAAGCGGTCAATTTCTTGGAAGATTCACACAAAGGAATTTGGTGAAAAGCAGAGTGCAAATCAAGTATGGAAAATACTTTAGCCTTGGATAAATACTGAAAAGCATGTTCAACAGACGGAGTTGGGTACGGGTCGATTTTAACCTTTTTATTCAATTTACGATAATCAACCACCAACCGTAATTTATCAGCCTTCTTTGGAATCAAAAAGGCAGGGGAAGCCCATTCCGAGTTGGATGGTTCTATTACTCCTTGCTGAATTAAAGAGTCTAAATGTTCCCGCATTAACTTCGCTTTTGGAGGAGGGAGCGTGTAGGGATGAGAACGTATCGGAGAAGTATCATTTAATTCGATTCGATATTGCATAATGTTGGTCATGCCCATCTTCGAGGTGACAACATCAGAGAACTGAGAAATTATCTCCCGGAAACCCGAAGGTAGAGTCGAATCAAAAGGAGTTTCAACAGAATTCGCTGCCATATTACCAGGACCTGCTTCCGGCCAAAAGACCGGACTACCTTCACCCACAGAGGAACTCGAATGAACAATTTGACAAGACTCTTGTGGACGAGGCAAATTGACGTACGGAAAAGTACACGCGGGCGAAACCGCGAAAGAAAAACAATCGGCTGCAACAATCATTTTGGTCTTTGCCATAAAGTCCCTTCCCAATAACAGCGGCACCGGTAATGAAGACAGGTAAAATTGATGGTACCAAGATAATGAATGAATTTTCACTTTTAATTTTACATACTCGAACAAATTAAGTTTATGCCCTCCGATAGTTTGCAAGTGGATCGCGGAATTAGAACCAGATTTAATATTAATTTTCAGTTTCTTCCCGAACTGGGGATCTAACAGTGAGACGGAGGAACCAGTGTCGACAAGAGCAACCGTTTGAATATGTCCGATACTAACCGGAACAAGCGGCAACGAGTTAAGAGAAGAATCTTCGAAATTTGCCATCGAAATTCGAGGGAGATTTCTGTTGCTCAATCTTCTCCGACGATAACATTCGGTAAACTCATGACCCCTTCGATGACAGAAAGAACACGTAACAGGAGGAGTCTCGCGACGACTAACATTTGAGAAGGCGCGAGAATAATCGGTAGAATCCGCGAGCTGCTTAGAGGAAAATTTAAGCAACGCGGTCAAACCTTCGAGAGTCGTCGGGCGAGATTGAAATATAAAAGTACTTCGCGTTAACGGACTCACACCATTCAAAATGAGCGAAACAAACTCCTCTTCAGAATACGATAATCCAAGCACCGTGATAGCATTACGTATGTTATGGAGAAAGTGAAGTGGCTTTTCGTTCGGAAATTGAAACCTTTTAACCTTGACCGTTATTAATTTCTCGTACTCTCGCGAACTAATCTCCTCCTCCCAAAATTGTCGAGTAATTTGAGCCCAAGACAACCGGTTTTTAATTGCCAACAAGAAGAAATTACGTAAAATCGATGGTACCTTACAAAGTAACAAAGTTAATAAAGAATTTAAAGGAAACAGCTCCAAATCTATTACTTCCGACACAGAGGAAAAGAATGCAAATAAGTTTTCGGAAGTCGCATCTGTCAAAGGAGCGATATCGTGAATTAGCTGCTTACCCAAATCAAAATTAACGTCAGGAGTGCGAGACAAAGATACCGGGGTCTCCCCGCATGCTTCGTCACGTTGACTTGGGCCGGCCGCGGTCTTCGTAGGGACCATTTTCTTAGCGCGATCTTGTGCAGTCGTAATGAATTCCTTTTGATAGGAATTTAGAGGCATTCAAATAACCAATAATTAAACAAGAGATACAAGAAACATCTACAAATTAAGGTGCGACTTAGCAACCACGAGGCAAAAATGAAACATTAGACGAAACTACAAAGAATAACGTCGGTGAGCCCGAAAATTCGCACTCTAACAGAATTCAACACGAAAGTGAAACAACCAACGCTCCGCTACCAATTGTTGCAGTATACCCAATAGAAAGGAAGGCGAACCCACCTTGTCCTCCACCGGTACACGGCATTCGATTATTTTCGTGAAATACCTGTTAGAAAGTCAACAGGGCCAGCGACACAAACGACCAAATGCGAAATAATGAGAAACAATCACTCAGAAAGACCTTTATCAAGGATAATACTCTCAAGCACGATACCACAGAACAATAATACTAAGTAAATGTGAACAAGTGAAAAATAACAGATTATTATACACAAATATAATATGGTTCAGTTTGCACAAATAATAATGATATGAACTTAGCCTTTAGAGAGTGTCCCACGTAAATTCACAAGGAAAGAAAGAAAGTCTGCCGCCACCGGCGTGGATGGGTAATGTTCAGCCACGAACGTTCTCGGGCGAAAATGACCTTCTCAGTGGAGGAGTCCGTGTTTGGAGACGAAGAGGGAAAAACAATGAAGCACAGAAATTCGCAACGAAAGGGGTTCCGCAAATTGGCCAATCACGTTGCTAGAAACTGTCACAGAACTCCGCCGTGTTAATTAGTCCGATCGCCGACAGTATCACTGCACTGGTCAGTATAAAAGTCGTGTTTTCTAACGGCCCTTCTCCGTTCGGCCCTTCTGCCTGAGGCCTTTCTGACTGAGCCATTCTGACAGCAACTTGTAAACGGGCAACTTAAAAATGGGCAACTTACTATGGCCAAATTTCCCTAGAAATTCGTCACATCCACCCCCACTTTTAAATTAATCCTCTGGGTTAATTTGAAATGATACTGCATGATTCACAGTTGAGTGTCACACATTGTTTATTGATCAGGTCGACGAAAATACCAGTTTATAAGACACAGTTCAGTTGCACAATATAGTTTATTGATCATTTCATTCAAATACCAGTTCAGACAGTGTCCTTTTCCTACTGATTCATCTTTGTTTTTGAATTCAAATAACATAATATACACTTGTGTCTCTTTCACTATAAACCATATTAAATCAATTTAAATACTTCTTTAACAAAGACTGTATGCCGCTGAACTGCTAAGTCAAGCAATTGGAATTTTGCGGTCTCCTTTATATTTCAATGAAAACAATGCTTAGATAATTACTTTGCACACCATAAAGTAAGTGAGCATAAAAAAAAACAATCAGAACACCCTATGACAAACTGATAATACGTCAGAAAAATGAAATTACATATTTAAACTAATTTACAGTTATCTGCAGGGGATAGCATTAAATAGCTTTACAAAATAGTTCATCCTGCGAGATACAATGTAAACCATTAAACCCAGTCTGGCAAATCATAAGAAAATGCAAATTTCAAACTCAAAATACGTCTTGGCAGGACAAGAAATTAAATGACACTTCCTGCCGAATAGAGTAAATGAAAAGTTTCACAAAACAAGGCATTTCTTGACATAATTATAACAAAATTGTATGATGATAATATTTACACATGAATAATAATAGTAATGGGTACCCAGTCATATTAATAATTACAGAAACACATATATATATTTATATACAGCTGGTGGAAAACCAGTATTACGCTGAACGCTGGGGCTACGTTCAGAAAGCGAGTCTCCCACAAACCCTTTACAATATCATCGTCAAGGCAGCGCAATGACATAAAAAAAACGGCAAATGCCAAAAAAAATCACAGAGGTTAGCTAAGAGGATTTGAGAGAGAACTCACATGACCCGGACACCCAATTATTGGCATTATTAGGGTGCCGGCAAACTATGCAGAAAACAACATTTCATTTAATTTAGAATTATTTCTAATTTTTATTAAAAAAAATTAGATGGAGATTGCGACGGTAGAGATACCGCCGGGCGATGAGGTACCAACACAACGCCAAAGAATAACCTTTACGTAATCAACGTAATTAATAATACAAATGCGAAAGTGTTTTACCATGAAAAGATCAAAACATTGGTGACGAATAAAGACGGGATTATGGAGAGCGATAATGCTTGAGATGAGACACATGACATATTTTTTCTTGAGACGACCCAGACTTTACGGCCACAGTTACAGGAGTTAGCAGTTTGAGTATTTCAAACGGACCAGTCCACAAAGGCTCTAGTTTAGCAGTCCTTTTCTTTAATTTGGAACTAATAGGGTGATTTTTGCAAAGAACCATCTCGCCAACGTGAAAACTGGGTGTACTGTGTGATTTATTATAAGTATTTGAATATTTTTGATGGGCTCTTTTCAGATTTTTAACTGCATCCCCCCAATATTCCCACATTCTATCTTCAGAAGTAGTATCGTCACGTAGCGAGAGTGGAATATCCCAAATATTATTCAAAGGATGGGGGAGATTTCTTCCAAGGAACAATTTACAAGGCGAAAAACCAGTACCCTCATGAACAGCAGTATTAAACGCAAAGGACAAATCACCAAGCATATCATCCCATACAACATGGTGTTCGTGGGTAAAGGCAGACAAAGCGAAACGTAAATTTCGATGAACTCTTTCCGCTATATTCGGACAGGGGTAATAGGGGGACGTGAAAATTTGCTTAATACCATAGCTGAAGCACATGTTCCTAAATACCTCGGACTTAAAAGAACTCGCATTATCCGAAACTAAATACTTTGGATAACCAAACTTGTGAAATAAATTATGAAAAAGGACCTTAATTACACTTGCAGAGGAAGCATCCTTGACGGCTTCGAGGAAGGTAAATTTAGAGAAACCATCAACGACGGTGAATACATAACAATTCCCTTTCTTAGACCGTGGCAATGGGCCCACATGGTCGATAAATATTCTCTCCCAGGGTGCAGATTGAGTTTGAGAGGACAAGAGACCCGGAGGAAGACTGTTTCTGGGCTTCGAAATTTGGCAAATATGACATCGAGTGACCATATCTTTTATTTCCTTCTTGGAATTCAACCACCAGTAATCTTGAGAAATCTTATGTACAGTTTTCATAATTCCCAAATGAGCCCCAGAAGGAATGCAATGAAAGTATTGAAATATCATAGGGCGAAGAGCAGCGGGGACAACGACTTTGCACTTCTTTGACTTAAGAGGCTTGTAACACAATATATCATTCTTTAATTTATAATTGATACCATCCGAAATTAACTGTCTATCTTTCGACATCGAGATTTTATGCAACAATAGTCCCAGAACCGGATCCTTTTTCTGGTGTTCACGAATGTCGATAAAAGAGAGAGGAATCTTATGGAGGAAACAGTTAGTTTCCGAAGAAAGTGGAGGATGAGGAGGAATCACAACTCTTGACAAACAATCGGCTGGTTTATTAACTGTACCCCTGACATGATGTATAGTAAATTTATAAGTGGATAGCTTTAAAACCATCCTGCCAATTTTGCCAAGCTGCTTGGGATGAGAGAACAACCAAGTCAAAGCCCCATTATCGGTATAGAGGTGAAAATGAGCGAACTGGAGATAATCTTTGAATTTTTCGACGGCCCATGAGCACGCCATGCACTCTAACTCGTAGGTCGTTAACCTTTGCTCATGAGGCGACAAAGTTTTACTTGCATAAGCAACAGGAGAGAATTTATCATTCGTTTTATGATTAAGAACAGCGCCCAAAGCTATCTGACTAGCATCGACGAAAAGATGGAATTCTCGATCAAACGATGGCATGGTTAACACCGGAGGATTAGCAAGGGCGGCCTTTAATTTTTGAAAAGAGGAAGAATGCTCCGAGGACCAAATAAAACGAGCACCCTTCTTTTTCAATTGATTCAACGGATAAGAAATTTCAGCGAACTGAGGAATAAATTTAGCATAAAAACCAGCCATACCGAGAAACCTCACTACTTGTTTAATACTGGTGGGCACAGGAAAATTGAGAATTGGACGTACCCTTTCCGAGTCGACAAGCAGTGCTCCATCTCGAATGCAGTGTCCAAGGAATGAAATAGAAGTCTGGCATAATTTAATCTTATCCTCATGAATCGTAAGACCGGCTCTCCTAAGTTGGTGAAGAACGGCCGTCAGATGTTCCTTATGAGAAGACAAATCTTCAGAAAAAATACATAAATCGTCGATATAGGGGTACACACAATTGTATTTCAAATCCCCTAACACAATATCCATCATTCTGGTGAATACTTGGGGTGAATTAACAAAACCAAATGGCAAACGTGTGAATTGGTACAAACCAAAAGGCGTAACAAAAGCGGTCAATTTCTTGGAAGATTCACACAAAGGAATTTGGTGAAAAGCAGAGTGCAAATCAAGTATGGAAAATACTTTAGCCTTGGATAAATACTGAAAAGCATGTTCAACAGACGGAGTTGGGTACGGGTCGATTTTAACCTTTTTATTCAATTTACGATAATCAACCACCAACCGTAATTTATCAGCCTTCTTTGGAATCAAAAAGGCAGGGGAAGCCCATTCCGAGTTGGATGGTTCTATTACTCCTTGCTGAATTAAAGAGTCTAAATGTTCCCGCATTAACTTCGCTTTTGGAGGAGGGAGCGTGTAGGGATGAGAACGTATCGGAGAAGTATCATTTAATTCGATTCGATATTGCATAATGTTGGTCATGCCCATCTTCGAGGTGACAACATCAGAGAACTGAGAAATTATCTCCCGGAAACCCGAAGGTAGAGTCGAATCAAAAGGAGTTTCAACAGAATTCGCTGCCATATTACCAGGACCTGCTTCCGGCCAAAAGACCGGACTACCTTCACCCACAGAGGAACTCGAATGAACAATTTGACAAGACTCTTGTGGACGAGGCAAATTGACGTACGGAAAAGTACACGCGGGCGAAACCGCGAAAGAAAAACAATCGGCTGCAACAATCATTTTGGTCTTTGCCATAAAGTCCCTTCCCAATAACAGCGGCACCGGTAATGAAGACAGGTAAAATTGATGGTACCAAGATAATGAATGAATTTTCACTTTTAATTTTACATACTCGAACAAATTAAGTTTATGCCCTCCGATAGTTTGCAAGTGGATCGCGGAATTAGAACCAGATTTAATATTAATTTTCAGTTTCTTCCCGAACTGGGGATCTAACAGTGAGACGGAGGAACCAGTGTCGACAAGAGCAACCGTTTGAATATGTCCGATACTAACCGGAACAAGCGGCAACGAGTTAAGAGAAGAATCTTCGAAATTTGCCATCGAAATTCGAGGGAGATTTCTGTTGCTCAATCTTCTCCGACGATAACATTCGGTAAACTCATGACCCCTTCGATGACAGAAAGAACACGTAACAGGAGGAGTCTCGCGACGACTAACATTTGAGAAGGCGCGAGAATAATCGGTAGAATCCGCGAGCTGCTTAGAGGAAAATTTAAGCAACGCGGTCAAACCTTCGAGAGTCGTCGGGCGAGATTGAAATATAAAAGTACTTCGCGTTAACGGACTCACACCATTCAAAATGAGCGAAACAAACTCCTCTTCAGAATACGATAATCCAAGCACCGTGATAGCATTACGTATGTTATGGAGAAAGTGAAGTGGCTTTTCGTTCGGAAATTGAAACCTTTTAACCTTGACCGTTATTAATTTCTCGTACTCTCGCGAACTAATCTCCTCCTCCCAAAATTGTCGAGTAATTTGAGCCCAAGACAACCGGTTTTTAATTGCCAACAAGAAGAAATTACGTAAAATCGATGGTACCTTACAAAGTAACAAAGTTAATAAAGAATTTAAAGGAAACAGCTCCAAATCTATTACTTCCGACACAGAGGAAAAGAATGCAAATAAGTTTTCGGAAGTCGCATCTGTCAAAGGAGCGATATCGTGAATTAGCTGCTTACCCAAATCAAAATTAACGTCAGGAGTGCGAGACAAAGATACCGGGGTCTCCCCGCATGCTTCGTCACGTTGACTTGGGCCGGCCGCGGTCTTCGTAGGGACCATTTTCTTAGCGCGATCTTGTGCAGTCGTAATGAATTCCTTTTGATAGGAATTTAGAGGCATTCAAATAACCAATAATTAAACAAGAGATACAAGAAACATCTACAAATTAAGGTGCGACTTAGCAACCACGAGGCAAAAATGAAACATTAGACGAAACTACAAAGAATAACGTCGGTGAGCCCGAAAATTCGCACTCTAACAGAATTCAACACGAAAGTGAAACAACCAACGCTCCGCTACCAATTGTTGCAGTATACCCAATAGAAAGGAAGGCGAACCCACCTTGTCCTCCACCGGTACACGGCATTCGATTATTTTCGTGAAATACCTGTTAGAAAGTCAACAGGGCCAGCGACACAAACGACCAAATGCGAAATAATGAGAAACAATCACTCAGAAAGACCTTTATCAAGGATAATACTCTCAAGCACGATACCACAGAACAATAATACTAAGTAAATGTGAACAAGTGAAAAATAACAGATTATTATACACAAATATAATATGGTTCAGTTTGCACAAATAATAATGATATGAACTTAGCCTTTAGAGAGTGTCCCACGTAAATTCACAAGGAAAGAAAGAAAGTCTGCCGCCACCGGCGTGGATGGGTAATGTTCAGCCACGAACGTTCTCGGGCGAAAATGACCTTCTCAGTGGAGGAGTCCGTGTTTGGAGACGAAGAGGGAAAAACAATGAAGCACAGAAATTCGCAACGAAAGGGGTTCCGCAAATTGGCCAATCACGTTGCTAGAAACTGTCACAGAACTCCGCCGTGTTAATTAGTCCGATCGCCGACAGTATCACTGCACTGGTCAGTATAAAAGTCGTGTTTTCTAACGGCCCTTCTCCGTTCGGCCCTTCTGCCTGAGGCCTTTCTGACTGAGCCATTCTGACAGCAACTTGTAAACGGGCAACTTAAAAATGGGCAACTTACTATGGCCAAATTTCCCTAGAAATTCGTCACATCCACCCCCACTTTTAAATTAATCCTCTGGGTTAATTTGAAATGATACTGCATGATTCACAGTTGAGTGTCACACATTGTTTATTGATCAGGTCGACGAAAATACCAGTTTATAAGACACAGTTCAGTTGCACAATATAGTTTATTGATCATTTCATTCAAATACCAGTTCAGACAGTGTCCTTTTCCTACTGATTCATCTTTGTTTTTGAATTCAAATAACATAATATACACTTGTGTCTCTTTCACTATAAACCATATTAAATCAATTTAAATACTTCTTTAACAAAGACTGTATGCCGCTGAACTGCTAAGTCAAGCAATTGGAATTTTGCGGTCTCCTTTATATTTCAATGAAAACAATGCTTAGATAATTACTTTGCACACCATAAAGTAAGTGAGCATAAAAAAAAACAATCAGAACACCCTATGACAAACTGATAATACGTCAGAAAAATGAAATTACATATTTAAACTAATTTACAGTTATCTGCAGGGGATAGCATTAAATAGCTTTACAAAATAGTTCATCCTGCGAGATACAATGTAAACCATTAAACCCAGTCTGGCAAATCATAAGAAAATGCAAATTTCAAACTCAAAATACGTCTTGGCAGGACAAGAAATTAAATGACACTTCCTGCCGAATAGAGTAAATGAAAAGTTTCACAAAACAAGGCATTTCTTGACATAATTATAACAAAATTGTATGATGATAATATTTACACATGAATAATAATAGTAATGGGTACCCAGTCATATTAATAATTACAGAAACACATATATATATTTATATACAGCTGGTGGAAAACCAGTATTACGCTGAACGCTGGGGCTACGTTCAGAAAGCGAGTCTCCCACAAACCCTTTACAATATCATCGTCAAGGCAGCGCAATGACATAAAAAAAACGGCAAATGCCAAAAAAAATCACAGAGGTTAGCTAAGAGGATTTGAGAGAGAACTCACATGACCCGGACACCCAATTATTGGCATTATTAGGGTGCCGGCAAACTATGCAGAAAACAACATTTCATTTAATTTAGAATTATTTCTAATTTTTATTAAAAAAAATTAGATGGAGATTGCGACGGTAGAGATACCGCCGGGCGATGAGGTACCAACACAACGCCAAAGAATAACCTTTACGTAATCAACGTAATTAATAATACAAATGCGAAAGTGTTTTACCATGAAAAGATCAAAACATTGGTGACGAATAAAGACGGGATTATGGAGAGCGATAATGCTTGAGATGAGACACATGACATATTTTTTCTTGAGACGACCCAGACTTTACGGCCACAGTTACAGGAGTTAGCAGTTTGAGTATTTCAAACGGACCAGTCCACAAAGGCTCTAGTTTAGCAGTCCTTTTCTTTAATTTGGAACTAATAGGGTGATTTTTGCAAAGAACCATCTCGCCAACGTGAAAACTGGGTGTACTGTGTGATTTATTATAAGTATTTGAATATTTTTGATGGGCTCTTTTCAGATTTTTAACTGCATCCCCCCAATATTCCCACATTCTATCTTCAGAAGTAGTATCGTCACGTAGCGAGAGTGGAATATCCCAAATATTATTCAAAGGATGGGGGAGATTTCTTCCAAGGAACAATTTACAAGGCGAAAAACCAGTACCCTCATGAACAGCAGTATTAAACGCAAAGGACAAATCACCAAGCATATCATCCCATACAACATGGTGTTCGTGGGTAAAGGCAGACAAAGCGAAACGTAAATTTCGATGAACTCTTTCCGCTATATTCGGACAGGGGTAATAGGGGGACGTGAAAATTTGCTTAATACCATAGCTGAAGCACATGTTCCTAAATACCTCGGACTTAAAAGAACTCGCATTATCCGAAACTAAATACTTTGGATAACCAAACTTGTGAAATAAATTATGAAAAAGGACCTTAATTACACTTGCAGAGGAAGCATCCTTGACGGCTTCGAGGAAGGTAAATTTAGAGAAACCATCAACGACGGTGAATACATAACAATTCCCTTTCTTAGACCGTGGCAATGGGCC
This sequence comes from Sympetrum striolatum, assembly GCA_947579665.1. Classification (NCBI taxonomy): domain Eukaryota; kingdom Metazoa; phylum Arthropoda; class Insecta; order Odonata; family Libellulidae; genus Sympetrum; species Sympetrum striolatum. The sequence continues at coordinate 81,436,471 of OX388345.1, forward strand.
CACATGGTCGATAAATATTCTCTCCCAGGGTGCAGATTGAGTTTGAGAGGACAAGAGACCCGGAGGAAGACTGTTTCTGGGCTTCGAAATTTGGCAAATATGACATCGAGTGACCATATCTTTTATTTCCTTCTTGGAATTCAACCACCAGTAATCTTGAGAAATCTTATGTACAGTTTTCATAATTCCCAAATGAGCCCCAGAAGGAATGCAATGAAAGTATTGAAATATCATAGGGCGAAGAGCAGCGGGGACAACGACTTTGCACTTCTTTGACTTAAGAGGCTTGTAACACAATATATCATTCTTTAATTTATAATTGATACCATCCGAAATTAACTGTCTATCTTTCGACATCGAGATTTTATGCAACAATAGTCCCAGAACCGGATCCTTTTTCTGGTGTTCACGAATGTCGATAAAAGAGAGAGGAATCTTATGGAGGAAACAGTTAGTTTCCGAAGAAAGTGGAGGATGAGGAGGAATCACAACTCTTGACAAACAATCGGCTGGTTTATTAACTGTACCCCTGACATGATGTATAGTAAATTTATAAGTGGATAGCTTTAAAACCATCCTGCCAATTTTGCCAAGCTGCTTGGGATGAGAGAACAACCAAGTCAAAGCCCCATTATCGGTATAGAGGTGAAAATGAGCGAACTGGAGATAATCTTTGAATTTTTCGACGGCCCATGAGCACGCCATGCACTCTAACTCGTAGGTCGTTAACCTTTGCTCATGAGGCGACAAAGTTTTACTTGCATAAGCAACAGGAGAGAATTTATCATTCGTTTTATGATTAAGAACAGCGCCCAAAGCTATCTGACTAGCATCGACGAAAAGATGGAATTCTCGATCAAACGATGGCATGGTTAACACCGGAGGATTAGCAAGGGCGGCCTTTAATTTTTGAAAAGAGGAAGAATGCTCCGAGGACCAAATAAAACGAGCACCCTTCTTTTTCAATTGATTCAACGGATAAGAAATTTCAGCGAACTGAGGAATAAATTTAGCATAAAAACCAGCCATACCGAGAAACCTCACTACTTGTTTAATACTGGTGGGCACAGGAAAATTGAGAATTGGACGTACCCTTTCCGAGTCGACAAGCAGTGCTCCATCTCGAATGCAGTGTCCAAGGAATGAAATAGAAGTCTGGCATAATTTAATCTTATCCTCATGAATCGTAAGACCGGCTCTCCTAAGTTGGTGAAGAACGGCCGTCAGATGTTCCTTATGAGAAGACAAATCTTCAGAAAAAATACATAAATCGTCGATATAGGGGTACACACAATTGTATTTCAAATCCCCTAACACAATATCCATCATTCTGGTGAATACTTGGGGTGAATTAACAAAACCAAATGGCAAACGTGTGAATTGGTACAAACCAAAAGGCGTAACAAAAGCGGTCAATTTCTTGGAAGATTCACACAAAGGAATTTGGTGAAAAGCAGAGTGCAAATCAAGTATGGAAAATACTTTAGCCTTGGATAAATACTGAAAAGCATGTTCAACAGACGGAGTTGGGTACGGGTCGATTTTAACCTTTTTATTCAATTTACGATAATCAACCACCAACCGTAATTTATCAGCCTTCTTTGGAATCAAAAAGGCAGGGGAAGCCCATTCCGAGTTGGATGGTTCTATTACTCCTTGCTGAATTAAAGAGTCTAAATGTTCCCGCATTAACTTCGCTTTTGGAGGAGGGAGCGTGTAGGGATGAGAACGTATCGGAGAAGTATCATTTAATTCGATTCGATATTGCATAATGTTGGTCATGCCCATCTTCGAGGTGACAACATCAGAGAACTGAGAAATTATCTCCCGGAAACCCGAAGGTAGAGTCGAATCAAAAGGAGTTTCAACAGAATTCGCTGCCATATTACCAGGACCTGCTTCCGGCCAAAAGACCGGACTACCTTCACCCACAGAGGAACTCGAATGAACAATTTGACAAGACTCTTGTGGACGAGGCAAATTGACGTACGGAAAAGTACACGCGGGCGAAACCGCGAAAGAAAAACAATCGGCTGCAACAATCATTTTGGTCTTTGCCATAAAGTCCCTTCCCAATAACAGCGGCACCGGTAATGAAGACAGGTAAAATTGATGGTACCAAGATAATGAATGAATTTTCACTTTTAATTTTACATACTCGAACAAATTAAGTTTATGCCCTCCGATAGTTTGCAAGTGGATCGCGGAATTAGAACCAGATTTAATATTAATTTTCAGTTTCTTCCCGAACTGGGGATCTAACAGTGAGACGGAGGAACCAGTGTCGACAAGAGCAACCGTTTGAATATGTCCGATACTAACCGGAACAAGCGGCAACGAGTTAAGAGAAGAATCTTCGAAATTTGCCATCGAAATTCGAGGGAGATTTCTGTTGCTCAATCTTCTCCGACGATAACATTCGGTAAACTCATGACCCCTTCGATGACAGAAAGAACACGTAACAGGAGGAGTCTCGCGACGACTAACATTTGAGAAGGCGCGAGAATAATCGGTAGAATCCGCGAGCTGCTTAGAGGAAAATTTAAGCAACGCGGTCAAACCTTCGAGAGTCGTCGGGCGAGATTGAAATATAAAAGTACTTCGCGTTAACGGACTCACACCATTCAAAATGAGCGAAACAAACTCCTCTTCAGAATACGATAATCCAAGCACCGTGATAGCATTACGTATGTTATGGAGAAAGTGAAGTGGCTTTTCGTTCGGAAATTGAAACCTTTTAACCTTGACCGTTATTAATTTCTCGTACTCTCGCGAACTAATCTCCTCCTCCCAAAATTGTCGAGTAATTTGAGCCCAAGACAACCGGTTTTTAATTGCCAACAAGAAGAAATTACGTAAAATCGATGGTACCTTACAAAGTAACAAAGTTAATAAAGAATTTAAAGGAAACAGCTCCAAATCTATTACTTCCGACACAGAGGAAAAGAATGCAAATAAGTTTTCGGAAGTCGCATCTGTCAAAGGAGCGATATCGTGAATTAGCTGCTTACCCAAATCAAAATTAACGTCAGGAGTGCGAGACAAAGATACCGGGGTCTCCCCGCATGCTTCGTCACGTTGACTTGGGCCGGCCGCGGTCTTCGTAGGGACCATTTTCTTAGCGCGATCTTGTGCAGTCGTAATGAATTCCTTTTGATAGGAATTTAGAGGCATTCAAATAACCAATAATTAAACAAGAGATACAAGAAACATCTACAAATTAAGGTGCGACTTAGCAACCACGAGGCAAAAATGAAACATTAGACGAAACTACAAAGAATAACGTCGGTGAGCCCGAAAATTCGCACTCTAACAGAATTCAACACGAAAGTGAAACAACCAACGCTCCGCTACCAATTGTTGCAGTATACCCAATAGAAAGGAAGGCGAACCCACCTTGTCCTCCACCGGTACACGGCATTCGATTATTTTCGTGAAATACCTGTTAGAAAGTCAACAGGGCCAGCGACACAAACGACCAAATGCGAAATAATGAGAAACAATCACTCAGAAAGACCTTTATCAAGGATAATACTCTCAAGCACGATACCACAGAACAATAATACTAAGTAAATGTGAACAAGTGAAAAATAACAGATTATTATACACAAATATAATATGGTTCAGTTTGCACAAATAATAATGATATGAACTTAGCCTTTAGAGAGTGTCCCACGTAAATTCACAAGGAAAGAAAGAAAGTCTGCCGCCACCGGCGTGGATGGGTAATGTTCAGCCACGAACGTTCTCGGGCGAAAATGACCTTCTCAGTGGAGGAGTCCGTGTTTGGAGACGAAGAGGGAAAAACAATGAAGCACAGAAATTCGCAACGAAAGGGGTTCCGCAAATTGGCCAATCACGTTGCTAGAAACTGTCACAGAACTCCGCCGTGTTAATTAGTCCGATCGCCGACAGTATCACTGCACTGGTCAGTATAAAAGTCGTGTTTTCTAACGGCCCTTCTCCGTTCGGCCCTTCTGCCTGAGGCCTTTCTGACTGAGCCATTCTGACAGCAACTTGTAAACGGGCAACTTAAAAATGGGCAACTTACTATGGCCAAATTTCCCTAGAAATTCGTCACATCCACCCCCACTTTTAAATTAATCCTCTGGGTTAATTTGAAATGATACTGCATGATTCACAGTTGAGTGTCACACATTGTTTATTGATCAGGTCGACGAAAATACCAGTTTATAAGACACAGTTCAGTTGCACAATATAGTTTATTGATCATTTCATTCAAATACCAGTTCAGACAGTGTCCTTTTCCTACTGATTCATCTTTGTTTTTGAATTCAAATAACATAATATACACTTGTGTCTCTTTCACTATAAACCATATTAAATCAATTTAAATACTTCTTTAACAAAGACTGTATGCCGCTGAACTGCTAAGTCAAGCAATTGGAATTTTGCGGTCTCCTTTATATTTCAATGAAAACAATGCTTAGATAATTACTTTGCACACCATAAAGTAAGTGAGCATAAAAAAAAACAATCAGAACACCCTATGACAAACTGATAATACGTCAGAAAAATGAAATTACATATTTAAACTAATTTACAGTTATCTGCAGGGGATAGCATTAAATAGCTTTACAAAATAGTTCATCCTGCGAGATACAATGTAAACCATTAAACCCAGTCTGGCAAATCATAAGAAAATGCAAATTTCAAACTCAAAATACGTCTTGGCAGGACAAGAAATTAAATGACACTTCCTGCCGAATAGAGTAAATGAAAAGTTTCACAAAACAAGGCATTTCTTGACATAATTATAACAAAATTGTATGATGATAATATTTACACATGAATAATAATAGTAATGGGTACCCAGTCATATTAATAATTACAGAAACACATATATATATTTATATACAGCTGGTGGAAAACCAGTATTACGCTGAACGCTGGGGCTACGTTCAGAAAGCGAGTCTCCCACAAACCCTTTACAATATCATCGTCAAGGCAGCGCAATGACATAAAAAAAACGGCAAATGCCAAAAAAAATCACAGAGGTTAGCTAAGAGGATTTGAGAGAGAACTCACATGACCCGGACACCCAATTATTGGCATTATTAGGGTGCCGGCAAACTATGCAGAAAACAACATTTCATTTAATTTAGAATTATTTCTAATTTTTATTAAAAAAAATTAGATGGAGATTGCGACGGTAGAGATACCGCCGGGCGATGAGGTACCAACACAACGCCAAAGAATAACCTTTACGTAATCAACGTAATTAATAATACAAATGCGAAAGTGTTTTACCATGAAAAGATCAAAACATTGGTGACGAATAAAGACGGGATTATGGAGAGCGATAATGCTTGAGATGAGACACATGACATATTTTTTCTTGAGACGACCCAGACTTTACGGCCACAGTTACAGGAGTTAGCAGTTTGAGTATTTCAAACGGACCAGTCCACAAAGGCTCTAGTTTAGCAGTCCTTTTCTTTAATTTGGAACTAATAGGGTGATTTTTGCAAAGAACCATCTCGCCAACGTGAAAACTGGGTGTACTGTGTGATTTATTATAAGTATTTGAATATTTTTGATGGGCTCTTTTCAGATTTTTAACTGCATCCCCCCAATATTCCCACATTCTATCTTCAGAAGTAGTATCGTCACGTAGCGAGAGTGGAATATCCCAAATATTATTCAAAGGATGGGGGAGATTTCTTCCAAGGAACAATTTACAAGGCGAAAAACCAGTACCCTCATGAACAGCAGTATTAAACGCAAAGGACAAATCACCAAGCATATCATCCCATACAACATGGTGTTCGTGGGTAAAGGCAGACAAAGCGAAACGTAAATTTCGATGAACTCTTTCCGCTATATTCGGACAGGGGTAATAGGGGGACGTGAAAATTTGCTTAATACCATAGCTGAAGCACATGTTCCTAAATACCTCGGACTTAAAAGAACTCGCATTATCCGAAACCAAATACTTTGGATAACCAAACTTGTGAAATAAATTATGAAAAAGGACCTTAATTACACTTGCAGAGGAAGCATCCTTGACGGCTTCGAGGAAGGTAAATTTAGAGAAACCATCAACGACGGTGAATACATAACAATTCCCTTTCTTAGACCGTGGCAATGGGCCCACATGGTCGATAAATATTCTCTCCCAGGGTGCAGATTGAGTTTGAGAGGACAAGAGACCCGGAGGAAGACTGTTTCTGGGCTTCGAAATTTGGCAAATATGACATCGAGTGACCATATCTTTTATTTCCTTCTTGGAATTCAACCACCAGTAATCTTGAGAAATCTTATGTACAGTTTTCATAATTCCCAAATGAGCCCCAGAAGGAATGCAATGAAAGTATTGAAATATCATAGGGCGAAGAGCAGCGGGGACAACGACTTTGCACTTCTTTGACTTAAGAGGCTTGTAACACAATATATCATTCTTTAATTTATAATTGATACCATCCGAAATTAACTGTCTATCTTTCGACATCGAGATTTTATGCAACAATAGTCCCAGAACCGGATCCTTTTTCTGGTGTTCACGAATGTCGATAAAAGAGAGAGGAATCTTATGGAGGAAACAGTTAGTTTCCGAAGAAAGTGGAGGATGAGGAGGAATCACAACTCTTGACAAACAATCGGCTGGTTTATTAACTGTACCCCTGACATGATGTATAGTAAATTTATAAGTGGATAGCTTTAAAACCATCCTGCCAATTTTGCCAAGCTGCTTGGGATGAGAGAACAACCAAGTCAAAGCCCCATTATCGGTATAGAGGTGAAAATGAGCGAACTGGAGATAATCTTTGAATTTTTCGACGGCCCATGAGCACGCCATGCACTCTAACTCGTAGGTCGTTAACCTTTGCTCATGAGGCGACAAAGTTTTACTTGCATAAGCAACAGGAGAGAATTTATCATTCGTTTTATGATTAAGAACAGCGCCCAAAGCTATCTGACTAGCATCGACGAAAAGATGGAATTCTCGATCAAACGATGGCATGGTTAACACCGGAGGATTAGCAAGGGCGGCCTTTAATTTTTGAAAAGAGGAAGAATGCTCCGAGGACCAAATAAAACGAGCACCCTTCTTTTTCAATTGATTCAACGGATAAGAAATTTCAGCGAACTGAGGAATAAATTTAGCATAAAAACCAGCCATACCGAGAAACCTCACTACTTGTTTAATACTGGTGGGCACAGGAAAATTGAGAATTGGACGTACCCTTTCCGAGTCGACAAGCAGTGCTCCATCTCGAATGCAGTGTCCAAGGAATGAAATAGAAGTCTGGCATAATTTAATCTTATCCTCATGAATCGTAAGACCGGCTCTCCTAAGTTGGTGAAGAACGGCCGTCAGATGTTCCTTATGAGAAGACAAATCTTCAGAAAAAATACATAAATCGTCGATATAGGGGTACACACAATTGTATTTCAAATCCCCTAACACAATATCCATCATTCTGGTGAATACTTGGGGTGAATTAACAAAACCAAATGGCAAACGTGTGAATTGGTACAAACCAAAAGGCGTAACAAAAGCGGTCAATTTCTTGGAAGATTCACACAAAGGAATTTGGTGAAAAGCAGAGTGCAAATCAAGTATGGAAAATACTTTAGCCTTGGATAAATACTGAAAAGCATGTTCAACAGACGGAGTTGGGTACGGGTCGATTTTAACCTTTTTATTCAATTTACGATAATCAACCACCAACCGTAATTTATCAGCCTTCTTTGGAATCAAAAAGGCAGGGGAAGCCCATTCCGAGTTGGATGGTTCTATTACTCCTTGCTGAATTAAAGAGTCTAAATGTTCCCGCATTAACTTCGCTTTTGGAGGAGGGAGCGTGTAGGGATGAGAACGTATCGGAGAAGTATCATTTAATTCGATTCGATATTGCATAATGTTGGTCATGCCCATCTTCGAGGTGACAACATCAGAGAACTGAGAAATTATCTCCCGGAAACCCGAAGGTAGAGTCGAATCAAAAGGAGTTTCAACAGAATTCGCTGCCATATTACCAGGACCTGCTTCCGGCCAAAAGACCGGACTACCTTCACCCACAGAGGAACTCGAATGAACAATTTGACAAGACTCTTGTGGACGAGGCAAATTGACGTACGGAAAAGTACACGCGGGCGAAACCGCGAAAGAAAAACAATCGGCTGCAACAATCATTTTGGTCTTTGCCATAAAGTCCCTTCCCAATAACAGCGGCACCGGTAATGAAGACAGGTAAAATTGATGGTACCAAGATAATGAATGAATTTTCACTTTTAATTTTACATACTCGAACAAATTAAGTTTATGCCCTCCGATAGTTTGCAAGTGGATCGCGGAATTAGAACCAGATTTAATATTAATTTTCAGTTTCTTCCCGAACTGGGGATCTAACAGTGAGACGGAGGAACCAGTGTCGACAAGAGCAACCGTTTGAATATGTCCGATACTAACCGGAACAAGCGGCAACGAGTTAAGAGAAGAATCTTCGAAATTTGCCATCGAAATTCGAGGGAGATTTCTGTTGCTCAATCTTCTCCGACGATAACATTCGGTAAACTCATGACCCCTTCGATGACAGAAAGAACACGTAACAGGAGGAGTCTCGCGACGACTAACATTTGAGAAGGCGCGAGAATAATCGGTAGAATCCGCGAGCTGCTTAGAGGAAAATTTAAGCAACGCGGTCAAACCTTCGAGAGTCGTCGGGCGAGATTGAAATATAAAAGTACTTCGCGTTAACGGACTCACACCATTCAAAATGAGCGAAACAAACTCCTCTTCAGAATACGATAATCCAAGCACCGTGATAGCATTACGTATGTTATGGAGAAAGTGAAGTGGCTTTTCGTTCGGAAATTGAAACCTTTTAACCTTGACCGTTATTAATTTCTCGTACTCTCGCGAACTAATCTCCTCCTCCCAAAATTGTCGAGTAATTTGAGCCCAAGACAACCGGTTTTTAATTGCCAACAAGAAGAAATTACGTAAAATCGATGGTACCTTACAAAGTAACAAAGTTAATAAAGAATTTAAAGGAAACAGCTCCAAATCTATTACTTCCGACACAGAGGAAAAGAATGCAAATAAGTTTTCGGAAGTCGCATCTGTCAAAGGAGCGATATCGTGAATTAGCTGCTTACCCAAATCAAAATTAACGTCAGGAGTGCGAGACAAAGATACCGGGGTCTCCCCGCATGCTTCGTCACGTTGACTTGGGCCGGCCGCGGTCTTCGTAGGGACCATTTTCTTAGCGCGATCTTGTGCAGTCGTAATGAATTCCTTTTGATAGGAATTTAGAGGCATTCAAATAACCAATAATTAAACAAGAGATACAAGAAACATCTACAAATTAAGGTGCGACTTAGCAACCACGAGGCAAAAATGAAACATTAGACGAAACTACAAAGAATAACGTCGGTGAGCCCGAAAATTCGCACTCTAACAGAATTCAACACGAAAGTGAAACAACCAACGCTCCGCTACCAATTGTTGCAGTATACCCAATAGAAAGGAAGGCGAACCCACCTTGTCCTCCACCGGTACACGGCATTCGATTATTTTCGTGAAATACCTGTTAGAAAGTCAACAGGGCCAGCGACACAAACGACCAAATGCGAAATAATGAGAAACAATCACTCAGAAAGACCTTTATCAAGGATAATACTCTCAAGCACGATACCACAGAACAATAATACTAAGTAAATGTGAACAAGTGAAAAATAACAGATTATTATACACAAATATAATATGGTTCAGTTTGCACAAATAATAATGATATGAACTTAGCCTTTAGAGAGTGTCCCACGTAAATTCACAAGGAAAGAAAGAAAGTCTGCCGCCACCGGCGTGGATGGGTAATGTTCAGCCACGAACGTTCTCGGGCGAAAATGACCTTCTCAGTGGAGGAGTCCGTGTTTGGAGACGAAGAGGGAAAAACAATGAAGCACAGAAATTCGCAACGAAAGGGGTTCCGCAAATTGGCCAATCACGTTGCTAGAAACTGTCACAGAACTCCGCCGTGTTAATTAGTCCGATCGCCGACAGTATCACTGCACTGGTCAGTATAAAAGTCGTGTTTTCTAACGGCCCTTCTCCGTTCGGCCCTTCTGCCTGAGGCCTTTCTGACTGAGCCATTCTGACAGCAACTTGTAAACGGGCAACTTAAAAATGGGCAACTTACTATGGCCAAATTTCCCTAGAAATTCGTCACATCCACCCCCACTTTTAAATTAATCCTCTGGGTTAATTTGAAATGATACTGCATGATTCACAGTTGAGTGTCACACATTGTTTATTGATCAGGTCGACGAAAATACCAGTTTATAAGACACAGTTCAGTTGCACAATATAGTTTATTGATCATTTCATTCAAATACCAGTTCAGACAGTGTCCTTTTCCTACTGATTCATCTTTGTTTTTGAATTCAAATAACATAATATACACTTGTGTCTCTTTCACTATAAACCATATTAAATCAATTTAAATACTTCTTTAACAAAGACTGTATGCCGCTGAACTGCTAAGTCAAGCAATTGGAATTTTGCGGTCTCCTTTATATTTCAATGAAAACAATGCTTAGATAATTACTTTGCACACCATAAAGTAAGTGAGCATAAAAAAAAACAATCAGAACACCCTATGACAAACTGATAATACGTCAGAAAAATGAAATTACATATTTAAACTAATTTACAGTTATCTGCAGGGGATAGCATTAAATAGCTTTACAAAATAGTTCATCCTGCGAGATACAATGTAAACCATTAAACCCAGTCTGGCAAATCATAAGAAAATGCAAATTTCAAACTCAAAATACGTCTTGGCAGGACAAGAAATTAAATGACACTTCCTGCCGAATAGAGTAAATGAAAAGTTTCACAAAACAAGGCATTTCTTGACATAATTATAACAAAATTGTATGATGATAATATTTACACATGAATAATAATAGTAATGGGTACCCAGTCATATTAATAATTACAGAAACACATATATATATTTATATACAGCTGGTGGAAAACCAGTATTACGCTGAACGCTGGGGCTACGTTCAGAAAGCGAGTCTCCCACAAACCCTTTACAATATCATCGTCAAGGCAGCGCAATGACATAAAAAAAACGGCAAATGCCAAAAAAAATCACAGAGGTTAGCTAAGAGGATTTGAGAGAGAACTCACATGACCCGGACACCCAATTATTGGCATTATTAGGGTGCCGGCAAACTATGCAGAAAACAACATTTCATTTAATTTAGAATTATTTCTAATTTTTATTAAAAAAAATTAGATGGAGATTGCGACGGTAGAGATACCGCCGGGCGATGAGGTACCAACACAACGCCAAAGAATAACCTTTACGTAATCAACGTAATTAATAATACAAATGCGAAAGTGTTTTACCATGAAAAGATCAAAACATTGGTGACGAATAAAGACGGGATTATGGAGAGCGATAATGCTTGAGATGAGACACATGACATATTTTTTCTTGAGACGACCCAGACTTTACGGCCACAGTTACAGGAGTTAGCAGTTTGAGTATTTCAAACGGACCAGTCCACAAAGGCTCTAGTTTAGCAGTCCTTTTCTTTAATTTGGAACTAATAGGGTGATTTTTGCAAAGAACCATCTCGCCAACGTGAAAACTGGGTGTACTGTGTGATTTATTATAAGTATTTGAATATTTTTGATGGGCTCTTTTCAGATTTTTAACTGCATCCCCCCAATATTCCCACATTCTATCTTCAGAAGTAGTATCGTCACGTAGCGAGAGTGGAATATCCCAAATATTATTCAAAGGATGGGGGAGATTTCTTCCAAGGAACAATTTACAAGGCGAAAAACCAGTACCCTCATGAACAGCAGTATTAAACGCAAAGGACAAATCACCAAGCATATCATCCCATACAACATGGTGTTCGTGGGTAAAGGCAGACAAAGCGAAACGTAAATTTCGATGAACTCTTTCCGCTATATTCGGACAGGGGTAATAGGGGGACGTGAAAATTTGCTTAATACCATAGCTGAAGCACATGTTCCTAAATACCTCGGACTTAAAAGAACTCGCATTATCCGAAACTAAATACTTTGGATAACCAAACTTGTGAAATAAATTATGAAAAAGGACCTTAATTACACTTGCAGAGGAAGCATCCTTGACGGCTTCGAGGAAGGTAAATTTAGAGAAACCATCAACGACGGTGAATACATAACAATTCCCTTTCTTAGACCGTGGCAATGGGCCCACATGGTCGATAAATATTCTCTCCCAGGGTGCAGATTGAGTTTGAGAGGACAAGAGACCCGGAGGAAGACTGTTTCTGGGCTTCGAAATTTGGCAAATATGACATCGAGTGACCATATCTTTTATTTCCTTCTTGGAATTCAACCACCAGTAATCTTGAGAAATCTTATGTACAGTTTTCATAATTCCCAAATGAGCCCCAGAAGGAATGCAATGAAAGTATTGAAATATCATAGGGCGAAGAGCAGCGGGGACAACGACTTTGCACTTCTTTGACTTAAGAGGCTTGTAACACAATATATCATTCTTTAATTTATAATTGATACCATCCGAAATTAACTGTCTATCTTTCGACATCGAGATTTTATGCAACAATAGTCCCAGAACCGGATCCTTTTTCTGGTGTTCACGAATGTCGATAAAAGAGAGAGGAATCTTATGGAGGAAACAGTTAGTTTCCGAAGAAAGTGGAGGATGAGGAGGAATCACAACTCTTGACAAACAATCGGCTGGTTTATTAACTGTACCCCTGACATGATGTATAGTAAATTTATAAGTGGATAGCTTTAAAACCATCCTGCCAATTTTGCCAAGCTGCTTGGGATGAGAGAACAACCAAGTCAAAGCCCCATTATCGGTATAGAGGTGAAAATGAGCGAACTGGAGATAATCTTTGAATTTTTCGACGGCCCATGAGCACGCCATGCACTCTAACTCGTAGGTCGTTAACCTTTGCTCATGAGGCGACAAAGTTTTACTTGCATAAGCAACAGGAGAGAATTTATCATTCGTTTTATGATTAAGAACAGCGCCCAAAGCTATCTGACTAGCATCGACGAAAAGATGGAATTCTCGATCAAACGATGGCATGGTTAACACCGGAGGATTAGCAAGGGCGGCCTTTAATTTTTGAAAAGAGGAAGAATGCTCCGAGGACCAAATAAAACGAGCACCCTTCTTTTTCAATTGATTCAACGGATAAGAAATTTCAGCGAACTGAGGAATAAATTTAGCATAAAAACCAGCCATACCGAGAAACCTCACTACTTGTTTAATACTGGTGGGCACAGGAAAATTGAGAATTGGACGTACCCTTTCCGAGTCGACAAGCAGTGCTCCATCTCGAATGCAGTGTCCAAGGAATGAAATAGAAGTCTGGCATAATTTAATCTTATCCTCATGAATCGTAAGACCGGCTCTCCTAAGTTGGTGAAGAACGGCCGTCAGATGTTCCTTATGAGAAGACAAATCTTCAGAAAAAATACATAAATCGTCGATATAGGGGTACACACAATTGTATTTCAAATCCCCTAACACAATATCCATCATTCTGGTGAATACTTGGGGTGAATTAACAAAACCAAATGGCAAACGTGTGAATTGGTACAAACCAAAAGGCGTAACAAAAGCGGTCAATTTCTTGGAAGATTCACACAAAGGAATTTGGTGAAAAGCAGAGTGCAAATCAAGTATGGAAAATACTTTAGCCTTGGATAAATACTGAAAAGCATGTTCAACAGACGGAGTTGGGTACGGGTCGATTTTAACCTTTTTATTCAATTTACGATAATCAACCACCAACCGTAATTTATCAGCCTTCTTTGGAATCAAAAAGGCAGGGGAAGCCCATTCCGAGTTGGATGGTTCTATTACTCCTTGCTGAATTAAAGAGTCTAAATGTTCCCGCATTAACTTCGCTTTTGGAGGAGGGAGCGTGTAGGGATGAGAACGTATCGGAGAAGTATCATTTAATTCGATTCGATATTGCATAATGTTGGTCATGCCCATCTTCGAGGTGACAACATCAGAGAACTGAGAAATTATCTCCCGGAAACCCGAAGGTAGAGTCGAATCAAAAGGAGTTTCAACAGAATTCGCTGCCATATTACCAGGACCTGCTTCCGGCCAAAAGACCGGACTACCTTCACCCACAGAGGAACTCGAATGAACAATTTGACAAGACTCTTGTGGACGAGGCAAATTGACGTACGGAAAAGTACACGCGGGCGAAACCGCGAAAGAAAAACAATCGGCTGCAACAATCATTTTGGTCTTTGCCATAAAGTCCCTTCCCAATAACAGCGGCACCGGTAATGAAGACAGGTAAAATTGATGGTACCAAGATAATGAATGAATTTTCACTTTTAATTTTACATACTCGAACAAATTAAGTTTATGCCCTCCGATAGTTTGCAAGTGGATCGCGGAATTAGAACCAGATTTAATATTAATTTTCAGTTTCTTCCCGAACTGGGGATCTAACAGTGAGACGGAGGAACCAGTGTCGACAAGAGCAACCGTTTGAATATGTCCGATACTAACCGGAACAAGCGGCAACGAGTTAAGAGAAGAATCTTCGAAATTTGCCATCGAAATTCGAGGGAGATTTCTGTTGCTCAATCTTCTCCGACGATAACATTCGGTAAACTCATGACCCCTTCGATGACAGAAAGAACACGTAACAGGAGGAGTCTCGCGACGACTAACATTTGAGAAGGCGCGAGAATAATCGGTAGAATCCGCGAGCTGCTTAGAGGAAAATTTAAGCAACGCGGTCAAACCTTCGAGAGTCGTCGGGCGAGATTGAAATATAAAAGTACTTCGCGTTAACGGACTCACACCATTCAAAATGAGCGAAACAAACTCCTCTTCAGAATACGATAATCCAAGCACCGTGATAGCATTACGTATGTTATGGAGAAAGTGAAGTGGCTTTTCGTTCGGAAATTGAAACCTTTTAACCTTGACCGTTATTAATTTCTCGTACTCTCGCGAACTAATCTCCTCCTCCCAAAATTGTCGAGTAATTTGAGCCCAAGACAACCGGTTTTTAATTGCCAACAAGAAGAAATTACGTAAAATCGATGGTACCTTACAAAGTAACAAAGTTAATAAAGAATTTAAAGGAAACAGCTCCAAATCTATTACTTCCGACACAGAGGAAAAGAATGCAAATAAGTTTTCGGAAGTCGCATCTGTCAAAGGAGCGATATCGTGAATTAGCTGCTTACCCAAATCAAAATTAACGTCAGGAGTGCGAGACAAAGATACCGGGGTCTCCCCGCATGCTTCGTCACGTTGACTTGGGCCGGCCGCGGTCTTCGTAGGGACCATTTTCTTAGCGCGATCTTGTGCAGTCGTAATGAATTCCTTTTGATAGGAATTTAGAGGCATTCAAATAACCAATAATTAAACAAGAGATACAAGAAACATCTACAAATTAAGGTGCGACTTAGCAACCACGAGGCAAAAATGAAACATTAGACGAAACTACAAAGAATAACGTCGGTGAGCCCGAAAATTCGCACTCTAACAGAATTCAACACGAAAGTGAAACAACCAACGCTCCGCTACCAATTGTTGCAGTATACCCAATAGAAAGGAAGGCGAACCCACCTTGTCCTCCACCGGTACACGGCATTCGATTATTTTCGTGAAATACCTGTTAGAAAGTCAACAGGGCCAGCGACACAAACGACCAAATGCGAAATAATGAGAAACAATCACTCAGAAAGACCTTTATCAAGGATAATACTCTCAAGCACGATACCACAGAACAATAATACTAAGTAAATGTGAACAAGTGAAAAATAACAGATTATTATACACAAATATAATATGGTTCAGTTTGCACAAATAATAATGATATGAACTTAGCCTTTAGAGAGTGTCCCACGTAAATTCACAAGGAAAGAAAGAAAGTCTGCCGCCACCGGCGTGGATGGGTAATGTTCAGCCACGAACGTTCTCGGGCGAAAATGACCTTCTCAGTGGAGGAGTCCGTGTTTGGAGACGAAGAGGGAAAAACAATGAAGCACAGAAATTCGCAACGAAAGGGGTTCCGCAAATTGGCCAATCACGTTGCTAGAAACTGTCACAGAACTCCGCCGTGTTAATTAGTCCGATCGCCGACAGTATCACTGCACTGGTCAGTATAAAAGTCGTGTTTTCTAACGGCCCTTCTCCGTTCGGCCCTTCTGCCTGAGGCCTTTCTGACTGAGCCATTCTGACAGCAACTTGTAAACGGGCAACTTAAAAATGGGCAACTTACTATGGCCAAATTTCCCTAGAAATTCGTCACATCCACCCCCACTTTTAAATTAATCCTCTGGGTTAATTTGAAATGATACTGCATGATTCACAGTTGAGTGTCACACATTGTTTATTGATCAGGTCGACGAAAATACCAGTTTATAAGACACAGTTCAGTTGCACAATATAGTTTATTGATCATTTCATTCAAATACCAGTTCAGACAGTGTCCTTTTCCTACTGATTCATCTTTGTTTTTGAATTCAAATAACATAATATACACTTGTGTCTCTTTCACTATAAACCATATTAAATCAATTTAAATACTTCTTTAACAAAGACTGTATGCCGCTGAACTGCTAAGTCAAGCAATTGGAATTTTGCGGTCTCCTTTATATTTCAATGAAAACAATGCTTAGATAATTACTTTGCACACCATAAAGTAAGTGAGCATAAAAAAAAACAATCAGAACACCCTATGACAAACTGATAATACGTCAGAAAAATGAAATTACATATTTAAACTAATTTACAGTTATCTGCAGGGGATAGCATTAAATAGCTTTACAAAATAGTTCATCCTGCGAGATACAATGTAAACCATTAAACCCAGTCTGGCAAATCATAAGAAAATGCAAATTTCAAACTCAAAATACGTCTTGGCAGGACAAGAAATTAAATGACACTTCCTGCCGAATAGAGTAAATGAAAAGTTTCACAAAACAAGGCATTTCTTGACATAATTATAACAAAATTGTATGATGATAATATTTACACATGAATAATAATAGTAATGGGTACCCAGTCATATTAATAATTACAGAAACACATATATATATTTATATACAGCTGGTGGAAAACCAGTATTACGCTGAACGCTGGGGCTACGTTCAGAAAGCGAGTCTCCCACAAACCCTTTACAATATCATCGTCAAGGCAGCGCAATGACATAAAAAAAACGGCAAATGCCAAAAAAAATCACAGAGGTTAGCTAAGAGGATTTGAGAGAGAACTCACATGACCCGGACACCCAATTATTGGCATTATTAGGGTGCCGGCAAACTATGCAGAAAACAACATTTCATTTAATTTAGAATTATTTCTAATTTTTATTAAAAAAAATTAGATGGAGATTGCGACGGTAGAGATACCGCCGGGCGATGAGGTACCAACACAACGCCAAAGAATAACCTTTACGTAATCAACGTAATTAATAATACAAATGCGAAAGTGTTTTACCATGAAAAGATCAAAACATTGGTGACGAATAAAGACGGGATTATGGAGAGCGATAATGCTTGAGATGAGACACATGACATATTTTTTCTTGAGACGACCCAGACTTTACGGCCACAGTTACAGGAGTTAGCAGTTTGAGTATTTCAAACGGACCAGTCCACAAAGGCTCTAGTTTAGCAGTCCTTTTCTTTAATTTGGAACTAATAGGGTGATTTTTGCAAAGAACCATCTCGCCAACGTGAAAACTGGGTGTACTGTGTGATTTATTATAAGTATTTGAATATTTTTGATGGGCTCTTTTCAGATTTTTAACTGCATCCCCCCAATATTCCCACATTCTATCTTCAGAAGTAGTATCGTCACGTAGCGAGAGTGGAATATCCCAAATATTATTCAAAGGATGGGGGAGATTTCTTCCAAGGAACAATTTACAAGGCGAAAAACCAGTACCCTCATGAACAGCAGTATTAAACGCAAAGGACAAATCACCAAGCATATCATCCCATACAACATGGTGTTCGTGGGTAAAGGCAGACAAAGCGAAACGTAAATTTCGATGAACTCTTTCCGCTATATTCGGACAGGGGTAATAGGGGGACGTGAAAATTTGCTTAATACCATAGCTGAAGCACATGTTCCTAAATACCTCGGACTTAAAAGAACTCGCATTATCCGAAACTAAATACTTTGGATAACCAAACTTGTGAAATAAATTATGAAAAAGGACCTTAATTACACTTGCAGAGGAAGCATCCTTGACGGCTTCGAGGAAGGTAAATTTAGAGAAACCATCAACGACGGTGAATACATAACAATTCCCTTTCTTAGACCGTGGCAATGGGCCCACATGGTCGATAAATATTCTCTCCCAGGGTGCAGATTGAGTTTGAGAGGACAAGAGACCCGGAGGAAGACTGTTTCTGGGCTTCGAAATTTGGCAAATATGACATCGAGTGACCATATCTTTTATTTCCTTCTTGGAATTCAACCACCAGTAATCTTGAGAAATCTTATGTACAGTTTTCATAATTCCCAAATGAGCCCCAGAAGGAATGCAATGAAAGTATTGAAATATCATAGGGCGAAGAGCAGCGGGGACAACGACTTTGCACTTCTTTGACTTAAGAGGCTTGTAACACAATATATCATTCTTTAATTTATAATTGATACCATCCGAAATTAACTGTCTATCTTTCGACATCGAGATTTTATGCAACAATAGTCCCAGAACCGGATCCTTTTTCTGGTGTTCACGAATGTCGATAAAAGAGAGAGGAATCTTATGGAGGAAACAGTTAGTTTCCGAAGAAAGTGGAGGATGAGGAGGAATCACAACTCTTGACAAACAATCGGCTGGTTTATTAACTGTACCCCTGACATGATGTATAGTAAATTTATAAGTGGATAGCTTTAAAACCATCCTGCCAATTTTGCCAAGCTGCTTGGGATGAGAGAACAACCAAGTCAAAGCCCCATTATCGGTATAGAGGTGAAAATGAGCGAACTGGAGATAATCTTTGAATTTTTCGACGGCCCATGAGCACGCCATGCACTCTAACTCGTAGGTCGTTAACCTTTGCTCATGAGGCGACAAAGTTTTACTTGCATAAGCAACAGGAGAGAATTTATCATTCGTTTTATGATTAAGAACAGCGCCCAAAGCTATCTGACTAGCATCGACGAAAAGATGGAATTCTCGATCAAACGATGGCATGGTTAACACCGGAGGATTAGCAAGGGCGGCCTTTAATTTTTGAAAAGAGGAAGAATGCTCCGAGGACCAAATAAAACGAGCACCCTTCTTTTTCAATTGATTCAACGGATAAGAAATTTCAGCGAACTGAGGAATAAATTTAGCATAAAAACCAGCCATACCGAGAAACCTCACTACTTGTTTAATACTGGTGGGCACAGGAAAATTGAGAATTGGACGTACCCTTTCCGAGTCGACAAGCAGTGCTCCATCTCGAATGCAGTGTCCAAGGAATGAAATAGAAGTCTGGCATAATTTAATCTTATCCTCATGAATCGTAAGACCGGCTCTCCTAAGTTGGTGAAGAACGGCCGTCAGATGTTCCTTATGAGAAGACAAATCTTCAGAAAAAATACATAAATCGTCGATATAGGGGTACACACAATTGTATTTCAAATCCCCTAACACAATATCCATCATTCTGGTGAATACTTGGGGTGAATTAACAAAACCAAATGGCAAACGTGTGAATTGGTACAAACCAAAAGGCGTAACAAAAGCGGTCAATTTCTTGGAAGATTCACACAAAGGAATTTGGTGAAAAGCAGAGTGCAAATCAAGTATGGAAAATACTTTAGCCTTGGATAAATACTGAAAAGCATGTTCAACAGACGGAGTTGGGTACGGGTCGATTTTAACCTTTTTATTCAATTTACGATAATCAACCACCAACCGTAATTTATCAGCCTTCTTTGGAATCAAAAAGGCAGGGGAAGCCCATTCCGAGTTGGATGGTTCTATTACTCCTTGCTGAATTAAAGAGTCTAAATGTTCCCGCATTAACTTCGCTTTTGGAGGAGGGAGAGTGTAGGGATGAGAACGTATCGGAGAAGTATCATTTAATTCGATTCGATATTGCATAATGTTGGTCATGCCCATCTTCGAGGTGACAACATCAGAGAACTGAGAAATTATCTCCCGGAAACCCGAAGGTAGAGTCGAATCAAAAGGAGTTTCAACAGAATTCGCTGCCATATTACCAGGACCTGCTTCCGGCCAAAAGACCGGACTACCTTCACCCACAGAGGAACTCGAATGAACAATTTGACAAGACTCTTGTGGACGAGGCAAATTGACGTACGGAAAAGTACACGCGGGCGAAACCGCGAAAGAAAAACAATCGGCTGCAACAATCATTTTGGTCTTTGCCATAAAGTCCCTTCCCAATAACAGCGGCACCGGTAATGAAGACAGGTAAAATTGATGGTACCAAGATAATGAATGAATTTTCACTTTTAATTTTACATACTCGAACAAATTAAGTTTATGCCCTCCGATAGTTTGCAAGTGGATCGCGGAATTAGAACCAGATTTAATATTAATTTTCAGTTTCTTCCCGAACTGGGGATCTAACAGTGAGACGGAGGAACCAGTGTCGACAAGAGCAACCGTTTGAATATGTCCGATACTAACCGGAACAAGCGGCAACGAGTTAAGAGAAGAATCTTCGAAATTTGCCATCGAAATTCGAGGGAGATTTCTGTTGCTCAATCTTCTCCGACGATAACATTCGGTAAACTCATGACCCCTTCGATGACAGAAAGAACACGTAACAGGAGGAGTCTCGCGACGACTAACATTTGAGAAAGCGCGAGAATAATCGGTAGAATCCGCGAGCTGCTTAGAGGAAAATTTAAGCAACGCGGTCAAACCTTCGAGAGTCGTCGGGCGAGATTGAAATATAAAAGTACTTCGCGTTAACGGACTCACACCATTCAAAATGAGCGAAACAAACTCCTCTTCAGAATACGATAATCCAAGCACCGTGATAGCATTACGTATGTTATGGAGAAAGTGAAGTGGCTTTTCGTTCGGAAATTGAAACCTTTTAACCTTGACCGTTATTAATTTCTCGTACTCTCGCGAACTAATCTCCTCCTCCCAAAATTGTCGAGTAATTTGAGCCCAAGACAACCGGTTTTTAATTGCCAACAAGAAGAAATTACGTAAAATCGATGGTACCTTACAAAGTAACAAAGTTAATAAAGAATTTAAAGGAAACAGCTCCAAATCTATTACTTCCGACACAGAGGAAAAGAATGCAAATAAGTTTTCGGAAGTCGCATCTGTCAAAGGAGCGATATCGTGAATTAGCTGCTTACCCAAATCAAAATTAACGTCAGGAGTGCGAGACAAAGATACCGGGGTCTCCCCGCATGCTTCGTCACGTTGACTTGGGCCGGCCGCGGTCTTCGTAGGGACCATTTTCTTAGCGCGATCTTGTGCAGTCGTAATGAATTCCTTTTGATAGGAATTTAGAGGCATTCAAATAACCAATAATTAAACAAGAGATACAAGAAACATCTACAAATTAAGGTGCGACTTAGCAACCACGAGGCAAAAATGAAACATTAGACGAAACTACAAAGAATAACGTCGGTGAGCCCGAAAATTCGCACTCTAACAGAATTCAACACGAAAGTGAAACAACCAACGCTCCGCTACCAATTGTTGCAGTATACCCAATAGAAAGGAAGGCGAACCCACCTTGTCCTCCACCGGTACACGGCATTCGATTATTTTCGTGAAATACCTGTTAGAAAGTCAACAGGGCCAGCGACACAAACGACCAAATGCGAAATAATGAGAAACAATCACTCAGAAAGACCTTTATCAAGGATAATACTCTCAAGCACGATACCACAGAACAATAATACTAAGTAAATGTGAACAAGTGAAAAATAACAGATTATTATACACAAATATAATATGGTTCAGTTTGCACAAATAATAATGATATGAACTTAGCCTTTAGAGAGTGTCCCACGTAAATTCACAAGGAAAGAAAGAAAGTCTGCCGCCACCGGCGTGGATGGGTAATGTTCAGCCACGAACGTTCTCGGGCGAAATGACCTTCTCAGTGGAGGAGTCCGTGTTTGGAGACGAAGAGGGAAAAACAATGAAGCACAGAAATTCGCAACGAAAGGGGTTCCGCAAATTGGCCAATCACGTTGCTAGAAACTGTCACAGAACTCCGCCGTGTTAATTAGTCCGATCGCCGACAGTATCACTGCACTGGTCAGTATAAAAGTCGTGTTTTCTAACGGCCCTTCTCCGTTCGGCCCTTCTGCCTGAGGCCTTTCTGACTGAGCCATTCTGACAGCAACTTGTAAACGGGCAACTTAAAAATGGGCAACTTACTATGGCCAAATTTCCCTAGAAATTCGTCACACCACATATACATATAAAGTATGTATAAAATGTGTATACAGTAGAAGGTACATGTATACGGTTTACGTATACATACCAGCTACATTGTGTCTACCAAGCATCTACCAAATGTATACAACATATGCAAATGTCCTCCTACCACATGTATACCGTATACATATACAGTTTACATAACGTATACGTGTGATCAATATTCCATATAGGCTTATAAATATATTGATTTAATAGTAATGAAAGGGAAACTTAGCAGTTTAATTTAAGTTAATGAATTATTACTTTCAATTATATGTTGGCAGAAAATGATGAAGAAAAATATTCAAGGGATGGCAGTACATTACCTCCATATCTGTTCAAATAATATCTTCTAAACTTACTTCAACACTTTCTTATGTAGTTCCTTTATAAACACCTGGCATAATTTTTACATGTATACTTTTCCGGGAAGAAAACTATGCATTGAAAAAGTGAAACCTCAGCCAGAACTGCACCAAATCTATTCTTCAATGACTGGTTCATCTAAACATAGTGACATGCACATTTGAGGCATAAAAGCTCTTTAGTTATCATTCTAAGCTAAACATGGGCTCAGTAAATAATTAAGTCAATGATTAATTTTTCAACATTATTAAAACTTTATTCAGAATCTTCTGAGATCGAGGTTTTGCTTTTACCTCTTCAGTCCTATTTTTAGATAGCCTGAACCACTCCCCCATTGACGGTTATTAAATCTGTGGGTGCATTTTTCATGGCCAGTAACTTGGCCAGCATTTAACCTGAAAAGTAAGACAAATTGGAAATTAGACACTGGTCTTCAAGACATATACAAGTTGTATACACATGCCCTTCTACCACCGGAAGGTCTAAGTCCATAGGGAAGGTTTTGTATCATTATCTAATAAATTCAGTAATGATATTCATGAATATTTCCCTTTTCAAAACTTTTTCAGAAACTGAAAGATTAAAGACATTGATGGAGAAGATAAACCAAGTAAAAAATTGGTAACAGAGGCAATAGCACTATATGAAAACCAAATATGTAGGCATAAAACAGGAAAAGTAATGATATATCTTTTAATTAAAGGCATTTTTAAATATTAATTTAAATTAAACTATAGACAAAATTTAATAACATAGGTGAAGAAGTTATGCTAAGTATATGAGAAACAATACCATGTCCTAAACCCATATCATATCCCCTAACACATTAAAAGGGTACAAAACACTCCCAAAACTATCCAAAATTTTTTTATGGTTTTGGGAGTGTTTTGTACCCTTTTAATTTACTGTTGTACCCATCAGTGGCCTTTATCCAATTATCATATCCCCTTATGTTGCCTCTCACGATTTCCTTCATCCCAATTTCTGTTACTGAAACACTCCCTGCCACACACCTCTGTGGTGGCTCACAGTTTTATATAGATTTAAATGTCTCAAATCAAACACTCCATTTCTCATTTACCTCCTTCAAAATGATCTCCATGTATTTGCAATAATTTTAAAAAATTTGGAGTATTACAATCTAGATTGCTAGTTGGCTTGTTCAAGATGTTTGGATAATTATTTAAAATTAACTTTAAACTTTTCAAAATACCAATGTGACTGTACGTCCCACCCTCTACTTCACGGACTGAACTAAGTTTGGCGGTGGCCCTAAACCTTCGACGATGCCTTGCTGATACCTCTTTAATCCGCTCGTGGCATTTCTATTTACCCACAAACTTAAGATTTAAATTTTACGTACTACACCTTCTATTCCCGACTATGTAGCAAGTAACTCTTAGGAATTCCTTGAGCAACTTCTAAACTAAGATGAAATAAGAATAAGGCAGTGGTTTACGGACAATCAGTGAATTACAAACAAAGCTGTTACAAATGTATAAAATCTGCAAGTGATTGAAACTAAATCAATTATTAGCTATGAAAACTCATTTTATGATAATAGCAAACATCGTGGTTATAGCTAGGTAATCACTTACCGTGAAACAGACAGGAGAGAATATTTCTTTCTTCAGATACAGCAGCAAATGCACTATCAACGTGTTATCAACAATAAGGCAGTGGTTTACGGACAATCAGTGAATTACAAATAAAGCCGTTACAAACGTATAAAATCTGCAAGTGATAGAAACAAAATCAAATATTATTAAGGAAAACTCACTTCATGATAATAGCAAACCTTGTGGTTATAACTAGGCATTCACTTACCGTGAAACAGACACGAGAGAATATTTCTTTCTTCAGATACAGCAGCAAATGCACTACCAACGCGTTATTAACCGCAATACATCAGAGTAAAAGAGCGAAATCACAGCGCTCTGTTTACCCTCTTATTGTTAGTTGTCGGGCGTTTTTTGAATTCCCAGCCCAATGGCTTCTAATTCAACTTTAACAATATTTCTCTGTCTTACTTAATTCATAGAGCGAAATAAGCGGTCATGAGTGTTTATAATAGCCACTTCCGCAATAATACTCTGCCACCTAGTGTTCGCTTATGGATATACTACCACTAAAGCGGTAAAGCAAATTCTACTATGCAGATACAGTATACCTGGTTTAAATTCTACGATGCATATACGGTATACGTTAACTGTTTGCACTATGATTTGGATATACAGTATATGCAAGGTAGATGTATACAGAGAGTATACAGTAGAAATGTATACAGTAGAAGCAACGTTGACTCCGTGTATACATATACAGTTTTCTCTGTGCTGTCTGGGATGTGATTTGCCAAACTCATTTTCAAAATGTGTTGGTCAGTCTGACAGGACAAACTGCTGAAGTAAGTCCTCATGATATTTAAGTGATTATTACTGTGTATCATTTTCTGCAAATGTTGTAAGATAATTCAAATAAACCTTTTTCATTTTTGCATAAACATGTTTCTTCATTTCTCCTTAAAGTAGCCCATTATGATGGAGCAGATTACTTGAACTTGGCATCCTTTGGTCTCAAAACTCTCTGTGTACATAGTGAGGCTCCCTTTTTAATTTTCTTTGATATTTTTGGAAATTATCCCTTATTGTCCATAATAAAAATTCCTGCCGTTCCTGTGATGGAGTTTCACCAAGTGAGGTCTTCAGTCTGGACACAATAATCAATTGATTAATAAGGACAAGTTGAAAGATTACCGCAAATGGAAGAATAAAGGTCTTTAAATTACTGTTTTGTTTAATAATATTGTGGAATATTTTCCTTTTATATATGTAAATGTAACTCTAACTTGGCATGGTTTTACTATTTTCTCTATGAAAATTTTAGGCTTGACTTTTCATGCATAACTCAAGTTAATGTATGTCTTTTTATTCATAATATAACTTTTCCTTTCAAATTCCATTTCTATGAATGAATTAATTAATGTGTCAAAGATATATCAACTTGTTATTATCTTAGGAAGGTAGATTTTGGAGCAAGGAACTTAGGAGGAACTATTTGCTGCAGTGCTAAGAGTTACATTTTTTTCAATTGCCGTAATATACTAGTATAGAATGTTCGATGGTGGAGAAATTACCAGAAGAAGTATAAAGACTTTCACTTATTGAGCTAAATTTTCCATAAGGTTAACTTCTTGTGTGTTTATCAGCTTGAATTGTGAAAGCACTGGCGATTAAATCGCATTCCAGCCATAAGAAATATACAGAAAGAAAGGTGTAAAAATAGGAAATCTGGAATAAAAGGTAAAAGAAAGGAAAGCAACAATTACATGGTTGTTCTTGAACTTAAATGAATAGAAAGAAAACTAGGCAAAATGATTGAAAATATTGCAAAAATAGACAAAATAGTTGGATTTAAGATGAGTCTAAAATAAATTCCAGCCAAAGTAATTTGGAAAGCTATTCGGTCTTTCCAGCAATTAAATGTTTTAATGGATTGGGCATTGCAAATTTAAAATTGCTGCAATTCTGCCTTTAGTATATTTTCCTCAACCTCTCCCTCATATGCATGTATAAAAGATTCAATGCTATGGTTTCGGCAAAAATTAAAGCAGAGAGTTCACAATTCTCACATATTTTATGGAATAATGACAGATTGAAAAAGCAGTATCTTAGAACACATAATATAAATTGCTCTGTATCTGCTTGGATTGATGCAATGTAAGGCTATCCCTTACTAATTCCTCATTTAGTTGATTACTAATAACATTAATTTAGGTCATCAAATTAAACATTATTTATGTGATAGCTAATTGAAATATATATTCTACTGAGGTGAAAGAGACTAAAATCACAAAGTTTAATTTTTTAAATTGCTTATATCTTAAATTCTATCACTGTTAATATATACATGTGAATTCTATGATTTTTTTCTATATGGGATGCAGAAAGTATGCTTTCAATTTTCTGAAGGTAGTAAAATATTCTTCAATAATAAGATTGTGATGAGCAACCTAATGCAATTCATCTCTTATTTCTCACCTCTCTGCACACCAAATCACTTTCTCAAATTTCAAAACTTAGGTTGTAGAAACTATTGGCTAGAATCCGAAAGAGTGATTTTCTGTTGCACGTAATGACTGAAAAATTGTACTTTTTTGTTTTTTACAGACAGATGTTGCCCTGTCCAATATGGCGATTTCTGCATCTTACCTCCAAAGAAGAGAAGAATTCATGGATTATAAACTTTTGTTGAACATTTATATTAAATGTTATGTAGTTTATATTAATTCAAATACTTTGTTTATTATTACATTGAAAATTAGAGTTTTACATTTTTTGTACAACAGTTATATTTTTCTCTTTTATTTCTCCTCTCCTTGGTTCTTAGATATAGTAATTGTATTTCTGTTTACATTATAATATTTATCACAAGGAGGTTAAAGCACCTGCAAAAGGCAGGAAATGGGAGTCAACTTAATTTAGTACAAAGATTTTGCTAATTTAGTTCAATCAGGGTCCAGTTATCTCCATCGTAGTATTCCTTGTAACATCATGATCCTATGGTCTGCATGCACAGAGCACAGGATACTGAGAGTTTTCCAATAGCCAGCCTTCTATTCAAAAGTTTATCAAAGGCCCTGGTTAGAGTAGACTTCGCCAAGTTCATACTGGTTGGTTTTATTGTTATTCGTCTCTTTGAAAAGGGATAAGAATGGATGTGTGTTAGCAAAATTTCCTTTTTTAGTTCATGTACTACCCTATTTAGTCAAGCATTTATTAAATCTTTTCAACAAAACTATGTTCTACGTAAATTGTCATTAAGTTCCATAAATTCAAACATCACCTGTTCTCCTAAACAAGTAAGAGCTATGCAAATTTCATGCTTGCTGTGGTAATCTTTCTTCGTCAGCTGTGTAATTGTTTTAGGTACACAATGTAATAAAAGAAGCCCCTTTTTAATAGTAATTGTAACATTATGTAACATTGCTGAATTTTTGCGCCCGGCGCTTTCTCTTTTTGTCCCCCTTGAGGAGGAGAGGGAGAGCGGACGGCGGTGTCAGGAAGGAGGATAATTCCGAAGTGTCAGGATGAAGTCGTGAGCCGGGAGTCGAGGTGGAGACTTCAGAAGGTTTCAAGTCGATTGCGAGCTGTCACCCTCTCCTCACAAGTCTTATTTGTGTTGTCTTTTTTTTTGTTCTCTTCTGGGTGTGGTATAGAAGCCCATTGTGTTAATTTTGTTATTCCCGCACTGGCTCCCATTATATAATTAGTCTTCTGTTTAGCATATTTTTTTTTGTCACCCACAACCACGTCATTGTCATTATTATTGATTTGGGTTGTATTTAAAACCATAAAATTAATGCAAATAATAATAGAAAGTTATCTTTACATATACATAAAAATAATCCAAATATGATAATAAATTCCTCTCTTATGGAATATTAACTTAATATGTAAATAATGATCACTAAGATAGACGTTTCCATGCCTTCGCAATGCACACACTACGCTAAATCACTTTTTGAAGATTCAAATTGCCCGCCTACTAATAATGCACCGTGGGAAAAAAGTTAGGAACGCTCCTAAAAATTACGATTTTTGATGGCCTATTATATAATAGGCCATCAAAAATCTTCCAAAGATTTTCCACGAAACTTTGGAATTTCGTTTCTTTCCATTTTTTAGTTTACTTTTAACCTCTTCAAAAGTCTCTGCTCACATTTTCTGGACCATTTTGTTCATATTTCCTCAGGGATAAATGCGATTGTTTTTGGCTTGCGGGGTTATCTGTGGATTTAGAGCTTGGAAAAGGTTAGAGATGCATTCTTAGAATCGCTGAAGCCCATGATTCCGTTTTATTGAGAACAGTTTTCGCCGTAAAATAATAAATTAGGTCTAAGCTTTCTCATCTTAGGTCCTGAGGAGATATTCGTCTAGTTTTCCTGGAGCTTTGGCAAATTCTCCATCAAAAGGCTCCCACGCATTTGTAAACTCCTCATCACCATCTTCCTCTCCTTTGTCATCTCCATTCTCAAAATCTCCAGATCCCAAATTAAATTTTTGATCCTGTAGATAATAAAAAAACAAGGTAATGAAATACAGTAGAAGTCCGTTATAATTAACCGTACTCGTTAACGAGTACGGCATATAACGAAAGTTGCGTTATAGCGAGTGATTTATTGGCCGTTGTCCGTCTCACTGCAAAAAAGACAGGGTGTTACGTCCATTGCAACGTGTCCAACGAGTCGACTGCTTCAAAACGAGTGCAATTTCGACTAAGTTTTCTGTATGAAGTTTACTCGAATTTCACTAAATTTACTCGAATTTTAAGCAAATTTTGTCCAAAAATCCCAAAATTTTGAACAAAATCAAGTTTTCTCAAATTTTTAGAGAACTACTTGAAAATTATTCTTTTTACAATTTATGGAAGCATCTGATCGAATGCTTCGAAACGAGTCCATATTCCACTAGGTTTACTCGAAATTTTTGTCCAAAATACTGAAAATGTTTTTCAAAATGCCTAGTTTTTGCATGTATTTTCTAAACCATTCGAAAAATTAAATTTTTTGACATTTCATGGATGGATTTAGTCAAAATGTGGTCCGTGTGTTCCAGCCCTTAAGCAAATTATGGCTAAAAAAAACTGAAAATTTTGTGCGAAATGCTGAGTTTTTGGGAATTTTTTCCAAAACGAAATTCTTTTTCAAATCATGGTAGGATCTCGTCAAATACCTGCAAACGAGTCCAAATTTGAATAGATTTACTCGAATTTTAAGTAAGTTATGCTAGAAAAACCTATCATTTTGTGCAAAATACAAAGTTTTTGCACATTTTTTGCGTAATCTGTTCGATAAAATGATTTTTTTTTAATTCCGTGGAAAAATCTCGTTTATTACCTTACAACGAGTCCAAATTCCACTTGTTCACTCGAATTTTATGAATGTTATGCCCAAAAAACTGAAAATATTTCGCAAAATTCACAGTTTTCGAAATTTTGTCCAAAACTGCTGTGAAAAATGAAAATTCCTTCAATTCATGGAACTAGTGGATATGGGCCAACATCTTACCAAAGTCAGCTAAGCTAAACTAAAGTACATGATGCTGCCCATGTAGAGTAATACTCTACAACATGAAGTGTAAAATCGTTCAGCTTTAAAACAATTTAATTAAACAATGTTTAGTTTTTACCCAAATTTACTGTTTCACATCACACCAATGGAAAATGTTGGATTTATTTATGGTGTACCACTATTTATCTTTTCAATGTTTTCTTATTTTCATTGGAAACAAAGTTACATATTCTATGATTCTATGAAAAGTTCCCATATTTTTGATTTCAATGAATTCTCATATCAAAAATATGTATGTACAGCTAACAGCATAAAAAAGTTACCACCTAAGATGCAACCAGCATAACTCGAGAAGGGTGAGTCTTTCAGATTCTCTGTTTTGAGCACGCTTTTCGTCTTCCTCTTTATGCCTGGCACGTTTTAAAGGCTTTTGTGATGATATATATCTTGTAAATACTCGCTAAAAGTAATTGCTTTTGCTGCGGTAGAAGCAGTATTGTATTATGAAAGAATTAAATTCGTATTTCGTTAAATCGGCTCGAATCTCAAGCGTAATTCGCTCTTCTTCATAAAATATTGGACATAAATTACTTTGGCTGCTCATATTTCTTCCTAACATAATATTTTCCATCAATGCAGATTTAGAATGAAATTGGTTATTTCAGTTAATGCTCTACATGCCCGCAGGATGATCGTTTTCGTATAGATTATGCTTAATTATGATACAATAATTAAGAGAGTATGAACTACTGTAAATTAGGTCAACGGAAGTGGGAAAAATTAGAAAAAAAACGTATATCATAAATATAATAATGGTGTTGCAGATTTATGAAAGATAGTTAAGTAATAAATACATTTAAATTAACTATCCGCAAGCCTCCATAAGGCTTATTGCAGAGAATGTGAAACACTCAACTATCTAAATAATTTACATAATTACGCACCTTATACTAAACGTAAGATGATAGCAATATATACCTCCTCCTCGCTATTATCTCGCGATAATCTTTTTACCATCTGGCTGTGAAAATAACCATCGTTGAGAATAGGGATCATGTCGTCGCGTATTTCGTCATGTAAATCACAGCTAAGGAATATCTCTAATAATTATTGTCTTTACAGAGTTATACTCTTAAAAAATACCCAGCGAAGGGCTCCGATCATTTTGGACTCACTGCTATCTAACCTGTAGTCTCTTAGCAAACCGCTTTATATTTTACGCGTGAAAATATCTTTTGGGTAATGAAATCAGAAGGACTAGTCGTGCAGAGTCGAGCAAAGCGCAAAAAGAATTGAATAATATACTTGTAAATATTTAATTCCTTTATTTAAACCTTCTCCGTCAAAAATTTTAAAATGCTAAAACGATTAAGAGTTTCAACAAGTGGCAAGTCCACATTTTGGTGCTACGTCTGCTTTTAATGTTTTTGTCTACATAACGGTTAATCGGTACCATGCATATCTTCCTTCTCAAGAAAACAAAGGGAGCTTCTCCGTGGGGGTGAAAGAGGAAAGAGAAAGGGTCTTCAATAGAGCGGTCACAGGTTACTTCCGTCTTCGGTTCCTCTGATATTTGAGGCATCTTTTGAGGGTTTTGTATGAGAGGGAGAATCGCTTGAAAATGCCATTCTTCGTTGTGGATGGCGATTTAAGGAAAAGTTCGTCGATGAAGGAATATGAATGGGTTACTTCATGGAGACGATGATAGGAAAATGAACAATGGGGATACGGAAAATTTTATGCTTACTAAGAAAAGAATATTGATTCTCTTCAACTATAAGGCATACATTTAAAAAATATGAAGATAATGTGGTAAACAGGCTTAGAAGTGATGTGCACAGATACTGGGATGTTGGCTATTCATAAGATTGAGAAAACGATTTAAGCCATTTCAAGACAAAGTAATGCAGGTTAGAGGGTGACCGGAAAAATATGTTTTCAATGCTTCAGCCAGAGGGAATGTAAATCAGATCAACGATTCGAAAAAGTTCCGATTTTTGTGGCAGTTTGCAAGTTCCATTTTCATTACATACTGAATTTGGTTTTATGTGAACTTCTAAAACGTTCATTTGCATCCAAAATTCATAAACCATTAACAATAGACCTATCACAGTCGAAATTATTTATTATCAATGTAAATTTATTTTGCTTCGAAAATTATTGGCATAGGGTAGGATATAATAATTTTGGTTTATATGAATATGCATACAATGTGCATACATTCATGCATACAAATAGAGCTTCCGCCAGTTGATCCCACACAAATGTCGAGCAATTCACACATTTAAATTTCTGCACCTTCAACATATCGTAAATGTCATCCTTATCTTTAAACCAAGAAGTTTTAAGGAAGAATAGGTGAGGCATGGAAACCAGCATTAAGATTCAGCAGTAATAGATTCTTCTGACATATTTCCCAAGAAAGGAAGCTTTAACCATCTTATTTAAGAGTGATTATGGATAATAAGTACGAGATGTCAGTATTTCTAGTGCTTTATTCGATAATGGCTGATGGACTAAACTGGCCTCTCATTAAAAAAAGGAAGGGGAAAATACGAAGCCTAAATTTTAATTATTAAACGGCTGTTACCGATGTAAGGGCAACTCAAATTGATTACACCTGGTTTAGCAGTTTTCCTAAATGTAATTTCCGTGAAAGTATAGTCATAGCTCAACGACTATAAGGAATGGTGGAAATAACTAAGGAAAAAGATTCACAATTTCTTATATAACACTGTTTCACAAAGTAACGGCTTCTTCAATCAATTGGAATTAAAGGAAATTACTCAGAGAACTAGGACCAAAGAAAGCTGCATCCATTGCGAAGGAAATTGATTCCAATCATTGGGAGGGGGTAATCTGAATGTCATTGACATTTTTGGCAGGCAGACATTTAGAACTAGTTCCCCTTTAATGGATAAAAAAAGTTTAACTGAATATTGTGACCGGGTGTAATCGTTAAAATTACCTAATTTACGCGTGTAATTTTATCATTGAGATTCTTTAAGGGATCTGAGAAGAGCCCTCAAACGCTGTGGACGGTCTCAAAATTACTTTCTCAATATTTACATTCATCTTTTCAGGCTTTTTTCGCTATTTCTTCTAACCAATGATTTTCAAAAACCTTCGAGATACCCTTAGATATCAATCAACATCAAAACGGAAAAAAATAAGAGATAGCTTTTTGCGTAAACTAGCTTTCCTTTGGTTCTGTTTCATTACTATCATTGAATGTGCTAGTAAGCGTCAAAACTAATTGTGTAAATTTTCTACGGTGTTGTTATAAGGATAATTTAATTTTACAAAGTCATGGAATATACAGTCTATAGGAGTCATGAGAGTAACGGGATATAGTAATCTAGAAAAAAATGTCCTTCTTTAAATCAATCGAATGAGTTTTAACTTTGAGGTACTCCATATATAACTAAACATAAGGAAATAAACAACTTTGTCAAAGTTACACGACTTTTTGTGTGGAAGTTGTGGAACTTTTTTTTCCTTGTGCTTATTCCTTAGTTATATCTCTTGATAATAGAACGCTTTTCAATTGGGAAAGTTAAACGAAAGGTTTGTAAAAGCAATCACATTATAGTAATCCACCGAGTTATGCACATATCTTATATATAAAAATTCAGCCTGCGTGTGTTTGTGGCCGCAAAACTCGAAGACCACTCGGTCGATTGACTTGAAATTTTTACAGAACATCATTGCATTCATATATATATATATATATAAATATATATACGAAATATAAAATACGAAAGTGTTTCTATAGTAAAAAATGGTGACACTTCGTCCTTGCTTCGATCCCAGACGAGTCAAAGCATTTCCGTAAGAAATGCACGTTAAGTTCATTTTTATCGCAGCAGGCTTCATTTCTTTTGCAAATTAAATTAAAAAGAATGGTCACACGACATTGAGACAAGAACAAATAGCAGAGAAAATGAATACAAAACCTTATTCTGGTCGTGTATTATTGTTTTCGAATTGAATTTTCGAGATTTTACACGAAAATCTTTGTAAATTTTTTAAGTATAAACAGCCGGTCCCCCTGACGAAAAATGCCATTGTTGAATCCTAGATACTGTGTTTTGGCCTATTTGAAATCAAGAAGAACAGAAAAGTTGCTGGTTTTGTTCACATTGATGAGCATAATCAATCGTTGGAAGTGATTTAAATGATCAATTTTCGAAAAACGAAATGTGAGTTAATTTGATGCCGAATGTTGTATTCAGTTAAATTCATTTGTATTGTTTTGGAAATGATTTAATAATCTGTTATCGAAAAGCAAAGTGAGAGTTACTTTGATTGCAGCATTCAATTCGATTAATTTCTTTAGTTATTTTCCAGTTGATCGTAGTCAAATACAACAGTACGCGTTAACACATCAAATGCTGAGGCAGATAATGGATAGTAGTAAATGAATTTATATAAATAACGAAAATTCTCCATCCAAACGCGAGAGCCGAGCTAGCGTAACGGACCATGTCCTCCATCTTTCTTTTCTCTCCCTCTCTTCTCGAGAGAAAGGCTCGCCGGCCCGAAATTTGGACTTAGTTTTTCTTGGTGGGTCAGGGGTGGTAACTTTTTTTTGCTGTTAGCTGTACCTTTTAGAATCTTACCAAATAACTAAACACTGCAGTTCTATTACTTCTGCTACAGCACAATTAGTTTGGAGATGCCTCTGTTGTAGTATAGAGTATATTGAATGAAGAGCTGCTAGTGAGCAAGTTTCTGTTTTGTAATTAGAAATGAGTCTTCAACCAGCTAGGATTTCAGAAGAAAAGACTTGTGAAAATTACAGGGGCAAGCTCTAGACTTCAGTGCATAAATTTCAGAAACACACTAAATTACCCAAGTTTGTTGATGGTAGTTGTAAATGGTCAAAATTTGGAAAAATATTCACCAATTAATATATTACAACAAACAAAATTTATTACCTATCATAAAGTTATAATCTGTGATTTATAAATTCAGATTTCCTCTTGTCCTATGCATCTCTATTTCCTACAGGGTAGGAAAAGTCTTCCACCATCACAATTGTCTGATCTGATTTTCAGATGATTCAGAATATTCAACATTAAGCACTGAAATAGTTGATGAATAAAAAAATAATCTGGTTGTGAAGTTAGGTATATATTGATCAACACCAGATAGTACTGATTTCTTTACAAATAATAATAATCCAACTGAAAAGCAAATTCATTTCAATGTATAACGTTGAAAAGATACATATTTAGGATTCTAAATTAATGCTTATCTTCGCTTAATTTAAAAATAAAAATATGATCTCCTAAATTACTAGCTCAAAGCAATTTAAGATGTGGAATGTTCATTGTAATTCCGATAAACATTCTCATACTTCCATATTACAATCTATGATCCATATATAAACTTAAAATGCTGCATTAGCACCTTCAAAGAGTAGTCCCAGAAAACAAAACCCTCAACTTTTATGCTCCAGTGTCAACAGGAGACATTATTCAAAGGGCAATTAATCAAAAGAAATAAATTAGAAGGTGAGTCTAGATTGCTGGTAGCATAGATATTGTCGAATAGACTTCAAGATGACAAATAACCCCAAGATATGGTTTACGAGCAATTATTTTTCAGAAAATGGCATCAAAATTATACAATAACGTCATAATTGGAGCAACTGATACATCCACAACTTTAACCACCAGCATGAACAACTAGCTGATATTTCAGTGTACAGAGCTCATCAACCAGACGGTGGATAAAATCAGCTATGTGACACAGTTCTATGGGCTCAAGACCAGAAAATCCCAGAGCCACAGTTTTTTCTATAAGAATGCACTGCCCCAATTTCCATAAAAATGTTTGATGCACTTCCTACGAAAGTATATAATCCTGACTGAAGATATCATTAGAGGATCATTGTAAGAGCATCTCATCCCAATCGTTTTCTTAGTCCGACACCAAACAACTATTACTTTTGCTATAACTTTTATTAATTTTTTCATATGAAATGCATTGGAAGCATAAAAGCATTAGTGACACCAAACAACTATTACTTTTGCTATAACTTTTATTAATTTTTTCATATGAAATGCATTGGAAGCATAAAAGCATTAGTGACACCAAACAACTATTACTTTTGCTATAACTTTTATTAATTTTTTCATATGAAAAGAATTGGAAGCATAAAACTGTAAAGCATAAAAAATCAGAGTTTTCATAAAATGGGAAGATTGAAGCACATTTCAGTTGGTACTTGAAAGCATTCAAGGGCCTGAGGCACTACAGCAAGAACTTATGAAATCCAAACAAACTACAACTATGATAAAAACAACCATTATTTCCTAAAAGCTCTTCAAAAGATTCACAGATCATCATCAATCCTTTCATAAAAATTTATGCAAGTTTTTTAAGTATAACCTTTACTCCCAGATGCAAATGATGAGGTGAAAGTTATAAGGAGAAAATATTTGAAACTGCGTTCAAAAGACAAAGTCCAGTAAAGAAACCATGGGTCCTACTACGGAGAAGTTCCTCAAAAAACAATAGAACTTGACTTAAATTTCCATCACTGGAAAAAATGTTTGTGAATATAGCCATGCTATTCAGGAAACAATTTATTTGCTTAATTCATTACTATTGTGTTCACATTTCTCTCAGTATTTTTTAAGATACTGAGAGAAATGTGAACACAATAGTAAAAGATAGGGTAGGCTTCCCCAGTGAATAGATTACTGCAGGAAAGATTCTCAAGAAATAGTAGATACGTAGCCCAAAGGCAAAATGCCCTAACCTGAAGACAATTGTGAAGCTTTTCTTAAAACTCAATGGCTTCTAGAACTCATGAGATACTTCTCTTCTAAATTGCCGTGCAATACATCACACAGCTGATCTAGATAAAGAAGGAGGTGCTGTAAACGGAGAAGAGTAAAATTGTTTGATTGAAAAAATAAAACGAAGACAGAAGAAATGGATGAGTCAGGTATTGAGAGATGGTTTGCCATAAAGTATTCTAAGATAGGGTGTTAACCAAATAATATTCATTAGGATATGCAACATATTTCATGTTTGTTTCAGGAATACAGTCATCCCTGATCATACAAAAATATTATGATTCACCTTGTCTGTGACAGATAAGGAAAGCAAGCCAAATACAATATTCATGGAGAATGTAATATGTTTAAAGTATGTTTTTGGTTATATAGCGGGCTTTACTAATGAAAAAGAGACAAATATGCAAGATATTTTTCTTATTTTATTAAATTGTACATGAATAGAAGTAAAAGAAATGCATGAGAATCTGAAAAGTAATATATTGTGAAAAAAGATGTGCAGACACAAGTATGCAGAATTAATGTCAATGCTGCTTTGATAAAAATCATAAAATGAGTGCCAAATATTGTTCTATTTTAAGATACAATGAAAGTGAGAATAGCAACAGCCAAAACTATAGCTCTTAATTTTTAGTAAATATTAAAATTTTTAAGTAAATAAATATTTCAACATTATAAATGGTCCTATCTTGAAAAAAGTATCGTCAATCCGAGGTAATAACAGTTGATACACGCTAAATCCATGTGTAACAAGAACAATAAGGTACAGGTTAATTACAGTCAATACGAGGTAATAAGAGTTGATGCACGCTAAACCCATGTGAAACGAGTACAAAAAGGTGTAGGTTCATTACAGTCAATAAGAGGTAATTACAGCTTACGCATGATGGAACCATATCAAACGAGGTAATACGATAACAGGGAAATTCCCTGTTCATTTCCTTGTTAACAACTTGTTTTTGAGCCACATTACCATGGAAGAAGAAGGATACCTCGAACTTACTGTGTCCATCATAGAGTCTCTTAGATATTTCTAGAATTCATAAATAAAGAGCAGCCAGTATAAGTAACGTGTCTACATTCTACTTAGATAATAAAATATGAGAAAAGTGTATCAAGTAATAATTTTTCGCTAGAAATAAATCCAAACTTTGTAAATTCTTGGAGGTGTAAGGGCAATTAGATAATACAGTCATCTGCTATTTCACAATTACATAAACTAGGTGATTAAAAAATTCTCATCAATATAGAAAAACGTAAGTCAGTTATGTACGAAAACTATATGGAAAATTCAAAGGAAAGTAATGAATCAACATTGAATAATCACCAAAATTTAAAGTCGAAACTTGAACCCAATACCTTGATCTTGCCACAAAATTCATAGTGCAGTCATTTGTCAAATGAACAAATGAAACACAAATATCCGTTCGTCGCCGTTTGAAAATGGCCACTTCCACCGATGGCTCTGCTCAACTACAAATTCGATTTATCAGTAAGCAAGAACGGTAATAATATTTCTTTCTGAGGCTTTTTAGTGAAGTGTTAATTATATATATTTGGTTCTAATTCAATTTATGGTAAGGTGGATAAAATAAGTTGTCCTACCGAGCACATGTATTTGGTATACTCACAGAACAAAATACTTTTTTTTGCAGCTACGCCGTCCCTGACATTCCATTTTCGGTTCCATGTAACATAACTTGTAAAGACATAAATGTATTGATCAACGAATTACTCAAAGGTACTTGTGTTTCACATTGTGTGTGTTATTATGTCAATGAAAAGATAATCATAATTGCTTTCCATAAAACGATCAGAAAATAGGAATGAAGATGATTATAAGGATGTGGAGTTTGACTTTTTGGTGTGCAATGAATTTCTACGCGTGCCATTGTCCGAGCACTTGGCAGAAAGGGATGTATCGAGTGAGACTGTAGTGGATGTTGAATACGTTGAAAGACATCCTCCTCCAGAGCCACATGACTGTCTGTTGCATGATGACTGGGTGTCTGCGGTTGAAGCTCGTGAAAACTGGTAAGGGAGATATAGAATTTCTCCCAAACGGTCCTCATCGAGAATTTTACCATTATTTTCATGAATTCAACTTGTTTCATTTATAGGATATTATCAGGATGTTACGACAGCACGGTTCATCTTTGGACGTCCAAAGGAAAACATTGCCTTACTATGACCGGACATACTGGAGCTGTAAAAGGTGTTACGTGGGTTACAATAAATCCAGGATTGGCTGTGTTTGCTAGGTGAGAATGGACAGCTGAGTTAGTAGAATATATTGTTTAACTAATGGATCAGGGTTTCATCGATATTATTTTGATCATCCGCTAACAGTGCTTCGCAAGACCAAACAGCTATGTTATGGGAGTGGAACATGGAACAAAATTCAGTAAAATGCATAGCAGTGCTGAAAGGTCATGATAGAAGTCTTGAATGTGTTGCTGCAAATCCTTATGGTGAAGAATCTCTCATATCCACGGGTGGTTGGGATACAAACGTTAAAATTTGGTCTTCTGGTAAGTACATGCATATCGAAGGAAAGGCTGGGAAACTTTATTTGGATTTATGATGAGAAAAATTGTGTTTTTGATGTTATCCTTTTATAATAACATTCTGAAAGTGTGCATTAGTCATTTTTTGGTAGAGTGCTATTTATATCCATTAAATCTTGTGAAGTAAATGTTTTCATTTTGAAGTTTAATATTATCCTTTCTTGTTAAGGTATGAACTAATGGTTTAAGATACTCCCTCTCAGTAAGAGCAATTTTCAAAGTGCAGTACGGTTTACAATTTTAATTTTTTATTATCCCCATTTATATTCTCATTATTTGGTAATTTTCACACAATTTACATTTTTGCAGCCTTGGACGATGACGAAGAAGAAAAAGATGACCATTTAGCAGCTAAAAAAATTAAATTAGGACAATCAAAATTCAGGGTAAATGTCACATTTTCCAAATTAAGTAATACTTTATTTAATGCATTGATTATGAATTTCATTTGCGCTGGATGCTAATAAGATGTTAGAAGTGGGATAGTTGGATATTGAACTTACTCAAAATTTGTCTCTATTCACTGTTCTAAACAGTTTAAAAAGCAAGTTTTTTTGTCTGCCTTCTTTTATCATAAATATTGTTTAATAGGTTTTGAATTATCAGCTTGGTAAATTAACTATTGAAAATGCTTTTGTTTCAGTCTCCAAAAATTACTCTAAAAGGGCACCGTGAAGCTGTATCTGGAATGCAGTGGATGGCTCCAGATGAACTGGTCACCTCATCATGGGATCACACAATTAATGTATGGAACATTGAAACACAAACTGTTAAGCAGGATATTAGTGCCACAAAGTCAGTCTTTGATATATCCTGGTCCCCTCTCTCAGGGTGTTTAATAACAGCATCAGCTGATAGGCATGTTAGACTCTACGACCCTAGATCATCAGGCAAGTATGATAATACAGATTTTTCTTCTATGTCTCAATTCACCGGGTACATGAATTGGAAACTGCCTTTGTTAACTCTAAAATTGAAGATATTCATTACATAAATTAACTCTAATGGAAAATAAAGTCATCAGAGGCCATGATTATATGGGAATGTTCATTTTGGAGTTACCTTTCTTGATCGTATGTGAGAGAATTGATTGCCAGACGACCTTTAAGCAAAATCTAACAAAGATATTGCAATTCAGGGAATGTAAAGTGGGGAGAACTGTTACCAATAAGATAACAAGTATTAATGGGGGTCAAAGCACTGCTTGTTGGATAAGGGAGAGATAAGGGTATTTTTATTAGCCTGGAAGTTAAGGGAACTATCTTTATAATTTCTACCTAGTAATCTCTTTTTTTGTGTTCCACTTTGTTGATGCTTCTAGCCAAAGGTATTTTCATTCACTATCCTGTGGACGTCTTCAAGTTGACATGTTATCACTGGCTGTTTCAAGGCATGTTGAGAAAGGTCCCTTTTGTTTAAAGTTCTGGAGAAAAGCTTCTTTAAAAAATGGTTATTCAAGTGATACCTCACAATATTAAAGATGGGTACTTGATATTAAAGGCTTTTGAAATGTTCTTTTGTGCAGGTGTATACATTTCTTGAGGTATGCTCTTTTGATAATGATATTTCAAGTGGAGCAGGTGCTGCATTCGTAGAGGCCAAATATTTTTAGGAAGGTCTACTTTGTCCTTTTGATTATTAAGAAACTGGATTAGGCTGTATTTCCTGATGGGTTGCCATTGGAAGTAAAATTTAATGGAATAGTAACAATTATTACTTGTTCCCTCAGATTGACCCATTTCAAGTTTTCCATTAGTTCACATTTCCGAAATGTTTATCCTCTCATCTGGATTAGAAGGATTTTAATGCTCTTTTACACACTGATGTTGTTTAATAGCTTCTATGTAGGTTCATTTTGCTCAGACTAGACGAAGAATATCTTATCATGGTAATTTGTAAAGCTACTTTCATTATTAGCTCTAGAACATGCATTTATCTGTACATGTTACTCAAAATATTGACCATTTCGTCTTTCAGAGGGAACACTTGTCAAAGGTCAGTTCACATCTCATAATGCCTGGGTTCAATCTGTTTGCTGGTCAAGTATGAGCGAATTTAATTTCTTATCTGGTGCTTATGATCATCAGCTGAAACTGTGGGATACAAGAAGGTAAGCATTTTCTATCATAGAAACAATCGCGTTGTTTCAATGAATTACATTATAATCACACAATTTGTTATTTACAGTCCTAAGGCTCCGCTGTTTGATTTGATGGGTCATGAAGACAAAGTTCTGTGCTGTGATTGGAGTAATCCAAAATTGATGATATCAGGTGGTGCTGATAATACTGTGCGCACGTTTAAAGCTAAACAACCTGTATGATCTGATATGTGTCCTGCCAAATATACATACTTCTTTCATAGCTGCTGTGTTCCTTTGTGGCAGTAATTTTCAAATTCTCAGTTCCTGAACCTATTCATATGCATTTATGAAATTTCTTTTTCTGTGAATTAGTTGTGTACAGAAAGTCTTTCCTTCATAGATATGTATGATCATGCAATTGATAATACCGAAGAGTGAATCTTCTAAGCCCAAAAGCTGAGATAGTGCTACTATCCAGTTTCCTAGCAACTATTGTACAAGAGATCAATTAGAAGTTTATAAAATGAAATGAAAATGTTTGATTTATACTGCTTATTATATACAGAACAAGCAATACATATCTTTTAATAAATAACTGCTAGTGTTGAGCACTTTAAAGTTTAACCTTACTCTGCTTTAAGTGTGGAATTCCAAATTTTATCAACGAAGATGTTTGAAATACATTGTTATATAGAATAAAAAATATTAAATTCTTGACATGTATATTGCAACAGATCAAGTTTCTTTGCAAGCACTCAATCTGTAATATCTATGGATATTTTAGTTGACTGAATCAATTCTCATTCACTGCTAAACCTGTCCCTTGGTGTATTTATCACAACCTGGTCATTACAAAAAAGTCCATTTTGGAGAATGCTCCTAAATTACCTTTGGCAGTGTTTTAAAATTGGCAATTCTTCAGAACTACTAATCATTTCTTAGGTGAGGAACTAATATTGCTGCATTCAAAGTTGTCATTTAGTTGTTGGAAACCAAGAATAGTTAATCCTACAGGACTATATTTTCAAGTTAACAATTTGGAGGCTGCAGTGAATGGGTTGATGATAAATATCCTATAATTAGGATAATTCTTCATCCTTCATGATGAAAATAAAAACCTACTTCAGACAAAACAGCTCTTAACATTTATTTTCTGTTCTTTATAATAGTAATGCTTTCAAGCGTCATTACCAATTGTTTGAAAATCTTCAATTACTTTTGATTGAATTAGAAAAAGAAGCACTGTCATGTTGAGAATGAAGTTTTCGGATAAAAATATATGAAAATTGGTATTTGGGAAAAATTCTACGCCGATGCTAAAAGGGAAGGTATCTATTTGAGTGTCAATTCTCTATTAATTTATATCACATAAGAATATCTCAATTCAGCCTGGGCATTGCATAAAGAAAAACTTGATTCAGTATTGACTTAACAACCAAAATTTGGCATAAGTCAAGGAATAAAATCATGTCAATTATTAAGTAAACATTTGATGACTCAATAGAACTACAGTAAACAAGGAACACAAAATCATTTCCAAAATGAATGGAATACTTCTCTCGTTCCACCAACTAAGCTGAAAGAAATAATTCAGGCATACTTCTAACGCTTCAGATAATTCAAAAACAAATTGTCCTAAGTCACAAACTTAGATAAAGCATTAATAATTTTTCAAGTAAGACTGCAGAGTGAAATTTTCATAAGATCAACTGCAAAGGTAATACACCAAGGACTTTCAAAAAGAACTGACAAGATAGAACTCAAACATAATTCTCACAATGCTGTCTTTTATAGCTCCCATTTCTGGCAAATCAAAGTTCATATGTACAATAATGTAAACAAGGCAGTAAAACTTAC
This sequence comes from Sympetrum striolatum, assembly GCA_947579665.1. Classification (NCBI taxonomy): domain Eukaryota; kingdom Metazoa; phylum Arthropoda; class Insecta; order Odonata; family Libellulidae; genus Sympetrum; species Sympetrum striolatum. The sequence continues at coordinate 81,479,662 of OX388345.1, forward strand.
TCAGTGCTGTATTTGAGTGACCCTTTATTACATAGTGGGTGTTTCAATATTCAGTTCAATATTGTTCATCCCACTTTATTCTTTAGTATAAATACTGAACAATTTACCAACAGTAAGGTTGAATCACGTGCCTAGCAGGACTTACTGAGCACATTGAGCATATAAATGCTCCACCACGATGACAACAGGGAATCCAAGACTTTCTACTCACAATGACTATAATACAAGAGGGAAGAGAGCGAGGTATAGGCAGGAGCAGTAAGGAAAGGCAAGGGGTATGTAAGAAATCTGGAATCTTGAACAAGTTGGACACAAGTCCAAAGGTAAATGGTTTTGATTATGGTGGTGGCAGACATCTTTTAAAACTCAAATTAGACATCCTCGTTTGGACACTAATTAAAGGTAGCTGAGCCTCTATACATATACACATTATGCCAAGCTCAATCATAAAATGCAATAACCAGCATTCACAATGCTCAAAATATATTTTCTTCCCAAATTAAAATTATAAATGGCGTTATAATTTAAGAACCTGAATTGCTCCATGTAATTTTTAACTATGGATGAGTCAAGTTTAAATTTTATCAAGTGTTATGTGGGTTTCGATTGCAACATGGATGATGGATACTCATTCAGGTTTCTCTGAACGACTTAAAAGAAGTTGATCCCTGATGCCCAATTAAATTTGCACTATTATCACACAAACGGTTATCGTGTAAAATGGGAAGAGAAGCACAAAAAATGGAGACAGCCACCACTACATTACGATGTGCCAATTGTATGGTATGTACAATCACAGCTACCAACATTATCTTACGATGGCCTTGCTAGCAGAGATTCATAGAAGTTTAATGGCAGATTATCTCCCTGTCATGCTGAAAATGATAGCAAGAAGTTGACTTGCAACTGGACCACTGTTGCCATGGGTATCTGGGGAGGGTGATCAAGGGATTTGTAGGGCTATCTTAGAGTGAATTTAGAACTGTTTTCTTTAAATGACTACAAGACCTTGGAAGCTCTTAACAGCGACAAATTCTTCATGTGTTGCCATTCTTATTCAGGAACTATGACAACATGAGAACAGTTTAACTGGAGTACAAGAAAGACAAATTGTGGGATAAATACAAAGCTATTTTCGGCACTGGCAATCTGAAGATATGGATCATTCATGTATTTCTCCAGAACACTGTTCTTTGATATAGAAACACAAATCCCATTGTTCACTTCCTTGTGAGAGGCAACTGTACACATGGACGACTTCCAATTTTTCCTCCTGGCCCCCAAGCAAAAGTAGTATTTCTATATATTTTCAAGTTCCTGCATGCATGCCACATGATGGGGTTTTCATGTACCAATGCAGGTTATTCCAATACACCTTTAAAAAAAAATAACAGCACACTTGCACAAAGGGCTCCACTCAATTCAGCAGACACTAACACAACGCCGCATGTTTCAGACCAAATTTTAGCCATCGCTTTCTCCTTCCCATCACATTAACCTTTAATTATAATTCTCTCATGTACATTCAATAGAAAAAAGGAACAAGTCTTCAAGGGCAACACTGAAGTTCACATCCAGCACCATGTTGCGTGCATGCAGCCGTTGTTAAGGGCCGAAGGCAAAGAAGTCCAATTTATGCGGCACAGCAACGACAGGGTCAACAATCACTTGGGCTTTCTGTTCTAATTCATCACTATCGATTTCTTGCAAACCCAAACTGCAAAACAGAACTGCCTTACGTTATTTTGAGGCTGATGAAAAACTGTCTCTGGAGAAAGGGCAAGAGAATTCCATCAGACTTCCGGGAGAAAAAAATTTGTGCAATCTTCTCCAGAGGCCTCAAAACTAAAACGTATCCCCTTCTTTCAAAATACCTTCCAGAACATCAGAGTCATATTTCCCATTCGTACTGCAATTACCACAGCAGCATTTTTATTGTAGGCCATACTTCTACAATATCCACTGATGGCCTTCATTAAAGTTGATGATCACAGTCCAACTGTTACACAGCAAATAACAATTTAGGTTATAATCGTAGCGAAAAGTAACTTTCAATAATTTAACATTAAAAAGAATATGTCATTACAAAGCAACAGTGGAAAAAATTTGGTCTTTGCAACTAAGTAGATCAATTAAAAATAGGTTTTTTTGGAAATGCTCTTACAAAACATTGTGGTCATGAACTCACAGCATGAGAAAGGTAAAGCAGAAAAAAGAAAAAGGCATGCTTGGGAGGAAGAAGCAATGACTTTTAGTAGGAAGTACAGTAAAATATTCACAGAATACTCCTCTTCTTCCACAGAAATCGTTGAATATTTCAACTGCTTTCATCCTCCACTAACAATTTAACCTTAGCTTGCCAAGTACAACACCCAAGTGAGGCACTTTGTTGTTGCCCAATCCATGCAATGAACTGACAACATGCCCATTTGAGCCAATCTTGTCAAGGTTTACCTGTACATGGGAGTATTTGTACAAAGGTGTTACATTCAAATGGAGTGGACAGAAAAAAAATCAAGTCAAAAGAAGTTCATGCAAGGGTCTCTTCACATTCTAATGCAAGAGCAAAGTTCAACTCTCTGCCCTTCCAACAACATGCAGGTTGGGCCACTATTCGCCATACTGTCCTTTCACAAATCATTACAGTATGCATATTCATATATATATATATTTATATATATATGTATTATATATATTTTTATATATATAATAATATATAATAACAAAACGTCTACGTCTTTAATATAATCAACTGGAAAATTGTCCTTATTGTTTCAACACAATAAAACAGCAGCAATGATGATAGTGTCACTCTTCAATAATAATTATCATAATAATAATAATATTCACTGTACACTATTGAAACAGTACAGTCACCTAAGCAGCTGTTGACTTCATGCGACTGAATGAAATACCCTACACAACGAGCACTCCTCATATGTACATATTTCTGCTCCGATACTGCCATAACTCCCAGGCAAAGGAAATGCTGCACTGAGAGAAGGAACACCAAATGGCAATGGCTGCAGGGGAGCAAGTCTTTCAAAGATCACCCAATAGAACACTTTCAGCAATAGTTAAAGAGGAAATCAATCACACGCACATACACATCCACACAATGACCAGATGCAACATCTCGCATTAACACGCACCGCAATTGAAAGGAGTCTTAAATCTCCTCAGGTCCGCCCCCTTCCTCTAGTCCCCCGACCCCCACGTGGCCCTACAGGAATAGGACAGAGGGCAGGACGGGGCGCTCTTGGACGCCTTGACCCAGAAGGGGATGTTTTGGGGGGAGGGGGCGACCGCCGTCACTATGATGAACTGGAAGCATTTATACCACCGAACATCCCAGCTGTGAAGGAAGTTTGTCCTGGTTGCTGGCTTCCCTGTTGGGGAGTCTGTCCTCCCCCACTTCCCACAACGGAAGATTGAACCTGTCCAACCGCACTGGCACTCCCTCCCCCACCACCCGCCACTACTTGTTGCTGGGCCTGCTGCTGACTGTTTGCCTGACGACCATGCTTTGGCATTGGAGGTTGAAGGTATTCGTGCCTTGCTAATGCAAACACATCTATTCGATCTTCCTTGCGATATTCAAGGCAGCATCGGATGAAGCACTGAAAAGGAAATTTCCAATGAATAAATGAAAATTTGGTAGAAAGGATATTGCTTGCTAACCCATGATCGCCAAGGTTCTATAAAAATAATATGACTATTTATCGTATAAATAGTCATATTATTACATAAAACAAATGAACACTATAAAAAAACTGTGAAATACACATCTTAAGACTGCTTTTGAATCATATTATAATCTACATTTTCAAATTGAAACAAACTTTCCATATTAGGGCTCATTTAACCAATTAAAATCTAATTTAATCAAAAATCAATGCTCCCCAAAAAATTCAATCATCAACTAACTTCTAGTTTCTATTAAGCATAAGGAAAATAAATAATAAGTGAAAAATGTGTAACAATTCCACACTAATACTTTATGTATAAAATATTATCACTGCACAAGTGAAATCTACAAAAAAACCACAGTTGAAGTATGAATTAGTTAATTATTCATTTTGTCTTTTTAGAAACTTCAAAATATAATTCTTGAAACATTTAATATCAACAAGAATAAAGAATATGAAATGATTCTTCTATACATTCTTAATGAGGTCATTTTAATTTGGTTCATTATTGGTGAAATTTTATCAACACATGTCACAAATAAATAATAATTGTTTTAAGGATTCATTTACAATTTAAGGTCGAAGGTTTCCGCAGTGATTGGCTGATTCCATGGTATCTCATTCGGGATTCCACCGCGATGAACGTATTGTATTGTCGCCGCTGCTACGTTCATCACTGAAGAATCCCAAAAGAGATACCATGGATTCATTTACAGTCATATTATAACATTTCATACAAAAATAAGTTTGTTCTTCAATTAACCAATTCACAGAAATAAGCACTATTGTTTTCGGATTTAAGTTTATTAAAAATGTAATGTATTCTCTAGTATATTGCAAGTGAAAATCAGTAGCTGTATGCTTCTGATTTTCTTTCAAATGTAAGAAGTATAACACGACCCGTATCAGTTTTACTTTCTATACATCAACTGACTATAAAGTCTTCTAAAATGGCACATCAGAATGTTGCAAAGAAAGCTCAATTGGAAAGAGCTGCTGCCCAAACAGTGGAAGATCCAGGTTGAGTACCTGCCTTGACAAGACATTTTCCATATTCACTTTTCCTTGGGAATGATTCAAGATGGACACATCTTAGTGCTAAGTCTTCTACTTGTCATCTTCCTAAAAATCTACAACTCCATTATCATTGGTTGCAGCTTCATATATAATTATGAGACTATTCTCCTTCTAAACCCACTCAGAACATTCAAGAGAGACTGAGGATCAATCACATTCTTGAATCACCATATTTAAAGATTTAAAAAAAAATCGGAATGAAAAATTATGAGAACATAGCACTGATGATACAATAGGAAAGACTTAGTAGAGATCAACATATGTTACCTTTTAATGACAACTCTCAGATAACTCAGTCTTTTAAACATTTAATGGGAGACTAGGATGTCAACAAAGACATCTTAACCAAATACAACAGATAAGATACTTATGGAGACTGATAGGAGAATTATCTTTCAAAACTATTGCAGATAAAGGATCGTAAATGAACCAATATTAAATTCATAATTCTTTCAAATAAACTAGTCTCCAATTTTTAACCAGACAATCATGAAATTGAGATAGGAAAACAAAAACAAGCATGTTAAATTAAATTGTACATGTTCTGAACTACATTAATCACAACTAGCTTCCACTTTCCTTTACATCATTATAATAATATTAAACAAGAAAAAAGGAATTTAAGAATTTAATTACATGAATCTGACAAAAATATTATACTTAAGGCCAAGAAATATCTAACCTTCCCTCAAAATAAAGTGTTAATATACTTTATTTACAGGAAAAATTATGTGCCATCGAATGTAATGCACACCTTAAGATATGCAGTCATTCCATTCACAGCACCATACATGTGTTTAATATGCATGTAAATGATTCTGTACTACTATTCTGATGTATATTTATATGCATAAACACTGTATACAAAATGCCGGTAGTCGCCTATGCCACAAGTCCTACATTAGTACATACATTAAAGAATTTAAAATGGGTAATTTAAAAACTTTGATGGGCTAACCAAATTCAATTGAAAGCTATCAGCCGAAAGTATAGTCAGTGGTCTTCAGGGGCTCTAACAGTGAAAACATATCTTTAAAATAGTGTAATTCAAAATATGTTTTGATAGAGTGTGAGAGGAGGAAAGTACTGGTCACCAAAAACCAATGTTTAGAAATAATAGATAAAAATACTTCTAAGATAATATCAGTTTAATAAATGGTTCCAATTCCATTATAATTTTAAAAGGCCTCACCTTGGCTTCATTGCTGACAGTTGGCTTGTTGGCAAACTGGACATCTGTTGCCTTAAGGATTGTATTTTCCTCCAAGATAGTTGCTTGGGATTGGTTATGACCAAATGGCTAAAATGAAAAACTCAAATTAGATCACTATGAAATAAGTCCCCCAATTGGATACAGCAGAATGGACTTAACTTTTTACTTTCCCAAAATATCATTGACATATATATATGATATCACATGAAGGTAAAAATTATGAGGTAAATCAAAGGAAATATTGAAAGAAACAATTATAAAGACCTGTAATATAAAGAGATAAGAATAGCAAACCCATTCATAGTCTAAATGTTCTAATGACATAGAACACTTATGAACAGATGAATTAAAATTAGACATATTACCAAAATGTCTCACCCATGACTGATAAGTATATTTACATATTAATTAGGTTTCAACGAAATTTTGAGATTTCGAAAATACAGTTTATTTTCGTTGTTTAAACACATTACGATACAAAACACCATCATCCAAAATTAAAAATTCCCGATTAATTGAAGCTAAGTATAAACTCAACATGAGATTTGAAATTTATGCCAACTATGCTACATATTTAAAGTCAACCTATACTACTGAAAGGGTAATATAGTTAATAACCATTACCTTAATAAGTATAAAAGCAATCAAGAACAGTAAATCATATCAAATAATTAATACTCATCATGAATGATAATATTCTTATAACTGGGAATATATTTTCAATAGCTAACTCATCATCGCAGACAATACTCAAGTGCAATAACTACAGGTCAAATAAATCTCACATATAAAAAATGTTGAGTTGGCAATAATTGAGAGTTGTGATTGCATGTAGACTAGAAAACTAGATATTAGAGATATATTTAATATTAAAATATACTAGAATATTAGGAAAAGATCTTAAATCAAGGCAAGTAAACAACAAATTTAATTTTGAAAACAAAAATAAGAGCTCAGGCATACCTTTTTACCATATAAACATTGATAAAATATCACACCAACACTCCAAACATCTACTTTAGAGGATATTTTAGGAGGGTTCTTTCCAACAACAAAACATTCCGGAGGCAAATACCTGAAATGAAACAATAAGAACATTTATGAACAGAACTTATAGCTTCAATCCATGTTAAATAAGATTGGTTGATTCAAATACCTAGCTTACACAAATTAACTAATTAAGTATAGCAACCAGAAAATTAAGCCGAAAAACTAAGTCACCATGGTATAACACAATTTTTCCAAGATAAGCACCCTTGGCTAATATATTTCACTTTGATTTCATAGAGATTTGGTTACACTATGAATAAAATCAGTTTTGTCACTGACATTTGTTCTCCATTTAAAAAATAAATTTAAAGATCAAAATAAAGTGTTACTTCATGGAAGGAATATATTGAAATAATTGTATAATGTATACATTAATAATGAATAAATAATATAATAGTAATTTTGGAATATATACCATGATTTATAATTAATAAAAATTTTGGGTAATTTAAGCCTTTGAATATAAATGAATCAACTAATATATAATCGATTGTAAAAATGTTTATGTAAATTAAGTAGTTACCAATATGTGCCAGCTCCTTGAGATGTAAGATCCATACCATGATCAGGGTTATAGTTTTCCTCATCCATCACTTTACTTAGGCCAAAATCAGTAATTTTAATTTCTCCACAGACATTTCCTTCAGTCAAGAGTATGTTACCTAACAGAGAAAGATGTTATAAAAAATATCAGCTACAAATTGAATAATTACCTTAACTAATCACCAAAACCTAAATCACTAATTTCACCCCAAAAAGTACTACTTCCATAAATCAACAGGCTCCAATAGTGCTGTTTTATAAACTGGAAGTATAAAAATTTTACAACTAGAAGTGGGATTGTTGAAAGTGATTTGACAGAAGAGATCTTTCACTATAGGTACCCAATTGACTAACTGATAGCCCAATTTCAACAACAAAGAATGGTATAGTTGTTTTATGAAATTAACTTCAACCGTGTTATTTGACCAGTCAACTGAGTATACCTAGCACATTTGTTAAGACCCACCAATCACTACCAAATTTAATCACCTGATGACTGGTTAAGCTAACTCATAAGCCAGCAAAAATTCTTACTAGATCCAATACACTTGATAGATTTCACAAAGCAAAGTGATAGTTTATAAATATGGTACCATTACATTACAAATTACATTTAGGCTGTAAATATAAGCATAATCAAGAAAAAATAACTTACCTGGCTTAAGATCATAGTGGATAACAGGTGGTTTGATTTCATTGAGGTATTTTAAGGCAGACACTACTTGCATCACAATTGATTTAGCTTCCCGCTCAGGAATTGTCTTGTGCTTTGAAAAGAAAAGAAATAAATGAGAAAACAGTGCAGTCATAATTATTTCATAAGATTCTAAAAAGAAATATCTCAGTCCCGTCTTGAAAAATCCATCATGGTTTGTATATGGAAATTCAGGTATCATCAGCGACAAATTTTAATTTGAGAAAAGGCAAGTTTGAATGAATCTATTATCAAAGAAATACAACCTGAAATTGTTCTATATCATGTTGACACCATGAAAAAATTAAGCTACTTCTTCATAAAGAACTCCGAAAAATACCTACTATAGAGTCTATGGAAACCATTATGCAACAAAGAATAATGGACATTGATATTCAAGGCTTTCGTAATTAAGTATGCTAGGAAATTATGAAAAAGAATATTGTGAAATATTATAATCTAGATTACCTGAAATACATATATATTACATGCTAGAATGGAAAAATATTCTCGTATCTTATATATTATTCACTAAATGATGCTAAAGGTGAGGCAGCATTATTATTGCTTGAAAAATCAATGAAAAGAAATAACACTACAATGAGATTAAATATCAATTTTTTTAATAAATGTTTCAACTGAAGGAACTATGTAACTTGGCAAATATAATATATATGATAAGATATTGAATATTTCACTATTTTCACTAGATATGAAACTGAGTTCTACCCTATTATCACTCAAATCCTTTCATAATAATAATAATAATTTCATAGCCACAAGATTGGTTTAAAAAAATTATAAAGTTCACTTTACAAAAGATCTCCCTTTTCACTTTCTATATTAACATAATTCTTGTACAAACCTGTTTTAAATAAAAGTCCAAATCATGACCATCACAATACTCCAATACTGTACAGAATGAGTTGGCGTCAATCTCGAACACATCGTAAAGTTTCACAACCCGAGGATGATCTAGAGATTTATGAATGTTGTACTCCCTAAGAGCATGTCTGAGGAAGGAAATGGAGCATTAATTACATTGAATCATCCTTACCCTCGGTACAAGAGAATGCAAAGTTACACAAAACGTACTTGATATAGTTTGCTTTCTTGTCTTCTTTCCAGTCTTTGTTCAGTTGATGTACTTTACACGCAACATACCTCTGCTCCTTCAAGTCAAATGCCTAGCAAAATAAAAAATAGAAGGAGTTAAGATATAATCAACCATTACTAAAATAAATCCATTTCTAGCATATTATGAACATGACTCAATTTGATCTTAAGAGCATATGAAGTTGACTTACTTTATGAACCTCACTAAAACCTCCTTTCCCCAACAACATTAGTAACAAATACCTCTCGCTCAATACAGGATGGTTATTAAACCTAAAAAGAAATAACGATGATCATCAGGTGAAAAAGATTCTCACAGGAATTTAGAATAATGTGCATTCTAGCTGATTAAATGCTTACCTAGACTGATCTTCATTATGAATTCGCTTTAATTCCCTAATATGTAAATTTCGTTCTCTCTCTAGTTTTTCCAATTCTAACTGAATATCAGCATCTTCTTTCTTTAATGCATTTTGCCTGAGCTGCAAAGAGAAATTCAATTGGTGTGAGGTAAGACAACATGAAAGATGCACTAAAAAATAACTTACTGGCAAAATAGCTATTGATGTAAAATTTCAAAACAGTTATGAATTTTCCAACAAAATATTAAATTTGTCAAAAAAAAGGCCACAACTCAAACTTTTTTATTCAGAGAATACAACTTATACCTTTTTCCATAATGTACTAAAAATTCTCTGTGTAAACATTCAGATTTGAAATTTCTATAGATTGAATAAAAAAATAGAAACATAAAATATCTCCTTTAAGAATTATAGAAGCAACACAAAAAATATTTACATAATATATACTATATTTATTTGTTGCTGATGATGTGCACATTAGGCTAAGTAGTAGAAGATACATAAAATTAATTTGCCTCTAAATCAAAGTTATCAATATACATTCGGCACTATATGAATCAGAAATACAAAGGAAGACAGATACAGGCTGATTAACACTATGAAAACTGCCACTGGAATAATACCATCGCTAATAGCCAAATGAAAACTAAATACCCATTTACCTTTAGGATTTCATCAGCCTCATAATATTCCTGCAAAGAGTACTCTCTAATGGCATCTGGCTTCAAAAACGTAGCTGAAGAATCAGTACCATTGTGGAGAGCTGCAGCTGCAGTATTGCCCTGATTACTAGAATTTCTTTTCCTCCCAGTCTCACTATTTGATGGCCTACGCTTCAGCAGCAGCTTTTTCTGTCGATCTATTTCTTCCCTTTCTGCTGTTATTTCTTCCTGCCGCCTGAATTAATTGAAAGAGAAGGAAATTAGCACAATGAAAAAAGATGGCAGAATATGAGAATGCTTAAGTAATAAACCTTGAGACCTGAACATAAAATTACAGACAGTATTATCTTACACTAACACCAGAAAAAAGGTGATACGATCTCAGAAATTTTGTCTTGAATTGTTTGGCACCACTCATTTAAATTGCAAGTTCTCCTGGAACAGCTTCTGGAAATCTACAATCCTCAATTAAGTTTTCAAATGGATGTGATTCAATCTCAGAATTAATCTACGTGGCAGATTAGGTTAAATACCATACTATTTTAAAGAACTACCCTAAAGGTGTGACTTTAACCCTTAATTATTGCGATTATTTCAAAAATTACCAAATGTACCCACTGAAAATCTTCTATCAACAATGTTATAATTGCAGTTGATCTATATTTACCCAAAAGAGGTGAGAACATTTTTTATCACACAGTGATTATTAGTTTTATATTGGTAAATTAAATTCTTTTACAAATAAAACAAAAGAAGAAAGGCTTAAGTCATCAAAGTATTGAGGTAGGATACAAAGGGTCAAGTAAGTTTTTGTTGCATTGATGCAATGCCTTAAAACAGTAAGGCATGTAGAATAGGGTTCTTAAATGTCCTGCTTCAAAGCAAAACTTCCCATTGTCAAATGAAATGTAAATAAAGGATGAAGAATGTCTTTATATTTTGTCACATATTTGTTTGGAAGATCTTTTGGTAGAGGAGGGAGTTTCAAGACGAACACTTTGTCTAGAGATAGCAACATGGTATCTTCAACTTGAGGATTCTAAAATTAATCACAAGTGAAAGTGAAAATAAAGCAGAGCTCTTTCTTTAGACCTTTTCTAGTTTGCAATACGCATTTCCTCCAAGCTGCCCAAAGAACCTAAATTTATTTTGTCTCTCACACTTTGTTTTCTGCTGATAAATATTCAGTATGTTAGTTAAAGTGCAAAAAATAATTTACATCACCAATTCTATTAGTTTTGATTAATTTAAAATGTCTTTGAATCCTTAGATGAAATTTATCAGGTATAATAAAAGAAAAATTTTATAAACAAAGAAGAGCCTTTAACACATAATATACCAGGAATTTAAATCCTATTTAAGGATAAGGGTGTCTCAGTGAGCAGTCTGCAACATTTTAAATGTTTAGTTGCCTTAATGTTCCTAATCAATTTTGCTCATTACATCAAAGTTGGACAGACAATCTGGATGGTAATAGTTTCTCTCTGTTTACCATAAAAAAGTGCAAAACTTCACATCCCTTCAACCATTTTAATTGGCAACAGAAACTTCTAATAGATAAAATGAGTGAAAATTTACCTATGGATAGAGATTATAATTGAATAAATATTATTTACATTTACAAGACAACAAGCAGACTTAATATCAGCAGAATTTAACACATGAATCCCCTTGGTTGAAAGAAAATTTTGCACTAATGCAAGTAGCAAATCAGTAACACAAACAAAATTCTAACTGTAACATTAATTCAGATGAGTTTGTAAACAATTATGCAGACTCAAATATCCTCTTTACCTAGTTTTGAGAGCCAGAAATCACCATAGAAATAACACAACATATTTGTAATTAGGCATTCTTCATATCTCATAGATCTCCATTTCTGGCCACCAAGAAGGATATGCACTATCACAAAAATTAAGTATTTGTTACATACAATTTGATTATACACCAAAGTTTTTCAGAACGCCTCTTTTTATGAGTGGGGGATATCTGTACTTCAACAATGTGAAGGCAAAATCAAAATAATTAGGCAAGTACAACCTGACCTGAGAGAAGCCACAGTTGACTTACACAAACTCATCACATGGAGGAATACTGCTTATCACCTACATGATCTTGAGTTAAATGTTAAGTCATTAAGAATAACCATCTTGAGAAATACACATAAAATCCATTTTCAACTCCTGCAGGATTCATTACTTAAGAGAGTTTAAACGGTTGGGTGAAAAGTTAATAAAAATTGATTCATCAAGCAAACATTGATAAAATATTTGTGGATTCTATGAAAATAGCCCCTTTCAAATGGCATCAACTTGACAACCATTGGCATTGATGAAGTTAATTTTGTGTTTATTTTTGTGACATATTCCCAAGATTATGGGGAAAATAGTCCCATAGGAATAAGAAGGATGAATAGCTAATTTTATAACAGTACACAGCCTCTTGACAAGTGTAACATAACTAATATCCACTACTAAACACATAATGACAAACATAAGCTATGATGAAAAAATACGGGGATGATTACTTAAAACTACACATGGGAGATAATTAGTAAATAACTTTTTTTAAATATAAAACCACAGTTCTTGAATACTGATGGATATACTTCCGTTTGTTTTCACAGGCAGTATAATACTATAAATTACTGTATTTCCCGGCCTATAAGACGCACTGGCACATAAGACGCACCTAGATTATTCAGGTTAGAATTTACGAAAAAATTCATACTTTGTTACATAAGGTTGAGTGCCGGTAAACTCTTTATCGCGAGAGATACAATGTATTAGCATAGGGTTAGCATCTCCGTTAGCACAATGTGTATAAGTTTTGCAGCAGCACCACATGCGAGATTAAACTAAACATACTACATTGTATGCATTTCCGATTTATCTGGGAATTTTCAAAAGAAAGTTCTGTCATCGAAATATTAAAACTGTATTCCTTACTATTTAATCAAAAAAGTGTTATCAAAATTTGTAATTAACTGAACTACTTTCAATGCCTGATACGGTAAAAAATACTTAATGGTATGCATTTATCCCGGCGATTTGGCTTGCTTATTATACGACGGAGTTATACCGTATACCATCGGCGCATAATACGCAGACAGATTTTAGAGCATATTACGGAGTTAAAAAAGTGTGTCTTATAGGCTGGGAAATACGGTATTTATGCAAGCTTAAAATTTAACTTAGATCATAGATAGAACTTTAGTGATGAAACAAATGTAAACCTGGTCAAGGAGAAGGAGTTACCATTTGTAGGACTAGTATTACGTAACTGAAGGCCTAACTATCATAAGTTAGGAATGAGTATCCTAAACTTACCAAACATGATACCTTAAATAGAGATACTTCAGTCGAATGAGTTCACTCTTACAACCAACTCATTCTCAATGAACCAGATGCACTATACCTTAACCAAGACAATCCTGAGACTTAGTCGCTAGGCTAATAACTACTCAACCAAAGTTGACAACAATCATTCATTATTAACCCAATGAAAGACCTTCAACTGAATGAGAATGTGATTACCGATCCTTGAGTAAGGACTAAGTTTCATGCATTCAGTAATACGTCCCACAACAACCAGTCATCATCATAGCATTTAAATATGCACAATGTGAAATATTTATTTTCATTAAGCAACAATAAAGTTCATACATGTATAACTCATTATTTTCAAGCTAAATTTTCCTTGTATAAAGAAAGAGATAGAGGCTGACAGAATAATATCAAAATGTTTAAGGGTTTTTCTTTTCTCTGATAATGAAATATCCTATAGTAAATGTACCTTTGACAAAATCACGTTCAAACTATTGTATTTGACACTACATACAAAATTAAATGAACCAAAAATGTTGTAACAACTCTTTATGAAAGAATTTCAGATGCAATTCCTTATATATCAATAGTGAGGGCTAAATTTAATATATTTTAAAGAGTGAAATGTGGACAGCATACTTATAAAACGTGGCAGTGGTGGTACAAGTGTCTAAGATAAAAACTAACCTCGTAAGTTCCTGAAAAGCATGTCCATCAGTCCAATTTTCCTGGAAGGTAGCTCCGACTCGCTGTGTCACAAACTGCCCCAACCTCAAGCGATTTTGCATGCATTTCTGCCTTGCTGCTTTCTTTTCTATATTTGATTTTTCCATGAGGAGCTTCTTCACAACATCAATACACTTATTTATGTGATTTTTCTGTTGTTCAATAGTTTTTTGCTGTGCCTGCAGCTGATGCCGTAACTCTTCTGTTTGCTACAAGATAAAACAAAACAAAAATTAGTATAAAACAACTGTTAGCAAAAAATGGATTTAAATAGGAAATCTTATCAAATGGCTGTAATTTATAGACTTAAAAATTATCAGAAGGAATGGATATTAAGAATAAGTATGAAGAAATTAAATTTTGGTAAAAATCACAACATATGTATTAAAACCAAATTTGAAAAAGACTGAAACATTACAAGTACAGAAACAATTACAAAAATATACATTGATCGCTCACTTCCTCAACAAAGGTAACCATAGATATACCACAATGTTTAGGAATACTTCACACTTACTCTTTGCAGTTCGTCAATTTTGTTGTTCCTCATTTCAAGATCAGACGAAGCTTGGGTTTCAAATTCTTGTATTCTCTGGCATGTTAGTTCAGTCTGTTGAAGAAAATTATCAGCAATGAATGATGAGAAACTCTTTAAACTATTTTAAATTATGTCATTTACGGATTGATTTAAGAAACTCAAAGTGAGAATATGCATATAAGACAATAACGTTCAAGGTAATGGGCAGAGGACTTTTTAACCAAATACATCAACATGCATCAATGTGACCTAACAGGAGAATCCAGAATAAGAGAATTTTACATTAACTTAGCCAAATACTAGAAAGAAAAATTCCTGAAACAAATATCCAGTAATTGCACTTTAACAGATGGAGGCAATCAAACGTCTACAGCGTTAGTGATATCTTTCATGACTGAAATACTGCTCAAAACAAAACTACATATGATTTAACAGGTATTTGAGTAATTTTCTAGAGAATTCAAATCTAACTTACACCCGGAAATAGAATTTTAAAGAGAGGGATTCAGAAGTGCTATAACCACTATTAACAGTTGAACCATGACAGTTTAAAACTTCTAACAAAACTATCAACTTATTGAATGAAAAACTAAAAAATAATGGATCACCATGATCTCATAAATACTTTCTCCAATTGCTCTGGCATAAATACCATTTAAAACTCTTAAGAATAAACTGTAATCAAATCCTAGAAAAAGATAACAATTGTAGCAGAATCCTTCACCACCTTCATTAATTCAATGACATCAAACAATTTCAGTAAAAATAATCATAAACCAGCCAAATTTCACTAGATATAAGAGAAACCATACACCAAATTTAATTATTTCCTTATTAACAGCATCATCATTGATATTAGTTGGTATTTTCAAGCTACGACAAATGCTGATACTTAGATCTCTGTTAATACTAAAAATACTCCGAAATAAAATCTTACACAAGTGTAAGCATAGATCGGAAATATTGAAAAATAATTCCAATCTTCAACTAATAGAAATGAATGAAAACCTTGCATGATGAAATCTTGATACCAGATTACAGACAACAAACAGCAAGGATAGAAGCATAACTAATTTTAAATATCAACAAATACTGTAGCATAATTCACATTAAATTTTAATAGCCGATAGTTCATAGAGAAGAAAATTAATACAACCAGCAGAGAAATACAAAGTATGGATTTTTCTGCAGGTTATAAGTATTCTGTAAGATTAGTTCAAAACATCTTTCATATTATGTATCAACAGGCAATAAAAACTATTTCATTTTGATATATATTCTGCTGAAAATAAATGGGCTGAGACTTTTATGTTGCTTCTTGTAAAAATTTAACAGGTAAATCTAAGTGCTCTATGCATTAACATTCTTAAGTCACCCTCAATCACGTTGTTCACACAGAAAGTGCCCGTTGTTGGAAGAGACAAAAACTTCTATAGAATGGTAACTTATAAGTAAACGTTTCAAAAGAATAGCACTCAAAAACAAGAGCATCTCAAAGCCCACAGATAGTCGAGGCACGTGAGCCTGCAGCAGCATCTGCATATACCCCATGAGTCAAAATCAGCCCACCGGAGGAGCAGGCATTAATAATAAAATAAGCAACCTAAGGGAAAGATAAAGATAGAAAAATGCTACTTTGTACCTCTCATTGAGGTATTTTATCTTACCTGGACCAGTTTGCTGACCATGGTAGGATGTATCCGAGGAGGAGGATGCATGAGGGTAGAAAATTCAGGAGGAACGACAGGCTGCACCACTCCCCCAGGCATGCCGGATAGGCCTGGAGGTCCGACGGCCGGCTGAGCAGCGATCAAGGCCTGTGGACTCGGGGGATACTGTACCCCCGGGGGGGAATGCACGAGGCACAAGTCAGCAACAATTGCCATAACACATTCACACATGAGTAACACACGCCCAGTCAAAGCAAATAAGTGAATTGAAGCGTTACCAAGATGAAACTGTACTAAGCATTAACCAATGTTAAGCAAGATGACTTTTTTAGATTAGCTCAGAAAGTACTGAGCATACTTAGAAGTAAATATTATTGGATTTTCAATCATGATAAATGAAATTTCAATCTTGGATAACATCATGTGTAGCAAAATTTGATGAGGCATACTTCAATTCATTCTTAAAGACATATTATAGTTACTTTACGCCTCTAAAAACAGTGGGAATGACCGTTAAAATTCCCTCATGAAAGAACTGATGGTAAAAATTCCCTATTTATGGCAAAATATTAAATATGAACCTATTTATTCTATTATCAACTAATTAAAGGCCACTCATTGCAAGTATAAAAAACCAGAGATTCAATTATAAATCCCATTTCTTAAGAATGGTTGTACCTGTTGGGTAGCAGGAGGAGGTAATGGAGGGAGGAAAGCATGATTTAAATGCAACGAGTGACTGTTTAAACTATAATAAAGCCGTAAAAACACAAAAGAAACTAAATGAAACCAAATGCAAGGTAGCTTTCAAAACAAAGACAGCATCAAAAGCAGATAACTGTAATAATATGCGGTACTTTTAAAAAAGTAACAAATAACAAAGGCTGCAGTGAGATGAATAACTAAATGTTCTTTGGTTAAAAATATAAATCCATAGTTAAAGTTTATCACAATATTCATTCATTATCAATGATTAACTGTTTGCAATAAAATTAAAAACTAAAATCCTAAGCTCTGATGGATAAGCAAACCTCTCTCAAGATGTTAGCCGATTGGCAAAAATTATACTGTGAAATCTAGATGATCAGGCGTTACCTTGTGGAAAGCCATTTAGACAATGAAGAAAACACCATATATTTTCCACACTTTATTTTGCTTCGACTGGTTTCGCTACTGGAGTAGCATCTTCTGGTGAAGACCAGAAGACGCTACCAGTAGCGAAACCAGTCGAACCAAAATAAAAGTGTGAAAAATATAGTGATTTTCTTCATAAAAAATTAAACCAAACAAGCCCCTAGCCACTTTCACAACTTTCATAGCTTCACTATATAAATTTATTTTTCAAATATGTACATCATACATAATAATGTATTATTAGTATATTTAGGTTGCAAACAGGTTTTCCACGATCTATGAAAACATTTGATTGACCACGATAAATGAGGAACGAGTTCAGAAGTTATTTCACATAAGAAATAATTGCAGTATTACTTGGATCTACTTCACAATGCGATGCAAATTAATAACATTGCAAAACTAATCTATCAAATAAGAATTTTATTCAATCCTTTCCACTGAATCAGACAACTACATTCAAGTTAATGTACCATCTTAATAAGCTGAATAATTATATTTGATATTTATGTTAATTATCTGATTGTAACTAGCCAATGACGCCTATTTAAGGGATTTTTAACTATTAACCACTTGATTTGACAATGTAGATCATCAAAGTTATTTGCAAATATTTTTAACGAATCTATACATCTCCCATTCAATTATTGATTATACTTAGCCGACAACAAGCTATTAAAATTTTAACATTTAACGAAAAAATTACTAGGGTAAAGAATCACTTACAGCTTTAACTTTTGAGGATACATACCGGCAACGACCATAGTTACAGTTAAATAGTTCAGTATTATAAGGAACATTTTTATAGGGAAAAAAACAATGGGACTACGTTTAACATATGATAAATGTGCCAAATATATGACATGAAAGATAATGCAATCACCTAAGCAGGAAAATTATACATAGAAAAGATTTGTGAAGTAACCAAAACTATAAGAATCCAAGAATAATTTTTGGGACAAATTAAAAACTGGGAGAGCATATTTTACGAACATGACACCCAAACCTAAGATAAGAAATGAGTCTCATCACTAAATAAACATTAAAGTAAAAGAATCCCATAGATAATGGGCTGGCACTATCTGTGGATATCTACCAATCAATAACTTTGATTAAAATTAACATACCTAGTCAATAAGTAGTCTTTTTAGTGATCTTTAGAAAATGGAGAATCATGACTAGGCTTATTTTATTTGGCGGAGATACATTTTACGAAATCCAATAATAAATGGATCATTTAATATAAAATATTTCAGAGAATACGAAAGCCTAAAGACAACAGAATTAAGCCAGAACTCACAAACTAACATATAATATCTGTAACTATATGAGATAAATTAAAATAATACTCAGAATTTTTTCAGCGAATCGATTGAATAAATTGAAATAAATAAGAGAGCTGTTGAAGAGATCTAAGATAAATTATGATCTGATAAAATAACGCTTTTACAATTGCAGAGCCATTATCAACAATACAACTAAACCTTTCAATTTACTCAGTTCCTTACATCTGCGTACAGCAAAAAATAACAACAGCTAATATGAAATGTTCTACTTGGACAAACATCGGGATTCGAGCAATTAATTTAGAAATAAACAATGCAATTTCTCCTAATAAAATGATTAGATACGAATGGCGAAGCAGCGAAAAATATAGAGAATGGCAAAGAATAGCATAAGATGATAATCAGAGAAAAAGATTGGCACAACAAGGATTTCCCCCTCCTCCTAACCCACACAAGGCACTCACCATTGCAGTGAAAGTCTGTTGCAGGGATGGGCTTTTGGAACCACCACTCCCATGCCGAATGGGACTGTTCCCGGAATGTTTGGCAAAATATTCATTGATTTTTTTCCCATCATTCCGGGAGGCCTTTCCTCCTACCCCACTAACAACTCCCACAATATTCCCACTTCCCCCAATATCTTCTACCTTCCGTTTTCTTTTCCTTTCCGTCGGGGTTCGTGGTAGCTTCTCAGGGGTGTTGTTGTCATCCTTGTCACTGTGAGATGACCCTGTGCGGAAACACATCATATGGGAAATTAATAAATATCAATAACTTAATGAATGTCATTCGAAAATTTGAAATATGAATTGATAATGAAGAATTAGAGATTGTGATTCAAAGCAAATTGTCCATCACAGTTTGAAATCAGAAGACAAGAAATAATTAAAAAAGACTAATAATCTCAACAGCAATTTAAAATGGTTCAAATTTGATGGGTAATACATCTCAATGATAACTGATAAAGAAATTGAGACCAAATTAGCTCTTAAAACAGTGAAACTCGTCATCTCTAGGAAAACACTCAGTATCAGGTGAAATATAATCTCTTATCAACAATCAAAACATAGAAGAAAGGAAAATGTTTTAACTGACATCCTCTAAAACGTCTAGTTTTACAAGGTGTTCTTTGTAATCGATAGAAATATGAGTGAAAATATAACCTCATATTCTGATGATAGACTCTTATTGTTAGGGTCAAAATAAAGTTTGAAAGTTTAGATTCACATAATGACATTGTTTGCATACTTAGATATTAGGAAGAGAATTGTTATCATATTACTTAAGTGCCAATTACAGAATGGTAACCTATGAATTTCCAAGTAAATATTGAATATCAAATCATCGTACCTGTGCTCATATTGGAATCCTGGCTATGAACCGCTTGCCCTGAGTTCATAGATCCCTGGGGTGCCATTTGAATCTGAGATGTGGCCGACATCTGTAAAATGAATAAAAATATGGTTAATCAATGGTTCCAATTCTTTTCTCAAAGCAAGATTAAGTACTTCGAATTAAGTAAAGCATTCAATGAAGTTGCAATTCCCATGCATTAAATAAATAAAACCAAATGAAAACCAATGGACGCTTTCCCAAAAGCTTTGGACTTCAAACATGCAAAGTTTACTATAGCACTGATTCGTAAACTAGAGCAAATGTAATGTTATTATGCCTTGACTTAATGCCTACAATTAAGACTTTCTCCCAGAGGTGAAGAGTTAGAACAAAATTACACGAAATGAACCTTAAAATGTAAAATATGAACATTACGAAATACAAACACAAGAGTCCTAGCCCACAAGAGCTTACTGTTTCCTGCAGTTCATGATTCTCGCTGGCAACAGACATGGCTGCGTATTTATATTTTTGTTTTCGAGAAACATAGTCATTTTATTAGACAGGGGGCGTAAAATAACTTTCTCCGCACTTGTTCACTATTATGGTGATATGTGTTTAAACAAAGAAACTTTAAATAGCGCCATTAATGTCAAATCAAGAAACGAAGACCGAATGTTGGGAGGAATGGTGGGGGGTACGAAAAAAGAGCAGCGGACGGCGCAGCCGCGACAAAAGACGAACGGAAATCGCAACAGATCTGACTTTTGAAACCTAAATTACCATGGAAGAATATTTCGCCGATTTCAGTAAAACGATAATAAACCATGGAAAACCTTGAACCAGAAGTCTTTGGCAGAGAATTCTGACTACTGTGTTTTCAGAGAAGATCCAATGTTTATGTGAATACGCGAGTAAAATTATACAGGAGGTACAGAAAAGTTAAAATTTTCTAGTATCATCTACAATATCGATCAAGAATGTGCGTCACGCTCCATGGGCTTCTTTGCTATCAGAAATTCGCGATATTTTGAATTTGCGACATCGCCCGGAGAGAGAACTTGAATGCACTAGATACGCTAACACTTACGAACCTACGAACAAAAACAACTTATAAAGATGGCTGGCAGCCACAGCAAAGTAAGGAAGAAGACCGCAGGGGTAGCAACGTACACTCAAACAACCCCTCCACATCAACCACATCTCTTCATCCTTACATAGCCTTACCCCTCCCTTTCTCTTCACCTCTTCCCTTTGTTCCTCGACTCACCAATCCATTCCAACAGCATTCACATGTCCCCCACCCTTTCATCGTCCAACGGCGGGGAATTCTATCCCATTTTCCTCTATCTCGGTACTTATGTGTCGAACATGAACAAGCGGTGCCAAGCCGCTTCCCGACAAAAATTGTCCTTTACGCGAGCTCGCAGGATAAAATCGATGTGACGGAGGGACGAAATGTTCAAGGATCGCAAAAGCTCTCGTAAACTTAATGCAAGCGGCGAGATCTATTTGCGACAACGGGTACTGATAACACGAAGGAGAGCGGAAAGAAAACAAAACGCTACCGACTACCCGCTGTCACAGCGACTCCATCTGTTTCCTACGGAGGACCGAAAATGACGTCGCCAATACACTTTATACTACTGACGTAAACCAGATTAATATACCCATGCACCGCATACCACGAAACATTCACTTGAAACATACATTGAAAAATGATCTGTTATCTTCACGTATCATCTTAAGAATTCCAATGATTGACAGTTCGTTCATAACTTGGCAGCGACTGAGACTGTTATTCCTTCCTCGACAAATCACTCCATCATTTCCACACGCCACTTCAAACGCAATTCATTGCAAGACCGCTTGGTCTTTACCTTATGGTATCTCCACACAGAGAGCAACAATGTCCGTAACATTCCATCCATCGCGCTTCCCAACAGAGGCAAATCTCTTCCGAATTCCGCCACATATCCTCCCGAAGGGCCCCTCACTTTTCCCAATCGGTTAAACAAAACGGCCACCCACAGCTACGTCGAGGCAACAGATATCTCACTCCTCACCACCCCCTCCTTTTCGAGAAATCCACGGGCAGCACCCTCTACGGAATCCTCCCCATCGCCCCCACCTGACCCTCCACCTTCCTCTCCTTCACCGCCGTCACTTTCGCCGTAGTCGGCAATCGCCGCACGGCACTCTCCTCTGCCCTTCCACCAGGTCATGATCCGAGCATCCACCTAGCGACACCTATTACGTCCCTCTACGTTCGACTTAACTGCCAAGTAATACGGATTCGATGCACGCAGGGCTTCCGATACGACTTCGGCGGCGTCCGCCTGGAGACGCGTAAACGCCGGCACAGCGCGACGTTCTCTCACGCACTGCCTTGCAATCGCAGATTCTCCCCCGTTAAGTTTGAGGCGGCAGTCGGTGGCGGCAGCACTGTTGACTCGCTGCCAGCTTCGAGCCATGGGATTCCGAGTTTACGAAGGATTTTGACAAAACGTTGGAAAAACTCGCTCCGCAGTAATTATAATAATCGAACGGCGAGAAAAACTTGATTACCAGAACTATGACGAAGGGAATGAGCAAAATTTGAAATTACTTCCTCATAAATTGAGTAAGAATGTGAACGAAGTAAACAACTACATGTTTGTAAACCTCAAGAACTGTTTCTCACCATCCAAATCGTTTTTCAAATTTAGTTCAAACCACAGGTGCTCAATTCCGCG
Organism: Sympetrum striolatum; assembly: GCA_947579665.1. Classification (NCBI taxonomy): domain Eukaryota; kingdom Metazoa; phylum Arthropoda; class Insecta; order Odonata; family Libellulidae; genus Sympetrum; species Sympetrum striolatum. The sequence continues at coordinate 81,502,818 of OX388345.1, forward strand.
GTTATAAAACCCTATTTCACATTCTCAAAACAGTTTTCAGTCTTTCGAGCTCGGAGATGATTAAAACTCAGCACAACATCCGAATATTTCCCAAACCCCTTCAACAAGTGATATCTTGAGGAATTCATTCGTAATTGTCTTCGGCGTATAAATAACCTAAATCTAAAGAGCAGCCTCGCCTTAGCGAGAACATCCTGTTCTAATGGTCTACGACCTACCTCGGAGGACTCAATAAGGAAATCCGGAGTCAATCCACCCATTTACAGGAAACTAGCATATATTCGAATGGTAATCTTCCACTAAATGCGACAAATATCTTTAAAGCGGTATGATTAATTCGTCAAATTCCAAGCCTAACCCAAGTTAAATATCCAACAAAATCAAGTCGACTTTACGACTTCAGATGCGTTACGAGACTTGCTGACAAAACTTGATAAATTTATACGAGCAAAAGATATCTGCGACATATTTAACTAAACAGTTTCGACTATCCTAAGAAGTTAACGTTACAGGTCAACGAACGGAAGAAACCGGATCAGAGAGTGAGCAGGCTCTTTGACAGCCATACGCGAGCCAAGTCGACTATAAAAGAATCGATTATTCACATTAAACGAAGAAGAACAGCGGTTTACCGACATCGATCAATGTGGAACTTGAAGTATATTGAATCTGTGTTTGACAACGCGACAGAAAATCTCCACTCGAGTTTAGATAACCCATTGACTAGACAGATAATGTAGCGAGAAAGATAGATGTCAATCAAAGTATTGTTAAAAAACTTATCTCTAAGTTTTCTGTCAGTTTCGAGTTCAGTGTCACTTTAATAAGAGGGCCCCTCAGCAGGTATGGCTTCATCAATCATTATAATATACTCCCGCGCCCAATGTATGTATCAAACATGTAGGATTAAACTAGGTGTATTTTTCATATAAATGGTGTACTTGTTTACAGTAATTTATTTCAGATCTTCGCCATTTCATTGGGGAGAAAGAGCAAGAGCTTGCCGAGGCGACTTCGTGCTACATAGCAGACCTGACATGGTGGCCATTACGCTCAGTCCCCTCCCCAACGGAGTATTTATTAAGAGGCGACGTCTCCATTTTGAAGTGATTTAAATTCCAAACCCTACTCACGGAAATCATACCAGTAAAATCGGGCTAAATTGCCGAATTTTTCAATTAGAAGACGATTCTACGAACTCGATATATTCGATGGAAGGCTAAATCGACCATCAACGTGGACTATTTTTACGGTTTCAGGTAGTGACTCAACGTGCATATTCACGGAGAAACGATGACGCATATGAATCTTCCGAGAGAATTTCCTCAACAAACGACTGAAATAGTTTCGGAAATCTCGTATAAACGAGCGAACATCCACAGTCGGACGTAGCGGAAATTCCGCCCGGGGAAAGACGTTCGAACCGAGATTCGCGACCATTACGGAGGAAGAGGTTTTCGGCTCTTCTCAGCCGGTCGGGGTGGATTACTCCATGTTATCTCACAAAAGTAGGGAGAGAGAGAGAGGAAAAAAGAGGCAAAAGGGAGCGGCGTGGCAACGTCGCGATTAGAGAAACTCGGCAGCAGAGCAGCCACCACACGTCGTGGTGCGAACCGTCTTCCCCGACCACCCTCGCACGGCACGGCCCCTCCCGACGACCACCGCCTTCCACGCCGCAGCTGATCCTCCACGGAACGGCACGGTCATTCGCAAAGTTGGTATAGTTTCAGGCCGCCGCTACACGGCAGCCACCTTTGAGGGGGGGGACGGCGCGCCGGTCCGTGACGAGCCAAAGGCCGCCTCTCGGAAAGGAGATCCGACCGCCACGAGCCGTGGGATGCGAGATCCCGCCCACCCTCCGGAGGGGAGGCACTGCCCGTTCCATTACGCCAGATAAAAAAACAACGGAGCTGCTTACTTGATATGACGCGTGGCGTGAAGGACAATAATACCGAGCATTTCTCCAAGATTGCCGCTCGGACGATTTCCCCGCGTACTTAAAAAAATCGATCTATTTTTAAAAGCGTCGCTCTTCCCGAGCGATGAAATCCCTGAATCCTTCCTTCCGACCGAACAGACCTTTCCCACTAACGTTTTTGCTCGTGGCCACAAATCAATATGATTCATGAACGCTGGCCAACGCGGGGTGAAGATGGTCAACATAAGAGTCCAAACATTTCCTCTTTGACGAAGGGGAAGATTTAATACGTTTCCACTTCATAACTTACGAATAGATAGGATTATTAACGTAAATATCAGTGGAATTGTATATAATTATAACGGAGCTTTCAATGAGATCAATTCAGTCACACAACCTTTCTCAATGGATAATATTTTCTGCTTATGTCAAGCTCTTCCTAATCCTCTTTATCTGAACGTTATCGATTCTTCGGTGAAAGGTCATTGAAGATGATGGAAATTCACTTCTGCGTAAACTGACCCGTTTCCCTCCTCTAAAATTCCGTTTTCACTACTATGACGAAGCCTTCAAACATATCAAAAGACAACAAAAAACGAGAAACCGTTATAGGAAAATAACGTCTACTTACAATGTTGATATTTTCTCGTTCCGGATGTTTTAGATTATTTTTAAGAACAGCCCATAATATATCGATTTTACAGTCTCCTTGAAAAAGATATCCACATTTACTTCCGTTTCACTTCGCGTTTCAGAATTGAAAACGTAAGATAAAATTCAAGGTGTGAGAAAAGAGAAGAAACCACGCCATATGCAGTTTCACTGTGAATTCGCTAGACATTGGAAATTGTTATGGAGATTACCAGGCTTAAAAGGTCGGCTTATGACTTACTTCTTTCCCATTTGGCACGGTTACTGGAAGAAATGGGCCAGAGAAGCGAATGCCTTTTCGGAAAAGAGTAGCCCCAATTTCTTGGGCAAAAAACTACAAATTTTACGTAATATTACCTACTTGCCAGTCAATAAATAATATCAAAAAATATTATTAGTGACGAAATCGATCGAATAAAGAAAAATCTAAATTTAACCCACTACTTGTAATGCTGAAAGAAATTCTCTCCATTTATCCCAACTAACTTATCTTATTACCCAAATTTTTCTTCAAACAATAACAATTTTATACTTCGATATCATATAATGACAATGACCCTAACAGAATTGCCAACGAAAATAGTTAATTGATGATAATATTTTGAGGCGACTATCGTTGAAATTTAAGCAAATTCATATAATAATGATGCACTCAAATCCTTAAACTGCAACCGATCAAGCCAAAACAATTAATGGTATTGAACTTCCTACACCTGTTCACTCGCGGATATAGCGGTACGTCATTTCAGGAAGAAATAAGCATAAACGAGAATTAATCAAACACGAGGAAATCCGAGCACCACGCACAGCTATCCGCATATTAGGTCGTTGTGACGAACTCGTTTCACGCATAATCAGTCCTATTTTAGACCCGAGCGAGCACCCTGAATCGGTGGGAATAACCAGCGTGTTGCGGTGGCCGAAAAGCAGCAGACAGGCCATCCTTGAAAGCGCTCCTCCTCAGGGCGATTGTAGCGGCAGACGGCCCAAGGACGATCAGGTTGTGCGGGTGGAGGAACTTCCTCCAGATAGCAACGAAATGGTGTGGGGACGGAGCAAAGACCTCTCCCGAGGTTCTCCCGTAAAAATAGCTAACGGCGAGCATTGAAATTACTGGCAATCCCGATGCCCGGACATACACACGTAAAGGGGCTTTCCGTGTCCATCGACCGAAAGGTTGGCTTGTTTATAAACCCATTTACATCGATTCGAAAGTGTAAATCAAAGGCTGTAAATCAAAGGTTGAATTCGAGGATTTTTCGAGGTTCTTGCATAATCGTGCGTAAAATCCATTCTGTTATATGTGCGTATAGGCGATGAAGAGCAAAACTTGGAGCTAATTCCTCAGCTCTCCATTCATAAAAATCCATTTCTATAACCGTCGTATAAACTTGAAAATAGGATACATACGTTGCGAATTCTACACCGCATATCGATATTTTATATCGATAAAAAAAAACTAAGATTCAAAATTACGCTATAACTCGATAAAATTTGGGAGTAAAACTTAAATAAATACACAGAAGTCGACAAAGCAATCTCTTCATCGTTACATAAGCACGAAAGGTCGTAAAAAGAACGAAAGAAACGTAAACACTGCGAGAAAGGGAGATTTTTTGTAAATCTCTGGAACGAGCAGGAGTGCTGGAATCCGAGAGGGCTCTAAATCAAATAGAAACACATTATAACATCATTCATCAATACGAAATTTCTAAATTATTATGGGCAAATACAGAATGGAGTGAAATGTTTCGGATAAAATCTGGACAATATAACCATAAAAATTTATAAAACATAAAAAGTCACGCCTTTCCCGTATTTATTAGATTCCCTCTATAACATGGAGAATAACCCTTCAACAACTAGCAACCTAACACAGATCCCAACCTCAGACTGCGGGATAAACCGTGCCGATTTCACGGAGGGGCTTTTCTCAAAGCCATTACGAGTAAAATTCGGAACGACTTACATTCCCACAGGTTGATCCAGATCACTTCTCTTTCATAACCTACGGGTCATTTGGTGAATCTTACCAATCTTAAGAGCGGGATTCATCTAGCAACTTGGTACGGTAGCGAAGATCCAATTATTTTAGTAATTGGCAACACCGTTCGATGTCGCGGTCAACAGATCCGTATTGTAAAAGGGGCAGCTGCCACTTCACGCACCTGGAAATTTCTCCGCCATTCCAAACAATGCTTTCCTGCAACGTAACACGAGGATTTTCCTTCCAATGTCCTTCTTCGTTTAATTAACGGTTTCCAGCGTCCCGTTGCATCTCGTCACGTATGATTTATTGCGGAAAACAGTACTCTCGAGCCTTTATGTAATCGATGACTAATTATTACTAACTCCCCTCCCCTTAGAAAAATGTCGATGAAATGCATTCCAACACAAAAAAAATTATTTCTCCTAAAATACCGACGTGAACACTTCGTCTTCCGCAGGAAAGGAAAAGTACACTGCGACATTAATTCAAGGATATCACATGTAATAAACCTGTTTCTATGATATCTAACTTTATTGACACCTAATCAGGGCAGAATATACAAAGTTCTCACACAGCAACTGAGTACAAGAATCCATTACAAAAATTCTATTTCACCTACAGCTTCGTTACGTGGGTTCGAACTAGCAGTAAAAATTCAATAAAGGCGCCGATGAAGCTCTTGCCTGTCCATTGAAACTTATTCAAAAAATCTTACAAAAAATTCGCCGACGATGTGAACTAATTATTTTAAAAGCTGACACCATCACATTTCGGAGGGTATAATCCCAAGAACCGAATACTTTGGACGATCTAACGAATGGCTTTGAGAAACCAGGTGAACCACGGTAGAAGGCTGTCGTGGCCTCTTCCGGAGACTTCCAGAGCTCTCTATTCATAACCCAGAGAGCAGATGCCACGTTATACCTTAAAATGGTTCGCGGACAGGATAAAAACGCTTTTCAAAGGGCAGCAGGTATGGTGGAGAGCTCAAGGTCAATGCTGGACGAAGTAAACTGGCGACGAAACCGTCTTATCTTTCCCGTAAAAATGTATATTTCTTCGAATGAATTATTCAAGAGAAAATGAGAGCGGTGCAAAGTATAAAACAGGCGACAATTTGAAGTCAACAACGATTGAATCTGAATCGGGACAAATTTAAATAGTTAGACATCTGTCACACTGTAGAACATTCTGATACGAAGCCATTATCTACCGCCATTAAATTTCTATTGGGGTAAATAAAGGAGAAAGTCCAAGTAAGCTTGAAAAAAGAAGCTTATAATCGTAATCAATTACGTGAATCACCGGGAAGTTAGAGACGAGAACAGAAACAAAGAATGCTTTACACAATTATTGGGATTGAATCATTACGACGGAATTAAAACGACACGATTTTTCCTACCATTCATAATTCAATTGTTAGAAACTCTCAAAACTTATTTCAAATAACGCCTACATTACATTACAAACATTCCCTCTTCTTTCCCTAGCGTCGAAACTAATCAACCTCTCATGAATTTCACCATGGCCGTGTATGGTTGACTGTTTGGTTAACTTCAATAAATTACTTCGGAAAATGCCAAGTTTTGTTGATATTAATTTAACGCCTAAAAATTACTAAATTAAACCGTTTCAATACATGGCATGATACTGTCTTCGTTCATTCTTAGGATAAAATAAATAGTAATTATGTGCTGTCTAACTCCTAATTAATATTGACGAATTATTTAATTACTACAAAAATACCTGAACTATATCAACTGCTACGGAGTTAAAATAAATGGCCACAAAGAATACTTCCGTACTCAACACATGTTTTCATTAACAGTTCCTAAATATCTTCAAAACTTCAGCTGAGCAATTCAACTCGATCCCTAAAAATCTCAACTTAAAAAAAAATTAATTCACTTCATTACTAATTCCATAACACAAAAAAGACAAAAGGAATTGAAGTATTTCGATTTAACGTAATTTTAGGAATATTACTGATTTCATTACTTTTTCGCTTGTGCTGAGAACATGAGAAGGCTTAATTCACTTTTGTTTAGAATGCAAAAAGGTTAAAAATGCGGAAAATATTTTTTCTCACACAAATATATTTTTTATTTACGTATTTTTATTATTCCGTTTTATTAGATCAAGTGCGAGTAAATGGTCCTAAACACCACATTTTATATTAGCGATGTTCACTTCAATTATTCACTTTCAAACGAAGCAAAAAGTGTTCCCTTCGCATAAACAAAACTGACTCCCAAGAGACACCAGCTTAATGATGATAACTACTCTTGCAAAACATAAATACTCAGATTAAAAACTTGAAATAAATCGGAGCGCCATACTCAGTTTCGAACACATTTTCATCGAATAGTAGAGCAAAATTTGCATTTCTTTTAATATAATCTAGCGGTCTGCCAAGCCAACAGCACATAAAGCACTTTCAAGCTCTTACTAAGAACACATTCGTGCAGCAAAAATCGATCAAAAATACCCAAATGCGCATGACATCCATTTCCACAAACTAATGGAAAATGACCGACTTGAAGCATCCCTAGAATGATTCCCAGCGTATAAGTTAACTAGCAAATCAAGACAAACGAACCACAAATCAAGAGATATCGCATGCGAAACCAAAGCTGGCGGCACATGGATTTAACTTACGCAACCGAAGACATTGCACAAAGGCATCGCTTAGGATGATCGACGCAACTCAAAGAGATAAAGCGGTAATGATTAAAGACGACAGCCGCACTTCGGGAGCACACACAATGCACACTCACACAGGCATTCACACAAATACACGAAGCAAATCAACGGGAATCTACCGAAAGGTTGGAAGCGCAGGAGACACCCGGAAAAATGCACAAACCCGATTAAATCGCCTTTGTCGAATGTGTGTGACACGTTATGAACACCGTTTACGAATCAGAATGCGAATGAGGTTTGAGTTAAACGCTTAGTTATTCTTTCTCGACAATGGAAGCACTCGGGGAACGGAAAACAGAAAGACCGCTCGTCACGGCACGGATGAACGAATTTTGCATGCAGTAAGCGATGTTATGAGACAGATTATGAAATAATGCGGCACGATTTACATATTGTTGTTCAACAAGTGGTCGCAGTTGCTAAGTAGCAATAAAACGCTCGTTGACGAGCAATTGTGGAAATTTTTCGCGTGGATCAAAATCATTTAGCTGAAGTTACGCCTCCTCTTCGGGGCAGAAGCCGCCGGAATATTTACAGGGCCGTAGAAAAGAACTCGCGATCGTATGCACAGCTTTCAAAACTACTGATGCAAAATCTAAATAAGTACGTGTGCCAATTCATTCACTAATTCCATCATCAAAATCACAGCAAAGTCGTCGCGACCGTCACATTCATACACAGGCACCTGGACGGAGGCAGAAATAAGGGCCTAAATAAAATTAGCTGAACGTAAATTAGCAATATGGACTCAAGTGGCCAGGCTCAGGCGAGACAGTTTTCTAGGATGAAGGCCGCGATACACAGTACGATCCCCGAGGTAAGGCGATACCAAAAGACGCCACGACGCCGTAAGTCGGCCAAATAGAAAAAAAGAGGCCAGACGACCCAACCCATACGAAGAATCCAATGCGATGGAGACGACATCGAGGTTCAACGACCCCACGTCGGACACCGTGCAGTGTATCGGGGCCTGGGCGGATCGGCTCCGATCGGGGAAAATGAAGAACTCCAAAAAACAAAAATGGGGTGTGGAATCTTTCGGACTCCGGGAGGTGGTACCTGGTGCAAGGGGGGTGGCCTTTCCCGATTACTCCCCCCCATCACCATCCAGTCGATGGCGGAAGGCGAGGGGCCCCCGCCCACACCACCACCACTTCCGCCCCCAACGCCGACTCCCCCGCATCTGCTCACAGGACACTGGGGGCAGCTACTCGAAGAACAGTAGGAATCCGGAGGCCCCTGCAACGACACACCACCCGATGCCCATACCCACTCATAACGCAAAACAGTAACATATGAAAGGAAGAGGTTATTTGTTTTCGTGCCGAAATGTTCCCGAAGCCATGGCCATTTGTACCACCCTGATCGAGAGAGGGCTGGTCCATTGAGGACCGCGGTGGGGGGTCCTCGCGCCCGGTGGAAGAAGCAGAGGAGACGGTACGCCGTGAATACGGAGGCGACCGAGGAACTGGCAAATCCTGAGCGATATCGGATTGAAACCGGGCGCGAAATCGGTTAAAGCAAATCAAAGGAAAAATGCGGATCAATGACGTAAATGGAATTATCTTTGAAAGTGAATGCCCCGTGGGATTTAAGAAAGAAATCTTTAAGAAGAGAGCGTTAAACACAGCACCAACAGGAAACGAGATTGTGAATGCACGAGAGGTACGAATGAACTATGATTATAGAGAAAGGCCGATCGCAGGCAATCCACTGCCGTACGAACGGTGGTGGGAATGACGACCTACCAACGGCAATTAAACATTGTTGCAAAGACTGATTCAGTGTTTTACCCACGAACCGAATCCGTCGGTAAGATAGGCAAAACACTCCCGACAAATTGAGTGAAACAAGCGCAGAATATGTTAGAAATAAGTGACAATACCCGACAGCATATCCGAAAATACCTGTTGATAAAATTTGTTAAAGCACTTTTTCTGTAAGACAAGAAACATTAAGGAGACAACAAACAACATTCTAGTGAAAGGAATAGAGGAATACTTGTTCAACGACGGGTGATTCTAAATGCAGCAACGATTAGTATATTTAATTTCTGAGTATTGGCTCCGGGACAATGAACCAAGACGCAACCCAATTCACCATGTACACAAAAAACATTGAACACAATCAATACCCATGCCGCTACCATCGGTAAATAAAACAAAATTACATTTTGTGACAATAACGATCAAGAATTGCGGGGGGTTCAAGAGAAAAATCACACTTAAGACCTCATACTCTTACCAGCAAGGGTTAGAATGGGAACAACAAACAGACAGTAAAAAATAATCCGCACAACAAGTGGGAATCTTGAATGGTTAATTAAAAAAGAAACAAATGATTGGTGAAGGGATTGATTTACGGTAAGAAACAGGGGACATAACATTTTAAACAGCGCATGCTCTCAAGGAAATATCGTCCCCGATAACACTTACCCTACCGCCAAGGAACCTCGCCTCCAACAACTCTTGCTTGCGAGGATCCAGTGTTTGGAAGTTCTCCATTTTGATTCCTGCGACAGCTCCTGAGGAATAAATCAAACGAAACATGATTATCCGAGAAAGATTGGATTAACTCACGTAAAGATCATCCGACACGGATTAACGCGAGGTTTATCGTTTAATTGGGAAATTCCCCCTTCTACACATTTCAATAACACTTCAAAACATTAAAATATCTCACTGAATATGCTTCATCATTAAAAATAGTTTTTACCAAGCTTTACAAGAAAGGTCAAGAGTTGAAAGTTACAAATGAGTGATTAATGAAGCAACTGGAAGTTCATGCAAACTTGCGACAACCAACATTTCTTTAATTAATTGTTGGACAGTTTTTCAAAGTAAGTTAATTAGAATTCATTCCACTCAGCATATTGTATCGATAGTAAACAAATTAAATTTTTGAAATTTCCATGATACCTCCACTACCATTGTAAGAAACCTCTAAACTATCAACAAGACAACTCATTTAATAAAAATTTAAATATTTTTAAATTAAAGATAAACCCTATTTAAAAATGGAATAGTTAAAATATAATCCCAAACCTTTCGATAAATCAAATTTTCCTCTTAAAAGATACGTGAAATAATTCTGATTTTCTTAAATATACGTTTCTTACTACAGAAAAAATTCAAAATACCTTCCAGGAAACGAAGGAAAACCCCCGACCAGTAGCTATCGTCCTAATACCTATCATATCGGGGAACGAAAAATGCATCTTCATCGAGTGACCACCCCAACGTCGGATCGAAACCCCCGCGAAGAGCTGCTTAGGCGAGATTAATTCCTCCGAAGCGAGGAGTTGGCTGATGATGATCCCAATGCGTTTAGGACCAAGAATAGGAAGTCGTTGTGGCCTTAGGACGAAATAGGGTCGATAAGAGCGGCTTCCGGGGCACCCAGGATTCCATGGGGAGAGGGGCTGCTGCCATGGGCGCCAAATACGACAACTCCCGCCTCCGATTATTGATTCCCCCGTCTTAGAAAAGATGCCTCCCTCCGGCACACCGCTGCACCCGCACTAAAAGCCTCCCATGGAGCAATCGGAGAAGTTAATCAAAGGAAAGAACCCGGCTCATAAACGCAGCCGACGGATTAGCTTAACCCTTTGCGGTCCATTTTTTTTTTTTGAATTTAAGTAGTCTGGTCCAAATTAATTTTTAGGAAAAAAGAAAAAAATGACAAGATTGATTGTTCACCTTTTAAATATTTTTATTTAATTGTTTAAAGTAAAAATCCTCTAGTTATAATATTATCCATCTTCAAACAAACAGTTTATTCTTTAAAATTTTTCAATGTGTGATATCTCTTGAAACATTGCCCCACATGCAATCCAGGTTTGCGGTCACATGTCTCACAAATAAAAATAGTTTCCTTTCTTCCTCCAGGCACATTTCGTTTGGAACATACCAAGCAATCTTTGTGCTTCCCCTCTGGATGTTGTATAATTATGTGCAGTTTTCCATTCAGCCTCTGCTCCTTATCTGAGCTGGAAGTCCTTCCTCTCTTGCTTGCAGATGTTCCCTGGCGGAAGTTTCCAACTAGCTCATTTACCAACTGCCTCCGGAATGACTTGTGACTTAGTGGTTTCTTACCGTTTTTTTGGCAGTATTCCTTGTAGAGGATGAACCCATTTATGACTGATACCTCCATTCCCCAGAAAAACAGCTTCCGCCACCATTTTAGGGTCTTCCGAAGGAAACAGTAAGAAGAGGTGTACTGGTCTGCTGTGTCAACACCTCCCATATTTTTTGTATAGTGTGCAATGACACTTGGCTTGACAACTACTTGTTCCTCTCCATTTCCCTTTTCTCTTCTGGATACAGCCTCAGATGATGATGTGCTCCATGTACTGAGCATTGAAACTACACGTTTGTCTCTCCAAGCCAGGTATAGAATGTTGTCATGACCTCTAAATGCAATTTTATCCCCTTTCATCAGCTTGGGCTTTTTGAAAAAGGGGGGGACATCTCGCCTGCTAGTAAGGAGAGTCCCAGTCAGGTGGCACTTTACAGCAATTAGCTCTTTAGCTAAGGTAGGACTTGTGTAGAAACGATCAGTGAAAATATGATGACCTTTGATTTCAGGCCATGACTCTCTTAGATTGCTGTAAAGTTGCAGTACTATTCTGGAGGTGAAAGGAAGGTCTGGTTTTATAAGACTATCAGTAGTCAGTTTTCCATGGTATGGAACGAAGGTATAGATGTAGCTAGAGGCAGAGTCTGCTAAAACGTATATCCGGATACCCCATTTAGTTGGCTTCTTTGGATTATAGGTTATAAAGGAAATCTTTCCCTTGAAGCCTATAACAGACTCATCCACTGCTAGATTCTGACAGGGAATGTAGTGTTTTCTACATCGTTCATCTATGTAGCTGAGAAAATTGCTCACTTTTTGTGTTCTAGTTCTCAAGCTGTTGTCATTTGGGCTTGTTGTTTCCAAATGAAGCATCCAAAAAATCTGGAAGAAGCGTTTTCTTGTGAAAATTTCACTGAAAAAAGGGATCTTAGATAAGAAGTCCTGTGACCAATAGTCCTTCATATCTTGTTGGATAATCAATCCCATATTTATGATTACCCCCAAAAACGCCCTCATTTCTTCCTCTGACACGTCATTCCAGTTGTGCCATATAGAGTACTTGGATAATTCTTTGCTTGCGATCTTCTCTCTTGAGTACTTGTTGGTCTCCAAAGTTATCTTTCTCACTAGACTTGGAGTAAAAAATAACTCGAAAAACATTATTGGCGTAGTACAATTAGTAGGGATCTGTGGACCTATCCTGTTTTGACCCAAGTTATAAATTAATCTAGGGGGTGCTTTGTCTCGCTTTGTAACATTACGGAACCCAAGCACATTTGGATAAGCATTAGATCCAATTTCATTCAGACCGACATCACTTCCTCCACTGCCTGAAGCCTCACTCTCGCTTATCACTCTGGCACGTTTCCTTGACCTAGCCAAAAATACTTCTTCATCGGAATTTGAATCAGAAACTTCATTTATTGGTCTAGGACTGGTTTCTCTTCTTTTTCGTACCTGCCTTGTCCCACGTCGGCTACGAACTGTCACAGAGCCATCATCATCTTCACTAGATAAATCATCAAAGTCTTCATCCACTTCACACATGTAGTCATCTTCTTCACTACTTTCATTATTTATTTCCATTCTTATTTCGTCTTCATTCATTTTTGAACGCCTACATATAAAGCGAATAACATTCAGTGTAAAAGAAGAAAAAAACTATGAAGAAATTCACCCTCACAATGGTAACAATTATTTTTAGTACATATAGAGCAATAAATAACAATAGATTCTAAATAAAAAGCTTAATTTGAATTTAACTCACCAAAATCTGCACGGTAGCCACCGAAATCAAATAGATGAATCCTCGGTAAAACTAAAAAGACAACGTGAAAAACACTTGCTAACATCAGCTTAGATCCTAAGTGATGAAACGCAAGTTATGCAAAATTGATCATCATTTGTAGGGTTGCTAACTTCATAAAAATAGAAATACCACTCGCAAGAAATAGGTGAAAAGGCTTAATAAAGTCATAGAAGTTCACAAAAGGAACAGAAGATAGCAGCACCTTACATAAAATGCATATAATCGCAGCGCCTATTGATGTCGAGCTCAACTCGACGTTGGACCTGATACTAGCGCTACGCCTGTCGAGCCAGCCTCGACGTTGGACCGCAAAGGGTTAACGAGATGGCAAATCATAGGATAAATGACGATCTCCATCACCCTCTTTGACTGGAGATCCTCCGTTTGGGAGAGCAAACACGGGATTATCATCAAAGAAGAGATCAGTGAATAAAATACTTTTGATAAACGTTCCTTCAATCATTAAATCCTTGCTTTGACCTAAAGAAAACGTACCATTAAAAAGCAACATTCGCAACAAGTCCCTCCTATTCCGTAATTATTCCGTTACGTTCGAAAATTAATTTTGATTTTAATTAACCTCTGATAAGGGTTGAAATGTTAGATGATAATTTAATGCAAATTTCATAAATTGACTTCGACAATTGATGGTAAACTAATACCTGAGGATAAAAACGAATCTTTCTCTATACTCCGGGAAGCTGTAAGAGTTAATTTGGAACATAAACCTATTAAATTATTCAACATTCCGCATAAATAGCGCTAAATTTAAACGAAAGGAAAAGAATTTAAAAATGATTTATTCTTCCATAAAAATTTCCGTTTTAAATTGAGGTTATGAGCCGTGTTTTATCCGACTTTTCTCATTTGAATAGAATAAAAGAACTGATTGAAACGTGCACGGAAAATAATTATCTGCTATGAATACTCTGATAACTCCATAGCAAGAGCAAGAAAAATCGATAAAATCTATGAAAGAGGAAACAATTTGAAATGAAAATAAGAAAAGGAACATCCGACCCAATAGTCAGAATAAATTAATTGCAACATAAAAAAGGTTAACGTTAGATTATTAGTAATCAAATATTATTTTGTGAAGAGAATGCTAATTGCTGAATCTACACGGGTACAGTTCCTCAATTCCGCAGTAATTATTAAAGAAGGGTGAGAGAAAAAATAACTTCTTAGGTCGAGTTCAGATTTACATAAATTACAAGATTTTCTCTTTCTTCCCACGCATTTAACCTTTCACGTGAGTGTTAGTTATCCATGATAACTTCACAAAAACCAAAATATCGAATACTATCAACAAAAATTAAAACCAAAACTTTCCAAGTGAATTAACATACAATATATATGACATCAGACTGACTGTTTTAGATTTGGATACCTATCGGATACTTCATAAACGAAAAACTTAAACATAGTCATTACAGCGGTAAAACCATTTTTAAGCGAGGAATTCTCCCTAACGCCGAGTTCAAACCAATCGAAAGGAAGAAGAAGATACTGGATACGATTATTAATATTTTCTGAAATATACGGAGAACTTACGAGCCTCTACGCTTAAAATCGTAAAAGCAAGATTACGATATCCATACGACATAACTTCTCCAAAATGTCGACTTTTAGGTTTTAGACGGTAAGTCCCAATTTGAACTAAATCCTGCAAAGACGAAGCGGAGATAAACACATGGTAGAGACAAGCTGCCTATTTTCAACTTTTTAAATTAAATAATACTGGTTCGTATGTCAGAAGACATCAACGGATTTTGAGAGTAACAAAAGCAGCCAGTGCCATAAATAAGTTCGGAAATCATCGTTCATGGTTTTTAAATTCCTTTTTTCCCTTCTTCCTTTATCTCAACGCCTTCCGATTGCTCATTGTTTTACTCATTCGGCGAGGAAGGTCTTTTCTTACACCTAACCCTCTGAAGTGATTACACATTCCTTTACCTCTAAATAGAATTATTAATTAATATCTTGGAAGAACGGCGATTGAATACAATCGGTTCCAACCGGCGAAATGATATCAAAACGAAGAACCAAACACAGAAAGATTTGGGTCACGAGAAAAACTCCTCAACGGGTTAATGGAGAAATGTTAATCATGCGAATGGTTCTTGGTTTTGGAACTCATTTTAAATATTGAATACATCGAAGTAATTTTAAAATCTCAAAAAATCTTTACTAAGCTCTAAAGTCCCAGAAATACCTAAGGAATATTACCAAAAATAAATGCAGTAAAAATAAATTTTAATTTTCTATTTCCCTAGAGGTAAACTTTTCTACGCTAGAGAACGTTTCTGAGAACGAAATACGAAGACAAAGATGATAACCTCTCCTCTCCCGTTAAGAACTATAATCGGAGAATCAGCCGTGTAAAGAACACACTCATCGACCCCGTAACATTTACGGCTTTTTCGGCACATAATTGACGCAGTGATTCCACCACACAACTCGGAGCAATTTCCTTCCGAAGCAAATTCGATTTTGCCGTCGTCGAGGCGGCGATGAGTTTTGAATTTCCTCGTCACGTGGCCTTATGAAAAAAACCGAATGTATAGGTGTGACCTTTCCCATCGATGAAGGAAAACCTAGTCGATCCGCAAGTGATGCTGGTGCCGCACCAACATTGATCCGTCCATGGAATTTTACCCACGCCAGGGAAGAACTAACCGCTGACTGCGCAGGGGTCAAAGAAGCTTACCCCGTCCATTCTTCAGCGCAATGAGAGCGGATTCGCCTTTTGCGTACCTTCTTGCTCGCTTATTCACGGTTTTATTAGACGCTACTCGTAATGAAAACGCATCAAAAACGACTATATTTTTCCTCATTTGGCGTACATTGACTCCAGGATGAAAATCTACGTCCGGAATCTCACCAAAGAAAGCGATCCAGACGAAACATTCAGCTGAAGACGAGTGAAACCAAAGGGAATTGAGAAAAATAGTGACGCAATGATTCCACGTTCCGAACCAGCAAATCGGATAATACTCCCGAACCCACAATAAAAGAAAAGCATTTTAGAGAGTGGATAATTCTATTTCTTTGAAGAAATAACTAGATTATTAATAGTGACCCAGATATGAAATCGACTACTTAGGAAGCTTTCATAAGACAATCCGCCATTCCATGACTAGATTATTCTTTAAATATCTTCTATGTTTATAATAAGTCCAAATGCACGATAAAAGAACTAAAAACAGCATACTGTCAAATTAAAAACATAGTAACTTTTTTACGGGGCAGAAAATACTACAATATTCCTTTCTCTTGGATTTATTAACGTGAGAAAATTATGCATCTATTCATTATTACAAAATAGAATATACTTAATTCGGGAAGATATTAGGACTTTTGTTGAAGAGCAAGTGTAAGAATGCGCCAATAACAAGCGGAACTATATTTTTTAAATCGAAAATTACCTTAAAGAATGTTTTTATTATATATTTCTACTATTCTATCATTATACTATTTCTTCCATTGAAATCAACGTTTATCCAATTATCATAACTGACTGGTACTTCGATAGAATGCGAATACTACAACACTTTTGCCAATCAAAGTAAATCACTCCGACATTATGAGCAACTAAGAAAAAATAACGTTCGATATTGATCCAGTGGCGTTCTCAATTTTAGAAATTTCTCCCACATAATCAGATGGTTCGCGAGATACTTCAATCACCTTTACAAGTAATCTTTCCACGCCACGAACAGTAATTCACTCATCTGATGGATAATTTCTACAGATTGAAGTGAAAAATTGGGCAAATCTGATTAGGATGATAGTCACATTTGCTGAACAAAAAGCTATTTTCCTCAGATTTCCAAGTCTCGTTTTCCAAACATAATTATTATTAACGTCTTTATTAAGATAATAATGAAACATGAAAAGTCTCTTCATACATCTAACAAATCTTAGATGATATTGATAGAAACATAAATAATGAATAAGTTCATAGAAAATGAAAGGAAAACTTTATGAGTGGATTTAAATATTGTACATTATATTGGCCCAAAAATGCAATAAACTTAAACTAAGACGTTAGTTTTTAGCTTCAATTTTACTTATTCTTCTGGGTTACTCGAAAAAAGTTTTTAATAACATTAATAACTCATTCGATTCCAAATATCAGACTAGAATAAATCAGTCAGTAAACTCGTTCCTCTATTTTGTGTCTGAAAATGGCGTGTTCGCAAAGGCATTGCTTGAGATGTTCCAGTCGCAGGCCTTACTACGTATCGGACCCATCCTATGGACAAAGATGGCGCACTGCGGGTGGCATTCCAACACTCGGTGCGTAGAGGACAGGTAACAAACTAAACATCAATTAGTCACAGAATTTCAGCAAACCCTGAGGGTGAAAAATCTTTCCTTCTCTAAATATCAACCCACATCAATAATGGCATTATTCCATGAACCTAATGGGGATTCCGGGAAAATTGATGGAGAGTTAGAGGGAGGAAAACTCGACGCGCAGTCTAGTATGAATCGATAAAGAAGGAAAACACTTATTTCTGACATAGATGCACCATTTGCCATCTTACAGACGCTGCATGTGGATACACATCCAAGGTGTTAAAGTGAGAATTTGTAGAACGATTAGGAAGGAAACAAATCGTAACACCAGAAGAGAATGGGAAAAGATAAACGATGTAACATTTGTTCTCGAGACAAAATAAATGCATTTTAGAATCAGTATCGCTAAATAATGCGAAAATAAAACAATCTATTACTCCTTGCAAAAGCATTCAACAAAAATCGACCAAACTAAGAGAAAACATCTCCGATTATAATGAAAATCGACCGAAGCAGGATAACTCAGCAAAAGAATTGAATCACTGCTTGTATTATACGGATATTAATTAGACTACCCCAAATCAATTAATTTTATGAAGCCACGAGAGCGATTTTTTATTCGCTCCCCAAGTTTTAATAAACACGGACCTTCAGGAAACAAGTTTAGGGGTTCGGAAATTAATAGGTCATTAGAATAGAATGATCAAGTTCGGATTTTTAAAGGGGGACAACCGCAACGAAGATTTTTTCTTCCTAATTTTCGAAGACATTCTTCAAAATCTTTGAAGACTGCTCATTGGTCAATAATTACTAATAACACGCCCTTTATCCTTAGACTTTCTTACCAAAAAAATCGTGACAATCCAAAGATTGAAGAAAATATATCTGAACTAAAGATTTCGTTGTATTAAGAGACGAATATCTATTCCTCCCATCAAGTGATTTAGAACAAAACAGCAATCTAATCGTTAATAAACATAAATAACTTTAAATAAACAGTATACATTTGAATAAATGACTCCCACTTGGTCACTTGCAATAAGTTTGTAAATATGAATTCCATTATATTTTCACCTGTTTAAAATAGGAGATGGAAAGTTACTATCATTTGAAATATTTTATTTAATAAGTGGTAAGAAATTATTCCTAGGAGAATTCTCGACTATATGTCGTACTTATCCATAGGTAACAACGTAGAAAGGCCTTCTTGGGCTGGATTAAATCTTTTAGAAAAGAAAACTTTCCTCCAAAATTTCTGTATCAA
The DNA here is from genome assembly GCA_947579665.1 of Sympetrum striolatum. Taxonomy (NCBI): domain Eukaryota; kingdom Metazoa; phylum Arthropoda; class Insecta; order Odonata; family Libellulidae; genus Sympetrum; species Sympetrum striolatum. Next base: position 81,521,536 of record OX388345.1, read on the forward strand.
CTTGATGTATGGTTAATAATAACGTAATGATACATCTATTAGACAAGTTTACGATAAATTTAAGGAGAACTAATAAAATTAACGACTGAAGGTTTGAGGTGATAACGTTTTTTGGCATTAATTAAATCAATCCTAGGGAGGGTTCTCAGAAATTTCATGCGGATCCCACCCACATATGGTGTTTAAATAACCTCCATCGGTATTTAAATTTATAGACCGAGTTATCGAGGAAAACTCCGATCCGCTGAACGCCGGCAATGACGTCGCAAGGGATCATTAAATGCTAAGTTCGGGAGATTCCGCATTGAATCACGCCCGTTATAAGGATTTTCCCTTTCGTTCCTACTAGACCGGCAATTTTACGTTACTCCTATTATTTAGGGAGCAAGAATCTACCAGAAAATAAGCAAACGGGTAAAGTATCGATGAATCCGGTACTTTACCGTAATAGCCATTCCAGGGGGACTTATCTACTGCGGTCGTCATTTTACAGTTCAGTAACATAATCAAGCAAACAGACCCAGCAGTTGCTGATAAGGCGATGCCCAGCGAAGCGTTGCGAACTTTCGATTGGAAGAATAATTTTCTGCAGCTTTAAATAAAAGGTTGCGTCAGTTTGATTTCGTTTCCGAGTTTCCCTTAGTTGTTGTACGATTCTATAGAGATTATTATCGTGATGTTCTCAAAAATAAGATTATATTGTCTTCGTTTAAGATTTTAAAATCGTTCTAATTTTTAAAAATTATTAATTTAAAGCAGGGTCATCGAACTTTTTCGTTCTAGTGGGCTTCAACTGTTCGAAAGATTCCAGGGGTCACAAACTAACCTTTCCAGTTTAAAAAAAGTAAATTATATCGCACCACTTTGCTAACTTATGAAAAATTTGAAAGAATAACATAAAAACACTTCTACCTTTACCACATAACTTAATTAAATTACGATGGTTTCAAACTCTTGGGTCATCCTCACATGGTCAAAATTCTGTGATAAAGGTAGCAGTGTTTTTTATATTAGTCTTTAAGATGGAAAGACACCATTAAGTCGGGGCTAAGTTATCGGACTCTATCAATAATTTTAAAATAAAATTTTGAAGTTAAGTTTTCTCCATTTGTGACCCATTTCGATACACATTCCTTGTTCTCACCTTAACAAACAATCGCAAATGGAAAGACGCGTAAAAATGAAAGATCCGATACCTGGGAGGCAAGGGCCGCATGCGGCTCCCTTCGGAGATACATTTATTAAAATAGAAGGTATTTTTATTAGAGAAAATATTATTTGGTCGACGTCACAGCAACAAACATCTTAACTATAACAGGAAAGCACCCTAAATCCTCGTAAATGCGGCACTGCCGCAGGGCTACCGTAACAAATCCGATCCTAGATAACCCTTAACAGGGAAATGATTGGAAGCGATATGGAAAAGGTCAGAGTGGAATCCAGGTGGATGAGGAATGGGCGACGAGAAGAAGAGCGGCAGACCAGCAAGAAGGTGAGCGACGTTGAAATAGAGGCGAAAGATGAGCATCTGCGACAAAGGGGGAAGTTTGGCTAAGTGGGGGACGGGGTTGGCGTAAAGGAAGGCACATTCTAAGGTATGGTTAAAGGGTGAGGGGGCGGTGCTAGACCAGGCAACATGAAAATCAATACAGACGGAGAATGAGGGGAAGGGGGCAAGAGAGGATCTCCCCTTCCCGAGCATAATCTCCCAGGAAAGGGGAAAAGAGGAATGCAAGTGGCAAGAGCTGAAACTCAACCACCGAAATCCCACCTCCGCTCACCCAAACGGACGATCCAAGAAGGACGGCGATATCACCAATCATATGCGTCGATCTTTTGCTCCTTCGGCCGCGATATGGCCGACACAACTAAATGAGCAACTTGAAAGCGGCCGACGTTATCATGCGACTCGGATCGAATTCCGACAGAGATTCCGAGTCTGTTCCGTCGTGAGGAAAGGAAGGGGAAAACCTCACTCCTCATCCAGCCCAGTAAGCCTCATCATACCCCTTTACTTGGTAGCTAATGAATAAGGGAGTGAGTTTCCAACCAATTGTCGAGCTTAATAGTTTACAGAAAGGATTAAAAATTCAACGGTAAGGGGGAATAATTTCGAATTTCATAAACTAAAATACGATGAAATCTATAGAGGAAGCTATGATACTCCATGCTGATAACAAAATAAAATTAACCGAGTGAAAATTCTACTTATCATAATTCGTTGAACGAATTGTTTGGAACTAAGCAAGTCCATCATCAGGTGGTATCATACGATACCAATAATTATACTAACGCCATTTATAAACAAATTATAACCATACAAAAACCGAGCATTTCCATCGTCATTACTAAATTCATTTTTTAAACCCGCTCTAAGAATTATCGTTTGATCTAGCCACGCGAGGACCACAAACCGTCCCCGCCATTACTTCACCTGGTCGTGACGAAATACTAAAACAGTATGTTCTGTCCAAAGAGTAAAACAGTAAGACCGCCGCTATCGCGAGCTCCCAATACGTACTCGTTTTTCTTATCAGCGAATGAGAAAACAAACCGATAAAATAGCAGCCTTGAATGGAGACGAGTTACCAATAAATGGAATAAAGATCACACTCGACTATCGAGAAAGAATAGCTTCAGGGGTATTACTCCTAACTCCGAATGAAATTACAGTTTAAAATGAGATTATTAGTAACAACGGGAAATAATAAAATTCAGCTGAGCTTACATTTTCCCACCTGACTCATAAGTAGGTCACATTGGAATTGAAATATTCTTGTAATACAAAACGTCCTAATTAGTGAATAGATCAAAATTAGCGTTTCTATGATATTTAAGGGTAAGAAAATAAGTTTAGCTTTTCAGGTGCACAAAGCATAACGGCTGAAAGGGAAAAACTAACACATAAACATACTATTCCTCAGTTATCTTTATTTTGTTTTTTTTTTTTAACCACTTATCGGCAGTTGCGGAATTGGATTTGTAATTATTTATTTCGTAATTCTTGTTTTTAATTTTTTGATACAATAAACTTAAAATTATAAAAAAAAGAAAGATTAATGGAGTGAAGTTGATTGAATGAAACCGCATAAAAGACCCCCAGCAGCAGAAATCTGTGCACTAGCGCGATTTAATCATTCCCTTCGTAACATACACGAACTTTAAATGACTTAATCAATGGACGCTGAACTCCGCACCACCGGGCACATTTAAACGCTATTTTGAATAAACAGGCGAAAAGATCGTTGGGAAATACAATTAGGTATGCACAACTTTCTTCCGAAACTCGTAAAACATTACGACGATAAAGAATAAATCCCGTAATAAAAGTGTCGTCGGCTCTCGCTTTTTAAAGGTTCCTCCAAAAGTTGTCCAAACACCGCATGAATAAAGACGACGATATATTTCTGCGTCGGAAACATATTGCGGTAGCCCGAGGATATTTGAGAAAACGTATGAAGCGAAACGGCTCGTAAATCGGGAGATGATAAACACCAAGGAGAAATTCATCACTCGAAGCCACAACGGATTCTATAGAACTATAACATCGATGCTGAGTTGATAAAGGCCAGCGATATAACGAAGGAAACGAGAGAAGCATAAAAGCAGTGTTGCTGTTTTAGCGGATGTGCTTGCACGATGATGTATCCGATCTAGCACCAACATGCACGAAGAAGTTACCCCGACCTTTTGTGTTATTGACATCGCTAAATCAAACAAAGATATGAACGAGAAATGGCCAAAAGAAGAAAAAAATAGTTTTGAACTTGCTGAATTTTCACCAAGTGCGGTGGACTAATTAATTTCCCCATAAGGAATCGCATAAAATTATGAGACTATTTCAATCACGTCCGCCTTCATTTGTGGAAACTTCACCTTAATCAAATAAGATAATTTATTTCTTTATTCCATAAATTTGGAGTAACTATTTATTTATTTGAAATATTTTAAAATGAAAACATTAACAAAAAATACAATCGGTATGGCTGAAGGCATGAAAAATATAAACCAATTACCAGCAATAATATTTTTAATTAAACACAAAAAATAATTATACATTTTTTGTACGAAATTATATACGTTATAATTTATATGGAAATTTATTTAAACATTCTTTAAAGGATGAGTCTAATGTCAGTCTGAAAGGGTCTATGGAAGAAGTTAGGATAATAGATCAAACGCGCTTCAATTAATAATTAGAAACAAATTTAAAAGCACTTACAGTCGCACATTCTGGCGATTCTCTCGATGAAAATTAACTCCGTCTAAGACATGGAAATAACGAGTCTTTTCACAAAACATTTTTCCCTTTAGATAATAGATTCAGAAATGTATGATAAAACATCCATTCGACATGAATAAGATCCGGCTTTGACTCGCTTACTTTATACTATTACGCTGCACCAGAAACTTAATAAATTCCCAAAAACATTGACAATACATTGCTCATGTTTAACACATTACTAAGCGCCAGTTGGGCGCCCATTTCGAAGGCTGGCTCTAATTCAAGATTTCGAACAACATGGATGTCAACTTCCTTCTTCGACGACACTACAAAAAGATAGAGCTCGGATTCTTAGAGGCATGACGAACGATTAAGAAGTCTCAATTCTCCTCATTAACGATTCAAGACGAAAAAAGTCCACCAATCACGGAGTCGATTTAAACGACCTTCGTCGGACGGAGCTTTATTAAAGCTCCAATATTATTAGGTAACCTACAGCGCCCTATTAACTATTTATGTATTCCGATCGTGAAAAAACGGAATAAATCGCCTCACGAACCGTGACCGATTCCGTGGTACTAAACGCCTGTAAACCGACGGCTTATCTGCGGGCGGAAAAATCACGAAATGTAGCAGATGTCAATTTAAAGAGAGGGTACGAAGACGAGGCAACGTCGGAAGAGGCGGACAGACGAAAGGAGGGGGCGGGGGAGTCGGAAAGAGAGGAGGCAACGAGAGGAGGTATGGATTGATTACAATCGCTTCTCGCACTTACGACGTAATCCTCTCGACCATCGTCATAATGCGAAGCTCGACAAGTGGAAATGTCACCGGTTATATCGGAAGACGTTAATTAACGCCCACGCAGTCTCTTCTGGAGTAACCGAATAAGGAAAAACGAAGACGACCTTTGGAGGCCCAGAAAAACGGAATATGGCGGACTCGCTCGGCGAATGGTTCGTCTTTGGGCCTCGGAGGAAAGGCGGAGGGAGGGCAGGAGGAAAAACGAAAACGCTCCGGATTTTCGGTGGGATTCTCGTAAGAGGTGAAAGTGAGAGGTGCGGGCGCCACGAATAGCATTGACACACAAGGGATGTCCACCAGGACTCCATCTTGCTCCCTAACGAGATGACTCCAAATGATTTTCGCCCGCGCGAGACGAGTATCGACCCGACGGGGGCATATTTAAATTCATTTATCGCTAATCCCGCCGTAAAACATCTCCCTCGGCGGCAGCGGCTTCAACAGACGGCTTTCGTCGCATCGGCTTATGGTGACACCTCGCGATGTTTTCCTCGCGGCGAATAACAACTTGATCAATTATGGGGGCGCTGGCGTTTACCTTTTCTTTAATAAATATTTACGTCGGAAACATCAACAGCGGCGGGAATTTCATTACGCGAGCGTTTAATCGAGACAATTGTGCCATTATTGGGGCCATCCTCGCTCCCGATGACGAGAGATGACTCGGCATGAAAACCGCCCTTGCAAAAATATACATCTAACCTTCGCTTTAATTACGCCGCTAGATAATAAAACCGTTTTGCTTGTAGAATAGAATTAAATGAAGGAATTATTTCATCCAAACGAAAAACGAATATTCTAAAACATACCAGACACACAGTTATTTCAAACAGCGAAACATAATTCTGAAACAAAGCGAAATTGCGTGAGTTTTTCTCAAGTTTAATGCAAAATAAATTATGTTAAATGAACGATAAGTTAAAAGATTACAAAAAGAATGTTGTGACGCGGGCTCGGAGATAAGGAAATGTTACGTCAGCTATTGTCATTAATTTCCCCATTCGTACGAAATACAAAACAAAACGGATTTTTCTGATGAAACCGCACGGCATTTTTGCACGATTAGTTCATTTCTGATAATAGGGAATACCGGGAACATCGAGTGCAATTGATACGCTTATAATGGCGCTAATAGGATTGACCTCAAAATTTGACCCACTAGATCAATCATACATGGATCCATCAATAACGTGATCGACCAATAAAATTAAGCTAAAACTTCGAGAGCGTCTACGACTAAGAGCATGCGTCAATATCCGGTAGTTTAAGAGTTAAAAAAGTGCTCGATCACATACCCAGTACGCTGGCAGATGAGTATGTTCTACCTCCGACTACGAAATTCCAATTGGCATCAATTTCGAGGAGAAGGCACTTACCTATAAGAAAATAAAAACGGCCATTTTAAATTAAAACAAAAAAGGATTCGATATTTAATCGGATTGAGCCGAGATTAAGTTTTCTATCATAAGCGGAATATCAAAATGCAAATTCGTGGAAGGATGAAATTTTGTGAAAAAAAAAACATTATTCGGCAGGGATTTGAAAAATATTGTCCCAAAATAAAAGTTACAGACTTTAATCCTTGATTAGTAAAGCATAAGAAGTTTTAGTTAGGTCGTATAGGTTTAACATTTTCAATTCGAAAACATCAAATATCAATTTAAGTTGGAAAATTCGCAACTTGCGGGTTTAGGATTACAAAACATTTTATATTGTTACATTTTACAAGCTATATTTACATTTACTATATTACATTACAATACATTAAACCGTTCTAAATTGTTAGTAAACTATATTTTACTATGTTACATTCTATTCGTGAATATAATATGCGGCTTACTATCTAGTATAATAAATATATTAGTCCTATACTTTATTATTTTATATTACGCTCACAATTATAAGATTATGAACGAACGACCTCTTCATTTAAGCGTGATTACTCCGTCTTCCATCTTGCCTCAGCAGATATCAACATCAGAGAGGAATAGAAAAATCACTTTATCTAAGATATAGATAAAGTAAGAGATCGCTAACTCATCAAAGTCATAATTTCCGCACGAAGTAGTTGGTACCAACGGCTTTTAATTTCGGCCATTTTCATTCCGTCTTGCTTCGCTTCTGAGAGCAGAGAATGCACAAAAGAGGGCAGATTCGGAGTGTCAGTTCGCTGGCTGCCCAAAGGTCAACGAACCACTGACCGTGAACATCCGAACGAATTCCACATTTTCTGGCATAAGTGACCAAGCAAGTATCACACGGCGCCACTGGAATCGAATTATCATCGGTGCATTCCGAAGGCGACGACTGCACAACCTCCGATAAGAGCGCCATCTCTACCACTTTGTTGGCGGCGGTTACACAAATGTTTCAATGAGATAATGGAAGACGAACTGGTGGAAAGGACATACTTGTGCTCTGCACCTTGGCATCTGTGCGAGCGGTGAATCCAGTTAGTCGAGGATTGATCTGCGAAAATTGGTGGAAGCTGCTGGCGATGCCCACGGAGAGAATGGGAAGTCATTTTAAGGCAGGAATCCCAATGTGATTTCACAGGAAGGATACATTTAAATAGAATAATGTAAATATCAAGTAGAGCTAGGTCTAACTTCAAATTGGAGATTCTTAAGCTTCTAAACTGAAGATTACTATCAATTAGTCGAAACCGGTCGAGTCAGATGTTGGATTTTTTACGCAGTTACCATACTGAATGTGAAGGAATTTCATATGATTAAAGATTCATCCATCAACAACACCGTTCGATGGAACTACTTTCATTCTTTCCTCGGTATATTTTCTCGAATGCATAACCTACAACCAAGTTTATCTTACAAAGTATCCATCTCAAGAAATACACCTAATGGAAAATACGAAAAATCCAGTGTGAGAGCACATCAAAACCAACCAGAAATTAAGTCTAAATCACCAAAACCAATCATTTGGACATCATGCGAGACCAACGTGATGAAAATCGTTAGCCATGGAAAGAAAAATGGTAAGGGATGCGCGAATCCGCCAACCTCCGCGGCGATGGAGAGCAAAGGAAAAAAATGCCCACATAACGCACTACAGTAATCAAAATGGAGTCCGAGAGAAGGAAAGAGACAGTAGAACTGCATGCCAAAAGCATCCAGTTGGCAACACTGCAGCCGCGTCTCCATCAAGCACGCAGAGGGTGACGTAGATAGAAGCGAAAAGGGGGAGGGAAGAGGGGGGGGGGGGGGTGAGAATGGTTAGGAGGAATGGAGAATGAGGGGGGGAGCGAGGAAGGGGGGTTGACGCCCACGTCACCTATTCCTTCCCAAAGCCCCTCTCACCTACCCAACCCTCCCACGCCTTGGTGAGGGCGATTCCAGCACCCTGGAAGGACAGTGAGGGCCTCATTGATCCTTCCTGCTTTGGACCCATCCTCCCGCCCCTCCCAACCTGAATAACCGCGCCCAAATGCATCTCTCGCCGCATTCTTCTCTTCCATGTATTCCTCATCTTCCCCCGCCTGACCCCGTTTCCCCAACGCGAAGTGTCACAAACCCCTGACGATGAGCGGGACAACCCGGGGCGATGCTCGCATGCACCCCAAAAAATATCGCCAGTCCCGGACTGCTCGCCTATCAACGGCCGTGACGTCTTCCAGAAGCATGAAGGTCATACTCTGTTTGATAATGACTCATTATTATGCGCAACTCAGCGGAGGATATTTTAGACATATTTTTAACTCCGTTTTTACTTTCCTGCTCGAGGGTGCTGTCATAAAATATTTCGACCAGTCACAACGAGAGAACTAAATTTGAGAGCCTTAGCTAGGTTAAAACTCATTTCTGAGGGTTGGAAGCTCTATAATTAATGATTCGCATATTTAATTCGAGAATTGTGCGCTACCCTTATAAATCCTTAAGGGAGCACTGGCTGATACACACGCTAAGTGAAACGTTAGGGTTCGTGAAAAACTTGACTGAGACCCTTAATGATACGCTTTCAGATACGATTCCTCCCCGAGGCGAATTTCAGCAATCAAAAGCCCTAGGCGCAAGGACCATTGAGGCCACGATAAAATGGCTCTTCTATGGGACCCTTTAATGGTTAGGCCAAAGACCAGTGCCTACAATTTTTAATGGTAAATCCGCCTCTTATTCCTCCGAAATATTTCACTAGACGTTACCGAAAATAACAACAGAATGTTAAGCATCCCTTTCTCAGCAATAATGAACGACCTCCAACCCTCCCACTCAACTACTCCTCAGGTGAAGATGCGCCTCGGCAACGCAGCCATTGTCTCCAGGTCCCTTGCAGCAGCAGGTCGCCAAATTCTGTTGACATCATGAGGCATTACGAGAGCCGTCTCTAATCTATATAAAGATGACATATGAGGCGGCACGCACGCAGTAGCAGAACATCGAACGAGGTCACCACAAGCACCATTTACGTCAAAGGGACACGCATGAGACCCCCGCCTTTCGCCTCCTCCTATGGAATAAACTAGTCCTCTTTCGACACACCAGCGGTATTCTAAACCAAGAAACTCCATGCGACTCAGAAACGTCGAAAAGTTACAATCGAAAAATTTTAAGGAGAAAGTAAAATGCGCGATGACACATTCTACGTCATCTACAACCAACGAACTGTATGGACTAAATTACAAACGGAATACAGAACCCATTTCTCTAAGTTTTATTTTCAGGCAAAAGAAAAACTAAGAAGAAAGCTCCAGGGGGTTAATCCGCAAAAATACTAAAAGGAAAATCCCGAAGTCATTTTTCGATTCGCAATTCCATTTAATCTCATACACGATATTCATAAACAAGAGAATTTTCTCATATTTAAGAGCTTCTTCTAATAAAAGAAGGATAGGTGGAAGCACGATCGCAGTACGAGCGACCTAGAAATTTTCATATTTCCCACACTCATTCGAAAGATATTTTTTAGACACAAGGCCAAACTCAAAGATGTCTCAGAGAACAAGAACGCCCACTCCCAAAAAAATGAGTCTTAATTCTTTTTCCTAACTTTCTTCGCTGCCGCTTTGGTTAAAAAATTCCACAAATAATAGTTTTATCGGAACCAATCCAATAATCAAACTAAGCTGATCATGATATAACGAGAAATAAAAGACAGGATTTAATTATTCATTGCCGATAAGTAAACTGTTATGAAATTAACTTCTTCTGGATCAACCATTCTTCAGTTTAATAGGTAATAAAACAATAATTATAATTTAGGATGACAAGTTTATCAAATAAGACATTTCGATCAACACATCAAAAGGTCGACTATCACTGAGGTGTTGTCCCTTTCTGGCAAATCCTTCGGAAGTGAACCAGAAAAATTTGGCTACCATTTCGCTAAATTATACTCCTAAATCCTCAATAACTCTACGCACATTAAGAGAGTGATTAGCCTTGGACCCTAGGGTCATTCCCATACGTAGTCTGTGATTTACCATGGATATGACGAGGACCCTACGCTGAAAACGTAGAACACGGTATTTGTAAGATTGTGATAAACTAACGCAATTTTCACGACAAAACCAATTTTACTAAGGTTGATGATAGATTAGCGACTACAATAATATCAACTTAAAATGAAATTGTACCGAACCTCTCATTTTGGCATCTTTCTGGATTCAAGGGTGGACATGCATGAGAAATTCAGAGTAATTTTTAACCAACCGTTTTCATAATTTAAAATATTTGTCCCACACCCAGAAACCATTTCCACCGTAACCTTTGTTGCAAAAAATAATTTTAGAAAGACTTAATGCATGTGAAAAGCTCGTTTAGGCAAAACCACTTGTTATGCTTCAGACATCAACCTAGGAAAATCACTCGAAAAACCCAGTAGGCGAACTGAACCGACCCTTCAACCCCGACAACCTTTCCGCACCCTACGCTGCTTGGCAACAACAACCCCTCCCGAGCGAATAAACGAATCGGTCCGAATATTCGGGGTCCGAACCCGACGTACCCAAACTCCTCCACGCCAATGTCCTTTCGCAGAACCGCCATTATTTACTTCCCCCAAAATCAATAACTACGGCCGTAAGTGCGATCCGTCGCTGATTTCATTTTTTGGCGCGCATACGTTCTCTCGCTCCTAATAGTTTCCGGCGATCCGCGTGCCACTGATAACACGGGCGATCGATACATCTCCAAAGCATCGCCTCTCCCGCAGCACCTGTCCCAAGGGATGCCGAGGGGGGAAACAAAATGGGTGAGGCGAAGACGTGAGGAAGAGTGGGAAAACGTCCGGGGATAAACATGGCGGCGAAAGGAGGTGATATGGATGCAGAGAAGCTGGGAGGAGCCACTGAGAGCAGCGACCGCCAGGAGGAGCTCAGCAGATGTGGCGATTAGTTACCATCATCCGGGGAGGAAAAGTTAGAAACGGACAAGGGTTAGAAAACGATTTTACAAGAATCTACAAATTTTGGGCTGAACGATTATATTTCCTATCTTTTTATTTGAAATCCTGACCGATATCCACCATCAAGTTCCAACAGCTGATCTCACCTACATAGTGTCATACCTTATATTACCGGTTAAATTAAGTACGAAAATAAAGATATCGAGAATGAATGGAAAATATTATACATTACCACTTTATCTCCAAAAAATATACACCAAAATGTCAGATACTGATGGAAGATGACTACTTTCGCTCAAATTCCTTCCATAAAGTAAGGGCTATCGGAGTAAGTTAATAAAACTTCGTAAAGTTTGGAGAAAATGTGGGTGTTGTTTGTTGATACATACTGATAAATAAATAAAATAGACGGATTTCAATTCTTTTACTCGGTGGTGGGGGTAACATACTTCTGGACTATCCTCACTAATAAACTGTTTTTCCGCCTATCCCTAAAAATCTCATTAATTTACATTTTTGACATATATACGACTTCATTAGAAATAAAATAAATGCTCTGATGATAACTATATACACTCTCCCTAGCTAAGAAATACAGCCCTAAGTTTAGATCCTAATAGATACTGGGAACGATATTGGAAACCTACGTGATCGTTCAATCGATAAGAATGGACGAATTAGCTCAATTTAATCGTACTAAATCGGACTTCCTTCAAAACTCTTCTCAACTCTAAGCGGCACTCCGAGAAGGAGCAATGAACTAAACCTGCACGAATCCTCGGAAAAAAAGGAAAATTTAAACGGAAGATAATCCCAACACAAATTTCCTGGGGCTGTGAAAGGGAATCCAGAAGGAGGATCCTCGAACCGGGGAAGAAAAAGAGCGTGACCAAATCTCTCCAGCGTTACCAAGAGGCCGAGGGAAAGAAGGAACGAAAATTCGTTCTCGCAGAATGAGGAACAGCTTCCTAGGACGCGATTGGAGTTGTCCCCCTCCCACGCGGCGCATAGCACACTAAAACCTCCTGCACTGCGGCATTGATTTGGAATCACGCGGCAGACCACCCCGGGTCACAATTGGGCGAGGCCTAAGGCTGCGGATAGGTAAATAAATAGGATGCGAAGTGCAGCGGCGAGGATTCTACGCAACGTCATTCCGACTTCCACTGAAAAATCTATAAGACACCAATTACTCGGAGGAATATTTACCACTTCGTAACTAACCGACAGCCGGAACGAGGAAATTTTTAATAGAATTCTGACAAGCCATTTCATCACCAAATTCCTCGTAATTACTTCTGCCTTTTCCACAGGACTTTAGTTACGTATTTATCTAGATTTCTATGCTATAATCTATTTCCCTGTCCTTTATTGATATCCTGATGTACCTCCTGATTCATTATACGATAATCTGACGGAAGAATAATACCTGATCCAATGATACAACTCGTAACTGTCCCTCCATTTTTAGATAGATCACTACAACTCCTTTCAGACGACCCATTCGATGTGCTATCTCCAATGTGACCAGTAAGCATCAGATACAACACAATTATTCCTCAGCCATTCAAGAGTAAATCTTTCATTCAATTGGAGATCTCACGAAAATATACACATCCAACGAATCCATATACCCCCTTCTAAACTGGAATGAAAGTAAAAGCGAGATAAAGAGAAAAAGACAGTGAATAAGATAAAACACATAATGATAAAATAATCTCTATACGAATATTTACGTAGAAAAACTGTGGAGCTAAACAATTCATCTCACACCTGCATCAATTCAATAAATTCTTCATGATTTATATTAAATACTTTTTTAACCTTAATATTTTGGTAACAAAAAGCATTGGAGTTTCCTTCTTTATCATCCTTTTAATAAGATAAGTAAATATTTAAACGACTAAATAAAAAATGATTAAAATGTAGACTAAGATCAGCGATGAATGTTGGCAACATTAAATGTCGATAGACAACGATATCAATGTTTAACGCAAATGTATCTAAAATAATCACAAAAAATCAAAATATTGTGAAACAAAAGAGACATTTATGTGATAGAGTGATTTCAGAGCATTCAATTGGAATAGAATTTTCCACATTTTCCAGGGTCAGAATTTGAACATTCAACCAGATTACGTTAATTACGCAGTGATTGATGAGGTCTTTCAAAAGGGACGGCATCTAACAATTAACGAAAGAGACGATAGGATGTCACGCTTCTCAAACTAAATTGATTATGAAGAGTGACGCAATTTTCGGAGAGAATTAAAATAGGGTTTTCCGACAAAAGCGGAAATATGAAGCAATTGACTTTGGTTGAAAATAAAATTCCATTAATGATCGAAATTAATGATCCAAATCATTTTAAACAAAAATCTTCATTAATTAAACAACGGCATTTAAACGAAGTATTGCCCGATTATGACGAAAAAAAAATCCTCTAGAAAATGATTATCAAGAGACGATAAGAATGTATTAAGACAAATTGTTTATTCACGATATTTGTATTTTAAATTTTATTTGAACACAATAACTATAAAAAAAGCATTTGGAGGACAAATAAAACTTAGATAAAATTTCCACTTGAAATGTTACGAAGTATAAGCTGCGGTGGAAATGACAAAAGAAAGTATCAAAAAAGACAAATTACAGAAAAATTCAGTCTGTGATAGTTCAGATGCAGGCAGTGAGTGAATATCCAAGCTAAATTCTATTTCAACAGTTGACGAGTGATTGAAATCGAATTCCGGTGGATTTAACTTCACGTCTCCCTGCTAATAAACAAAGCCTCCGTCAAACAAAACCTACTTAGCGTTTGATGGCGAATCAGGGCGATAATTAGGAAAATCTTAAAAGAGAATCGGAGAAAGCGCTTTCCGGCTTCCTGATGCGCTTTCGTAAATGGTGCTGAAGAATCTTCGATGATTGGGAGCCAATCAAACATTTTATCGAAAGGTATGAAAAGCTTTCAATTAACTTAAAACAAAGAGAGCATTAATAGCTACTGTTTTTAGAATGATTTATTCGAAGACAAATTTGACCCAGTACGATGTATTTCGTTAAAATATAATATTTTCTGAACAAAATTTTATGTCAAGTTTATTCTTTCAGCATTGCGTTGAGCATAAGGTTACCGTGAAAAATTGAGTATTTATTTGTTAAGCAGCTAACTTTTAGGAGTTGTTTATTCAGAGATAATAAACATGCTCTTTATTTTGAGCAAGTAATCGTTAATAAAAGCCAGTGATAAAATAGATATTAATTGAGAAAACAAGTTAGATATTACAATATTCAAAGTTTTACGAATGAATTTTAAAATGCAGAGAAAAATCAACTTGGCGTACTTTAACCACAAAACCACGAAAACTGAACAATTAGAGCAGACGGACGGCTAAATTCGAGAAAGGAACTAATCAATCACATAACAAACTGTGGCAGTGAATGAAATTACCAATGTTCGTCAAATCTTGGAGGTTAGTTAATCTACGATAACCAATTAAGACTTGCTTCTGGATATTGCATAGGAGGAATATTGTATCGTTCTGAAATTGTAAACATAGTTCATAATACTGCTGGTTTAGTACACCAATTGTGTAGCTGACGTTATGGCGAAACACTATTAGAATGAAATAATGGGAAACAGTGGATCAAGATGAAAAAAATAGCTCTATAAAACAATAGAAATTGACACATTCAAGTAATGATAAAAAATAAATAAAACAATCATTCAAAAGCTAAATATTTCCTAGGTGCATAAAAATCAAATAATATTTTGCTGAAGCGTACTCACAGCATCTTCACGTAATGTTGAATAAAAAGTAAAATTCGTTTACAAGCAACGGATAATTTGTCTAATTTACGGGGTCCGCCAGTAGTGTGGGCTTTTTTACGCTTCCCCCGTATTTACACGCACTATTCTCGTAGCTGAAACAAATGGAAGAGTTTTAGGTGTAAATTACGGACAAGATTCCGGAAACATTGCGCAGTGATAAACAGCTTCCCCAACCACTTCACGGTTCAAATTTTCAGACGACTGTATCCAAAGCAGGTTAGTAAACCTTATATATTGCTGGGTAAAGTTCTGAAAAGTCAATGGTTTAAATGGTTATGTTTACTGACTTCAGTTAAATCAGGAAACATTCGTATCTTGGCAAACTATTACATAGGGAATGGTCAATGGAAGAACGAGTCAAATAATTTGAACAAGATGAGAAATAGGAAATACGATGACGTTAAGGATAATAGAGCAACCGAGAGGTATCGCGAGGAGAGCAAACTCGAATGGCGACAGTTCGTAAATTAGATTAGAGCTAACAATAGGAAAACCTAGCGGAAGCGTACGCATTAGGAAATACAAAGAATTACAAAATAACATTCTCCATAAATACTCAGCGGGCAGAAGCCGACTTAACTGAAAAATCTCGATTGAATAAATCCATAAGAATACCTATAAGAAAATAAAAAGTGGGTTACAACATCTCTGATGAAAATGGACTCCGACATGAAATATTCCGACACTTGAAAACTTTATAATTCATAAATTTCGGACCTAAGTAAGACTATCAGATTCCTCAGATGAAACTGTGAATTTCAGGATTTTCAATGACCTTAATCAGTTAAATCATCTATTAATTATAAGAAACTTCGAAAGATAAATAAACAACTAAATGACAGAACCTTCCAAGTTCACTCTCCTCTACGAAGAGTAACGTCAACTAAGATAATCAGTCTTTTAAATTTGTCGGAACAAAGATTGATGAATGAAATATACCTTCCTTTCTTTAAAATATCGACAAAGAATGCCTAGCAGTTACGAAATTAGAGCGATTCTAAATAGATCAACGACCGTAAACAACCTGAACAATCAATAACAACAACAACTGTTACATATAAAGCATATGCAACAGTTGTTGTTAGAAGTCACTATTAATATAAAATTCGCTTTCCCATGCAAACTACTGCTCACTAAAATCACAATAATCTGACATAGCCAAAATAAGCAGCAAGAATGTGGAAAAAAAGGCGAGAAACTTATTGTTGTGGGAAGGAGGGAGGTTGATTACGTGAATAAGTGGGACACATCGCAACATTTCATTCCATAAAAACATTTATGGAATCGTTTCTACGCATTTTATACGTTCTTGGACACAAAAATAAAGATCCTCTTAAATTTTCCAGAAACTCAAAATTTCATGAGAGGCTTTACCCAAACAATTCTCACGGATTCGGAGTCACTCCTCAAGAAATCAAGAATTATTCTTAGATTTCAAAACATTGACAGCGGATGGAGATGACCAAAGTTGATCCTCAATCTAAAATAAGAATTATCTTCGGAACCAAAGAACTCGATTTAGAAGTTTTTCAAGAAATACTTCCACCGCCAGAAAAACGTCCTCACGTTTTTCGGTCCCAAAAATAACCCTATCTGCGCCAGACACCGACGATACTAGCTGACATTTATGCGTAGCAGGATTTAAAGATAAATAAATGGCTTTCTTTTTGGCTAATAGAGCGACGTTTCTCCAATTAACTGATCATGTGATTTGAGGTGCGAATCATTCCACAAAAATTCATAAGTCTATACTAAGAAATTCTTACAAAAATACTACAATAAAGACGTATACATTGGGCAAATTTTTAAGACCACTCCGACAATTGACCTTTTTTGAGGACACCAAACGGAGGGCACAGGAAGGTGCTCGATGAGAGTTAAATATTGCAAAGGACGCGAAAGATACCCACGCATCGACCCGACGTTCCAATCTTTTCCATCCCAACTGATTCCTGTTTAAAAAAAGCGAGAGACCCACCCATGGAGGGGCCAGCGGACAGCAGGGGAAACTTAGCGGGACCAGGAAATGTTCAGAGGCACCCGCTGAGTGCCACGTTAAAGCTATCGAGAAGAAGATGTTTCGGCTTCTCACAAGTCCACGCGAGGTCAGGCACGTCTCTTAAAAGGGACACAGAGGTTAGGAAATAGAATAGAAATATTTGGATATTTCAGAAGAGATTATTTTGTATCTGGATGTGTCTAAATATTAAGAAACAGGAAAAAATTACATTTTCCTTCTTTACATCCGTTTATATAATAGGAATCATCTGTGACCAGATTTCAACGGTACGATACTTATAGTCAATAATGCACCAATATATTTTTTTAATTCTTTCTTTACAATCTTTTCTTTGAATTTATTTCTTTAATTCTATTTCTTGACATTTTTAAAATTTGTATTGTTTTTCAGTCCATTGCAAAGGCCTTTATAGATTTAAATAAATAAATAAATATATGTTTTTTTACATATGAAAACTATAAAACACAAGGTCAACCTAATATCTTCAACCATGAATGGAAAAATGAATCAACGGCAATTTTGATTTAGTAGCAAAAAAATATTACGAAAGAAAGATGATTTTATTAAAAAACCAAATATAGAAACAAATTAGAAATATAATAAGATATAATATAAATAGAAACAAAAATACATACATTCAATGGTACAAGGATAAAAGAGAACGAAATTAGACGAAAAGTTGGAAATATGAAGAAAAGGTTAGATATAAAAGAAAAATATATACCATCCGCAAGTTGTTTATTATAATTTTAATGTATGAACATGATGAAAACAATACGGACCATTTGGAGCAACATCGGAAACCCAGAAAAAAAGGATGGTCTCTGCAACAAGATAAGAAGACATCGAGGATGATGGCAGCAGGAGAGGGGACGCATCATCATTAGGGGATATCGGCATAACCTAGTAACGTCGAGACTCGCGCACTATGCTGGCTGAAGATGGAATCCAGTACAGTACAGGTCCAGTGTTATGGATGCGCAGACTCCACTAATCTCAAAAAAATAATGGATCTGAACCGAATACTGGCAAAGGAAGTACACCTCATAGCATAATTTGAGATTCTAGCATTACTTTGGCGCTAAGTTCGAAACCTCACGAAGGAGCAACACCGTTATTGGTCAATAATATCTTTATAATGAAATTTTTTTAAGAATGGAAGAGGGACATTTTCCTAATTACGCCGCACAAAACTCAAGGAAGATATTTAACTGGTATTTAACGCCAAAAAATACTAGCGAGGACTAATTTTCACCCAACTTTAAAACCGAACAGCTGACATAACAGAACGTATTTCAATGCCTATCACTGGAAAATTGACAGAAAATTTTGGGAAACATTTTCCGTGCGATCCAGTCGCGGAAAAATCGATTTTTTTGTTTCCGGGCGCATAGACTAGCGAGGAAAGAAGAGGCTGAGGGCCTTTATCAGAGTTGGGCCACCCCTTTCCTCCCCCTTGCAAATCCACGTCGGTCGCCCACAGACTTTCCTCCGCCGACACCTCCCCTCGCCGAGTCGCAAGAGATCAATACGAGCCATACAGACATGCAGACAGACGGCCGTCGAAGGGAGGGCGTCCGAAGACACGCATCCCTGCGAATTCCTTCTGGAGAGCCACCGGAGTATTGAGCGGAACAATGGAATCCTAGGCCACCGTATTCCATATAACGTTAATTAGACGAGGGGAAGGCAATGGGATAAACTAGGGATGATTCACTTCAGAGATGTGCTTAGAACTTCATAAAATATACATTGACTATCAACTGGACTGGTACCTATTTAAGAATAAATTAAGAAATAATTTAAATGAATAAATTCAGTTGTTCATCCTTCTTTGAGGTTACACAGTCAGCTTAAATTCAACAAAAAAAATAAATAATAACAGTAAATGGGAGAGATAGCAACCAGACGATTTCGAGTAATAATTTCAGGATCATAAATCTTAAATGTTTTTAAGTAACTGAAAATTCCGTTAAATGTAAAGAATGTTTGAATTTCTATTTAAAACTTTATTAAAACTTAAAGAATAAATTATTTTTTCCTTAAATATTTCCTTTTTAAATTTCCTTTTATTAATTCCTTGCTTCATTGAGCTAGAACAGTGAAATTAAATTCAACGAAAATAATAATATAAATAGGGAAAGAAAACTATGAGGTGATTTCGAGTAATAAATGACAGCACAGGAATTTAAATTATAAATTTTCTTAAATATATTAAGTTTCAATAAAATGTTAAGATTCTCAACCAGTTGTCTAAAGTTGAACTGTATGAAATCCTGGAGGAAAACTAATTATGTCAGGCTAAACATTTTTTAAATAACATAGTAAATAATATTCAAAAAGTAAAAATTTGAATCATGTAAGTATCTAAAATTTTCGTAAATATTAAGAATATAATTGCCCAACTGTCGAAAATTCTACTAAATAAAATCCTACAGAACAAACTAATTTTGTCAGGCTGAGTCATTTTAAAATAAAAGATTAAATAATATAAAAGGCAAATAAATAATTAAAAATTATACCCGAAATAGAGAATATTTTCCAAAAAAACTGACAACGCGTTTCCACCGAGTAAATTTGGAAATAAAAATTTATTCTTCACAATTATATCAAGTAAACATTTTAACGCCTCGAGTCGTTCTTTCTCTCCTAATCCGTCCAAGATTCGCGCAATTATTCGTTTTGCTTCTTAATGAAGTAATTCCCTCAGTTTCACATTCTTTCTCAACTCGTTTACCAGCTTAATACGTTTCTCTCAGAAAGTACAGTACGCTTCCTCGAGCATGTGACTCTGCTTTATAGTTCCTTGGTTAAGCGAGACCACGCGAATTTGTTGGGACGCTGGAATTGTCACAGCGCTTAAAATAATAATCAACGCATCATATCGCCTCGGAAGCCCTTTAAAAGGTCGCTAATTCTATTTATTTCGCCACTTTGCCGGCGGCGCGCACCATTGTGAGCGAGGACGTGATTATTTTCACTTCGAAAAACAGAGTTTAGAGGAAAGAAATAAATTTAAACTGATATTAATTACAACCTTATACCTTTCAGTTTTCATTTAAACTAACTCGAATAATTTGTAGCAGAAAATACAACCAAGGACAGAAGTAATACCTATAAAATAAGAAAAAATCCCGATATTTAATTTTCAACATTTAATTTACGAATATATTATAAATAAAATCCATTATCTTAAACTCTTTTTCGATTTGTAACCTTTAAAATACTCCCTGCATATTGGGTTATCGACATTTAATTTCTTCATCGCACTTATTAATAAAGAAAACAATCATCGATCATAATTAATGAAACACCATAATTAATGTCTTGCTTTATTACTGATAAATTCCAAGCGTAAATATAATCAATAAGACCAAAGATCCATACTCGCGAAGACATTTTTAAACTTCCTCTATTAACCTCAGGTAATAATATACCTTCCATATATCATATGGGATAGTTTATAATAAATCCTTAAAGTTTTACTTCACTTTGTACTATCGAGAGAATAATGATCCACTATTTGCCTGATAAGTAAAGCATAATGTAGGTCAATTTTCTTGAAAATGTTAAGTAATAAGCTGCACAAAATTTCAAAAAAGATATTTGAAATTTATTATTCCGAAGTGTTCTTTTTGATTCTAGAAAAAAGCTTCTTAAATTAGGTTCGTAGAGTAATATTTTTTCATGCTATCTATTTCACACTTTAGTTGGACTAGGTACAGGAAAACGAATTCCCACAATATTGAAAAGCCCCAAAAATTGCGGAAGTAAATATTCAAACAAATATTACGATCTTTCTTAATCATCGGAAGAACGTGGATAATCTCTAAAAGGAAAAATATAGGAACACGGCTGGTAATAAATTTGAGGTTTAAAACGCAACTAAATTTCAACAAAAAAAAGACGAACGGCTTTGGGAGCGGTGTAAATATCCAACACGATCGCTTCGACGAACAAAATCTAAGAAAACTTTTCCCTTTGGAGGCGATTTGAATGGCTGCAGCGTAGGCCAATGAAACCTAAAAGGCCTCGTTAACGCGAACAACGTCGATAAAACTCGGATGAAAAAATTGCAGATGGGAATAGAAAACGAACTTCAGAAAGGCATCAAGAAAATGTAAATGAGCGACGGGAGCAATAGAATAAGGGAGAATCAACAGGCTCCGATGGGAATCATCTTTGAGATTACAATACCGCCGATCTTAGAGACGGAGTCAAAGAAAACCTCAGCTCGCGAAAGAAATTAAGAAAGATTTTTCAACCGAATCTGAACTTACTTCCGATGGGAAAACTTCGCCGTTCGTAAAACAGTTGTCTACTCCACCGCACATAAAAGTCGACGAGCATTTTCCTCTTAAATGAGTATGCAAATTCTTCCGCCAAGCATTGCTTCCCAGACAACAACTTGCCAGTCATCCACATAAACGCATTACAGCATCCGCGGTTACCTTACATAACAGCACATCCGTCCTTCAGAGTTTAGAACTATGCCAGATTCTTAAAAAAACGTTCTGCTCAGGTATAACCACTTGCGTACTCTTAATTTTATCACGAAAGTTGAAGAAACCGACCAAAACTACCCGACTTAAATATTAATTAAGTATTCAATAAATATTTCTCAAACTGCACATCGAGGGGTTCAGATTTGATATAGAAACAGACCCAAAACTCCAATTTTAATACTACAAAGGACATTATTTTTACTTGTCTTCTTCCTCGTGGGTGTTTTTTGCATAGGATAATTTTTTCCTAAGAATCTTTAACGCTTCTTATTTGCATTGTTCTTCACCCGAATAAAGACGTATTACTATTATTTTTTTTGTTTCTTATGAAATATTTATACAACTATTCAATTCGAAATATAGTTATTACAATCACAATCTACTTTTGAAGATTCGTCGATTAAAATAATATCGAAACGTCTTCCTTGAACACTTGAAATGTCTCATACAGGGCAATGATTACCTCAACGAGATCGCAATACGTACACGAAAAACGATCCTTATCGCGATAAGCAATCTCAATATATTTATTATATCCTTCAGCTGCGTGAACCGAAGTAGGCTCCCTTGGAAGTTCAAATACTCATCGTCATTATAATTAATTTCGGCGAATATCGAGTTTTCCCTCGCCATTGCACTACCTGACCAACGGCACGGACCGTTATCCCCAATGGCTTTTCTACGTCTTCCACTCAAAGCGCCGTAACCTAAATAAGATGAAATGATTCATTTCGAACGCGGCGATTAAACGTCTGCCACCACAGCCGTTGGCAAAAATCTCTCATAAAAGACGCGCTGCTATCCGCAACGAGATAGCAATGGGAGGATATAATGATGATAGAGGAATATCACTTTACGATTACTCCTCCTTTCCATAAATATATACTTCGCTAGTGTTTGTTATTCAATTCAAAACTCTTCGAGGGTAAACACCGAAATTCTCTGGAAAAAATGCAGTATTGATAACGTTTAATACGACAAATCACTCTAAATATTATTGATTAAATTTCTGTTATGAAAAGGAATGTTTGACTAACGTTTATTTACTCCCCGACCAAAAACATTACCTCGCCCATCTTCTGAGTTTTAGGAAAGTCACGATGAAAAAGACTCTGTGAGCAGTCAATCTCGTCATTAATTCCTTGACTCTGCTTTCGGGCACTTCGCTGACCGCAGACTACCCATTTACATTTTAAAGCGTAATGAAAGACGTCTAAACAGAATCCAAAACACTGAATACTAAGGGTCGTTATATATTGATCTATTTGCACGAATAGAAGACGCCAAGAGTTGACAAAACCATAACCTAATTTTTACGTCATGCTCCTCTGATTGAGAAGTGGAAATGTGCGGAATTTCACTTCCTATCATCATCTCCTCTGGCAAAGGTGGGCAATTTGTGACCTTTAAGACTTTCCTTAATTTCTTCAAACAAACTCGGGTATTTGTTTCCGAGCCTCATCAATCATCTCCAGAGAAAACAAGAGGAAAAAACTTTCTCTTTCAATTTAATTAGCTTCCGAATTCCCTATTCATACGCACAATTTCAATTACGGTCTATTTAAATAGAACCAAATCGTCATTAATTCCCAGATAACTGACCAAGTTATGTTGTGTTATCACCTTATCTTCAATTTTCTAATTTTTTAGGGATTTGATTCATTTGGAGAATTAGGTAGAACACCCATATTTATTCAATAAAAGAAACATTTTTGGTCAATTTAAATAAAACAAAACTGCTATTAATTCCCAGATAACTCACCTTTCAAGTGATGCTGTACAATCACCTATTATTTACTGTATTCAACGAATTAATCAATGATATTTGGTGGAACTTATACAAAATCGTTCAAAGAAACAACAATCGACTTCTGCCACAAATAGTGGAGCGTAATACTTTCAAGTTGCCCAGGGCAGATTCGAATCTGGGGCGCCTCGTATAATATGGATACAGACATCATTCTGGGAAAAGGGGAATGGGTAGGCTGGGGCCCTAGAAGAATTGCCTTATTGCTCAATGATAAACTTGCCCCTGACCAGACAAAATTTCCTTCTCTACGCGTATCCACCTTTCGTTTCCTAAAACGGCTAAATATTACCTCATCCTCCCAACATCTTTTCCTTCCTTCACCTTAGGTTAGCGGGATATTAAAACAGAACAAGAATTTAATCGCTGCACGACGCGGCCTTCGTCCTTCCACTTCTTTCCCACAATGCCTCGCTGCCGATTAAATTTCAACCCATTACCCAACACACACTGGGGTAATTCAGTCCTCCCCGGATCCAAGATTCGAATGACTCTGTCCGGTCACCATTCCGGAGATTGCACTCGGAGCATCCGCACCGCGAAATCGGCGGAAACGAAAGGAAATAGATCGCTTTAGCACCTCCATCGATTCCCACCAGGATCCCAGACAAAAAAACGGGGGTGAAGGATTAAATCAACCTCGGGCGGCACGCACATAAGGGGGACGACTGCAGGAAGAATATGATCGATACCTCGCCTTAAGTTAGCATAGCAACGCCCTCTGGTGCAAGATTGCCTTCGACGGAAGCGGTGGATGAGCGACTCCGCACCTCAGCGACCAAGAGCGGAAAGTAAGGATTCCAAATCCGTTTTGGCGGACGTTTAAAGATTCGCTCGTCCCAGTATCGACCCAGAGCAGAACGGAAGATCAAGAAATATATGTTCCATTTGAGTCATGTTGATGTTCTATCAGTCTCTCCTCGCTGCTGGGCACTTACATGAAGGAAATCTGATAATAACGGATGCTCATGACTCTACTACTGATGGAAACGCTAACTAATGCTAAGCTATCTTATGCCTGCATCTAAGAATATGGCTCTATATGAATTTCAATTAATTATGTTAATTTAAATTTTAACTACTAGAATCAAATCGACACTATTTTCTACAGTCAAGGATTGCTAATAATTTTTAGAATTTTCTCAAAGTCAACAGGACTACCTTTCAAGATCATTTAAATATGAAAGGGGAAATTAACCGATAACAAAGCAAAGCTCGACAGATCTGGATGATACTGGAAAATAATTTAGTTGAAAAAAATGTTGCTGTTACTGGGGGAATCAATCGTCACCTCTGGTTACTGTATCATCATAGCATTTCAATAATTACACATCAATAAATTACATTCGAAAAATCGCCACAAGTACTTAGAATCCTAGAATTAACTACGAGAACTAATCCTCAGTGGCAATAATTAATTATCATGGACTTCAACAATTATATATCAATGAGTTAATTCCGAAAAATTATCTCGGTAAATGTAATTTCCACTCATCAAGTACTCCACTAGCAGCTCAATTCAACTCCTATTCAACCTGTCAACGGACACCCATCCTCTCCTACGCAGCACAAATTAGAAAAACATTCCCGCCTCCTAAAAGTGAAGCTTTAGCAGAGACAAAGCGGACACTCCCTTCACGAAACACCGAACTTCACCCTAACTAGTCATTCCGTATCGATCCAGTGACCAATATAAACCAACGCCCATACTCACTTTCACGAAACCTCACCATTTTCAGAAAATCCTCGACTCTTAAACGCGGTGCGTAAAATGAAAAGGCGCAGTCGCGAGATAGGGTGCAAAAGCGTCTCCGAAAACGATTTTCTCCACATTAAGTAACCTCGTAAACCTTCGAACCCTGCTGCCATTTCCCGTTTAGTGCACTTATCCCTCGGAATGTAACAGCCACTGAGCGCACACAATGTCGGTGTATTTATCTCCCTCAAATCACGGGTGAGTCTCCGAATCACGGGTTAAAGTGACATCAAATAGATAAATTTAAAAAGAATTGACGCGGCAGTACTTTCAACAGTCCACTGATCTATGAAACAGGAACTCCGATTAAGTTTCTACAAGTACTAAAACTCGCGATGCGATAGCAAATATTTGTGCACGAGATTTTCTTCGCTCGAAAGCCTCTCAAAATGGCAATGCTCGATGATCCCATTAATGAAGGAAGATGTCGGGAGGACATTTCACAATCACATTCGCACGAGATAGCGATCAATTCTAAGGAGTGACTATTTCCGCGTGGAAAGGTACGTAAACTTCATTCGGAGAGCTTCGGAAATTATAATAACTCATTCGTTAAGTAAGAGCAGCGAAGTTTGTTTAATTTCATTAAAATATCCGCCGTACTACCTTATTAGTCGCGAGCTAGATGAGTACGGGAAGCAGACTCTGAGAGAAAAAAATCCTGATGAGCCTTCTGCTCATTACGATCAATAAATCTTCTATTAACCCCTTATATTCCTTCAATGCGGATAATTTCTAAATATATTCTCTGATCATTAAAAAAATCTCGAAGGTATTTCCTTACAATTAATACAAACGTGACTTACGAAACCCTTTGCTGCCAGTGGTGAAAAACAAATAAAAATGTATTTAATTCCAAAATGCGAAATTCTGAAGAAAAAGGCACCTCACTATGGATGGCTAAAAATCAACACCTGCACATTACATAGCAAAAGCTGAAGAATGGCCTTATTTGTCAATTTTCATTAAACTAGTACTTGGAACATTTTATTCAGATGGGAGAATTTCCATGATATTTCATAAATATACACTGGATTACATATGGTCAATATTTTCAGGTAACAATTTTTTCGTCAGCAGGAATAATTAAAAGACGTAGTTTCATCAAACTAATTCAACTTAAATCAATCACAGTAATTTTAAATCGCCTTCCGGCTAAAATAATTAAAGGCAGAGCACTGAAAGGATAAAACACGCAAGAAAGCATCCTGGCGGATTACTCCGACATTTTCGCTTAAGTACCAGAACTTGGCGCAAAGGAAATCGCGGCATCCGAACGCGAAATTCATACGCAAACGGGGAAATTCGATCGATTAGACTTATCAATCCGGCGACATCAAACGTCGCAACACCCAATGGAAGGAGAGATTCATCCCCACTCCGCCACGTATTGACCTGCGTTAGCCGGTAGCACCGAGGAATACAGAGTGAAAGGGAGGGCAAGTGTATTATCCTCGGAGAAAAGCACCCCCACGCACCAAGAGCGTGGGTGATTTTCAATCGGTCTTTCTGCTCCACCGTAGATCCACCTCCCTTTCAATCATTCCATTACGACCCCCCAGCAATGGCAATATATTTCAATTGCGATCATACATCGAACAAACCCAATTAATTAGTATACGTTTCCTAGAGCTTCCGCTGGTATTCTTCCTTAGAGAGATACCTTTAGAATACGAAACCATTTCTATCGTATTCGACAGAAGAAATCGCGATGACGAACGCTAACTGCGAGGCGATTACAGAATTAGTGCAACCCACACGTTCCCACCAAAACAAAGCGCTAGATAAAGGGTTTGTAGCCAAGTTAATGGATCTATTTCTCATTTCCCAAGATCGAGCAATCAACTAACAATTCAAGCGAATTCTAACCCAGCGGTTAATGCATCGCAGTCCAGTCGCATAAATTTGGGACTACATTCAGCCGAAATATCTTTCAATTTTCTGAATGAGAGCTATTGCTTTTGTTTGGGATACTGTTAGAAT
Organism: Sympetrum striolatum; assembly: GCA_947579665.1. Lineage (NCBI taxonomy): Eukaryota > Metazoa > Arthropoda > Insecta > Odonata > Libellulidae > Sympetrum > Sympetrum striolatum. The sequence continues at coordinate 81,548,831 of OX388345.1, forward strand.
ATTCAAAAGCTAATTAGAAAAAAATATGAAAAAAGACAAATACGATTACACGGAGGTACTCTAAAGTACATATTTTTCATACAAATGAAACAAACCGAGAAAATATGGAAAAAGGAAAAACAATGAGATAAGAAATATCCATCAAACTGCACCCTTACGTGAATAGTTACAGGCGTTTCAAAACTACATATATTGAGATAAGGGTACAAATAGAATCTCTGCATTGATCTCAGAATATGATAAATGACATCCGATCATAAAAGTGGCTTCTCCATTAAGCAACGATCAAATTCCCATTTAAATATTTCTGGAATTTCTGACTCCAAAGTTAGCTGAACTCGCCCCAGAAAAAGTAACTTAAAATCTCCACCGAATCGAGATGGATTTTTTAAAAATTTCGCTCCGGATTGACGGAAGAAGCCTTACTGTACAATGGAATGTGCAAATACCTGACGGCGAAACTTCCTTTGTCCAATCGGATCGGCCTGCAGCGTTATCGCTCCATGTCTCCTCCCCTTCTGTCACTCCCCCTAAACGCCTTTATTCCTTCATTGCCTGGCAACGGCCATCATCACAGCAAGAGGAGATGCATTCCACGCAGATCTCATTCGCCATGCTTCTTCCTCCCAAATATCATCCCCGCGACTCCATTATCCAGCGAATTTGATTCAATATATTCAATATCAACTGATTCAATATATAATCAAATAATGATATTTTCCAAAAATCAATTAAAATTACAGAAATTTAACATACCCAAAAGAAAACTATCGAATTTTGAATAATTTATCGGACAAGAGGCGAACTTATCAAAGTTTATTGAACGGACTGCTTAAATTTCTTCTGACCAGGACATGCAAACAAAGATTTCACACTCGAAGTTTTCCATTAACGGGGCGATAGCAGAAAATGCACAAGCTGACCTTGAAATTTCCTTCAAATAGCGCTAAATATACATCGCTCTGCATTTCTTGCGCTTTGCTTCTCGATATAGAGCAATTCCACTTCTTCCGAGACAATTCTGACCTCCGCATAAATTTTAGATGAATATGAATATTAACAATCGACAAACAATTTTAAACATTTTTAAAAATGATCTCAGAAGTCGAATAAATACAAGAACTGCGACACGGCCATTTCGATTCGAGCTCAAATTAGTTTGCACTTGCTATAATCCGTTATTTTTTCGTAATTTTGTTCTACTTCGTTATTTTGAATTTGCCCTAAATTGATGTAAAAAAATGTGACTAGGAGAAAACAAATTCACCTAACAGTTATTTTCAATGTTGTAGGTCGAACGATGAATTTCAGTTTCGCCATGTAACGTAAGCAAACAAAATCACCTAAAATACAAGTGTATGAGCCAGTCTTCCATAAATTCCACGAAAGGAGAACACAACTATTTAGCACAATTAAGAGATAAATTTCCGGGAAACATTTTGAGATCTGGAACCTTGAAAATTACGATAGAAAGATGAAGATAAACCCGGAGATGGAATTCTTCACGCTTAGCATTTCGTCATCTTCGCTCGTTACTTCTATTTGCGAAAGAATCGCCTTGCGAAACATTCGAATACTGCCACACTTACGGACCAAAAGAAAAATCTTCGAATCCTTCGAGTTCAACGCCTTTCAGCAGTTAGATACGAGACATTCACAAAGCCTCCAACCGAACACCACGCCAATCTTCTCTGGAAAAGGCAATCCGTGGCAGCAAATATCGCCGAGCTTTAAAGATGGCGAAATAGTTCGCGGGTGACGAATGCATAACGTCTGAAATCACGTCGTCCGGAAGAAAACGCACTCACGTAAACGAGGCGTGCGACTGCTTTCGCCCGTCCTAGATATCGCTATCAAGAGTTGCCATCGACCCGTTTGGACGAGGCAAAAATAAGTCTCCACACCAAATAACCGGCGACTGAAGAATGCACAGCGGGAGCGTCCAAGGTTTTGCGGGCCGAGTGCAAACGTTTCCTTGGCCATTGATGCACATGCATGTGAATGCATATGTGAATGAGCGTACAGAAATAAATACTGATGAAAAATTGGTAAACCTTGGTTTGTTCGCTAGCGAAGTTCAGTATTTCAGCTTTTCGGTAAATTCTAACCAAGTCTAGTTTCCCCCACTTCCAGTAAGTTTAATGGCAGAAAATGAAGAGTATATTCGAGGAGGGAATGAGCGACTGTCTGTAACGTATTCAGTCTGAAGGCTTGCTAGAACATCTATACTTGGCTATCAAGAGCTACTAGCAGGTAATAATGCATACCGAGCAAGGTGTGGAGTGAGGTATTTTGAAAACGTTTCTTCAAAAGCCCAGAATCTTTCACACGAAATATGTAAGTGAAGCAAATAGACTCTACACATTTCTTCAAGAGAGACCTTAATCAGTACCATTATTCAGCATCACTTATACCTCAGTAGCTACCACGTTATCATAACCATGGGCAAGAATGACAAAGTAAATGAAAGATACAATCTTTCAAGTCTACCAAGAGACAAATGAATAAGTTTCCATTCATAAAGATGAAAGAGCTACTGAACCGCTCAAAAAAAGGACCCTATGCGGGCTTATAAATGTAGTAAAAACAACGTAGCAAAAATAATCTACGCACGATGGAATGACAGAAGATTACGAAATACAAAATTTCGATCAAAACGTAATACATATCTTAGATAATTCGCAAATATCTCCATATCGAGAATCACCTCATAGCGATACTGTTTACCTCCAAGAAAGCAACCTTTCGACCCCATCAGCCGATATAGGAAACCAACGGCCTTAGCGACCCAAATATTCGCGAACGCGGAAAAACACGGAAACAATGGAAGAATTTTCTAATCGCCCAAATGACGAAAGCGAACGATGAAACCGTCGAGACGGGGCGCCACTTTCGCAACCTCTGATTTACACCGCCGCCACCATCGATTCATAAAACGCGGCGGTCGAATCGAAAAAGCTCGAGAGCATCGATCTCTCGATCGGCACCATTTCTGCCCCAAACAACCCCTCCGGATTATGAGCACCGCCTCGTATTTCAAACTCGGGCCAATTTCGAAAAAAATCCGCCCGAAAATACGAGCCGATTGAAAAGAGTGGCCATATGGCTGGGTTGCCCGCCTTGCGCGCCACCTACTCTGCCCTCCCCTCGCAAACACGCTGCAGCGGATGATCATCGGTTTTTCACGCCAGGAAAACAACGGCAGGGGAGCCGAGAGGAAGTGAAGGAAGCGAGGGAAAGGGGAGGGGGCATCTCTATGTGGAAAAGGCAGAGGTGGGGGGGATGAATTCCAAGCGAGGAAAAAGTACTTGGAAAGAATGAAGATAGATAGCGGAGCTACGCCGCAGCAGTCGCTATTGGGCTCCCTCATTACGCCGGAATAAAACCTCTTGGCCTCTTTTTTTCTCGGGGGGGGGGGGGGGGGAAATCTACCGGGATAAATCGACTGCGCTAGATACGAGGGGTTTTGATTCGTCGGGCCCGGAGCCTATGACATAAGCGGAGGATGAAACGATTCCGGGAAGATCCGCGCCCCGTCTTTACGGATTGACCGATGTGTCCGGATCTCGTCACGCGGTTTGTCCGGCCTTGAAAACCGCGGAGGGAAATTCGTCGAGGAGAATCCGCGGATTTGCGGAATGTAAAAAAATCGACGGGTGTGTATTTGGGGTCGCTTGTTATGGCATGAGTGATGGTGGGAGAGATAAATCCGCGATTGGATTTCATTCCGGAAAGACAGCTACAATATTTGTCAACATTCCGTTCGGAAAGGCAATGGATGTATCGAATCATGTGAATTTGCACAGCCTTTTCATGCTGATTATTTACAATAGAGATTTAAGTTTAGAATATTTAATAAATTAGAGACATAACTGAGAGAAAATTAAAGAAAAATTGATTGACTTCGACCTTCGAAAAAGATGAGATCGAAAAAACAACGGGAGGATCGTTACTCAAGAAATCCTGCCCGAAATAAGGCGAAGCAGTTGGTTGTCTTTCAGGAATTGGAAAGAATTCCTACTTTGAAAAATTTAAGAATAAATTCAATTAATCAGACTGTATTCTTTAATGTTCTTAGCATCTATTACAACAAATAAAGCTTCACATAGCGTAAAAATCCAATGAACTAGTAATAATATAAAGTAGGATGAACAAGTTATAAAAAATCAAAAATTAAATCTCCGATGAAAATTAAGTACAAACTTACGTCCAAAGGGAAAAAGAAGCAACATCGAATACAAGGAAATATCACTAAGATTTATGGAAAAAAATCGTCACTAAATTCCTAGGAAGAATGACTAACAACTCTTGAATAGGAGCGAGGGAATTGCTCAATCGCAACGAAAGAATGAACTCTGAAAGATACACAGTCATATCCGTTCTCGATAACGGAGATATACTTACAATAAGACTTTCTGTTCGTGATAATTTCGAACGAATATGATTTCCATCAATTAACATGGGTATTTGGACGCGCAATTCCGCAGTGACTCGAAGTGAGAGTCAAATCGCCTAAGAACGCCTCCCTTTGAGCAAATAAATAATAGTGTTTCATAATAAAAAATAACAGAATGAAAAAAATTGGAGTTATATAAAAGGCCAAAATAATAAAGATTTTACTTACTAGGCAAAAATAAATTTTAAAATTCCTAACTTTTTGATAGTGTAGCTGTTAACAACGTACACCTTTATTTCCTAGATTTCAAAAAAGCATTCGATAGAGTCCCCCACTACAAACTAATTTACAAACTAAAACTAGCGGGCATTAACAAGGAAGTAGTCGACTGGGTTAAGGATTTTCTCTACGAGAGGGAACAACAAGTTGTACTGGATGGCGTTAGCTCAAATAGAGTCAAAGTTACCTCTGGCGTACCTCAAGGCAGTGTAATTGGACCTCTTCTTTTCCTTATTTATATCAATGACTTGAGTGACGAGATAGTTAGTAATGTGAGGATATTTGCGGATGACTCGGTTATATATAGGGAAATAACAAACGAGGAAGACCGGACATCTCTCTCAAACGATTTAGTCCTCATCCAAAGGTGGTGCGAAAAATGGGAATTAGATATTAACGTAAGTAAATGCTCCGTAGTTAATTTCTTCGAAAAGAAAAAAATGCGTCCAAATCACCCATACAAAATTAATGGAATTAGTATCAAAGTAGTAGATTCAGTTAAATATCTCGGGATCAACATTACTAATAACTTAAATTGGAGCACGCATATTCGAAAAATCTGCGGCAAAGCAAGTAAAAGGCTTGGCTTTGTAAAGCGTATTGTCGGTAAATGCGACGAAAAGGTGAGAGAGCGATGTTATTTTACCTTGGTCAGACCCCTTCTGGAATATGCGGCAAGTATATGGGATCCGGCGGATGAAACGTGTACTCGCGAACTCGAGAAAGTGCAGCGTAAAGCGGTTCGTTTTGTTAAGAAATGCTACGATAAAAAAGCAAGCGTTACAAAAATGCTCTCAGACGTAGGTTGGGAATCCTTGAAAGAAAGGAGATTGGAAGCTAGGCTGCGATTGCTTAATAAATTCAGGGAAACTACATTTGCGGAAGATACAATCGGTATCATGCAACCCCCCTGCTACGTCGGTCGATCCGATAATGACCGTAAGTTAAGAGAAATAGATGCTAGGACGAATCGTTTCAGAGATTCATTCTTTCCGCGAACAATACGTGACAATAATCGAATAAGGAAGTAATTTAGATTCAACTGGTGTTTACACCCCCTGCCACACGCCGAAAGGCGGCTTGTAGGGTATTAATGTAGATGTAGATGTAGATTTCAAACTTTCATGTTTATGAGAGAAACGATTAAAACGGTAAATGAGGATTTTGATACGAAAATGACAACCGTTGGTCACTGAGCATTCCCTCCTTTCATTAGAGTAGTAGTATTGGTTAAAACAGAATTTCATTCGGAAAACAAGTTGAACAACAAATGATAAATCCATCCATTAAATATAACGATGTGAACAGGTATTAAATTTCTACATTATTATTCAAACAGGTATGGAAATGTGAACTTTAAATTTTAATTTTAAACAGAGCAACGACTGAAAAACGCTGTTGACAGCGATTTCCGAGAGAGCCGCATTTGTATTTAGCACCGGTTTGGAATCAAATTTGTCAAAAACATCTGAGAAAGCGACCAAAACATGTGCAACCAGGAAAACTGACATCCTCGCGTTACGCAACGACCTCCTCCATCAAAAAGTACTTCCTTATGCGCAGAGCCACTTCCGACATGAACCAACGGCTTTACCTCCCAATCAATACCACCACTTACGAAAAAAATCACGCAGAGCTACGCGCTATGGCTCGCACCGTAAACCAGGAAAAAGAGGGCTCCGCTCGATCAACAAAGATTTAATGGATTCGTCAGTTAATCAAACTAGCAATGGAAATGGCGGATAGCACCTGATTATGTGCAGTGATAACTCCTATCTTCCAACCTAGCAAAGAATAAATCCAGGAGAGAGAGAGAACTCTAATCGATCGAGAAACGCAGGGACGTTTAACTAAGAACGGAGAAAAAGTCTCCTTAAGTAACTGAAAGACAAATGCTTATCTTATAATCCACAAATATTTAATGATTAATAATAAATTTAAACCTAGTGTTCGCCAAATTGTGCCCAGGTATGCACTTACCGAGAGTAGGGTTTAAAAAAATGCTCTAAGGGTAGAATGAATCGTCAAAAGGTTATAATTGAAAGACAATTTAAAAAAATACAACGAATGAACTCATAAAATTTAGAGTCACGTCACGAACTAATCCGCCATATTTCAACACCATATTATCAAAGTATTTTATTCTTCGCTCTTAGCCTCGTTTACTTCTCCCAATATGGTTTAATTGGAAATTCCCTCCATAAATATAAACTGTCTCTTGTTTGTCATTACTTTAAAAATAATTCATTTACGAATTGATTATTTCCGTTCAAGTCGAACTAAAAAAACTTGGATAGTATGCATAGGAAATTCGAACTGCATGAGAGCGCTAAATACGTTTACAATTAGAGATTGTTATTAATATTTGAAATAATTTCCTCATCAAATTTTCTATTCAGTAATAAACACTTATTCTATTTAAACGGGAAAATAATTTAAAGAACACAATCAAGGCAGGCTTTTGAAATTTAGCTCAACTGGCCCTTTTCACGTTATTATCGGCTGACTTCCTAAAAATCCTTTCAGGTACTTATGGAATATATAATGTAATTGACAGTTAAATATTAATTTACTTCAATTTTATCAACTTAATTGATAATATTTATTATTAAGATCCGACGCCTAGGTTTGTTAAGAGGTTTAGTACGGCTAAATAAATAAACTTTTATGGAAATATTATCTCGAAATACCACTTAATGTGAATTTTGAACAGGCTCGTTTAGATACGGAGCGAAAAACTGGGAGAGTGAATAAGGCACACAGGTTGGAAAGTTATCCCTAAAATGTATTTTTTTAATAATTAATACTTAAAATAACATAAATAGTAAATACATTTTTATTACACGAATGCGCTTTATTTCACGGTATTTTTCACTCTATGACAGGTAGTCATGAAAGTAGCGATGAAAGCTTAAATAACACTTTGTTCCATGCTTTCTCTTTTCTTTTTTTAATTTAAAATCAGAGTGAAATTGATAAAGGAGCCGTTAAGTGTGCCGCGAAGGTTTAAGTGACGCTTAAGCGTGCCGCGGAGCAGAAAAAGTTGGGAATAGTTGCCCTAGAGGCGTCTGGCCCTGAATCCCCAAACAAAGCTCTCCGAGTTCCATAGAGTCCTCGAAGACGTCGCGCAACAACTCCTCGTGTTTCACTCCGAAGTGAATCGTTTGCAGAGACCACAGGAAGAAGAGAGAGGTGGATCGATAAGTTGGAATTCCTCGCCACCGACACCCACCTCCATATTTGGACACGGTAAGCCCAAAGGGAGAGGACTCCCCTCCCACGCCTTCTCAAGCCCTCATTACGCCGGTCGATAAACAGTTTGGTTTTGTCTGCAGAGAGAGACCCGACAACCCCCTAAAACCAACCGGGATGCCAGATCCACTTCGCTCTCACCATCCGTCAATTCCCGCATATGATCGAGTAGATCCCGTCGGACCTTGGAGAGCACCGACCTAATCACTGGATATAACAACACTTTACAGAAGAAACTGTTATGATCGCCTGGTTTCGGCCTCTACGACCATCAAGTCAGTTGTATCAGAAAATAATAATTTATTCCAGATTAAATGTGGTCTAAGTTACCAATACGAATATGATGAAGTTGACCCTAACATACTTCAAAGAAAACATCGTATGAAAACATAAATGAAACAAAACTCATCAATCAGAAATCCTAGGCGCAAGGCTTACTTCGAGGCCCCACCAAGAGATTATTCATCTTTAAAAAAATATTAAACCTTTCTTATGCCCTTTTAACAGTGGGTCCCTCAGCTAGCCAAATGATCCGTTCCTGAAACTTAGAATTTCCCACCCGAAAACTTAAGAGTCTATTAAAATTTATATAAATCTCCTAACTCATTAACACCCACTAATTAATTAATCTCAATTGCGACACCTTCGCTCGACATCTCCATAGCCCGCGACCCCCGCGTAGCGACAAATTTCCCGACCGCGATTTTAAAGAACGCCTCTCTCATCGCGACGGAAGAGGGGAAAAAAGCAAACGAGATGTGCGTATCTATGGTCGAGTGGTTCTCCCGGGGCGCTAAGCTATCTCCGGGCGACACCACAGCCAGCGGGATGCGAAAAAAAGCCGACGGGAGAACCTTAAGAAACCTCGCCTATTAAAGGTGAGGACTTCTTTAGGTGCGGAATCAATTAAAGCATTTTCGTTCTCGCTTTAGGATTCCCTCTGGCGGACGGCGCACGGAATTTAATTCTCGCAAACGGCGAATTACGGCATAAATATGGTCCTTGGATTACCACAGATGCTCGTGGAAGCGTCTACGCGTATCAACGAATGATACAAACCTATCGGAAGGAAAATTACGAAGATTTTTAAGGATGATATGCTGAGAGGATTCGAGTGGTCCAGGAAAGAATCGCTACGAAGTGGGAGCTGATGTCACCACAGCATCTGGAAGCGTCCAGAAAGAGGGTGCGAAGGAAAAAGTAAGGACCATTCAGCAAGTAACTCCAAACGATCGAAGTGGCGGGAGCACTACGCTCGGCATTAGGAACGAAAACGCGCCGACATTCCGCAATAAAAGTGAAACTAACCGAACCGAAAAACCGTCTAAGGAGTTTGAGTGCGGCTCAGGTCACATTCTACTGCCAATAAACAACCTAAAGCGTTATTTGAGGAAATGTGTCAATTGAGGTGAATGAGCGAGATATAGGTCATTGTAGAAGAACTTTGTAAAAGAAATTAGAAACGAGAATAGAATAGTGGCAACGAAAATAAACGCTGTGTTCATACATTAAGTAACACTTCTACCAATAAAATAATTATAACACGATAAAAGAGAGATATAAAGGTCATTAAGATAATTTATATGATTCACAACTGTGTGATATTTTGTCGGCATTTATTCAAGTAGATAAACATTGAAAACCTAGCCGGGATGTTATGGAGACGAGACAAACAAAATAATAGTATTAATAAAGCAGGCGGAAGCTTCTTGAAAAAGCCGGTTCCGCATTTAGAATACGCATGGTAAGGGCTGCTGATCCTTCTTTCCGAAGGCATGAAATGTAATCAAATTTAGAATATATTTCATACGAGAACCCCGAGAAAAATGCAAATTATTTCCACTGATTACTTACGTCTACTGAGTCATTCTTTTAAAAAGCAATCTTTAACGACGTGCTTTTAGTTCTCAAGAGAATTAAACGTATGGATAACATAAGGATGAAAGAACATAAATACTAAATGAAACAATTCTAGAAACTCAATACGCGATTAAAGGTATTTTCTCAAACAATGCGGACCAATTGGCCGAAATCATTGCCTAAAAAAAGCATCCTTAAATATCGTAAAAATTTGAAGAGAGAACCGTGTAAAAAAATGGATAAATAATTTTCTACTTAATATTGATGCCCGTATTAAAGGGGATGAGATGATAACTTGTCGTCCATTTTTATTATCTAAATTCATAGCCATACATGGGAGAGAAAAAAAACACAATACAATAATCCAATCACAAGTTGTTCACTTATATTCAATAGCTTCAACTCTGACATAAGATTTCTGGAAATTATGTTAATGAATCAAAAGCTAGTAAATCAGGAATTTTGGGTTACGAAATGAAAGATCCCTAAAGGTGTATATCATTTCTATATAAGACTATACTTCTGAACATCAAACAGGTTACAATTGAAACCATTAAAATTATTTATTCTCCAAGACATTAAGATTAAGACGGCTGATGAACAGAAACCAAGGTATCTACAATGAAACGAACATGGAGTTAACGAAGAAGGGAGAAGAATAACAGATATTCTTTCGGCAACGGCGAACTCTTTCCTAAAACGCTCGAAAATCCATCGCCATAATCCTTCCCTAATCAATCTCCAACAACAAAAAGTGTATCAAGGAAAAACCTTATCGTTCATGAATAACATGGCTGAATTTCATGGTCAAGCACAATAAAGCAATGTTTAAAACAGGCCAATGAGGTTAATGGAGAAGATTTCAAGATAACAAAACACAAGGATTAGGTAAATGGAAAAACCAGTAAGAACTACAGTGTAAACAATTTTCTCATGGCTAAACCGATAATCCTAGAAAATTTGACGAATGAAAATTCAGGTGAAATCATCGGGGAAACCGCAATTGAATTTGAAGCTCATCATTTCAAAAATTTCGTTAAAATGTGATATCATAAATTAAAATACACAGCCATCAGGAACTATACGGAACTGTAAGTTTGCGAAATGTTGAGTTTTGAAGGTTCCTTCTTTACTTTGAAGACTGAATGCTTCCATCATAAATTAATATCATATGTACTCGTTATCTCGAAGTTAATGGTATGTTCATAAAATAAATCGTTTGTGAAATTATATACATATTTCTTTAGACCTGGTTACCTAAAAGACGTGATTTTGTAGCAACTCTATGGAGAGAATTAAAAGAACCGGTCAAAGAAGGAACCAACAATTAGATTGAAGGTACGCATTCGTCAGAGTCGGGGAAACGATCAAGGAAAATTAAATATTTCAGTTTTATTCGATGTACCTCATAAAGAAAAATATCATACGGAATTCCAAAACAAGCCATCGCGGAAAAAGTACCTAACATTCGCGGTTTTTCGCATTCCATCCTCTTCAGCGCAAAAACGCCGTAATTTCCGCGCAATCTAAGCCGCGACAAACCGAAAAAGAGCCTCCGCAAACGAAAAATCAATCGCATCTCCTTCCCGTCGAAAAAATCCTCCGTGGAAATCTGAGGAGGTTCATCTCGTCGAATGAGCGCTATCGACCAAACCCTTTCTATCGATTTCCAACATCAGTCGAATGACGCAACCGTTTCACCCAAGCACCCCCACATTCCTTCCAATAATGCAAATCGAAAGTTCGAATCTCGAAGGCGACCGTAAAACTCGCCGGCGGCAAAAAATGGTGGTCGAGCGAAAGGGGCGAGCCTCTGTACAGATCTACGATGGCGACAAGGGTGTAAAATGGCTGACATCTGCGAGGGAAGTCTCCGAGCCTAAACATCTTCCCGATAAGGGGCGCGACGATAAATTTTACTATGGCGTCTATAAGTTCCGCGAGATACATCACGATCCCAATTTCGCGAGAAAATAGAGCGAATTATTCGCGGATGAAAGGCGGAAACTCCCACTTCCTCCACGACATAATAAAGGCTTTGTTTGTTGACTTCCTCTCGAGCGGATTAGGTTTCATAAACGGTCACGTGATTGCGGATTACGAACGCAACTGTAGCTGCCGCGCGCTACCACGAATAATCGAGTCCCTGCATTGGAAGGGATACCCACCGACGAGAATATTGCCAACTTGCATGATCATTCGAGCTAAATCAAATCCTACATTTTTTGAATGCACCCGCATTAGACGTACCCTTATTAAAAATCTAATTGTATTTTAAATCTTATGCTAGAGACACTAAGACATATCTCGATTGTTTTGTCGTGGCCAGACAGCATTCTTCGTCTTCAATATTTCTTTTTTGAGAAACTTCCAACCTAGGTAATTACTACTGGCTTAGTATTAACTTAGTGGATGGCTGCTGGCGAGAGTAAAAATAGTAAGTTCTATTTTTAGACTTAAATTCCTAAAGTAAAGTAGACGCTACTTCAATAATACCGAGACTAATCTCGTATTTCTCTCTGTAGCAAAAATGAAGTACATTTCAGGAAGAAGGCAATCTATTAAAGAATGATTAAATGACAGTTTAAATAAAATCTATCAATGAAGAATTATATTTCTGCTAAAATAAAATTTTGTACGGAAACAGTCAAATTTGTATCCATTATATCCCTCTTAGACAAAACGTATCAGAAGTAAGGATATTCCCATCAGATGAACAGTAAAAGCAACAAAAATAATTATTTGACGAAACGAAAGAATTAAAAATCTTTGATAATCGAGCTAGAAACCGAGATCATCGAGCCATTATAAAAGAAGCACCGAAATTTTTGGGAATAAAAACTTCATGACATGACCTAATCCAACACGGATCACTACTAAGTTCCTCCACTCGAAATATCAAAATCGCCAAAACACCGCCGACTGCTCACTCAACAACCCCTTCCGTATAATTCGACCAACGAGCAGATGGCGAAGAAATAGTCCAACTCGACCCCCGCCAAAGTGCACGAAAATCCTTGGCGGGAGGCATCGGCGGGAGAAGAAATGAAGATAGAAAAAGGGAGGCGAAGGCGTGCGTCAAACACGCTTTGTTGCGTCGAGTTGATAAAGTGAGCGGAGCGAGCGACGAATCGGGACTCGATGTCGTCGACTCGAGTTCACGCAGGAAAAGCATCCACAATGCGCGACATCATGGCGGACCAAAGCTTGCTTATTTACATCGGAAGTTGCCAGGATCGGAGGACGCCATGACACATGACTTGGCTTGTTCTAATACTTGGTCATATTCCTTTTCGAGTTTTTTTAGGTTTAAATAGGATTTAAACCCGTGAGGATTCGAATGTACCAAGCGGTTATAGTTTAAAAACTGAGAATTGATTCAGTCTGCCAACCGGAAACTAACGAAGAAAATAGTTCCGTGGATGATCGAAATTTACGTAATTGAAACCAAGATATTTTCTACTTTTATTACTTCAGTTATCAAGATAGGAAAGCGGATGATAATTGTTTCTTTCGCAATAATTGCAAGAGATTACGATCAATCAGCGAAGATTTCATCAAACCCCTCCACACCTTATCGCAAATAGGATCCGATTGATGATCGAGAGCACCTTCGAGAAGCGAATCGACCCTCAGAGGAGACTCTGGGTGCTTCGAGTCCTCGAGGTCCTTCGAGGGCAACCCTGAGACCATCTTTCCGTGCGAATAGCATAAGAATTCGGGACACCCAACTCCCGGGCAGTGCTTTGCTTACTTCTACTATAATCTAGAGCCTGACTAGGGATGTAAAAGACGTACTCTACAGTAAAGCATTGAAGAATTTTTACTCATTTTATAGTTGACCACGGTGATGAACATTCTAAGCGTAAAAAGAATAAAATGCAAATCTTCAGCTTTTTCCCCTCCTTTCATTCCCAATTGATCTCTACTCTTCAACTTGTCTCGCTCCTTCCATCCAGCTGAGCGATAAGTAGGCCCTTGACCGTAAAAATATCCATAAAACGAAAAGTGGTCCGCGTGAGACAAGCGTGGAATTGACGAACTAATCAACGTATGGCCAGGTACGAAAGAATGGAGGCCAAGCAGATTTGCATGCTCAGTCGTGCACCATCTTCAAACTACAAGACCAAAGTCAGTTGGCAACGCGATTCATTGGGGAAAGACGTTACTTTTGAAATCTTTAACGGCAATGGCCGACGGGCAGGATGCAGCTCTCTCTCGCTGGAAATGGTCTGCAAGTTGGAGGATCTGCTGCATATAGAATCCGGAAGAGGCCACCTGCCCTTCCTTTCCGCATTGCTCTAACCGCGCCGCCATTGCCGACGGTGAACAAAGCGAGTGGTGAATCGATTAGGGGAACCCCACCGAGAGCACGCTTATCGAAATATCTCCTCCACTGGTCGATGGTAAACAAATATCGAGATTTTTAATCGCGGTGTCGCGCGCTATGAAACGCCGCTCTCTTCCATCTTTAAAGTTCCGGACGAATCGCGTGGGAACGGCTTTAAAAGCAGCCGGTTAAAGGGAAAACGAATGCTGCCAAAACGCTCGTTTATCCGCTCACCGGGACAGATCTATAAATCGAATCATGGACTATTCCTTCCTCGAACCCTATGGAGCACGAAACATCACGAGTATATACGTGCGGTGCTAAATCTGCGATATTCCAAGAGTGAGGAAGATCATCACGATACTATGGTACTCCTTATGTGATGGAAACGCGGGGACGGGATATAACGTATATTTACGTGCCGCACGAAAATATGCGGGATGTCGAGTAAAAACTATGTCCATTTGTGCCGCTGCCGTGTACGGCGGGGAGCTCTCGAATCCCCAAATCGGGAGAAGAAGACGGCCATGAGCAGCGAATCGGACAAGTTAAATGAACGAGGAGGCGCTCGGAAAATAAAAAAAGTTGTGAGAGATGGCGAGTCGCAGGGGGAGGGGTGAGAGAGGTAAGAGCCATGAGCGCCATGTTTGCTTTTGCCCTGCCCTTTATCCCTCCCTAACCTCTCTCTCCCAACGTTCACAACTCTTTCTTACTCCCTCACGACATTCTCGAGTCATCCAGGCATACCACACGCCGAGAGCTTAAAATCGGAGCGCCGCTGGGTAAATACTTGTCCATTGACCACTCGGAGAGCCCTCTGTACCTCGTTCGCTCCTTCCAAGTGAACGCTCTCCTCGAGTGCGGCCTATTATCATTATTATCTCGAGCTGTTAGATAACGTGGATGAGGTAGTCGTAGCGATTAATACTCCGATGATATAACAGCGAAATCGGCTGGAATCCATCTCGAAGAATAATCGAGTAATTCGGGAGAGTAAATCCCGAGGATTTGGAATTAGCATATTTCATAGATATTTTCTTTTACGCTAATAATCACCAACTCCGAGAAAGAAATCCGATAATGGAAATGGTAACATCAAAATTCATAACACCTTAATTCTTCTCGTAGGTGTCTAAAAGATGGATAACGTCGCTACCAACTAAACTGAAATTAATGCTTCCTCATCAGTTCGCGACCTACGAGAAAGCACTGCAGATGGCTCTTTGATAGGCATATAAAGAGGTTGGGTTCAGCGTGAAATTAAGTCAGCTGATACAAGATAAAAACGCTTGTAGCCACATCTTATCTTCCTTATCCGTTTCCTTCGCTTGTTGTTCCTTAACGTCTACTTGAATTTCGTTAAATATTTTCAAGAATATTTGTGACAACATAAAAAATTAGTCATCTTGTTCACAGAAGTTGGTAAAATTTCACAACTATAATAAATTCAAACAAAGAATAAATCGCGCATAGACAAAAGTATTCATCATGGTGCCTTTACATAAACTAACTAAACTTATCGGAAATCTCGACCGCACTACGTTACATATTTAACGCCACAATCATAAGCAGCCGTTCAGCATCCACGACGGAGGGGCTGCCTCCTCTGGCCCACCGTCTGGCCGACCCTGACCATGTTTACCAATCGCCCCAAACAAAACCGAGTGGAAAAGAGCAACACCGTCGTTATGTCCGAGGAAAATACCCGATTAACCGCACGCGGAGAAGGGACGTACAGCGATGGAGTGGAATGCGAAACACTTGACGCTCCATCCTCAGACATACGAGTATCATAATCCGATATAAGTCGTGCTATTCGAGGGCAGAGCCGCTCTCAAGGGCACTCACGCGGAGAAACGAAAAGTGAATTGTTTTTTCGAACGGCAATATGGTCGTCCACGGACGTCCATGGGGTCACGATGCGCCACAACATTCCACATCGATACAACGATCCCAGATAACGGAAACCGCCAACTTTTTCCGGAAAGCCGCGCGAGGACGCGTTGCCACCACGACGATAATTGAGCACGAAATGAAATACCATTCTGATGCATAAACATTCGAGGCGTGCTGCATGAGGAAACCCAACATGGAAGTCATAGTGAAAATGATTGGCATGGGCGAGGGTGCGAGTACTTTTCCATGGTGTTGACAAGAGGGTTCGAGCACAGAACTTTCCTTTATCCAACCAAACAATCCGGACGGACAGCCACGCTAATTTACTCATCGAGGACGGCCGAGAAGGAGGGGAGGGGTCAGTAGGTGAACCCGAGAGCAAGAAAGGGGAAATCAGAACCGGGAAGAGGCTGTGGGACGGAGAGAGGCTAGAGCGATTGGGACCTTCGCTTTGTTGAGCGTCATCCGTGCCAGAGAGGGAATCGAGGAAAGTCCCCTCCCCCCCTTCGACCTCCCCAAATCGCCTCCATCGATACGAAAATAACATGGCGGAAGAGCACGTGCGAAACAGCGAACGTAGGCAAACAGCGCGAAGAGCGAAGTTACGTCGCTAGACAGGTGATCACGTGTCCCGAAAATTTTCCGAAAAAAGAGCGTGAGGGCGAGGCTACACTGAGTCACTCCCTCCGAGCGACACACGTACCGAACCATCCATCGGCATTTACCAGTACTCTTCCCCTCTGCTGCACTCCCCTAGCCTCCCCCACCGACCCCTCCGACACGAAAAGGTACTCGCTCCCTCTCGCCGCTTTATAAAACTCACCAACGGCCGACCATGCCAACAATGCTACCCATTCCGCTAACGAACACTTGGCGTGAACTCAATTAAACGAGACGTCCACGCGGAGATCCAAAAGGTAACACTTACCTCGCTCACTCCAAGGCACCCCGATGCATTCCGCCATTTGGACGAGGAGTGGGAGGAGAACCCGACGGAGCGAAAGCCACGGCGAACATCCAACGTCCAAACGTTTCTCACGCCGTCAGGAATACGAGGGAATACGCAACCACCAAAGGACGTAACCACTCCGCGGACCGAGTCCGGCACGCACTCCACACGCAAACGTCAATACACTTTTCCCATCCACCGAAACATCCGTGGACGCCCTTCCGACCGAAGGCAAAACGTCTTCGAAGATGTCTCCCGCGACAATCAGGAAGCGAGCACTAACGGGGGTTCCTCGGGTCCCGTAGACAGTCTTCGACCAGAGACACGGGCGGCCGGAGGGGGAAACCAGCCCGGACCCCACGGTGCGGTCCCTATCTCCCGAGAACGATGCACGCACTAAGCATGGCGGCGATCCCAGTAGTGGTTGGCCTCTCGACACTCCACCAGACCGAGTCGGAGGGGAAAGTGTGGCCGCGGCGAACGGAGAAAAAAATGCGACCCTGCGAAAAACGTTCGAGAATTTCGCGGAGTTCCGAACGGATTCGGGAAGGGAGGGGCGGATCGACGGAAGGGGGCGAAAAGGGTCGGCGAGAAGAAGGTGGTGGTGGCCTCTGAGCGGCTGCTACGGCGAATTACTGCTCCCACGAGCAGAAGAAGCTGCGTGGATCAAAGCCCCCGTGCTGGAAAGAGGAAGCGGACGAATCCCTCCCACCGAAAGCTCTACTCCCCTCCTGCACGCACACTTTACTCGCCAGAAGCCGTCTCCACATTGCCTCTCCGAACAAACGCCGTTGGCTGCCTCGATCTACCCCCTCCGCTCCCCCCACCCGGGCATCACAGCCGTTCCTCCGAACTACCTCCCGGTGCCCCCTGACACTTTCCCCTCACGCCCCCTCCACATACCTGACAAATCCACCCGACTTGAAACCAACCCGAGCTCGTGACTAATTTATTCAACAGCAATATGCCTGGGAAAAAGGTGCGCGTTCCGATAGCGTGCATCGGAGGTGCCGTTTTTCGATGGTCCTTTCTAAGGTCGTTCACATAACAACGCGGTCATCCGCCAAGGGCCGACCCTTTCGGGCGGATTTTATTAATCTGCGGCTCGCGGAAATCTCCGTTTAGAGAAGAGCTATCTAACGGAATCCCCACTCGCAGTGACACAACAGCTGATTTCGAAATGTGGATCTGCGGCGGAGTCGCGAACCGGAGAAAATCGTTCTGGAAATGAATCGCAGTATCCCCATCCTCCGTCTGCACTCCTCGGAAAAAATCTCTCGCAAATATGGGGGATGGAAACGAATTATCTATAAGACACCACTGAGGGAAGCATATGCAAAATAATGCGGAACCAGACGAGATGTAAACATGCTACCCTAGCATCACGGACGTACCGGGTTCGAATCCTGGTCAGGATTTTATTTTTCTTTAAAGTTATTAACTGTTATTGTAGTACGTTAAACAAGGGTTAATGGTAAGGGTGGTCAAAGGGTAACGTTTGGCCTTTTTTAAATTCCGCATTCTTTCGGAGGTGAGCTTCTTATAGCACAAAAAAATCAGTCAAGTATCCCTTAGAGCTCATCTAATGTTAACCAATAATAATTATTAATTAAATGTCGAAAGTGAATTTGGTGAAAAATGGTCACGTCTGAAAGCAAGAAAAGGGGCAAAACATAAAATCAATATGCTCAGGCGTGACTTTGTGGAAAGCCATTATAAATTTATATACTTAGTAATTTTCCACAGATTTTATAGCATGGCCGGTTTCGTAAGAATATCTTACATAAAATATAAACACATTGACAAAGTAATCTTGGAAATAAGGTCAGTGGAGACCATAAAAAAATCTACGTACCTGAGAAATAAATAAAATTAATGATTAATTACTATTTAATTAATAATGAAATGATCCCTTATTAAACTAAGCCTATTATCGATCTTAACCATTAACAAGCGTCATAAAACTGATAAAAATGGGGTTAGTCGATATAAATAAAAATTGGGATACAAATGGACAAGGGGTGGTATCAACGAACATCAATAATGATTGTAGATATGGATGATAGTTTTGAATTTTGAAACAAAATATCTAAACCTTACGGTACTCCGTTTCATTCTCAGGTTATCAAGCGGGGATGAGCCCTCAAATTTGGGGGAAAGATGTTCGAGGCTGCAAAATCACATCCGAGCCATGAATCCGCCGAATAACCTCGGTCGATCCGAAAGTGTGTCAACTTAATACCACGCCACGGAGAAGGAAGAATGCACCATTTACATAAAACGGCACCACAGAAACACCACCAAAACGGATTAATGAAATAAGAGGAAATGTTGGAACCACGGCGTAGTGTTTAAACAAACGCCCTTGAACTGGCAGTTTGATTCGGGTTCTGGATGCTGACACGTATTCCCACCCACGATTGCCGCATTCGAGAAATAATAGATTACGCAACTGGAGGATTACTCATTTTAAGCACGCAAAGAATTCCCAACAGAGCAAATCGCATCGACATGCAAGCATACGTAAATCAATAACGATACACGAAAAATTACACACGTAGCCTAATTAAAACATATAAATATTCCGACTTTGATAAGCTATCCTACTAGGAAAACTGACTAATCTTCTCCCACAGCCACCATCTTGAGCTTATCCCTCTTCGAGATGTGCGAATGTCACGTTGGCCATACTGTGTCATCGCAGGTCGGAAGTACCTCGGTTGCAAAGACCTGCCCTTCCCTCAGTTCATTTTAAAGGCTTCAAAATTGCCGATCACGTGTTTGTACAACTTATTTCAACAACTTTCGCTAATCCACCACCCCTTTCCACGATTTCTCTTCCTCCTCCAATAATTCCATTTTTTCTTTTCGACGTTCAAAATATTAACCAAGCAGAGATAATTTCACTTCGTCTGATACTTGGTACACACTTAAACTGTTTTGAGTAACTGTTGAGATTAATGGTTCTTTAAAGAATTCAAAATATTAAAAAAAGAAATCCCAAGATTAAAAACAATTGTTTACAAGATCACAACAAAAATTTTATACTGAAAATCGAATCAACTGACACTCTGCTATAGGACTTCCTACTTCTCAACTAAATTACGACTTTCTTTACCACAGATAAAGGAAATGAATACCTTGAGGAAAATTAATACGAATAAAATTTACTCGAGTTGACAAATTACTTCCGACAGAAGGAATTTTTTACTCATCAATCGATTTGAAGTCGAATGAAGAAGCGGAATTTGAGAGAAAGCTGTGAAGAATGCGAGCGATGATACACTCGAGATACGTTTTTAAGAATACCTCAAGATATTTAACGATGCAAATACGCCTAAAAAATACGGCATGATAATTTGAGAGAAAAACTAGAAATTAAGTCTATACGATAGTTCGTTTAGGATAAACGTTTAGGAGAAATTATTCTTATAACAACAATAGAATACAAAACGATTCGAAATGGGTAAAAAGTGAAGAGGTAAGTTGAAAAGTCTCGTATAGGATGCCAGTTTGAGGGCAAATAGAGATAGGATATCAAATGTACTGTACTTACTCTTAACAATCAAGTACAAATATCGCTGGGTAAAATCAAGAAAGTTATTTTAGTGAAAAATAGTTTCGGTGAAAGATACAGAAAGGAAGAATGCCCAAGCAAATGAAAAAGTCAAAAGTTCGAGTAAAATTCGGAAAAAATAGTTGGGATGAATTACACAGAAATTCAGCACTATTCAAACAAATGTCCGGATAGGACTGAATTTTTCTCCATTATTTTATAAAATTTTTTAATTAAATTTTTTATAGATTAAAAAAAAAATTTTGTTTAAAATCAAAGTGATAAATTTACGGTAAGAATGAGATATTGAATACTTTATATGATGATATTTTGCAGAGACGCAAAATATTGCTACCATATCATCAAATAAGGATGACTATTTACTAAGACAAAATAGGGTTTATTATTTTCTCTATTGAAATGGAATGGCCCCCCTGCCATACACCGAAATGCGAAATTAATATTTATGTAGACGAACGGAATATCTGATGAGTGCAAGATTCAATCAAAATAAAATTTTAAAATAATTTATTATGTTATATTGATTTTTATATGTTTATTCGCGAAGGCCAAAATTTTATTAACAAACGTAGAAAAAATACAATTTCGAATAAGAATTCAAATTATTAATCGCCTGACATAATAGTTGCAACGGTGCGTTGATAAGAGCCATTCTCTTTATGGAAAATATAAGTATAAAAATGAACAGTGAACATTATCGGAAAAGCCGAATCCCACGCCTAAGGAGATCGCTAAACAGAATAAACAGAGCACATCGAACAGTCATCCACGATGAAACATGGAGAAATAATTGCCTTTCTTTCATTTGCTATGATATCTAGAAATTGATAAAATAATGAAACAAAAGATAAAATTATTCTTACGAAATAAAAAAATTGTTATTTCAGTTCTTAATATTCTTGGAGGAGAAATTTGTTTATAAAAAATGGAAAGGTGACACTGTCTTGCTTTTTATACCACATGATGAAGATACACAAAACAACGTCCATCTTATTTTACTGTATATTGTGCATATAGATTTAATTTTTGAAATTCTTACCAATCAAAACAATTGCATAAATAATCTTATAATACAGTAACTATATCATATTCTCTATTTGTAAATAGTCATAGACATCAAATATTCGCAATATTGAAAGGGGAAGAAAGAAGAGGAAGATTCGAATTAATGAAATTCGGATTGTTTTTCGATACAAAAAAGTCCGATAAATAAAGAACACAATTAAGATGAAAAGTGATAATTGATTATTCTATAATTAAATCAATAAATTAGAATTCATCGAAAGAAAAATTGTTTGTTTGCAATGCGAGAAAATGCCTGAAAATTCGATCGTTTGAGTAAACACGGATAAAATCATCTTAGCAATTTATTTATTCATCTTTCGCAAAAAGAATATTTTAAGTATGAGCCATAACATACAGGGCACCAGACATATAATTATATTTTTTATTAATGAACACGAATAATAATTAAGTCGTTATAGGTGATTGAATAATGTGGGAAAAGGATAAATTCATATAAATGAGCACTTAAAGGAAGAATTGGTTGTTATGAATGAGCATACGCCTTGGAGAATTTTTATCTTTATTTCTATTTGTTTACCCGTCGCGAATGAACGCAATATGGCAACGGGTAAACAAATACATATAGACAGATCTTGCTCCCGCCACACACTCATAACTGGAGTAAGAGTGAAATACTTTTACTGAAGTACAGCGAATTGACAGATTAAAATAAGTAAATTCCTCGTCGATCGGAAAGAAAAAATAATTAACTAGGGCTACAATCAAGAAGAATTACTATTTAGGTTTTCATCATTCTTCCGAGAAGGATATTGAAACAGTTGTATTTTTAGCCACAAGATGCAAAGGACATAATACGTGAGCGATGCTAATTTAAAAGGCTGAATGTCAGGATGAGAATTAGAGAGATTGAAGCAAGGGCAATAAAACTCATTCTGCGTGTATCTCTGATAATAACAGATTGATTAGCGGTAGTGTGAGGTTGAGATAAGTGTACGCCTCAAGGACTGCAACTAAAAATAAAGGTTACTAGTTTTACTGTGATATTCATCGAAGAACTTAAAGATTTTCTGACAGTCAACTTGGATAGAAAAGGTAGAAAATACCAGACAATAAAAGACGTAGAAGGAGAATAGATAGAAAAGACCAATCGTTATAAAGAAAGTAGCTCATCTCAAGCTAAAAATCCCTAATTACTAAACAAGGAATCTCGAAAGAGCAATTAAGTAAATTTTCAGGTATACAAATAATTATTTGTATGCAAATTATTTGTGAAGCAAAGGATTATAATCCTTTGCTGCAAAGAACACGAGCAATAATAGATTAAAAAGTGTCGAAACGTCCTAAGAAGGAGATAAAAAACATCAAAACAGTTTTTTTTGACTCCATAGAATTTAAAAACAATTTCTTAACATTTCTTTCGCGGAGTTGAAATGAAATGAGTATTTCAGGTAACACTAATACAATTAGCAGCGAGCTGACCTCAATTCTGCAACGATCTGAAACAACTGAACCTTTCACTGCATCTTTTCCCAATGAGCTTCCCATTGAACTGAAGTAAAACTTGAAATTTATAACTGATTATAACAGCGAGAACACAAAACATATCCTAAGGCAAAAATGCATACATTTTTGAAAACCCGTAACGTGTAATCCTACTTGCATTTGAAGTGGATACTGCCACTCAACAAACACCAACAAATAGCAACTGTGAACGATCTCCACTTACTGACACGAACCAAGACTGTTAAATTGGTAATTTCAGAGGTCACCTTTAGCGGTATCCTTCGCGTAGCATTCACATAAATACGACATGGTGTACCTCAACTACGTGGAACACCAGGCAGAATTTATTAAAGTAACCACTTAAATTCCTATCGAAACATATTTACGATAGAAATAAAATTTAATACTAGGAGCTTCAAATTGATCGTTTTCTTAATAAGATGGAGTAAATGAAGCAAGTTTTACGGTAATTTTTTATTTATTTACATTTTGATTTCAAAATGTCGAGTAGTAATGACAACTAAATTAATTGTGACGCGAATTGATTATAAAATGATATATGACGATATTAAGATGCCAATTATGGTTGAAATCGAGCATATAAGACCATTTTGAGTTTAAATTAGGAGGTTATACATTGAAAATTGTGTTTCTAGACAACTTGACCGAGCAATGGAAGAGACTTGATACTTTTTGCTGTTGGAGCAGAAAGGATTGATATCTGAACCTCTACTGGATCTTTAACAGCTTTCGCCACGATTGGATTATATACAAGCAATACGACTGTCTATCCGATATTAAATGGAAGAACTTGAGGCATTGACTTTCTCCTCCGAAGTTACAGGGCGTAATTTGCCTTGAAGAACTGGATAGCACTGGAAATAAGGACAAATTGAACATTTTTGAAAGAAATCTTAAGAAAAAGATCAGTGAATTACTTATTTCCACTCGATTCCATTGAAATTTCATATTTAGCATATTTCAATTTGCAAAAATGAAATGAAGAAAATAATCACACAAAAGACAAAACAATGTTAGAAGACCTGACCTCTTGAAAAGACAAGATGGTTCTCCAAATTTGGGAGCACTTCTTGCTTCACTCGGCTTACATAAAGTTCCAAATATTGCATTTTAAGGATAAATTGCGTTTTCCGGAATTTTCAGAATTGACTGTAATGGAATATTTTTTGCAAAACGATATTCAATTAAAATGTGAAGATATTTCTCTTGCATGGTGTATTGTACTTGCTTTACTCCTGATGAGTCAAATTTTAGACTAAAGACGGCTCTTTGCGTTAATATGATCAAATTATGTAGTTGTATCAACATTATATTTCAATATATTTATGGTATGGTGTTATGGAATTTGATTTGCACCTTCGATTGTAGGCATTATTTTTAGGGTGCTTTCTTAGACAAAATAGTGAAATAAAACTAATTTCTACGGAATTATGATAAATAAGATTTTATTTAAAACGTTAACATTTATTATGATGCTTTCTTGAGATTAAACACGAGAGAAGTTCTATAAAATTAGTAAATACTTCATAATAAACGAAATGTGGATGTGTAGGGCTTACATATCGTATGATGTAGGCTTAGGAATCACGATAAATAAGATGTTTTAAACATAAATATTTATTTTAGCGCTTTTTTAGATAAAACATGAGAGAAATTCTATAAAATCGGTAAACATTCCTTAACAAACGAAATGTGGACGTTTAGGGGCTAAATATCGTGTACTTGTACATAGCTCTTCGTCTGATTGGCCAAGCTGAAAAGTTCAATATTCACCGAGTAAAGGCTGAAAGGATAGAAAATGTGGTGGCGGCCATTTCGAGATCTCCCTGGGCGTGGGGAGCAGATAGGCGAATAAAAAGCCACATCCCGCGTCGGAAAAGCGATCTCGGGCGCGGCGACGAGTACGCAGCCGCACCCGGATATGCAAGCCGAGTGCGATCATCGCATCCAATACGAAGACGACCTCGATTCACAGCCAAACGATTCCAATCGAGACAAGGCGATGCAAAAACCAATCTCATTTTTAATTTAATATTCGAGGCGGGAGGGCCAAAGTTTACATTTTCCGATGTCCATTTCATCATCATCATCACGGGAGATTAAATTCATCAATATCTGATGGATCAATTTCGAAAAAAGGTCCTCCGCAAGAATCGACTAAATTTCACGATGACTAAATTTAAGTGAAGATCAGAAGTGAATTTCGCCTTTATTCCGAATTCATTCGTGAATAAACGAATTTCGTTCCGTGGAAAATGTTAACAGTGATAGAGAAAGAACGAATTGAATAGCGTGCAAAACAAGTTCAACGTATAACTTGAAAGCTTCGCATCGCCATTTATCATTAAGGTCATTGAAAATGCAAAAAAAGCCGAAAATATATCAAAAACTCAAAGTTCGCTATCTTTTAGGAAGGATGCTTTACATTTGAATTAGGTACCACATTGAACGATGCACGTAAAGCGTATAAAAAGTTAATAAGCATGCTCAAACCCAAAGCAAAGGCGTAGTCCGAGAAAATTAAGGAAAATCACGAAAGGAGTGCAATTTCCATGAAAATAAATGCACCTACCCCATTCCATAGGCTATTCCAAACTGCAACTACCGAAGGATAGTGGAACTTACCTGGAAAAGAAAAAAAAATAGTTAATATTTGCATTTTAAGATATCCATATTTCTGTAAACCACTTAAATACACATGTTGTACCTAATGTAATTAGTTTCAATAAGCAAATTTATTACATATTCAATTACGATGAAATTGAAAACAAACTTAGTGACTTCCAGTTGGTTTTTCAAACTTGATCATGACGACCTTCCACAAAGTTAAAAGTTCAACTTTTTATTTTATTTCAATTACTTGCTCTTTGGTGATTTAGCGTATTCGATCTTAAATGAAAACTGATTCATACAAAAATGAAATAATAATAATTATGCAACAATAGATTCCACAACAAGTTACATTACCAAGGCTTTTCTAGTAAATAAATTTCGACAGAAGAGAAATTAAATTATTTTTCTTTCCCGATAACAAATAACATGTCGCCTATGTGTGCATTACCCTGACATTAAAGTACAATTCAAAGATAAAAAGGATTTTTCTAATTAAATGCTACGATAAAAGGATTCAAATTCCATTCCAAGATCGGCGAAGAGCTTTTAATAACGCCTTCAATTCTCCATCTTTCTCTTATTCTATTTTGATTTTCTTTAAATTATCTTTTAATAGTTTCATTAATGATGCAATTGAATAACTTTGATTCAAATATTATTATTATTATTAAAATGGAATACTTATCTTCCTCATCGGTATTCCATTACTATTATTGAAAAAATGTGAGGTTCGCTAGCATATGATTATGTTAATTAGAAAAGAGTTCAAGCAAAAAACATGGAGAACTCAGAGAGAGAACAAGGCAGCGGAGCAAAAGGTAAGCGATAAACAGAAATTCAAAACAACAAGTTAAATGAAATGAAAACAAAGAACATTGTGTATACAATTATATATGCGTGGAGTTTCTAATTTGGAAATCCGTCATTCGCCTTCAAATACTAGAATTTAGAAAATTAAAACTAAAAGAGAATGCGTAGATTTGGGATGATGCCTGGAATCCTTTGAGAAAGACATAGAAACTGATTGAAATTTTAAAGAAAACTACGGAGAACTAGCTATTAGATTAAATACAGTTTTTTAAAAATCCACTAGATCATTTGATAATTGTTCTTCAATTAAAGGTAAACAACTAATCCAGTTACCGATTTGATGCCAAAGGAATTAATTGACAATAATTTGATAAGGGAAAATTACACATTTTTAATTATGCTGACGATAAATAATTTCATGCTTTTTATTGAATGCTAACTATATAGTTTTAATATCATACGGCCATTGGAAATGATATATTGTTGGAAAGCAGTTTCGGAGAAATTGGATAGGAAGATAATTCAAAACTTGAGATGACAATTTTCCATATAGAGTACGAATCGAATAAATGCCGGGTAAGCAACATCTCACTGTAGATGTGACTTAGAGCAGAACTTTATGCGGATGAAAAATTGGGAGATATGTAGAGTATAAGATACGGAAAAAAACCTTAACATGTTCCGAATCGAATAGCGAAAATAACCTGATTAAGACATTATTTCGCTTACTAATCTTTTTATAGCGGTGATTTTATGCTTTTGAGAAGCGTGAGAGTAAACTAAATAAATATAATCATTCATAAATTGAATACATTCCATGAGATTTGAAAATCCAGGATGCACGAATTAATTAACGTATGTGGGAAAAACGATGCGAACTGAGATGCTATGAAATTATCACTCTGTAGTGAGTTAACTACCAGATTAGAATGATCAATGTGGTGTATACCGAAGAGATGAAAACGAGAAAAAGGCTACAATAACTGGAGAATGAACCTCTAAATTGGAAGGACGCTTACGTGAAAATTTACCCTTACAAAACTTTAATTTGTGAAAATTTACATATTAAATTACATTAGTCAAATCGTAC
Organism: Sympetrum striolatum; assembly: GCA_947579665.1. Taxonomy (NCBI): domain Eukaryota; kingdom Metazoa; phylum Arthropoda; class Insecta; order Odonata; family Libellulidae; genus Sympetrum; species Sympetrum striolatum. Next base: position 81,576,433 of record OX388345.1, read on the forward strand.
GAAAATGGTTGAGTTAAACGACTTTTTCAGAAAAAGAAGACAGGTGAAGAACTGAGAGCCGTGCTCTTCTCCGCCGGAAAATCAGATAATAAAGCGAAACAATTATAGGGCGTTTATGAGAGCATTATGGAAACAAATATTTCATTAATAGCAACGAGTGAAAGAGGGTTCAAAATATGAGAAAGAGTTCAAGACGGGTTGCACCCTTCCTGCACATTTAAATAGCTACTGGATGTATCGAAAACCATGGACAAGATTTAAAAGCAAAGAGAACAATTTCTAAACACAGCTCCAGGAGAAGGGTTTCTGGATAGCCAAGAGGGCAGCGCTTTCGGATTTGGTAAATAAGGGCTCGGATCCGATACCCGGTGGGAGCCCACCTGCGAAATGACGTCGGAGAACTTTAGAAAAACAACAACTCCTGGGAAATAGTTGAACGTATGAAAGGGTTGGTGAATTTTAAAATCTACATTGCTAGGACATCTTCGACGTGCCTGATTCGACCAACGCGAAGATGGGAAGAACAAACGAGCAGAGAAATCGGAAGAAATTGTTGAAATTCCATTGGTAATAACCGGCCCGGCTCCATCGGTGACGTAACGAAAAAACTCAGCGATCGCCAAAGAAGGCAAAAGAGGCGACGAGTCAATACCGCTGACAAGAGGAGGGGAGAGGCAGCAGGTTATGAGGGAGGGCAAAGGGAAATTGATAAACAAGGGGAGAGAGCGGAAAGAATGGGGGAGGACTGAGCGGAAAAAACGAGGGATATGAATTAAGGAGGAGAGAACGGAAGGAAAGAGGAATGCGTAAATGAGATGGCGGATGAGAAAGGGCCGCTTATTCACTGCTGCGAGAGAGCAACGCCACGGGAATTAAATTCGTTCCTAGAAAACGCTGGGATTGCGGAGGGAGACGTTTATGCGACGGAGGCGTTACCCAGATGAACGCAGGATGGGAAAGTTTAGAAAGAAAAAGACAATTTAATGCATTTATTGCTCGAAAATATTAAATTTTTACTCAAAAATGTAAATTAATACTCGCATGATAAAATAAATAACACTTAATTTTAGGATGATAATAATTAGAATAAATAGTTAATTCGATTAATACAATATGCATCAGTTAATTATGGAACTTATAAATGAATTAAGGCATCATTAGAAAATTAAAGTTTAAATTATTAAATTAATACTCAAATAATAAAATAAACCATGCAAATAATTTACTCCATCAATTAAAGTACGAGAAAGTACGTTCTTGAAAGACTTCGCCGATAAAATACGTCTTCTCTGTTTCTTGGGAAGATGAGATAACAATCAGGAAAATACTTATAAAAAAATAATTTTATCTATGAATGATTGACATACGTGATATTAAGAGATTAGGGAAGCTGAGTTATGATGCATGCACCCCTGGCTACACGCTAAAGGGCGTGTATATATAGATGTAGATCAGGGGTCTCCAAACTTTTCAGCCCGAGGGCCGCATTAACTATGAAACACAAGTTTGGGGGCAGACTACACACTCTAGGTCAAAATAAAAGATAATCAAAACATAGATGTTGTTTTTAATTATTAATTCAATATTAATAAATATAATAATTATTATATTCTAATTCGGTAAAAACGTTATGTCCACGTAAGCGGCGGCTGATCATTGCAGGATACACGTAAACTTCCATGATTCTTTTCCGTAGATAAAAAGGTCTCCGCGGGACGGACGAGAGGGCCTCGCGGGGCGCATTTGGCCCGCGGGCCGTAGTTTGGTGATGATAAACATTGGATTTAATTTACGTTTTACTTGCCAACGTGTGAAGGGGAGCCGATTTTAATGGCGGAACATAAAAACCAGCTAATTATGATTTAAGCGGCGGAGAAGATTAACTTCTCGGACGAAATCGCATCCGACAAGATGACTTAAGTGCGGAAACGTCGCAACCGCGAGAGCGACTTAACTCCCAAGTCGACGCAACCGCGGGGGCGACTTAACTCCGAAACCATCTGTGCCGAGAGTTAGTCGCCGGCCGATCATTTGGGCGGCCATCATAGCTCCCGATACACACGGGATAATTCCCCCTTTAGATCCCGTCCCCCCTTCGCAATCCGCGATTATAACACCGCACCACCCACGTCACACACTCAGATGGCTGCTGATATGCTCACTCCGAGCGCATAATGGCGCCGATCGCATGCGCTTCCTTCCAAGTGTTGTAATGGCGCGTTGCGTCTAAACTTGGATTCCAATTCGATATTTCGGGAGGTCTCCCAAAAACTAGGTCGTTTAAAATACTTTCGACGAGCAACATCAAATATCCGAGAGCAAAAGACGAGTGCAACTCCGAAATGAGGGAACGCTCGCTCAGGGGTGAAGACCAAAACCCGGAGAAAAATAAAGATGAAAATACGTTCGGTATGGATGAAACCAAAGTCTCGAGCTCAATGAGAAGAGTAAATTTAAAATAAAGGATGCACCTAGAAAAGGCCACTGCAATGGCGGGTGAACAGGGTCGGCCTTCTACCAGAGGGGACCCGGATTTCCGAAGGACCCTCTTCTTATAAGCAGTTTCTTTTTGGTCTAAACAATGCAAACGTACACTTCAAGGAAGCAATTGAAAAACGAAAACCTTGGAGAGAGAAAAGGACCGGCCGAAGGGTGCCGGGGTGCATATTTCCTTATGGCCCCCTTCCTATAATGAGTAATTTAAACAAATAATGTATGATGTTGAAAATAACTATTTTGTGAAACGTTTGCTGAGTTATTTCCATAATTATGCAATTTCGCCGAATAACGGCTTCTACAGTTATTTTTTTTAGTGTATGATTTTTGTATACCAAAATTCCTTGCGGATATATTGTATGCACTCGGAAAATTGAATGAAACAACCTTTACAGAGCCTTTAAAACCGAGGACCCAGATCCAACGAACCTCTTTCTGGGCTGACCCTGGGAGTGGACCCAATAACCGACCCTAACTGAGCATCATAAAATACGACAGCTCCTTACTTAAATACTTTAGAAAGTGAAAGCGGTAACAGACCAGCAACATAAAATGCAACAAAAGAACTATGAATTTTCGGTGAAATATAAAAGGTCACTTAACCATCTCGTAGACCATTGGCCGATTCTCATTGAGAGTTACGTATTTATAGGATAGGGGATAAACAGAAAATGTTACGCATGCGCAATGCAACTCCCTGAATAATTCATTCGTATCAAATCATTTCTCTAAGACATCGACGATACAAATCGTCATACACAAAGCTAGAAGGGGACTTCGGTGAGGAACTTACATCCAACCAAACTTCCTCTTGTCCTTGGTTTCGAACTCCTCCGTCTAATTTAAAACATGCAGAATTTTTGGCAACAAAATACCGCACATTTTCCCCGCTCTACCCATACAACGCTCCAATCTACTTGAGAGAGACATCTTTCGACACAAAACACGGCTATAAAAAACAATGGATCCCCAAGAGCACGAAATGACTATTGTTGAATTTCGGGGCGGTACAGGGCGAGAGGAACGCGATATCATCTCCAAGATGGACCCAAGTACGAAAATGTCGATGGAATATGAAAAGAAATCCCCGGTGTAGCGGCAAAAAAGACCCCTATCGACCTAGACAGAGAGCAAAAAACCTGGGAAGAGGTGAATGGATAGGAGGAAGTAGAGCGGAGGACGAATTTTTTTACCTGAAACCCTTCGTATGTTCTTAGATCCGAAGGAGGGTATGGGATAACGTTTCCAATAGAGATGGCGAAGTGTAGGCTACTGAATAAAATGGCGGCCAAAGGAGTTCACACAGCAAATGAGACGAATCAGAGTTTGTGGGCGGGGAGCGGAAAGAAAAAAATACGGCGAGAGAACGGACGGCTTCACCACCCGACGGCGGAGTCGAAGGAACGAGAGGCAAAAATGACTCCATTATGCACTGCGATGCGTATTCTACACTTCAACACTTTGATAGCGATAGTCTACGATAGAAATATTCTAACTTGAAAATGATTATAAAGCCAACCTTAGCATTCTTAATAAACCAGCTTTTATTCCAAATGAATTACCGCTGGCTTTACACTAAGGCAAACACATACTTGAATGTAAGACGCTCAGTGAGATATATATAGGTGTGTCTGGAGACAAACAAACAATAACAGGGAAGTATTCGACTAGGGAGCGTTCTTGCCTCGACAGGGAAGAGCGTGATTGCGATACTCATACGTAGGAATTTTAAGTTATTCGAAGTAATTAAAATAATTCAGTGGTGGAGTACACTGAAGCATACCAATCACAATCCTTCAAGCGATGGATAAGGTCGATGCTGATAGGCCTGTTGGCAAGGCGTAATGCGATCAAATTTAACTTACGCCGACATCTAATTAATACACGCAATTACATAACAGAGTAAAACCATGTAAATGACACTAATCAGGGTACTTTGACCGGAGTATTCACATTTCAAAATAATTTTTAAAGCAAATTTTGATAAGACCTTTACATGCCAAATTAATTCATAATGCCATATCACGACGATTCATATACATATCATCTATATTTTGGTACAGGATGGATAAGAACGTGTTACGATCTACTTCGGGACATTCTTGCTCTTGGCTACGAAATTTTAATTTATTCAAGTACAATGGGAATGTAAAAGTTGAAATAAAGTGCATTTAGTGCAACTGTCGTGACTATGCCAAAGGCAACGGTGATCGAAAACAGGAAGCACGCACCAGATTTTAGTACGTGATAATTTCCCTAGAGGTGACCTTGAAAGTAAGAATAAACTTCTCCGATAAGCTCTATTTCAGGAAAGTATTTCATTAATATTCCCCCACGCGAGTGCTTCTTCCTCTCAGTTATACAGAGAATGTAATCTAGCGCTAGTGCAAGGAGCCATTTTTTCCTTTTTCCTCTTAATTTTTAAGTTTGTCTCCGGAGACTAAAATTTGTCCATTACGAATTCGTGATTTTAATTTCAATTCTTGTTCTTACATACTCTAAAACTAAAGGCAAATTCTTGAAATGGAATCGTGTACCTTCAAAACCTCGAAAAAGGGACTGGGCATCTCCTTTTAGCTTGGATTATTAACGATAGTAAATATATTGTCAAACCCCATGGATATTGTGTAAGCTTTACGGGACTTAAGGTCTTTATTGAGGCGAGACCGAGACTGAAAAGTCTTTTCCTTGATTTAATCTTTCGTGAATGATATTAATAAAACCATAGTTAATGAACGGGTATACAGAAAGAGTCGAGAATTTTATATAAAGCAGCTGATATAAAAAGAAACGTATATTTCGTCAAATAAGACGATAGTTGAATCGCATAAAGAGGCCCCAAAATCCAGGGTCGTCTTTTAGGACAGATGAAAAAATAATCAGTGCGAATATTTGCAGTAATCGCGAGACTATGGTGCCAGATGCAAGAAAATAAAATTTGAAAAATTACAAACAGGACATAATTCCATATACGCTATACAGTATTGCAATCAAGGACAGATATATGCTAAAACTATAAAACTTCCACGAAAATTCATACTCGTCTTATTTGCAGATACATACAGTACATGAATATAGGCATGGGAATTAATTTTAAGTCAAATTTCCGATTTTCAGATATAGTAAAACCCATCAAACGTATTTCGAGTCCGCGTACATGTTTTACCTCCGGAAAATACAGCCTCCATGTCCCCCATGCGATGGTAACGCCGCTGCCTGAAACCCCAAGTGGCAACGCCACAAGAAACATGGCGGAGGAGAAAATCTCCGAGTTGTGCACCCAAACCTCGGCAGCCAATTCAAACATGGCGACATATCGATCACGTGTCCCAGAGGAAGAGCACGAGGAAACAATGAGCGTCGTCTGCAGCTTCCCTCGCCGACCTTGGCGACCAATGGCCATTATAGAAAGCATACGTGATCACCGAGGGATGATAATGAGTCAGGCAGAAAGTGTCCATTTCTGAATCGATAATTTGGATTTCTCAAGAAGCCTCTTCCTCTTTGTGCACGACGAGGGAAGATAAAGTAAATGAGGAAAGTTCTTTACTACTCAATTACAGAGTCAGAGGGGAAATTGTGTTAACTAACCGAGGATTCCCGACAGAAACTGTGGAAGAATCGAACAACCATCATAGAGAAAGGAAACGGATGGATTTTAACAGCAAAAATTATAAATATAAAGGTTATAGTTGGGAGTTTCTCCGAGTGGTTTGAGGAATATAATTGTGATCCATTGTGTGCGAGTTATAAATCAGAACAATAGCTGTTGCAAGCTTTCAGAGTCAAAAGAAAGATTCGAATTAAAAGTGGTCAGTAATACCAAGGATGTTACCAGAAGTAACTGCATATCGTATCAATTTTTTTCACTTCGTAGCACGATTTCAGATACATAAATTCTATCTATGAAACAAAATTCATTACATAAGAATATTGCTTCAAAAATAACAGAGTTCATGACATACATTTAGAAGTAATTACGACTGAATTTATTCGGATGGTAGAAAGAGTGGAATATCAATTTTGTCACGTATGGGTTAAGCCATAAACTTACCGGCAGTAAACCCATTTTACAACTTCCTAGAAGTTGTGTGAACTTTTCGCATACGTTGTTAGTAATTATGTGATTCGAAAAGTCATAAAAATAATTTTCTAGCTTTGAACCTAGCCGGAAACCATATCACATTGAAAGAAGTAAAACATAATTTGCAGAAAGGATCTTTCAGGGTATTACGTTGTATGGGAAGAAAATGAGAGTATTTATTTTGGAAGATAACTTCTTGACTACACAGATCTATTGAATCAGAAGGCATCGATGAGTGAATTGGAAATATCATACGGAACAAATGAGGAAGTCTTTAAGAGACCTCATAAATGCATAGGAGAAGAAACATCTCCAGAAAAGAAAAACTGACACGTTGAGGGGTTGAAGTATATTACCTATGATCGCTTCAAGAAAGTTCCTCTTGCAGGATAACGAAACGACCTCTTAAGCCAGCAGTGGTGCTGCCGCAAGGTCAAGAACAGACGGCGGTAAAAAAATAAAAGATGGCTCCAAAAATAGTGATGGAGAAGGGAGGGACAAAGCTCCTCAAAAGTCCTGGAAGGAGCTGGAAGGGATGGCCCCAAGGCACGGAGAAAGTGCGAAGGCCGACCGCAGCGGATGCACAAGGGTTCGGATACTCCCATTTACGAGCAATGAACACAATGTCGCCAACAAACAGCTTTTCCCCACCTCTACCATTACACACCAGTCACGCCCTTCCAAGGAGACAGGAAAGCAACAGGGACGGGGAAATTTTGTCACCGGAAGGTCGACTGCGTGCGGACAACGGGAAGAATCACTCGTGTTGCAAGTTGTACACACCACTGAATGCTAACGTGGAAAATCAATGTATTCACTAACTTCTTAAAACAACTATTTTATAATAAATCATTAAAATGAATGAATGGAAACAGAGGTGATAAATCATGTAAATTGACTAGTCAAGGAATCTAAGAAAAGAAAATAAAAAGCGATGAATTTACTAGGTAATAAAAAATAATAATTTAACATTTGAATATAAACTATGTAAAATATAAACCATTTTAACATATAAATGTAAGTTATAATTTAGCATTTAAAGTGTAAAAAGTACCATTTTTCTAATTCTTCTTTGGTTAAAAAAATGTCGATATTACATTATCCGTCTTCATCTTTTAGGAAGAATACATTTTGAGATAACACCTCACGTAAGCGATTTCCACGGGGAAATAACCGAATCCAACGGTTTCGTCAATCAATCAGAAACGTCAACACATCAAGAATTTAACTCATCTTGAGCTATTATTTCGACTACAGGCAGAACATCCGCAAACCGAGAACAAAACTCAATCAAATTATTCGAGAATCCTATTCAAGACAATAATTTACGAATTACGGATAAAGGTCTTATACACGAGTTGATTTCATAAGTCGAAAATCACGGAGTGATAATCAGATTCTCCCCATAAACTTTAGTTCATTAATACTGCAATTTAATTCAATCATGAAAACATGTAACATACAAGGAGGTATTTTCATTGGTTATTAATTGACGTTCTGCACCAACAAAGTAGACTTACGTTTAATCTAGAAGGGATGTGGTGATGCCCAAAAGATACATCTGTCCTACCTCTGAAGTCGCAATGCTAGGCAAATACAATGAAAAATACTTTTCAAACCCGAAGTAAGAAGAAGAGTTTCACACAACCAATTCATCGGAGAAGAGAGCAAACTGTGACGCGAGTGCTAAATGACCTTCGTCGTCTTGTAATGATCACTAATGTGATAAGTTGCCGGGCAGTAGTTTTCTAGGGAGCGAGTTGCGTTTCGTAAATCAATGATGGAGAAGTAAGTTGCTATTTAAATTATAGAAACCAGCCATCGCAGTCTCAAGAAAGTGATTAAATTCCATACTTCATTGAATTAAATAGCACGGTACAAAGATCATCCAATGAGGAAAGTTCAAGGTCCGAATAAGATAATAAGATCTCTCTACTATGATCAAAGTTTATATCTTTGGAAGTATAATTAAATTAAAATGATCTGTACAGTTGCAAAAATCAACAACTGAAAATCCTACACATGAATACCTTCTGGATGGTTACAATAATTCTCTGAATCCCTTGCTTTCCTTCCCTGGGGTAATTAATAAGCACAAATAAAGGCGCCCACGAGGTATTTTTCCAAGATGACCCAACATCGGTATTTTTTATATGCCATATTTTCTATTCATAAATTCATAAATCACAAAACAATTCGGAATTGGGGGTTAATTTTCATTATGAGAGTTACTACGTAATTATCAGCAAATAATTAGTAACATACACCGGTTTATTAGTTGGGATTCTTATTTTAAGCTTCCAGCATGGAAACCTACATAGTTTTTGCGTACGAGTAATTAAATTAAATTGAATCCTCTTAATGAATGGTTGACATTCAGAGTATTGGTTAGGTAAAACCTTCAAAAGCTACGATATTCACCACTAATTGCATCATTCCTTTGTAAGTCTTTAAGACTAGCCATAATTTTCGTAACTCGACCTTGGTTATTTCAGAATTCTTTCCAATATTATCTTCCGACTTACTGGCTACAGTTCGATGAATTTCTTCTTTCTTTTCTCAAACAAATTGATTATTACGCATATCTTCCGATTTTAAGACAATACATGCAGAAGTTCAAGAGCCCTAAATAGAACAGTACGTAGATTTTTGCACTGGTTAAGCTTTCGACATTCTTAACCCTTGAAATTGAAGCCTCAATCCGTAAACAGCCCTGGTTTATCTTTCAGAGGTCCTCTGTATGACTCAGACATATTACTAAACTTCTTTGTGCTATGGAGAGAGTTCCTAGCATTATCTCGTCACCAACAAGTCTTCCACGTGTTCTGGGATGACGCACCTTTGGGGAATACAAGTCCATCCGGAGATGAAGGACATCTTGCTAATCCGGAAATGGATCAATTAATTATCCCCTTAAGTTTACCTCGGCTTTCATTTTATCGGGGATCTCTCATATACTTCTGATTCGGATAACTGTGGGTTCACACAGAGATACGAATCCAGGTCCTTCACTGTCGATATCGCTCCGTGCTCGACAGGTACCTCCACAATTACCGAGCACGCCCAAGTGAAACTGGATTTTAGCGATTCGACGATTTATAACGAAGGAAAATGTACCATCAATTAATTAATTCGCAACGTAAAATTCGCGGAAGCGGCCGAAATGTTGTGGAAAATTCACGTCATAAATGAAATCATATATTGCACATGATTTCTTAATGTTAGGAAAAGTAAATCTCTCTCTTCTTTCATTGTTACTCTATGATTTGAATTCCTACCACATTCATTTCACTGACTGAATTTTTCGTTATTTCGGCAAGTTTTAGCAACTTTTCCAAAAACGCACCGAATCCTTATCGAATGAAATAACAACAATAACCCACCAAATAATTCTTGAATGAAACAACAGATTAATGTCAATAACTATAACTTGAAAATTTTCAAAATAAAAAGTAAAAGAATTTTTGATGACTTACTACTGGAAAACTGACATTGCTGCACACCTTACTTAACTATCGAGAAAGTTGATTCTATATCGAACGATTTCTAAGCAAGTAAACTAGTCATAGTCATTTCTTAGTCAGTATCATATTATATTTTGTTCATTGGAACTCTAAAAATATACACTTGCCTTTCATCAGAGAGATCTCGCTATGCAAATAAGGGCTATATCAAAAGAAGAGAATGACTTGAAATTAAAAACAATCTAGATTCTAACATTTTTCAAATTTTTGTCAAGCTCTTTCTCAAAATAGTTACGATCTTGTGCATTTTAAATGCGTCCCTATCTTTCAGTGATAATCTCTCTTTCATCGTATAACATCTTGTTGGGACCACTGTTTTTCTCGGAGGAAAAAAAAATACCTCAAAATTTCTGAAAAAATTACATATGCTCTCCCGTGTTGCTCTTCTACTGTAGCTCCGGTGCAGCACATATTCTCATAAGCAATGAGCTCTGATGCAAGGGGTACACCATGTCCTTGATGCATACGTTCCTAGACCGATCACCAATGCGCTATATTTACGCAACTAAAATAAGCTATACACTTTTCATTCTCTTGACAAATCGCGTTACGAAATTTAGAGGCAGACGAAGTCAAATTTCGCCTTTCGTTTTACAACATCGCGAAAGAATACAAACTCTGGCAACATTACGAACAAGCGGAAAGGATACCACATTAATTGATACAAGTAACGACACAACTGGTTTCGTTGGGAAAAAACGCCGTTCACATTACTTTCTATAAAATCTTGACCTTCTTTGCTCGGTGGATAGATTGTTAGGAGAGATAAATCCGAAATTATTTTCACAGTATTTATTTCTTTACGACGCAAGATCTTTCTATAAATAGACGCAATAATTAGTCCGTGTATTCCGTTATCGAATCACTCGTCTAATTAGTAGTGACGGAAAATATAAGAATTATTTATTTCTCTATCGTCTAATATTTGTGAAAATCCCCATGGATGAATCAAAAGTTAAAATCTTCACTCTTTATTTTCATGCTTATCTACATATCTTCCAGGTATTTTATTATTAATGTTATTAATTACTAATTGATAATAATTTTAATGAAATATGCATTCGACATAACCATTTATTATTGGGACAACTCTAGCTGACCATTATTACTACAATTGTTACTATGATTAGTAGATATTGCGATTATTATTTTCTTAGGATTCATTATTATCTTGTTATTAATGATTTTTTTCTTGCAATTAGTGAATTTTTAGTTATTATAATAATTTATTCATTTATAAATCTACATTGTTTTTTCCTTATGTTTTCGAGGTTTTTTCACTCTCCTCAGTGGGTGTTTTCCAGCAATATGGGTTTTGTTTGTCAACAGTCAGTTACCAAGATTTATTCCCACACTACTCTTTCTTTTAGTTTCTAACTACACATATTATATAGACATTCAAGGTTTAGTGGAAGACTCTTGGGCCTAATCTGGCCAATAAAGAGTCGATCCATCAATCTACCATTGACTAAGTGTGGATAAGTGAGAAAGTCCGCACGCTCTAATTGTTCAATCGCGTTAACGCGGGCTAAGAAAGCAGAATTTAAAACAATCAAGTCTGAGAGCGTTGAAATCGTTTGGTGCGCATGATTCACCATTTGACCTTGCTAAATCACTGTGTCGAAGGGCGCATGCGCCAGCACACCCACTCGCTGCACTGAGCACATAAGTGCCTTTCTTTATCGACACGCCCTACCGAAAGAGAAAACGCGTTGGATAAACTATTCGCCGCTCATCGCATATCTTCGGATTGTTGCACACACGAATCACTTTCGTGAACGTCTTTCACGGTTCGCCGACCTTGGAAAGGATAACTCTTACCACATAACGGATCTTTAAGATATGCCCATCTTTCTAGCCGACTATTAATATTTACTTATGATTTTTATAGGTCCCGTTATAGGTTACAAAATGTTGAGTTTTGATTGATGAATAATCATCTATTGTGTACGAGGCCATTCTCTGTGGAACCGAAGACACAACAGGTGCAGTTTTTCGAATAATAACATTCCACAATGAACCAGAGCGATAGAACACGTGATTTCTCTTGATAGATCGAGATTTTTGGAAATAGGAAAGGAAAATATCTACGCCCTAATAAGCTATGGAAAAAATCATGATCTATCAAGCAATTACACTATTTCTCTGATGTAGGAACACTCGTAACTGATGCTTATTCATTTTTCTATAGCTTATCATGAACTTATTGTTCAATCGAAAAATCAAGAGCGAACGAATTCATGACAATGAACATCAAATTAAGATATCAGTGACTGAAAGAACATTTATTATAAATTTAACACCGAGATCCACATCGAAGAACATTTCCTTTTGTTTTTCATCTTAATCGGAAAGAAAAGTATTATCTCAAAATGTAAGTTCGATACAAAAGATAGTAGGAATTCACAATACAACGTCAGGCGATACAAAAGTAATTCCAGATATAATTCCACGTAAGAGGCGGCAAGATAATCAGAATTTTAAACATTTAAGCGAATTAAACAGCAGGCAAGTATGAAATCAATTATTATTATTATTAAGGTATTTATTAAAGGCGAGATTGAGACTGAAAAGTCGATGGTAAGTACTTACTGAAAAGTCTCTTCTTCCATCTAACCTTTCGTCAATGGTATTTATATACATAAAAATGGTGTATGTGTGAATAGAAATTGAGAGGAAAACTTTAGACGGAGTGGAAGTAAAAGAACCGAAGGTGATATCTTAGGAAAAATATCCACAGCAGGAAAACACCCACAGAGAAGGGGGGTGTGAAAAACCAGCGCAAACCTAATGATAGTACAAGCTAAAAGATGTTAAAGAAAGCTGTGTATAACATGGAGATCACAAAAGCAATAGTACTATAACTAAATTCCAAATTAATAATAAAAAAATAGGAATATACCGAATATCGTGCAGAGCTATGAAAAAGTTCTAAATAAACTAAACAGCTCTACGTAAGCTCCATCCAATATTTTTTCCACGAATACTTCCACCCGTAATTTATTTGGTGGAAGTTACGAAGAACTGTTTACTTTATTCATTGGTTATTTCACTTGTTACGACCTATCTATTAATTACATGAATAATAATTATACTCCGAGTTTTGAAAATATCGATGAAACGTATCTGTTTCTTACCCAACTTTCTTGTAATTTCCCACTTCATTAATGTCCAGTTAAGCGTTACATCAAGATTACCGAAAATTACAAACAGATACGTTCAATAAACTTAAATAGTTCACCGCCGTACAGAACATCTATTTCTTGATCCTTAGGGAATGAATGCGACACCATAATTTCCTCACCCGATGCAGTCACGAGACTCTCTTCGAACAACAACTCGAGAAAAGATAAAGATTCATATACTAAAGCCCTCGTTTGTGGAGGTGTGGGATATAAATAGATCTGCCGCAAAAACGTATCCAGGAGGAGAAGAAATTCCGTCACGGCGGAGGGGGACGAGAAGAATGGAGAAGAAAAGAATGGTGAGGAATAGGCGAAAAAGGATGTGCCCAAGTGGGCGGTGTTGCCACATCGACCACTGACTGATAAACAGTTGTAGTCGGTGGAGGAAGACTGGGATGTAATGATGGGAGGGTGACGAGAAGAAGGGAAAACACCTGACCCTCGTCGCATTGGCTAATAATCGGATTAATTCACAAATCTCTCGTACAGCCGAATTTAATTTCGTGCAGGGAGACAAATGAATATTTTGCGTGAGATAATTAGGTCGTGCAAGATCATGGTTATAGTTACTCTTTGAGGGCATTAAGTGCGACCAACTTAGGATAACGAGAGAACGAACGAGGAAGAGTTGGGTACTAATGAAACCGACGAAAAATTCGTTTCCTACTTTTAAAAGTTTCCTTCGATTGAGAGAGAAAAATCATCGATGCAGCGAATACATACCTTTGAATATTTTATGCTCAAAGGACTGATACACATCTTTGATATACACACATTATGTGTCAAATTTAAAGATTTGGTCATGAAGGCACTTATTTATTCGATGGTAAACACTTACTGGACACGAAAATGCATTTATTAATCAATTAGATTTTACTTTTAAATATGGATTGCTACTACAAAGAGACCTCAATCATTTCTTAGGAAATTATTAATAAAATATATTTCTCACACTCTCAGTCAATAACTAAGCATGTTATTCCAACAAATGATACATTAAATCAAATCGTATACCTCTTAAAACCAAAATAATACACGCGAAAGTCAAATAAATTTTAAATATCGTAATTTCAATATGCTATTGGGTCGCGAGGAGCTGGCTTCCGTGTTAATTTTGCATCGTAACGGTTCCGGGTTCGAATCCTGATATTGATATTTGTAATAATCCAATGATTAGATAACTTCATATTCTTACTGAAATTTCACAAGGAGCTCCAAATGAGGGACGGTGATGAAATATAAAATAAATAAAAATTCCTATATTTTTCGTAGAAACAAAAATCATATCTGATAATTAAATGTCACCACGGATGCGTTCTAATCAAGAACTCCGTTTCAATACTTTCTGGAGAGAGGGAGAGTGAAAGACGATTATATTAAAAAGTAAACATTCCCAACGGGGTTCAAATTGGGAATACTTGAGAATACTTATATCATTCGTCCGAATATGTGCGACAAAATGGGTAGAAATATCCTTCTTTCGAATAATTTACATACAAAATTATTTGAAAAATAAATCAAAATTATAAAAAATTGTCTAAATACTACAAATTTCTCAAAGACGCATTTTTACCGCATCCCAAAATTTTCTAATCCTCTTTTGTCTTTCAAACCTTCTCCTGAACTTTTCTCACCATCAATTCAATCCTTTCTTCCATCAATTAACCTCGTGAGCCATTAATTTATTTGAGTTCATGTTTATTTGTTTGTTTTTTTTCTATATACGTTTCACTGTATTTCATGTTTCCTTTTGTTGTGATTCAATGTCTTGGCAATTTTGAATCTCAATGAATACAATTGGTGAATTAATAAAAAAATTACTTTTAATTGAATTGTAAGTTATTGAAAATAAAGTTTTATAATTTTACGGTGTAATCAATAAATCAAAGAATAAAAAATGATTATCGACAAAATAACACAGAATTAATCTCGGCAGTCCTATCGTACAATTCCGAAAATACCGTTACGTTAACATTGACAATCGTTAGAAAAAATAATCTTCGCCTTTTTTCAAAAGCTGTTTTCAAAGGCGATCAGCGTGTACTGTCGAAACAAATCGCGAATGGCGGGAGCGATAAACGAAGGCCTTTCAAACGGATAAAATTCCCTCTGCCCTCGCTCTGATTTGAATAAGGAACGGAGACCGCTTCTTCCCTTACCAGACGGAGATATAAATACCGAGATGCACTCGAAAAGAATAAATACGTCGGCGAAGGCGGCGTCCATCAACGCGTGGATAGAATTCGATTAACGTCGCCTTAGTTATATTTGTGTCCCAATGCATCCTCCGATTAATCATCTTTTCTTTCCAAGATGGAGAAACGACTGGTAGCGAAACTCGAGGAAGTTGGAGGATTTGTTTTCTCTTATCCCTACATTTTATTTTCTGGATTAATCGAGACTACTACAACAGCCATTTTATGGGTAAAGCAGTGGTCACAGTAGAGATTAAGAGTATAACATTCTTACGTCTTCAAAACAAAAATACATTAAAATAGAAATATACGAAAATTACTAATATACGTAAAACTTAATGATTCTATGAAATATAAGTATATAGGGTCAAAAAATGACAAGAAGAGGATAAACATGTTAAACTAAATAAATTAAATAGCAGAAAAACATCCGCGAAGAGAGGTGCTGTTGAGAGGTATATGAAAAGCGTAACGAAGAGGCTGATAAAAAATAGATAACGAGGATTAGTTCGAAGAAACATACCAAAAACAATTTTTACGGTATTCTGCGCATAGAAATTGAGAAGTTAATACTGGATTCTTTTCCACAAAAACACAGGTAACTGGTACTCAGTAAATAAAAATTGAAATAAAAAAAAGCACATAAGTGTCAGTTTAATTGCATTAATAAAAATATTAATAAGAATCTACGATAGATTATAGTCTGAAAAGCCAATAAAGAGTAAACGATGACAACGATTTATTCCTGGTAAATATAAAAGATATGAGAAATTAAATAATAAGAGACTCGCTTATGGCAGTTGAACCGCTCTATCAAAAAATTACGAGAACATTTTGAAGAAATGAGTGCTACAAATTGCCGAAATCAGTATTTAATAATCTTGGCCTGATGACCTCTTTCGAATCTCCAAAAGTACCAAATGCTCCGGGCGCTCGGAGGATGGACGAAGATTTCGCTCGATGACGTGGAAATCGATTCCTCCTTCATGAATATCCGCATAACTTTGATTGGCAACCGTTAAAGGCGCAAAAAGGCAACAAGGACCCCAGCGAAAAGCTAAATAGCATAATATAAGAATTATTTTAGTCGGTTAATCTCTAATAATATTCGGTTGGGAGCTCTCTATTACTTGTAAGCGTTTAAACACCTGTTCGAACATCAACTAGATCATGTAAAAATTGGATCGATGATGCAGTATTAGTGATATAAACCAATTATCAAGTGGAAGAAAACTCTTAATGTGTCTGGATTGAATGTACTAATGGATATCCAACGAAACAATAAATCACGAAAAATGTATTCATGAATTTCTTGAAATATTCACGAAGAATTTATTTGTATCCTTACGTTGGAAGGAAGAATTTCGAAAGAGATGAATTACGAGAGAATTATCACAATAACTACGAATATAGATGCACACGATCCTCTTTCACTTAACAAGATTCTCGCAATAACTGCACGTCCTTCAAAAAGTGGAAGATAATAAAAAAAGAGGTCAAAATTATTGAAAGTTATATTTCCTTGAGATATTAAGACATCGATTACCATGCACCTGGCTTAAAATCCATATAAAGAAAAAGAGGAAATGATTTAAAAGAATTAAATAAATATTAATATACCATCTTCATTTAACGAGATCAAAATAAGATTATCTCCCAACAAAAAACAAATAGATCTAAAACTGTTCGGTGTAACTAAGTAACGTAAATAAGGGGTGAAGTATGGCTCATAGAATCACTTGTTACAACAGCGGCTACCTAGCTTAAACAATAAATGCCAAATAGCAATAAAGTAAGACTACTTTTATCAGGGTTAGGTTGACTGCAGTGTAAGTGGGCGAAACGTCGGTATTGTACCATGGAACCACCCAGTTGGTATTGCGATAAGACCTCTTTAAATAGCAATAACCATTGCATTGATTCAATTAGAAGCAATAAAGTGAAAAACAATTATCATTTGAAATACTCATTTAAGACGTTCGAAAAAATATAATTCATTCGCCAAAAATTTTTTCTCTCTAGTCACATTGAAGGTCCTTGGATACTATCAGTAACTATCACATGTGCGTGAGGATTCTAGTTGCCATGAGTAAATGCATAGAGAAAACATTACAAATATACTACCTTACAGATCCTAACTTATAGGTCAAAGGGTAGCTATAGAATAGATGAGCTGAATTATGTTCCAGTCCTCTGTCATTGTTATGGCAGATGATTGGATATATTTGACAAATTTACATCCGGACGACCTCAAGTTTATCGATCCTCAACAAAATCCGGACCTTGGACAAATGAACCTTGAAGCTCGCAACCAATTAGCAGTCGTATCACTCAGAAACTCCGATTCTGTGAACAATCAACAACCGGGACAAAAGACACCGAGATGCTCGTCGGGGACGCCTTCTTCTCGCTGCAACAGCGAGCCATGATTTTCTTAAGTGCCTCTGAGAAAGATGCTCCTCGCGCTCTGCTCTCTCTTTGTTAGCAAAACTGCCAACTCTCCCTTCAATCGCTGGTGCAATATGGTGGTGGCCTCCAGGCTCGAAAAGTAACTCGGCAGAGTTGAGGATGCTCCTCCCTTTCTAACCCATAGAAAGGCCTCCCACGCGTACAAGGCCTCTGTGACCTAAATATAGCGTCGGAGGAAAAACGTTCCATTCTCCGGCACCGCGAAATTCACGGGAAATATATGAGCCGACTCCCACCTGCACACGCACTTTGCGCTGCAGTCCGGGACGCGAAATAACTTCGGAGAGGAGGAGCGGACGTAAAATTTGCGCTGACCGACTTTGGCCAGTCAATACCATCGGATACGTCCGTAATTTCCGCTGCAGCTTCGGCGTAATTGCTCCAAGAATTTGGAGCCGATGAGTTTCGACCAAGTGGCGAGGAATACGTTTGCGTTCGCCGTTATTAGCGATGAAGCTCGCTGCCGTGTGTAGCGTTACACGGCTGCACAAACGAACTTCTTTCACATTCGGGCCTACTGTGGCTCCGTACATCGGTACCTCAACACACACAAACACAGATACTTAGGTATTCGCGAGATAGCATAATATCTGAATTCTTTATTACGATGAAATATTCGGAATTTTCAACTAGAAAGCTTCCACTGACTAATCGCGACATCGTTTAACAAAAGTATTCACATGGAATCTGAAAATGGCTTTGAGTTACTTTGAATCGAAGTTTGTATCAGCAACTATGTCTAATTGAATATAGATACATCAGAGAACAAAAGAGGACATGTTGACATCAAATTATCCAGGGCAACTATTTTCCAAATAATAATAATAACTTCTCTAATAGAAACAGGAGGATCCCAATTACATCCAAATCAATAATTATCACTATATAAATTATACAAACACACAACCTTTCCAGATAAATCCGATTAGCCAGGATTCGTATTCAGAATTACAAGATCTCGTTGCGAACGCAGACGAGCTGGTACATTATTAATCTGATGCTAGTAAAAAATGTTAATAATTCCCTCGTACCACCACGATATCAATACTGACAATCGAAGCCGGTATCAAAGAATAGTTTCTCCCTCTATTTTCCGAGGTATGAATGTTTCTTCTAATTAAATCATACCTAGTAGTAAAACAGGGCATCGTAATGTTGGTAAGTTATTTCACGACTTTCTAGCCATAATTAGCGACCTCCACGAACTACTTGGGGATATGGTTATTCAAGGAAGGAAACAATAAGCACTTCTCGGAAACATTTCTAAAACTTTTAATTAATTCAGCGCACAACCCTCGGTTGCTTCGGTGACAGTTCTTTAGCTCAGTTTTATGGAAAGAAGCAGGTGCTAAAATGATACGCTAATAAGGAGAGGGACTTACCAAAGTGTTCTCCGAAACAAAACTAACAATTTTTATGTTGGCAAAGACGACTACGCAATATCTAGATAACGATTTTCGCGTTGTCAGAGTTCACGAGAAGAGCGACTCATTTCTAGGAAAATAGTTTCGGAGCTGCTTTTACCAAAGTAAAATCTGGCTGGCTACGCACAACAGAAGTTAATCGGTATTATCCGGAACGAATAAAATTAGAAATAAATCTCAACTGATTATTTCTCTAATCACGCAGAAAAATCCAGAAACATGCCTAAACAACCTATTTCAATCGTTTCCCACGGTGAGAATAGCGAAAACATCGCTATAAATCGTCAGGAATTGCAAATTTTCCAGCGGTTAAGTATCAATGAAAATTTCACGGCCTGTTTATCCGAAAGCAAGCTATGCATCAGATATAATCGAATTAGAAACGATTTCTCGCTGGAGTGAATGCGATGTCTTTGACCGCAAGGACACCTCGAGCCACTTGCTAAATGGTTGACTTCAAGTGCACCTAAAGAACGTTTTCCCATTATTTCCTTTTAAACGGGATAAAAAATGAACGAAGGGTTCATTTTTCCATTTTCATTACATTTCGAGAACAAAATTCAACATTTAGCTTCATAATCGCGTCTAAGGTATTATTAGTCTGACGATTAAGTTACCTGGAGAAATTACACATTTTAAACATACAGGATGGAATTATACAGCAATAAGCGAAAAAAAAACAAGATATGAAGCAAATAGAGTATCAGGTGAATGATGTGATACGGATAAACAATTATAAATCATAAACTAAAAATTTGAAATGCATAAAACTAAACTTGGACCAATGATAACTGATACAACTGAAACTATAACAACATTAACATGTGGCAATGGATTGCTAGAAGAAGCTGAAATAAAGAACCTCCAAAATAAAACTTTAAATAATACAACTATTATTTTATAACAGATCGAATTATATACAACAATATGTAGGATGCAGGCAGAATTTCAAAAATAATCTTGACTAAAGATAGAATGAAGAACAGAAATAATAACTTCGACTTAAGAGAGGATATCAGAATGGATTAGATTGAATGATATTAGTGCCCAAGTAGAAAGATAGTAGACGAACGATCAAGGAGAAAAATGAGAGAATATACATAAAGGTTAGTAAGAATCAGGATTATAGCTATAAAGAAGAGATGGAAGAATAAAATAAGAAGATCTGAGAAATTGTCTTGAATAAAAGAAGCTTACAAGGGTAAGGCAAATATGAAGGAATTCTTCAATTAAACAAGGCTACTACCTCGCTAGCCATGGAAATAAATAACGAAACATTATGTAAAGTTACGTATAAAAATGCATCTATTACATAAACTTGCGTAATCGTAGCGAAAACATAACTATTCCACCAACGGTATAGCATGCGACAAAAGGAAGACGAAGATATATTACGTGCATGAGACTGGATCCATTTTAAGGCGCTTTCGCCAAGTAGGCAACAAAACTGGTATTGATAGTCGCGGAAAACGCGTTCGCGCGAAACTGGAGAAATAAGAGTATTCGTGGCCAATGAAATCCGCTCTCCTGCCATCGAAGCATAACGAGGGGTGACCTCGTTAAAAAGGCGAGACTTTAAAAAGATCCGAAAAATGAAACAAGAAAGGCAGAGTGATCGAATCAGAGCTCTCTTCCAGGACAGAGAAAGGGGTCAAGAGGCTGCTAAAGAAGGCAGATGGAGGTCAAAAGAAACGAAGATTCGATCATAAACACGAGGAATCGACACCAGTTGATACACGTGGAATGTCATGGCGTGAGAAAGAGGCCCGAAGGACATAAATAAAGCAAGAGAAAAATTCCGAAATTATGAAGAACATAACGGAAATTTATACGAATGCAAAACTAAGGATACGGAAAATAATGAAAATTATATCTATTTGCCAGGAATTATTTGGAACTAAAATTGCAAACGACTTGTATCAGAAAGAAGACTAAAATTTCTTATGGGCGTGAAGGAATTCCATTCAAACAGCGTAACTCTACGGTCGAATGAATATTCCATCAGCGAATTCTAGCCTACTTTCGCAAAAGAAAGCATGGAGTTGATCCCTAGTGAAATGCGAAGAAAATTCATTTCAATAATTCTAAGTTCAGTCTAAAATCTTAGTCTTGAAACATTAACAAGACATAAGTAAGATAATTATTCAATAATCGGAACATTTAATTTCAATATTATGACAAATATTAATTTATGAAACTCTCCGACTGCTTAAATTTAAAGTAAAGAGGATTTATTAAAGATAGTGCTAGTCAAATGCTTATTCATTTAGTAAATATATCAGACTGTTTCGTAACTATGTCTATGATGACATGCTGCAAGCCGCATTTCGGCGTGGAAAAAGCAATAATATAAACGCAGACTTTAAATAAAGGTTTTTTAAAACTCCATCACAAGAAAAGGAAAAGGAGACAAATATAGCACTTTTGCTACATTTTAATTTAAGCACGACCGGTTTCAACGAATGATCGAAATCATCTGACCATGGCGGTCATTCGTTGAAACCGGTCGTGCTTAAATTAAACTGTGCAGAAATAACTATTTTGTTTCCTTTTCTTTTCGTAGATATTTTTGAAACTTCCTTCGGCGAACACAATTTTAATCCGTTGCCAAATGTGCTGGTGAGATCGAAATTAGGAGTTGAAAGATAGTGCTCTACAATCGTTCAGCTGTAGCGAAGTCGCATACTGCAAAAATGATCCTGTGAAGTTCGATCTTGAAATACGTCGATTGAATGAATCGATACCTCGATCTATGGGATTCGGCATATGGAGCGTGTGCCCAAGAACTGGAGAAAGTGCAGCGTAGGGCGATACTTGCAGTTAAAAACGCTACAGTTAAAGGAAGCGGATAATAATAATTATTCATCAATTCTAAATAATTATTAATTAATATTAATATACAATTCGTGTGATGGAAAAGAATCACTTGTACACTCCATTATTTTGGCCATTCACGACGTAACGCCTTCGTCTATTAAGTTTATAATTCATATTCTAATAACTTTATCAAGAATCAAGCGTTAGAAAAATTCTCACAGACGCAGGTTCGGAATCTTCGAAAGAAAAGAGATTAGTAGCTATGTAGCGATTGCTTGATAATTCATAGAAAGTACGTTAGCGGTAGACAACCGGTACCATGCAACCCTCCTGCTACTTCAGCCGATCCGATAAAGAGCGTAAATTAAGAGAAACAGAAGCGAATACAAATACTTTTATACTTAAATCAATACCTTCCGCGAACGATATGCGATAATAATAGAGAAAATAGGTAGTTTATGTAAGTGGTGATTACACCCCCTGCTGCACGCCGAAGGCTGCTTCTAGGGTATTAATGTAGATGAAATTCATTAAGTACGGAAACGCATGATATTCGGATGGCTGAGCCCCAAAATACAGATTCAGACCAGCGTTCGCAGCATATGGCGGAACAGCAATCGTGCGCTAGAACTCCAAAACGAACGAGTCAACAATCGATTGAGAGCATAAGTATCGATGGAGATTTCGACTGGAAATAATCGAAATAACAGGATGGAGGAAGCGACCGCTTGGGAAAATCGCTCGCTGTCACGCTCAGCGATCGCACTTTCCTCGATGGCCTTCGTCGGTATTCCGTTAGACCTCTGCCGAAAAGAATGCAGTGCTGCCAGCCTCACCACCGAGATTACCCAGACAAATGCCAACTTACGAGAGAAAGCAGTGAAAGGAACGTAGGGCTTCGGCGTTCAAGTGTTCACGCCGATACAACTCCACAGCCAACCATTAAATCGCATTCACTACACATTAAAAGCGAGCGTAAACAGAAAAAGCTTCCGTTTAAAACTGATCAAGACCTGCTTCGCGAGGTTTAATGTGCCATTAGCGAAGGTTTGAAAGATGCTAAAGAGTGAAATGAAAGGCAACCGAGTTTCATATCCTTATAAATGATTCTCTTTTTATCATCGGCTCTGTGAATCAGGAAATTTATCAATAGTATTGATCTTTCCTTCCGTACTCTGTAAAAAATTATCTCGAAAATGATAAAGTCGAGACCATGTTGTCAGGTATTGGTAATTGACCAACAGATAAAACTTAATAAAAATCAACATGACCAGCATTTAAAGTTTTCTTAAACGAACAGATTTTTATAACTCCATCTAATTCAATTTTGATAAACTAAAACTTAGTCGTACTTACGACAAAACAAGAAGAATGCTGAGTCCTAGGAATAAAAATACTACCTTCAGTCCATCTTCTTTCGGTGGCTAGACTCAATTAAATAATGCCATACTAAAAGTTTTGCAAGCAATCTCTTACCTTAAATTCCAAATAGGATTAATAATTTCCAATGCACATGACTCAACTTTCGAGAACAAACGATTATCAGAAACTGAAAGAAATACATCAGCATTAATTTCACCGACATACCGCATTGAAATTTTCAGCTTAAAGGTAGATCATAAAATTTCTTAGAATTCACCTAAAACGATGATTCATGCATCAAAAGGCAACGACGCAATTTTTAAAAGCTTATAACTGCGTCATTCTGAAACGCCTTAATTATGACACCTTTGGAAGGTCATGACGATACGTTGACACCTAAATCAAGGTTGAAGAAAACAGATAGAACTTGGAAATAAAATTAATTCATTCCCGCGAAGTAATAAGAGAGCTTCGGAATTTTTGGTCGTAGAGATTTGAGATCTAAAAATAAAATACGAAAATGAGAATGAGAATGATAGTTTGTTAAACGCTTGAGAAAGATAGAATTTTTAATAGGACTTTACCTCGTAATATACTCGCAAAGAGCTGAAATCTACAATAGTGAGTCATTAACAATTTTCAGCTTCAGAAACCTATCAAACATTACAAATATTAATAGTAATATTGGAAATACTGTGGAAATTACTAAAATACTATTGCAATAGTGAGGATAATTGCTAAGCCTTTTCTCTGATAATTTTAAGGCTTTCCATCAAGTCGCCTTCGCATACTGATTTTATTAAAAAGTTATAAACAACTTAGTTGTAGGAGCGGATCCATCATTAGAAGCACTAACTGAGGGCCTCACCGAGGAGACCAAAAAAAGAGAACTTTTTTAAAGTGAATAATCTGGTGGTGGTCATTGCACCCGGGACTTCTGATTGCTACGATTCACTCCCACCTTTCCCAACAACCGTATCTTAGGGAATACCGTATCAAGATCACCGTTTTCTCCGTAAAGCGAAGTTAGGGTCAGTTCTAGAAAATAGCCTAGAAAGTGAAAAGAGAAATAAATTTACTGTCGATTCTGAAGCTCTCCAAAGATAATTGAAAATCTACTGAATATACGATGCGAGATAGCATTTAAACAGTAATTGGAGATGAATTGATAAGGAAATTGTATCCAACTACGTTTCTGGATTCATCCTTGCATGCAGGTTACCACCGAAGAGCAAATCTGAGCAGCGAGTTTCTATGCACTTTTCGTTACAATGTGAATATGGTTCCGTCGAAGCTTGATAAGGATGAACATGCGTCACATCAAGGAAAACAACCGCTTCTGGAAATTCGACAGATCAATACTTCAGAGGAGGAAATAACGTACAAGATATTTTTAGCATATCCTCATCCATCCGCGGGTACATCTTACCCAGATCTCGTAAAAATATAAATCCGTTCTAAAAAAACTATAAATATAGCGAATAGCGCGGAAAGTAACCTTGAAGCGGGGTTACAGCAGCATCATTCGGATCGTCATAACGGCCTCTCTAAGTCGTTGGCATCGATCTCGCGATCTGCCCTACCTGTTTCTTCTTGGTGCACTTTGCCTTCGAGTGGCGAAGAGTTGAGCATCGCCGAGCGCCGCCACAATGAGCGAACTCTTTTGCACACGATCCTTCACTTGCGCTTTCTCGCTGACGGAGAGCATAATACATAAGAGATAACTATCGAGAACTTGCGAAGGATTTGCTGCTGACGTCACCTCCGATCCTCGAACGATTGCTGCTGAAACCAGACGCAATTACGAATCAGAGGAGATCCTTTTACGAAGCAGACATATAAAGAGATGTAGATTATAGGACTTTCATTTACAATAAACGAGTGCGTGCCCGGAGGATCCAATGACCATCCAGCAATGTGTAACAATACATGAACATATGCAGACATAATATATACATATATAACACATACTATTCAATACATATATGAAGAGACTTCTAGTATTGACGCAAAGGTGAATATTTAAGTTTTCATTATCTTGATGTTCGACGTTCTATTTTTGAGAAAACTTTCACTACGTCATAAATGATTTCTTTCTCACACTAATTATTTCGACTAAGACTACGCAATATAAATAGATATATGTTTTCATTTTTCGTAAATTTAGTTAAATAATTTAATTTGATTAATTTACGTATGAACTTACTATAGTGTAAATGAACCGGTCAATTAAAACATTTAATGGGATTAAAATGCAAAATTGTAAAAATGTACTGTATAATTTTAATAAAATGTACTATATTGTTATGGTAATGTTTAATTATAAGTAATGTGTAATTATGTCAAAACGTAATGTAATACAATTTTATGTAGATGAATAATTACTAGTCACAATATAATTTTAACTACTAATAATAATGTTTGTCCTTAGGCTTTCGCAAGTCGTTTCGTTGGGTGAATAAAAACTCGAATCGAAACTTAGACTTCTGTGGATACACTATCGTTTTCTTTTTCAAATAAGCACATTCATCAAAAAGTAGCGATATTTGTAATTTCTTATATGTCTTATTTTCTTTTACTTGGGTATATATTGGTTAATACAAGGTAATGGTGACTAGAGGGAGTTATTTCATATGCAGAGGCTCTAATTATGTTAAAAAAACGTATTTAGGTCGTAAACAGGTATGCTCTCACTACGAAAATATTTAATTTGCAAATAAAGAATCCTATTTCGCGGAAATTAACCTGCCGCGGTAGGGTCTGGAACCGATTAACCGCGATAAACGAGGGCCTACTGTATTTAAATACCTTCCCATCCCGGTTTTCGGTAATTTTAAGTCTGGTGCCCATAGGGCACCATAAGGAAAGATCAACCTGCCGTATACACGGTACACAGAGCAAAATGCGGAAGACTCCATGACCGAATTTAAACGGCGGCCATAGGTAACGCCCGCGAGTGTCCGCCGATTTTCCAGAAGAAAATAGAACCGTTCTAAACAACCTACATTTTGACCACATTGCAGATAAGAGGCGTTATGCAATTCCGAAACCCAGTTCCCGCATGGCCGGCCAATCGAAACCAAGAACTTCCTTCGTTGACTTCTTAGGGAGACGACGTTGCCACGTCGTATGATCAGAGTTGGCAACGAGGGGACCAATTAATTAATACCCTCCGCCGAGGAGGCGCGGATTCTATTTAATGGATAATGGCCGAGTCAACTCCGCAGCAGCGACTGTCATCGGCGATATCCTCTTTAGTTCCGTAATTGGAGAGGAATTGATAAAGAAAGTTATAAATTCTCGCTGACAGTGATTTCAAAGAATGAAAATGTCTCGCTTTTGTGACACTTGTGAATTACATAACCTTGGAAGAAAATATCGACAGAAGATATTTCTTCGACTCGATAAATATTGCCCCGGGGAAAGGAATCAATCGCTGAAAACCGAACACCTAGGTGTGGAATCGGTATTACATACTTCGCCTATTATTATGAATTTATCTCGTTAAAAAGGAAACAAATAAAATATGTATGATAAAACAAATAACCTAGTTCAATAATTTAGCGAGCAAATTAAATTGGTTCAATGGCACGGGTAAAAGTCGTATCTTTACTTTCTTCACGTTATAGAGTTCTGCCGCAAAGTCGTGCCTGAAGCAAATGATTGTATTAAAAAAATCTAAGTAAATGGAGCTCGCAGATTTTTGGCGTCTCCACGTCAGAAAATGAAACGACCAACGATTCACGGGAGCATCTCTAATTAAAACAAGGAAAACATTCATTCAGGTTCCAAAATAATGGTCAATTGTATTTTGAGCCCAGGTAGACTACCTCATTAATATTTGACAACCAATATCGAAGAAAATCAGGAAATGAAATGGTTTTCCCAGAAAAACTCTAATTTTTATCCATCCTGTATCATTACTAACGGAGTGAAAATGTATCGAAAAGGTACAACTTTATTTACAAATTTAATAACAATATACGAAATAATTTAGCAACAAGAACTTGGAATTCCAATTATGGAGCTATCTCCTAAAATAATAATTATTTGTCGATAAATAAAACTTAAGAAAAGGTGTATATATCCAAGTGGGATCGCAAACAATTAAGGAGCTGGTTTTAATTTTACAGAAATATTGCGATCTACAATGCTTTTGGGAATTGGAATTTACAGGGATGTAGATATGGATCTAGAGGCTTACCAAGGGTGATTTCAAAAATTTTCTTGTAATGTACGTATTCACACGAAAATTATTTTTAAAACTTAGTCTAAAAAACAAATATGCAATTGTGTCCTAAACATGCAGTAGACACATCAGTCTGTGTCAAGATACAGATCATTAGAGCTATCCATATTTTCTTAATGATCCAAGTCTACAATACTGAAACGAAATCAGTGCCTACCGCAAAGGAAAAAACAATCATAAACAACAAAAGGAAATATTACTTTTTTATAAGCGGACTTTTAACGATTTTCTGAACATCAAACACTCCTGGCGTAGTTCGGAGGTTGTGGAGGATTCTCCTTCTTCGAGCAAAGAAGGCCGTGAAATGCTTACTTAGCGAATTAAAAACGACAAATCAATAATAGTTTCTGTTTATGGGTTTATCTCGCTGAGTCCAATGGTCACAGAGAGTGGCGGCGAATTTCACAACTCGGTAAGTCGAGATCCCCAAGTGACCGCTATCATTTATTCTCGACTTCAATCTCTCCGATGACGTAGGGATAGACACACTCGGCAGAAATCTCCAAGACATTTGTAATCTTAAGGCCGATTTATTCCCTATAATTACTTAATCCACCTCCTGATGAGAATTTTTTAAAAATCATATCTTCACCAACTAAATCTTGAGAATCTAAAAGATTAATTTGGAGTTTTTACAATACTTTAACGGCAGCGATCTTCACAAAATTCCCATATTTCTGTGTGGAAAATTTAGTAAGTTTGCCTCTTTTAAGAGGTATTACGGAATTGCAGTTACTCTGCGATCAAGCGCATTCCTTAAATCTTGAATAATTACTACTTCCGCAAAATTACGGTCTTTACGGAATTGCGTGTTCAAAAATCATCACGAATATAACAATTCCAGCAAAATGACAATTATTTTGTCACGAGATTGAAATTACGAACATTAACTTGAATTGATTTCGAAATATACATATTTACAAGACACAGTGTAGTGAAAAATCCAACACGCTTTGAGTTTATTTTGAAATTTCCAAACTGCTTTGAAATGTATAGTAAATTCTGTCGACTAAGTAAGAAATATCCTATTGTGACTTATTTATTCTTCACCTTCAGGCATTGAAGAGAGATCACTGTGGAAGATAGTAAGACTTAGTAAGCCCTAAAATTATAAGTTCGTCAGTATACAGGTTATGCTTATAAAGTGAGCCGAAGTCCATAGCTCGAATATGAGTGTAGAGCGAAAAGATTTTAATAAGCAGCTATGAAACAGAGAGGGCATCTGTAATGGCTTAGAATCCTTAGAAGGGAAGGGATTAGTAGGGAGGTAAAAATTGCTAAACAAATTTGGGGAGAGAACTTTCAAAGACGAGAGGAAGAGATTAAGACATCCTCTGCTACCACAGGGAATACGACAGTAAGTCATAGAGCGGAGAATAAGACTCGTTCAAAATTCCAAGTATTGACGAGAGTTATACACACATGAGTGTTGTACCTTTCGGTAGGTTCAAGTGCACTCAAAACTCCTATTAAGCGCCATCTATTTCATTTCCTTGTATTTAATCCCACCCCGTATGTCATCCAACATCTTTTGTCTTCCAATCTGTTTTTTCCCTTAATTCCACTCTCAATTACAGTCTTCACCAATCCCTCAACATTTGATCCATCCATTTCTTCTGTCGATGCTTAATCGCTTCAATTAAAGTCCTAAAGACGACAGTTATATGCGATGACAAAAAAAATTGACGTACGAAAGATTTTAGCAGATAAGAAAGCAGACGTCCGTTTTAACATACAGAAAATCAACCAAGTGATATGAAATCAAGGCATATTCGATTGAAGCAAACGTAATGTTGATTTTAAAATAATTTAAATCAAATTAATAAAGAGGAATTTTTTATCTGGAGATTTAAGGATATTTTCCAACAATTTTGCTAAATTTAAACTAATGAAACAGCATTTTGAAGCCTAAAAGAATTCAGAGCAAGAAGACAATACCATCGGAGATTTTGGCATAGGAAGTTCCGCAGCGTTATCAGAGATGGATTTAGATGTGGGTCATTTCCACGACCTAAGATTAATACGTAATTACACATGCCAATCAATTTCAGAGAATCGGAAAAATACTGTAAACTGAATAAGGAAGGAAATTGGAACACGGCTGTTACCGATTTTGAGGTTTAAAAACTCTCCAAAAGCCTTGTCTTGGTTATAAAGAAGTTGCCCATTGAGTGTTACTTGGAAAGCCAGTAAACACGGACTTATCGCTGTTGGTGGCAATGGAGGTACGGGACGCTCACTAAGACAGTTGGAGTATATTTAACCTCTAAAACATAAAATTCTAGGAAAACGAGTCTTTATCTCCAACCGTGTCGTCTACGAGGGCATTTCTTAAAAACAACAGAATGTCGCAGACGCAGCAAACCACCGATAGGACACGTACGAAGATGCGAGTGTTACACCATCGAAGGAATATTGAGTCGCATTTCCACCGCGACCATTTTTAAATTCTTATTTCCTCAATCTTCGGAGATTCGACAATCCGATCGATCGACACGTCAACTGTGCGTCACAACGGAAAAATACGAACTCCGAAGCACTTCCCGTGAACACAAAAGCACGGGCGAATGGGGTTGTTGGATCCCATCTCTCTTCCCTCCTCTGCAGATGACATCGATATCGACCCACCGCCATCCCACCATGAATAACTAATTGCTGTCATTACACCCCAAAAACGGACCAAAATGCAACGAAACGAAAGGTAAACGGAGAAACTACAGGAAATTCCGAATGGAGAATTTCCGAAATATCAACCAAAGAATGACTAAGACGGAAAATTTCGGACTCGTAGAACGGACGTGTCTACATCGTGATTATGTGAGAAATTAAAATCAATTTCCTGTGTTAATGAAAATGATGATATTAATCACCTTAGCTAAGATCGAATATTATAATCATAAATACTTCGGCAATAGTTTAAGCAGTCATTGCTTAACGGGGACCTGATAACGTTACTTAAAAAAATCGGAGAAATATTTATGAGGTCAATAGCTTTCGAAGCGTAAGATAAATCGCGCATTCCCACTTTCGAATTACTTAACGAGTGGAGCACAATCCCTTCCTGTTCTCCCATGAAAATGCCACCGAAACAACCATGGTTTGAGCAGCCCCGTGGACGTAAAAATTTCATTAGCTCTACCATCGCAATGTAAATGCACTTATTTTCTTAGCAAATTGAAAAATGTAACTTGATTTTTGAATCCTCTTGGTATCTACATACTAAGCAAATATAAACCGATTAAAATCCACATTCCTTAATCCCGGTATATTTTCTTAATTTTTACTCGAGCAATAACTAAATAGATTAACAATCATATTGATCAAGAATTAACATTGTTATCCAAGTATATTGCTTCTTTTTCGCACTTTTCTATGATTGATTAAAAACGATTTTGAGGCTTTTCGAACGCGTACACGCATTAAAAAACTGTAAAGCTCAAGGTGAAGTCCAAGCAGAATTCGGTATCAATAAGGTCTTATGGTTAATAAAAACAGAAAAATCCTGTTTAACGGGTATTTTTGTAAATTAATTTGAGGATCTTGGAGACCATGTATGTTGAATGACGAGGAGTAAAATTTAAATAGGAAAGATACTAATATTACAGAGACAATACCGAGAGATTAACACCCAAAGCTCCGAGGCATTTCCTATTCATGAGCTCCGTGATAGCTGCTTTTATTCTACGCGACTGAGTGGTAAATCTGAGAGTATATAATCAATATTTGCGGAATGCCGAGACACGCGTCAAGCGGAGTACCATTTAGTTCCCTGACGACCATTGATAAAGAATATCGCCGTTTTATTTCCTGGCAGTTACGCCATTATAGCCGTAAAATTATACGGATGGATTTTATTATCATTAAGCCAATCACTCGAATCATTTCATTGAAAAATGAAGCCAGTTTTCCTCGTCGGCTATCGATAAATCAAATAAGATTACCTGAAGTGGTTAAAGAATGCATAGAGATATTTCGTAAAATCCAAAAATTTTTTAATACGAAAAATAACCTAGACGCAATACAGAGCAGGATGCGGCCAAAGGCAAGAATGACTAATTTCTCCAATGACGCAAAAAGATTTCGTACGTGTCGCGTATGCATTCCTGTATGCATGAGTGGGAAGGAAATGATAGGATTGCATTAAAAAGGGCGTCATTCATCGGGAGGAATCGCTGATTGCCATATTCAAACATACATTTCTAAGAAACCTCTAGAAACGAGATAAAAAGCGTAAATAAAGACTGCATCGCTTATCTTGCGTGATAAGGTGGAATGAAAGGAAACGAATCTACAGCGTAATCTGAGACTTCCTCTCACACTTCCCTCTACTTCAGACCTCTCTCTGGATTAACATTTGGTACAACATAAAACGCTTGAATCCGGACATTAAAAAGTTTCGCGAAATTTCAACCAAACAGCATCTTTAGGCGAAGGAGTCCGTCAATATAGAAGAAAACAATTTGAAGGCAATTTATCAAAGAAAAATCGAAGAACGATTTAATTCGAGTTTTAACTCTTCAAAATCAACACTCGCAGTTGGAACTGTAAATATGTTAGTATCCACTAAGTAAGACAAGGAATTAGATCTTCGTAATCAGACATGAGATGATAAATCCTCGGAAGATGTTTTAATAATAACGTAAGAATTTGCAACATCTGGAAACATTGAAACTGTCTACTATGTCTATGTAAGAACCCTGCAAGCCGCCTTTCGGCGTGTGGCAGGGGGTGACTCTATTTCCTAATCGATTGCTTTCCTCGAATCTATTTTCCTACTCGATCGCTTTCGCGTATTGTTCGAGGAAAATAATGAATTTTTGAAAAGATTCGTTCTAGCTTCTATTTTCCTAATATTCCTCGCAGTATCAGAATTGTCCATATAACAGGGGGTCGCATTATATCGGTTACATCATCTGAGAACGCAATTCCTCGGAACTTATTTAATAAATTTAACCTATGAATTAGTCCTCTATCTTCTTCTAATGATTCCCATCCCGCGTCCTGTATCATCTGAGTAACACTCGCCGTTTTATCGCAGCAATTCTTTACAAATCGTATCGCCTTTCGTTAAACTGTAAACTTGTCTCATAGATAATACTTATAATGAGTTTTTTATATCATCGTGACATTCCTTGAATAATCCAGAATGGAATACGCCATCACTTCTTTAATCTATATCTACCAAAATCTGGGAATTAACGTTAGAAATCGATAACCTAAGGAGACAGGGTGAAATCCTCAGAATTGTTCATCACGTCAAACATGACGAATGAATCACGATAGTAAATGAAAAATACATGCGTTAGAATAGGAAAAATCTAAGAAATATATTGAGATGATGATGAAGCAGACAAATATTGCAGAGATAAAAATGATAACCGGGTACTTATTTAGGTAAGTATTACATAACATTCTTATAATTAAAATCTTTAATTAAATAATAAAATTTGAATAATCTGCTATTTATGCTAACATCGTAGGTATTCTCATATACATTTTCAGAGTAGGAAATTCTTCAACCACATTGATTTTAATGGTTTTTTTGTAATCTTATCTTATTTATAGTTTGAATCTGTTTTGATTCTGTGGTGTTTGTTCGGGATTTCGTAGATAAATTTGACAGCGTAACAGGAAAAACGCAATTTATTTATACTGATACCACTCAAAATGACAAAATATCGCGAGCATGGTTTCGATGTCTCAGATCATCTCCAGGTGATATAAGACATCGAACCCATAGTCATTATTTTTGGTCTTCGTGTGGTAATAGCGTATACAAACTGCATTTTACCTTTTACGCTGTTAATTTATTTTGTCACATAATACCACCAGGTATTTTTGTGTTTTTGAAATTGTAATGGTAAAATTCCTTAATTATTAATATTTGCTCACAATTATAACGAAGTTATACAGCTATTCTCCTAAATAATGGGCGGATAGAAACATACATCATACTTCGTTGGTCTCAGGAAAAGAAACAAAAAAATAGATTAATAATAACCAAGGCAGAAAGCATTCTTAGCAGAAAGGAATCGGGCATCGAACGGTACCCAAAAGATCGCTCGCAATCTCCAGAGCTTTCTCCTTGGGCGGATGTCACCAAAGTTACCAAATCCGCTAAAACAAACCGGCAGCCTCAACATGTCCCAATGGTGCTGGCAACCGGTCTCCAACGACAAGGTCGCCGCCGACCGAAAAATCGCGGCGATGTGCTGGAAGAGGCTACGGCCACCGCTCGCATCACTCACCTCCATTCAAATTGTTATAGCCTCCCCCACAGACCACAGCAGAAGAAAAGGATCAGTTGGTGTAGGGGAAGGACGAGAGCGGCGCTACGGCAGATATTCCGCACGCGCCTGCCCAGTTGCCAACCCTCGGGGGCAGAAGCGACGGGGGAGGAAAAAAAGGAGGCGTAAAGGCGAGGAGTGATGGCGCCAGAGGAAAGAAAGAGTGCACACACGGATATTGAGAAAGAGCAGTCGATCTGGAGCGCGGGTTCCCTCGATGGTGTCGTGCGCTGGGAGAAGCTGAGCGCGGGGAAGAAAGGAAAACTTGTTGACACGGCGCTCTCCTCCTCGCCACGATCTACGCCAAAATGCGATTATTTCCCTCCGTGAAATACACCGACGACAAAATGGAGGATTCGGCATTTCGTGATTGCCACTGAGGAATGAAAGTGAAAGTAGATCGCGGAAAATTCCTCCGCGAAGGGAATCTTCGGCGGATGGATCTGAGAAAGGCCTCACTGAAATTCCTTGCATGATGATTTGATTTCAGCAGAAGATCTTTCTTCATCTACGACAATTCTCATTTCCTAGAAAGAAAAGCCCGTCAACGAGATTCATGGCTACGAAAACAGGTGTAAAAAGCTAAGAATGAGCGGAAGAGAGCATCGAAATATTTTCAATAAAATTTCAATCACTTTAGCCTTCTCTCCAGGTGGAACTTCATCTTAAATAAATAAAATAAAATACACTACTTTATTCCACATATACCTTATAAAGAAAATAACATACATAGAAAATGTATTTTTAGAATAAAGTTAACTTTATTTTATCTCATGTGTTTATTTTACAAAAATGAAATCCACTGAATACCGCCAGGAAATTTGCAAAGAAATTTAAGACCAATTTTTAGTTGAAGTAAATACCCTAAGCTGTCTTTTTTGGAGTATAAAAGCTGTGAAATTCGTCATCAAAATAACCCGCTTCATTCTATATCTATATATAATAGATAAGGGCAAAATGATACGCCGTATAGGATTATTATCTCTGACCGGTTTTTTTATCTGAATAATTAGGAAATTGTCATTGATAAGTTAAAACGTCTTGTCATTTTCAATACGTAAAGAGAGTTTTAAATGGGTGGCATAAACCACTTCCTCGAACGCGCATCCTCGAAGAAGAATCTACGCGGAAAAAACACAGAGCGCCTTCCTCTCTCATTTCTTTCTTTCCAATAACAAAACTTGCCGGTGCAATCAATACCGACAGAGACACAAAATATTGCATTCTCTACGCAGCACAATGAGGACGAAGCGAAATTTTTATCAGCAGGATAACGGGAGCGTTTCTCCGCGCGGGGGCGTAAAAAATTCGTCATCTCCCTCGGTTTCGCTCCCCTAAAGAAACGACATTTAATACGTTCGCAAGTGGAGGCAGAAACGAGCATAGACACGGTCCGCGGGCACATACGAAAGAGACGTGCGAAAGAGAGAAAGGCGTCTGGCATTCCTTCCTTGGCCGCTGCCCTCCCCTCCGAGGCCTTCCTGGGGTCATCACCCAATGCTCACGGGTCATCGGACCATAGGGAAGGTGAATAAGCGTCGGATAAAAGCCGATTCAACGCCATTCTCAGATCCTACGGAATATTACCCTTGGATTCGCTGTGGAATGCCAACGATTCTTCGCCCGAATATCGCGATATTTTCACTCGTAAAGATCGTTGAATTATACCAATATCCTGACGCCGGAAAGTGGAAAATGAACGTCCAGAATCCGAATTCGCAGCGGCAGGTAGCGGATCCGCAGGACGCCATTGAAGTAGTAAACCGACAGTCGCTGTGAGGCTCATCCCCAACGTGCTTCTCACTTTTTCTCAGCGGCCTATTGCTGTTGAAGAAAGTCGCTGAATGCATGCTGATGGTTCCTGAAGAGTAGTTTATCTCCAACTAGTATCATTAAACAGTAGTTTTGTTTTCGCTGGTTTATCCCGCTATTTCGAGAATACAAACGAGTATAGTATATAAGTATATAAATTTATAAAAAATACGCAACGAAAACTTTTTTGAGGTCTCCACAAATAAAACAGATTTTCATTCATACCTGGCAAACATGTTACTATAATAAGAGGAGGGTTTTTAGTATACATTTGTGATTCTAAAGTTTAGTGAGCTCAAAATATGCATATTTCATGAAACTCGTTATTTACGGTAGTTAATAAAACAAAAAAGTCTTCAATGGCGAATAAAGTCGTCCAACTGCGGAAAATTCGAAAGTGTGCAGAGTGAACGAAAATTCATTCATCATCCTCGAGAAGTAATCGAAAATGAATGCTAACGGGTTATACGAGTATCTTCCGGCGAAATAATCACCACCAATTATTATTGATTAGCTTCTCAATTAGAGGGTTGTTTATTCACATGTCGATCGTCGATCTAAATCTAAACATGCTAGCGTCGGAAAAAATAAGCGAGAAATCAGCAATTTGTAATGATAAATCGATATCACGCGTACGGTATTTTATTAATTTATTACATTCCTAAACGCCATGGGATAAATTTTGATCTTTTAAGCACTCCTTTTCTTAAGTGTGTTTAAAATGAATCTCACGTCAAGAAGTTGGTTACGTGCGCGGTGGTGCAAAGATGGCTGGGAAGTAACTACGGCCGGGGCCATATGGTTGATCACTTTCTCCGATCTCTCAGCTGACTTCAAATAGAAAAAGCGGTGATTACGAAACCCGGACTCCAAAACATTAATTCGAGAACCGAGTGATAAGCAACGAGCGGATTCCCATTGAGTAGGAGGCATCCGGAGAGGCATCGTCGAACGGCCATCCTCGGCGCTCGAGCGCACCGCCGACCGCCCCCACGCGTCTTTTGGCCCCCGACGACCCAATGCACTTCCCCCGCAATTCCTCCACTTTTCCATTGTTTTATAAAAATTATAATCAGAGCCATCTGGCGGAGTGCTCAAGGTACGATGTCAAGATAGGCTTCTGCCGAATCAGTGTCGCTACCGTTCGGCCGCCGATGAAACTTCTTGTTTAAACATGGAGGTGGGTGGATTGAAAAAGTCCGAGAATCGGTTGCGGGGGGGGGGGGGGGAGAGGGGGAAGGAGACGGACATTGATTGAGGGCGAGGGATAGAGCGGTTCGCGTGCTGCTATGAAAATCACGGAGGTCGATTTGATTCCGTCCGCTTGCCCAGATGCCCTTTAGTGACAAATTGTCGGATGCGGGGCTCAAACGGTAGAGAGCGCGAAGGGAGACACTGGATTGATTCGGAAAGAGTGGATCGATAGCGCAGGGAAAAGGGCTGATGGAGGACACTTTTCTTCCTCTGGGCTTTGGGTGGGTTCATCGACCATGATAAACATGTCTGCCGTTAATTTTCGTCCTCCCATATGCTTTCCTTCGTGGCCTCCCGTGGGGCTTGGGCCCTGAGATTGACTCCTGGATCGCTCAGGACCTAATAAGAACGAAGGCTCGACGGAGGAGGAAAATGAACAGGAATGGCGTCTTATAAATCCCGAATCCGTTACCTGATACGCTTAACTACACACACAGCAGAACAAAACGAGCGATAATGCACGCATAGATGAGTAAGCGTGGTCACTTTAAAGTAAAATAACACACTCAAAAAGGAAACAGGCAAGCTCATAACCAATGAGGAAAACTCAATTAAGAAACATTTATCTAACGAGGAAATAATAAATAGCGGCAATTTATTACTCATCTGATGGCGTACTACCACGAAGTCAAGGCTACTAAGGGCCATTTTATTGTAACCCCTACAACACCGTTGGATAAAAGAGCCGATCGAAAATTACAGAAATATTAAAGTCAAAGGTTCGACATTTATAAGTATGCCCGTCATTGGAGTCGGCAAGCAAGGATCCCGAGCCACCCTTTGCATTTCTGTTACGTTGGTACGAGTGGTAGAGTACAATGAGCCGTGAACACCTCTCGGCTTGATATGTGCGCAACAGACATCCCAAGGGTGAGCATTTTCCTACAGTGCCTCCACGACTCCGATTTCATTATGAAGAGAGGCTCGAAATTTTTAATAAATCCATTGATCGCTTCCCTTTAATCCGAGGTGGAGAAAATTTAAAAATATTTCGACGCGGTATATAAACGGGAATCATTTTAAATGCGGGATTTAAATTTGAGATAATAGGTACAAATTGGGTTAAAATAAATCGTGTAATTTAAAACCAAGGGTCTAGGAACAATGCAGATCAGCAAGAACGTTAATCAGACCGGAACTTACTGCTGCTAATGGTTACGAAGCGAAAATTGAAAAGCAAATTTATTTTAGACCTAAGTTACAATGAGAACTACAAGAATAAAAGTTAACGATGAGCCTTCAAAAATATTACCTGTCCACATATATTTTAATTGTAGAGCTAAGAAACCCTTCGTAAAAATACAGTGAAATCAACTTACCCAATAGCTCCCTATTCAAATTTTAACTTACGATGTACTTTCTCATGTACTTTCCACATTCTACGGCACAAAAAATTGACTTACAACAACTAATACAAATATAGAAATATGAGAAACGAAATATTAATTACAAATTAAATTACCGGCGACTTAGGGGAACCGTTTGGGTATCTGTACTAACATCGAAATTCGGAATTCCACAAACAGCTACATATATTTGAACAGCGACTTATCACATCGTAGAAAATTAAAGGTACGAAATTAAAACATAATCAACTCAATCAAATAAGATCAACTTAGCTGGGATCTTTTTCCCACGGAAATTGGCTACGGAAAACTCAGGATTCTAAAGGGTACTTTACGACCATGTCAAGTGGCATCACTAGCGATTCAAGTGCATGCTGTGCACCTTCGGCACGACAAAGACGGAAATACTAAGTAAAGCTGGATTTCTTCCAGAACAATTCTTACGCCTTACCAAAGACACCACTCAATCTACAGAGCCAACCATCTATTCTGCTCTCCATGAAAGTAAACGGATCACAACACCTCAACCTCGAAGCTTTCCCACCGCGCCGACTCAACCTGTGGCGAAACAAATCGTGAAAAAAACTCCGCGCCGACAAAATGTCGGCAAAGCCCGCTAAAACGAAGCTTGGAAACTTTTCCAGAATTCCGACCGAAGCAAAAGGTTCGCAGTGCATCACGTGATCTTTGCACACGCACGCCATTGGTCGCTCCGAGAGTAAATGAAGGGGGGTTTAATGGACGGATGGGGTGCCCACTTCCCGTTATCCTTATCCGACTACCCAATGTTCCCAATAGCGCTCGCTCTAGTCTAAAGAGAGAGTGCATATCGATCTCGTGATCGTCGCTGCACGAAAAAGATCGCTGAGAATCACGGGAGTCACGGGAAAATGTCGCCCGCCGCCGTCGATAATGACCGCGCGGCTTTTCGAGGCCGCTGTCGCCAACAACCTCGCAGAGAAACCCTTAAAGGGATTCTATTTATAGCGAAGAAAAAAATCAATAGCGCGTCCGCCATGATTCACGCGCTCCCAAAAACAAAGGCACGTTATACACACGGAGAGGTGGTGAAAATGACTGTTCGCCGAAAGAACGTCGGAGGGGATATTGCCTTTTAAAATGTGGCTACGGGGGTGAATACACGCTCTCCGAAGAATTAATTACGAAGCCGTGATCCCTCTTTCGCGTATTTCATTAAGGATTTGCGAAAATGGGCCACCCAAAGTAATAATGGAGCATGTTGGCAAATTTACGCCAGATTCGCCAATTATACGCTTTCCGTCAAACATGGCAGACTGCTGAGACGAAGGGCTGAGAAACGTGCGAGCAAGCAAGAGTGCAAACGTGCCCTCTTTTCTCAAACGCCACTCCGCAGTAAACGCTTCTTACGATAAACTTATATAAAAATAAATAAACGCTGTGGATAAGAACAATTCTTCGGTAAAGAAACAAACTTTGAGAAAAACCTCCCTTGGAACATAACACATTAACAACTAGAAAACAATGAGAAGCAATGTCTTCCGCCTTCCTCTTTATTATCGTAGTAAATACTGCCTCAGTTTTTCCGCAGCTTTATCTCGCGAAGGCATGTAATCTCATAGTCTTACACGACAACTGTGGCTGTTTTTAACTATTATTCCGCTGTTCATGAGCGTAAATCACGCTCTTTCGGGTGAAGCACGTCAATAAGAAATGATTTTTTAATTTCTTTTTTCTCTTTTTAAAAAAATATTAGCTATGGCGTTCCACAACGTTCGGCCTGAACATCTTGATTTTACGCCAATAAAATTTTATGCCCAATACCCAATTAATACAATACTTCCTATCCCGGTATACATCTTTCACCTTCAAGATTTTCTAATATTGATACTAATAGAGATTATTATTTCAATGTGAGATTGAGATTTGTAAGTCACTTATTAGATCTAACCCTGACGACCTATTATAGGTTTTTCGACTTATATCAGAAAGATGACTGGTTATAAAATGATTTCCAGCAAATATGAACAGATGTAGCTATCAGGGTATAATAGTAGGAATCAGTCGCGCTAGGCCATGGACCAATTTGAGGTTACGTCAAGAGATTCACCTTTAAAAAAAATATAACTTTTTTTGGGCTTACTCGACCGGTTGACCCTCATCGGTTGCATTCGCCTGGTAAATCTGATCCTTACAGAGAATCTTCAAGCAATAGAATATACGTGAATTCGTAAATTTTCATCAATTTCGCATCGCTACCGTTCCATTCAAGAGACCACAAAGCCGACAGGACCGGCCACAATCCCGAGAAACAATCCTGAAAAATGTGCAACTAATAATCCGATGACAGGGGCCAAACGAACGGAATTTCCCGGAGCGTCCATTTTTCGCTTTCCGGCCCTCCGATGAAGAGAAGAATGAAGCTCGATAAATGACGACTCGAATGGAGATTATAAATAGACGCGGCACCTTCGAAATCTGACCGCCCTAACTACCCCCGACTCAAGTGCTGCCACCTGCTAATGGGCTTCGGAGCAAATAAAACAGTCGTCCAACATTCCCAATCTCAACCAGAGGACCGGTAAGTTTCAGTTCCGCTCTGTTGGCAGCGAGTGGCCCCTCCGGGAGTTGCAGAGGAGATAAAGGGGGGAGAGGGGGTGGAAGAGACGGGGGAGGGGGTCGGAAGAAAAGAATGAGCCGTTTATAGACCTTCGACCGGAGTGACGATACCTAAGCGCGAGTAAGTGTGGCAGCCCTGAAGCTGGACTCGAGAGGCTTTTTTGGTATTCAATTCCAGCCGTCGACTTCCCCTTACACAATGGGACGAGAATCTCGATGCTCCTCGAACGGAAAGCGCGGAAAGTTTCTTCGTCTTCCGCGGCAATTACTGAACTTGAAAATTCTCCGCGGCAAAAGGTTATCTCGCCGTAAATATAACGGAATTATTTTCCATCCATATCTGCAGCGGCTGAATTGAGATCCCGTAACATACGCGGAAACGAATGGCCGAGCATTTGATAAAGATGATGTTTCACTCAAGAAAAACGAGTTGAGGTATTATTTTCCGGCGAAAATCTCACAAATCCCGAGTAACCATGCAGGACTGGTATATTTTTTAGAAAATATGAAGGTACGACCCGCCGCACGACCCCACAAGCAAGTAACCGAGGGAAAGCCTGAAAAATGCATCACTTCCAATGGCAATCCGATTTCGAATAGTAATTATCATTAGATGCCAATTAATAATATTTTTTAAGATGTTTAAGTACAATATATCTGCACATAAGGGCGCGCACCCAAAAAAATATTGAGAAATAGAGGAAGGAACAGGGTTCGATTCCCGGCGGACTTTTTTCAAGCCCATTTGCCATGGGATAATTACAATACTCGGTTATACTTACTACTGAGGACCAATCATAGCAAGAATCGACGGTCTTTGAACGATAATAATCACGTGGGGATAATGGGTTCATCTTTCAATTACAATCCGACTGATTAGTCTTTAATGTTAAGCAAAAACTAACAGACTTTCATTCAGCAGCTATCTCCAGTCTCTACAGCGGGTAAGCACGGATACGAAGCTTGGAAACACTGACACCGCAGTGAATTCCTTTCTTACGAGATCTAACCGTCGGTGACCCAGCGCGGCAGCCAACCTCACCGGCCCCAATTGAGCAGGTAGCGGCTTACATCCCAAAGAAGTAACGTCAGATGAAGAGAGCGAAAGCCTGCACCCGAAGAGGAAAAAATACACTTAGTTAAGAAGCGGCAACCCTTCTAGATGAGTGCACCACGCGCCACCTCCGATGAGCACACATCTTAACGAAGGCCGAGGAGACGCAAAAAATGATTCTAGAGAGTCGTGAAATGGAAAAAGGGAGATGGTGGACAATAAATCGCG
Organism: Sympetrum striolatum; assembly: GCA_947579665.1. Taxonomy (NCBI): domain Eukaryota; kingdom Metazoa; phylum Arthropoda; class Insecta; order Odonata; family Libellulidae; genus Sympetrum; species Sympetrum striolatum. The sequence goes on from OX388345.1 coordinate 81,618,817, forward strand.
CCTATTCTCCTAATCCTTGGGAACAATGTCCATTTACGGCACGCTTTCTTCGCATGGACGCGTTAATACCCCCGTCGGATCGATTTCTCCGGAGGCCTGCAAATCGATGCGAAGATACGATAATGTATGCGCCGAGAACGAATGCCACGAAAGGGCTGCAGAAACAGCGATTGTTATTTTTTTCCTTTGGCGCACCTTGCGAAGCTCGCGACTAATTGGAACGACGCGGATTTTACGGCCCGTCTTATTGAAAAGGAGAGGAAACCAACTGACGATTATTTTTAAGAGCTTGACGCGATTCTATTTATGGAGACCTTTGGGAACACCTTCGCAGCATCCCCGTCGCCATTGGCGGCCGCTCTGCTCAATGTTCCGAGATCGTTTTCGAAGAATGGAGAAAACGGACGTGGAAATGGGTTGCTTCATCTTGAGGTGATAACGGACTTATGAAGATTGGTATCAAACTTTTATGTTATAACTTGCTCCGAAATTATAAAAAAGATCGGGAATATCCGGATCGAAATTGATTTGATACCCAATAAACTTACCAAAGACGACGAGCTGATATTTGTCTAAAATCCCCCGTTTATTTAAATTCTTAATAGGGTTTTGCGTGGGGTAAAATTCTTCAAAGAATTTGTAAAAAGTTTTGAAAACTTGTTGAGAGAAACCAACCACAGCGACTTTTTAGTTTTCATAAAAAAAATCTCCTACTACCACATCTTGCTTCGGTAAGTGTATCTTAATGACTGATTACCAACCCATAAGAGGAATCATTTGTTAAAACAAGATGTGAGATGAAAATGCATTTGGCGCGGCAGGAAGGAAACACCAGCGCCGACTATTGGCATAAGAAATGGCTACCTTCCGGATTTTTCGCACCGATGCGCTCTTGGTTAAAACCTTCCCTTGAGATGCGACGCCGACGCCTTATACAGCAGCCTCTCCCACAGAAGCGTTGCTCGGCGAATACGTGAACTCCAAAGTGTGTTCATTCGGACAGCAAATCCGCACCGGAGAAGTTATGCATAGCTCCCGAAGAAATTATACATACCTCCCGGAAAAAAGGCCGTCGTTCCGTGTTCCACAAGGAACAAGGGCGCCCGTCATCAAGTATATACTTCTAAATGATCGATTAGAAATTTTGAATTTGTAACTAATATGCAAATTTGGAAACTTGGCGACTAAATATCAATGATGCCTTTACCTAGAACCCCATGAAATACCTAATGGAGGACAACTGATCGATAAGAAATTTACTTTTCTGGCATTCGATTGATGGAGCTGATTAATAATACTAATAATTACTTTATGAAAGGGCAAGATTGAGACTTATAAGTCTCGTCTTACATCTAACTTCATTCCATTAAATATCACAAGAAAGGTTTTAAGGATGGAACAGAAGGAAAGGGTAAAAGGAAATTATTTTGTGTGCTAAAAAAATATCTCAGACTAAAGAAAAAATCCCGAAATTTATTATTTTGTACAGAAAAATATTTCCGTAATGATACTCTTATGAGAAAATGTTGTCTTTGTTTGAAGTGTACTACGGCTATAATTCTTAATTTTAATAATTTCCTACTCAGTACCCCAAAAAATCCACATTTCGGACTAATAAGTGTAAACATAGACATTCATTAAATGACCAGGATAACTCAATTAGCCTGAACTCGAACCCGGGACCTTGCCGTGTGACACCCTTCCGACACCGTCGGCAGAAATTTTTTTCAATTAGAACAAAAATAAATAAAATCCCATAAGCTTAAATGAATTCTTTCCTTCATTTCCAAAACTGTCGTAAGAGAGATATTTTCCTCTTATCACCAAATCAGGCATGAGTAATGATTTAGAAGGTCGCTGAATCTTTCGACTACGCCAACATTGCTGCTCATAGAGAGCCTCCATAATAGCGAAGAGATGACGCTGCGAGGCAGAAAAATCCTCAACGGGAGCGGTAAAGGCTGGAATGCTCGCTGTCACCATCCTGCGACCAACGGCCGCGAGAGAGGGCAAACACGGATGAAGGGAAAAGTCGAGAGACGTGGGGAGAGACCGGATCTCCCTCTTTAACCGGGCGGGAATGCCGGACACGGTGCAGGGAGAGGGGAAGGCGAGGGGGTGAGCAAAGTGCCGCGATACGAGATCGAAGGTAGCGAGCAAGGCGCCAGGATGGCCAACCGAATCGTTGCAAATGGTTTCCATTTGGAAAGGGGAGGCTAGAGGAAACAACACCGCCAACCTGAAAAGTTGGACCGCTAAATATTACCTCGGCCGCTCATCCTCCCACGCGGCGATGTGGAAGACGTCCGTGACCTCGATTGAATTATAACACGCGGCGGATGTACGCAGAATCGAAGAGTGGAGCGTCAACTTTACGTAACGATGACATTAATAGCGAAATTAATCGATGCGAACGGAAGACTTTATGGAAAGACAAAGGAACAAATACTTCGCTAAATTTTCGCGTAATACATATATTTATTACATTAATTGAAATGTTTACTTTTGCCAAACGAGTGAAGTAAACTAGATAATATTTTCGTTTTATTCATAAAATTAATATTGTATTTAGTTAATAATGGAAAAGAATCACTAGTTAAGTCTTCGATAATTCCGAAAAAAAATACGTAGGAGAGTAGTAAAAGTGATTCCTTTCCATTATGATGACCTTACACATAGTAACGCCACCGCATATCGAGTTTATTAAGTCATTGTTTACGATGAATACAAAAAAGAAAGGTAACGGTAAACGATAATTACAATATAAATCTTTATTAAACATTTAATATTTCTATATTTTTCAGTAAATAATACATTTGTACTGTGTTTGCCGCAGCATGAATTGCTTCACTGGTAAAGTCATTCCTGAAGACAGGTTGGGCCTTTAACAACTGTGTACTCGCCAAATTCGAGTAATTCATACTTAAGATACATTAATTTACATAAGGGTTTAAGGCGCTTTACAAATCATTACGATATTTATAATCAGTTTACACGAGAGAGACTCAACTAGATCCATATGGCATATAGTTTTGAGGTGTCACGACGATGATACGTTAAGGTCAAAAACACTAATTAATGGGCAACAATTGCTGGAAAAACATTCTAAAATATTTCTTTCAACACAAAAGTAAATTAATATTCGAGGATATTCCAAAACTAGATATGCTATGAACATACGACTAATTGCCCAACTCTTTCGACAAACGGAGCAAAAGAGGTTTACGAATTTCAAACGGGCGACACGAGAAGTAAATGGTCGAGAACCACTGGTTTCCGCTAATTTATAAATGCTCTCATCGGACGAACGGAGTGCGCGGGCATTCTTTGATTCCACCTGCAACCAACGGACTCAAGAATAGAATCTTATTCAGCAGATTCAGCGCATTGTTGCCAATTCACGTCTTTCGATTTTAGTGACGCAAAATTAAGCTCAGCGACGAGACGAAGAAATGATTTCGAAGATGCTCGAGGAAAATCTTTGAAACGTCGAACAACGATTCATTTCGAAGGGGACGAGTGACAGGTGGCTCATTCCATTAACACGGCAAGTGAATATGAAAATCAATTAATCATCCAAGGAGCAGGTACGCTGCAGGGGTGTTGCAAAATAAAAAACTGACTTCGACCAAAAATACAAATGCTAATCTACCGCGAATGAAATGAAATGCTTGTGATGAATATAGGAGCATTTTTTAAAAGGCTTCGAAAATAAATTCAGAAATAATTTTGTGAATTTCGATGCTGCTCACAGTTTCTGTGAGCAGCCTCCGGAAAAAAATATAGCTGGGAAAAATTTATGATAATTAAGGTTAGGTACAAATCAATCATCTCAATTGGAGAATTTTATTAGGCATTGCAATTTTATTGAGTGATTAGTATTAAGCATTGAATACATTAGTAGTGACCGAAATTAGGTATCGAAGAAATTATTAATTCATGTCTATATAATTCTTTCTGAATTAAGGTGGCTTAAGAAACCTCACGGGTTTGAGCTTATTGAGTAATACTGATTGATAGCAAATATTCATTTCCATTATTACCCCCAAAACATATCGAAAAACGCAGATCAAGACCATGTTTCAGATATTTTATTCAAGTCAATTCTATAAAACCTAACCAGCCGGCGAATCATTTACAATTCCTCCAATCGTTTGGTGTTATAATAAAAAGTCGTCATATAATATTTTCACTGAACGATGCGTAATAAGAAGAGGCAAAAGAAGTCGCTCGATCTTTACAATCCCAACCATAAGCCTAAAGCAGCGATATTACTGTAAATACAGAAGGTATTTTATCGAGAAGCGGTATAAGGGACTCGTGTTCCACCAAGAAATCTCTCAAAGACGAAGTTTTAACTATGAGTAGCGAAAAGTCTCCAAATAATTTTCCGAACAGTCTCATTTGCGATCAGTCACGGAGCGATAAAAATCATTTCTATAAAACAATGAAAGAAGTTCAATTTTTAGATATGAAAAATTTTACTTTTCGATAGCAAATTAAATTAATTCAATATTCTGCGAACATACAACCGTTAAACACATGATTACAAATATGTGGACTAGCTAAACAAAAACCGCGTCTGCCTTGAAAATACGTATAGCATATTCTCAAAAGATAATTCTACCGAATATAGAATATTTATTTGAGTATCGAAGACTATGAGATTATTTCTGTTTGGAGTTAAAGAATTGATTAATTCGAATTTAAATCGCTTTTCTTTGAATTTATTACATATTAGATGAATAATATGTAATTTTTTGAAAACATTTAATTTTTAATAGGACATGGCGGATAAATTTAATAATAAAAAGAAGAACAAATATATTTAGCAGTATCGAAAGCCATTTATTTGGATAGAGCAAGAAAGGATGAAAATCTTGTTGTAAAATTGGAGGAAAAATAGCTATAATTAAATAAAATTAGTTTATAAAAATATAGTAGTAAAAGTAAAAATACTCTTAAAAATATTCATATGTTGCGACGTAATTATTTAAGCGATATGTCATGTATTTATAACCAAAGGGACATTTATTCGCATGGGATTGATTCACGCAAATTAAAATCCCTTTTTTAAATATTTCAAATTGTCTTGTTTTATATTTCGTTATCATTCCAAGGAAAAACGGACTTTTTCAAGTCCGTTTTTCCTTGGCACTTTTCCTGGGTGCACGCCCTTATGTGCAATTCACCCTTTTCTTTGTTATCATTATAATCGATTTAATTTTCTCTTTTGTTATATTTTCACTTTAAACTGGGAATGATGCGAAAATTGAATAAATAAATACATTTTAATCGGGAAACAAATCATTCTCACATCATAAACCATTAACTTGGTAGTAAATCAATTCATAAAGATAGCCATCAATTAAAGAGGGAATCATCATTTTTATTGCATCATTGGCCTCTCTTCCGAGAAGCCTTTTCTGGAGCAGCCCCATCGAAGCCCAGCATCGCTTTCCAGCATCCCTTGGAGACGAATACGACAAAACAAACAGCGGCTAAAGGAGACTGCTTTCCTTCCTTCGGCTTAGTATTTTCGACCTCTAAAGGGGGGGAGGAAGTCACGTGATAGGGTGCGGCCAAAGAGAGAGAGGATCGAAAGAGATGCACGGCAGAGAAAAGCTGGCCCAGTGATCCGAAGGGAGGGGAGAAAGGCAGTGGCAACCCGTTTCCGAGTTCCTTGGCATTCACTATTGATTATCCCGGCACAGAGGTCGCAGTGGGTGTGAGGAGGTGCACTGGGGGTGGCCAGTGGGGGAGATGCCAGATGAGCGATCGAACGCACTCCTCCATGGTAACAGCTCTTTGGCCATCACTGAATCTTCTGCGGCGGCTAAGTCGTGGCTATCCCGGCCGAGGACAAGTCGAAAACACGGAAAATTAAAGGCGAAATATCCGCTGAAGGAAAATAAAATTGTAGCATTTTAACTTTGTATGATTAATTAAACCACGAGTTCGTAACGGGACGAATTTTATCAACCAAAGGCCTTTGGCGAAAATCTAACTTCGTCAAGTAATCATTCATCTAAAGAAACGACAAAAGGTCAGGCTTTTGTGGCCCTTTTAATGTTGGGGGCCTCAGCCAGCGCATAGTACCCCTTATGGTGAACCCTTTCCTAGATATAATACCTGTATCATTTCATAACGATTAAATCTTATGCTAAAAACCCCCAATAATGACAAGAAACTAAGAAGAAACATATCGGTGATTTTGACAAATCAATCGTGACATTTTAATTTATTCATTATACAATAGAATATGTAATGAATGATTAAATTATTCGACAAAGATTTAAAGGGTAAATGATGATAAAAACGGAAGGATTGAGGATAAACCATTTATGCTGGGGTTTTGAGAACCCTGAGGATAAAGACTACGTGTCTAACACTGATCTTCCGGGCGGATGCTTGGCCCAACAGGATCCCACGGAGAATGGGGGCTCAACTTCCAGTCACCCAAGATTTCCCCATTTCCTTTTATCCTTACGGTAACTGAGCATATGATCTACTGAGTGATAAACTCATTCAAATATTTGTCCGCACCCTCAAAAAGCAAGCGTTCACGGTACAAATTTCATCAAAAGAAATCCATCGAAATTTCGAAATGTCAAAATTTGGTTGATGCCATTACATGAAGTAAATAAAATCAGCGAAGAAATCGAGTGTTATTGTGGTACTACTGGCAATAGCGCGTGGAGACATTTTATCCATCACTATAAACCAAAACTTTTCATTTTTTTAGAAGAATACTTCAAACGACAGGAGATATCTTGTAGAGAAGGCTCTTAGAAGAAATAAATCGCACAATTTATAACAGAGCCAACATTTTTAGTTGAGCAATTTTTCATCAATGGAACGACACGATTGCCTCATCTTTGAGCATTAAATTCAACAATCAAGTACAGTTCGCATCGCGAAACCAGTCGAGAAATCTAAAACAGGTTCGAGGAAGTCCTTCGGAATAGTAAATGATACTTCTGCTCTCTGGCATTCCTAATGCAAGCCCATGTTGATCCTACGGATTAATCGGAACGTCCAAGCAAGTTGTGAAGAAGCACATACTTTTATAAGAGGAACTTGGAGATATTGCGAGACACAACTAAACGCCCGGACATCAAACAAAATAAATTTCAATCATTTACTTATCATAACCTCATCAACGAGTTATAATTGTAAATCGTCAAACAGAAAATTGATCACACGAAATATGTCAATCACAAGCTTGATACGAGAGAGACTGCGGCCTATTACTTATCCCTCTGCCATTGCCGCCTTGTTGAAAAACGTTCATGTAAGTCCCGTATACTCGTAGATAAGGATGATTCGGAGTGTATACAGCAAGTGAGCAACTCGCCAAACACAGTGGCAGCACAGAAGGCCGAAGAATTCGATACGGAAGAAACTCCCCCTGTAAAACACTTCTAATCCCGTCGGCACTTCATTTCTGTAATATCCGACCACGTATTTATAGATTAGTACTCCGAGTGAAATTCCTTTTGCCGGTCTAGCGGAGGAGATGGTATAACGAGCGTCGGAAGTAGCTTTCCAGAACGAGTTTTTGTTCGGAGGGAATCGCTTCCGCAGAGAGGGGAGGCGCGACAAAAAAATGTTTACAGGCGAAGATGCGAGAGAGGTTGGTTGCCATCTGCCCTTCCGAACCTGCAACGAGGCGACGCGACAACGGGAAAGGAGACGAAGGGAAATGTCCGCTAAACCTCCGCGAAACGTTTCGGTTGACGGATATTTACAGACACGAACCTAGAGAGACGGATAGGAAAACAACGAAGATACAGTAAAAGGGATCAAGGAAACGTAAGCGGTATATTTATATCTTTTGGAGAGCGGCGATAAATAAAGAGACTGGGCGTAAGTTAATCGTGGCGGCACGTTCTAGAATGTATAGCCTTGCGTCAATACACAGTCAAAGATGAAAAAACCTAGCGAAGGAGTAATACATGGAAATGGATGGAAAGGTATTGGCTTGTCACGAAAGGCATATTCTACTAATGATAATTATAAACAAAGCTAGCTATTCGAATTCCAACAATTTTATAAAACTTCCAAGGAAACGGAACACTAAGGGGATCATCAAACGCGGACGGTGTTTATCAGGATTCGAACCCAGGATCGAGTTACAATTCTACTAAGCCAACCACTACACAGCTAAAAAGAATTACAAATTTACACCAGAGTCAAGTTGTCTGGCCCAACTTTGTGGAACGCCATTTATATAAAAACAGCAGAACTAAATATATTCTCCATAAGTCCCGAAAATTATCGTGAAGATAGAAATCGGTCTTCCAAATGAATCTGGTGGAAATTACTACGTTTATTGCTTTTTATTTATACCTAGATAACTGATTTTTATGACCTTTAATTCCTTGACTTATTATAAAACACTTAAAAGTGCGTACTTTTTCACCGAGCAACGAGTCATACTTCATCATAATTTTCCCCATCCACGTACAACAGAACCGTGCAATGCGATCATCCAGTTTACCATTCCGCGGGTGAATTACTTCACCTCCAACTTCCGCCAAGCGTTCACGTGCCCATAAAAGGCGATTCCGCTAATGACATCCATTTTCTTAGCCCGAGAAAATTTTATCACCCTCCGCCTAAAGAGCGTAAAATTAGAAAGGAATCGATAGCACGCATCGGCGACCCACGCGAGAAAGAGCACAAAAAAACCCATCCGTCGGCGACCGATCGCCAAACTCATCATCCTTAACCAACGCGAGCGATAACATGAACGAAAAATGGCGATCAGCGCGAAAATCCGCGCAGTAAATTCGGCCGACAAAGAAGACTGCAAAAAATGACTCCATAATGAGTGCGAGCCGGCGCACAGTGTGATATTTTCGTAATCTAGAGGGACAAAAGTCAATTTTCTTACTTGTCTACGCGGATCAAGCGCATTTGGGAAAATATATTAATTTCTTGAGTTATTAACTGGAATTGAGTCTTGGAATGCGAGTGATATGTTTACATGAAGCATAAACACAACCACACGCAAAGAAGACACAGGCCCAAAGAGATAAAGCGCAAACGGTGACGGCCGCTAACGGCCGAGTTAGCAAGGAGAGGGATATGAGGTTATTTAAATCTCAGGAAGGAAAGTGTTAAGATATCTTTTAACATATTTTTATTATAAATAATAACAATTCAATATGATCGATGATCAATGTGCAATAAAATAGGTACAGTAAAACATAATATTGGTAAGTAATAATTTGTAATCACAAAACAAATTGAAAGGAAAAATAAGGAATTAATTTTATACAACATAGAATATGAATTAGAGGATTATTCGGAATCAACATCAGATTCTTCGATATCACTTTCTGATTCTTCGGAATCAGAAAAACCTGATAGGGTTCCGTCCTGATCCATTGGAGCTGGAGCTCTCATCTCTAAGAGGTCATATACCTCCCTACTGATTTTGCCTCGTTTGGTTTTAGGAATTAATCCTATGCTTGCTATAAATGGGTCTGAAGTCAAGAGTAATCTATTTATTAAATCTTTGTTCTACCTCTGTCTTAATGACATTCGCAGTTTCTTTGGCAAACCCGAACTTTGTGGGACGACAATATCTTGTGGAGGATGGGGAAGGGTTTTGCCAAAGAATATTTTTAATTTTTTGGTCAGTCACTGAGAATATCTGAATAGGCACCATCGATCCACTAAATAAACTTTCGTCTGAGCGATTTACACAAGAAAATCTCTTTTTGTATCTACTTTGTTCTGCCCCATCACAACCCCACTTCACAATTATGTCAAGAGTTTTCAATTCTCCTATGGACCTCTTCTTGCGCTTTGCACAATCGCCTTATGGTGTGGTCCATTAAAGATTGTAATTTTATTTCTGCAAAGGTTTCTGTAGCATTGACGTCACTCGGATAGCACAGCTGTTTTGCTGCTTTAATATTATAATATGCTGGATTCATGTTCTTATATTATTTGTTAGTTTGTTGTCGTATTACATTGTGTTGATGTGTTGACAGATTCGCATCAAACGTCAAAGCAAGCGCTTGGTCTGAGCATTTTTCTGGCGGTTACACGTTATGGCCAATACGTCGAAAAAATTTTAAGTCAATGACGCTTGTGATTTAGCCTGTGAATGTATTCTCTCTATCTATCTATCTATATACATGAATGAATCCGGAGAAGCATCTATATATAATAGATAGTAACAAAGAGCCACGCAATGAATACATTTGAATAATTTTTTAAGTTGATACCCCTACTATGTGAACTTATTTGGCTGGATATAATTATGGAAATGTTAATTAATGTCAGCTTGTTGAAATACAATTTATGTTCCTCAAATTTAGCCTAATAAAAAACATTTTTAGATAACACTTCTTTTGGTTGGTAGCGCTGATAAGGATTGATTTTACGATTTTGAAAGTATTACTAATTGTTTTGTCATTATCGGAAACATCTAAATTGAAAGTGTCATAAAAAATCGAAAATATTTTGACTTTTTTCCGAAAGGAGTGAAATTAATTTTTATTATTTTCCGATAGATGGCATTTATAACATAGTGTAATTTTGCTAAATAAAATCAAAATAATAAATCCTCTACTACATATTCCAAAAGTATGAAACTATTAGGTTGATTCTTAATAGGAAAACGTATCAATTATGTAAGTTACTGCAATTTCGGTACATATTTACACATTTTATTTAATTAATAATAAATGGAAAATAATATTTCGCTAAAAAAGCTATATTCACTTTCTTAAAGAATCATTTATGAACTTTTATAAATTTAATCAGTTGATTTATCGTTGAAAGCGTTTTTAAAAATTCAGATAATTTTGGGGTCATATTTATCCGTGACGCGACTAATTAATGTTTAAGGAAAGTATATTCAAATTCGCAAACATGCGCAAGCAAATTTAAGTATTTACTATACTTAAAAAGTCATTCTTTCAGGCAAATACCATTTCACATTGGTATAATGCGATATAATAAACTAAAACTCAAGTTCAAACTGACTCATACGTTTTTCTCATACGGAAAAAACGGCGATCAATTCTAATGATGCTCGTGATTAAATTAAAACACATATTAAAGTAAAATATTATGTAAACTAACTTTGGTACTTGTATTATAATAATAGCAAAAAACAACGGCTACTAGCACACAGAAACACTGTGTATTCTTAAAGTAAACTTATACAAATAACGCTATCGCTTAGAACACTTGACATGCTGAGTTCAGATTGTCAGCGGGTTCGACCCTTTTTTCTATCGGTTGGCGCGGTTTTTATGAAATACAAACCTTAGATCCAGTTAGTATGGTTTGTTCTCTTCCTAACTATACAAAAATTTGACCCGATTTTACAAGTAAGAAAATTGACTTTTGTCCCTCTAGATTACGAAAATATCACACTGTGCGGCGTCTAGATATAACTCGGAGATGACGAAGCGAAGGGAGGAGAGGGGTTCTGCCAGCTGGTTCGCCGGTGGCGGCGGCGGCGACGGGGGAAAACACGCCGCCCACCTGCTCCGAGGGGGAGGGGGCCAGACTGACAGCAGCGCCGACTCTCACTCGGCCATACCGCGCCGGCCGACATCGCCGGGGAGAACGCCGTCGACGACCGCTTTAAACAGAATGCAGACGCTCGGACCCGGAGTGCCCTCTTTACCTCGAAAGGCGTCCGAGCTCCAACCTGATCCACTGTTTACGTTTTCGCCACCATGTTTTCCGACGAGCGAGCTCGCGGAGCGGGGAATGTTTTTGCCCGGCTTAAAGCGGCGCGACGCGTGGTTTAAAGACGATTCGACCCAATTTTCCAATTGGCGTTCCGAGCGCCAAGATTTCCACCCCCACCCAATGTATATCAACGTGCGGTTGGGATACGAACTGAAGACAGCTAAATTGATGCTCGACTATGTAAAAATAATCCATTGAGTGCAAAAGCTGGTTGTGTCAAAATAAAATAATCACAGACTTAAAAGAGGAAACTGATTCCAAATACCAAGAATGACTAAGTGACACAGTGAAGAATATTATAAAACTCGCATAGCTAGCGATAAAGTACAGCAAAATTAAAAAGCTAGTTAAATCATGTTCATAACTTAAATGGCTCGATAGCTTTAGTAAATGTAGGGACATCTAAAACATATGAGAGACATTACTTATCGCGGGACACTGAAAATTATTTCATATACAGTTTCAGTATCATCCATCGTTTCAAGTCGATACTAAAATAAGCTGTGCGTTCCCGAGCGATATAGCTTTGGAACACAATTGACAACAGAAGCCGAGAAATCTCAACATTCAAAAATAACCGTAGAGGATGTTTGAAATAAAACACAAACAACAAACAAACTCGATCTTTCCGATCAGAAGTTTCCCCAGAATAAAACGTTTTCCATCTCCTCGTTCAAAACTCAGATAACTAACTCACTAGCTCCACAACTGCGTATTTCTTCGCTATAAGTGCTCGCAACACCAAGAATTTGCTAACCACGACGACAGACTCTTCGGCGCGATCTAGACAGCGTCGACAAGCCGATTGCCACAATCAATAATTATCGACCGTGGGGATAGCGAAGATATCCTCGATACTACATTCGCACACACACACACAGCCGCCGGCAGTCACGTGCCGAAATGAACAAAGCAGCATCGCATTGCGCACGAAGTCACACATCTCACTACACTTCCGTCTGCGCATAGAGCGCGTCCAGTCACATTGCACGCCCGCACAGCGGCCGTCGACTCATGTCTACCGACGGGGGGACGCAGACAGACATCTTAGGGATAAAACCTCGAAGAAGAAACCCAAAAACGCACATTTATGCGTGGAGAACATCATCGGTGACTTCTGTGACTGACCATCTCCGAAACCTTCAAAACATTTGTACAAGAGCGGCCCGAGCGCGGCTCCTTCCTCGACGGCGGCCGCTCTCGGAATGCGGATCGCATACCCCGCGCGAACTCTGAAGGCCGAGACGGGGCGGGCGAGGAGAAAGCGGTCGCTCCCCTCCACCGCGCAGCCCGCCAATCGGCGCTCTCCCCCGCCTTACTACGTCACGAGGCCAGGCCGACGTGAATGGGCCGAGCGAGGGGCAGACGTAAAACTACACACACACACAAACGAGCGCTCTTTCCCTCTCCTCTCGCTGAGACTCCCTTCCCGGCAGACAACGACAGAGAGGAGGAAGTGGATGAGAACTCTCTTTACCCCTTCGGGAATGCGACGCTCGCGGCCGTCGGCGACCCCGCCGCGCGCGACACACTTCTTCGCCGCGACTTATCGCCGAAGCATCGCGATACTCGGTGTCGGACGTCGTTTTGGCCGACCGGTCCCTCCCCCGCCCGCTGCCACGTAAAGGAATGCAATGCGGAGGGGAGATGCGATAAGCTGTTGCTATGCCGGTGCGGGTCGCGCTCCAGCAGTAACCCACTAAAAATACTACCGCCCTTGCCAAAGGGCCACCGCTTCCGCTGCCACCTACAGTAAAGGTGACGAAGGAGAGAGGAAGGCATGTTTGCACGTGTCATGGACCGAGATGACATTTGATTCTTGGCAAGGCTTATCGCGGCTGTCCCTGGAAACCCTTTACACTTGGCAGATTAGCCTGAGCGAGCGTACCCTAAAGGATTTCGATCAAGATATTGTTCTCGGGAGCTTCGAAGTCGAGCTCCAGGTTGGCGCCGCCATATTTGTTTAGACGACAGATGCGTATCGGGATAAAGAGATGGCACGGATGATAATCCATCATTTCGTATTTGATCGCCTAATTATTTCGAACGACATTCTATAGCAATAAGGATTCAAAGTAACCCGTACATTCGTACATTTGAATGTGTTGAGCAATGGAAGGGGCGGGCGCACATTCAAGGTCAAGCCGGAGAAGCAATGTATTCACGATCTTCCAAAGAAGGCCGCTCTCAGAAAGAAATGAGTCGCAGACTTATTCCACCAATCCGTTTTCTCTACAAAACACTACCATTCCTTGCGACACCGTTATCATAGATTTCACAACTTCCAACAGCGGTTTGATAGGTAGCGCACTCACGAACGATACCAAATTCGGTTTAAATAGATGATGCGGAAAACAAGCGGCCATTTTAATTCGATCCTCCGGCAGGCGGGGCAATGAGCCTGTCGGCGTGCAACAAGAAGATCGACTGCGGACAGAGTGGGTACAACAGCCGGGGGAGGACGGCCATATTAAAATCTATTTCCGTCGCAAATGTCTACGTAAGTGGCCGGGATATGGGGTTCCGGGGTGAGGACATCGCTATTGGGTACCGAGGAGGCCATCGCGACAAGACAGCCGATTACCATCGCGCTAATGAAAATAGGACTAATTATCGAGGGAGGCAGAAGCGATGAACGCCGGCGGCCAATTTACGCTCTCCGAGGCATAGGGTACAGAGATCGGATCGGGGCCCCCATTCGAGATTATCGCGATTATCAATAAATTTAATGCACAAATAACCAATTCCAAATTTAATAGCTACATCAGGAAACGAAATCGGATGCGAACCTTGTAAATCTAGAATTTAACGGCAATCATATCGATTGAAATAAAGAAAAAACTTCTTGCTTTACGAATGTACTTAACAAAGGATTGCAAAACACGTCAGAGAGCAACGCAGAAGGATTATTTATCTGCAAGCGATAACATGCCTCGAAAAATGGCTATCAAATATTTATTTTAAAGATAAATTTTTTATTTGTGAAACTAACAAGTTTATCATGATCGTTAACATGGATCCATCGTCGAATTAATTAAGGTAAATGAAATTCTCCAATTATTGAGACCTTAAGAATTAAATTTGATACTTAAGGGAGTGAAACTATCGGCAAGTGGCCTTGGAAAAGATATCTAGAGAAGACTGATCTAAGATACTTAGTCTGGAGTATTTTGTAGCGCGGGTGAGAAACATACACCACGTGAAAGCAGGACACTTAAATATTGAGATGTGGGTGTGGCGTGGAATGGAAGAAGTCAGGTTGATTGGAAAGCACACTAGGAAGTGCTGGAGATAAGAGTTTCTGTTTGGAGGAATAAATAAGATGGGATGCAAATTATTATACGAAGATATAACGAAAGGAAAAAGGCAGGGATGAAAATAATTCGCATTCAAAATACTGATATTTCTCGTGCTGCACTCTATTCTCCTTGAAATGTTTCTTTAAGGGTAATACCGCACTAAATGAGGCATTTTATGACATTTGGCGTGTTTGCGATAAACTTGTAGCTGTAAAATGTGGGACAATGTTTTCTGAACTACCGCTCAAAAATTAAACACAGTAATATCACATAAGCAAGGTCAAAATGTAATTTGAATATTGTAATAAATGGAGGTTACGATGATAATAGAAGTAATTCTACCATCTATCTAAGGTTTACAGCGAGTATAATGTCCAGTAAAAAAAACTGTTATTCTTTCCTCCTCTCGTTTAGGTAACTCTGAGCTTAACTTTTCAACCTTTTAAGTAACTTATTTGGAAAATTAAACATTTTAAATTCCTAAAATCTACATCGCAAAGATAAACTTAAAAATATCAAATTTAAAATTATATTTCCTTCCGGGCTCGTAAGTTTCATTATTAAGTTTATACTTCCCTATCATACTTTAAAAAAACTCTGTATCATTACCTTCGCTTATACGTGCTTTCTTGCTATTAATTGATGTTTTGTCATTGTTCTGATTGTTTGATACCTATTGTTCTGTTTTACAACCGTTTTTATGATACAGGCCATTTCTTTCTGGCTAGGCCTGAGTTTATATAAAATACAAACAACAAGCGCGACACTTATTTTTACAATGGAAATTAAAGTTGAAATAACAACTTGCATTTTCAATAAGCGTCAACTCAAAGCCTTTTAAAAAGAAGGGGCATAACAAGCTTAAAGCTCCTAAGATAAATGTTTCACAGCTAATAAACGCTATAAATTCTGGATAAAAGCGATCTGCTCCCGCGAGACAATCGAGTAATCTATAAAAGCTCGTTTATTTTTAGTGATAACGATAGCGGTCGATATAATCTGGCTATCAATTAAAGCAGCTGCTTCAATGTTTTCAAGTTGTACGAAAAATTCCCCGACCTTCCCGAAGATAAATCGTCCGCCATCAACTGGCAATGTATTTTCATAACCGTTTCCGACTGTTCACGGCAAAATAAGAGAATTCGTGAAATCAACAACCAGAGATCGGTCTCTGTTAAGAATAAAATTCGAAAATATATTCGTGTTCTATATGACAAACAGTTTGTACACAAATGCAGCCAAGTCATTAATCGCAATTTCACATTCCCCCTTATGTTCAGAAAAAGTATCCACGAAGTAATGAATTATATAATTCTGAAAAAAAATCGATAGCAAGCAGTAAAACACTGGAATGAGACATTTTACATTCGAGTTAAATAATTCTTATACAATACAGAAGACGAAAAGTCTTAAAGAAAATATTTTCATCCAGATATACATATTCATCTTCATAAAAATAGTTTAGCCGAGATAAATTCATCACAAATATTCCATCACGAGGCAAATTTTTTCCTTGGGAATTTTCCTGGGTGCACGCCCTTATGTGCAAAGACACCTCAACCCTTTTCCCTCATTCACATTACTTATATTCATCGAAATAGAATCATCATATTATAGCTATTGCATAAACATTCGACTATCCTTAACTTCTATTAAGTAAAACCTACGAAACACTCACCAATCAACTAAAACATTAATAATGATGTTAATTGCTCCTACAATTCCACAGATTGTACTAGTGACAAGTTTTTCTATGAAATTTGCATCACAAAACTAAGTTACGTTACTGATTCTTCAATATATACAAAATAGGGGTGAGGGTAATGTATACGGTAATAGAAGAATCGGTAATGTAACTTTGGCTGATGATGCAAGTTCACTAACGAAACGTCACTTGGATAAAATCTGTGGAAGTGTATGTATAATTTATATCATTATTAGTATGGCCTTCCACGAAGTCAGGCAGTTACATAACGAATTAGCTAAAATATTAAAGAATATCACAGAAAATAATCAGACAACAATGGTAGATATTTTGGAAACGGTGGAACTTAAGTTTTTGCAATTTTGCAGAAGTGTATTGCAAGACGCCATTAATTTTCAAAATCCATTTTCTTCAAAGACATTTGAAAGTGATACCCACAGATACCGCTGAGTCAATACGAAACCACATAATGGAAACCGACGTATATTAGGCTGGTTAAGAACTGAAAGCACTACAACGGGCAAACACTCATAATCTTCCAAACTACTCGCAGAGAAAGAGGGAAAAAAGCTCCGATGATAAACACGAGGAAAACGGCAATGACCGCGATAACGCGCGATTATCAAAGGACCTTCGAGCAGGAAAAGCGAGCTCACGTTCTTTTAACTCCGCGGAAAGATCGCGCGAAATAACGGCCGAAATGTCAGCGCGATTTTTCATTGCAGCGCCCTTCGCAGCCGAGGAGAAGAGCGCGATCACAGGGGACTCTAAAAGTAATTAACTTCCACGAGGACACACAAACGAATTAAAAATAGATGAGCGCTCGCGGAGTATAAAGACTGGCGAAGGCGGGACAAATCGAAGCGAGCGATTTCCACGGAGGAGCACGAAACAAACGGTTCAAAATGGAGGAAAGATCTGCTTACGCCCAGAGCGCATTTTTTTCTGGTGACAGCGCTGCTGGTGAAGAAAGGGACAGGAATAGCTGTGGAAACGGAGCGGAGCTCGGAAAACATGCTCTGCCAGAGTCGACGACTGTTTCCAAACATGAACTTAGCACGCACTTATTGTCTGTTTATTTTATGACAAGGAAGGGGGTATAAGGTGACATTGCACGTTACGGCAGCTGGGGAAATTCCCAAGGAAGAACATGAAAATAGTCTGGCAGCACCGGGACTCGAACCCGGATCTCCTAAGTTGATGATGTCGCATAGTCATACGAAACCACACGCCCTAGCCTACGAATTCTCCCGAACGGAATATGAGAATATTCTGGTTGGATAACTCAATGGATAAAGATACCTCTTAGGAGAACCAAGTTCGAGTCCCAGTCTAGTCGGAGTTTTTTCATGTTCGTTTTTCATTATTAAATTTATTAACTGATTCATGACCGATGCGCAAGAAAAATGAAGCCTTTTAAGGCACAGGGAGACCAAACAACGGCGAGTAGAATTTATTAATTCTGAAGATACTTGGTGGAACTTATCCATGATTCGTTCAAATGAAACAATCCGACTTCGTCCATCAAAATTTATTTGCTTTGATATAACCAACACACCAATTATTTCTCAGTAACATAATCTTAATGATATTTGATATTGTTGATTTTTTTAGATTTAAGAATACAACAGAACATTTTGTGGTAAAGTCAGATAGTGTTTAATTTGAACGAAAGTTGAGTAAATTGAAACGATTGATCTGTAAAATCGGAGACTCCGAAAGGAATATTTCAAAGCCTTCAAGAAAAAATTACCATTTCCTAGTCCCCAAATCTTTTGAAATAAAATTAAAACAATTATTTTACTTGAGGAATAATAAAAATATCTCTGAAACGTCACAACTTCACATACGGTAATTTCCTCTTCGGTCGAATCGAATCATTCGGGAAGATGAATAGCGACTTCCTTAAGAGCCCACAAAATTCAATATCACCCTTCGCCAAATGAGCTCCGTCACCTACATTTTCGCCACCCCTTCGCATCCGATGACATGCGTACGAAACAAAAACTCAGATGAGGATGGAAACGAGAGAGAGGCGAGAGGATGATATTGATTTTCCGAGGCGGGTCCTCATTCACCACAGGCCTCCCACTCCGGGGGCGACCGCTCCTCTATTCTCCCATGCGAACTGGATTGTCCCTGCCCACCATATTGCGCCAATGCCGACTCCACGTACGGTTTTCCTGCTCGTCCGCCAGGAGGCAATGCAGTCACACGAGATCCTTATTCGCTATGCTAATCCGATGCTTCGAAATTTCTGGAGGACTCGAACGCTCGGAGAAATGGTCAAGCGAGTTAACTGGGTCAATTTCGGTTTTGTGCGTGCGGATGACGAAGCGTTAAATCTTATGTGACGCTTAAACGCGTTTACGGAAACCAATTACGCCTGAGAGCTTGAAACAATAGCCATGCGTGATATTTTGACTTCGCTGATCGAAAGATAATGGGTATTGAATTAAATGTATGCGGTTCAGTTTCCCGGAAAGTTTCGCAAAATTAAATGAACGACGTGAGCTTTCCGCAACTTTTTTTATTGCCGACTGCTTCTGATCTAACAAGTCATCTACAGGTTGATCCAGGTCACCTGCAGATGGCTTGTTAAGAGGTAAAACCGGTCGGGAATAAAAAGCAATTTGAAATCACAATTTTCTTTAAAATTAATTACGGGATACATACATAAGTGTTCTACCATTTGATATGTTCATGTGCCTCAATATTCCCTATTCAACTTCATTATTTTCGTACCTTGGTCATTTCCCACACACTTAACGTCATCATTAAGTTTACCTTACATTATGAGTACTGTTGGACGATCTTAAAAATATAAAGGAACTAAACATTTGAGAGCGTCTGGAGGTCGAGAAAATCGTAGCAACCTTGAAGGTAAGAAAGGGTAGGGTCCAATAATCGAAAATTTTAATAACTGTTACGATAAGTTATCCGATAAAGAAAAACATTTTATTCCTTCCTGTAAAAGGCGCCATTTCGAGAAAAACGCCAAAAATACGATAATTAGACCGGAAAGAAACACCTGCGGTTTTCAGTACATCCGCTGATACACTAAATCAAAATTAGATAAAATACAGCTTTTAAAAGGAGGAAAATCGTATATTTACATAAGACACATGCAACACTATCGTATGTTCATTCACATTTGAAAAATACAAAACGATACACGAATCATTTTTAACATTTCTACGCCAAAATATTAAGAAATGAGAATAAAGTACTTTAAGAGTCTTTGGGAAGACAGATGATGTGAAAAGCAAAATTTTAATAGAGAGAAAACACCAAAAATCCCTTCAAATTTTCTATAGAAATTGTTATTATTTGCCTGATATAAAATTTAATGAATTAAAGTGCGCTGCCCTATCACATTTCAGTACGCGCACAAATGGTAAACTGGCTTTCTGTGTTCCAAAATCATATTCATCAGTTATCCATCCACAAATATGTAGCATATATCAAATATACAGACTTCTTGAGCATAGGATAACCATCAAAGCATTAATCTTGCAGCAAAGTCTTCTCTCATACAGATTTGACGACTGCCCTAGTATAATTACATCGGAATGTTCCTCACACGAGCGTAAAAATACTGTTAATTCGAGTGCGTGAATAAATTGTCTATTCTATTCAATTCTCCAAAGTTTATCAGCTAATATGACGCGTCATTACAGAACCAGTATTCAAGGGACAACGCAGATAACTAACGTTTTCAATGAAAGATCGTGTTAGCTGTATCGAAAGAAATTTTCCCCGAAGGATTATAAACATCATCTATTTCTATGCTTTTTAACAACCGCACTCTGAACAAATATAGATCTTCTGGCAGAAATCCAGATTCAAGCTTCTAAGGCAGCTCGCGAGATAATTACCAAAGGACGTGACGAATTATTTACTTTCTATATCATTCCGGGTTCATCCTTTATCCACATTTATACGAAAGAAATATTGCAGTAGCGGTTTTCCTTCAGAAAGTTATTACTGTACATAGAAAAATATTTATTGAGAACGATAAATTCTTCCCACTTTCATCATAACTACCGTCAGTCATATAGAAGTAATCAGGCAAGCTTATCTCTAATATGTTATAAAAAGCATATTAATTAATATCAAGCAGGTGATCATTATACTGAGATAGTTAGCAAATTTATCATTTAATATATTAATAACTTTAGGATTTCGGAGAAGGAATTTTGATAGTCGCGAGGAAACTACCGAATTTCAGGACATTTCTGCTTGAGGAGAATAACCTAGCGACGGGCCCGTTGAGAGGACTTCGAGAGAGACCGACCATAGGGCCATCGTCCGAGTGAGAGCAGAGAACCAGAAGGGAAAGCAATCGGAAAACTTACTTCCTGTCGGCGATGCTCCTTCCGATGACCTCGGAAGGCCCTGCCAAGGACGTCAACACTCTTTGCGGATAAGAAATAGCTTCAGAAGGAAGGCGGCAAAGAACCTCTTCCGTCGAAAAGTAAATAAGTAAGCAGCTAAAAAAACTATGTAATAAAAAATTGAAAAAAAATCAAAGTAAAATTTCGTTCGGAACATTCCCGTTACTTCAAAGCGTGACTTTCAAAATAGTAGTTCGTTTCTTGCTTATGCTAGTAACCTTTTATAGATATAAAAACTGATCTCGTAGCCCTACGCAAAACTATTTAGTTATTAACAACACTATGGAACAGACATCTGAACACTCCTCACTTCATAAATAATAATAGTTAATTCGTTTTATTCAAGTTTCTACGCTTGAAAAAATATTACACCTGATACACATCTAATTACATAGGTATACTCATATGCTAGAATTGTGCAGCAATTCATTTCGAATACCTTTTGCTGTCTCCGGAAAAACTGTGTCATTTCGCGATATTCTTCGGATATAGCAGTTTTCATACAAAACACTCCGTGCCTTCTAAAAATTTCCCAGAAGAAAACTAGGTTGCAAAATAAAGAAACGGTGTCGTATTTAACAGCGAATGAACGCTGAGTTAAATACTTCTTCGAAAAATGAATAGGCTGTAGTAATTAAAAAGAGTACAGGCGCAATGACGTAAAAGTAGAGATTGGCGCAGCTCGAGAATGGATAATAAAAAAAGAACGATACGAAGGTCACCGAGGGTGATATTATGTAAGATTCAACTTTAAATCATTGTTTGATGAGATAAAAATGATTCGATTATCAACGAAGATGCTCGCAGTCCTATGACTTCAAGGTTATGAGCAGTCATCCTGATGTGGCCTAAAAGAGTATTAAAAGACCTATCCTTATGAGTCAATTTGCGAACTTTTATCCATACCAAATTAATGGATCGAGATCATGAAGACTAACCAGCTACGTTTGCGAAGCAACGAAAACATAAACGACCTGATAAACCTCTTGAGATCAAGTTGGGTGCAAAATAAGAGTTCACCGACCAATCTCTCGTTTTCTATTGATTTTTAGGCGAGTTTCTCTTCAAACGAGATCACAAACAGAAGCGGACTGCCGATCCGTCGCATGTGTGCTCAACCTCAGCGTTCGTGAAAAGAAAATTCCCGAAACCTTGAGTATTCATTTGGATGGATTCAAATGAGTAAATAGACGATACTTCTAATGAGAGACAACCTCTATATCAACAAACCGTACCTACTTGGTCACTTTATTTTATGAAGAGAAAAGCTGATGATGGCATAATTTGCAGAGGCTGACTGAGTGGTTATACGTTTATATTTTCATACATGTATGCACGCATGTAAATATTACTCAAGTACATATGGCAAGAGAATATTAGAGTAGAGAGAAATGGAAGAATCTTGCAGATGCTTACATGCAATAAAACATGGCTGATAATGTATATGTAAGTATAGAAGTAATTATTTAAGGATTTGCTGCTTTATCGGTGAATATGATGACTACATTCCACTCGGGTTTCCAACCAGGTAGTATAGTGGAACAGGCCCGACATTTCGGCTGCCATATGACGATGAAGTGATCCCTCCATCCCTAAAGATGGCTGCGGCTGTAGCAGTCGAAACGTCGGATCGGTTCCACTACACTAGCCGGTTGGAAACTCAAGAGGAATGAATTTCTTCATGTATTTATTTGTTTGTAAAATTTGCGCAGATACAGTACGCAAAACAAAATATGTACTCAGTCCCATCAAATTAACGTCAAAGAAGAAGCCTGTTTCTAAGTAAAGAATGAGAAGTTTAAGAGCCTACCGAGGTCAGTGAAATATTTTTTTTACGGTGCAACCTCAGTTTCCCTATTCGTCGGAATGAGACAAACCGTTGCCACATCAACTCGCTCCGTTCCATATTTACCCCTTCATCCTATTCCGTGACCCCATTGAACCATCCCGATTAGAGGAGACAAGACGCCATTTCCCTCGCGTTACTCACTTCCCTCTCCAACTGCGTGATGAAACGGCTGCATTTTGAAATCACCGTCAACAATGCGATTGGCCCTCGCTCTTCGATGCCTTAAACTGCTCTCGGCGTGTACATACGCCTAACCCCAGGATTGTACGGGGGATAGGCTCCGCGATAGTGTCGCAAAAACCTATAACGACCAATTGAGACTGACATTGGTATGCAAATCTAGGGCCAGATGTAAGATGAGATTTACAAGTCTCAGTCTCGCCCTTCAATACAGTCGTTATTATTATTATCGCATGAAATAAAAATATAACTTCCTTAAGAACGTACTGGATGTTGAATTAATTTTGATTAATACTTGCTAATTACGGCCAATTGACGACGGAAACAATGCAAAAAATAATGAGATGAACGAAAACGATTATATGAATTTGCTCGGGCAGCCAAGTGGGTAACACTTTCGCCTTTCGTCAAAGTGATCCCGGGTTCGTTCCCAGCGGGAACAAACAATGGAGGATGTGACCTCAGCTGTCAATACAAATTACTACAACTACAAGAGTTTAATATGCATTTTCATCTATGGCTATCACAGACCCTTGAGACTGACATTGGTATATAAAATAAAATATAGTTCCCAAAAAACTTCCAGACGGTAAATTAAGTTTTATCGATATTCGCAAACCATGAGGATTCAAAAAGTGAAATGACGTGAATAAAATGAATGAAAACGATAATAGTACGTACTGCGATAGCCAAATAGGAAAAGCGTTCGCCTTTCATGAAAGCGATCTTGGGTTCGCTTCTGGTAGGGGCACACAAAGGTGCTTGGCACCCAAAACAAAAATCATAACACTACAACAAATAAAAGAGTTTAATATATATCTTCATCACTGGCAATAACAGACCCAATTTCCTTATCGTCAAATCAAAATATTGACATCAGTGTCACCAAAATTCTCACCGACGATTTTTTTTTATTTGTCAAACAGTAAGAGTGACTTTCCAGCAACAAACGGCCAACAACCATTCACGTTCTTTCGATATTTTACATACGAATGTATTTAATAGAAGATATCGGAACCATCGCCGTGCGAAACTAGACATTGCGGCAATTTGCCCACCGCACTAAACTGCAATCGTTCCGACCAAATACTGCACAAATCGAGGGTGTACGCATAAGTTCCACGTCGAGCGGATGGGGTGGGCCGAAAGAGGGGAAATCACCCTTAAATCCCGGACTCACGTAGAGGGCAGCGTGACTTGAGAACCCCCGCCTCGTATTGATTATATCTCACTCTCACACGGCAAACTCTCCCCCCACTCTAAAGCCCTTTCTCCAACTGGAGATGCGAAACCATCGACAACAAAAGCGAGCCGAAGAGGAGAACCTCGAGTTTTAATTAAATGCCTGGCGAGTGCAATTAGCATCTGCACCGAGCCTCGAAGGGCTTCCTTATTAATGCAATCGAAAGAAATAAGGAGCGATTCGAGATAGGAGCGTTTATTTAAATTTCGAATCTGAAAGGAGGTCGGTGTCCATGATCGAGGCAGAATGGTCTCGAATAAAAGAAATTCGTAAACCAAAACTGGCAGCGAAGTTAGAGGATGAAATTTACTTTGAGGAATGCACATACGTATTACACAGAGCCATCGCAAATGATTTCCAGGAACCAATAATGGCAGAGTTCCTGAACGCTTCCTTGCAGGACCACACTAATAAAATTCAAGGAATTCCTACATAATAATTGATGCCTCCAAATCATCAGTAATGTCCTTTGGTATTACACTTCACGAAGCCAAAATTTAACGCGAACGGAAATGTATTTCTTAAACAATTTTATAATTTTCTAAAGCTACCGTGAATTAATCAAGCTGGCAGCAGCCGTGACTTCTTATGGGGACTCCAAATAAATTCTGCTCATGGATTAATAAGGAAGTCCTAAGCTATTCTGATATTGAGAAATTAGTTTCTCGCTGGTCTGCCTATTTGAGATGTTTAGCATTTGGAGAAAGAAAATTCGTAGGTTTCTTTCAGCGATTTAAACTTGTTTAAAAGAAAACATATTCTCCATGAGTCTTGCAAAGAATTTTTATTTTTATAGCATCAACGAGTGTTACACTGAAAACGAAATTCGAGAGCGTTATATAAAAGGGAGCTATATACCCACAGAGGGGATAGTCTCAAAACACTGAAAAAGAGAATCGCTAGCGCGAATGACGAAGAAGCCGAAAAGGGAGTCTCGTCTCATCTTTAAATTCGAAGGAATCGAAATAAACCTCACGGTGGTGCAAAAATAGGGAAGAATACATAGCTAAGATTTGGTCTGCGGTGATATGGAAGGATTCGGAAGGACAGGAAGTTGGCAATGCGCATGCGTGGCCTCCTTCGGAACGCGAAAAGACTTCATTAAATTACTTACCACGCTTAATGTTTGCTTCCCCGCCATTGTGACTAATGAAATTCTTCTACTCCTTAAACCGAGCTCATCTCCAGTGGAGCCCTAATTTCCCAGATACGACCGAGATAAGCGCATATAAAAATCATTGGAGTATTTTTCTTGGCTCCATCTTCCTACTATTTGCTCATCACATTCTAAATTAATTGTCTTTATTTAAATTAGTTATTAATAAGTTGAAAATATGATTGAAAAGAGAGAGATCACCCACTCCTTTTTTCGACGATTTTTACTATTTAAAGGAATGGAAAAGATTCTATTTAAAAAGCGGCATCGTGTTGGATTTTTATACAGCTACTTTTAACTTACTTCTATCAGCCGTTAAAATACATTAATCACAAGAAAAAACACATTGATTTAATAAAATGGCAGTAAGAAATATTTATAAATAAAAACTCATACTTTGAATATTAATTCACCAAAATTTTTAAAATTTATATACATATTATATTCTTCTTGCCCTTTTAAATTTATAATTATTCAATCTCAGAAAGTAGATCTATTTGAGATTCAAGGATAAGTAACAGTCAGGGTACTAGAGAGGTAATCTGTAACCCCGGATTAGGGGGAAACACAAGAACTAGGGGAATCAACAGTATCCTTATAAATATCCCGCGTATAATATGAGAGCCTCTAACGACCACACAACGAACTACAGATTTTGCGACACTACACGACCTTTAATATACTTTGAATAGTGTAGCACTAGGAAAATTGTTGCACTTCGTTCCCCAAGTGAACATCTCCCTGCAACGGCTTAGTCACCTCCGAAACGCGTTTCACGCTTGATAATTCCAACTCGTCATCAAGCGAAAATACTTCCACCATGGAAAAACTCTAAACGTAACTGTCCTGACAAATTCCGAACGGAAAATTTTAATTTCTGAGACTATACTGACGAATTACTTGATATGGTACTCCTAACACTGAAGTCAAATGAGCAAATGCGAGTTATAAGGCGGTGGGGTGCAACATGGAGGTCTGCTGAAAGCGGTTCGCATCCCAGTTGATATGAACGCAGCGAGGAGAGGGGGAAAGACGGAAGCTGTAGCGGGAGGGTCGGCTAAGGATCAGAGGGAATGCTTTCCAACATGGCTGACCCGAATTCCCAAGTGCAAATGAAATTTAAACGGAAATATAAAAAAACTCCGGTTTAAACCTCCTAGGCGATTCCTACGCGAACTTACCTCGATTCGGATTGTTCGTTCGTGATAAACACATACTCAATTGCAGTGGCTTTCGAGAAACGGAATTAGCTTTCCTACACTTTCCAAGGCATATTCTCTATTTTTCAAAATAAACTACTGACTTCTGAGGAAAGATCTACGTTCACTCTAACGGAAAACGTTTCTGAAGATAAATGTACGTATTTTATATATTCATTTTAATGGGTATAATTATATAATATATAAAAAATACGTATTTTATATATTAATTTTAATGGGTATAATTTTGACCTCCAATTAACTTTAGCGACCAAAATAAATAAGAAAGTTTGCACTGTAGAAAATAAATACCACAAATAATCGAAAGCGAATCACGAGAAAGAGAGCTTGAAACAGACCAGCCGTTATGGCGCGTCTATTCTTAACTTTCAGCATTCCCTCTTCTTTACACCTAACCTTTAAAAGGCCACATACAGCGGACGATACAGCACGGGCTATAGGAAATTTCAACTATTCCTACGTATGACTTACTTACTTCGGATGACAAGTGAAAATATAGCATTTGTGCATGACTCGAGACACATACAAGAGGTTGAAGGGGCAAGATAAAGTTTACCGTAATCGTAACTGCGATAGCACCGGAAATAGGGAGGGGCAGTCCACGCCCTCTGATTGTCCTCGATCATTCCAAGCGAAACCTAAGGCCAGAGACAAATAGTAGAGGGCGAAACTTTTGATTTAGAACAGAAAATCCACGAGAAGCAAGCCACCAACTCAAATCCAGGTTCCGAACGATACGTAAGCAAATTCAACACTTACCAGGAAAAGAAAATTACTAAAAAATACATGATGTATTAATAAAATTTGGGTAAATTGTGAAAGCGAAATCAGTACAGCACATAGTAAAATGTGAACAGTATACTGCAACGCTTAAGCAACTGTTTTTGGGATAAAAATGTCATGAAAGTTTATATAGTAACTGATGTTATCGTGTTCGTGAGCAAAGGTTGTTATAAAATTAAGCTGACGAAACACAAGAAAGTTCTCTGTCATTTTTATTACTGATAATCATTAATAAATAAGTAAGCCATTGCATGTAATGGGGCCTAAAGCAGCGATCTTAAGTTTCACACAGATTCTAATTTCAGATTTGAAAGAGCATCTCTAAGACAACTGAAATATTTAAATATTATCCATTATGCAATACTCAAAAAACGTGATAACTTGGAGGTGTATTGACTAAAACAGAAGAAAAAATGCAAAACCCGCCAAGGGATGATATACTTTTAGGAAAGAGATTTACGGTTCTCGATTCGAGCTACAAAACTGAGATCAGTTACTTCATATTTTGAATCCTTAATTAAGCATATCTTTCGAAGTACTATTCGTCCATTGAATGTACCACTATGAAGCTGAGCCATTTCCTTCACAACCGAGGCAACTGATGTATGAACGCAACATCTTTTTAACCCCAATCCATTGTTTGTCTTCTTTAAATTACACCAGTATCTCATCGACAAAATAGCAACGAATAAACTCCGTCAATGTATAGGGATATTGCCATCGCACGTTTCGATACGAGAGTTATTATTTTTCACGTCAAAACCAACCACTGTCTCATTTACATAACAGCTCAAGGGTCGTTGTTGCTTAGCGACAAATCTTGCACTAAGACAGTAACGGATAGAAACTGATAAGGAACGGCATCACCAACACGTTTCCTGTCGAGAGATTCTTTATCATTCATCCTAGTCAAACACGTCTCCTCACAATCGGGCCACTGTGGGTTTAAGCGACTTTCAACACGATGATCAAAGAGCCTTTCAACAAAATTTCAAAACTTCGTCAACTACAACGTCGGAGAAAGTAAATCAAGGAACTCGTCGGAAAAAAATTAAAGGGTTTACATCGCTCCAATGATAAATCACATGCACTGCTTCTTAAGATTCTCAAAACATGAATGGCTTGACTAAGTACACACATTATAGTTGATGCTTTATAGTTGAATTCCTGTCTTCCTGAGCGATACAAACGCCGCTTAAGATGTATTTACTACTTTAAGTAAAGAGTTAGTGCGTGTTGACTAAACGATCCCAGAATTCGAAATAAAACTAAATCAAAACTGAAATATCTAGAAATTTAGATTGTATAATTTATATTAGACATTCAAAAACTGAAATATTTGTGACAAGAAATAACATTTGATTTACTACAATTTAATTCTTTTTTACAACCTTCATAAAACTTCCTACACAGAGTTTAATTAAGGTTTACTGTAAGAATTCTATTTTATAATGAAAAAGATTCACGAAATAAGAAATCATCAAATCATGAAGACTTTTCGAATTTTTTAAGGGAAATTTAGATTTCTAACCAAATATGTCGAAACGTTAAAAACTTCGCCGATTTTTTTCAATTAACACGATATTTCCCAAATAATTGAGTTTCCATAATGTATTACAATGCGCTTTCGAAATGGGAATACTCCTAAGACCAAGAGAGCTTTAGTTTCTATGGAGAGTTTTTATTATGTGCGTAGATTATACTAACGACCCAGAGGAAGTTAGCAGTTAATCAAATCTAGTACAGCTTCAATCTGAATAACATAGCATATTTAATGATGTTTAAATACGTTTAAAAAATAATACTATAATGAGTTTTTAAAGGTTGAACAACTTATTGCTCTGGAAATAAAGACCAGAATGTACAGGAACATAATTAAAAGTATCATGCGAAATTTTGATGACTTTCATTTTTAAGTAATCGAAAAGAAATACGATGTTTATTTTCCGCAGAACATATTTCTGTGGAAACTAAAGATCGTATTTCTTATTCGATTATGTACACGAACATGTTATACCGACACAGAAAACATGAGTTTATATGACGAATTGTATTCAATGAAACGAAAATCGTTGTGAAATACGAGCGTCGTACTTCCAAGTTTTGAAACGTAGTTTTAAATGTTTTACACACGTGGAATAGACCACAGAAGTTCTAAAATAAAATTAATGTGTTCTATCCTCACTTCGCGTAATGCAGTATAAACCATCGTAAATAAACACTTAGTGTTTTATTTACGATCTTTCACAGATATTCTCCTGGAAGAATTATATAAAATGTTCCATCATTATTCAGTTCAAAAATTTATGAATTCTCAAGATATTACTCTGATCATAGCATTCCGCAAATGTTCGATTCCCACGAAAATGAACTGTTTCTGGATCACAAGGATCAATCTACACAAATATTCTAAAACGCCGCTCATAAGGTTATGAATATGTTTACGGCAATAAATTCGAAGGCAAATAAAGATGATCCCTGCTTCGGCAAAATACTAAAATTCCGAATGCTCAAGGTCATGGTCAAACACAGCTGTGCGATTAATTACCGAATTTCGTGATAGCGGAAATAACTACGCAGGCTAAAGCGCAAAAACAAATATCTTCTTGGAAGATATTGTTGAAAATTAATAATACTGCAAGTATATCACTAGATAATATGTGGCAAGAGCAAAATAATTTATTCAACTATAAAAGAGTAAATAGATTGAGAAATAATAGACACACTAAAACTGATGAGAGAGCAGAAAATCACAGAATGGCAAACCTATCAGACCACGAAGAAACCCTTCTTAGTGAGAAAAAGTTAGAATATTTGGCACTTCTCCCGAATATTCCTTAAATTTCTAATGGCAAAGGATTCTCTAAAATCAACTGAAAGAAGACGAAGAAGCAAAAAGAACTAAAATCGTTAAAACACGATCGCTATCGTCAGAAATTAGAAAAATTCACTAATTAAACTTTAAACACGTTTCCTAGGAAGCTAAGGGGAAATAGAGGCACCCAAAAATAATCCTCCGAAAGAGAAAACCAAGTTGATGAACTTCCAAATATATTTCGAAACGAGCGAGATACTGACATCTTAATTTAAGCACATCTGAAGTGCATGTTAGTCGGGGGCTCTCGCGGCCGAGCCACAGGGATGCATGCAACCCGCGCGGCGCGTGTGTCGTGCGGGTTGCGTCCACACCCTGCTATCTTGCTCACGGCTATTTATGCCTCCGTAACAGATTTTATCAAAAACAGCAAACGTAAAACTCGACTTTCACGGTATTTAAATAGGTTTCTGTTTAGTACAGCAAACAAATTGGGGAATTATTTGTGTCGCGCGATGATTTAATTTTGATCAGTACAGTTCAACTGAATTCATGGGCATAAAGAATGTTTAAATAAATAAATTGAATTTATTAGTTCGAGCATGGCAAACCGTTCTTTCGTTACTGTTTAGCATCAGCAGAAAAATGGCTTCAAAAGCTTTTCATTTAGATGCAAACAATTGTGACAGTGATAATTTATATTCAGATTAGAAAAAGAAAGAGATTAAATGTTATTACAGTTACCGTTAACCTTAATTTTGGCTAAGATAGCTTTCGTTGCCCACCTGTTCGTCATATAGTTAATGGAAATAAATTTAACATTTTACAAACTTTTTTGGGTATTTATCCTTCCATATTTAAAACAAATGTATGTCTCGATTATTTTAGCACAGCCAAACCTGTTCACCGCATTAATCAAGAGTTAGGCCTATTTTTCTAACTTTCGTGAAATTGATGGATAAGCATATAAAAGCACCAATTATTTCGAAAATAGATACGTGATGAACGTTTGTTGTATTAAAATAATCAAAAATTACCTTTTTCGAAAATTATAGGGAATAATTACTTTTTCTATTGCACTGTAATTCAATATGGGTTTCGGAATGAAGGAAACAGAATCATGCATTGAAAATGAGATCAAAATTGATACGTACAACGAATATTAAATTGAACACCAACTTAAACGCCGAAGTAAGAGGGTACTAGTTATTAACATTACAATTCCACTACATACGTTAACATCGTCTGCGTTGGAAGTGGAAGAAAACTACCCAGAAACATACCTGAAACAGAAGAGACAAAATTAGGACACGTAATTTTTTAGTCAAATGATTAAAGTATGAATTAAAGTAAAATGTTTGACGTGAAATATGAACATCCGATCTATCTATAAACAAATGCACATTCATATAGTGTTAATTATTACTTGTGACTAATTCTAAGCTTATACATTAAGTCTAAAGCAACTAGTATTTGTATAGGAAGGCCGTGAATATCAGAACTGAGAAATTCAATCAAACGTAACGTAATCTTGCCAAAATAACCACGTGCATATATGGTTCCTTTCTTAAGAAGGGTGCTGTTACTTTGACCTACCAAAACACCAAGCAGAAACTTCTTCCTTCTTAAGTATACACAAATATTCACTAATTATAAGAAACTGTAGGCGCATCTAAGAGTAGTTAGCCAGACACCTAGGCAAGCATTCAAAATCTTACTTTCTAAAGGGATCCATAAAACCAAATCTCAAAATTTTAACAAAGCAAATAATATAATTTCGAAAAAAAATTTTAAAAAACATGAAACCTCACACATGAAGGGTCTCCAAAACAGAGTCACAGTTTTTCATTTAGTTTGCGAACGAAATGGATACTATATTAAGGAGTCAAAAATAAAAGAAACTTCGTTACTCCTATTCCATCACTGTCGCTCATATTTTGCCATTTCACTTCTATCCTTTAACTTAAAAATGTGAGTTAACAAAACTCGTCTCTTATTTCTATTGTTTCTAAGATTGTTTTTCTCAAATATTTTGGGGTAATACTGACGGTTCGCCGGGACGGTAATAAGGTTCGGATCGCCTACACCAACTATGTATACGCTTATTCTTGTTTCCACTATAATAAATGACAAGCCGACTTTATGTTCGGTGAAAATGTCAACACACAGAACAGAACTAAATTTTATAAATATTCGTAACAGAACCAACTTCAAGGAACTATTTACAAAGAAAATATTTAAAAAATGGGAAAAAATCAGCATTATTAATTTGCTCAGATTCTTTGTCCCATTTTCCAAGAACGTCAAATGCAATTTTAGGAAGACATTAAGAATGTCTAGAAGTAAATGATTCCATTCTTTTACTATTCTAGTTACGAAAAAATACTTTCCACATCCATGAGTCTCATACGTCGCCCTTCATTAGAAAGGTTTAGGTAGGACGGCCTTAACAGGTTAAAAAAACCAAAAAAGCATACGGGTTATGAAGTAGCCATCAGCTCATACACGGACACTTCTTAGAAGAAAGAGGCGACGATAAGGCAGAAGGCGACGCCTACTCCGCTACGGAGCAAACAGCAACCCGATTGATCCACGGAAAAGATTGGATAAGAGGAGATGGGAAAAGGCGTCGACGACGAGGGTGAGCCGTTAGATAAGAATGAAACTGCAGATAGGGAGCGCTGAAGAAGGCGAAACAATGTATGCAAAAAGTGAATGAACGATTATGTAAGCTCACGGAGATAGGATGCGCTAAAAACTAATAAGGTACGCTAGGAGATTTACAAGTGGGAGAGAAATGTAAACAGCAAAAAATGCCCAGTGGGAGAGTCTGCATGAGGGGATGAATAACATGAAGAGGAAAGGGACACCGAGAGATAGGGGAAGAGTGGTCGATGAAATGAGACGGAAGAATGGAAACAAGGGATCCGCGAACAAATACGTGAGTCACCAACGCATGCGTGTTCCGGGACGAAAATAAAGCTCTCCGAGAAGTGTGCCGCAAGCTGCTACTCGTGTGCCGCCTAACTACAAAGATATCCGAGGGGGCGCTTATTTGATTTAAAATTTCAGTTTATTCTAAGTAGGATTAGCTTCTCATTTCACATCTCCTTGCATCGTCTCGTATCACATAGGTTTTCTAATGTTCAGAATGGTCCTGTTTAAACCGTAGACAATTGAAACCAACACTAGATCTTTGGCATTCTCAATTTCAAGTTATTTAATTATTAATTTCTCAATAAAAATCCCATTCTTATTTATTTTTTAAAATAAAGGAAATACTAATATAAATTAGGTGAAACCGATGGTAAGTGGGAAGTATCTGAAAAAATCACTATGAAATTGAAATTAACTTTCCAAAAGTTAATTTATTCACACGACCATGGTTTCTGTGTTACGTTACACCATCATCAAGTACAGAAGCTTCAATTCAACGATCTTAATACTAAACAAAGGAGAATGAGGGGGAAGTAAAAGATTACAAAGTAAGATAGTGATCAAACAACGAAATAATAATAAATTAATCTATGGACAGTTTATTCCAATTTTTTATAGGATTTTTCAGAATAATATTCCACAATACTTCATTTGAGACCATAGGGGAAATATCACTCTAATTTAATGAATACATCGCATGGTTTTCTCTTTCGTCTCACCCGAGACGCATAGAACTTGAAAAATATCACCCTAACTTTCTGATACGAATAAATTCATTTATGCATAATATTAATTTCCTATGTTTCAAATATAAATCCCTCTATTTATTAGTTTAGTATAGTTAGAACCTTTATTTGCAAGGTTAGACACAAGTGCGCGTCTCTTCCACCTAACCTCGTATGTCGGCATAATACATACAAATATAAATTAAAACAAAAAGACAGAGTAGAGTGTGGGGAAAATTGTTGTAACTGAAGGTTGACAAAGAAAAAACCCATATCGCAGAAAAACACCCACAGCGAAAGGGGGAGAAAAAAAACCGAGAAAGCACAATAAAGAATAACAAGGAAGTATTGGCAATTATAAAATTTAGTAAATTACATATAATTGATACAATACTTTCAGGAGGGCAAAGACCTAGGGATAAATGAGACCGTTTACTTCCCCGAGAATTAAAACCGCGGAACATTGTTGAGGCAAATGCACGCTTAAGCTACATACGATGTTGGGGATCTAAAAATATATTCATGCGACAAGTCCATTTATTCATTATTATATCCTGCATAGAAATGATTTTGTAATAATAATTTGGTAGGCTCACGTATTGCCTATAATTTATCCGAACTGGCTCTGAATCGAATAATGCAGCAACAACAAAAAACAAAAGCAAACGTCCAAAATAAGAAAGCAATAACAATGAACGACCAGGGTTTCGCATTTCATCTTACCAAAGAAGCTTCGTTAGGAAACCCAGGAAATGCATAATTATTGCATTGTGGCGCATTGAATGTTCGCTATCGAGTTATTTTGTGTTTTTATGTGCCACGACGTGGATCCTGTTTTTCTGCAGCATTACTAAAGTCTCCTTTATTTCTCTGATTCCGATCCAATTGTTTTGATTTGAACACGGAAAACTGCTTCGTAAATAAATTATTTTAAAGCGCCGCTATGATTGAGTTACTCCGTGAATAGGCCATGGAGGTGAAAAGAATTGCAAAGGACTTGCATACACTGAATTTCGGAATCCAGCAAAAAACATTTCCCGAAGTTAAGAATCGAGAAATTTCCTCTATTTCAATTTTATTTCGTAAGTTCAAAGATTTATGCACCTCAGCTTACGATAGGAAGCCTACAAATGCACGTTAAAAAATCATGATTGTAAAAGGCAGAAGATATAAAAGGTTTTCCGCAACGAAAATGTATTATCAGAAGTACTATTTAGTATTCGTTGAGGTTTAATTTCTCTGCTGAATCAATCAGATTGATTCGCTGAATTAATCTCCTATCAACGAACATACGAAGGGCCTAGAGAAAAGGACATAGTTGATTTTGAGTTTAACATAAAATAAATATTTAATAACAAATGAGGAAATATGAGATTTCAAGGATTCAATAAATCTTCCCAATAAAAAAATGCGAATGTCAAGAAGCTATCTCTTCATAGACAAAGATAAAGAAATTGGATGGAGAAGCCATAGAATGAAAAGACATAGTGGGAAATATGTTCCGGAAGTTAAGAATAGAAAATTCTCAACGAGAAGCTTCTCGAAGAAAAGATGTGACCGCCTCCAATGGACGTAGCGATTGCTTGAGACAGCACCGATGAGAAGACAGACAACTATAATTAAAATCAGGGCATCGAACAAAGCCATTCATTCTGCTGGAATAAAAACAGAATTCGAACAGAAAAACTTTAATTTCCGAACCAAATCCGTTATAATTTAAAGAGTAGAAGCTTTACTAGATATGATTACCAGGGCATTGCAACTAACGTAAATGGACAGCTGAATTCCCAAGGAAAAACGGACTCGAAAAAAGTCTGACAGGGCCGGGAATATTTTTCAAGTCCGTTTTTCCTTGGGAATTTTCCTGGGTGCACGCCCTTATGTGCAAAGTCACCTCAACCCTTTCCTTATGTAAGCCGCATTTAAATTTATCTTATGTTATTTTGATAATTATATCAATAACACCAGTAGAATATCTTCGAGTCCTTCCTTTAAAATGTCAAATGTTTTACTAATCGTATAAAGAAATTAAATAGCTTGATGCGTGAGCCTGCCGATTAGGAAATTTGAGACGAGTAGGGACGACCTGGTACAGTGATTTACGGTGGGAGAATTCGTGAAGTAAAATAAACAAATACAAGGAATTCTCGAAGATTCGATTCTAAATTTTAACTCAGTGACTGGAAAAAAACTACACAATATCGTTGACTTATTCCCGGTACGTTCGTTGATGCAAAAGAATCCGTGAGATAATTTTGCCTATACAAAATATTTTAACTTCATTGAAAATTCCTACGTGAAGACCTATTGAAGCAACCCACGGCTAGCGCGTTTACGGTGTATCAGCCCCTGCGAGAAATATTTTATCAACTGCCTTAATCACGAGTGAAAGCAAACACGAGCACGGCCAATAGAGACTGCGAAAAGGAATCTTCAGGGAGAGTATAATCAGCGAGCGGCAGTTCTTTCCAACAAACAGGTTCTGGAGAAGAGCAATACATACACCACCGAGGAGGATACTTTGCATCGAACTTGGCGGACGAGGTCTGAGATGGAGAGAATGCAGAGAAATACGATTGGATGGCAGCCATTGGAATCGGCGAAGCAAGGCGGGGGGAGGAGGTAATCTAGATGGGAAAAGAGGCCAAAGAGGGAAGGAAGCAGGAGAAAAAGAAGCAAACGCCACATGGATAATACTAAGAGAGGCGACATCACAATGGAATGGAAACGACTATGCTGAGGCAGTTGAAACCTTCCGAAATAACTGGAGCAAGGGGCGAAGACCAATAAGAGGGATATCATTTTCGTATTGATTTTTAAAAGCGGTTACTTTACATCCGTTTTCTC
The DNA here is from genome assembly GCA_947579665.1 of Sympetrum striolatum. Classification (NCBI taxonomy): domain Eukaryota; kingdom Metazoa; phylum Arthropoda; class Insecta; order Odonata; family Libellulidae; genus Sympetrum; species Sympetrum striolatum. Next base: position 81,655,700 of record OX388345.1, read on the forward strand.
AATGCCTAGAATGGCTTGTTCCGTATAGCGTGAGATCCGAGTTTGATTCACACCATGAAGTTCAAAGGGCTCGAATACTGTAGGTTGGAAATCTCGAGCACACACAAAGTGTAGCGCAAGGCTGGGCGCTACACATGAAAAAGCTCCTTAAAAGCATCTACGTAATAAAATCAACGTTTTTTATGTATTATTTATGAAAAAAAATAGAATGAAGTGCATTTTATTTGCGGGCCGAGAGTTCTTCACAGGAACAAAACAGAAGATGAAATGTGGGATGATTGTGTGTTAAATAAAAAAGTCGATAGAAAATTGAACATTGGATTTCATTATTTCTCTATAAAATCTCGGCATTAAATGAAGAACTTTTCGTCAACAAGGCAAAAAAAAGCTCGAGTATTAGTACTGGTAGATAAATTTATAACAGAAATAAAGGGAAGGTCGTGAGAACTGGCAATAACTTCCTAAAAGGAACTTTCACTGATATACTGACTTCGATAGACAGGTATTTACAGCCTAACAGCCAGGGACTCCAGTGCGAAGATCGGGAACTCATATATCATTATCAGACTGCTCGGGGTATCTGACTGAGGAATAAATAATATTATCGAGTACCGAGAATCCATAGAAGCATATCCTCTAAAAAAATTCTTTAAATAAAGATTTCAGAAGATGAGCTTGAGGAGCTAGAATCACAAAACATAAAAGGGTTTCTTTGTTTTTATAGCTAGAATGTTGGTAGAAATCCGATGGAATTAACAGCGATTTTTCAAATTGTATAGAGGTAAAAACTTACGAGTATTGCAGTTATGAACCGTCTTCATCAGGGATGCATTAAAGAAGATAATGAAACAATATGAATGCGCTATATTCCACAGAAAGGAATAGATTCGCTACAGCTTGTTCAATTAAACAAAATTCATTTGCATATTTCATTAGCTATAGACCTCTCCACATTTAGTTGAAAGTACAGGGCCTTATGGAGCTTCCTTTCCCGTGTATTTCCCCGTAAGGCGCATGGCTCGGTGTTGCCAAATGCAGCAAAAGCTTAATTTGCTGATTAAAAAAATCATTCCTGCTGTAAAATTAAACGATACGTCGAATCCTGCAATTTATTTATCCATATGTTTTAAAATAAAATTTATAAAAATTATTTTCTTGTATTTCCGCGTGGAGAGACCATTTTCCGATTTTATCTTTATCACGCTGTTGTGAACGATGCGTTCATACATTCGTCATAAAATTTGTACAGTAACTTTTTCAAGCATTAATTCCCGTAACAGTATTATTTAATTTATATTTTATCTCGTTTTAATGTTTCTATAACACGAATAAGATCATTTGAACCGAAATTTTCGAATTATGCATTCCTAAAAGCGGTCGCCAGCTAAATCTCGTACCGTATGATATACCTCCATACATGCTGCGTACGAAATTTTAAGAAAAGTATAAAGATATTTTTGGTGAAGAAATGAAGACATTATCTTGATTACAGAGGGATTTATTAATTTTTCAGTTTGTCGTTTTTGCCGCGCGCCAAAGTTCCGCCGTGAATGCCTGCTCAGCTCAGCTCAGCTGTTGTAAGCGTGAGGGAAGAAAGCACAAATCCTCGGAAAATCGGAAAGATTCCTCATTCATAATAAGAAAAAAAAGTTCCAATAATTCTAGAAACCCTTACTGACGACGTTGTAGCCGATATTTGTTGCTGGTTTATTTATTTTCCGACTTCTGGGATTTTCTCGAAATTTGGCGAACATGGATATCCGCTACGCAAACGCTTACATACATATTAATATAGGCCGTTAAAATTTTTTTTAAGGACATTGAAGTATTTTATTAATTCAACCACAGTCAAGTTCTCAGTCGGAAGAAACAGTTTTTTATATCCCGCTGATTTCAACAAAATTAGAGTTCGGGTCCTCCTAATGAAAGTCTTCGCAAAATAAAGAGCACAGAAAAACAACATACAACTTTCTCTTTAAAACTGAGGTATAATTCCTGCTACTGAATGAATAGCACGCGTATCCCTTCTTAAGATTAACAGCACCGATGCGCAAAGGGTACATAAAACCGTTATGGCTGGTCAAGTCATAAAACATCTGGGAAACCGTTGGAACTCTTCAATGTTGATGCTCGGAATATAAGGGATGACGGTTTGTATTTAGTTTGCCTTTGGATTTCCAAGAGTATAGAAGCCGTGTGCAGTTATTATAAGAAGTCGAGCAGAGCTGTAGAGTTTCTCTCCAAGTGAGTCGTTTTTAACTTCGTGAGATCACCATGTCCGAAGTGAAGAGAAGGCGAAAAGGGGAGAAGTTGAGAAGTCGTGAACGGCAAATAGTATTGAACGTCTTCACCTACCTCCGCAAGTCGCAAGTGTTTCTGATGCAAGTAAAAAGGCCGCGGAAGCGACTGCATGCTCACAGTCGACAATTTATAGAGTACGGAAAGAAGCATCTCAAGGCGCGTTAGTGACTCCGTCAAAAACTAAGAAAATTACACGGCCGTACAAGAATGCGAGATGTGCAATTTACGATGAATTTGTAAGATAAGGAGTGAGAAGAAAAGTGCATAATATGTTTGTTCGAAACGTTCCTCCAACTTTAAAAGCCATATTAAACTCCGTGAATATGGACAATGATTTACCAAATTTTAAACCAACTACATTGTACCGTCTGCTGACCGACATCGGTTTTGTTTACGAAAGAAGGCGCAGGCAGAGCATACTAATCGAGAGGGACGACATAATACGTTGGCGTCACAATTACTTAAGGCAACTGAAGAAATACCGAAGTGAACAGAGAATGATTGTGTTTACCGACGAAACGTGGATCAATCTTGGTCAAACGGTGAACAAGGTTTGGAGTGATAAAGGAATTAAAACACCATGTGATGCTTTCCTGTCTGATTTAAGTACGGGACTAAAGGCTCCGACATCCCGAGGAGGTCGTTTTGCAATTATTCACACCGGAACGGAAAATGGTCTCATTGAAGGAGCATTGCGATTCTTTTTTTGCAAGAAGAATACCATGGACGAGCATAACGAAGTTGATGGAGAATGTTATGAGAGCTGGTTTGAAAACTGCCTTCTCTCTAGCGTACCCAGAGGCTCGGTATTAGTTTTAGACAATGCATCCTATCACTCTAGAAAATTAGAATACCTTCCAACAACAAGTTGGAAGAAAGACCGCATCAAAGAGTGGTTGACAGATAAAAATATAAATTTCGATGACGATTGTTTGAAGAGATACTTATTGTTAAGTCGATCAAGTTCGCAAAAATTTCAAGAAGTTCAGGGTTGACGAACTTGCAAAATCAGCGGGATGCATTGTTCTACGACTTCCACCGTACCACTGCGAGCTGAACCCCATTGAAATGGTTTGGGCGCAAATTAAGCATTACGTGGGTATGAAGAATGTGACATTTAAAAAGAAAGATGTGGAGAGACTTATATTAGAGAGTTTTGGCGCGGTTTCTCCTGAAAATTGGCGAAATCATGTCAAACATGTGATGAAAGTGGAAGAGGAAATGTGGCAGGCAGATAATTTGCAAGATGACATAGAAGAACTGATTATTCGTCTTACATCGTTATCGTCGTCTCAGTCGACAAGCACATCAGAAGATGCGTCAGAGCCACAGCCAAGCACATCAACTTATATGGAGGGATTTGGATACCTTTCGGATTCTTGAGTGGAAAGGTAAGAAGACTTTTATCTTAGAATTCATTGCATTTTTAAATGGTTATTTGATTATGCCACCGATATAAGACGACATCATTCAGACGGTAAATATCATTATTTAGTCGTCTTAACGATAAGGAAGGACGAGTGAATGTCAATTGAATTTAATGCTTTCCATCCGGAAAAAAAATATTTCATCAAATGACGTAATATCATAATTCAACCTTTCATATTAGTAACTTTATAAAAATATATATCAATGCGGATATACTGTAAGGTAACAACTTTACTGGTTTTAAATAAAAAAAACTTACTACCTATCGCTTGCCAATAATTCGTTATTATCCAATAAAAATTATACTTCAAAGTAATTCACATGGTATTTAGAGCTTTGATCTTCACCGAACTTTAAAAATTGTGCTTGCATCCCTTATTTATCGAAAACCTAACTCTAGGAGCTTTTTGATTAGCGTATTCATAACACTCATGGTTATGAATTCAAATTCGGCGCGGTGTTCAGGAGGCGGGGCGACGGCGTAATCGCTGTCGCCCCGCCACCGTAGGTTTGGCAACAGCGTTGGCCATTTGAGCAATACTGTCAACTAAATGTGGAGAGGTCTATATTGTCGAAATTATTTGTTACGAAAGAGATTTTAAGACTAACAAATGTATCAATTTTATACAAAGCAAATTAGACCGTATACATTTCCTTAGCTTAACAAATTTTTCCCTGTAAAAAGGTAATTGATGTCCATCGATGATGGAGTATATTATACAATTTTTAAACCTTCCTAAACATCCGATAACCAAATTCCATATGAATTTGGTTATCGGATGAATTATTTTCCTAAGAAATAGTTTTTACTATTTACACGTACTCGTAGTACTCGTTTACCACGGCATTTCAAAATTATTATTCAATTAAGGGTAGTTTGACACCCAAAAATGTTGGTTATCCAAGCTATAACCGGCAAGACAGCGGGGGGCGGACATCCTTGACTACCCGTACCACGGCACGTTAGATGCGCCTTGGCGACTTTCCCTCAACGTGCCACAATGCGTCCTCCTTTCTAGCACTCACCGCTCAATATCGTCTCCTCTTGGGAAATGGCCTTTTGGGACCACTCGAGGGCGATTTCCCTAACTAGAGTTCTGAGAGGAAACTTCCTCGGCGATGCCAGTTATTAATTCCAGAAGCAGGGGCCCGTGGAAAATCAACAGGAAAACTCAAAGGGTTCATTCGAACGCGGAGGAAGAGCATGGAGGTAAAAGAGATAATTACGTTGAAAAAGGGCAATGGCCGGAGTGTTTTTCAGGGGGTTATTATAGTTAAGGCATCCATAAATACGCAAGTAGTTGCTCTTTCTATAAACTTGTGACAGGCCAATATTTAGAAAACCCTGCCTCGCTGCCCACCAAGACGATCTTTTAGAGAAACCGAGAATATTTTGCCGGGTCAACAAAGTTCTAGATTTTGCACCTTTTCATATTTATTTAGAGATAATTAGTACTTGCGATACTTTGAGTAATCATAGTGATTTGCGCGAATAAAATGATACAGAGGTCAAACTTGATTGATACTTACAGAAATCATAGATTGCGATTTTTCTCAAAAATCGCAATGTAAATCAAAACTTTTTCTAAAATTCGATCCGATGTGAAAACTTTTGGAATTCGGTTCATAATCTCCATCCTTTATAAGATTTTTGATCTGCGACGGATTTTCATAACTATGTTTTCATAACATAAATAATTAACAACCGATATTGCATCTTCTCCATTAAATTCAATTCGAGACTGAGCTATAAAACGGTATATCCTCCATGCGAAGAGTGAGTCTAAGCGTCCGTTGAGCCTTAGAGATTTTTGAGAGGAAAAAGGAAGAGGAAAACGCGGACAGCCATGGTTTCCAACCAACCACTCTCCCCGGGCGGACACGGTTCGTGAGAAAAGGGTCGACGATCCGCAAAAGGACGTCACTCGGGTTTCAAAGTGTATCTTCAAGAAGAGTATAAGTAACACTAACAGCACAATAATTACATTTTCCTACAGACATGATTTGCTTCAACCTTCGGCAACGAATCGCAGATACGAAAGAAATTTTATAGTAGCTGTACTCTCTACGTCAAATAATGTAATTCATTCATTCCAAAAGAATAATTAGATCTAACTTGACGCTTGGATATCGAATTAATGATTTTAAGCTCTTCAGCCACACATGTGATCCCTTGTGATGTAAGTATTAATCTAAAAATATGTTTTCTATGTGCCCTGTTTGTGGCACATTTATAATTGGCGATTCCCGCGAACCTGTTGAGGCGTGAATTCGGGAATAGTTTTATACACATTAGCCAGCATAAGCAAGCATAACTGCCAATTTCCGGCAGCCTCAATTAGAATCGAGGGCATTACAAATTATTTCTTTATTAAAAGGTTTTTAAAAGTTTTTAATACAAAACTTCAACAAGTTTTGTATTGAAAACTTTTATTCATCATGAAGTTCCACCAGATCTCTCTGGACAATATTCATTTCTTTATTAGCAACTAGCAGAAGTGGCCGTTGATTCTCAACGGGGAAACTAAAATTGATAAATACTATTGTTGCAGTCTTGATCGTAACTCGTGTCTCATAATTTTAGGCGGGTACGTTGTCAGGCTATAATGCTTTCCAAAGTAATAAACTAAGGGAAAACGACATAATTTAGTCTACAAAGGCCACATAAACTCGATATTCAATCTCATATCTTTCGAATAAACCATTTCTTCGATTAAGACAACATTCGTTAAAACAAAGTAAAAAATATTCAAAGATCACATTAGGATAAGCAGTATCACATTTAAGGAGACCTTTTCAGAAAGACAAACAGGGATAAAGGAAACATAGAATAAACACAAAAAAATAACAGAAATAAATATTTTCACTCCAAACCATTAATATCTTTCGCGGAATAAGTAAGTGCATTGTGTAGCTGACTTGTACCCCAATACTAAAATGTGTAACATAAAAATGGAGCTCAATCAAATAATGCAAACGCAATCACTATGTCAAAACAGAAACAAAGATTAAACACCGATGACGAAAAGATAGTAAATTTATGGAGAAGAGCATTAAAAAAAGAATCACTTTTTGATTTTTGCATATAACAAAATATGAAATTACTTTACCTCATGGTCAGGTATACGACGTTAGAGATTTGCTAAAACTTGACCACTCCTTGAAGATTACTACTTCGAATCAAGGGTAATCTTAACGTTCTTCGCTAACTCTATTATAGTCAATCGCTAAATATACAACGATGAAAATATATTAGATTCAATACTTAATTCAGAAAATTATATTAAAAACATCCGCAACTTACAAGTTTATTGATACGTATTCAGTTGAATTGATCGAGAGAAAGCCATTTCAAGTAACACACTACTTACCTTTATTTCGCGGAAAAGTCGATAAACAATTGCGGGGTATAAATAAATCTTGGTTGCTACAGGCACTTAAACAAAATTTGAATTTTTTAAATTTTTCGTATATTATATATTAACTCACGATATTCTTCACAGGATATAGTTCGTAGCTGCAAATATTTTATTCTCGGATAATTTCTTATCTCATTTAGTCTAGCTTTTATTTTCAGAATTAATTTTAACTTCTCAACATCTTATGGCTAAACGCATGAGCTAAAAAACAACAATCGCCTAGATCGTCAGGGGGATGGGTTGTTTACAATCTCAAAATGTCAACAAAATATTCGCGTATTTCACAAAAATTCTTGCAATTTCGAATCGCAAATGACCAAAATAAAAATATCTATTCTATTCTCCTTCATTTAGTGCTTGATTCGACTTCCCATGACATTTCTTTCTAGTTAAAAATTTCAAATGAAATAATGCTTGCAACGATAAAAATGAACTTTACGTGTATAGTTTCTTTTGCAAACGATTTTACTCATCTAGATTCGAACCGAGGAATATTGAGTAAAAAGCAGCCTATGATAATCACAGGGAAGATATTTAACTATGTTTAAAGTTTAAACATTTTGCGACGTCTAGCTCTCGAGATTATCAGTAACGCACACATTCATCCATTTTTAATATTAAAAATCTTATTAAAAACTTACTTTTATGCGCAGAATAAAACAATTAAAAGCCACTTTTTATTTATAATTTCACTAAAGAACTAACATGTAAAAAGTTAAGTTTTTTCTATTTTTAATCACTTCCAATTTTGGTGAAAAGCAAGCGGCTAATTATGACGTAGAGCTCCTATCCCTTTTTGATCGGTTAATGAACTATTTTATCTTATCACTCGAGAAAATTATGTCAATTCAACCCATCACGTAACAAAAAAAAGATTGTCGAAGAAAGGAAATTGTTTATGATAGATATCACGGAATCTTTCATAAAACGACCATTATAGGGGGGTACGTATTTAGAAAGTTCCAGCAGATTCACCTCCTAGAGACTGTCAGCTCGAGCCTAAAAAGTATGAAGAGGAAGAAGGAACGGTGAAGCCAAGGAAGGGAAGGCGTGGCCAATCTCCGTGCAAAGTCCTTCGCTAAGCGGAGTCAATGCAGCGAAGGGGAAGTAGCGCTATGGGAGAGGCGAACCCAAACGAGTGACCATCTCCAGCGAGGATAAAATGTCGTCTTACCGAAGTGAATTACAGAGGGAATCGCAAACTAGAAACGCAGGGGACCTGCTTATACTTTTCGTGCTAACCGAATTCCTTGGTAGCTCAACTCACAGCTTTAAGTTAGACAAGGTAGAAACCCTATTGTCACATTGTCATATTTACACATTTAGCCTCTTGCATTCAGAAGCAAAGCGTGTTTATACATATATTAGATGAATAACTCATAACCTGACATGAGTAAGAGATTAATTGAAAAAATTTATCAGTTTCTAAAAGTATTTATAAATTTATGAACAAAATTAAAACGCTATTTAAAAATATAGTAAATTTCAATAGCGTCCTTAAGTTTCCTCGCAAGCCCAAGTGGTTCATATGACACCGAATGCCATCTTCCGGACAACAAAGTCACATAATCTTATTTTTACATTTATTTTAATGAAAAATGTAACACTAAATGCATTAAGATCGTACAAACAAGAAATTCCAGCAATAACGCTCTATTAATAGTCAAACTTGACGGTGGTCGTATTTTTGTTTGTTGATACGAATTCCGGAAATATACAGAAATATAAAAAAGCATTAAATTTCAGTAATGGATAAAATTAGTCCATCAGAAAGGAGCGTGATGTTTTTTAATCGTATTGAGTACACTAATACTCGGATAGACACTCGTAGAACTTCGACAGCGTATTATAACAGCGACTCTATGAAATAAATTGAAGAAATGAAATTTTCAGGAGTACTATTTACCACCGTATATTTTACACACAACCGTTTTCGTGAGATAACTTACGCAGTTCAGGGTTCAATACCCAATTAGGGAATGTATTGTTTTTGGACAAGTGACATCAAAAAATTCAATTTTAAGAGTAACAGTGGCACATACTTAATCGGAGATCTAGACAATTATTACACTTTCGATGTTATCAATATTATGTTCTATGATTTATTTCTTACAGGAAAGTGTTAATAAATTAGGATGTTCTACGATCAAAATTTACAAATTCTTGACGAATTAAAAGTATATTTATGTTTGAAATTTTATAATCACTGTTAGTGATAAAATTTTCTGAATCGGAAGATGACGAGAAAAGAAAGTTAGTCAGAAATGATCCGATGTTTACCGTTTACGTCATTTTAATTAAGGAATATTGAGAAAAAAATTCGCTTAACTAAGTAGTTATCATTCCTATTCATTACCACGAATGCACAAGGGAGGCAACTTTTGATTGATTGATTAAATCCGAGCTCTAATTACAATGAAATTTTTAGGACGAAAATAGCGAAAATATTACGTAATTCATGATGTGAAGTCATGGCGTAGCTTTTGATTGGTGACGACGACAAGTGTGAATCCAAACACAACTTCTTGGGAAAATGAAAGGATACGTTGCAAAGAAATAAAATTTTTCGGTTGGTAAGACTAGCTCGAAATAAAACTTGCACATACCAGCTATTCTTACGAATGAAATAGAGTTTTATGGCGATACAAATTTCAGGAAAAGAATTTAAGAAAAAGTAGGCAATTCGTGACTGAGAAAGACAATTTCCCGACACTTTTAAATGGAGGTTTTTGATATAATTTCATATTTCTGTATTGCGAAAAGATATAATAAACATAACATTTAGTGGCTTGCGGAAAATTTTAATGAATTTAACACAATTAAATTCTACTACTTACAAACATTTTATGTTCATGCTCATTTAAGTCAATAAATGGATTATTCTACGTTTAAAGAAAAATCTCGTAGGACGGAGGACACGAAATAGCAATTCGGCTCTCTCAATGTACACTCCTGGCCAAAATTAACGCAGCACTTCCCTAGCGATCCTTACGGCTGGTGCTGCGTTAATTTTGGCCAGGACTGTACCAGTTGGTGATGAAGGTGATAGAGTAACCGAAACAGCAAATACCTGTATTATAACAGAATTTTTTTTTCAAACAAACAAATCCCTATCTAGATAAATCAATGAAGTAAATTTAAAAGATTTGCAATAGAAAAGAGAGTTAACTTTCTTCTTTCCTTTCTACTTCGATAAAACTCTCAATATCTAATAGGAGGGCATAATAAAAACACCTTATACATGATAAATATTGCAAGAGGTTTAGGTTGAGTTAACTCACGAATGGAAATAATACTAGCTCAACTATTAACGGCAAGTTCTGGCAACTGGCAAACGAAATTATCTTTTACAATTCTTAGAGTGTAAATAAGGATGGATTTTCCATAAAGTTACATTTTTAACTCAATATTTATCTGAATTTATACAATTAAAGTTTAGCAGAGGAACTTGTAATGATACAGTTTTGTGGGATATTAAAAGTAACGAGGTCGTCCCACTGAAAGCTACACTGAGCACAAACCCAATAAGTACGCAAGCCTCCATCTTAATTTGCAATTATCACTTGGAATTGAAATAGCTGGGTGGAGCAAATGGAATCAGGGATAGATGATTTGATTGTGACTAAATTAAGTTGGCGATATCAGAAATATTTCGTAAGATAACTAAAAATGTGACTGCGGTCTCTTTGCTTACCGTCGAAACTAATTCCGCCTTCCAAATCGAACTACACTGGACCATATAAGGATGCTTTCCTTCGATATTAACTCTCCATGATTTTGAAAGTCCAAAGGTTATTCATGTCGAGAACGTAGAATCTACGTATTTCAGCCAGAACTTTTCCAGTTCGTCACTTTCGAATCATCGTTATGAGTCATCGAAATTCTTTCCTGCCATTTACGTGACTTTTAAATTGTTTTCTTGGAGAATGACTCACGGATCTCTTTAACGTGTTAGTTCGTGATTATCTTCAAGCCTTAAGTGTTAATTTAACTCCGTTATCATTATTCAGAGGATAAGACCTTTTCTGGTCAACACCCAAATACTCGGAAAGACTCAACTTCTGATTGTGTACTTGAAGGGAAACTCTGCCAATTAATGTTTAATGACCAAATATTTATAAAATCTTGAACACGGTAAATTATTATACTTTCTCTTGGTAAAAATTTTGGCAAAAGAGTTATACCAGATAGTTATCTACTTTCTCTAATCATATGGCATAAACTGATTACTATGAATGGTGTAAATAATTTAAAAACTACAGATTAAATGGACAATAATACCCAACTTTTTATACGTAATCCGCATATAAATGGAACAATAAAACTTAACAATTCTCAATTTTAACGAAAATGGTTTTATGGGATTAAAAAATCGTGGTGAAATATTTAACATGGAAATATGCGTATTTATTTTCCCTATTTTTCGGGATTGAATTTTAGACAGAAACGGGTTATCTATGGCACTTTAAAGGAGTAATTGTTTACACAAGTTTACATTGGTTTAGTTTATAACAGAATAAGACTTCAAAGTAAAAACTTACAAAAAAATAGAATAAACTTTCGCCTATGGCAGTTTCAGAAGATTAATGACGATGTGTTAGATTCTAAGGCAACGTTTAAGACGTATTCCTTAAGTTTTGGTTTTTTATTTGGCATTAGTAAGGTAAAAGTAGCACAGAAATCACTAGATCAGACGATATTTCTCAGAAGAGCAAGTAAAAAAAATAGAAGGGGCTAATTTGATAGACCAAAGTCAACGAAAGAACCTTGTTTTGACGTTTAAACGGGAATACAGATTGTGCATGCAGGGACGCCCCAAGGGATAGCAGGGCCCCGGGCAATTGCGGCTTTTGGGGCCCATACCCTTTGGAACCATGAATCCTGAAATGCTGTTTGGCTGTGCTGTTGCCACGATTTGGAGAGCATATTAGATGTACTGAAGTATTCATAGCGATTATTTTTTAAGAGGAGGCAGAATAACTTCATCTGTTCATAGCATCAAATTTGACTTTTCTCCTAAACTGTTGTAGCATTGAGTAAGATTAATAAGATCAACCTACGGATAAAGATATTCCGAATCTGAAATGCTGTAAATTACAGGAAATAGCACACGTCAACGTGATAAATAATAGTAAATACGCAAGAGTAACAACCACCGGAGAGATCAACTACAACTCGCCAACAAGCTCGGCAGAAAGAAAACAACACCCGACAATCAGAAAGCGAAACTAACTTCAAGGAAAGCTATCGACTTTTCGCTTTTATCATGGTAAATTCAAATGCTTGCGAAAGACTGCCAATTAGTCATATCACACCAAAACTGGACTAAATACTCAAGATGTAACCCATGAAAAATAGAGAATGAATGAGCTAAATAAACAGTTCACTGCATTCAACGTATGTAAATTTTAAATTCACATCCATACACTTAAAGCTAGAATACGCATATTAACAATCTGTGATACAGCTGAAATGTTGACTATAATTACGGATTTCTTCTAATTAAACGAAACATTTACATGGATGTGAGGGAATATATCTCAGCATTACCGTAACAACACACAAAAGGACCATTGTTCTCTTAAATACAGAATTAAGACAGGGGATATTGTGAACTACGCACTGGACCAATACATTCATACAATGGATTTAAAAGTGAAAAATCTGATGTGGCCAACACATGACTTTCTCCGTATTTATTGAAAACAGAAGCCTAATATGTAAATAATTCCAAAACAATGAGTGTTACAGGAAAATGTTTCATACAACATTTGTAGTAATAATATAATAAAGATTATCTATAACTTTGGTACATAATTGTATATACCTACATTGCATTCTGACAGAGAAAAGTATGAAAAACTTCAATTTCTGGATAAACAACAACTTCCGGTTAACCATTATTCAAGAATAACTCCTAAACAATCAGTGTTACGAAATCATGTTTCATACAAAAGTTGTAGTAAAGTACATTATCTACAACTTTTGTGTGTAAATGTATATACCTATATTGCATTTTTACAGAGATATTTAAGAAACGAAATTTTGTTCCGGATAAACCGCAACTTTCGGTTAAGCGATATTCACCAAAAATAATCAACTTTTGGCATAGTTAGGAAAATTCTAGATGTGAATTATGATAATGATCGGATAATTACTTTTTAAGATAGAGCTCCCACAAACTTTTTAACCACAGACAGACACACAGACAGACATGTTCGGGAAAATAGCGAAAACGTGCTCTATGGGCCACAAAACATTTATTTCCGTCGAAATCTGTAGGTCGATTTTTTTGCGAATACAATACTTTCTCTATACTACTTATAGGGAGAAAGTAAAAATGAATGAGCAGAAACTTTTTTAAATCCATCAGCAAAAATTGAACAAAAAACTTAATATCTTCTATTATTTCAATAATATAAACCGATTTAAATTTGCATTCATAGGGAAAGTAAAATAAAACTCCTAAATAAACGACCGAGTTAATTATCTTACGAGCATTTAAAGTTTCTCTTTTTAGAGTATACAAAAATACAAGTCTTGCGGAACAGGATAAAGACACGTCGCCATCGGAGGTCGAAGCAGTACAAGGATATTCTCAATTAAGAAGCACGGGAAAATGTATGGAGCAGAAGTTAAGTTGGTAAACTTAATACAAATAATAATGTATAATAATGGAAGCCGCTGATGGTTGAAATATAGAGTAAACGAAGCACTAAAAACCATCACAGAACGTAAATGCTATGGCGATATGCATATTTGGCTCCCAACGGAAGCATCTGGTAAAATTAAAGAAATTAATATTTTTTCTAAGGCGCACGCCTTTGCGCGCGAAATCACCTTCACTCTATATATATGATCTTCATCCACTTCATCCCTTGTAACTTACTTCTACTACAAATAAAAATTATTATCTTCGACCAACATATGCTATAAAAGGAAAATCAGCAAAGAGCCGAACATCCTCAATTTCCAATACGGAAGCCAAAAGAATTCGATACACAAAGGAGGAATCGGAAGCAGTTGGACTTTTATGAGTGTTTTCATTGACTTCCAGGCCATCGGCGCCAGGAAAGCTAAGTAGGTCGTGAGAGGAAGAGCCCCCCAAAAGGAGAAATGTGTACGGCTGTAATGGTAAGAACTTTCTAAACTTATAAAGGCATTTTTCCAAGTTGACAGATCAAGAGGGAAAAGGGACGTGCGGAAATTTTCTGAAGCGAGAATAAATTATACAACCTATCGAAGCACGACAACAAAGTTTTGATTGGAAAAACCTAACACCACTGAAATTCAAATAAATTGTATTTTAAGACCGGGAATCTGCATCATCGTTATATACTCCTGATAATATTTCTACTTATATAAAAAGATTAAAAATGCGCATATTACAGGTGAAAACGTATCAACTCTACAAATACAGAACGAGAAAAGGATTAGGAGTGAATACAAATGGAACAACTAGTCAGAAAACACAAAAGAGTGATTGATAACAAATATAAACAAAACGCCGACTTACACTTGAATATTGGTAAATTTATAGGGCGATAGAAAAGGCTCGATTCTCTAAGACCTTTAGGTTACAATATCATAGGCGATGGATTATAAATATTAATAGCCTACATATTAAATATTAAGGAAATGTTCAGCTATCTGAATGAAGAACTTTACTTCTATGAAATCAAGTAAGCTGATTTGGTCGCTATTTTTTTTAAGTTATCCGAATGAGAACCAAACTGAATATTGATTTTATGACTTCCATATCTAGCCAAGATTATGTTTTATACATATACAGCGCACATTTTTTTCCGAGGAACGCTGGGTGTTTTGACAAGAATTTGTAATTTTTAGTAATGGAACTATAACCGACATTCATGCCACGAGATTAACATCCTTTCAACACACAAAATAATCTAATGTATAGAGGAATTCTAGAAAATTACCCAGGAAGGAAATTTACGGTTGATTTAACACAGTAGAAAAGATAAATCTGGAATAAACGGAGGAAACGAAAGCAAATAATTTATTTAATTCAATAAAATGAGCTAATTTAAAACCTGAAAGAGAGATTGCTTCGCTCATTATTTGACACTAAAGAAGTTTATGATCTAAACAAATTTCCTGAGGTGTCAAATTTCTCGAGATGGATAAATGCCATTTTATGCTCAAACAAAGCTGACTTGTGATATTTCCATAAAAATAAATTGGTGACGAGGTGCCGTAATCAAATTATTTTCGTTATTATGGAGACGATTCTAAGGGAAATAATGGTTAGTTAAATTATTTCTTTTTGATAAACGAATGAACAATTGGTGTAAATACAACAAACTTAAGTTGTCACCGGCATTGGGACTTTAATTGATTTAATTTACTAGAAAGCTGAAAGACCTTGATTTGATATCGACTACTTAACTTGATAGGCTTGATTATTGCACGCGTTAGATTTGTAAATATTTATTAAGTAACTGTACCAAGAACGTTCTCTGAATATTTTACACTAATCTCCAAATTATGAGAGTATACGATGAATATCAAAATATAACACCAACGATGAGGTTCATCACAATCTATTTCAAATATTGAACCTCTTCAAACGGAATAAAATAAAGATAGTTGACTCATTTCTTACTCGAAATACTTAGTAAAGCTTCCTGTAAACGAAATATACCTGCCCTTGGCAAGCAAGACTTGAAATTGTTCATTCGCATTTATAATAAGGGGATGAAAATAGCTTATTAATTGAGGGTCGCATAAATTACTTCTCAACGCAGTACTAGCATCTTAAGTCATTTCAGTTCGAAGAATTTTTGTTTACGTTTTAATAAAAGAAATTAAACATGAATTATATTGAAAATTTTCACACACATAAACTATTAAGAAACGAATGAATATGAAAAAAAATGTATTCAGTAAATAAACTGGGTTCGTCGTCAGCTCACTATTTCTTTAATTTTAATTTGCGAAAGAAGTATTTTCGACTCACTTAAATTGTCGTCTTAATTAAATATACGTTATTAATGCAAATTTGACAAAGAACGCCTCTTAGTAATACCGAAGTAGGCGGGAATATCACAGCGATCAAGCTTCGTTTAGGAAGATGATCTAAAGAAAGAGCTACAATAGACACTGCACCATAAACCTTGACGTTTATTTCACGAAGGAGATCTTAAAATAAACCAGATTCATTCAATCTGAATCTCAAAATGTAATCACTCCAGGAGTTCAGAAAATTCTTTCACGTCCCATGTCTTAGAGGTGAGATGAACGGGGATAGGTCAAATCAAATCGGCAGCTCCTAATCTTGAGCAATGGGTGTGACAAGCGCGAGCCTTCCTCACTCAAGTATTTCACGGCTTGAGGCTTATCCCGGACGTAGAGCTATAAAAAGACCACGAGGGCCAAATTAGAAGGGAGTGACCGCGACTAATACGGGGGAGAGGCGGTCGAGAGTACATACGTCAATACGGGTTCCTAGAGGAATGGATGAATACCCAAGCAAGGAGACTGACATATCCGCTGCAAACAAGAAGATCGATATAAACTAGATTCGCTGGGGGGATCGTATTTATCGAAACTGGTGCTTACCAAGCAAGGACGTCGAGGTGATTTTCGAGGACAGGTATTCATACGTCAACCTCCGAAAAAGAATTAAGTTGAGGATGACTTTAGTGGCAGTAAGAGATGAACCTTCTAGATTAGTGGCAGTAAGAAACAAACTTCCACCTTATCTACTTGTTGTCTTTTAACGATTTCCTATAAACTATGTTTTTGATAATTTTCAGTGTACTAGACCTTTTAATCTTTCATTTGTATGCATTTCTTAATGTAATTTCATTTTCTTCATTTCTTTGAGATTTATCTCCTATTGTTCAACGTTTATTTTAATTAATCTATAATTAATGTCAGTTTAGTGAAGTTGATTTATTTTATCTGATTGTTTGTAGTGCAGTTATATTTTTTCCCCTTTCTTTTTGTACAATTTTTACATTTTCACTGCCTGTCTATCATAACTCCTTTATTTCTCCTTCACCAAAAATGTAGTTTTCTATCTGTAGTTTCGCAGGTTTTTCACACTCCCCTTTCTTGTGAGTGTTTTCCTGCAGTGGAATTTTCTTCCTGAGCCCTCAGCTTAGGTTTTTTCAATCCACATATTACTTTTCTTCGCGTACTTTTGCTAACTATCTCTTTCTTTCTATCCCTTATCTGACGATGGGTTAGATGTAAGAAGAGACTCCCTAGTCTCAATCTCGCCCAAATAAAGACCTCTTATTATTATTATCTAAATCGCACAACAAGTGATACTAAAATAAAGAAGTCCAAAATTTAATAGCTTATGATTGCAGAGCTTAATTTCTTCAAAAGCATTATACACCGATCCCAGAAAAAGTAAAAAAAAAACAATTCATGTCGAGAAACAAATATGAAAGAAGCAAACACATAAAGCCGTGGTTCACTTCAGCATTATTGAGTGATTAAGTAGACATCAAAAGAGTTTTTGTCAACCTCTATACTTCCATGAGTTACTGTCAAAGTTATCACTAAGATGATTTTTGAAATAAGGGACAAATGAGGATCACAAACATGTCTAACATTCAAAACATTCCAATAGGCGATTATAATGTTTGAACCATAATTTTCTGGTTCCATAACACGATTCAGACAAACAAAAATATAATACAAATGAAGGAATGTAACTTAAAGTTTGCACAAAAAAGTGTGCGTCTTAACCCAAGGATGTACAAGAAGTGAAAAATGAGAGGCTTTGGTTTACTTATAATCACCGTTTAAAAATTAGAGGCGAATAATTCTTGGGATGTGCACCTAGAGCCAAGGAAATCCTTAGCTGTAAAAATGTTGGGTTCTACACAAAACACATCGGTTGATAGATTTTCGTGAAAATAATCACCATGGATAATGAAAGCGAATGTGCAATTTATAAAAATAATAATAAATTTTAAATATAGTTAAAGGCTAACATCCGCCTCAACGTTGCCCAAATAGTAAAACATTACACCAGCAATATGGATAGAGATAAGATGAACTCTGGAGATGCAGAAAACCTATAAAGAAGTATGTATACGGAAATTGAGGGATAACTCACCTCCACCAGTGTTCCACCGGTTGTCGTTCATGCCCCCTTGATGTCGACTACGAGGGCTTGTGTCAACCCAGTTTGTGCGGGGACAGTGGGGGCGGAATGGGGGAGGCTTCGGCGGTGGCAGCGTCTTCGGCTACTCTACCGGGAGGCCGTGCCCGCCGAATCAAAGCCTGAAAAGAAGAGCATTCACATTAAGACACGATTGAACACTCGAATGGACTTATTGCAATTCACATTCCTCCGATAGATTAGGCGATTTTCGATAACAAAAGACACCGATCCGATCGTCTCCGACAATAAATAAGACTTCACGGAATAACAGGAAATATTGGATAAAAAAGATGGATCAAGACGATAATAATACGTACGCTTGTGATTTATGTGCAGATTTATTTAAATGCATCACCCAATATTGCCTGAGAAGAAGATAACAAGTCAGACTACGGAAAAATATCGATTTAATTATATTTGATTCAAATGTTACGGATGAATTTCTAGTCCAGCGGTAACATTATAAAATATATTAGCTTATGTTAGATTAATATATATCCATTCTATACACAGATACAATCATACAATACTAATCACAATAAATTCAAATTTCATGGCGCAATTTCCAGTGAAATAAAATAAATGGCGTTTGCTTCTTAGAGAAGGTAAGGTCTTTCCTATGCCAACATTTGAGCCAATATAATCAACGGAAATTCCGTAACGGATTTTTGAAAATTTATCACGAACTTATCAATGTTTACCCTACAACACAATTTTCTCCAAGCTAAAAGTATTCATTATTACTAAACAGATGTTGCATCTAAATTTAAAGTGATTAATACTAAAATCTAACAAAAAATCATGTTTGTGATAGTCAACCTTGATGAATGGAATGTTTTCACTTTTTTGGCGTAAGAAAGATAAAAGTGTACCTTTCTTTTACTTTCGTCTCTGTCTAGCTAATAGAAGTGATAAGAAGATAAGAAGTATATCGTAATAATCATCACAATCGAACCACTGTATACTGATACGTATATAAGTCACATTTTATTCCTCGCTCCCTTGTGTTTCACATCCCCAGTAATTTTCTCAAGCTCCTGATTATCTTCTTCGCAATTCCTCATCTCGTATGTTAACGGGAAAGCTCTAATGGGTCCTCCACGTCAACACAACCTTTGCTTGGGGGCTCCTATGCTCACAATCTCAGATTTTCCTGTTTATCTCTATAGTTAGTTTCAATCTTAGTTAATAAAATTCCAAAATATATTAGCCCGAATGCAACTAGTTTCTAAGCTATGAGTATATGTATGCACCACGGTACAGTGAAAATCTGCCCACGTGACAAATTATGCAAATCAATCATTATAAATGGTTGATTGATAGACCATCATCCCCTATAAAGATTGAAATAAGGCAGTAAATTACCAATTTCAGATATAATGGACATGCGACTCTGGTTTTCAAAATTTAAAGTGAACCACAAATATTCTTACTCGTAAAATTTTTTGTGATAAATATTTTAACGAGGCAGTTTTCAGTTATTTCCAGAAAAAAATCAATTTTCAAAAACATTTTAATTACACATGAAACTAGTTAAAGCCATTAAAATTGATATGAACATTTTAAACATTAGCAACTTTGAATTGGCATGATGTTTCGGCTTATTTTGGTCTTATTTGTAGATGAATTTACTGGAAGCCACTGCTCAGCTTATATTTTTTGTTGAGTTGACATGGAAAGACCATGAAACCCAACTTACATCGATGAGCCTTATAATAATATGTTGGGATGTTTCCTTAACTAACTTCCTTTCATTTTCCTATTATCTCTATCTATATTACAAAGCATTTTCCATCTCCGAGCAATATGCGCATTTTGATTCGATTCATTCATGGGGTAGTATATACAGAATCCGTTCTCCGTTATCTCCGACACAAAATAAGTGATAATGCCCCACCGTAAAAGCATATGGAAACATATGATTGAATGTAATTGCGAGTAAAGTATCACCCCAAAACACAGCCCACGGAAAATGATAAACATAAGAAAAACACCAAAGTATGACCAGATGGTGTTTTACGTCGTGAGATGCACAACTTGGGCTTTCGTCAAATACATCAAGATGGCCACAGGTGTGGCCCTCCTACGTAATTCTATAACGAAGATGACGTCATTTCGCACTACGCGTGAGAACGGCGCTAGGGGTTGTCCGAAACCAGTATGGCATAGGAGGGCATCCATCAACAGTCTACCAGCAATACAGAGGATAGGTCGTAATCGAGCGACTGATAGTTCATTCAGAATGAGGGTCTGAATCGAAAGAATAAGGGTACAAAAGTGCACAGATCTTAAATTTATCATAGAATGTGGTACAACGACTTCAGTGCTTTATGAATAACTAAGTTCCTATTCTTATCTAGATAAGTTTAAATGACAATTCCTTTTCTTCTATATTAAAAAAAACAAATATCAGTCCATTTTTGCAATATCCAACATTTTTCTCAAGTTTCCTTTGTTTGTCTCTAAAACCTTAAAATATTATTTTTATTATTTTTACTTTCTCTAAATACGTATTATAGAGAAAGTATTGTTTTAATGAAAAAAATCGACTTCGAGATTTCAACGGAAATACATGTTTTGGGGTCCCTAGAACACGTTTTCACCATTTTCGGAATTATGTCTGTGTATGTGAGTGTATGTATATGTGTCTGTGCTTGTGGGCGCTCTAACGTAAAAACTATTAGTTGTATAAATAACAAACTTCATATATAGCACTGTGGTTGGTGCTCCCAGAGTTGATTAGTTTTTGGAGTAAATCAGTCTACCGGAAGTCGAGTTTTACTTTTCGAAGCTCGTTTCCGTTTTTGAAAAATATCTCTATTAATCTGATATTTAGGTATATACTATTATTTATAAAAGTTTTAGAAAATGTAATTTACCATAACTTTTGTATGAAACATATTTTTGTATCACTGATTGTTTAGGAGTTATACATGAAATACTGATAAACCGGAAGTTGCTGATTATGTACTTTGTGGGTGCTCTGGGCTCTATGGGCGAAAGACCAATTTCATCGTTTTTCATCGAACATGTCCCGAAAAACATTTTTTATAATGTTTGTGACGTAAAAGATAATATGATATAAATTAATCCCTTATCTTCCAAGTTTAGATTGAATATAGAGTTCGAAAATACTGTCGTAGATAAATATTTACATCTTATACATGGAGAAAGTCATGTGCTGGTCACATCAGATTTTTTCTACTCTTATGAGACTTAAAAATCGCAGAGCACAATAAAGTTATTATTATAAAACCTAGCTTGAAGCCCCTTCGAAAGGTTAGCATAAGATATAAAGCAAGGACAGTTGCCGAGGACTGTGACTTTAAAGTCAATTAACAACTACATTAGCAGTTAACTTATAGGATAGAATCAGGGATTCCAAAATAACCAGGTAATTAACAAACCGAGTAGTCGATTAAATACTTTTAAAATACTCGGGTGCACGAGTTCTTAAAGAATTGCTTTTACAATTCAACCACTACAAATTTACGATCATCATGAACTTCTTAGTCCCTTAAATCGTAAGTACCCTTGGCTTCACAAAAGGGCTAATTTTTTTGTTAAAAACAGCGCCTTTCATGTAATTGTAATTTAAGTGACTTGAAATCTTAGTAATTAATTCAGAATAAAAAAAATTACTTGAATAGAATATTATAGTCCATCAACAAGCTCTTGTTAAATTTTAAACTATTTAAAACAATACATGGTGAACTTTTATCCTTGGAAGATTTTTCTGGGTAACGTGGCTTACATTATCTTATCACTACGTCTCTAACGAAGAAAAAAATCGTTCGATTACGTAAAATCAAGCGAATCCCGTCAATCGTTGGTCAACGAACTGTAAATAGAAAGAAACTCGTGGAGAGACAAGAATTATAGAAAGGAAGAAATCCCATCGAGACATTTGCTTATCACTGCTTTATCTTCGCCAACCAGAGTAAGAAGAATTTGTGAAAAGGTGAATAAAGGTCCCGAGTAGTCAATAGCTGATACCATATATTGATTACTCGGCACTAAAACTTGAATTCCTTACATATAATAATCGCAAATTTTAAGGGAAATTAAAGAATTCGAACAGAAACAAAACCTGTTGTATCGCTTAGAAACTGGGCTTCCAACAGTAATTATTTCCCTTTCAATTCAATGGAAACGCCTAATTTCGGTTACGGATATACTTCTGCAGCAACCGGTTCTTTTCGCTACGCTTAAATAATACAAGGGAAAGGTTTATATTATATATGTGACTATTTTATAGAAATTCTTTTAAAATTGTAGACATAAAAGAAATTAACAAAGAATCAATTCAGTTATTCGAATTTCAATGTTAATTAGTGAGCTATTAGTCCAAGTTGCTAACTTTAATTAACCGCTTCACAGCCAGAATGTTTCTTGGAAAATGGTTCACAAAATAGCGTACTGTATATGCTCGAGTATAAGCCGAGGCACCTAATTTTTATCATTAAATCTAGGAAAACTAATAGACTCGAGTAAAACCCTAGGGTGAGAATTGCAGCAGCTACTAGTAAATTTCAAAGTAACATTAGATTCTAATAAAATAACAGTGATTGAGGAATGAGCAGGTTAAATGTTATTGAATGTCCATTAGAAAAACAGTAAACTATTACAGTAAGAGGAAAATAGGGTCAACAATTTAGAGTTCACAAGCCGATTTCCGGCTATGGAAAACTTTTTCCACCAGAGAACAGGTATGCGGAACCTTCACTCGAGTGTAAGCCGACGGAGGCTTTTTCAGCATAAAATGTGCCGATAAGTTCGGCTTATATACGGTATTTTAATGCTTAATAGATTGCAAGGAGTATACAGGATATCTATAAAGGTAGATATCTATATTTTTTCATAGGTGGAATAGATTTACATCCATGCAAGATGGATTAATAAATGATTTTTTGCAAAACTACGGATTTGAGTTTTAAACTCTTTTTTTCAAATAAATCAATTTACAATGATATAACTGGATTCAATAAAAGCAAAATTTGACTTTTGACGTCCACAGAAAACACGATCAGATTCTACCTCGTCCTCAGGCAACGGAAGAAAAGCAAGAAAGAATATAAAATAATAATAATAAATCGTCTTTATATGGGCGAGATTAGGAATCTTCTTCCAACTAACGCATATACACTCGATACAAAAGAAGTTGACAAGTGTATTGTCTTGCAATACTTCCAATAGCTTGAAAATGAGGTAAGACCCTCTCAACCGGCCATATTTTTCAAAGGCATTTTCTGTGGACGAAATCAAATCTTGTTTTCATTGAATCAATGTGAATAAGTCACACCAAATATCGCGAGAATTGTTATTCACAATAAAACAAATTGAAAATGTTCGATTTGACATTAAATTATGACGACAAAATAAAGAATAGCGTTAAATTCAATTAAATCGATTAAATTAAAAATATCTAACTTCCGATCATAATATTAGCAAGGATACAATTTTGTTATAATTTATTAGAATCATTCAATAAAGCTACTGTTGATGAGAATGCGAACCGGCAATCGGTTTGCGATTCGGCTCCGGTTCAAGGCCCGAGGGGACTATTGCGTAAATTTTGAACAAGCTTCGGTTTCGGGAATCGATTTCTGAAGCCGTGAAAAATGTTCGCTTTTGAGCGATCTCGTAAGTCCAATCGACGCATCATCGTTCGATTCGATATGCTTTCGGAGTGAGAAAGCAGATCTTGGAAGAAGTAATGACGTCACCGTGTCCACCAATGAAATTTACATTTATCTATAAGTTCAGTAGTGACGTATTTTCGACTTGGGTTTCCGATACCGAAACTGAACTAGCTTCCGCAATAACCCCCTGCTTGGAAATATTCTCCTTCATGACAGAGCAGGCGTTCTCTCAACACGTCCGGAAACAAATGTGAGGGCACAACAATCCTCTTAGGAGGGCCACTCCTAGAATTGGCCATATCCAAAGAGGTCAACCCTCGCCAAGAGGCGTCTCGATCGATGAAGGCGTAAAGGGATGATATAGGCGTGCAATGGGGGCGGGAAGGAAGGGATGGGGGCCTTTGAGGTCCTGGTGCTCATGTTGGACCCAAAGACGAGAACATCATTGATCTGCATAGCTAAGGTCACTCCGCAAAACTGAGGCCGAAAAAGTGATGCGGGAAGCGCCAACCCAAGAGAAAATTTTCAAAGCCATTCCCGCAATGATTCTGGACCTAAGATCTTTCCGAGAGGGAATAATTCCACTCATTCTCATGTGGAAATGGAGAGAAGACTGTAATTTTCCGAAATGTTGGCGTCGATGAAATGAGCATCTTCTTCGAGGAAATGAGGAGATCTTGCGCAGAGTTTTCTCTAGTTTCATTCAAGATCGTTTACTCAATTTTTCCAATTATAATTAACGTAAAAATGTGTATTTACTTAGACCATTATTTTACATTATATTTATTTTGAAATTTTGAGGCATCGACCGAATTATTAAGAAACTACAAGGACGAAGTAATGGAATATATATTTTGTATAATGTTTTTTTTTCTGTACCTGAAGATGTAGTTAGTACGCTTACGAAACCGGTCGCGAATTAAAATCCATGTGGAAAAATACTAAGTGTCTTGTTTTTTCGGAGATGACTTTCTACAAAGTCACGCCTTCCAATATCGATTTCAATAACGAAGTACAAGGAAACTTGGAAATAATAAGAACATGTAAAATGAAAGTGAAGAGAGAATTTAAATGTTGTAACGAAGCGATGCAAAACATAATGATTACTACTGCCGAGGATAAACTCTGATATAAAACAAGGGAACAGAAACAGAAGTGGATGACTGATGAAATCCTGTTACTGATGGATGAACGACGAAAACGAAAAGCCCAGAAAGATCAAACCAGTTACAAGGATATTAAGAAACTCATACGATCAAAACTTAGAAAAGCTAAAAATGAGTGGCTACGAAATGAATGTGAAGAAATAGAATCATTACAAACTTTGCTTGATGACTTCAACCTACATAAGAAATTAAAGTAAACAGCTGGAGCATACCAAAGGAAAAATCTCACCATGTTAGTTAACAAGAACAGTAAGATTGCTCCTGATACCCAAAACAAGAAACAAATATGGGAAGAATACATCAGGGATCTATTCTCAGATAACAGATCATATTCCAGTAAAGTTGAAGTGGCTAATCTAACAGGACCTTCAATTATGAAAGAAGAAATTGAGAAAGCCATTCAAATTTCAAAAACAAAAAAAGCAGTAGGTCCCGATGAAATACCAGTAGAACTCGTAAAGCTTCTTGATAAAAACGGTATACATTTTTTACATACACTTTTTAACAAAATATATGATACAGGACATTGCCTTACTCAATGGCTGATAACAACCTTCATCCCTTTACCTAAAAAGAAAAATGCACAAAAATGCGAAGATCACAGACTCATTAGTCTTATGAGTCCCTCTCTGAAGTTATTTTTGAAAATTTTACACCAAAGACTACTCAAAAATGTGAAGACAACATTAGCTGTACACAGTTTGGGTTCATAAAAGGCATAGGGACACGAGAAGCAATAACTGCACAACAAGTTTTAGTGAAAAAAAGTTATGACCAGGGTAGAAATGTGGGTCAGTGTTTTATTGACTAGGAAAAGGCCTTTGATAGGGTACAGCATCATTAACTTATGGAAATACTCAGAAGAATAAATATAGACCAGAAAGACATTCGCTGTATAGAGAACTTATATTGGAACCAGACAGCTCACATTAAAGTAGATAATGAAACCAATGATGCAATTAATATTTGCAAAGTAGTACGACAAGGATGTGTTCTTTCACCTTTATTATTCAACTTGTATTCTGAGAATATCTTTTATGAAGCATTTAGTGACGTAGAAAGAGGCATAAAAATAAATGGAGTCTTAATCAACAATATTCGCTATGCTGATGACACGGTACTGATTGCTGATAACTTGGATGATCTTCAAGAACTCATCAATGTAGTGGGAGAACATAGCCAGAATCTAGGCATGAATATTAACAAAATTAACATTATATGATTGTCTCACGACAACCAGATTGCTTTGCTAACACCAGCTTAACAATAAAAGACTGCGCAATTAAAAGAGTGAACAATACCTTGGAACGTGGCTCTGTGAAGAATGGAGATTGGACATGTAGATAAAATGTCGCATAGAAATTTCTCGTAATGCAATCATAAAATTCAAGAAAGTTCTTGCATCTACAGATCTAGACCTGAACCTTAGGATTCGCTTTTTCAAATGCTACATATGTTCAATACTTATGTACGGCTCTGAAGGATGGACTTTAAAGAAGGCAATAACAAAAGAAGATCGAGGCATTCGAAATGTGGACTTACCGCAGGATTCTTAAAATATTATGGACGGAAAGAGCAAGTAATAAAGAAGTACTTAAATGAATAGGAAAACAGCAAGAACTGTTATTGAAAATTAAGAAAAGGAATACGGCACATCTTGGGCACATCCTGCGGAACACAAAATATTATCTCCTACAGTTGATAATTGAAGAAAAGATCGAAGGTAAAAGAGGACGGAGAAGAACATCTTGGATGGACAATATGAAACAATGGGCTGGATTACCAACTGCTGAGAGACACACAGCAACCAGCAGGAACGAAATGCAAAATGTGATCGCCAACATCCATTAATGGATAGGCAGAAGAAGAAGAAGAACGATGCGAATTTATCTAACACTGACTCAATGTTACATGAATTAAACGTCGAAAGTAGAGATTGAATGCATAATAAATATAGGTACTAGAAAATGTATTTTATCTTAACTTTCAGGCGCAAGGTAATTTCTACATGCCAACCTCGGGGGAGTACAAGCGTTCTATTACTAAAACCCGACGCAAAATGGCGTTGATAACTTGATAAATGACGAAGCATTTTCCAGATCATGACTTCAATTATCTACCGTTCTTCCTTAAAGACTTCATAATCTGGGTGCCTTAACTGTAACGAGACTTCCGGTTTAATATCAGTGTTATTAATTGGTACAAAACATAACTTTTAGAAGTACAAAATGTGAGTAAACTACCTTTCTACGAAGTTAACCAGAAATGTAAACATTTAACTACAAACAAATCCAACAACAGGTATCTTGATTGAGGAAGCCGTAACTTGGTGAAACTCAATTATTATAACAACAGTAGAAATTAAATTAAATTTTAACTTAGTTATTTCTATCGCCATTGTAACAGGTATCTTTCCATTGGAGTATAAAAACTTAACCATCTTCAGATAACTCGAAGAATACCAAGGAATGACACTAAATATATTTCGTAGTCAAGTCAATAAACTGAAAGTGAAAATTGTCTCCTTGGGTCATACAGGGACCAAGAATACATTGTTTCTATTAGCCTGAGCTATCATAAATAGCCTTAATGTGGTAAAATGTCACTAAAGAAGTCTAAAGTCTAACAATCCACTAAATAATATCTGTATTGCCAGTAGTTATATTACCTAATAATATTACCTAATAATATTACCCTAATAATATTATTATTATATTACCTTTCTGTACCTCTATTTCACCTCTCTTGCGTGGGATTTCCTTCTCTTCCTCTTTTCTTGTATTCTGTATGACTTTTCTTCAAAATGCCGTTACCTCATACTACCCTTACCTTATATCATAGAGTAAGGAGTTCCTTACTCTATGCTTATATCTATTTTCAGTGACTCTTACTTACAAAATATACCAGTCATTCAACAACTTATTATTCTCATATGGTGAACGATTCTCCGAAACAGAATTTGAACGAACGATTCACGTCAGTGTCAAACGCATTCGTGAGAAAACCACGTAGTCTCTAATTCTGAGAAAATCTGAGAAAACATTCGACTACAATGGTTGGGTACGATTCTTTTCTCCCCACGCATGAGACTGGATGGAAACTCGAAATCGGACCAAGCGACCTTTCTCCGAAAGACTAAGATCCTACACGCACTCAATACCAAATTTGGTAAACTGTCCAAGGAACGAAAGACTTGCGGATCGCATATCTTCCAGGGGTAACGACCGCTGAGGAACCAGGATTCTCAAAATCTAATGCTGAAGAATGGTAATGGTTTCCCTTCAAATATACATTAGCTAAACTAAAAAGTAACAGTAATAATAATAAATTACCTTTATTATTTTTATATTAAGTAATTACAACTGCTAACTCTAATCCCCGATCTCATGTTTTTATTGCAATCAATGCAAATAGGATATAAACTAATAAAATTTTTAAAAAGTATGAAAGAAAGAAAAATGTATACTTGGTAGGACTAAAATGCCTATGAAAAGGAAAGAAGTCCTAAGATGTTCAGGTTCAAACAATCCGTGCCCATTAACTTAAGAAAGCACTTTGATAGTATTATGTCTTCATAAATAGACTGCAAAAAGAAGTATAAATTTTTCTTGCTACAGTAAAATGGGAGATACAGGAAAAGATTTGTAATTTTAATTTATTTACTCTGTGATATAACGTAAGATTCAGCTTATATAATACATATAGTAAATAAACTGGCTGTATAATTAATTAATATTAAAATAACGCATTCAAAATTTCTAAATCTTTCCAAACCGAACTAAAACATTAATGCTGTTTCCTAACTAACAAACCATTATCTAACACCAAAGAAAATTGACTGTTATACTTAAGTATCTTTAAGGTTCAACATTTATTCGTTTTTTTCAGGATAACACGAACTAAATCCAACATTCAATACGGTGATCAGTATTATATGAAAATAAATAAAGGAGACAAACATCCTATCCGAATGCTAGCTCTAGATAAATCATTCTCAAGAAACGTGACAAGGTTATCAAATAGGTATGCCCTAAATGATACACTTGAGTATTGGGAACGATACTTTCTCATTCACTCAATTATATGACATCAAATTTCGAATCAACCGACCGACTACACTATTTGAGAATTCCGTCTTTTACCTTACTAGTAATAAGCAATTCCTCCACTAAAATCTGTTCATTGAAACAATTTCCCAAGGAAAACAACGCGTAAATAATTTTTATATATTAAAAATCAAAACATTATAGCAAAATTTTCCCTCCGATCCACAATATAGTTTAATAGTTAGGCAAGCCTGAGAAGGAGGTCTACTTTAAATAATTATTACCTGCGATTTCAAAAAATTAACTTTAAAGTTTCTGAAGCATTACTTAGAATTTCGCTGATCTCATTGGTTAAGGTGTTAACATGCAAGCATAACAACACCCAGATCCCAAGTTCGTAAGGCTTTTCTTTTTTCTAAGAATATTCTCATCAGACAAAAAATGCATCTAGTAGATTCGTTATTATTATTGTCATTATCACTAAATTTATTTTTAAAAGTGAAGACGAGCTATTTTCAATTCTTGCATTAAAATGTGACCTTAAAAACTAGCCTCGGTTGGAAAAAGTAAAATTCAGTCAGAACAAAAACTTCCACGAATCTTACAACGTAAGTAACTCGATGCTAAGATGGTATTGGTACACCGGTAAGTGTACCCTTTAGTTAAAAAATAATTCGTCATGAACTTACGGAGATCCTGCAGGCATATTCCGACGAATGGAATATTTCTATTTATCATATGGCACAGGTTAGAGAAAAATATATATTTCATTTACTTTTGTAACAGTCTTGATCATGGCTGTGATGAAATGAAAGTTTCTGAGGTACGAGTGGATAATTGCGCTAATAAAGGACTCTCCTTACGGAATGCCAATACAAGTGCTACTAATATAATCATTGTGCTTCACTCGCGTGTAAATGTTCCACATATAGCATTCAATCTCAGTGAGGAAAGTCAGGGCAAACTTCCTCACTCCTCATCCTGCCTAGGTAACTTCATTCCTCTCTGAAAGCCCTTAATTGTTTATGCCAAAGGGGGTGAGGTACCAACCGGGCTGAATACTTCACAGACAGAACTTACGGAGGAGCATGTACTCAAGCTCTTCCTCAAATTTTTGATTTTACATACGGTGGTAAGGTTAGCGTCCAGTCTTGTTATTCACTTATCAAATTAAACGAAAATATCTTAACATCTAAGATATTCAATATACTTCCCCATATCTTAACATCTAAGATATTCAGAAGTCTCCTTGTTTTTAATTCAACTCAACAAAAATGTGAGAAAATTATAACCCAATACTTCTTAAACAAACAAGGGCGGGCAAAATTAAAAAAACACTTATGAAAAGAGACGTCTTCCTGTGCGAAACAATTCTATTAATTCATATCCTTGTGTAATAATGTTCTTACTAACAAATCACACGGATAATACTTCTGAATTATGAACGAAAAAGGAAGAAATAAATCCGGATATTTCGTGGATTCAATTACTTTGAGGATATACCTAAATACCCAGGGGGGAATGACTACAGGTTTAAACCGAGGGAATGGCTACAGGTTTTTAGAGACAGAAACCTTAGTTTCATCAACTGCTGACAATAAAACTTGAAAATAACACCCACGCTATTTGAGGACAACAGCCCACTACAAACAGCTTTCCGAGGCGACCATGTTCGTTGCCCTCAAACGAACAGACAAAATAAAAAAGTTGCGCACACACTTACGATCTTCATCTCCTACATCTTCCAGTACAGACGAATGAATATTCAAACGTATGCATGATAAAGCTACCGAGTAAAACTAATAAAATGTCCACCACAACCAATTACACTCCCCTTTCAACGAAGAAATACCGCGAATGCATTTGGAAATGTAATAAATCTAAATAAACTAAAAAACCGAATTATAAGCAAATAAAACGTTTATCTTAAGAGATGAAATCAAGATAAGGTCGATAGGAACCAAGAGTAAAAAGAAACGAACAAACAATTAACACGTATGGAATGAAAAAGGAAAGTAAATGTCAGATGTACTGGTCGCTCGTGACTGTAGTAATTTAAGGGAGAAGCTATTACTTTTAGACTAAGGCAAGAATAGCTAAAACTCCTAGAGATTAAGCAAACCTGGAACGATTCCAAAGCTAGCTGAAAATGATTCACCGACCAAAACACGATACAGAACTAATAGGAACAGAGGAGATACCAAACGAAGTGGATGTAACCTCAACTTTTGCGGAAAAATGAAGAGAGATTCTGCGAAATAAGATAACAGTTTAATAAAACATATTTTTTAAAATGAAGCAAGGAAAAAAATCATCGGGAAAGTGAAAACATGCAACTCCTTGAAACTAACGAGGACGAAATAATCTTCAATTAGCCAAATATGTACCAATTTTCAAATGTTGGAGGACCAGGAAAGTTAACATACCAACGGCAATCCAAAGAAATTTAAATCCAAAACAATTTTCCGAGAATATATTCGCTATATATGTATTTTTTTTGGATTGTTTTACTGCGAGTCTTTACCGTAAAATCGTTTCTATCTTCCCCAATACATTCGATCTATGAAATAATACTTTCAATTTTCTCTTGCGCTAAAAACCAAGGATCAATGAACACTACTTATGTTTTGCGTATACCAAAGAAGATGATACTAAGCCATTCTCGCGAAAACAAATTCGCACATGAGTAAACTAAAATTCCCATACATCATTACACGCAATAGATTATGTGAGAAAATTCGTTGAATATTTTAAAGTTGCGATCAGAAGCGAAAAGTTTAATTTCTTAAACGAGACTAATTATAGCAGTCCGTTCCTACCGAGGAGAAAAGTGAAACGACATCTAAACTTAAGTTTCGCTGGTACCGTAAGGGCTATCTATACAAACAAAATCATAATATATAGGATGGAAAATATTTCCAGAAAAGATATGAAATGCCATTGATGAAGGAAACAAAATTAATGAGATTATTAATACCAAATAAACTTTAAAATGGATGAAAGGCAACTTCAATTCAAACGAGCAGAAGACTGGAAATAGGCGCAAAAATCTTGGTTTTTAAATTAAATCTGAAATAATAGATGAGTTCATCGAACAAGGAAACTATAAAATTAAGTGATTCGTAGTTATTATAATAACTCATTGCAAATAAAAGTACTCAACAAAACGTATAAGAAATGAGGAAATATTTTTTCTTTCTGTTACAAGTATGGAATAAAAAAAGAAAGATATCTTGGAACGCTTCGACGTCAACCGTTAGATACAAGCACTTGATACTCAGCCCCAATAAAAACAATCCATCGACACTATTTGATAACGTAACCGCAAAGAATAATTGTCACGACTTTGAGAGTGAAAGTATTTTTAACATTCCAAATCCGAAAAAGCAGACGTGAAACAGAAGGATCGCTTTAGAGCTCAAGAGGACAATGGGAAGCGTGATTAATCCGTCGTATTTCTTGGACTCTTTACATACGGCTGCTGCTCCACCCACGCTTTTCTCCCTATTTATAGAAAATGCCTCCTCAGCACTCTTCCCATAGAATTCCAAAAGTCTCGCCACTCTTTCTCCCTTCGAATGGTGTCATTAAAGCGAGGACGGACTCGCTACTTCAGAATGAGAACTCAAAGAAGAAATGGAACAGCGGAAAAATATTCGGTGCATGTGACATTGCATGGCACGAAAATTACGAACTTAAAAACTTAAACTTAAAACTTATTACGGACAAAATAGATTACCGGAAAGCTTGCCGAAAATTATTAATTAATGAATTAAAACTGCGCTAACGCGGGGGTGTTCAAACCGTGGCCGCGGTAAATTAATATTGCCTGCCACTTGCTGCTCGCTGATTTGTGAAGCTCTATGGACACAGGAAGTTACACCCTACAATTTTTTTTTCCTTCAGTAAGTTTATGAATTATAAACGATCAATTAATAAATACCGTATACATATCTGTTTCTGTATTGATTTTGTAATCATTAAATCTATGTACTGACATTATGTTTCCCTTGTGTTCGTATCTGCTTATAGCCTTCCTTTTTGGTTAATGGTAAGGTTCTGGGGGATTGGGTTAATGGTGAGGTTCTGGGGGTTTTACAGTTAACCCTCAGAACGTTACCATTAACCATTTTCACTGATTTATATTTCTACCATCCTTTTGCCTTTATTTTTTCTATGACTTATATTCTTACCATCATTTTACGTATATTTTTATTACGTGTATTTTTACAACGTGAATGATTTCCTTTTAGTGAATGGGTCTTGTACCCGCGATAAATTGTATTGTTATTACTATAAATCTGTAATTTCAGAATTTTTTCTTGGATTTCAATAACGACTTTTCCAAAGTTTAAACAAAACCAATTAACAATAGATTAAACGATTATAAATTGGTAACAATTAATATCGAGTAAAATTTTAACAGAAATACTAGTTGGTCCGCTTTATCAATCCCTGGCCGCCTTTTACATGAACACGCTGGCGACACCCAATCAGACACATTTAACCTCGCAATAACTCGGTGGACCTTGGAGAACGAATCAATGAGAAGAGGTAAACAATACCCTCTGCTCTTCGTCATAAAACTTACTTTCACTTTCGAATTTACCTTAAAATGCGAGAAAACACCAAACGAAATAATTTTACGTAAAACTCCACAGTTGTAATTTAGTTAAAAACTCTCACAAAAATTAATAAAGGAATTGAAAAAATAATTAATTACCACCATTTACCCAGAAATCTTTCTGCTACAATTTACAATAAAATTTTCAGTGGATGAAAGAGATCACGAAAAATAAAGTTTTTATAAACTTCTACTAAGTATTTTTTTAAGCAATTATCTGCTTAATTTCCGATTTTCAGTATTTATCTGTCAATAAAGAATTCAGCCCGATTGGTACCTCACCCCCTCTACCATTTGAGATCAAGAGCCAGTAGGGGGAATTAGGATTACTAGGCAGGATGAGGAGTGAGGTGGCATTCCTCATCAAGCCAGAAAGCTATAAGCGGAACATGTCCACGTTAGTGTGGCACAATGACAAATGAGTAACACTTTTCTTGGCATTCCATAAGAAGAGATTTCAGTACATAAACAGGATGCAATATATGCAACACAATGGTACTTTCGAAATGGGTGAACTTATCAATACAAGACTTGTTTTTAGCTTAAAAGATTCTCTCGACCAGAAGTTCTTAAGCTTTCAAGTTCATCGACCCTCTTGGATAATACAAATCCACTACAGACCAGTGTGAACCGATCAGTGACTAAACTCAATAGAAGACAAAAATAAATACAATGAAAACTTCGTTCGTGACACAATTGGAGGATTTCAGTTAATTTACTGGGATAACCAAGAGGCTTTCGATGAGATGAGCAATAATGTGAACGATTATCCTTTCAGAGAAAGGAGAAAGGAAAAAACAGTTGAAATAAGTGCGCAAGTTTTGAAAAATTAATCCTTCATTCACTGCAGATGAGCATCAGGTTTTAAACGTTCTGTGCGATGTAAACAGTACACTTTTAGGCGCCAAGTTAAAACATTTACCTTTAGCCTTACTAAAAAAGCTTCGAAATCCAATTTTATTCTCGCTTCCTCACGAACAAAAACACACCAACTCCTATATTTCTAAGAGCGAAGTCATCTTCGTAGATTGCGTGGATTCTCCTGCTTAGCATATTCGATGCATGAAAGGTGGTGCTTCCTGATTCAAAGAGTTACGTACTCAAACATGGAGACGATGCCAAGTGTAAGAATGGGATTCAAGCACTATTGTTGTGGTCCTTAATCTGACGTGAAATAATTTATCTTCGGTGAGGTAGAATATATCGAGTTAATTACCTCGTATCTCCCACGTTTCTCCACAGCTTTATCGAATAATCGAGAGGAAATATTTACCATAATCAAGGTTCCTTGGAAAGATTTAACAATCCCAGCTCAAGATCTAGGAAAACTAGATTTTTTTACTTCACAAGTATTTCCTTTACGAAAGACTCATATAATACTATTTTTTCAACACGTGCATGTACTACTATAATAATTATACTACATGGCACTATTGCACTACGTTATTAGCACTCTTAATAATCCACTTTGGGAACTTGGTGCTAAACAATTTCGGCGAAACAACATTTTGCCCCGACACGGAAGATCTTTACTAATCAGATACGAAGCTGATCGCAATTAAAAGGAAAATAATCGCATTACATACATAAGAAATGTATAGAAAGATGTTTGCAGCAGAAAGACGTCTAGCAGCCAATTTAAAGGTAGCACCAAAAAAATTGACTTTCATGGAAACGGATATCCTACGTTTTCATTATTTTGTTTTAAATTAAATTACCTCGATGGAAGAATCTGAAGGAATTTCGTGAAGACACTTTCCAATTTCTATCTACAGAGGGACTGACTGAAAGATCTACTTCAGAGAAAATTCATTTATGATATTTCGGTCTGCGAATGTTTTCACAACAAACGATATCACGGTGAGAAGATAAAAAACATGAACTTAATATATGTGGAATTAAAATTATGTTTTAATTACAACACTGAGCTGTTTTAACCGGTTCTACTATCAAACATGTTTGTTTCCCTGAAACGAAAAAGCTGCAGAATATTCCTCAAATACTTCTTCTGGATCGAAACCGATTTAAAAGAATGAACGCAGAAACAAAAATCTGCAAAAACAAACCATTCCTTATACGACTTATGATGTTTCTTTAGGCTTTGGGAGACTCGTTCGACAATAGAGTGAGTTATGTACACAATGCTGGATTTTTCTACATCTGTATGATCTAAACATTTATCCGAATACCTCCAACAGACGACTAATGACTAATAACCCTTTCGTTGTGTTCTAGCAATGGAATACGATTTAGAAGGATTATTTTGACCAGTTAAGAGTATAAATTCCGCGGCATTTAGAGAACAGTCACTTATCATTGCATAAATATTCAACCGTGGCCACACAAAACAAAATTTTATGTTTAGAGAGATTTCGACAGTTAAATTTAATTAATTTATGTAAATTACGGGCAATCCTGACTATAAAACGATTATCATAAAATAACGTAATATTGTGAAAGAAAACATGACGTCAACGGTCAATCTGCTAATGCAATGTTTTGATACTATTAAAAGGCCATATTTTTGGAAATAAAAGTAAATACTACTGGGTAAAACGAATATAAAACCATACATTCTTTCTGGAATTATTCGTCATTAATTCTCCTCAAATCTACACTGGATGGTAAAAGACGGTTACTGAAAAGGAAACTGTTTTGAAAGGATATGAATCAAGAAACTGAATTTTCAAAAAAATGCCTACTCTTCTACTGCAATCGCATTCATCCCCATTCAACCCCAGGTGTTCCAGCCTAACATTGCGGCATTCCATTTAATCCTTGTCAGGTCAACCTGCTAATCATCATGTATCAACATCAATACATGTCGCTAGGCAATCGCCACCTTTTATTGCAATAGCGTGCTTTCCTATAACGTAATGGGCACGCAAGCGAAATATCAGATCTACTTCACAAAAATGCCACTATACTGGACGAAAAAGGAAGTACACTCTTTGGAAAAACGAAACAGTAAACATATGGTTTGCTCCCACAATTCAACAGCGCTTAGGTATAGGCTTAGCACAGCGGTTTAATTAGCATAAATCATAATGGGATTGATAAATAGGAGCCGATCGACCCCTCAGCGTAGAGCACTCCCATCAACGGCCAAGAAGTCGCGAAAGGCAAACGAAAAAGAGAAACATCGCCAACAGGTGGGCGGGATCGACGAGCGAGCCGTGTGGAAATCGGTTATGACATTAGTCGGAAGTTCGCACGTGAGACGGGGATGAAGCTTCGGTGAAAATGTAACAGATTTTATGACGACGATCACGAAGGAACTGACAGTGGCTGATAAGGAATTCAAGATGAAATACAATCCCGATTCGTACGGTAGATACGTTCCACAAAAATGTTGTATGAATCGAGATATCAATTATGGTGGAGTTTGTGTGTATTTCGCCTCAACTCGAGAATCAGATGCTGACAGTAAATTATTCAGCCCGAAGGCCGGTTGATACCTCACCCCCTCTAAAATTAACTAACAAGAGTTAGTACGGGGAATGAGGTGTACAAGGCACGACGAGAAGTGAGATAATTTGCCCTTGCTTTCCTCACCAAGCCAGAATGCCGTAGGTGAAACGTGCCCTCGTAAACAAAGAAAAATGACACGGGCATTCGATTAGAAGAGACCTTAATTAATTTCAGGCAAAATGATTAACTTATTTACAATAGCATTACTAATTAATGTGAGAACAGAGTGAATAAATGAAGCTGTCTGAGCAAAGAACAATAGGAACGGAAATGATTTACAGTTACTACGTAGTTTTCATCACAAAAGTAGACAGCAGTAAAGTAGAAAGTAGTATTCTCTATCAATCTGAATATCACAATCCCCATTGCTACTGCAACAAAGGATTTTATATGATATTATACTGCAGGTGTTAGCAATTAGTAAAGGACTTTTCGTACACTAAAAATTAACAACAATGCATGTATTATGTATTTTTAAATTTTACACGAATCTATTTGATTGAACCGTACAAATTGGAACTTTATCATCGTGAGAAACAAAAACTCGCCGACGTTGGCCGAAATGAACCAAAACAGCACTAATCAAGGATTAAATAATTAGAGGCGACTAACGAACTCTTCTTCTGGGTCTCCATTCGATTGCTGGCCGTACAACTCCAATAGATTTTATTTGTCTCCGGGCATGGCGACTGAACCCATGCCGTCAGAGTGATGACAAGATAATGAGGATACCTTTAAATAACTGCGCTATAAAAATAGTATCGTTAGCGAGCGATAAACCGTTGCAAATGAATGACAGAATAGAACCAACTAAAGACGCAGGAAACAATGGGTGAAACATTGAATAGAGCAACGATGGCGAACCTTTAGTCGGTAGAGCTTTTTATTTCGTGAAATAAAGAGCCTAAGCCATTGTTAGGCCAAATTACAGCGTTAGAAGTTGATTATACTGATGTTACTAAGTAAAAATAATTAAAGATTGACCAAAAACCACTATTAATTGACAAAATTCACACTTATTCACCTTGGAGCTTAAATGTCTTAATCAAAGCATAGGCAAACTAACAATTTTAATTTTGAATGTGTGCACATGTTCGCCTAAAATTTAAGAACCAGATGATACTTGCACGTCTTCAGAAGAAGACTTCCGAAAGATAATGAACCTCCATCAATCTACGTATTGGTCTACGGTTTTTCTACATTTGCACAATCGCCTCTATGGCGCAGCGATTAGCGTGGGGGCTTTCCGAGGCCAGGGTCCCGGGTTCGAATCCTGATTAGAATATCGTGTTTTGTGTCCGTGATATTGAAAATGGTAAAATTAACAAAAGTTATTGTCTCATAAAATCATTATTATAAGGATAGCGCTGTCAGAACATCTTGCGGCACCATTCTGTTTATTTACAAAAATATGAAATCAATTCTTCAAAAAATAAAGGACGCGAAAAATCTCCAAGATATACTAATGTTGTGAAACACTTTAGGTGACTGGATTCACTTTATAAGCAATGAGGATAAATAAACAGTGGATAAATGAAGTAACAACATCATAGATACTTGATCCAAGGTATCACAAGGACTTACAGAAGAAATCGGCTTTGTCATAAGAATAGTTGTAACAAGAATTCTTGATATCTCCTCTAAGAAATCCACTGAAGCAATATATGCAGAATCAAAATTACTTTATAAGTATCTATGTGTACTTAAATGTAGTTAAAAATTTTCAAGCACACTGAGCTAATAGGTAATTTATATAACAGAGGTAGGAAGATATTAAAGACAGAAGTAAGATTCACTATTTTTTATGAATAATTCTTTTTAACTAATTATGAATTTCTATCACAACTACTTTTCGTTCGAATAAAACTTTTATCAAGAAACTATGGTAAGTAAAAGATACTTTCCAAAAATACTTTAGAATAAAAGCAACAAATGCTATGAAAATCAACAGAAAAATGGAGGTAGTGAAATCTTAAAAGTTGTCTAAAAGCCATGGGAGGAAATGGGACATTCTTCTCGTGACGTTTCACTATCACCGAATTTCTTGCGTGAATGAAGAAAATTGTTAGTGCTATAACTAGACCGAAATTTTGATAAAGTAAAGATACCGAAATGATACAAAAAATTCTTTCAAAATGTAAAATTTGAAAGACCTTTTAGCCCTCTAGCAACCTTGTTTATATATACTGTCTTACTTCCATTTAACTTTTAAAGAAAGCATATTACAATTATTCTTCATTCCCTGCGAAGTTATTTTCAGTTCTCTCAAGTGAGTGAGTGTTTTTTTTACAGCTACACGGTTTCATGAAATCTCTATGACGACTTATTTTCATTAGAACAGAAATTTGACAGAATTCTGGATGATGATTACATACGTACGAATTTTTTCACTATATTACGTCCCAATTTATTCAACTCAGGCATGCACAACTTTTTGGACTTTAATGTGTCAATCATTATTCATCAATCATCATTGATTATATTGTATCACCGGCCTTGGTGGCCGAGTGGATAGCATTCCCGCTACGCTATCGCTTCTACTCCAAGGTCCCGGGTTCGAATCCCGGCTGATCGGGGAAAAACTTGGGGTGTTCGTTGGAGTAACTACTCCGAGAAAATGAAAAGAGTTACTCTCTAACAAAAACTGGTTCCTGGGACTGGAAACTTTTTCGCGTACAGTATAAATACATTTACAGTATAAATATATTTCATGCATATGCAATAATGCAGCAAATCCTCCGACGATAGTAATTCGCGGTTTTACTATAGTCAATTTTTCTACTGCATACGCAAGGAATGAAAGGTGAATTTTAACATCAGTGCATTTAACTCTTGGCTTGCATACGTATCGGAAAATCAAACAAAGCTTACCAAGAGACATAATTGAAGGGATACGATCACATTTTGGAATGGGATGAAGATTAAGAAAGCCATAGGAATGAGACTAACACATGAGAAAGTATTAATCATTAGAGCCAAACATAAAGAAAGACTTGAGCCTGTACCTTTACTATTTACCTAAAGATAAACATCTACAATGTGGGATAACCTACAGAAGGACAGCTTACTGATGTACAGACAACTACTGTTCGACAAAGCATATTACATTGAGCGGAAAAAAATTGGTGCAAAGAATGGATGGTTAGGAAACAATAGAACAAATATTAAGATGGATTAGTAAAGAAACTGAACCAAAGAATGGAGAAGATCCTTATGAAAAGAATATGTGTAAAACGAAGGTTAGCAAGGAGAATAGCAAATAAGTATGGTTTGATGGATTCTGAGATGGGAATGTTTCCCTGAAAAGAATGAGAATGAAAAACACAGTGGAAAGAGAGGGAATTGAAAAAGAAGTTTTGATTTGTAGAAGGTGTAATGATGATTAAGACTAACCAACAGCTAAGCAAGACATCACGAAACTAAACAACGTAGATACAGCAGGCCAAAGGATGGCTGACCCTGGCAAATTAGCCATAAATAGAAAATCTATAAGACCAGTACTCTTACAGTTGATTTCTGTTCCTACGCTTTGTTTATTCTTATCTATCTTTACCCTGCTTCAAATCCCCTATCAATCCAACTTTCAGCCCTCCTATTACTTGAAAAGTCCATTTCAAATCTTCACCTCAATGAGCTTCATGCAATTCTTTATAATCCTCTCACTCAGCCTCAGTTCAAGACGTCAGCCTCAATGTATTATTCAAATAACAAGTATCTACAGTTTAACAATTCCTAACTGTCCTCACCCAATACTATTGTTGTCTTTAAACAAGCTCCAAAGATAGGCCATTACATTTTTTAGCGTTCCCGCATTTGGGCAGTGAGCTCAGCTTTGGTGAAGGCAGTCCCAAGTTTGATTACCGATGAGTGCCCATCTTCGAAATGGCCTAAGCTGTCAAAGCACTTTTAACAGGACTACCACCACTACATTTTTTATATTCTTAATTCAGGGGCAGCAGCCAAACAATATTAAAGTGGGCAACATCTCTTGGGTTGACAACGTTTTAGAAGAAAAAAAATTAATTTGCAGCAAAATATACTTATTCCATTGTGTATGTCTGTAGACAAAAATAAGGAATTATATCAGTTTAACCAGTTAGGTAGAGTACTTCTACATAGATAGTTTTAGAATATTATTCCTAGTAAATGAAAAGGGTAATGGAAAAGTTGAATTACTGAACAATTTTTTTTTCCTGCTATGCACATTTCTAAACAAAATTATGTTTTGGTGATTCTGTGCATAAGATTAGATGTGTATGAACAAGAGTTTAAAATTTAATGTTATTTTACTATTCCATTTGAAAGTAAATTTTTATAGGCAAAAACACATAAACTACAATTAGCAAAAGAGGGATAGTTTTTATTTTTCCATTTAATATAGAAAGCACTTGAAATGGGATAAGCATTCAGCAGTTAAAGGGTTGAAACTTTAAAACTTCATTATGATTTCTTCATCAATATATGTTCCTTTTCTAGAAATATGTTATGCTTTATGGTAATTTAGCATTATTATTTAATAATCTACTTCAATGGTAGCAATATTTGAAGAAATTTAGCAGAAAGGGTGGGCTTCCTGCTTGGAGCCCAGAAATGGTCCTATTTTTGGAAACATATGCAAGCCCATTTCTGAATTTTTCTCAAATTACTCACACTTCAGACCCTTTCTGTCATAATTATTTCTATTCCTTTGTTCTAATACCTTACCTTTCTATGGTAGTAAAGGAAATGACAGCTAAAAAAGGTTCTCTAAGCGCTTATGTGGACCCCTGTAGGTCAATCACAGCTACACATAAGGGGTTCAATTAGGGTCAATGGACCATGACTTGCAACTTCATCTGCAATATCTTTGGGATGGCTACAAAATATTAGAACACATTTTGTGAATGCTTTAGATTGTTATTTATTCCTTCAAGAAATTATGATTCTTTCATTACTAATCATGTAAAAAGTAAAAATAACATATAAAAGTGTGAGTGAAACAATATTCCATAGCCAGATTTGGGAGTGTGGCTGTTGCATTAACTCCAAAAGGAGATGAAGGAAGTCCCCGGATCTTCTGCTCTCGACAGAGGCGAGAATTAAAGCACGGGTCTTAAGTAAAATGCAAAGCAATGATAGCAGAAGGGAAAAATGGGAAAATTTGATAGATTAAACATAAATAACAGAGGTTATTTGAATCTCCATCGGAGAAGTAATAAGATGCAATAAGTGATTCAAAATGATAAAGATTACAAAAGAGTAAAGAGAGATTAATCTTAATATCAAATACGCTATACTTATCATTATAGGTACTAAGACACAAGATGGTTTACAAATAACTATTATATTTAAGCTCTTTATCATAAATTCAAACATGAATTTTGCTAAGGAATGCAAAAAGCTAAGGAAAGATGATTAATAATAATGATGACGATGAAAATCCTCAGGTGAGATTTCACCGACTACTGTGGCGGAGTGGTTAGCATGCTAGCACTCTAATGCCAAGGAACTGGGTTCAAATCCTGGCTAGTCGGATTTTTCTGGCTAGGGAATGGCTGTGTGTCTTAGTAAATAGTAATAATTATTGAAATGGATGTAATTGGGGTGTTCCTGCTTCCATTAGAGAAGTTATTATTATAATACTAGATGACATAATTAGAAGTGCTATAAAACAGGAAGGATATCTCCACAGAGATTATTTGTATGGCACTGAAATAAACTGAAATTTCTGTCCTTTTTATAAAACATAGCTTATGCTAAAAAAATAAAGATCAACATTAACAAATAATATAAACATTCACAAATAATACAAACACTAAATAAATAATGAAATATGTATATGAAAGGCATCTTTGAAAGCCTGAGAAGTCAACGGTAGACATTAATTTGAATATCAACAACAGCCATTTTTTTCACTTTCAAAACATCAACAATATTTCCTACTAGGCGACATTTGCAGGACAAAGTGCATAACTTTGTTCATATCCTATACAACTTGTAAAGAACGGCTTCAGCATTAGAAAGTGGTGATTTTGATATGAGTGACGAAGAACTGAAAATAATTGAGGATATGGATTTCTGAACATTATTTGATGAAGATCCCAGTCAATCACTAGGAGATAAGAGAGTTGAATTAAATGTTAAATGAAAGGTCTAAAGAAGAAATTGGGTTCCACAAAAGTAGAAAGAAAGAGAGTGTGACTTTGAAAGGTATTATGTCACCTCTGAATTTTTTAGCAGAACCTTATTCCCATATTCCGATGGGGTCTTCTGATGGTTTGTTGGTTACAATGAGGATGAGATTGGTTTTGGCGATGTTATGACTTTTACGGCCGGATGCCCTTCCAGCCACCAACCCTGGACGGGAAAGTGGGACAAACACACACAACCATTCCCTGATTAAAATAATCCTAATCAGCAGGGATTCGAACCCCATTGCTTGGGGTTGAAGCGATAGAGCTTTACAAGCTAACTACTCGGCCACCAAGGCAGGTAAGTCACCTCTGTAATGCATGAGGGTAATTCAATAAATTAGTTGCAAATGTCAGTATGCCTCGTACTACGTTTAAATTAAGTGTGCATATTTTGCCAGCAGAGAGCAACATATGCATGCTTGTCACAAATTCTGTGTGATGATGCGTGAGTGTTCACAAGAAGAACAGCATGCAGTTGTGCATTTTTTGGCCAAAGTAACGCCCACAGAAGAAGTGCATTGCAAAATGAATCCCCTTAAAGGGGACCTGGCCTGGAGAAGAACCAGACAAGGGAAATGATTCTTCTGGATCGCAATGCCTTCAACGGCAACACAGTTTAGGAGCTGTTACGAACATTTCTTTGGTACCGGTTGGATCATTGTCCATATAGTCCCAACCTAGCCCCCAATGATTTTCATTAGTTCAGGCTTCAAAAAAATCATTGGGTGGGCAAAATTTTCAAGATGATGTTGCTGTAGGCCAAGAGGTGACTGCGACAGCAACCAAAAGACTTAGTTGCTGCCGGCTATCAAGGACTTGTGAAGAGATGGTATAAGTGTCTGAATGTATAGAGTTAATGAGTACATAAGTGAAAAAAAAATTCAAAAATGTACTTCTATTATTATTGCGTCTACCCAGTTTAACACTTACTTATTGACTTACCCTCACAGCTTGAGAGACATGAGATGAGGTTAATTGCACTTAATTTTTAGTACTAACCCGGTAGAAGTTTACCATTGATAATATATCCATCATGATGATCTTAAAGATTAAAAAGCACGAGAGACGCTAAGAAACCAGGTCATTCTACTTCATAGTAAACTATGAATAACTTTAAGTTTATGTTATGCATTTGGTGAAACCAAAAATGTATCCTCTATTATGAACTGCTGAAACCATCTCTTGACAGCCAATGACTATAAAAATTAATCTGAACTCAGCAGAATGATAAGCGCGATAAGT
Organism: Sympetrum striolatum; assembly: GCA_947579665.1. Classification (NCBI taxonomy): domain Eukaryota; kingdom Metazoa; phylum Arthropoda; class Insecta; order Odonata; family Libellulidae; genus Sympetrum; species Sympetrum striolatum. The sequence goes on from OX388345.1 coordinate 81,700,358, forward strand.
TGATCACGATACATAAAAATTAATGCCAACGTATTACAAAACTTATTGAGAAATACGGAGAGTTGAACTATTAAATTAAATACAGTTTCCAGAGGACTTTGAAAAGAGGACCACAAGAAGAATATTCAAAGACAGATCATGAACTTTAATCCATTCGCATCAGAGGCTGCTGATCAACGGTCTAGCCAATGGCACTTAGGAGCAGGGAATGCCGATTGGCATCCTCCACTTGAAGGGATTATACGAGAAAAATTAAATTTAGTTACTCTCTAAATTGTAGAAATTGTTAGTTAAGATGAATGGGTTGAGAGACAAATGGGAAATGTATTTGAGCAATGTAAAGCCATGTTGATTGATAATCCAATGAATAATTTAACATAGCATAAGGAAAACAGGGAAAGGTATATTTCTTCACATGTCAAGCAGTGCAACTTAACCAAAGGAGAAATGAGAAAAATATGACAGGACAGGGACTCAAACCAAGGTCCACCACTTTCCAGGCAGGAATTCTAGCCTCTACACCACCACGTGGCATCAATACCTCGTCTGTCAATTGGATGAATTGAGAGTAATACAACTGGCATTCCATTTAGTGGTACAATACCATCAGAATAACTTAAGCGAAGGATGGAGTAAAATTTGCACTGGAATAAACTTATTTTCTCAACTAAACTTGTTTACCTTCTTTGAGAAGAAAAGGTGATTTAAAAGCTTCACTGGGCCACCTTCAGGCCATATTTAGACAACCCTAACTTAGAGAAAATAATATTTGGAGAAACAATATAAGTCAACAGTGATAGAACCAAAACAGGCTCTCAATACAGGACAGTTCTTGATACGTAATCCAGCACAAAAATGTTTTACATAATGGAAAGATGCGGGTTAAAACATTGAACAATTGTGGATCACTGAAATAATTAAAAGCTGGACTGTACCTGAAAATTTATTAATTTTAGATGGATCTCAAACATCACAAATATATGCATATTGACAATACATCCACCAATATAATTACCTAGATTTTCCGTTAATACATAAAAAGAATTAAAAGTAATGGTCTCTTTCCATTTCCACTTCCATCAGAATTGTTTGTACAAGATAAGAAATCAACATTCTAAGCAGAAATGCCTTCTTTTGAAATTTGACTTAGAAGACATATCTTTAACTGAAAGTGACTTGAGCCTATGGTAATAAATTAACTAGATATTACAATAAGTGATTCAAAAGCTGATTTTGATACCGATTACTATCTTGTTTTCCATCAACAACATTTTGTTGAATTTATTCCAGTCATACTTCCTCTTCATAAAGCAAAAAGTATTCCCATTTGGAATTCTGTATCGACCCTTTTACTACATATTTACTTTGAATCTTGTGGGCATTTAATCAACTTCAGTGCTTTTGCAGTGAAAGCATTAAAATAGTAGTTACGCTTTACATAAGCAGGAAAGTCATAGCACCAAGCACCTTCAACTTGGCTCCATTATAATGGTCTCATTGACAGAAATGGTTTCCAGCAAATTGCTGAGTATTATAGGTTACTACTGTTTTTTTCCAACCCCATATTTATTTCCTTATACAAATTATTTAAAAGTTTGTAAAAATAACTTCAGAAACATATAATCAATCAAAGAATCACAACTACTCTTCCTTCGAGTTAATGGATTGTATGTTAATTTCACTGACTGGAAAGGTAAACTTAAACATCTTACGAGATTACTCTGCTTAAAAACATTACATTTGTTATACCTGTTTTAAATAGGTATTTTGATTTGGTAGAAGAATATTCATTTCATGTTTGGAGATGTCATTGCTAAAAGTGTACCATTATCATGTATATAACGCAGTTTCCATTGATTGAAGGTTTACAGTGCTTATACTTATCAACTATCATTTGTATATGAAACCTTTTGTTATTATTATTAGCTATTGAATAAACTACAGAGTTTTCATGGTTGGATGAACGCATTTGCTTGTGGGTGGGAAAGGAATTTTTTAAGAGGACAAACTGAACTGAGATTTTAAATCGGTATGATCATTAATTATTATTACAGTATAAGAAAATATTAATCAAGGATCTGATAGTTTAAGAAATGTAAAAGCAACAAATGATTGATACTGAAATTATAAGCATGATGTATAAGTAAAGGCATACAAATTAGATTTTTCAAAGTAAATGATGAAATGATATATATTGTTGGTTGGTTGTTTTATTTAGGTGCGTCGACGTCTATGGTCATTTAGCACCATTTCTTAGTAAGGATACTTAGGTCATATCATCATGGAACCTTGTCTGTGGTTGGAATTTGAGCTCGATTAATTTTTTTTTTATAAGTTTTCTTTTAGAGTTTTTTGAAAAGTCCTGTCTTTCTGATGAAGTTCAGTACTTTGGAAATGGATCCAATATCATCTCCTAGCACTGTAGCTAAGTCCCCTCCGATTCCCAACGAGCTTCGGATCGTATGGTATTTATCGCAGTTCAATATAATATGTTCGATAGTAACTGGGCAGTCACACTCTTCGCAGTGGGGGGGTATTTTATCTTCCGAGAAAAGGAGCGAGTGTGTTAGAGCGCTGTGCCCTATCCTTAATCTAGTAACCGCTACTTCCTCTCCTCGACTGCCTCTTATTGAGGAGGACCACGATGTCGTGACGGGTTTGATGCAACGCAGCTTGTTGTTTGGAAGATTTTTCCAAGTTATCTTCCATTGCTCTAGGGCCTTTTTTCGGAAGGAGATCCTTAGGTCGTCGGGAGTAACCTGTACAGAGTCCGGCATAGGGAAAAACCAAAGCCTCTTTTGCGGCTGCATCCGCTCTTTCGTTCCCCGAAATTCCCACGTGTCCCGGAACCCATAGAAATTTGACATCGATGCTCTTGTTATGTAACGATGTGAGAGCCGAGTGTATGAAAATTTAGGGTGTACTTGATTGGGGTGATTAGGATATACTAAGTAAAATAGTTCTTAAACTTACTTTACATATCAAGCAAATTAATTCACACATGCCTAAATATTAGGGTACTATTTCAAAAGGAATGCTTAATAATTCCAAGAATCTCACTCAACTTATGTGGGTAGCAAATTGTACACAAACACATAGTATTCTAAACCCAGCCTCAGCAGTAACAAAAATCCAAACTCAATGTTGACAAAGTAACTAAGCTACATAATGCATTGATTATAGAAGAAGATCCACTAAATTATCCAAGAAAATAATGAAAAGCTGTTAAATTCTCAGTAAGTCGTTAATTCTCTTACTCTTGAGCAATATTTATAGAATTCCAATTTCTGAGATCTGAAAATATGTTTTCAACTGCCATCTAAACCAAAACATCACATTTATGTTTTTATAATGTTTTTCTTTGACGTATTTAGAAAGGAAATAGAGAAAAAGAGCCCCACAAGACAAAATGGAACTACTACACTACTACATACACAATTGACAACAAAATAAAAATCTAGGAGCAAACCATCTTGATAGCTTCTATGTTTTGCTTGAAACAGCATATCTAAGAGCTCAGAAACTGTTTTCTTTTCTAACTTTAAAATTTCAATGAATCACTCACCCATAAATGAATTTTTGCAGTGACTTTTACATTGTAGAGTCACTCACCTGCAAAATAAATTGATTCATGTATGAAATCATGGATATTGAATATCCACTAACAATAACAAGACACTAAAAATGTATTGGAAAATACATTCGTAGTTCAATTTTAACAAAGTCATTGTAACATCTTACCATGCATCACCTATCAAAAATGTAATTGTAAAAATAAAAAAACTAGTCGTTGAAATTAGGTGATAGGGTACTCTTGATTTCCTTTATTATCATATTATGTTTAAAATATCAGATTACATGAAAAACGATTAACATGTAAATTTTGAATGAATAATAAACTCAACAACTGAAATAGTAACTTGTATGTAGCATGAGAGTATACATTCGACATTATAGCATGGAGTACGTTTAATTCCAAAGTAAAATAAAACTCAATGAATATATTTTAAGAGCAATCGCCAAAACAATTACGATAGAAACTGATGAAACAACATACTAAGGATATGGAATAGGTCTCTTCATCTTAATTGTTAAGTTAGTATTAAGTATTTACTTCTGGAAATTGTACTCAAAATGGCTGTATTAACGCACAAACCTAAGATTAAACCGATAATTAAACAACAGTAATGTTTTGACTTATTTAATTGAAAACATTGGCAACAGCAAGTATTTACAAAATTGGATTACGATTTCATAAAAATAGTGCTATAGACTAGCAAATAAAATTTAACATGATAATTGAGTGAGTAAAATGTGTCAGATACTTTTTAATACTAGATGGTTTTATAACACTACCAAAATAGCAACCATAAATAACATCAGCGAAAAAGAAAAACTTTACAATGGTACTATTGGTGTGGAATATAAACAATTGATACTGAGAGTACCAGATCAATCCTGATGGTATAAAACTTAAAGTTACGCATAATCACGTCGCTGACATTTCCAAATAATAGCAACCTTTACCCCATACCCTTTACGGGTTTCAAAATAATCAATTCAACAAAACGGATACGTTACACGACTAAGTCCAATCGTTAACTTCAACCATCTAAACCATTATTTCTTTAGAAACCATAGCAGACTATGATTTAATCGAGCTAATGATATTTTTGGGTGAATAAAAATCAGTAAGTAGAGTCATCTATGATGAATATGTTTCAAATGGTTTGAGCGAAGGGATACAAAATTGGAATTAAGTAGACACTGTTATTCGACAAATAATTTACACAACTGCAGCTATAAAAGTCTTAAAATTCATGGAATATTCATACAATGGGATACTTAAGAGAATTATTACAGAAATAGGTACATTGCATCGACTTTCCAATTCGAGAGGAAGATAGAATGAGAACTAGACTAATTTTCCTTTCCTGAAAGCAATTCTTTGACTCCTTCATACAAATAAATCTTCGACGTTCTAGCTGTTAATGAAACAATAACCTCTGTAAATGATAACACGATAGCTTTCCATTTAATTCAACTTATAACGAGCAAAACCAATACGTCCACCCATTAAATTAGATGAGCTTTACTGGCAAAGGATACATACAAAAATTTACAATACCGATTCAAAAGAACAAAAAGATGTAAGGCTCACTGTAATGTGCCACAGAACAGCTACAACAAAGCGAGTAATATGTTTTAAAGGCTATTACATTTCGGATATACCATCACCATAGCGCAATGATCCTTTCGTTTTTGAGTTTCTGTGTGTCCTTTCAAAGAATTGCCAAGATATCCATTCATTTTCTACATAAATCTAGTATTCTATAATTTCTTACCATTTGAACTTGAATCCACAGAATCCAAATATTACGTGCATGGCAGAATTCGGACACTTCTGATCAAAGAGAATAGGAAAAATTCAGATTGAAGATGGCGTCCACCCGCCAGTTGCCGACATCCTCTTCTTGCTTGGTCACTTCTCAATAAGTTATTATCACAAACTGCACCACCAGCAGAGATACTCCAATTGCTAGTTCAAAGTTTAAGGAGTCACCTAATTTTACACTCGCATAAATTTTATAGTCCAATTACTCGGGCCAGTAACATGAACATTCGGCCATGCTTTCCACTATCTTACAACTTTGTGTTGTTTTGCAGTGATAGGTGATTGTGACGTCATGAGCCGTGACACCTTCGGCTATTTTCGGCAGGTCCCGCGTTTAATTGTCGGAGTATAGTGCATCAAAATGCCATCAGGAGCGGCTCAAGAGTACTGAGCCTTGAAATTTGACACGACTGACACACTCGCCAACGCGTGTACGATTCCCGTCGCAACTGTCAATGCTTCATCCGACACTTTCCTCTCCTCGAGTGACCGTACTACCAAAGGAATCCTAAGCTCCTGTCAACCTTTATAGCAGTTATAGATCACCTTTTTTCCCTATGGTAAATAGATTGTTTTTGGTTGTTCTGATGGTTGCACCAAAACTGAAGTTATCAAAATCTGAAGCATACGGAAGATATTAAAAAAAAATTCGTAGAATGGAGAACTTGTAAAAATCTCATGCCAATAATATTTAAACCAGTTAAGCAAGTAGCGAAACCGTAAATACTATCACATACTTCATTGATGAGCGCAGAAATCACGCCCGCTGAAAGGAATTTTCTGCTGAATTTTCATTTTCCTCTCCGTGTATAGGCAAACACGCCTAATCCTATACCTTGGGGGTCTTTTTTTCGGCTGTGATATGAGACATGAAAAAACATCCAAACGGGAAACTCTTTCTAAAAGAGCTAATTAAGATGCTGCATGAGTGTCTAGAAACTATTCCCGCGGGCGGAGAGAAATATCGAGAGCTAAAATTCACTAAAGAAACGCCGCTAATTTTTCGGGGAATATTGACGTCGAGAAAAATTACCTTCCTTTCTCCGCTAAAAAAAGGGACATGAAAAGTTACTGGATAGTTATTGAAATTATTTTAAATTCAAAGAAAATTAATTTATTGTACATTGCATTAAAATTGTTGAATACCAGATCAATATACAATGAAGTCATATTCTGAAGGTAGATTACTTTCTGGGACTTGAAACCGTCATATTAAGTATCCAAATACTCCCACAATGTTATGACATTTTCAACTGTCCAAATTAGATCCATATATATTTACAAAAATCACACAAGCGTAAATTTCAACATATTTTTTAAAATAAGACTAGCCTGACTAGATCCTTCAATAAATTGTGATAGCAAATATTTGTTAATTAGAGATATATTTTTCCTTAATTCATTATCCAATGATTTGTAATAAAATAAGAGGAAAAGAGGTGAGAGTCAATGTAGTATGGTCAGGCCAAATTATCAACAAGAATGTATAAAAAGAAAGTTTTGGATGTAATTTTTATTCACCATGAATTTAAACATACAATCTTTCACAAACTTTGTAGGTAGCTCATGAAATTTTTTGTGACTAGGACAAGTCATAGTAAATTTCAAATCACAGAATTAGTTTTCCATCACAAAAGAGTAATTACTCAAATTCTATGAGCCTTTCAGTGAAGCACATTGTGCAAGCTCACAGTCATCATGTAATATATATTCTTCGATACATAACTACCAAGTATAATTTAATTATTAACACATAGCAGTTACAAGAAGTAACATTAACATAAATCAAAAGTAATAAAATTGTCAACTGTCAATAGAATTTTGAATCCTAAGGTTTGCATAATTACAAAAGGGAGATTTACTTTCTATACATAGAAGTTGATATAAATTATAAATAAAGGAGTTCTCTTTATTATGATGAATTGCCTCATTCAGAAACAAAATATTTTCATATAAAATTACAAAACTTAAAAATGTATCTCAGAAGATGCAGAAATTGTAACTAGAATCAAACGATTTTCATTGTGCTCTATCTTCTACTCAATGTTTAATATATTTGGGCATCATTGATGAATTCAGCTTCATTAGCATAATAATTTATACACAAGCTGAGTGACTTCTGTTACTTTTCAAACACAATTCAAACTTGTAGTATAAGACTTGAGATTTTTAAAACATACAAGCAGTACGTAATAATAGTAGGTACCAAATCTACAACTTAGAGAAGTGAATTACGAATCAACAAATTTCGGCATTTAATTAAAGAAATCACTTTCCAGATGCAAGATAAGATTTACCATAAAGTTAATCAGCAAAGTTACCTTTGAGTTTAAATAGTACATTCTGTCGACATAATTAGGAATGATAGCAACCAAATGGAAAAAACGTCAACATTTCAAGAAAGGTAGATTTTCACCTTGCATTATGATGCATCCTAATTGTGTTATTAATTTTAACAATGCATTACATAGCTTCTACATACATAACGAGGGCTGGAGTAATCCTCTACTAATTAATGGAAATGAATCACATATAGGTATGCAAGTACATGTTATAATAATATTAAAGTGATTCACTGAGCTCATTTAGAATTGAAGTAGGTGACAAAAATATAATTAGATACAGAAACTCAGTAATATATCAGTACCATTAGGGATGTAAATCATATCCTTTATAAAATAACTAGATTATTATCGAATTTCAAAGTAAATAATAAAAAATTAACAGCAGATATTATTTATCAAGGAGTAAAAGGCTATCACACTCTTACCTCTAACAAGAAAACAGAGAAAAAACAAAAGCTTTAGAAAATGTTTAAACTATCTTTGGCACATTTTTGAAAATCCATTTCATATATTATGAACAAGGAAATTCAGAAGTAAAATAATGAGAAAAACAATAGGATGGGACAAGATTTTCATCAATGAAAAATCAAAAAAAGTCCAAATTATGATTCAAAGAAAAATATGTAAAAAGAATTACTTTGAGATGGCAAAGAAATGTATTGTTATTGTATATGTAATGGTAATAAAAGGTGAAAGATATCTTTGTAACCTGGATAATTTTTACATTACCACTTTCCTGTTAATGTAAAAGAACCAATTATTACAGAATTTTCTAAATTTAATTATATAAAACAGATGAAATATTTACTTAAAATAGTCAATCCGTGATTACATTTTGACGAGAGACATGATCCTAAGAGACATTATAATGAACTTCAAAGGGCAAAAAATCCAGATTCTAATCAAGTAGTTTAAACAAAAATAACAATACTCAATAAACTGACATACCTAGTATTAAGAACAAATTGATAGATTTCACTCTTTATCATTCAAAATTGCAACAGACAAAGAAAATAATTTATTAAATGTGAAATGTTACATTTATGGTGATTTTCATTAAAAAGAAACTTGCTGGTCAATTAATGGAAATTAGAAAGTTATATCCCTTAGAGAAGTAGAAAAAACCAATTCAATCAATTCAAATCATCCTAAATGTCTGATGTGAAGATTATTTAAAAATAATGGGTCCAAATATTGCTAATTTCATACTTAAAGTCACCTAAAGAAATTATAAAAATTCAAATCTCATTTACTTTGACTACTGTTCAACGGATAAACTAATTGTCTGATTTACATAACATGTGACATGCATCACATGTTAAATCAATATGCTATAGTAATATCCTTTAAGGACAGAAAAGTGATTTACTTTTGCCATGTGAAAATTTCTGATTTTAAAAGAATAAAATTAATGTAAAGATAAGATGTTTAATCTGTAGCACTCTTGCATAAGGCTCATGCTATTTAAGAGAAAAAAAACGTTTTCTTTATTTTTGATACCACTATTTAATAGGTCATAAAAGCAGAAATAAAAAAAGAAGAAATTATTGATTGCAATTTCCCTTTCCCAATTTATGGATCATAAAATAATTGTAATACCTTAACCATTGTGAATTCATTGATATGTAATGAGTTAAGCAGTAATGAGCAGTGATCATATACAAATACTAAAGTAAAAATAGGATATTGATTCATTGTAGGATGTAAGTAATTTCCAAATGCAAACATGGTCGAATAAAGGTTAACACTTGAGCACCCATCTATTCAGGTATTAAAGAGTAAGATGATATTAAGTTGTTCCAAAATATTGCTCCAGCAGATTAAATTAAATGTTAATTTTTTCAAAAAATCTAATTAATTTGGTTATGAATGGTAAAAGCTTAATGAAATGTCAACACCAAATTTTAATAGGATAATAAAAGGATTCTGCTGTATTAACATCTGTAAGAAGTCAGGGGACCAAGTATATGCAAAGTTATTAGATAAAGTAACTGATCTTAAAACACAAATATATTGCGATTAAGATTACTTTTCTCCAGTTTCATCCTGCATAACTCTATCAAATGATCCTTTAAAAATAATCTCCTGTACATTAAATGAACAAATCCAGCTAGAGCTAAGAATAAATCAAACCCTTAACTTCTCAAGAATGTACAATTTCATGAAAACCACATTTCCATTACCACCAACTCATTGGAATGCAAGGTAATATAATCTACAGCAAACACTAAGGAATATTTACTTTTACATCTAAACACCAGAAAGCTGGAAAATTCTATTAAATATTGCCGATAAATAAATATGACCAAATTAGCTTTTAAAATATCTACAAAATTCTATATAACTACATTTGTAAGAACATCCTACGGGTTACCATTAACATGATTTTGTGATTGAATGCCTATGTTTTGGCAGAAGTGACAGCTGCTGAATTCATTTCATTCCTCTAAAACGATCCCTAATTGGAAACCCAAGAAATATTCTTCCAACATATTCAAAGGGAAAGTAACAAATCCTTTTTAAATTGCAATTTATAATATAAGGATAAAGCTAAGACAACAGAAAAAAAACAAATACACACATATAGAGTTTGTAAATGTATGCAATAAATAATATGAAATAATAAGACCTTTAATCGATATTAAATATTTTTGATGGAATGTTTCTAGCGGGACTCAGGGTTTATCTATACACTATTATTTTAGCTGAGGATTCAACTATCTATTTGGCAAAACTTATAATCTAAAACCATGATTCACAAAAGGTAGAAATGTATGTTAAAGAATTACAAATACACTCAGAAGAATCAATTATTAGATTTTAAATTCTTGGATATTCAGATTCCTGTTAAAATCATGCTGATTGATAATTGCTACAGCCATCTTTTTCAAGAAGAAATGATGCACTTGAGCACAAATGTTAACATAATGATGATGAAAGCGATATAAATGTTACATTTTTTTTGTTTTCACATCCTATACCTCCTCCACTAAAACATCATCAACTATGATTCTATTTACATGTCTCAATTCATACAGTAATGTCTACTTCCTGAGACATGATGAGAAAACAAATTTGAGTTTTAAGCACTACTTGTGATTGATTTGCAAGATGGAAGTTTATCAGCCATAATAATGGGGAAAACATGGAAGAAGGATAAGCATGTACATGAAAATAAATTAATTTCAGAATAAATATTTTTTGACTAGTTTGATTTAGTTCTTCGAAATTTTAAGAAGCTAAAATATGGAATAATTTTCAACAACTATGCCTCACGAGAAATTAATCAGTGATTAGCAGCAAAAAAAACAAAGTTAATGCCATTTTTACCATTAAATTATTTTCTATGAAAATAGTATTGAAATAAATCAGAAAATAGTTATTCACAAAAAGTAAATCTAAATAGATACTCGCACAAATTAAGGTATTTATGACTTTAGATTACATGATTATCTTGAGCTTCATAACCATCAGTGATTGATAATTTAATTGAATGCTGAACTAACAATCATAACAAACTATATATAAGCATACTAATGAAATATAATCATCACCGAAAAGAAAATCCCTTCCCTTCCAAACCACTTTCTCTTTAGATCTTTTAATTTTCCTAATATTTATAACTTTTACTTTTTAAAATTTACATTTACAAGCCATATAAAGCCTATGGTTGCCACACAAAATCACATTCTAAAGTCTCTAACTTTCTTCAATAACCACAAACACCCAACAAATGAATTTCCAACAGTAATTTCTTCCTCAGAAATTCATACCAAATATACATACATGATACAAGTTTTTTGATGTATTAAAGGATCGATGTTGAGGTTTGATTAATCATTTGAATCTAGATGGACTGGCTACCCGTATCTAGTGACAAAATCTGTTTGGGGAAAAAGCTTTCTTTCATACATCATTAATCACACATAGTTGGCTAAGATACATCTGACAATTTCAAAATTGGCTCCAAAGAATTTTATCAAGAAATCTACATCATTATAACTACCGCAAACAATATAAGCATGTCTAACTCCAATCTCAAAGTTGATAGAATTGGATTATAACACTGCAGCAAAAATGGAATAACCACAAAATCTATATTTTTCTTCGTAACTGATCTTCAACCCAAGGACATCATCGAGCAATGATACTTAATTTTCTTAAAACTTGAAATCCATTTTAAGTACCATTCATTTATATTCTAATGGTATAAATCTTCCCTGTAACAAAGATCTATACCAAAATTGCTGAATTCTATTTTCATTTCAACCATACCCAGAAACAGTTTACATGATTTACTTTTGTATAACTGAGAATCGCCCTCTCGTATGTCTACTAGCTTGAGTTTTTCTAACCTTTGTACCATCACTTCTTTTAAGTTTTTCTACTTTGAAGAATATGATTAATGCGTAACCTCTCTTTTATTTCCATTCTGCCATAAACATGAAAGATTAAACTTTTATTGTCACCATTTTCAGAATTCTCTGCATTCCCAATCCTTTCAGAATTAAATACGAAAAAATAGGCTACAAACATCACATGAAAATAGGCTATCAAACCAAGAATGCTAGATTTTCAATTTGGATAATAATTTATGGTAAAATAAATTTAAACTAAGTGAGAAATAATTGACAAAAACATTTAGGTTAACTTCCAAGCAATTAATGAAATAAATTAACATTATTAATTATTTAAAAGAAAAGAAACCATGAAATTAAAAAGAAATTGTTTCATTCTGTGTATATTCTATCTCTTCACCAGATACTTTTCCGAGGCCTTAGAAGCCAATTTTTAACCAAATGTAACAGCAATATTGTTAAAGATCATCATGAGCAATGCATAACTTTTTTCTTCTTTGATAATGCCTAATTTTACATCTTTAGGTGTCCATGTTAAACATTCTTTGGTTAAAAAAATGTTAATTAATACAGAGAGATGACTGGGTAAACGAATCTTTCTCTATAGAGATTTGATGCTTAGAATCTTTCACTGTTAATGATATACATTTCATAAATTATTTGAATAATGCTGTAATGCACATTTAACATCCATATGGCAATAAAAGAAATGGCAAGACATAGCTTTATGGAGATATTTCCTACCTTACTGCATCTTCTGTATCAAGATCATTTACCACAAGACCTGCATTAGATTCTATTCTGATGCTCTTTTCAGGGCCTTCCTTGGCTTTATCCACTCCCTTCTTATCACAGTCACCACTTGAATCTATAGTTGCGTTCTTTGAGAATTCTAGGGCACAAGAATGCCTTGCTGTATCTGCTTTACCACCTGAACCCTTAGAATTTTGAAGATTTCTCTGCTTCACCTTGATGTTGTCGACTTCTGAATCAGAAAGCGATGATTCTTCCCCAACGTCTGCATTTTCCTCGCTGTTGGTATGATTATCTTGAGTGGGGTGCATCTGTCGGATCCCATCTGACGGAGTGTCTGACTCAGGGCTTTGAGCTGTTACTAGTGTACTCCACCAACTGGTTAATGCACCTTTAGCCTGGGAAATGGCACCTCCTGAAATATTAAAATCAATTCTATCAATAGATATTTGCACTACACATATTTTTCAGGAATAAACATGTGCAACATATGAATTTCATAGTACTCAGAGAACTGAGATTTCTAGAGATATTTTTGCTCCTAGTAAAAAACATTCAAGCCTGATTTTGACAATTTTTGGTTAACATTTAGGTATATTATGAGTAGCTGCAAGCTAAATTAAATTTAAATTCAATGATGGAAGGCAAATTAACATTATCTGGTTTTCTTATCTCTAAATACCAAACAAATTCAATGAAGTATCGAATCTAAACAATGATACCAGCTGATTATTCATTTACTCAAAAATGTATGCTGAAAGAATGCTTGGAGTTTAGTTACATTAACAGATTCTGCTGTTTGAATTTCTAGACGTAAATTAGTTGATAGAGAAGTCATTATAAATTAAATTTTAAAATGTAAATACCAGCATAGACTGAGAAAGGCACTTTTGTAAAAAATAATACATACAAAATAGACTTACATAAAAAATTTAAAAGCTGATAATGTTAAAAGTTTGTTCAAGCATGATTTTTTAGGATTTTTTTTTTTGAACTATTTTCTTAAGGGTTTGAAAATTTTGTCAGTAAAGATGAATTCAATGAAAAAGATTTGCTGTGACTGTTGTTTTTACAATTTTTCTTGGTACATAGCTTCAACAAAGTTTTTACCATTAAGATGACTTAGTTTAATAAATATCTATGCAGAACTATAATTATAGAAAAAAAATTCATTTTAAGTGCCATTACCTATTCATCAAAGAAGTATTTTTAAGGAGATTTTTTGACAGTGGAATGTAATACAGTGCAGATTTAATAGCTCTGCATTGGCTAATTTTTCAAGCAACGTAATTTCATTAGAGATTTCAGAAATCTCCAATAGCTGTTTTCATCAGCACTCTGCATCGTATTGCTAATGGATTCAGGAAACAACAGAAAGGTGCAGATTTCCGATCTTCTAAGAAACACTAAGTACATTTCAACAGCCATGCTATCATCTTCAGGGGTAGAAGAATAATTGGCAGTATATACCTTTGACATAGGATATTTCTTAGAATGTCAATAATCCCGGACTTTTCATTGTTTCCAAATCCTGCAACAACACGGTACAGAGCACTGACAAAAATGCCTTCAAGTTTTTAAACTTCTAATTCATACACAGCCATGTTCCAATTTCTTTCCTTGCAGCATAAATTCAATTTAAATTGATTGATTCTGTTAATCAGTTCCTCAGGGAACAATTAATGATATACTGAGTCTGAAGTGGGATTTGCAATTTGCAACAGTGGTTCCCTCTATGAATGAAGACTGAGCAAACCCCAACTGTAACCTTTCCACCCCTTTATAGAATGACAGGCACTTACCCATTGCCCTTCCTGTGTGAGCCACTGCCCTTCCTGTACTAGTCATTGCTTGGTTCAACTTCCTTCCACCTTCGGTGTTCTGCATTGTACTGAAATTAACAAGAGTGTTTTAATTTCACACAAATATACCATGATAAATCTATAATCTCCTATTAAGAGGTAAATTCCTTTCAACCTATTTTTATTAAGGTAATGCATCTTATACTAGGACATATATAATGATATCCAAAAATGACACAAAATATTTCATAGACGATGAGTGACTTACTGAGAAAGCCTGAGTTTCATGTCAGCTACCGAGAGTTGTCCAGAAAATGGATGACCAGGAATTACTTTTAATATGTTAGGACTATGCAGACTCTCCCATAGTTTGTAGTTATTAGTCACTTTCCAAGCAGCCATAAAACTTGAGTTGAAATGTTCATGTTCTTTACTTCCATCTAAAAAGGATTTTAACAAAATATTATTACTGCGGATAAAGAGAACATTACCATCACAAATAAAGATATCAATTTCTAGAGTATTTACATTAAAAAATAAACATTTATTTAAATAATTTTATGAATGGATAAAATGGTACAAAATGTTTACTTAAAGAAGAGAAAGAGAGGAGAAATATCGATTGACATCAATGATCATGACTAGGACAAATTGTTTAATTAGTCACATTTCAACAATATTTATGATCTAACAAGTCATTAGTGGTGGATTCAGATTTTCTTTTGGTCAAGATCTCTGTAATCTCATAATTACTGTAATCAGGTTCTGCTATGGAATTTTACCATCAAAGGCGAGACTTGATTGGTACAATTTCTATTAAAATGTTTCCCTATGCCACTTCAAAAAACATAAATGGAAGAAACCAGAAAAATACTGAAATCCAGAGGCTATAATAGTAACAGAGTAAAAATCCAAAATAGGAACGACTTAAATAATACAGAATCAGGCATAACTTTGTGGAAATTACTAATGTACTATAACTCCATGGGAAAAAGTTTTACTATACCACACAGCATTATAAAGACTGATCATGGTTTCATAGTGTCGCTACATCATCAAGTGACTGATTATAACACTGTGAGGTTTAGTAACAAGTTTTCCTATGGACTTCTTAGGAATGATTTTGATGTATGGTCAAGAACACGGTTGCGCCAAGGACATAGTTGTGGTGAGGCACCTGAGATGATGCCTCACAGATTGATATGGGTTTTTTTAAGGATTTACAACTAGATGACCAGGTGATTTGGTTGTAGAAAGTTTGGGATTTGATCATCCATCTCACCTTTCTTTTCAACAACCTTTGACATAAGAGCCCCAATCCGTATCAGTGTTGTTTGATTAAATATGGGATCCGATAGAATTAGTAAATGATTTAGTAAACTTGACACATTCTAGGAAGAGGCTTACACAAATCCCAACAGATCTAACATTATTGGTTATCTCATCAAAACTGTGGTAATTTTCAAATTTTATTGCTTAATATGAAGATGGTCTTATTAATGATAATTTGCATACAAGTTTCAAAAATAAATTTTTTATTTAATTAAATTAATTTATATTTATATAAAGCACAAAAATGGTCCTTCTGATAAAGATCTACAAAACCTTTGAGCTATCTGACTTTAAGTAACAAGTGCTACAAATAAAAAAAGTAAGCTTGGCTAGTTGATAGTCTAATCAAAAACATGAACAAATCCTCAAACCATGAGCTTTGAGAAATATCGAAAATGTAATGCAAAATTAGGTGAGGAATATCCCAAGAAGTTAGGAGCTTATTAACCCAAGGACTTTTTTTATTACTGAGGCATATTAGATCAAATTCATTAGTCATGACTAATTAGTGGTTGCAATCACTCAACAATGTTACCAGTGTTTGTTAATTATATCTTTTACATTTAAATTTAACCATTCATACAGATCTGTATACTAAGTGGTGTTGTGACAAAAATGATCTATCCCTTCATTTCATAAATAAATGAAACTTGTACAGTGAGGCTAAAGGATGAACATAATTATTACCTTCAAGGAGCGAAGTTCTCAAAAGACAGATAAGGTAAAGCCTGAACTGGGCTCTAATCCATTCGTCACCACCTTCCCAACCAACTCCATCCAGGAATACATCGTATCTCTCTTCAGAAACTTGCCTCACAATATAATCAGCAAATCTCAAATCTTGAGTAGTTAGATGAAGCTGCCTCCTAAGTTCCAAGTCCTGAGTTTCTATCCTCAAGTCATCGATCTGTAATAAATTACAAAAATGTACTACTGGGGATTAAAATTAAAAACTAAAGGGAATTTCTAACTGAGCATTTTCACATGAAATAATGAATGATCTGTATATAAAGCAGAAATTCTGTGGAGATGTTTGCGTGTTTGTCTTGAATTGGGAGTCCACACTGTTTACCCAATTCGTGTCAAACTTTGCAAGGACGCTCTCTGAAATCAGAAGGGAAGTACTGTCACATTGTAATTTGATAATTTTGCTAGGTTTGAACCAATATCACTCAGATTTCCCTAAGAAATACACATAAGCTTCACAATTAACAGTTGCAGGCTACATTTCTTTGACAAAATTGAATTATAGATATTTGTCTTACGAAATCGAGACAAGCATTAAATTGAATGTAAAATATAATTGGGGTTGTGAAATATTATTTTAAAATCAAAATTTCAAGAATTTCGACAAAATACACAAAAACTTTCCAAATGTATAGAGGAAGTAAATAACCATCCCCCTGATGACCAATGCGATTGCTGCATCTCAGCCCATGCATTTTATCATGAGTATAGCTTGGGATTTTAGTCGCCTATGAAGATTATTCACTTGGTTGATTGCACAACCGTAAACTTCACTTGAGTAAGTTGTAGTCATGACTCACATCATAAGACTAGTCATCTCATGACATGACTAGAAAATATAGTTATTTTTCTTTTTGAGACATTTCTCTCTTAACTGCTTTAATATGACATAGAACACACCTGACAATTTCAATAAGTTCTTTATAACCTATTGTTTATTTTACCTAAATATTGGTTCAGAGCTGTAAACAAAATGCTACGAGCAAAGAAAAGTATGACATCGGCAAACCTATGCTCAAGCAAATTTCGTCAAACTTATACCACTCATACTCGAAAATCTTGAATGTTTCCTAAATTCTAAAATGAGAGAAGCCCTTTGATGGAAGCTGAGCAAGGAAAAATCTATGCTGAATAGATAAAGCTTTCCCTCTTCATTTGCAAATTTCTTGCATCTCATTCCTCGTTCTGCTGGGAAGCAGGCCTAACGGGGGGGAGGGGGGGTTTGGACAGCCCACTGGCTAAGCCACATATATATATATATATATATTAAAAACAGATAAATATCATAAATGCAAAAATATTTAGGTGTAATCACAATATGCTAATAAAAGAACTGTAGAAAGGTCAAAACATTTACAAAACATAAAAATTTAACATTAAAAGTATTAATAATTTTTGTACAAGATTATTTAATTTATGTACTCAAGATAACTGAATAAAAATATTGCTCTCTCATAAACATACATACGATTACGCAATCCTTTTATTTCTGAGACATGAGCAAAATCAATGACATTTTCTTTGGAAATGAAGAAGGGAAAATATAAAATCTAAGATTTATGTCAACATAGAACTTTAATGTGAGAAAGAATGTGAAAAATGATACAATGATGAAATATTAATCAATATAAAAATCTCACCTCAACAACTACATCGGCAATTTGCTTTTTCTGTTTGAACAGAACATTGGTTGCTCCAATCACATACCCACGAACATTTACATCACTCAGAAGATCAAGGTATGGTAATGAGAGATATGGATGGCACAGATAACCCTGAAATCAAACGAATAGAAATATGAATATTATTATGGTAAAGAAATATGAAATATTATAGAAATATGAAATATTATAGAAATTATGAATCACTCTCATTGAAATTTTCAAATTTAATTTTTATGAAATACTGATGCATGTAAAATGAAGTAGTTAACACTCCAAATGCTAAGCAAAATGGTTTCAAATGGAGTATGGACCTTGGTTCTACAAAATTCACACAAGATTCACGTTTAATGTGATTTCTAGCGACAATATTTACTACTAAGGTAAGATGAATGAATGAATGAAAATAGAATAAAATGAGATGGTGATTATTTGAAGAAGTGAAAAAGTACAACTTAGCCTGAAATAAAAATGAAATGAATTTTCACTTACAAGGATAGCAATTTAATAATTTAAAAAATTGCATATGTCAATAAACGCTGTTAGCTTGAGACTCATTGCTGAAAACTTTGTCTCGTTGTATCTCACAACCGCAAAGTTAAGCCTGAACTCATCACTTTTAACGTTACTTTGATTCAGCTAATTTTTATTTACTATATTTATTGGTGTATAACATCCACATCTTTACAAAAATTTTGAACTGAAATTCACCCTGCATGCCAGACTTCATGATGGATGAATTTCTGCAAAGTAAGATTATTTATTTATAAATAGAATATTTAACTAGTACAAGCATAGAAAACCTGTTTACGACCTAAATATGTTTATTATTATACAAGGTATGTTTAAAAGGTTCTCAAACTTATTTTTTCCCACAAAACCTCTAAGCACGAGAAACAAAGTTCTGGTGGTAGATAGTACCACATATTGTGGGTACAAGCCTATGCCTGTTGGTGCTGGCATTTCAGCGCTGTGACTGTGTAAGTTGACACTTGAATGTACGCTCTGGTAGAAAGCAGGAGAATGTCCACAAAATTCAGGGCCGAATGATCGAGGGGCAAGGTCATGTTGGTTGTGTTCTTTGACAGCAAGGAGATTGTCCACAATTAATTCATTCCTGAGGGCTGTTAATAAGAAACTCTACCTCCCCATCCCCATGTGGCTGCACGAAGCTGTTTGCTTTGCCCAAACTCTGGTGCCAAAAGTCATGGATGCTTCATCACAACAATGCACCCACTTATAGATACCACCTTGTCACAAAGTTTCTGGCTAAACATGGGGAATAATTAGAGGTAAATGCCGCTTATGTTTCCTAGTAAGTTGCCTGGTAGTTCACACATAAAATAAGTTCAGGAACTTTTTTAACACACCTTGTATGTAATATATGTATTTGAAAAAAGCGCGACAGTGTGAAGCAGCAAAAGTTGAAGCACAAAGTATAGAGGTAAAATTGTATTAATTGTATTTTAGAAAATGCCTCCTCTACTTAAGAACATTTTACGATACTTTCCAGCATCAGCTGATTAACACTAAAAGGTGCGTGTTACTCTTCACAAGTGAAGCATCATATTTTTTCCTGACTATGTTCCTTAGATTACATATTTAAATGATTGACTAATTAAAATTATTGTAAATTACTGAAACAACAGATAAAGAGAAGCAAACATCTGACTACCAACTAATTATGCATTAACTCTTGATCAGTTGCTCAGCACGGATAAATTATCACCTGAAATAAATCTTTGTTACATAAATAACTTGAAAACGTGATTTTCAGATTTACACTAATAGGGTTTTGCTTATCAAACCGTATTAATAGACTAGCTTTCATAGTCATTGGCATTTGCTATGCAGAGGGCATTGCAGTCTTTCATGTAAAATTTTAGCTTTGGATTCAAATTTACTTTCTAAAATCAGGGTGAATATTATACAATGATGTGTGTTATATTCTGATAAATAGTAATTAGATTCATCAGAGTTGAAAATGAAATATCTAAATCATTATAACCATTAAAGATAGAAGACAAAGTGTATGGAACTTGGTGCCTGAAGAACCTCAACATTTACTTAAGTTGATGCTGTTGTTGAACATTTTAACCTCCAAATAAAATTACCTAGGAATCTATAAACTATCGCCTAGGCAAAGTAACATTTGAAGATTTTTTCAAAAATGTATAACTTAGACCTCCTACCCCTAAAGACTTACATTCTACATAAATTAGAGTCTACAGGTACATTCTAGTCACACTCTAACTCCACACTAAGTGTTAAAGAAGATATACGAATCTTTACCTTGCTAAAGATTGATAGAGGACAACCACATTCTTCTGGACTAAGATTTACTATAGATGACATAGTTGGCTGTGGTTTGAGTATTTCCCCATTTCCATCTAGACTCTTCTCTTGAGATATCGATGTAGACAGGGTAACAGACTCAGCCTCATCAGCTATTTCAGCCTTATCTGGGCTGGGAGACTTTTCACGGCCTGCTGACCAGTAACTCATAGCTCCTGATAAGCGTCCTTTTAATGAGTTGGAAACAATGTTCAAAGCACCTGCTGGCACTACTCCTGGTACATTATTTTTGGGTCCTTGCTCAGGGTCAACACCAGTATCCCCTTGGATTGGTGTTGGGCCATTCATGTCCTAAAAAGAATAAAAGCCTAGTTGCATCAAAAGAGTAGATAAAAGATAAAGCACATTACACCATTAGTTGATAAATGTGCCCAAGGTACATACAGGTATTTTTTAGGCTAAAGGGCATGCCATTTTGTGGGAATGCTCCTAATTTAAGTGGCTCCAATATATGAAGAAATTTTAATAAACAATCAAATACCGTAAAAATTACCGTGCAAGATGAGCCACAACGCATTTCTCAGGCTTCTCCCAATGTAAATGAACTATAAATTACAATTATTAACTGTAGGAGCAGTAAAAACTAAGTAGCCAGCCAGAGCATCTCATCCCAAGTAACAACTCGGACATAATAATAGTCACAGCAAGCTGGCTAATAGATGATAAATTAATGAACCTGGGTGGTACAATTAGCAGACTAGGAATGTACTAAAGAAAAAAAGACGTTTGCATTCCAAATTAAAAGCTGCTGCAAGAAAACCCAACAATATCAACACAGACCAAGTAAAGAGCGAACATAAGAAGGTAAAGTTGGAGACTAAACAAACTATACAAGATGCCCACTGTCAATGAAAAAAGAAGATTTTACGTGAACACTAGGAAGAGCGTTTTGGTCGTACATACATGATGTCCAAGGTAAAGAGTGAACTGTTGGTTCATTAAAGGATAATAGCGGTAAAGTAGTTAAAGATGCTAGAGGCAAAGCTAATATCTTGATGGATTTTTCCTAAGCGTTTTCACGTCTAACAATACATCAAATACTCCCCCGAAGGTTGATAAGCCAGAATCGAACTTGAAAATCACCTTCAGAGAAGACGGCATCATTAAACTATTGAGAAGGATTAAACCGAATAAAGCTCCGGGTCCTGAAGACATTTCGGCTCAAGTGATCAAGGAAGTAGAGGAGAGCATAGCACCTTTTCTGAAAGTTATATTTGACAAGAGTATGAGCGAAGATGAGGTCCCGAAAGATTCAAAAATTGCAAATGTCACCCCGATATTTAGAAGTGGCTCAAAGGATGATCCAGCTAATTATAGGCCTATCTCTTAAGCAACCATTGAGTGTTAAATTATGGAACACATAATAGCTAGCTCTTTAATGGGTTTTCTTGAAACGTACAATTTCATAATTAGGAATCAACATGGTTTTTGTAAGACTTGTTCTTGCGAGTCTCAGCTGGCCTTATTAGTCCACAACGTTCTGAAATCTGCCGAAAAACATAAGCAAGTAATGCGATATTTTTAGATTTTCGGAAGGCTTTGATAAGATTCCTCATCATAATTTGTAGTACAAATTAGAAGTTGTGGGTATCAATGCAGAAGTAATTAATTGGATAAAAGACTTTCTCACAGACAGAACAATGAGTGGTACTTGATGGTGTTAGTTCCAACTTGGTCAAGGTTACTTAGGGCATCCCTCAGAGTAGCGTAATCGGACCGTTGTTATTTTTAGTATATATAAACAATCTCAGCAAGCACATTGACAGCAAAGTTAGGATATTTGCAAACGACGCAGTCATTTACAGGGATATAGAGAGTTTAAAGGATAGATTAACCCTTTCAAACCACAAAGAATTATGAAATGGTGTGATGATTGTCGATTAGAGCTTAATATAGAATAGTGTTCAGTAGTTAAGTTCTTCGAAAGAAAATCTATAATAAATGATTACTCATACAGTCTCCGTGGGTTAAACCTAATGACAGTAGAATAGTTTAAATATCTTGGAGCAACTCTATCTATCTCTAATATATCATGGAGTACCCACAACCGAAGTATATGTGGAAAAGCACTTGAGAAACTCGGCTTTGTTAAAAGAATAATCTGTAGGAGCAAAGAAAAGTTTTGCAAGTGATGTTACTTAGTGTTAGTTAGGCCTCACCTTGAGTATGCATGTAGTGTATGGGACCCTGCCAACAAATGTCATATTCGGGATTTAGAAAAAGTAGAATGAAAGGCAATACCATTTGTAAAGAATTGCTACAATTAAACAGTAAGTGTTAGCATAGAGTAACTATAGAGTATAGTTACTCTATGGTGTTAGTCAGATGATGCAGGATGCAGAATGGGAATCATTACATGATGGAAGACTAATTCAAAGGATAAATTGACTAAATAAGTTCAGAAAAATCACATTCTCAGAAGATGTAAGCGATATAATGTCCCTCTGTTACCTAGATGGTTCTGATACTGTGAGGAAGATTAGAGAAATAGATGGTAGAACGAAAATTTGAAGAATTCCTTTTTTCCCGTGAAAGATAGGTTCTTGCACCCCCTGCCACACGCCTAAAGGTGGCTAGCAGGGTTCTTAGATAGACAAGCATTGTTGAATCATACCGAGAAAAAGTAGATAATAATACTAATAAATTTACTAACTTGAATAATAATAGATACACTTTACAAACAAAACAGTAAAGCATCCAAAGTAATATAGGTATGAAATCCACTCCCTGATAAATGTATCAGTATTCTTATTTTTTCTGGACAATTTTTTTTGTGCATCACTCTTTGTGAATGCAGCAGTTTTACTTGCGTAATAAACACCAATACTCAATAATTAAGTAGGACTAAGCTATTATATGGACTCATAGCTATGGATAGTTTTGGTAGGATTTCTTGCTGTATGTTCTTAATTTGTTAAAAATCTGATAATTAAAGTAACATTTATCAATCAATCAATTAGAAAAAAATGCATAATAGGAAAACACTCCAAAAAAGTTTTACTTAGTTGTGGTTAAACATAAAGCAAAAGAAAAATGCACAATTCAATTCAAGCAATTACCATAGAATTTTTTTCTATAAAAATTCAAATGCCATCACTATTATGTGAGTTTTATCCAACAAATGGCATTTTTGCCATGGTATTTGCACTCAAATTTAATTTTCTAAGTAAAGTTTTAATTTTAAATTAGAAAACAATTTAATTTACCCAACTTTTAATGCCAAGGCCTATTTCTAACTGGAAATGCTCAGGAAAGCAGATAATACTCAAATTAGTAAATAAGTTTCAATCTTGCTGAAATTGGTATTTCTCCATCATTCATATTATTTTCAATCCATAAGCATTATTCCATCAATTCCCAAGTAGTCACGCTCTCGACAAAAATTCATTTCTACCATTACTTCTTGGGTTTAGAAACAGAGGCACAATATTTCCTTAAGTAAATACATTGCTGCTAAGGATTTACTGAAGGAGTCATGCAGCATTTTACATACTATTACTAACCTTGTTCAAGAGATCATCTTTCTTGTCTTCAATATTTTCTAGACTTAAACTGTTATCGATTTTCTGTTCCGATGATTCTATCTTTTCTTTGGAGTCAATCTCAGAGCATAACTGTTGGTTATCTTTAGTTGGATGCTTATCAAACGTGAATTGACTTACTTCAGCCTCTTTCTCCAAATCAGCATTTTTCACTGATACATTCAGATCAGTATTTGACAAACTGAAACAGAAAGGTATTCAATGGGAAATTATTTTTGAGAAAATATACACTTTCCGAGTTCTATAAAAGTAATTTGCAATTCTCACCATTAGGCTAGAATATGGGTAAATAAAGCAAGCTAACATTGATCTCAGCTTAATATAGAATGAGGACTGTTCAGTTTGCACATACAACCTATCCTGATAGTAGCATCAATTAATTTAAAAAGATGAATGCATTAAATTGGTGAATCAACAAAGTACATAATAGCATTATTGTTAAAAGACAAAAACTAAAAGGAAATTGGCTCAGAAAGCAAGCAACACTTGCCTTCTAGCAATGGAACAAATCATTGACTGAATAATCTTTAAAAGTGGCTGATTTTTTAAATTTAACAGTATCCCAATTAACAAAGTTGGTAGGTATCTAGTGCAACTTGGGTAAGAGAATTCAATAGAACCAAGCTTGTATAAAGCTCAACAAATACCAAAACCAACACAATCATAAGAGAAGTAAATATCCTAAAATTGGGCTTATTTGAAGTGTAGCCTCATTGGAAGTACTCGAATATCCTTGAGAGACGTATTCTATTGGACACAAGTTTATATATTTCGCCAATAGCATATGATTTCTTTACATTGGTAAATTCGGCTCTCAGACGTAGGTTGGGAATCCTTGAAAGAAAGGAGATTGGTTGCTAAGCTGCGATTGGTTGATAAATTCAGGGAAACTACATTTTCGGAAGATAGAATCGGTATCATGCTACCCCCCTGCTACCGATCCGATAGTGAAGTTAAGAGAAATAGATGCTACGACGAATCCTTTTACAAATTCATTCTTTCCGCGAACAATACACGACAATAGCCGAATAAAGAAGTAGTTTAGATTCAACTGGTGTTTACACCCCCTGCCACACGCCGAAAGGCGGCTTGCAGGGTATCTATGTAGATGTAGATGTAGATCATCATACTATTTATTATTTCATCATCAGCCAACTCCATAACTAATGAATAGTACACAATTTAAGAAGAAGATTACAATATTATAATAATAGAGTTCCAGGTATACTTTTATCATTTTTAAGGGACAGAACAAAATAATTCTAAGATTCCTTTGTGATTCAATCTAACCAAATAACAAGAGAATACAAAAAAATGTATATTAAGTGTAGGCTGTGTTGCAAAATGTAATCATGAGGATTATTTTATTAGATAAAACTCAATTTTTTCCCTCTTTCTTTCATGTAAGTATAAATAGGAAAAATACAATCAGCACTTCTGACAACTAAAGGATATATTTTCTGCCATTAAAATAGAATCCAAAGTGAGACTACTACATTGCCCTGCATTTGGATGTTATCCTATGGGAGAATATTAAAAACTATTAAAGACAAGAGGAAATAAGTAGACTATTGCACTGCTTGTGCTTGATAATAAAATAAGAAAAAAATGAAATTATTATGAGAAATACTTTTGATTATGATGATAAAATATAATAATAATAATAATAATAAAGGAGAATTGCCTTGATCTTAACTCCTGAGTGGTCTTGACCAATTCATTATCTTCGATATCTGCAGTATAATTAGGAATGGGTGACATGGGGCGTGATGGCCTGAAAAGCAAGGTAAAAATACATTAACACATACTAAACTGTACCTTTATTGCTGAAAAAAAAAGAATTATTTAACTAAAGAAAGAGTAGGTAATAATCCTTCAACAAAAGGAGATGCAGCCACTACTTTAGAATCGGTGGTATCAGTGTTAACATTTAAATACCAATGGATTAAATGGAAGACTTCATTCCTCGCAAATTGCACAACTGACAACTATTAGCAAAATGGTAAAATGAATGTTTAAAAGAAGATTATTTTGGATGGATGAGGTTCATAACAAGCTGATATAATGGAATCTTTCCCATTAAGCCTGCTTGAAAATTTACAGACATTAACCTCAAATGGTTATTCCATTGCATAGCAAACTATAAAAATAGGTCGAATTCTCCAAATTTACATGAAAACATACAAGCATCCATAAACTAAGTACTATTTAATTGTATTTACTAGGTCAACGTTTTTATTATTCAATTTGACTTGGAAACTTTAGTTTTCTTAAAAATATCAAATTTATAAGAAATGGTGAAGACGTCATACATCTATTTATTAATTATGGAAGTTAAATTTAGACTATTTCTCAGAAAAGGTCACAAATATCTTTGCGAGGATGGAAATAAGACGGTTACCTATTGCAGTTCCTTCAGTTTGTTTTCAGAGTTTTTGACTGGAAGAAAATTTGGCTGGAACACTTTGGTAAAAGGAATATATTCTCTGATTATTTCTACGAATAAATTTTATTCTGAGACCTACTTTTTTTGGGTTGCAGGATGAAGGTGCATCACATACATGGGTAAATATGATAAATCATATTCATAACATCCTCTTCAACAGTTAATATTCTTTTCCACACTTTAATCAAGTTTCTAGATGCCTTTGAGTCATTCATACTCTGCACCCTTTGCTTCAAAAGAGGGGAATAAATGAAACCTTAAAGAGGACCAAAAAGATGGTAATTCAATGGAACATATGTCTCCGTGTAATTTAAATCCTACATGAATGTTTAATCATTTGTATGCAAGCTATGTCTTTTGGAAGGCATTAAACCACTGATATAAGTAGACACTATTTCAAGCTTTCGTCATGATGATTGTTTACGATGTTAACCTAAAATAAGGGCCAAAATTTGATATCTTTGATATCTTCTTTAATAAGTTTGCAGCACATATTAATTTCCCTACCTTTTCTGCTGGGAGTAATCAATTATTTAACATGAAAAATCAACTGCTGACTTTCTTTAAGAAGTCTGCCCAAAAATACAAATTGAAACATCCTTGCAGGCATAAATAAAACCATGTCTTCCTTTTTGGTGTTCTTGAGTGAAATAAGCATAAATGTTCACTTAAGGTTTGACCACTGGTGGTACAAGGTCGCTGCATGGCCAATCACCTGTCACCCACCGATGGGTCATGTTGCTGTAAATTTTGGATGATTAATAAAACTTTTCTACAACAATATAGGAAAAATATGATACATCGTATATTACCTTCCTCCTCAGGATGGAGTTAAGGTGTTTTCTTACCTAGAGGTAAAACTTAAATGTTTGATTTCCTTCAGATAAAAGCTGCTATGAAAATTTCTGATACACTATATATATCCTGAATTGAGTTTCTCAAATACTTTAAATTTTTTTGTCTTAAATATAAAGTAGTATTTTCTTCTGAACCTGAGATTTTGTATTTAGATTTTCTTCGGTATAAGAATAACAGAGTAATAAAGGTTTAACTAGGAGGTTAGACCAGTCTTATTTAAACTATGTGAGTGGATTCTAAAGTAGGCAATAAGATAAAAGAATAAAGAAATAAATATGTAAATGATCAAGAGATAAGTATTTTCTCTAAGTAAAAGGGTTGAGGTAACTTTGCACATAAGGGCGTGCACCCAAAGAAAATATTTTTCAAGTTTTTCCTTGGGTATTTTCTCAAGTGTTTAAATTGCATACATTAGATGAAAAGACATCGGAAAAGAAATTAGAGCTGATTCAACGAAATCATTACCTTAAAAATTTACTTCAATAACACAAATAAAAATTTATGAAAGACAGAAAATATTCTGTATTATAAGAAATAGTTTTTTGATGATTTAAAAAGTTTATCTAATGAAAATGAAAGATCAAAATAAATTTTATTTCTAGGAATTCTCACAAATATAAGTCATCATCAAAATAAAGGGGTTATTGAGGGGTTGCAGCTACTAAGCTTGAATAATGCTGGACTAGACTGCAATTTATTAATCAAGAAATCATTCTAGCAAAACAGTTCTCAACCATAGGTTACAAATTTGAAGGGATGGGCACCTAAGGTGGGCAACAAAGTTGAGTAGAGACAGAAACATGGTAATTACTTGGTAATGGCAAAAATGGTACTAAATTTATAAATTTTGAGTGGTGCTGTCATTCAAAAAGTATTTCCATGAGAACAACAGAACCTAAAAAGGTAATGGATCATCATAAGGCAGTACTAGAATATCTTATGACTAAGACTGCAAGACAAATCTCATGGAGATGAGTACACATGCTGAGAGATGTCCTTCAATATGGTATTATCTCAGTGGTGTGGCAACGTTTGGGAGCTGCTTCAGTAGGTCACTGACAATACTGACTAGCATTATCATCGTAATCAAGGATGGGATGAATCAAAATCGCCATGGAAAAGCCCTAGCTAAGGGCCAGCCCTAGCTCTAGTCAACAAGTATCAAAGCTGTCAATACTAACACCAAAAAGTAAATGTCCTTTCCAGAGCCTAGTGGTTGAAATGGTAGAAACTTTTTGAATTATAACACATTTATGTTAAAAGATAGTTTAAGGAATGGAGCACCCAAATGTTACAAAAGAGAGGAGAGCCAAAATACAGGCAAAGATACTGGCCTAGCACTCCTAATTCCTTTAAAACAAAATACCAGTTCCCAAATGAAGATCACTCGATAAAAGAAGGTCTTTAAGAAAATGTAAGGAAATTAGCTTATCCTTAACAACTCCTAACAATTTTAATCACAGCTACATTGGATAATCCACCTGATAAATAATGAACTACTTACTTGACACAGGCTGACTCTATGAGTCCTTTTTCAATCATTCCAGGATGAAGAGAGAGAAGAGATAGAATAGTAGAACACAGATGCTGAACAGGCGACTTGAAGAAAAGAACTTTCCTCTCCAAGAGCATTAATTTAAACATCAGTAAAGCTTTGTGCTTAAACTGCAACACGAGATCACGAGGAGACAACCCTGAAAAATAAGGCAAATCACCTAATTAGCAAAAAGTACCTTTACCAAAATATACATGTACATCTTATAATTTAATGTAAAACCAAGTACAACTAAAGTAGATGAACTTGTTCCAAAATTCTATGTCGCAAATTCTGTGACTTCAATAATTCTAAACATGAGCTTAGAGGAAATGAACATTTGATTAATTCATAAATAATTCTTAACAATATATACTGGCATATTATTGTTGGTGAGAAAAAAGTTTTTCAATATGTATGCAAGATTAAAAAAATAAAAAGAAAACTAAGATTAAAGCTAAATGTATAAAGGAAGAAAAACATGAAGACTAGGATAAAGTAATGGTAAACATTTAGAAATTCCATAAATACAATTAATTCGTTTAAAGTTTAAACTTAAAATTCCAGAACAATCAAACTCCAACAATATAAAATTTGATTTTTCTTATCATACTTTAATTTATATTTTTGTAATCTATATTTCTTTATTTAGGTATTATTTATTTACATGTATCAAGAGCAAGAATTTAAAGGAAAGCGATACAATAATAGAATTAGGAATGTGTGTTTAAACCCATACGACTGCAAGATATCAACAACTTAATATCTTATACTTATATCTCAAGTTTAAAATAAAAAAAATATCAAATCATACTATTCAAAATACAGAACAAATTCTACAAAATATACTACAAAATTAAACCTTAATGAAAAGAGCAAAGGCAAAAAGTAAATGATTAATGAAGCAATTTTTGAGTCCATAAACTTCTAATTTTGATAAAAGAAATAGCACTTCAAGGAACCTTAATTTGTTATGGCTTTAAGGGTAGATGGAATCATTAATTTTTCAATGCAGACAGTAAAAAAAAAGGAGAAATTGAATCCCCTAATATATATTCCTTGCAATAGAGTAATCAATATGTAATAGAAATGACACATTGTAATAAATATATTATACAAATGAGTACTCTCTGCTTAAGGGATGAGTAAAAAGATAAAAAAATTTCTATTTAAAAATTATTTCTATAACTTTTAACATAGCTAATTCATCACAGACTGTTAATTCCAAGAAGAATATCATAATCAACATAACAGAACCTTATTTAAGAAGAACAATTATCATTAACTGGCATGCAGCAATATTTGAACAAGAAAATGTTTAAAAATAATACTGTAAGATTTCAATAGCGATTTCTGTACAATAACTCTTACCAACAAAAACTTGTGAAGACTCCAGCATTTCCTCATTCAAACAGTCATTCAAATTGATGTAGGTATCTTGAAGAAGGGAAACTTTACTAAAATCCCCTTCTTGGAAGTAGGCATGGGTAATTAGTGCCATTTTGACTTGTATATGACCATAAAGGGGTAAGGTACTTAAAACACAAACAGATTTCTGGACTGTTCCACGGGTGATGTCTGCAGTTCGATTTGTAACTTTCTGTAAAGAACAAGAAAGAATGATAAGCATTAAGAAGCCAACATTAAAATGTAAACTGAAAAATAGAATGTTTCAAATTGCTTGGATGCCAGAAAACTTACCTCAACTGGTATCTGACGAAAACAAGATATGCCATAAACAGTTTCTTTAGGGTTAGTTAGGCTTGGTAGATGGAAATAAACAGTGTCTTCTTCATAATTATGAGAACCATCTGGCAAGGCTAATGTTGGTAAATATTTCCAACCAGGAGGACACTCATTTGAATCATATGAGCCGCCATCAACTAACGGTGGAAATGAATACTCCACCTGTAAACAAAAATTTATATATTTAATAACCTTACTCAGTTGCATTTGAAAAAGCAAAATATTTCTCTTCTTAAATAACATCATTAATTACAATTCCAGGAAAGCTTCTCCCGACATAATCTCAACTGTTGTTTTTTTATTTTTGAACTGCTACTCTTAGGTGCAAAGAGAATTGAGGGGGTTGTTAAAAATATTTACTACCAGCAATCTCATAATATATAAGTAAAACTAATATCAGTATCCACAATTTCATCCCATCTTTTTCAATATATTAATCATTTCTGAGAATTAGATATAGTAGAATTTCTATCCACAATTGCACAAAAGATTTGATATGCCAAAAAATCTAAATGAATATATGATGATAAACAAGAGTCTGCTCGATTTTCATCCATGTAAACTTCATCCATTTAGCAATTCTAAGATACAAGAAGAAAATAAGATCTCTTTCAGATTCTTCCTCCTTGCAAGAATTAAATACAATGGAATAAAAAATGTGATTCCACATCCCCATCCGTCAAATTTACTTTTGTTGAGATTTTCAAATCTCCTGAATGGATATTTCCTGATACTCTTTAATCGCTGTAAAAATAATTTATGAATCCTAACTTAGTTTCAACTTTTCTGATTAACAATATCATCCACTTCTCATTGCCCTCATTTCCATATTTGTATAAAATTTCCATACTTCATTAGATCTGAAACATTTTCTATTCACCATTCCCAATATGAGCTGCTGCAGTTCACTATTATTATAACCCTAAATAACATTTAAAGTCAAATAAAATCTTTTTATAAAAATTTCCTTAAAAATTTCTTTACAAAAATTATGGCTTCAATATGAACAAAACGTTCTCTTCTGAAGCCACTTATTGGTTATAGCTTTAATACTATCTATTATATATTATACTTTATACAATTATTATATACCTAAGTTGCCGAGTAAACAGACCTATCATGGAAAGTTTAAATTACCTCATTTTAAACAACTTATGATTCCATTTTATGACTTTAAAACATGAAAATTATTACAATTTTGAATGATCAAACCAAAATATCATACTGACGGTTCTAATCGTTAACTTTGCCCTTTATTTATCAACGCCATAATAATATCTTATATAAAATTAAAAATCTTTATCTGTCTAAGCAACTATAATTGATAGAAACACTTCAATAAAGTTGACAGAATGGGTTTTGACAAATAGTGCCAGATTACATAATTTGTAGAATAGAAACAGTAGTTGTGTATCTCAAGAGGTTCTTGAGAGATGTAGTTTAGTATGAACTTTCCACAAAATGTAAAACTAGTAAATTAACAAAATTTGAGGTGGTCTTAATTTTCCAGTTCCATATATACACCAAACTTGTCATCAATTCATCAAATTAAACTTGAAAACATACTTATCAGAATGTTGATAATTTCTTTTAGCACCCATTAACGTTGCAGCATTAAAGCGTAAATTTCGGCTCAAGAACATGGAATGACAGATTGAAACTTGAGTGTATTTACTAGACTATCGGTAATGAGCGCGCTCGAGTCTCGAGCACCAAACAATTAATAAAATTAATGACGACGTGATTCATGAGATCAAGAAAAGTATCCTACCTGACATCCTTTTTTGTGATGAAAGCCAACGACAATAACGTGCAGAATCGGTCCTCTAGAGTTTTTGGTGCTATTCTGTTCATCAGTCATTTTTCAGATTAAATCAACCAATAAATGTACATATTCCACGGTTTTTATGATCCGCATATATCAACCATCACAAATAGTCAACTATCCAGATGCGTTTACAGCAAGTGCAGTCTGCTGACTCCGCTGACACCTACCAATGCGATAGCCGCGATCCCGCGATAGTTTTCACAGCTCGAATTTCTCACCTCATGCTTTTCACGCTTGACGGTGTTTTACGAAAAATGCAGAATTATCTCTATTGCCAGGAATGAGTAAAACACTCGAATAATAGAGGTAAATCGTTTCATAAAAAGAGGATTAGATAAAAATGGCAGCCATTATATCGGAGCTACAATCTACGCCTAAACTTTGGTTTAAACTGAAAGATAAACTTTCAATCGCCCTTATTCGGAAGTTTCAGAGTGTTACCGAAAAGAAAATAATTATCGATGATAATAAACCGCAATTACGTTCCAAGAAGAAGGTATTCTAAGCTGGAAATATATGTATGGTATCATAATTTTTTTAGTCCTCAACATTATTTTTATTTTTAAGGTTGCCCTAATACAGTGCAAAAGACCGGAATTCAATCATTATGCAGGACAAATTTATGATAAATTTAAACCTATTCCTTTAGCTTCGAAGGGATGGCATCATAGAAAATCCAAGGGAGATCATTTTATCATTAATAAACTTCCCAGGGTAATAACATTTTCGCCAAAATAAAGTAAATTAGATGTCGTAATAACTACTAACAAGCACACTTTTATTTCTCAGGATAACGTCGATGTCGACACTGAACGTATAACATTCGAAGAAACTGGCTTAGACTCCCGTATCAACAGCGCTCTTTCGAAATTTGGATTCAATCAACCCACGGAAGTTCAGGTAATTTTTCTACAAGTATTTCCTACTGTTGGACTTCTGTGTCTTTTATTTACTTCATATTCTTCAGCTCCACAAATATACCGAAAGACCAAATCATTTTAACACAACCATTACCTTAGTGTTTTACCTTTCGGTAGGTTCATATGCATAAATTAAGTTTATAATTCCTTCAAAACCATCTCCTTCACTTTCTTGTAGTTTACCTCTCCCTTTAAATTATCCAACATCTTTTATCTTTGTCCCCCTCTCTGATTTTTTCCCATGGATTCTACCCTCAATTACAGTTTTTAGGACCCCCTCCCTTCTCAATATTTGACCCACCATTTCTTCTGTCGATGCTTAATCACTTTAATTAAACCCCTCTCTTCCCCAACCATTACCAGCACATGGGTGTTAATTACTTTTCCATTTTAAGCCAAACCCACATTTGGAAGGCCTCTAAACTTTAGACTTCTTCCTTTCTTAGTGCTCACGTTTCGCACTCATATAGCAGAACACTCGACACCAATTTTATCCTGACTCCTATGTCAAGACTTTTGGTCATCAATTCCCTTCACTTCATGAATGCTTCCTTGGCCAAGGCTATTCTTTTACAAACCTCATCTTCCATCACATGAAAAAGTACTTCCCAAGTAAGAAAATTTATCCACCTGCTGTAGTTTTCCCCAAATACCAATAATAATAAATATTGTTAATTTATATTTCTTTCCTTTAGTGAACTGTATTACTTTACTTTTACTTACGTTAATTTTAACTCCAAACTCCCTTGCTTTATCCTTAGGTGAATTTGCCAAAATGTACAAACTTTTTCGGGAATTACATACAATAGCTTTGTCATTGGCATACCTTAGAGACTTCACTACTTCCTCACCAACCTATATTCCCTTGTCCATTTCTTCCCATGCTTCGTTCACCATTTCCTCTGCAAATATATTAAAAAGTGCTGGTGACATAGGACACCCTTGTCTTACCCCCCTTCCCAATTCAGCCCAATCTGATTCCCCATCAGCTATCCATATACCGGCTGTTTGATTCAGATACAAATTTTGAATTAAACGTCTATCTTTCAAGTCTAACCCATATTTCTTTAATATTCACATCAGTTTTGGCCATTGAACTCTGTTGAAAGCCTTTTCAAAATTTACAAAACATACTCATAAGTCCACCTTTAATTCCAGGCTTCCTTCTGCAAGTACTCTCATCACCTCAATTGCATCCCTCATTCCTTCTCTCTGAAAACTGAACTGGTCTCTCTGATTTGTCTAATCGGGGCTAATTAGGCAAATTGTATGATAATCCCAAAATTCTGTAGTGTGGTTATTTTTCTGTTAAGAAATCAAGATAGTTTTGGTAAAATCCTCTGGCCATTTCCCTTTGGTATAAATTTTCCTAATGAAATAATAGAAACATTCCTTACCCTTGTCCCCTAGGTTCTTGAGGAATTCCACTGGGATCTCATCAACCCCTATTGCTTTATTCCCTATCGCATCCCGTAATGCCTGCTCTATTTCACTATCAAGTATAGCTGTCTATTATGATTCTTCAATATATTCTTTCCATCATCCCCTTATGGTGGAAGGATCCCTTACAATATTTCCCCTGCTCTCTTTAACCGCCACCATTCAATTACTTATTTTATTCCCCATCAGTTGCTTTAGTTTTCAATACATTAGGTAGGCTCTCCCACTTTCTGCCAGCTTTTTTATTTCATTACACTGTCCCCTCCCCCACAGCCTTATTTGTTTCCTTTCTTAGTTCATTGTTTAGTGCTCTGTACATTCTACGTCCATGTTTGGTGTTGACCCTTTTCCATTTTCTTCTTTCCTCCATTTTATTTAACATTTCTACCATTACCCATGGTTTCCTAATTTAGATTTGTTTTACCCTACCAGCAGTTCTTTGATTACTCTCCGTGATACAAGTTTTAAAATTTTCCCATTTCTCATTAGTGGTTGTCCCTTACATTCAAGAGCCTTACTGAGTGACTCTTGAAATTATTTAGCCATTCTACACCAAAGTTTTATCCGAATGATCTTTTTAAACTTATGCTCCGTTTTCATCATAACCAGTTAATGATCCAAATGTACACCAGCACCAGGATAATTACACGAGTTTTTAACACTATTTCTAAACCTCTTTATTCCCAAAATGTAATCAATTTGGTACCTATCCTTATCCCCAGGCTTTTTTCATATGTACCTTTGTCTGTTGTGGTGCTGTAAAAGTGTTTTGTGATGAGGAGATTATTTCTCTTGCAAAAATTTTAAGTATTTTATTCCTCTGTCAGTTATATTCCCTAGTCTGAACTCTCCCACCTCTTCCCCATTTTTGCCATATCCAACTACCAAATTTCAGTCTCCATAACAGTAAGGTTTTTATTGCCCTTAACCCTTCCCATAATTTCCTCTGTTTGTTCATTAACCATTTCTACATCATCTTCACTGTAATCACTAATTGGAAAGTACTCCTGAACTATAACTATGCTTACTGGTTCAGACTTTGCTTCTACCAATAACCGCATCGCTTACTAGCTCGGTGGCTATCACAGATTCTCTCACTCTCTTGTCCAACACTACAACTATTCCCCTCTGGCTAGTACTTTCCCCACTGAAAATGACTCTAACGTCATTGCTCCAGAAGTCTCCTCCGTCTTTCCAGTGTACTTTGCATAACTCTAGTATATTAATGTTGGACCTCTTCATTTCTAACTTCCCTTTCCTAAGCATTGTCCTAGCATTCCATGTCCCCACCCTCGTCTCCCTGTCCATCTTTCCTCTTTTCTTTTCGTTTCATCACAACCAGTTCTTCTATAAATGAAGTGCATATACTGTACCAGGAGGAGAGTTTTCATTGCTCTTGTGAAAATTCCAGATTTATTACCATAAGTATAATATGTTGTTTTTTTACTTTTTGATAACACCTAAAGGTAGTGTTAAAGAAATAATTCTGAATTACTTATAAATATTTTTAAATCACTTCAATTAAATTTTTATAATAAACTTGTCTTTATAGGAAAGTGGAATTCCATCTATTTTACTTGGATGCAATACAGCTCTTGCAGCTGAAACAGGATGTGGGAAAACACTCGCTTATTTGCTACCTATTATGCAACATATTTTGAAATGGAAAAAACATATGGAACCTCCACCAATGAACTGTCCGCTTGCACTCATTCTTTCTCCTAACAGAGAATTGGCTCAACAGATAAATGTAAGCATCATCCAACTATTTTATATGTGATTCTAAGGAGTTACAGAAAATTGTCATACTTTAATTATAGCAAATGAAAAGCAATAAGGTACTCTATAGTACTCCATACTTTCTGGTATATGGATTCTTCTTTCACTAAGGTATATCTTTCATTCATTAGACAATGCATTATCCTTTGTACATAGAAATATACATTTCATAGTTTCATCTACTCATTGTAAAGATTTGTTGATGCATATAAATATAATAAAGATTTTAGGTAAATAAGAAATAATATATATGCATGGATATTGCATGAGACAGAAGTCCAAAACTGGACAGTGGTAAAGAACAGAAAATAGTTTTTCAACTGAAAGTAAAAACATAATTTCATCCCCATTAATAAGAGAATTTACTTTCCTTTTGGCCTCTCCATCTGATCCTCAATTTTTGAGAAATGTTTTATTCCAAGACTTACTCCACTGGCTTAGCAACTCATTCTTGCAAAACTCATAGTAAAATAATCAACTTATTCTAAAAATACCACAGCCTTTGTTTTGGTGATATCCTCAGATTCATTTTTTTAACAGTTTTGTAATTTTCAAGCAACATCACTGCTATTTCTACTATATCATTACAGTAAATTCAATTATAATTTCATTATAGTTCCATTTAAATTGCAACAAAACTCTAATTCGTACTCAGATACTTTTTCAAGGTAAATAATATGAAAAAATAAAAACTTCGAAAATGAAAACATCAAACTTACTCTTTTTTCATTTCTTACCTCGTGATCAATATCCTGGTGATTTTGTAATTTTTTTCTAAAGCAGGAACAGATACATCAGTTTTCCAGCTTTGAACGAGTCTTTCATACAATCTGCAATTTTGTCATAATTTCCAAAGCTAACTTCTGAAAGCACTAGCATTGACTTCATGGATTGTGGCATCATTGTTGGGCTCTTTGAAGGAAGAAAGTGTGTCTTCTACTAACCCTCATAATTTATTATGTGGTGATTTTTAGGGATAGGAAGAAATAAATTAGAGGTAGCAGAAGTGTCAATGATGGGCCATACACTTTTGACTAATACATTTGTCATCCTTGACAATTTACCTACATAAGCTGTAGTAATTAGTTGTAATGAACCCACTGTCTGTTGTTTAGTTCGATTCGTTACCATTTAGCTACAGAAAGTCTAAATAAATATGTGATTAATATTATTTCGTAATTATTAGTTCTCAGTTCTTACTTCTCTCTCGAAGCACTTTTCTTACTGCTCAAAGATGAAAAATATTAGAAGTAAATATGGATTTGTAGTAACTGAATAAATGCCAGTGCTGGTGTTAGAGCAGTTTATGATGATTTAGATAGTAACACAGTAAACCAGCTTTGAATTGACACACATTAATATTTTAACTTTATTTCTTTCTTTCAGGATGTGATTCAAATGTTTTCCGAGGAGCTTCAGTTAACTTCAAAAGTAATTCTTGGTGGTCATACAAAGAGGATGATTCTCAATCCTGACTTCAGTGATGTTGACATATTAGTTGGAACTCTAGGGGCTATCAGCAAATTGACCACTTTTGGTATTATTAATTTTAATTCCTAATGTCTTTGAATTAAAACTTTCTCTATCTGATGGAGGATAATTAAAGGTTGAAATTCTACTCCCTCAGACAGTGTTTAAATGTGTAAAAGAGAAGTTAAATAATTCTTTAATATTTATTTCAATGCACCAATTTGCAACAGAAAAAAATGAGAGTTAAGCGTAAATTATTATAATTATTGCTGATGAATGTATCATGATTATCAATATCATTATGTTTATCAATTTGCCTTCTTAACTAGATATATGTAAGAACGATTAATGAATCGTATGATTTCTGATTTCATTTTGATTTTCCCTTCTAGGAATATATAAAATGTCATTTGTGAGACATGTTGTTCTAGATGAAGCTGATACCTTGCTGGATGATAGTTTCAATGAAAAACTTAGTTACCTTCTTAAGTTTTTTGCTGTAAGTTAGCAGTGAATTTTTCTGATTATATTTCACCTTTACTAACTTATAAGATTGCATTCTTAGAAATCCGTTAATTATTTACAAAATTTTTTTATAAACATATTGTGTTATTCCAGTTCAACTATAAAACAAATCATTCATCCGGCCTCTTTCCAAGTGGATCACAACTGACCCTTGCAAGTGCCACTCTGCCAAGAGGAGCTACTGAAACCCTTAAGTCATTTATACCTGTTAGTATCAACATTTATCATCAATTAACCATTATATTTTATTCAAATGTTTCAATTTAGATGGAATTTTTATTAGAGAAATAATGGAAAGTGATTGAACTAGATATTGTTCTACTGACTGTAATGTCAAATATTTTCCTTAAGTTTTCCATCCATAAATGTTCTTGTTCATCAGCTTGCTACTATGGTGTGTGTGTGTATATATTTTCTTTGGATTAGGGAAATGAGGTATCTTATTACATGTAATAGTGCACCTTAAAACCCAAGGATAAACAAATGAAAAATAGTGACATGACTTGGACTTGAAGTCTCCCACTATTTCCTTGGGGGGAATTCCTCAACACTGCTATGTGAGCTGTCTTCCTCTATGAAGACCTCTGGTGGTGGTTGGTGCCACTATGTAGAGCGCCACTTGCCTTTCTCTAAAGGATTCTGTGTTTGAAACCAAGTCACGTTGCTATTTTTTGCTTCTATTTATCCTTGGATTATATATATATATTTTTTTCTTTCTTGCACATACATCCATCCCCTAATATCTCTGAAAAAAAACAATTTTGTATAAATTCATTTCATTATTTTTATTTTACACTTGTAAAATTCATGCAAATTTAATCCATGATGAGCATTTGTGAAATGTGAACATTCTTACTTTTCAGACTGAATCTCTCATTAGCATCAAAACAAAAAACCTTCACCATGTTCTGTCAACTGTGAAGCAGCATTTTCTACGCCTTGGCGGAGCTCAAAAACCGCAAGAATTGTTGAAATTGATTAAAAAGTCAAAAGATACACCTACAATTGTTTTCAGGTATACTGATTTTCTTTAGATATGATTTATTCTAATTAATATTGTTTTTATAACTTGTAGTAGATCTTAACTTGCCTGATATTACACTAGGATTCTTAAATTTGAGAAAAATCTCTTTTCTGACTTTGAAGGAATCCTGATGAAATTAGTGCATTACTATCACCAGTGTACTTAGTTTTCTCATGCCTTTGGCGAATCTGTGTTCCCATACCTTTCTTCAGAGACAGTTTTGCCAGCTGGTTAAGAAAATTTAAGTATTAATATTTTAGAATAATTTCAATCTGGTTTTACCACTCCAAAAGTTAAATTTTTTATATAAAGTGCAAGAAATCAGGGTAATTGCTTTGGTTTATTGCTCTCCTGATCATATCAATCGCTCCAACGCTATAGGTGGTCAGCTTCTGATTACTTTGCTGAATGGAAATTTTGTCCAACCTCCCAGCATGAGTATGAATATAAGAGTGATATATCTCAGATTAAATACATCTATTAAATTTAATTTATTAGAATTGAATTAATTAGAATGAATTGATTAGAACCATTTAGTTTTAATATTATACCATGTTGAAGGAAAGCATTTGGAGCATTTCTCGCCTTATGATTTAGCAAAGCTCTGAAACCCAAGTCACAGTTTTCATTAATTTGCTGTTGTGTAAAATATGAGTAAGTCTTTTTTATCTTTCATCGTCTATATATAACCAATTCCCTTAGTTTCATCCTAATTATTTATTAAACTTCAAAATTATCAGGTAATTAATTAATAATTATTATTGTTAAATGATAATTAATTAGAATGAAGCATTCAAGGTGCAGGGAAATATATCTTTAGAATCCATTTTTTCTTAATTATAGATCACATTAAATGTTACTGTATGTAAATTTTTCAGCACCAAAACAGAAACTAGTCAGTGGGCCTCATTGTTTTTAAATGAAAATGAGATTAATTGCTTGAATCTGAATGGAGAAATGACTGTGGAAGCAAGAGCTGGAAAGTTTGCAGAATTTCAGGAAGGTTTGACAAATGTCATATCTTGTACTGACATTGCTTCTAGGGGTCTAAATACCACCCAGGTAATAACCATTATGTTTAAAGAGTTTAAACATTGGCAATGCCTGAGAAAAGAATAGATTTTGTTTCATTTATACATAGTGATTATTAACATGTTATCCGTATTTTTCAGGTTAAGCATGTAATAAATTTTGAATTTCCTGTATATGTTGCGGATTACATTCATCGATGTGGACGGACTGGAAGACTAGGTAGCTCTTCTGACTGTAGAGTAACCAATTTTATAACAGGTCCTAGAGAAATTGAGCTGGTCCAAAAAATTGAGGTAAGATTTTGAAATTGATGGTGAAGGTTTTGGGTGTTTTTACTCTTTCGCAATTTTCAATTCTTTATATTAAAATTTTTGAGAATTATTTTTTTATGTACATTTTATTATTATCGCTTAAGTCGCCATAAAAACATTACTATTTAATGACTTCTTTCATCAAAAGAGGATTTTCATGCATCTTCTTTTTGCCGTTGGCAATAAAATAGAATTAAGTTCAAAAAAGTAATTAAAATGTTTAACTCTCTGACTATTGTTTGCAATGTGTTTAATACTTTTATTGTGTGTGTGATCTCTATAATGTGTATTTGATTTTTATTATAGCTTTCCATTCGTGGCAGAACTGAACTTCCCAATGTCAATGGAAATATTAAGAGACTTATAGTTAATAGAAGATAATGACACAATTTGTGATAATTTTTTTTTAAATTGTATAAATCTGTTAATATAAAACGTGTTATTGCTTTATTTAAATATATTGTACATATCATTTTAGTCATATAAATTTTGATTTAAATTTCATTGTAGTTTTTGTCCATATCCTACTTCTTGATTGATTCCCATTGTTGTCATAAGTATCTTCGTTGCAATTGCAGTCCTAATATTGATTCTGAATGTATTGAATCCTAATTATTTTACAAGGTCTCCATTTTGATGTATCCTAGGGTCCATTTTCTTACTTTATCACCAAATCTTCTCTTTACCTTATCAATATCTGTAAATTTATTATTTATGATATTTTGGTGGTAAGTCTTTTGGAGGGAAGGATTTTATGCTCACATTTCTCTTAGTCAAAGATATATCATTTAGGGCACTTCCTCCTGCTTCGTAACATAACCATATAATTTCCCTATGGAAGACTTGATTTTTTTGTATTATCCAAGGAAAAAGGACTTGAAAAA
The DNA here is from genome assembly GCA_947579665.1 of Sympetrum striolatum. Lineage (NCBI taxonomy): Eukaryota > Metazoa > Arthropoda > Insecta > Odonata > Libellulidae > Sympetrum > Sympetrum striolatum. The sequence goes on from OX388345.1 coordinate 81,742,445, forward strand.
AGTCTGATAGAACTGGTAATTATACTCAGGATCATCCTCTATCCGGAAGGCTGCTATCTAAGCCCTCAGTCCAGAACAAATTCAATCAGAGAATCCTAGTAAGTCGACAATTCTTAATTTAAGTTCATTAAAATAATAAGGCCTAAGTTTGTTGAGTCAATTTTTATATCGTGGAGTAACATTAAGAAAATGCTTAGGAAGTAGTAGCTTTTCTCTGATTTCTGTCTGAAGATTGATAGGATTTGAACCAAATTTGAAAGCTTATTTTTCTACTTTCCAAGGATGTAAAAACAAACAAATGATTCAAATTAAAGGATATTTTTATTAAAAATGTAAATTAAACAATTCATTAAATTTTGCCAAAAATGAAAACTTATAATGTTACAGGAATGGTAAAATCCATGTTTTATTTCACATTTAACAATTATTTTACTCAATTTGAACACAAGCCTTTTTGCCTGGTATATCACTATATTTGTACAACCAGGTTAAATACTTATATACATGATGAGATTTAAAATAAAAACTTTGAATTGAAAACTACCGGAAACCAGAGATGAATGGAAGTTACAAAAAGCCTCCACTTAGTGTTTTACAGAAAATGTTATAAAGTTCTTGTTGCTCATTCTTTGAATACAATCCTTTCTTCGTCAGAAAATATTATTTCCAATCCAAGTTCAACCAACTCTTCATGCATTTGATGCACCCAACAATCATATCTTCTTACAAGAGCACAAAAATATATTTTAATCACATATTGAAGGCATAGCAATTTTCATGACTCATTTACAAAGACCTTACGAAAACAGAGCTGTGTGTGCACACAAGTAAATACTTCTTTTCCATCTATTTGAAAAATGTGTTCCCTGACTAGAGTGCTTATAGATCTATGATAGTAAACAATGCATATTAACAATATAATACTGGCCAGCTGAAAAAAAATTATCTACTTGTCCTGGAAGCAAGCAATACATAGATGACAGAACAATGATAGTCCAGGTTATATTCCAAACTAATGTGTAAGCAATTTGTGTCCTTTAATGTGCAACTACTCTGTTGGCAAAATAAAACAACATTTGCAGTGTCAGATGCTAATCGGTTATGGCCAGCTTTGATGTAGAGTCAAATTATGCTAAAAATTCCAATCATATTAAAATTAATCATAAGATTATGATATTATAAGTTTTGGAGCAATAGAAAACATCCATTAACCTCATAAATATTCTGGTTTTCAGGAGTACTTAAATTTATAATTCTCAAAATAATGCATTCAACTGCAATATCCAAATAAATCACTCTCTCCACTCAACTGATTTTTTACCAATTCAAAAATCTTATTTATAATATCATTTCACTGTCATTTCACAAAAATTCACCAGTAGAGCATCTTCATAACTATATCACAGATGTAACTTACAAGAAAAGAAGTGCCCTTTGTTATGCTTCTTAATTAAATGTTACTTTTTATAACCTATCAATAACTAGTACTCATCATTAAGTAATAGTGTACTGGGTAATGAAATTGGCACATTTTGCTCATATTCACATGGTGCTAAGAATGCCAATAGAGACTGTTTAAGCAACAAGTAACCATCATTATCCCACAAAAAATATTAACTATCTGGGTCAAGTCTCATTTCAATCCTGAATATTTAAATAATCTAAACCGACTATCCGAATGGCTTGGAATATTAATATACGTAAGTAGCAGAATTGAATTCAGTCAAATAAACTGCATATAATCAGAGTTTAAATAGCTTACACTGTGGTATGACATTTAGAAATAAATGCATAAATCTTTAAACACTATGAAAGATAACATTAACTCTTTATGTTCAGGTATCCTTAAACACAACCAACTCAATATTCATATTCCAATAAGAAATTCTGCCTTTTCTACTTTGTGATGAGATATTATTATAGAATATGAATGATACTTCTATAGCTGCTAATCTGAAACATTTACCAAATCTTCAACATAAAAAATATGATTTACAACATTATATTTCAACAATAAGTGGTTCATAGAGACTTTATACATAAAAATTAAACATCATTCAGCTGTAAAACATCCACATAACATTCAAATACTCACTTATGTTAAAAATAAATTTGAGCAACTAATAGCAAACAGCTAAAAATAACATAAAGGGCATAGAAATTCATTGCAAGAGGCCAACATGTGATACCTCAAATAAAAATATGCTAATAACAGGCCTTTTACTGGGATACTTCAAAACTTCAACAAAATTGAAGTTCACATAATAGTGATGAGTATCAAGGACATATTCACAAATATTGCAACAAATAGAACAGCTTAAGTATCTAGAATTTTTACCTATTATTATTTATTTGAAAATAAAACTTTTTAACATGACTAGTATTGAACCTTAAAAATAATTTTCCAATTCAAATATGTAGTAATGGGAACTATATCGATGAATAAGCCCAGATTATGAAGCTCATTCTTACAATTTACCCAGTAGGTATAAACTCAAACATATAAGTCATTAATGGGTTTTGAACCCACAACCCCTTCATTAACAGGCACACATGGTACCCCCTCTTCTAAATGAGCAGTCAATACCCAAAGATTTAAAAAAAATCATAAAATATCTTTAGATAAAGAAAATATACGTATCAAAAAAGGCAAGAAAATCTAGTATTGTTTCATAAATTTGATTAGACATTGCTTGAATCAAAGTAATCCAGAGGTAAACAACTATAAATTAAAACTATTCATTATCATGCAAAACATTTTTTTTAATACTGTTATTAATCAACAAAATAAACTTTAGACGATGATAGCTTCACATGAAACATCCTAACAACTTGCTTCAACAGATTCTTTTTGTAACTAACTGTATCATTTACAAACAAATGTTCTTTTTATTCTCTGTTAATTAGTTTAAGATTATTATAGCTGTGTAACTTGATTATATACATTAAGATAAAAATGTCTTCCTTCAACAAAAATTAAACCTTTGCAAAATAACTACCTGTACATTCACAACCTATTTTCAATATCACTCAGAAGTAATTAAGTGAATGATGCTATTAGCTTCAAACAACATTTGGCCTAACAATTTACAATTAACTCTGAAATCTTTAAACAACGGTTGGCATATGAATGTCAGATTATTGATAACCCAGACTTATTTTATTTTCAATAAAATTCCAATAATCTAGAATATTTTAACTTAAGAGGAAATAGACGATACCTCGTGTGTCTAAAATCTTTCAAACAACAAAGTTCCTATTGCACAAACAGTAAATAAAACTTTTTCATTAAAAATCTATAGATTGGCATAGATACAACTAGAATTTTCTATCATTGCCAGTTATAATCATTATCCAAATGCTCATAAGAATTCTGAGAAGATGTTTTATTCTCATCAACACTATAGCCTTGATAAGGATGACATTGCAATTCGTTTGAATGCATCAGTTCCGTGATTCCATAGGGATGATTGATCAAACCCTCATTCAGACTTGCACTGGAAAAGGAGATGCTACTATTACCTTGAGGTATAGGAGAGCAAGAAGTCACATCTGCAGGATCTCTGAAGCTTCCTACCCCCAGCAAGGAATCTAACGAGTCCTCCTTACTGGTACTGTTTCCATGATAACCAGGAAAAAATTGATCCCTCCCAGGCAACCTACCAACAGGAGGTGAATGGCCCGGAGTTGGAAAGGATTGTGGGTATAATCCATTTGTGTAAGGAGGAAGAACCTGTTGACTAAGGATGCTTTGTTGAGGATTGTGACAATAGTTATGGCTTTGGTGAAGTTGATGGTTCTGATGCTGTTGTTGCAGGTGATGATGAGGCTGGTGATAGTGATGTTGAGGATGCAATGCGGGCAGAGGACTTGATGGGCCAAGTGATGTTGGGATGTGAGAAGAATTTGTTGCCTGACTCATTCCGGCATGGGAAGCCAAAGAGTTCGTTCTGATTGGTGGAGTGGGTAAGAGTGATGTGTTAGGTGTGGGATTCCCTCCTGAGATTCCTGTACCAGAGGAATTGCCCATATCCATTTCAAACTGAGAAAGAAGACTGGTCAATATTTCTGAAAGCTCTGAAGGATCCAGTGATCCAGGATCAAAGTCATCCGCTTCGTCTCGTGATCCACTTACTGCTGGACTGCCTTTCTCTTCCTTTCTGTCAGGGCTGAACATATTCATCTTGCAGATATTGTTATATTGGTCATAGCTAGCTCGGCTGGTTGTGCTAGTGCCCTGAAAATTTGCATATTGGTCCCCTGTTTGACAGAAAAATAAAATCAACTCAAGAATACATTCATCCCTACCTTTTAAACACATATTTGGAAGATAAATATTTTTAAAATGTTTCAGGGATATTTAACATCATTAAGGCTTAATGATACTGAAAGAATTAATGAGGAAACAAAAGTATTATCACAATTAGTGCAGAAGAAAATTGAAGGGTATAGAAAATTTATTCATCAGAGAACAGCAATAAAATTAAGTGATTTTTGAAGGAATGAGAAATTAAAGCTTAGAGCAAGAATTGCTGGTCTTACAGAATAAGATAACATAAATTGGTTTACAAAATACAGAGCAGGTAAATTTTATAAGAAATGAAGATGTGCTTGTTAACATGCGCGTGATGGCATGTAATACAAGGTTGTTATATCATACATAATGGATAAATGGCATGGGATAATATAAGTAATTGAAAAACATACTGAGAAAAATATTAAATTCAAAATAAGGAAAAGATTATAAAGAATTATATAAAAGAAATAGCAAGTAAATTAGTGTGAGAAAATCATGAAATTATGGCAGGCATCTGTAGCATAATGGTTAGTGGGCTATTTTTGAAATGTTGAAGTCCCAGTAGGGTATGGTTGTTTGAGAAAATAAAAAAAAATATCGTATGAATGGTCATCATTGACTTATATACACCATTTACAAATACTAAATTATTATTATTGCCCCAAGGGTATATTAGTTGAAAATTATCTCTGAGAATAATGAATAGGATTGGTGAATATATTGTGATATTCCAAATAAATCTCATGAAGAGTAGGCAGCCAAATCATTGGTCTCATGCCCTGAAGAGACTTGATTAGCTACCTACCTACTAAGGGAAGTATTCGGTCAACAAGAAGATAGATGCTACGCAAATCTAACTAAATTTCTACAAATGACATACATAGGTATACCAATCTTATAAATTAGTCCATTACAATTTTGTAATTTTTGCCAGGAAAGTAGAATTTATTTGAAGTTTTATTACAGGAAATAAGATTATGAATTAATAGGAGCCTTGTTCTGATGGAATGTTACTCTAAGAGATCCATCAATGCTTGGCTCAAATCAAAACTTAAACAAATTCAATTGAAGAAGCCTTAACTTGGTGGAACTCTGTAATCGGGATCATATTAAAACATTTTTACGTGGTACAGAAAAATGTTAAGACAGAATAATCCAGAGGTAGTTTTATATAGCACTTTGTCAAACAATTTTTACCAATCACTTTGGGTATTAGAAACACCTTCAGTGTAGAATGGTTGGCAATGAAAAGAAATTCAGGGTTTCATTTGAAAAAAAAAAACAAATTTGAAGTTTCATAACGTGAAAGTTTGTTAAGTTAGTTTAAATGTGCCTATATTTAATCTAATTGCTATATTTTACCATTTGAAAAATCTTGATTGCCCTTCTTAGAGGAATTTTCTGGGATGGAATTTAAATGCATTCCCCAGTCAGACTCCAAATTTACTACAGACTGATCTGGTACCCTGGTCTGGTTAGCAGTAATTTTAGATCCATGCTGAGCAAACGGATTACAATCACTACTGTTGCTACTACAATCAGGGCTATAGGGGGATACCTGTAAAATCATGACATTGTCAGAAAAACGAAAAGTAATTACTAAAGTTCCTTCTCTGAATTAAAATTCTTCTAAGTATTTATTACACCAAAACACTAAAATATCAAGAATATATACAAAAGAATCGTAACTATGGAAGCTCTAACAAGACGTCTTAATGTCAAATTGTCTTAGCAACTTACATTACTCTTATAATTATACAAATTGATTTTTAATTTATTGTAAAACTGAACCTTACGACTTTTAAAAGAAATTAAGTTTCTTAAAACTCTATGGCACTTCAAAAAGGACATCAAAAATCAATAGAACAAATAAATAACGTTAACAAAAACCTAATTACAATTTTAAAATACTTGCCCTAATCATTTGAATGCTTTTCTTTTTCTTTGAGAATCCATCATCTTGACTATAACTGTAATCTATTTCCCAATAGCTTCCTTTTCCTGGGTCATCCTTTGATCTTGGAATTTTAGTAAAGCATTTATTTAAAGACAGATTGTGGCGAATTGAATTCTAAGGAGCAAAAGTGTTCTCATTAAACCAAGACAATCGAAAATTCAACATTCAAATTTGAGCATTTTACAAACCTTCCACCCAGTTCCTGCTTCCCTGTAGTATGGGAAATGGTCGATGATAAATTGGTATATTTCAGACAATGTCATCTTTTGCTTAGGAGCATTACTAATGGCCAATCTTATCAAACTAGCATAGCTGTTGGATTAAATATTAAAACAAATAATAAGACAAGGAACATCAAATATTAATAAAAGCACCATAAATCTAAATTTTACCTATAGGGTGGCTTTCCATCTTTAGATCTAGTAGTTAAAGCTGTTTCTTTGATCATTGCCCGCCCATTATCTGCAACACTTTCAGATGAATGGGAGTTTTGGGTTACTAAACAGGGCATCCAGTCTATTGCTATTAGACTACAGTCTAAATCTGCCATAGTAGGTCACATTTCCTCATTTATTGAATGGCAGTAAGGACCTTACATCCCATCAAATCTGTAATAAAAATTCTCAGTGAAAAAATTGCCTTCGACGATAATCTTACCTCAGTTAAGTAATAGTAAAACCATTCGTAATAAAAGCAAATAACGTTTACTCTGGAACTCAAAGGGATACTTACGAAGATATATAAATAAAAACGTAAATCAGAAAATGTCAACAATCCAGTGTGATCATGAGAGATAAGGAACTTAAGTAGTGAAGCTATAAATTTTATAATACCTACACATGTACAATAACAATTATTAACAGTCAACAGAGGAATCAGTCAAAACTCTCACCCGAAAAAAGGATGTCATGTTTACCACCTTTCTAACCACCATGGTGCATCCACTAGGTGTATCATACAATCCGATAGGTATCTTATCATTAACAAAACTTAGAATACTCTTCGCATTACAGCATTTACCTAGTTTTATTTCCTTCAAAATTTATTAAATGCATGTTAACATTAGGGACTACGTTAACATTGACGAAACTAATAACAGCTGATAATACATGCACCAGCTACAGAGCCACGTATGGAAGATAGAGACATCTAGCGGCAAACTCGGAAACACACAACAACACACCGCAATTGAAGCGGTAAAATATGGTGCATATGTTCTCAGAATACCATATTTATTGCACATAATATGAACAATTTCAAGAAAAGCAACCAAAAACAATAGTTATCGATTTATAATAGCCGATTTTACTCGAATAAAATGTTCCTCTTGGCAACAAAGCACTGAAAAATGTTTGCCATAGTTCGATGAGGGAAAGAGGAGAGAGATTCTAGATATCACGAGAGTAGGGTTACTTCTAACCAATTTAATTAAGAGAAATTGATAGTTCAGATGTAGATTGCTGAAAAACGTGTATAAAGAGATACATTTATTTTTATTTATGAGTGTAAACAAAACTGAAATGTATTCATCTCATTATAGAGATGTTGAAGCCAAAATCTATCTTTCCATAACCTTCTTCACCATATTTTAGCTTTCAGAAAACTGGAGAAAAAGTTCCATAAAAATATTTCTTTTCTTAAGAGTAGAAGAAAAATCAGAATATGCTCTTGTATGACAATGGAAAACAGTTCACGCGCAGCTTGAATGAGTGGACAGGTTTTCCAAGGGAGAAGGACAACTTTTATTTCTTTTTATCCCATTACATTATGTCAGGGGTGCACAATCTTTCTACTCAGTATGCCTGATCACATTAATTTATTTTATGCATAAATACTAAATAATTTTTGAAAATGGGACATTAATATGAATTAATACACTACTTTTTACAATGGCAGAAATTTACTTCAATAATATGTGAAAATATATTAACATAGATCATCATCCCATCCGAAAATTTATATAGCACATATAAAAAATATCTAAAATTTGTTGTAATTCTTCAGCTCTTAGGTGCTTCAAAGGCAATGAGTCACCAACCATCTGAAAGAGGAGGTCTTGAAGTATTTTCATGTTCTGGCAGAGCACCCCCTTTCCATTGGCAGATTTGGACAATTTTAAAGAAAACTGGATTGGCCGAAGGAAAATTAATACATTGCTATATGCACTTGGGCATCTCTCTGAGTGATTTTTCCTTTAGGAATTGCAAAAGATGCATGGCCGTGCGCAGGATTTGCTCATGGGAGGGGTTTTTCAGTCAGGTGTGTGCTGGTAGCGTGGGCTTTTAGGCCCTTTTGTTCATGAAACTCGATTTCTGAATAGCGCGAAAGTGAGACTAAAGAAGGAGTCCTGACAGACGTTAACATGAAAGCTGAAAGAGGCACTAAATTTTGGAAGAAAAAGTTTATTAAATGAAAAATAAAAAAAATAATTTCATTTTATCCTACCTTCAATTCATCATTCGTGGCACTTTTTGTATGAAGAATCCTCATGGGGGGTTCGAACCCCCAAAACCCCCCCTGTGTGCACTGGACTGATAAGATGTATTTAGTATTCCACCACCACACTTTTGATGAACTAACAATTTGTATAACTACAGCTATCAACTCTACAGACTATGACACACAGCAGTGTTTTTGGGACGAAGTCTCTTATTTTCTTAATATTGTCCATGCTGTAAGCCAGACCTGTCAAACTCATTCAAACAACAGGCCATTTACTGCTACTGGTAAGGTTGGTAATCTAAGGTTCTTGAAACTTACAAATATTCTCAATACTTTATTTTTAAGTGAGAATGCAGGAATATTAACCAAAATTTGATTTATCTATTTTATTTCATTTAATTAAATATAAAAGCCTCTTTTTAATTAAAAAATTAATGTATATTTGCAACATATTGTTCTATTTTCATGTTTTTCATAGTATCTCTTCAAGGGCCACCAGTTTGATGTGGCAGTTGAAATCAGAGGACGCATTGAACATCTAAAATATAGAAAAAGTAACTTGAATTTTTATTCTAACACATTGATTACATTTTCCTTAATAAAAAGCAGGTTTTCTAAATCGTAACTTATTTTTTTAAATATGTGCCACCCCTCCATATGTTCAATAGCTTTCAAAATTAAATCCTATGCCAATGATTTTAAAAAATTTGTTTCTTAGCACTTGTTATAGGCAAATATTGGTTGTGCTTAGGAAAGGAAGTTGGAAAATGTAATAGTAGAAATGAAGAGTTCCAACATTAATACACTAGGGCTATGCAAAGTACAGTGGAAAGATGAAAGAGATTTTTGGAGTGATATAAGATTTCTTAGGGAAGGGGGGGGGGGGGGATAGCCAGAGGAAAGTAGCAGTAGTGTTGGAGAAGAGATTGGAAGAAGCCCTGATGGTCGCTGAGCTAAAATGTGACTGGGTCGAATCATGTCAATACAAGTAAAGGCTGAGCTGTAAACACTTTGATACTTCAGATGCACTTGCCCACTGGTGATCACAGTGCAGATGATATAGACTTTGTTTATGAGAATATAAAAGGAATTTTAGGAAGAGTTAAAGGCAGTAAGAACTTTATTATCAAAGGAGAAGTGGTCGCTGGGCAAGGCAAAGATATGAAAAAAAGGGGTGAGTTCAAGTTAGAAAATAGAAACAATAGATGACAGATATTGATAGAAAGAAGGATAACCTCTGTACAACCAACTCCCTCTTTTAGAATCACAATAGACAGAGATACACCTGAAAAAGGCTGGAGGATACAGATAGGTACCAAAAATTGATTATATTTTGGTAAGAAAGATAATTAGAAACAAAAAAACCTATGAAGTTATCCTAGTACTTAAGTAGACTAAGATCATAATCTTGTAATGATTGAAACTGAGCTGAAATTTAATAAGATCTTTTTGGCAAAATGTTAACCCAAATGGAATTTAGAAGCCATCTGGAGTTGGAAAGCTAGAGAATATCAAGAGTCTGTTTGTAGGTCTGAAAGAAGTCTTGGGAGGGTCTAGTATCCTAATTATAATTAGGAAACCATGGGATACAGTAAAGATGTTAAATAAGATGTAAGGAAGAAGGAAATGGATAAGGGTCAATACTGAACTTGGGGCATAGAATGTTCAAAGCACATAACAATGTAGGAAGTTTTCTCGGGTTTCCAACCGGGTTACAGACAGGAACAGGTCCGATATTTCGACTATTATCTCCATAGTCATCATCAGGGATGAAGTGCCGAGTAATGGAAGAGGTATGGTATATATAGGGGGACTGGAGTCCCTTTCACTTTTTTCATTGGCCGTGGTGGTGGTCAGCTCCTATTGGCTGGCAGCTCACTGCGATTTTGCGGAGAATTGGTTTCCAAGTCTTGTGGAGGGGGTATCCTCCATCTCTATTGATGTTATTTTCAGTCAGTTCAATTTCGATTGATTCTTTAATCAGTCGGTCCCAAAAACGTGGGGCTTTGCATATAACTTTGGTATCTTCAAAGTTTATTTGATGTTTTCGCTCCAGGCAATGCTCAGCAACTGCCGATTTCTCAGGCTGTTTTAATCTGATGGGGCGGTCATGCTCCTTAATCTGCGTCTCAATAGTCCTGGCTGTTTCACTGATATATGCATAACAATGATCTGACAAGGGAACAAATATGGCAAAGGAACTATAACATGTTCATTTTCCCACTTGACCAATTTTACTGAATTTAAAAAATATTTAGTTTTCTAATTTATTCAAATAGACAATTGTCATCTATTTTAAGGTTTGGTAGTTCAGTGGAAAAATAATGAACACGAGATTCAATATTTTTTTCCAATGTACCTGAGATGAAGTCAAAAAGTACCATTGAAAACTGCTACTTTGTGTAATGTTTGCTTCGGGCAATTCTTCGATGAATTCAAAACATATTTGATGAAAATTCTATGATAAATTTTTCCTTTATCCTTGGATAACTCTGATAATTTACTTTTTATAGTTAGAGAAAGAAATTTTTTCTTCAAACTTAGATTTATATTGAAGGATAAACTCAGTTAAAAATAACACTTACTTCTGCTGCTGAAATCTGTTTACCTTCAATCTTTAGAATAGTTTTGTGCAAAATAGATGCTCGAAATAAAACTAAATGCATAAGTATTTCAGATATTTCATTATTGAAGGACTATTGCAGGATTTTAGGAAATTTGTCTAAACTTAAAAAAATATGAATGCAGCCTCTAGAGACACAAATAAGTGTAGAACACACTCTAAAGCAGGTGCAAAAGCAACACATAGAACTTTTGAATGTACAAAAAGTTTTTTTTTATATTCAATATTTGCTTTATCACAAAATTTGTTTTAACTAGCCACAAGAATGATAAAATCAGATAAAATGACTAAAATATAAGTAAGTTGTAGTTATCATTACTTCTAAATCAATCAGCATGGCATAAGACAAAGTGTTCTTTGCATTTGATAAAATATGTGCATTATAAACATTTCCTAATTATTTCTTGAGGAGTAAATCTTGTAACTTTACATACACATTGATCACCCCTTTGCATCAGTGGCCTCCCAAACTGGTGTTTGTATTGTCAACTGTCAGTGTAACAACTTTAGATTTTAAACTGTTTTCACTTATTATTCAGTATAAATGGCTTACTAAAATTTCAGCTATTTTCCTTTCAATGGATTCTAATTTTGAACTTTATACTTGAATGCCCTTGGTTGGTTACAGAATATCTTATTACTATTGTCGCACTTCACTCCATATCTTTGCACTTTTACTCAAAACAACCGCTTTCTCTCTCGTATATCCTTTCACACTCAGTCCCTGCCTCTAGCGTCCTCACGGCACCGTTAGGATCCCGTTATCCCTGGCAGACACTTAGGGAATTGACACTCAGAGGGCCGTCTGCTACACTATTGGATCCATTTAGTTTCATTATGATTTATTATTATTATTATTATTTATTCATATCCGGGCAGAGCCCTATTACACATCATGGTTACAACTAAACTTGATGATCTTTGAATATTAAACAATACAAGATATATTTTAAAAAATAAAAAGAAATATATAAAAATAAAGGTATAAACATTTGTATACCCAATTAAAAGGAAGAAAGCAAATCACAAATACAACAAAGTTAAAATTATCACAGAAACTAAACTACATTAGACATAACAAAACTCCTGAACATACAGTTTCAGATATTAAAAAAGTCAATTCTATTACAGTATTTATTGGCTTCCCTCAAGATACGATAAAATGGTAAATAAAACATGTAATTTCTAAGTAAGTGTGGAACATTAAAAAGAACAGGGTTTCTGGTAATGACTAAAGGACAATTAAAATTAACAAGAGAGAGCAGTTCAGAAAATTTAATTGAGCCATTTAAAATATTATGCAAAAATAATAGACCGAGCTGCTTCCTCCTAGAAGAGAGAAGTGGTATGTGTAGTTGACATATTAGTCCCTCATATTCACCACTTTCTCTATTAAGATTAAATTTATGTGCAACAATCCTAAAAAATTTTCTTTGAATCTTTTCAAGCTGTAACTCCTAGTTTGTGTAATATGGATTCCAAATTACTGAGCCATATTCCAAAATAGATCTAACAAGTGATATCTATATAATAACTTAAGACAATTGATATCATAGAAGTCTTTGGTCACTCGAGCAATGAATCCAAGCATCTTGAATGCCATAGTGGCAATAGTCCGTATATGTGTGGCGCCTCCTTCGCTCCCGCCAACGGCTCAGCGCCCGGGGCGCAAGCAGCGTTTGATCCCGCGGGAGGTCTTCTGAGAGATCCCCCGTGCGGACACGCCCATTTCAGTCCGCCTCAGTGGTCCCCATAGGGTGTGTGCGTCTTGTGCTCCGAAGAATCCACAAAAAACTGATCTCATTTCAACTGTCGTAATTCCTCTGTTCAACTGTATTTTTCACTTCAATAAAGCCCGCGCTATTAACAAACTCTAAAGTGGTGACCCCGTATCGAGTGAGTTTTCGTCAAGTGTCTCTTCGTGTCGCGGGCCTTTTTCTTTCTTCGTTGTGTGCAGCATCCTAGGGGCGATCGTCGCTGCGCTAGCCTCCCACGCGCCCCCTTTCGGCCGTTGCCCTCTTTCCTTATCTCGGTGACGCCCGCCAATGGGCCGCCCGTTTCTCCGTTCCGAGTTCTTCGTCTCCCCCACCCCCCTCAATGGCCACCCATGGCGATCACGCCGCTCAGGCGCGCGTGGCAACCGAGCCCGAGGCGCGTCTCCCGACCTCGACGCCCTCTACGCCCCCCCCGAAGTGACCGCCGTCGGACACTGTCGGCTCCCGCCCTTCTGGCGAGCCAGCCTAGACCTGTGGTTCCTGCAAGTGGAGTCTCAATTTCAGGTGCATAAAGTGACCGGCGACGCCGCCCGGTATCACCTGATAGTGGCCAACCTTGACCTAGATACAATCGCGGACGTCTCCGACATCATCCGCTCACCGCCCGCGACCAACCGATATTCGGCCATTAAAGCCGCTATTCTCGCCCGCCTCACGGACTCTCCGGACGCCCAGTTGCACCAACTGCTCACGGGCGTCGAACTCGGCGACCGCCGCCCCTCTCAATTGCTCAGACACCTGCGATCCTTGGCTGGCACCCGCGTCGGCGACGACGTTCTTCGAGTGAAATGGTTTGACCTACTGCCGCTGCAGACGCGCAAGATGTTGCTGCTCATCAAGCACCAGACCCTGGAGGAGCTCGCCGCCGTCGCAGATGAGGTGCACGATACGGGCCCCTCGGTCATGGCCGCCTCGCTTCCAGCCAACGTTTCGCCGCGTCAGCCGCCGGATCAGGTCGCCGCTGAGCTTGCTACCCTACGCCTGGCCCTAGCGCAGCTAACCACGATCACCCGCGATCTTCTTCACCGGGTTGCTACCCCCACCGCGCCACGTGGCCGCTCATACTCGCGTGGCAACCGTCTGGAGCGCGCCCGCTCTCCCACACCAGGGCCAGACCTGCTGACAGGGCGCTGCTGGTACCACACCAAGCACGGAGCCCTCGCCTTGCGCTGCGCACAGCCGTGCTCCTTTTCTACGCCAGCCGCACCCGACGCTAAACGGGACAGGTGCCCGGAAAACTAGAACTGCCGGTGCTAAACTCGGCGGGCACCGTCGGCACCTCTACCGAAAACTGCCTCTACATTTCTGACCGCAGCACGGCCACCCACTTCCTCGTGGACTCCGGCTCCGTCTTATCCATCATCCCCAAACGCTTCATCACCAGGCCACTTCAGAAGCAGAGCCTCCTACTGCAGGCGGCAAACGGGACGCCGATAACTACCTTCGGTACGCAGCGTCTCACCCTGAACCTCGGCCTACGCCGGCCCTTCCAGTGGCCCTTCATCATCGCCAACGTTCAGACTGCTGTTCTCGGGGCCGACGCTCTGAAACACCACGGCCTGCTCATATAGGGTGTGTGCGTCTTGTGCTCCGAAGAATCCACAAAAAACTGATCTCATTTCAACTGTAGTAATTCCTCTGTTCAACTGTATTTTTCACTTCAATAAAGCCCGCGCTATTAACAAACTCTAAATATGTAATTGAAATCCTAATTTTACATCAAAAATAACCCCTAAATCAGAGATAGATTGAACTCGCTTTAGAGTACTATCACAAAGAAGGTAATCAAAATGGATGGGAGTTCTCATTTTTTGGAACGTTATTGTGCTACATTTATCAAGATTCAGTTGAATGAAGTTCAATTTACACCAGCTAGCTGTAATCTATCTAAACAATTCTGTAATTCAGCACTGTTATTAAGGTTGTCAATGGGATGAAAAATCTTTAAGTCATCTGCGTACAACAAGTAATTAATGGTACTTAGATGTTCACCAATATCATTGATAAAGATAAGAAACAAGAGAGGAACTTAAGTGAGACCCCTGAGGTACCTTGGAAGTGGCAGTAAAGGTATAGGAAATATAGTTGTCCAGCTTAACTAACAATTTTCTGTTAGCTAGGTAACTGTTAATCAGATCCAAAGCATTCCCAAATACACCATAGGCTTGCAATTTAGACAATAGTATCTGATGATTGACTTTATCAAATGCTTAGGAAAAGTCAGTATAAACTGTATCAACCTGCCTATGATGTTCCAAAGTATGAGGGATTCTGTTAAGAGCAGGAGAAAGTTTATCAAGAAGAACACTCTCCAAAACTTTTGCCAGAACTGGCTGAATAACAATTGGCCTATAATTACATATATATTATGTCTATCACCACTCTTAAAGATAGGTATGACATATGCAGTCTTAAGGCTGTCTGGAAAGACAGCACCTTCAAGGGATTTATTAAACAGTATAAATAATGGATACAACAATGCTAAACCACACTTCCATAACAGTAAAGGAGATATATTATCAGGACCTGGACTTTTGTGAACATTGAGAGAATTTAGTTTATTCATAATCTCATTTGTTGTGATTCTCATACTGTTGATATCAATACTAGATTTAAAGTTATATTGAAGTATATCATCTAGAGTATAGTTTGTATAAGCTTTAGAAAAGAAATCAGCAAACTGATTACATATATCCTGTCTATTATTATAATTAATACCATTGTAATGCATTACATTGGGAAATTTGTTAGATCCACGCAGATTATTGGCATAAGACCAAAATTGCTTTGAGTTAACAAGAATATTTTTTAAAATCAATTGAACTTAAGTTAAGGTAATTATGATAGCACAACCTAGTAAGACTCTTACACTTGACTCGAAGTCTGGAGAAATTTGAGTAATCATCTGGATTACCAGTGGTTTTGTAGAGTACATGGTACAGCTAACAGCAAAAAAAAGTTACCACCCCTGACCCACCAAGAAATTCTAAGTCCAAATTTCGGGCCGGCGTGCCTTTCTCTCGAAAAGGGAGGGAGAGAAAAGAAAGATGGAGAACATGGTACGTTACGCTAGCTCGGCTCTCGCGTTTGGATGGAGAATTTTCGTTATTTATATAATGATCATATACTACTATCCATTATCTGCCGCAACATTTGATGTGTTAACGCGTACTATTGAATTTGACGACGATCAACTGGAAGATAACTAAAGAAATGATTCGAATTGAATGCAGCATTCAAAGTTACTCTAACCTTAATTTTCGATAACATTATTAAATCATTTCCAAAACAATACAAATGAATTTAACTGAATACAAAATTCATGTATCAAATTAACTCACATTTCGTTTTTCGAAAATCGATCGTTTAAATCACTTCCAACGATTGATTATGCTCATCAATGTGAACGAAACCAGCAACTATTCTCTTCTTCTTAATTTCAAATAGGCCAAAAAGTAGGATCTCGGTTTCAACAATGGCATTTGTCGTCAGGGGGACCGGCTGTTTATACTCACAAAACTTTTCGTGTATTCCGTAAAAAATCTCGAAAATTTAATTCGGAAACAACAATTAACGACCAAAATAAGGTTTTCTATTCATTTACTCTGCTATTGGTTCTTGTCTCAATCTCGTATGACTATTATTTTTAATTTAATTTTGCAAAAGAAATGAAGCATGCAGCGACAAAAATGAACTTTACGTGCATTTCTTACGGAAATGCTTTGACTCGTCTGAATTCGAAGCAAGGACGAAGTGTCACCATTTTTTACAATATAAATACTTTCGTATATATATATATATATTTGAATGCAATGTTCTATAAAAATTTCAAGTCAATCGACCAAGTGATTTTTGAGTTTTGCGGGCACAAACATATGCAGGCTGAATTTTTATACATAAGATATGTGCAAAATTCGGTGGATTATTATAATTTAATTTGATTGCTTTTACAACCCTTTCGTTTAACTTTCCCAATTGAAAAGCGTTCTATCATGAAGAGAAATAACTAAGGAATAAACACAAGGGAATAAAAGTTCCACATCTTCCACATAAAAAGTCGTGTAACTTTGACAAAGTTATTTATTTCCTTGTGCTTAGTAACCTATGGAGTTCCCCAAAGTTAATGCTCATTTGATTGATTTAAATAAAGCATAATTTTTTCTAGATTACCATTTCCCCTCACTCTCGTGACTCCTATAGATTATATAATCCAAGAATTTGTAAAATTAAATTATCCTTATAACAACACTGTAGCAAATTCTCACAATTAGCTTTGACGTTTACTAGCACCATCTTCAACATTTACATAAATACGCGATCCTCCATATGGCGTGTGCCTTGAAAAAGAAGAAAGAATGAGAGGGAACAAAAGTGTGTGTGCAGGTGAAAGGGTAGAATTCTTGGAAAACTGTTAAACAGGACAAAACGAAATAGGTGGGGGAGAAGGGCAAGATAATCCTTTCGTTGCCAAAGGGGAATGGAAAGGAAAAACTTTCTCGTTGGGAGAAGAGGACGGGTTGCAATTTGCTCGATTCATTTTGATTTTATCTAAAATAATGTGTCCGCTAGCCTTCTCTGATATATGTATAATTTTTAGCTCGCAATTAGAAGAATGACTCGAAGAAATAAATCTCTCATAAAGTGGGACTGCAGAGCATCAGATTAGAAATTTTGTATGTTCTTCAGCCTATAACTTACGAAATCTCTTTAAATTACGAGCATTACATAGGAAGCAAAGAGTCATTCACTCGCGATGGAGAAAACTCAAAGCATGCGGAACGAACCATGAGCTCGAAGAACAAAACTATAGAGAAGTGCGAAAGTTAGTTAAGGAAGAAGCGCGGAAAGAATACCAGGAATATAGATCTCGAACCCTATTAGAATCATTAAGTGGCGATCAGAAAGAATTTTGGTCATACGTGCGTGAGACCCGTGGAGGTCAGTTTTCTGTGCCTAGCCTCATAAGCGCAGAGGGAATTACCGTAAATAAATCAGAAGATAAAGCTAACTTACTTAACGGGCACTACCAGAATTGCTTCACTGTGTCACTGAATCACTTCAATGGTCAAGTTAAGGATTTTACCTCGCGCATTGATTCAGAGATGTGTCCCATCGAGATATCGGTTGATGGAATTGGAAAATTATTGCGAGATATTGATAGAAAAAAGGCGCCAGGACCCGAAGGTATTCCCGCTGTTGTAATAAAAACTTTAGCCGATGAAATTGCTCCGCTGCTACAGATTTTCTATCAGAAATCATTGGATGAGGGAACCGTCCCAATGTCGTGGAAAAAAGCTAATGTCACTCCGGTGCCTAAGAAAGGGCGCGCGTCAAAACCAGATGATTATAGGCCTATTTCATTAACTTCAATTTTTTGCAAAATAATGGAGCATATTATAGCGAGCTCTATCATGCACTTTCTTTCTGAAAAGGGAGCAATCAGTCAGAGCCAGCACGGATTCCGTAAAGGTAGGTCTTGTGAGACCCAGTTAGCGCTTTTTATGAATGACGTATCTAAAGCAGCAGATGGCGGTGTTAGATCAGACGCAGTTTTCCTAGATTTCAGGAAAGCTTTCGACACAGTTTCTCACGAAAAGCTTATCCAAAAGCTGAGTGCCTACGCGATCGACGAAAAAGTTATCAGATGGACCAAATCTTTTCTAGAAAACAGATCTCAGCGAGTTGCGTTAGATGGAGTTTTATCCGAAGAAATAAGTATCACATCAGGAGTTCCACAGGGAAGTGTTCTTGGTCCAATCTTATTTCTAATTTACATTAACGACCTCGTAGATAACGTAAAGAGTAAGGTTAGATTATTTGCCGATGATACCCTGATATACAGAGAGATTTTGACAGAAAACGATTGTAATGTGCTTCAAGACGACCTGGACGTAATATCAGGATGGTGTAAAGATTGGCAGCTGGATTTAAATATAAATAAATGCGATGCCATGAGTTTTACGCGCTCCACAAACATAATTCCCGCGCAGTACCAAATCTCAGGTCATCCATTAGAGTTAGTTCACGACAACAAATACCTAGGAGTCACGTTTAGCAGTAACTTATCTTTTAAAGAACATATTCGAGATGCGATAGGAAAAGCGAATAGAATGCAAAGATTAACTGGTAGAACGTTGAGAGGATGCTCATCGAGAGTCAAAGAAATAGCTTACTTTTCTCTTATTCGTCCGAGTCTTGAATACTGCTGTGCGGTTTGGGACCCACACGAAGTAGGTTTAGTCTCAGATTTAGAGATGGTCCAGCGTAGAGCAGCCCGATTCGTTTGCGGGGATTTCAGGTTTGATAGCAGCGTTACGGCAATGATAGAGTCCCTCAGTTGGAATTCACTACAGATGAGAAGATCTGAATATCGTCGGAAACTTTTCGAAAAGTTCAATCGTTCAGAATTTATAGACGAAGTAAGTGAAATGTTAGTGCCAGTAAGGAGCGAACGCGATCTCCGAGAGGCATCGACGAAGCGTTATAGGGAAGTAATTGCAAGGACGGATAATTAATTTTGGTCGTTTTTTCCCCAAGCTATTAGAGATGCTAATAGGTAGGAATGAATAATGGTGGTGTATTACACCCCCTGCCATACGCCTCTGGCGGCTCGCGGGGTATATATCTAAAGCTAAATCTAATTTTCATTCCCTCTGGCTGAACCATTGAAAACATATTTTTCCGGTCACCCTCTAACCTGCATTATTTTGTCTTAAAATGGCTTGAATCGTTTTCTCAATCTTATAAATAGCCAACATCCCAGGATCTATGCACATCACTTCTGAGCCTGTTTACCACATTATCTTCATATTTTTTTAGATGTATGCCTTAGAGTTGAAGAGAATAAACATTCTTTTCTTAGTAAGCATAAAATATTCCGTATTACCATTGTTTATTTTCCTATCATCGTCTCCATGAAGTAACCCATTCATATTCCTTCTTCGACGAACTTTTCTTTATATGTATCACCATCCATGACGAAGAATGGCATTTTCAGGCAATTCTCTCTCTCATACAAAACCCTTAAACGATGCCTCGAAAATTAGAGGCACTGAAGACGGAAGTAACCTGTGACCGCTCCATTGAAAACCCTTTCTCTTTCCTCTCTCACCCCCATAGAGAAGCTCCCTTTATTTTCTTGAGAAGGAAGGTATGTATACTACCGATTAACCGTTATGTAGATAAAAACATTAAAACAGACGTAGCACCAAAAGGTGGGCTTGCCACAGAGATCCTTAGCAATAGATTGAAATGTATTTTTCATGCATGAGTGTTTACGTGCGAATATTTAGAGTGGAGTTGTAACAGCCTAAAGTTGTTGGCTCATACCTATTTTCTTTGTTGAAAATCTTAATCGTTTTAGCATTTTAAAATTTTTGACGGAGGTTTAAATAAAGGAATTCAATATTTACAAGTATATTATTCAATACTTTTTGCGCTTTGCTCGACTCTGCACGACTTCTGATTTCATTACCCAAAATAAATTCTCGCGCGTAAAATATAAAGCTGTTTGTTAAGAGACTACAGGTTCGATAGCAGTGAGTCCAAAATGTTCGGAGCCCTCCGCTGGGTATCTTTTAAGAATATAACTATGTAAAGACAATAATTATTAGAGATATTCCTTAGCTGTGATTTACATGACGAAATACGCGACGACATGATCCCTATTCTCAATGATCGTTATTTTCACAGCCAGATGGTGAAAATATTACCGCGAGATAATAGCGAGGACAGATGGTTTATATTGTTATCATCTTACATATATTATAAGGTGCGTAAATATGTAAATTATTTAGATAGTTGAGTGTTTCACATTCTCTGCAATAAGCCTTATGGAGGCTCGCGGATAGTCAATTTAAATGTATTTCTTACTTAACTATTTTTCACAAATCTGCAACACTATTATTATATTTATAATATACGTTTTTTCTTATTTTTCCTACTTCCGTTGACCTGATTTACAGTAGTTCATATTCTCTTAATTATCGTATCATAATTAAGCATAATCTTTGCGAAAACGATCATCCTGCGGGCATGTGGAGCATTACCTGAAATAACCAATTTCATTATAAATCTGCATTGACGGAAAATGTTATGTATTATATATGTTAGGACGAACTAAGAGCAGCTAAAGTAATTCTTGTCCAATATTTTAAGAAGAAGAGCGAATTACGCTTGAGATTCGAGCCGATTTAACGATATACGAATTTAATTATTTCATAATACAATACTGCTTCTACCGCAGCAAAAGTAATGACTTTTAGCGAGAATTAAAGCGAGATTCTGTTAAGAGAATGGTCGGTAGGAGAGATAAAAAAGTTTGCGAGGGATGTTACTTAGCGCTAGTTAGGTCTTACCTTGAGTAGGTGTAGTGTGCGGGACCCTGACAGCAAGTTTTGCGTTCGAGAATTAGAACAAGTACGAGGAAAGGCGATACGTTTTGTAAAAAATCGCGACGACAAATTTACCAACTACAACAAAACGACAGTTAGCTTTACTGAGATGATTCAGGACGAGGGATGGGAATCTTTACAAGATAGAATATTATTACAAAGGATATTTTTTTCTAAATAATATCAGATAAATTGCGTAGCCTGAAGATATACCTAGCTAATATAATGTGACCTCCCTGTTACATAGGCCTTCATAAAGTTCGTTAATGGATCCAAATGGATAGAGCGGACTCTCCTTTCAATTGCAGCAGGAAAAATTGATTCAAATTCCTGCACTGTTCATCTCTGTTCAGAGAATAATAGAAAAACGCAAGAGGTTATCGGTGGTGATAGCGGTCCATAAATCTTGTCTTGCTCCATGGAAACAGCATACAGACGTGTGTTGCAAAACACGAGTTTCTACCACCTTGAAGCTAAAGATATCACTATATATTTGCACATAAACAGTCGCCCTTTAAAAGTGGCTGTCCTCCTCAGCTTATGTATTTTGAAATAAATCCCTTTCACCAACTAAATCAGTAGAGTCTAGGTCACAGAGAAATATGATTTCCTTTAAAGGTTTATTAGATTTATAGGACCTGAATAGATGTGTTTCAGTGCAACCCTATTTCCTAGCTTTCACCTCCATCGAACCCCATTAAGGAATTAGAGGTTTGAAATCTCCAATAGCCGTTTTCGTCGGCGTTCCTCTTCTCATTCTCCGGTATTCCGAGAAAACAAGACAGGGCACGACACTTTTAAACCTCTAACATATTCTCATTAGCTACGAATTTTTTCACCCGCAAGAAAAACTAATTGATTAAAAAATAGGTAACTGAATGGCAATTATGAGCGGTTAATGTATGATTATTTTCCAGGAGCTGTATTCAGACCCATCGGCTAAGGAAATCATCGGACCCGTGAAAGTTATTCACCAATATGTGGATATGCCGAGTCAGAAGATAACCTATTATAACAGAAGGTCACGGTCTTTAACTGAGGTAAGTTTCCTTTTCTCAGAATACTGCTTTTATACTGGGAGCAGATGCAGACTGAACTTTACTATTGATCCTTTTGGAGTAGATTTAAATTAGTACCATAAGAATTCAATTGCTGAAAGCTGTGATATTAAAAGTCATAGTAGGATTATATTGCAAACGCGGTCAAAAACTACATTTTTTTCATATCTTTAGCTAATAGACTCTACTTTCACGAACTATTTGCTTGATTTGTCTCCAGGAATGGATTTACCCTCAAAAATTCTAATCTGGCATATTTTTTATCTTTATCAGCAACTACTTAGTGGGTATTAAAGAAAGACGAAGAGCTGCTCAAGTCGAATTCTCTCAGATCAACTTAGCATCCCAAATCGACTTTTATCTATTACGTGCCAGGATTTTATTCACGTGCAATAGAGTGAACCTTGAGAAGCCAACAGCCTTATTCTACAACATCGACGACGACAGAGTATTGCGGCTCTTACCGAATAGTAGCCAATTTACCATGGTAAAGCCATGGTTTTATTACCCCCTCTACTTTCTCGTCGTTGTTGTAGCATAAATCCATTGGCTTCCTAGGATTAACCCTATTGCTATTATCTTTTCGCTTAAATTGACTAAATAGCCTGGTGAAGCTAATAAACAAGGAAAAATTGCAGTATTTTGCCTCTTCACTATTTTTATTTTATTTCACTCGGTTGGTTCTTCAACACTATTGTGATTAAATTACTTCTTCGGGTTAATTAGTTTTCAAAACACCTTAAGTCTGCGTAAGATATATTTTTAATCGACTTTATTTAACCAGCTACACCAATCTATATATATAAAGCAGAAATTCTGTGGGTTTGTGTGTTTGTGTGTTTGTGGGTTTGTTTGTCTTGAATTGGAGTCCACACCGTTTGCCCGATTTGTCTCAAACTTTGCATACGTGTCCTCTGATATCAGGAAGGAAGTACTGTCGCATTTTTATTCAAGAATTTTGCTGGGTTCGAACCAAGATCGCTCAGATAGATTTTCATAAGGAATACACGTAAGCTTCACTTTTATCGGTTGCAGGCTTTATTTCTTTTGAAGAATTAAATTAGAAGAAATAGTTGTATAAAGTCGAGACAAACACCGAAAGAAAGAAAATTGAATACAGATTCTTATTTTGGTCGTGGAATCTTACTATCGATTAGAATTTGCGAGAATATCGGTAAAATATACAAACATTTTCTGAAAATGCGAGGCTATAAACAACTCATCCCCCTGACGACCGACCCCATTGTTGAATCCGAGCTCATGTTTTATCCCGTAAAAATACTCGTGGACTTTAGGCCCATAAAGCTGATGATTGAAGAGAACGATATATTACATGGATAACGAGAAATTTTCTGTAAGAAGGTAACCAGCAATTACAGGTACGTAATTACAGTCAGGAGATTGTGTGTCTTTGATTTTAGTACAAACCGTTTGCCAGATTCGCGTCAAACTTTGCGTACGTGTTTTCTGAGACCAGGAAGGACGTACTGTCTCAATTTTAATCGATAAATTTGCTGGGTTTGAACCAAGATCGCTCAGATGTGTTTCCATAAAGAATAAATCTAATCTTCACTTTTATCGGTAACAGGCTATATTTCTTTTGAAGAATTAAAATAGTCGTGCGGAGTCGAAACAAGAAGCAAAAGAACGGAAATAAAATGAATATTCTAATTTTGATCGTGGAATATTGTTTCCGAACCGAAATTTCGAGAATTTTGATCAAATAAGCGTGAATTATTCAAAATTGTTGAGGTTGTAAACAGCCAATCCTCCTCACGATCAATGCGATTGTTGAGCCGAGCTCATGAATTTTCCTGTACAGTAAGAATAGCTTGGGATTTTAGACTGTATTTTAAAGGGAATTAACGCATTGCACGACCGGCAACTTGAATTTAATCTACTTCTATATTCCCCGTTGAGAATCAACGGGCGCTTCAGCTAGTCTTCTATCTTCTATCTTCTATATATATAAAGCAGAAATTCTGTGGGTTTGTGTGTTTGTGGGTTTGTTTGTCTTGGATTGGAGTCTACACTGTTTACCCGATTTGTCTCAAACTTTGCATACGTGTCCTCTGATATCAGGAAGGAAGTACTGTCGCATTTTTATTCAAGAATTTTGCTGGGTTCGAACCCAAGATCGCTCGGATAGATTTTCATAAGGAATACACGTAAGCTTCACTTTTATCGGTTGCAGGCTTTATTTCTTTTGAAGAATTAAATTAGAAGGAATAGTCGTACCGAGTCGAGATAAACACCGAATAAAAGAAAATTGAATAAAGATTCTTATTTTGGTCGTGGAATCTTACTTTCGATTAGAATTTGCGAGAATATCGGTAAAATATACAAAACTTTCGTGAAAATTCGAGGCTGTAAACAACTCATCCCCCTGACGACCGATCCCATTGTTGAATCCGAGCTCATGCTTTATCCCGTAAAAATACTCGTGGACTTTAGGCCCATAAAGCTGATGATTGAAGAGGACGATATATTACACGGATAACGAGAAATTTTCTGTAAGAAGGTAACCAGCAATTGCAGGTACGTAATTACAGTCAGGAGATTGTGTGTCTTCGATTTTAGTACAAACCGTTTGCCAGATTCGCGTCAAACTTTGCGTACGTGCTTTCTTGGACCAGGAAGGACGTACTGTCTCAATTTTATTCGATAATTTTGCTGGTTTCGAACCAAGATCGCTCAGATGGGTTTCCATAAAGAATAAATCTATTCTTCACTTTAATCGGTAGCAGGCTATATTTCTTTTGAAGAATTAAAACAGAAGAATATTCGTGCGGAGTCGAAACAAGAAGCAAAAGAACGGAAATTAAATGAATGCTCTAATTTTGATCATGGAATTATGTTTCCAAATCGAAATTTGGAGAATTTTGATAAATAAGCGTGAATTATTCAAAATTGTTGAGGTTGTAAACAGCCAATCCTCCTCACGATCAATGCGATTGTTGAGCCGAGCTCATGAATTTTCCTGTACAGTAAGAATAGCTTGGGATTTAGACCTTATTCTAAAGGGATTTTGCGCATTGCACGACCGGCAACTTGAATTTAATCTACTGATATATTCCCCGTTGAGAATCAACGGGCGCTTCAGCTAGTAATAGATATAGCGTATAAGAAAAATATATATATCAATCAATATCCAATACAAATCAATATATCTAACCATATAAATGGTATACCAAACATATATATGGTATAAGGTAAGAGGTGTGCTCTAGTTCTTCTGAATATCAGAAATGCTTATTATATTTAATCTCACATGCATCTACTACATAATCAGATACTGGTGATTAACTATCATACTAAACGTTACTCTAATTCTTTCGTTTTTATCCGTGTAGGCGAAAGGCTGTCTGCCAGCGATGGGATACAGTTTCGGCGCTGGAACAACCGATGGTCCAGGAGCTTATATTTTCCGTCAGAGCGCAACGACTGATAATCCTCTTTGGAACATGTTCAGAAATGCAATTCACGAGCCAAGTGAGCAACAAAAGGAATGTCAAGTGCAAAAACCAATTTTGCTTCCTACAGGAGAGGTATGATCAGTGTAAAATTGGGTTGTGCTCCAAGGATAGAATAAATCCGTGTGATTTAGCGGAAATACCCTTAGGAAGAGCTGGATTTGCGGTTATTAATTTCTTCTTATACGTATATCATATTTTTTTACTGCATTCATTATTTTTATTGCGTCAGGTTCTTGACAAGTTGTTATTCGATGGACTTGAATTTAGAACGGCCAAGCTGTAAATATCCTGACACAACGACCGTTATTCTTATGCCTCACAGATGGTGTATCTGAAAATTATCTTTAATTTTCAAGTGGCCATCTAATGTTTTTGGTTACTTGTGCACTCCAACAAAATGTACGTTCTCTATTCTGAGTTTATCGTGAGATTCTAGAATGAGGTGCGTAAAATACTTGATCTCATGCATCTTTATCATTTACCATTTTATTTTAATACTTTCATTCGATTTTCTATTATGGCTTCCTCTGTATTACCTCTTTTGTAATGTATAATAATTATTATTGTTTGAATTCCTGAATGAAAAATCCTGAAAAAGTGTTAACATTATACACATTTCATTAACGTGATTATCATATGAATGCTCACATTTATACGTCAATGATTTTTGAGGAATAATTATGAAATAATTATCAATGAATATAATCACGTTGGCTTTCACTCACTGAAACTTCATCATAACACATAAGTTAAAATAAACTTTAATACAATTTGATATAATGGGCCGTAAACAAATTACGTAACGCAATTTGGTAGGAGGGGGGTCAAGTTTTGCGTTACGTCACGGTTTTAGAACTGAAAAAAATTACAAAATTTCTATATGTTTAAAGTATGAATTTAGCGCAATTTACCGGGGAAAATTGGCAGCTCTGATCCGAGCGAGCACCTGTGTCGTGGAAGTAGTTGGAGTGGAGTGTGGTAGGCTGCACGTGTATTCCCCTGTCTTTGTTTTGTGCGATGCTTATTATCAACAGGTCATGGCATCGAATCTAGGTGAAATGTATGAATGGCCTTTAAAATTGAAATTGTTTATTAAAAAGTGAATTATTATTGGGAACTAAACATGTTTCTTTCCTGAATATAAGCCCAAAACTTTTCGCAAACCACTCACTACGTAACGGAGTGGGGGGAGGGGTCCTGCCTGGTGTTACGGTCCTGTTACATGAGGGGGGGGTCGAAAATTGGGGAATTTTGCGTTACGTAATTTGTGAAGTGAAGTTCATCTTATCTTATGTGTTAATTATCATTAACTTCATCAATAATTATATTATGTATTCTTTATATCAGACTTGAATAAAATGTCGAGAGAAACAATTGGCGGCCCCAGGCAAAACGCATTTGGTGGCCCTCCCGTTTGTAATATTGCAAATTCATTAATGGTGTAAACCTGACAAAATATGACAACAGGCTTTTTTACATTGAATAATAAACTAAATAATTATGATTCTTTCTATCTAATGTTTTTGTGAGTTATTTGAGAGTCAATTAATAATAATAATTTTGTAATGTAATAATTTGGCGGCCCCAGGCGACCGCCTTATTCGCCTGCCCATAAAGCCGGCCCTGCTCATAGAACAAGATATACTAATCTCCTCTTAAGATGAAGAACATATTACTTTTAAATTTAATTAATTCGTTTCTCGTAATGAATGTATTGCTTCAGGGTAGGGGCCGTTGATTATATGGCTTATGTAAATAAAAGGGCCTAGGTTCTAAAGCGTATTTATACGAGAAATGTAGGCGCAGTATCTTTCCTCCCTGAGTACATACGAAGTCTTCTTCAAATATAGAAAGCGCGTACAAAATTTTAGTATATTTCAATTAAAATACAAATGGATATACTTTGCATACCCTTTTCAGCAAACTGTTTCAGCGCCTGTATTTACAGGACTTACTGTGACTTAAATTTTCAATTTTAATTGAGCCTAGACATCATCCTCCTTCATTTGAATAAAACAACAATAAGCAACGCTTTCAAGAAACCTCTGGCATGATTATGAGCATGATATTTTCTTCACAATGAGTTAAAACATTGATTTTAGAGGATTCTGTTTGCAGCATGCATTTGAGCATTGTTCTTATTTATCTTTCGAATACATACGATCTGCTATGATTCTTGATTTTTCGATTTAGCTAATACCTCTTTTCATCTCAGATAATTCCTTTGGGGTAAGTCCCTTGTATTATTTTCGTTTTTAATTTTAAATAAGGTGAAAATTTTTATCCCGTTATTCAGGTAACTCTTATGTTGTTGATTACGTTTTGACAGCTCATTACAGCAGATTTGTCTTTCAATTTATGTCATGTTCAACTTTATTGCCGTCAATATCTGTACTTGACTGCCGCTATATAATCATAATACTCGTATTTCCGTTGTGTAGTTATGTAGTTGAAACGGGTCACAATAAACAAATTTTGTGACACTTCATCTAAGTTATTTCTACCACTATTAAAATAAAGGAGTTTCACCAAGGGACGGATTCCTTAATCAATTATATTATTATAATCTTTCCTTTAATTTTCCTTGAAATGCTACACGATATGTTGTTTACGATGCTGTTTCAATTCAGTCTGCTTGGGACTAAACCTTTCCATACTTCACTCGTCGGTGGCTGTCGCTTACTCGACCTGTTTTCTTGGCTGCTATTCTTTTTATCAGTTCATTTTCAACACAGTGGTTACAGCATATTTTAATGCCAGATTGGTTACTCCATAATCTGATTTTCTCCTAAGATGCTATCCGCTTTACCCACTATATAGTTTTTAACTGAATTTTATAATTTTAGTAGTTTCTGCTTAGCCGATGGTTTTGTGCTAAGTATTTCATTGAGTTGCGCTGTTTATTATTGTTATTACATACGTTGCAATTGGACAACGATCCGATGGCAACGTCAAAGCAATTCTATACATAACTGCACCTTATTACATCATTCATTACATTTCGTCTGACGTAATAACCACTCCAGATGCCATTACATTATAAATACTATCAATTGAGAATTATTGTCAATTATTGTTTGTCAATTATTAATTGACAAACTCTTTTACACTTATATTATTACATTAAAAATTTCTAAATAACATCAATATATTGTCAGACAGGATAAGGTTACGTTTTTAACAACAAGCATACTACTCATTTAACAATTTCTTAACAACATTATCCTAAACCCCCTTTCAAAAGATGTTTTTAATATTTGAAAATATCTAAGCTTAAAATCTTTAATTGATTTTGGTAAGGGGTTGAAGGCCTCTTCAGGTAACATGTTCCATTCCCTTACACCCCTAACTTTATTTAACAGCATTCTTCCTTTTCTATGCACTCGTGATTTTTCTCATTAGATAAAAGCCTCGTTGACGAAACAGTTACCTTCTTGCTAAGGAGAGCTCACTCATTAGATTTTTAGTTAGCAATTGATTACTCACAATGACCCAGCTTCTGAAGGATTTTGAAAATATCGATACGCGAAACCCAACTTGCACTATCTGTTCACAATATCTTAAAATCTGCTGAGCGTAAAAAGCAAGCGGGCGCTATTTTCCTCAATTTCAAGAAAGCTTTCGGTAGTGTTTTAAACTAAAATGTAATTTACTAATTAATATTAGAGGGTATTAATATTTGAGTAATCGACTGGTATAAAGATTTTCTCTACGGGAGGGATCAACAGGTGGTTGGTAGTTGGTGGCCTTAGCTTATAAATAGCCAAACTTGCCTAGGACAGGGCAGCGTAAATTCTTCTTTTCTTGATTTATCACAGGCTTAAACGATGCATAACAATGTGAGGATATTTGCGGATAATTCGGTGATAAATAGCAAACACTTATCAAACGAGGAAGACCAAAAATCTCTCTAAAGCGAACAAGTTCTCATTTGCGAAATCACCTCATTTTTTGGTGCGAAAACAGGAAATCAGATCTTGGAGTAAGTAACTGTTCCGTAGTTGATTTATTCGAAATGAAAAAATGCGTTCAAATTACCCGTCTAAAATGAATGGAATAAATATTTTTTTAAAGTTGATGAAGTTGAATAACTCGGGTTCACCCTTACGATTAACTTTAATTGGAACTCGTAAATTCGAAAATCTGATGTTAAGTAATTAAAAGGCTAGATTAAGTGAAGCGCATTGTCAGTAAATGCGATTAAAAAGTGAAAGAGCGATGTTATATCACGTTACTAAGGCACCATCTGGAATATGCGGCAAGTGGGACCCGGCGGAGAAAACGCGTACCCGTGACGTGGAAGAAAATCCAGAGCAAGGTGATATGTTTTGTTAAAAAATCTGACTATGATAAAGCGTTACAAAAATTATCTCAGACACAGGCTGGGAATCTGGGAAAAGTGGGATTAGAAGCGAATCTGCGATTACTAGATGAATACGGGAAATTTCGTTTTCGGAGGATGTAAAAGGTATTATGATCCGATAATCAGGATAAATTAAGAGAAATAGTTGCTAGTACAAGTTGTGCTGAAAATTGATTTTAAAAATGTAAAATGTAGTTCAATCGACTTGATCTTACATCCTTTACCACTTCCCGAAAGCGCATTGTCAGTAAATGCGATGAAAAGATGAGAGAGCGATGTTATTTCACTTTGGTAAGGTCCCCTCTTAAATATACGGCAATTATATGGGATCTAGCGGGTGAAGCGTCCACCAGTGAACTCGAGAAATTGCTTCGTATAGCTTTGTTAATAAAAGTTACTCTAAAAAGTCAAGTACTACAAAAATGTTTTCTGACGCAGGTTAAGAATCTTTAAAAGATAGGAGATTATAAGCTGCGATTCTTTGACATATTCAGGGAAAGTCCATTTGTAGAAGACATCTCATGTGACATCTTCTCCCTACTACTTCGGGTGATCCGATGATGAGCACAAATTAAGAGAAATAGATGCTAGGAAAAGTCGTGTTTAAAATTCATTTTTTCCGCGAATGATTCGCGATAATAACAGTCTAAAACTGTAGTTAAATCGACTAGTGCTTAAGTCCCCTGCCACATCCAGAAAGGTTGCTTGAAGTGTATTAATATAGATTTAGATGGAGAAAGATATTTTGAATAAACTTTCCACGGAGGTCATACTCCTAGAATAATAATAATGCCGTATTTTTATGGGCTTATTTTAGCCTTTGAAGGCCATTCACTCAATTAACCCCCTTTTTTGCATTTTCCTTTTTATTAGTAAACACACATACACACAACATACACAGACAACCATTCCCTAACCGGGAAAATCCGATTAGACGGGACTCGGACCCAGAGGTTGGAGCGTTAGCACGCTAACCACTCCGCCGCCACGGCCGATATGGGATAGAATAAATAATAGAATGGGATAATATGAGATGAAAAAACTCATACGTGACTGGAATTTGGTTTTTTATCGATCGTTGGTAATGCAAAACACAAAGGTATCCTAAAACCGAATGAACGTGAGAATCCTTGTATAATAAGTAATCATATACACATTTGAGTAAATGTTTCAGATCTTACACATTTTTTTCAGATAAGACATTTAGTTAGCTCTAGAATTAAGAATAATCCAAAGTAGGATTTCAAGTTCTTCTGAATTCCATTTGAGAGTTTGAAAAAGTAATACTACTACTGATTTATTGAAAGCTATGATTTATGGAATCATCTAAATCGGTCGAATTCGTATAAATACTTAAATGACTTGAAATAGACCGAGCGGAAAATTTTCACGGGTTTCTCTTTCATTTCTATTTAATTATTTCGATAAATAGCTTGCAAGACTTGGAGCAAAATCAGAATTCCTCTTCCATAGCAAAATAATGAGGTAATGCACTCCATTGATCATATATAGCGTATATATCCTCTCAATAAGTCACAACAAAGGATAGATGTGTGTGTAAAAACATTCTAAATACCGAATCAATTATTTTTTATTTTTTTCCTTTCAATCGGCGTACTTTTCCAGCATCTCATACTGAGCAATACATTACGGTAGCGGCTCCATTTAGTTTATAACTCACTCATTATTATATCAGAATCAGGATTGCACAGAATGCGTCACAAAATGCGTCACAGAATGCGTCACAGAATGCTAGAAAAACTAAGGTAGGACTGGATAAATCACTGGAAACCCCAAGGCCCCGGGTTCGAATCCCGGCTTATCGGATTTTTCCTATCAGGGAATATTTGTGTGTGTTCGTTGTTACTGTTGCCTCGGTGAAGCATCCCCTGAGAAGTTCATGAGAGCTTAGGGGGACTTCACCGATCAGCACCGATTCACCGGCAACAGTGGCTAAGAATGAAAAAAATACGCGGTTACTAGGGAATATAAGGGAATGTATTATTTATATTCATTGAATTTAATTTTATTCCCGATGTTTTATTATTCTCTATTGCTATTACCTACCAACATGCTAAGTCTTAAGAATCTTTACATTTGAAACATCGGATAACGTGTCTTTGAGTTATGGTAATATGTCTACGACTTTATCTACGATTCTTATTTTGAAATGATCTTACCCTTTAGTTATTCGTTAAGCTTGCGGGTGAAAATGCGTAGCATTTTGATTTCATCAGAGGCTCGCTCTTGTTTTAACTGTATTCATTTGGTAATTGTTACTTCATCTTACCCATCGTGGAATACGATGAACGATAATATCGATTATGAAGGAATAAGTGTACGTAGATGGCTGTCTCAGATTCAAGTTATTCCGATGACACTTCCTGCGATTCAGACAATGCAGATGCGCCAGTCGAAAAGTGAACTGAGAATTGTTTGGTAACGCAAGTAAAAATCATGAGAGGTGTTGGTATCGAGAGCCTTCTTACGTCACCTCAAGTGGGCACAAACAATAAATTAAAGGTCGTTGAAGATTACAGCCGGCAAATACAAATGCTGTCTACGCACTGGGAGTTCCGAATCCGCGTTCATAGTCCACCTCCGAATTGAAGAACATTACGAATCACTATGACGTATAGACATTTTTCCGATAAACTGCTCCACAGAGAAATAAAGGGTAGGAGGTTAGAGCTGTTGGAGTAAATGGAAATAAAAGCTTCCGTTTACAGCTACGGAAAATTGAATATTTCAAAATATATTTTATAGATCTCTTGAAAAGTATTAGAATAAATCAAACGTTGACTAGCTTTGCTCAATTGTAAGAAAAAAATGGCCAAGAACTATAAATTTCACCGATTTTATTCGAGTCTTGGAGGATTTTTGATTTTACTGCTATGAATTATCAAATACTTCTAAATATTTTTGGAAGATCTCAAAAAAAACATTGAAATGAATCCAACATTGACTAGTTTTTCTCAATTTTTAGAAAAATATGGCCAAAAACAATTAATATCACCGTTTTTATTCGAGTTTTCGAGGTTTTTTGGGTTCGCTGCTCAAAAAAATTGAATATTTCTTCTAAATTTGGATAAATCTTGTCAATAGTATTAATAAGAATCAAAAAATCTCATCAAAAAATTGAAACAATTCGAAAAAATGCCCACTTTCTGCCGTTTACTCCTTAAATTAAAAGATAAAATTTAAATTTGTGTTAAAAATTTTTTAAAATTCTCTTTTAGATCTTAAACACGAGTCAAAATTCGATTAAATTTTCCATATTGTTTTCAAAATACAGCCAAAACACTGACAAATTTCGTTAAAATATCAAATATTTGCCCAATTATCCAAAATTAATTTCAAGAAATAGAATGATTGTTCAAAATTTCGAAATGCCTCAAAAATCAAATCATTACCGAGCTAATTACTAGAGTTGAAATAAAATTGGTGTTCAAAATGCTTCAAAAATCAGGTTTTGGTTAACAAAACGAGTCCAAATTCAATTATTTTATTTCGAATTTTTTGCAAAATAAATCCAAAAAATAGTAAAAATTCGTAAAAATGCCTACTTTTCGACGACTTTTCCGTAACTGTGCACGAAACCGACCTTGAATGGTCCGGAGTCAAACTGCATTTGAGGAACACCCGAATATGACCAGCCCGGGTGATTTCGATCTATCGGAGTCGACCTCTCAGAACTCTGATCTTGGAATTGACATCCTGTTATC
Organism: Sympetrum striolatum; assembly: GCA_947579665.1. Lineage (NCBI taxonomy): Eukaryota > Metazoa > Arthropoda > Insecta > Odonata > Libellulidae > Sympetrum > Sympetrum striolatum. The sequence goes on from OX388345.1 coordinate 81,776,554, forward strand.
AACCTCGCGGAGTCAACCTCCCAGAGTTGACCTCCCGGAGTCAACCTCCCGGAGTTGACCTCCCGAAGTCGACCTCCCGGAGTCGACCTCCCGGAGTCGACGTCCCGGAGTTGACCTCCCGGAGTCGACCACCCGGAGTCAACCTCGGTTCAGTGACTTCGTTTTATTGACCTCGGGTTATTGACCTCAAGTCATTGACCTCTGGTCATTGACCTCGGATCATCGACCTCGGGTCATCAACCTCGGGACATCGACCTCAGGTCATTGACCTTGGGTCAAAGACCTCAGGATATCGTCCTCAGGTCATCGACCTCGGTTCAATGACCTGGGGTCAATGACCTCGGGTCAATGACCTCTGGTGAATGACCTCGAGTCAACTTCCATTTCCACGTCATTGACCTTGGGTGTTTGACCTCGGGTCATCGAACTCTGATCATCGACATCGGGTCATCAACCACGGATACCCAGTTGGATAGATCCCTTCAAAAGCTTTAAAATGAATACAATGGTGTCTTGTTTAGCGCATTTTTTAGCAAAATATAGCCACAAACCATAAATTTCAACGATTTTTTTCGAGTTAACGACGGCTTTTGGTTTGCAGCTAAAAAAAATTGAATATTTGTTCATAATTTGATAGATATCGAAAAAAAGCATTAAAATGAATCCAAAGTTGACCAGTTTACCTCCATTTTTATAAAAATATAGCCAAAAACCATAAATTTCACCAATTTTATTCGAGTTTTCAACGTTTTTTTTGAGTTAACCACAAAGAAAACTATAATATTTCCAAATAATTTAGATAGTTCTAGTCTGCACCATAAATATGTATCCAATGTTGTCTAGTTTTCTCATTGTTTAAGAAAATATGGCAAAAATAATTAAATTTCACTGTCCTTTTTCAAGATTTCGACGTTTGTTGGGTAAACTGCTACAAAAAATTGATTATTTCATTCAAATTTAGATAGACATCGGCAAAAACATCAGATTGAATCCATATTTGACCAGTTTTGCTCAATTTCAGCAAAATTTGGCCAAAACCCAGAAATTTCACCGTTATTTTTTTATTTTTCAACGTTTTTTTGGTTTAATGCTACGGAAAATTGAATATTTTTAAATTATTTTCATAGATCTCCTTAAAAAATTTAAAATGAATACAACATTGACTTTTTTAGCTCAATTGTTTTAAAAAATATGACAAAAAACATATTTTTTACCGATTTTATTCCAGTTTTCGTCGTTTTTCGGGTTAACTGCTGTGAAAAATTGAATATATCTTCTAACTTTGAATAGATCTAGGCAAAAGCATTACAAAGAATCCAAAGGGGACTATTTTTCCTAAATTTCCAGCAAACGTTGGCGAAGAACAAGAAATTTCACTGATTTTTTTTTGAGTTTTTGAAATTTTTTAGGTTTACTGCTACGGAAAACTGAATATTTCAAAATATATTTTATAGATCCCTTCAAAAGTATTAGAATAAATCAATCGTTGACTAGCTTTGCTCAATTGTAAGAAAAAAATGGCCAAGAACTATAAATTTCACAGATTTTATTCGAGTCTTGGACGTTTTTCGATTTTACTGCTATGAATTATCAAATACTTCTAAATATTTTTGGATGATCTCAACAGAAACATTAAAATGAATCCAACATTGACTAGTTTTTCTCAATTATTAGAAAAATATGGCCAAAAACAATTAATATCACCGTTTTTATTCGAGTTTTCGACGTTTTTTGGGTTCGCTGCTCAAAAAAATTGAATATTTCTTCTACGCTTGGATGGATCTTGTCTATAGTATTAATAAGAATCAATAGTTTGATAGTTATGCTCCATTTTCAGCAAAATATGACCAAAAACATGATATTTCACCGATATTTTTGGAGTTTTTGATGTTTCAATTGATTGAATTAATAAAATCCAATTTGTGTTAAACATCTCTAAAAATTTTCGTTTGGATCTTTAACACGAATCCAAATTCAAATAGGTTAAGGATTAGTGCAAGGAAAAGTTTGAAAAAATGGCCATCTTTTGCTGATTTTCCTGTAAGTTGATAAGGAAAAGCGAATTTTATCTCAGATTTTCACTGATCTCGATTAGATTTTAAGGAGGAGTCCAACTTCCAAATATTATTTTTCAAATTTATGAAAAAACCTCATCAAAAAATTGAACGAATTCGAAAAAACGCCCACTTTCTGCCGTTTACTCCTTAATTTAAAAGATAAAATTAAATTTGTGTTAAAAATTTTAATATTATCGTTTAGATCTAAAACACGAGTCAAAATTCGAATAGAATTTCCAAGTTGTTTTCAAAATACAGCCAAAACAATGACAAATTTCGTTAAAATGCAAAATATTTGCCCAATTATCCAAAATTAACTTCAAGAAATAGAATGATTGTTCAAAATTTCGAAATACCTCAAAAATCAAATCATTACCGAGATAATTACTAGAGTTGAAATAAAATTGGTGTACAAAATGCTTCAAAAATCAGGTTTTGATTAACAAAACGAGTCCAAATTCAATTATTTTATTTCGGATTTTTTGCAAAATAAAGCCAAAAAACAGTAAAAATTCGTAAAAATGCCTACTTTTCGACGACTTTTCCGTAACTGTGCAAGAAACCAACCTTGTATAGAATATTTGTTTAGAATTTGATAGATATCGGCAAAAGCATTAAAATGAATCCAGAGTTGACTAGTTTTGCTTAGTTTTCAGCATAATGTGGTTAAAAACCAGAAATTTGACCGATTTTTTTCAAATTTTCGATGTTTTCTGGGTTAACTGTTATGGATTATTCAATATTTCTAAATAACTTTGATAGATCTCGTCAATAGCATTTAAATAAATCCAACACTGACTATTGTTGCTCTATGCTTAGAAAAATATGGCATATAACCATAAATTTCACAGATTTTACTCGAGTGTATTACGTTTATTGGGTTCTGCAGCTAAGAAAAATTGCATATTTCTTCTAAATTTGAATAGATCTTGGTAAAAGAATTAAAATGAATCCAAAGTTGACTAGTTTTGCTCAAATTTCAGGAAAATGTGGCCAAAAACAAGAAATATCACTGAGTTTTTTGAGTTTTTGACGTTTTTTTGGGTTTACAGCTATGAAACCAACCTTGAATGGTCCGGAGTCAAACTCCATTTGTCGAACACCCGAATATGACCACTCCGAGTGATCCGATCTATCGCAGTCAAACTCTTAGAACTCTCATCTTGGAATTAACATCCAATTATCAACCTCGCGGAGTCAACCTCCCGGAGTTGACCTCCCGGAGTCCACCTCCCGGAGTCGACCTCCCGGAGTCGACCTCCCGGAGTTGACCTCCTGCAGTTGACCTCCCGCAGTTTACCTCCCGGAGTCGACCTCCCAGAGTTGACCTCCTGGAGTTGACCTCCCGAAATTGACCTCCCGGAGTCGACCTCCCGGATTAAACCTCCCGGAGTTGACCTCCCGGAGTCGACCTCCCGGGGTTTACCTCCCTGAGTCGACCTCCCGGAGTTGACCTCCCGGAGTCTACCTCTCGGAATTGATCTCCCGGAGTCGACCTCCCGGAGTCGACCTCCCAGAGTAAACCTCCTGGAGTCGACCTCCCGGAGTAAACCTCCCGGAGTCGACCTCCCGGAGTCGACCAAGAGGAGTCAACCTCGGGTAAGTGACTTCGTTTCATTGACCTCGGGTAGTTGACCTCGCGTCGTTAACCAAGAGTCAATGACCTGGGGTAATCGACCTTGGGTCTTCGACCTTGGGTCATCGACCTCGGGTCATCGAGCTTGGAACAATGACCTCAGGTCATTGACCTCGGGTCATTGACCTCATTTCAATGACCTGGGGTCAATGACCTCTGGTGAATGACCTCCAGTCAACTTCCATTTCCACGTCATTGGCCTTGGGTCTATTGCCTCGGGTCATCGAACTCTTTTCATCGACATCGGGTCATCAACCACGGATACCCAGTTGGATAGATCCCTTCAAAAGCATTAAAATGAATATAATTGTGTCTTGTTTAGCGCAATTTTTAGCAATATATAGCCAAAATCCATAAATTTCAACAATTTTATTCGAGTTAACGACGGCTTTTGGGTTTAAAGCTAAAAAAATTGAATACTTGTTTAGAATTTGATAGATATCGGAAAAAGCATTAAAATGAATCCGGAGTTGACTAGTTTTGCTTAGTTTTCAGCAAAATGTGGTTAAAAGCCAGAAATTTGACCGATTTTTTTCAAATTTTCGATGTTTTCTGGGTTAACTGTTATTGATTATTCAATATTTCTAAATAACTTTGATAGATCTCGTCAAAAGCATTAAAATAAATCCAACACTGACTATCGTTGCTCAATTCTTAGAAAAATATGGCATATAACCATAAATTTCACAGATTTTACTCGAGTGTATTACGTTTATTGGGTTCTGCAGCTAAGAAAAATTGCATATTTCTTCTAAATTTGAATAGATCTTGGTAAAAGAATTAAAATGAATCCAAAGTTGACTAGTTTTGCTCAAATTTCAGCAAAATGTGGCCAAAAACAAGAAATATCACTGAGTTTTTTGAGTTTTTGACGTTTTTTTGGGTTTACAGCTATGAAACCAACCTTGAATGGTCCGGAGTCAAACTCCATTTTTCGAACACCCGAATATGACCACTCCGAGTGATCCGATCTATCGGAGTCAAACTCTAAGAACTCTCATCTTGGAATTAACATCCAATTATCAACCTCGCGGAGTCAACCTCCCGGAGTTGACCTCCCGGAGTCCACCTCCCGGAGTCGACCTCCCGGAGTCGACCTCCCGGAGTCGACCTCCCGGAGTCGACCTCCCGGAGTCGACCTCCCGGAGTTGACCTCCTGCAGTTGACCTCCCGCAGTTTACCTCCCGGAGTCGACCTCCCAGAGTTGACCTCCTGGAGTTGACCTCCCGAAATTGACCTCCCGGAGTCGACCTCCCGGATTAAACCTCCCGGAGTTGACCTCCCGGAGTCGACCTCCCGGAGTTGACCTCCCTGAGTCGACCTCCCGGAGTTGACCTCCCGGAGTCTACCTCTCGGAATTGATCTCCCGGAGTCGACCTCCCGGAGTCGACCTCCCAGAGTAAACCTCCTGGAGTCGACCTCCCGGAGTAAACCTCCCGGAGTCGATCTCCCGGAGTCGACCACGAGGAGTCAACCTCGGGTAAGTGACTTCGTTTCATTGACCTCGGGTAGTTGACCTCGCGTCGTTAACCAAGAGTCAATGACCTGGGGTCATCGACCTTGGGTCTTCGACCTTGGGTCATCGACCTCGGGTCATCGAGCTTGGAACAATGACCTCAGGTCATTGACCTCGAGTCATTGACCTCATTTCAATGACCTGGGGTCAATGACCTGGGGTCAATGACCTCTGGTGAATGACCTCCAGTCAACTTCCATTTCCACGTCATTGGCCTTGGGTCTATTGCCTCGGGTCATCGAACTCTTTTCATCGACATCGGGTCATCAACCACGGATACCCAGTTGGATAGATCCCTTCAAAAGCATTAAAATGAATATAATTGTGTCTTGTTTAGCGCAATTTTTAGCAAAATATAGCCAAAATCCATAAATTTCAACAATTGTATTCGAGTTAACGACGGCTTTTGGGTTTAAAGCTAAAAAAATTGAATACTTGTTTAGAATTTGATAGATATCGGAAAAAGCATTAAAATGAATCCGGAGTTGACTAGTTTTGCTTAGTTTTCAGCAAAATGTGGTTAAAAGCCAGAAATTTGACCGATTTTTTTCAAATTTTCGATGTTTTCTGGGTTAACTGTTATTGATTATTCAATATTTCTAAATAACTTTGATAGATCTCGTCAAAAGCATTAAAATAAATCCAACACTGACTATCGTTGCTCAATTCTTAGAAAAATATGGCATATAACCATAAATTTCACAGATTTTACTCGAGTGTATTACGTTTATTGGGTTCTGCAGCTAAGAAAAATTGTATATTTCTTCTAAATCTGAATAGATCTCGGCAAAAGAATTAAAATGAATCCAAAGTTGACTAGTTGTGCTCAAATTTCAGCAAAATGTGGCCAAAAACAAGAAATATCACTGAGGTTTTTGAGTTTTTTACGTTTTTTTGGGTTTACTGCTGTGAATTATTGGAAATTTCCAAATAATGTTCATAATTCTCGTCAAAAGCATTAAAATGAAACAATAATTGACTAGTTTCGCTCAATTTTTAGAAAAATATGGCCAAAAACCATAAATTTCACGAATTTTATCCGAGTTTTCGACGTTTTTTGGGTTTACAGCTATGCATTATTGAATATTTCCAAATAAATGTGTAAAATAATGTCAAAGGCATTAACATGAATCCAACATTGACTAATCATGCTTAATTTTTTTAGCACTATGGCCAAATAACATATATTTCACCAATTTTATTCGAGTTTTCAACGTTTTTTCGGTTAACTGCAACGAAAACTATAATATTTCCAAAGAATTTAGATAGTTCTAGTCTGCACCATTAATATGTATCCAATGTTGTCTAGTTTTCTCAATGTATAACAAAATATGCCCACAAATAATGAAATTTCACTGTCTTTTTTCGAGATTTCGACGTTTGTTGGGTTAACTGCTGCAAAAAATTGATAATTTCATTCAAATTTGGATAGATCTCGGCAATAGCATTAAAATGAACATATTTGACCAGTTTTGCTCAATTTCAGCAAAATTTGGCCAAAATCCAGAAATTTCACCGTTATTTTTTTTATTTTTCAACGTTTTTTTGGTTAAATGCTACGGAAAATTGAATATTTTAAAATTATTTTCATAGATCTCGTTAAAACCTTTAAAATGAATACAACATTGACTAGTTTTGCTCAATTTTTTTAAACAATATGACAAAAAAACATAAATTTCACCGATTTTATTCCAGTTTTCGACGTTTTTCGGGTTAACTGCTGTGTAAAATTGAATATATCCTCAAAATTTGGATAGATCTAGGCAAAAGCATTAAAAAGAATCCAAAGTAGACTATTTTATCCTCAATTTTCAGCAAAGGTTGACGAAAAACCAGAAATTTCACTGATTTTTTTTTCAGTTTTAAAAATTTTTTAAGTTTACTGCTACGGAAAATTGAATATTTCAAAATATATTTTATAGATCTCTTGAAAAGTATTAGAATAAATCAAACGTTGACTAGCTTTGCTCAAATGTAAGAAAAAAATGGCCTAGAACTATAAATTTCACCGATTTAATTCGAGTCTTGGACGTTTTTTGATTTTACCGCTATGAATTATCAAATACTTCTAAATATTTTTGGATGATCTCAACAGAAACATTAAAATGAATCCAACATTGACTAGTTTTTCTCAATTATTAGAAAAATATGGCCAAAAACAATTAATATCACCGTTTTTATTCGAGTTTTCAACGTTTTTTGGGTTCGCTGCTCAAAAAAATTGAATATTTCTTCTAAGTTTGGATAGATCTTGTCTATAGTATTAATAAGAATCAAAAGTTTACTAGTTTGCTCAATTTCAGCAAAATATGACCAAAAACATGATATTTCACCGATATTTTTGGAGTTTTTAATGTTTCAATTGATTGAAATAATAAAATTCAATTTGTGAAAAAAAATCGCTAAAAATTTTCGTTTGGATCTTTAACACGAATCCAAATTCAAATAGGTTAAGGATTAGTGCAAGGAAAAGTTTGAAAAAATGGCCATCTTTTGCTGATTTTCCTGTAAGTTGATAAGGAAAAGCGAATTTTATCTCAGATTTTCACTGATCTCGATTAGATTTTAAGGAGGAGTCCAAATTCCAAATATTATTTTTCAAATTTTAGAAAAAATCTCATCAAAAAATATAAACAATTCGAAAAAATGCCCACTTTCTGCCGTTTACTCCTTAATTTAAAAGATAAAAATTAAATTTGTGTTCAAAATTTTTTGAAATTCTCGTTTAGATCTTCAACAAGAGTCAAAATTCGATTAGATTTTCCAAATTGTTTTCAATATACAGCCAAAACAATGACAAATTTCGTTAAAATGCCAAAGATTTGCCCAATTATCCAAAATTAACTTCAAGAAATAGAATGATTGTTCAAAATTTCGAAATGCCTCAAAAATCAAATAATTATCGAGCTAATTACTAGAGTTGAAATAAAATTAATGTTCAAAATGCTTCAAAAATCAGGTTTTGGTTATCAAAACGAGTCCAAATTCAATTATTTTGTTTCGAATTTTTTGCAAAATAGAGCCAAAAACAGTAAAAATTCGTAAAAATGCCTACTTTTCGACGATTTCTCCGTAACTGTGCTAGAAACCAACCTTGAATGGTCCGGAGTCAAACTCCATTTATCGAACACCCGAATATGACCACTCCGAGTGATCCGATCTATCGGAGTTGAACTCTTAGAACTCTCATGTTGGAATTAACATCCAATTATCAACCTCGCGGAGTCAACCTCCCGGAGTTGACCTCCCGGAGTCCACCTCCCTGAGTCGACCTCCCGAAGTCAACCTCCCGGAGTCGACCTCCCGGAGTCGACCTCCCGGAGTCGACCTCCCGGAGTCGACCTCCCGGAGTTGACCTCCCTGAGTTGAGCTCCCGGAGTCTACCTCCCGGAATCGACCTCCCGCAGTCGATCTCCCGGAGTTGACCTCCCTGAGTCGACCTCCCGAAGTCAACCTCCCGGAGTCGACTTCCCGGAGTCGACCTCCCGGAGTCGACCTCCCGGAGTCGACCTCCCGGAGTTGACCTCCCTGAGTTGACCTCCCTGAGTCGACCTCCCGGAGTAAACCTCCCGGAGTCAACCTCGGGTAAGTGACTTCGTTTCATTGACCTCGGGTCATTGACCTCAAGTCGTTGACCTAGGATCATCAACCTCGGGTCATTGACCTCGGGTCATTGACCTCGGGTCATTGACCTCGGGTCGTTGACCTCGGGTCATTGACCTCGGGTCATTGACCTCAGGTCGTTGACATTGGGTTTTCGACGTGGGTCATCGACCTCGGGTCATCGAGCTTGGAACAATGACCTCAGGTCATCGACCTCGTGTCATTGACCTCATTTCAATGACCTGGGGTCATTGACCTCCTTTCAATGACCTGGGGTCATTGACCTCATTTCAATGACCTGGGGTCAATGACCTCGGGTCAATGACCTCCAGTCAACTTCCATTTCCACGTCATTGGCCTTGGGTATTTGGCCTCGGGTCATCGAACTCTTTTCATCGACATCGGGTCATCAACCACGGATACCCAGTTGGATAGATCCCTTCAAAAGCATTAAAATGAATACAATTGTGTCTTGTTTTGCGCAATTTTTAGCAATATATAGCCAAAATCCATAAATTTCAACAACTTTATTCGAGTTAACGACGGCTTTTGGGTTTGCAGCTAATTGAATATTTGTTTAGAATTTGATAGATATCGGCAAAAGCATTAAAATGAATCCAGAGTTGACTAGTTTTGCTTAGTTTTCAGCAAAATGTGGTTAAAAACCAGAAATTTGACCGATTTTTTTCAAATTTTCGATGTTTTCTGGGTTTACTGTTATGGATTATTCAATATTTCTAAATAACATTGATAGATCTCTTCAAAAGCATTAAAATGAATCCAACACTGACTATTGTAGCTCAATTTTTTGAAAAATATGGCATAAAACCTTAAGTCTCACCGATTTTACTCGAGTGGTCGACGTTTTGTGGGTTCTGCTGCTAAGAAAAGTTGAGTATTTCTTCTAAATTTGAATAGATCTCGGTAAAAGAATTAAAATGAATCCAAAGTTGAATAGTTTTGCTCAAAGTTCAGCAAAATGTGGCCAAAAACCAGAAATATCACTTAGTTTTTTGAGTTTTTGACGTTTTTTGGGATTATAGCTGTGAATTATTGGAAATTTCTAAATAATGTATATAAATCTCTTCAAAAGCAATAAAATCAATCATACATTGACTAGTTTTGCTCAATTTTTTTGTAAGTGGTTAAAAAACCATAAATTTCACCGATTTTATTCCTTTTTCGACATTTTTTGAGTTAACTGCAACAATAAATTGATTATTTCTTTCAAATTTGGATAGATCTCGGACATAGCATTAAAATGAATCAAAAGCTGACCAGTTTTGCTCAATTTTTAGAAAAATATGGCCAAAAACAAGAAATTTCTATGTTTAGTTTTGATTTTTCGACGTTTTTTGGGTTTACTGCTACGGAAAATTGAATATTTTTAGATTATTTTGATAGATTTGGTCAACAGCATTTACATGAATCCAACATTGACTAGTTTTGCTCAATTTTTACAAAAAAATATACCAAAAACCATAAATTTCACCGATTTTATTCTTGTTTTCGACCTTTTATGATTTAACTGCTCCGAAAATTGAATATTTTTTTCTAAATTTGGGTAAATCTCGGCAAGAGCATCAAAATGAATTAAAATTTGACTAGTTTTGCAAAATTTCCAGCAAAATGTGGCCATAAAACAGAAATATCACTTTGATTTTATTCCTGTTTTCGACGTTTTTTGGGTTTACTGCTACCACGAATTGAATATGTTTTCAAAATTTGGCTATATCTCGGCAAAAGCATTATGATGAATCCAAATTTGACTTGTTTTGCTAATGTTTCAGTAAATTTTGGACTAAAACCAGACATTTTACCGATATTTTTCAAATTTTCGACGTTTTTTTGGTTTACTGCTACGGAAAATTGAATCTTTTTAAATTATTTTGATAGATCTCGTCATTGGCTTTAAAATGAATATAACATTGATTAGTTTTGCTCAATTTTTGGCCATGGCCATCTTTTGCTGATTTTCCTGTAAGTTGATAAGGAAAAGCGAATTTTATCTCAGATTTTCACTGATCTCGATTAGATTTTAAGGAGGAGTCCAAATTCCAAATATTATTTTTCAAATTTTAGAAAAAATCTCATCAAAAAATTGAAACAATTCGAAAAAATGCCCACTTTCTGCCGTTTACTCCTTAATTTAAAAGATAAAAATTAAATTTGTGTTCAAAATGTTTTGAAATTCTCGTTTAGATCTTCAACAAGAGTCAAAATTCGATTAGATTTTCCAAATTGTTTTCAAAATACAGCCAAAACAATGACAAATTTCGTTAAAATGCCAAATATTTGCCCAATTATCCAAAATTAACTTCAAGAAATAGAATGATTGTTCAAAATTTCGAAATGCCTCAAAAATCAAATAATTATCGAGCTAATTACTAGAGTTGAAATAAAATTGGTGTTCAAAATGCTTCAAAAATCAGGTTTTGGTTATCAAAACGAGTCCAAATTCAATTATTTTATTTCCAATTTTTTGCAAAATAGAGCCAAAAACAGTAAAAATTCGTAAAAATGCCTACTATTCGACGACTTCTCCGTAACTGTGCTAGAAACCAACCTTGAATGGTCCGGAGTCAAACTCCATTTGTCGAACACCCGAATATGACCACTCCGAGTGATCCGATCTATCGGAGTCGAATTCTTAGAACTCTCATCTTGGAATTAACATCCAATTATCAACCTCGCGGGGTCAACCTCCCGGAGTTGACCTCCCGGAGTCCACCTCCCTGAGTCGACCTCCCGAAGTCAACCTCCCGGTGTCGACCTCCCGGAGTCGACCTCCCGGAGTCGACCTCCCGGAGTTGACCTCCCTGAGTTGACCTCCCGGAGTCTACCTCCCGGAATCGACCTCCCGGAGTCGACCTCCCGGAGTCTACCTCCCGGAATTGACCTCCCGGAGTCGACCTCCCAGAGTAAACCTCCCAGAGTCGACCTCCCGGAGTCGACCACGCGGAGTCAACCTCGGATAAGTGACTTCGTTTCATTGACCTCGGGTCATTGACCTCAAGTCGTTGACCTCGGGTCATTGACCTCGGGTCATTGACCTCGGGTCATTGACCTCGGGTCATTGACCTCGGGTCATTGACCTCGGGTCATTGACCTCAGGTCGTTGACCTCAGGTCATTCACCTCGGGTAATTGACCTCAGGTCGTTGGCCTCGGGTCATTGACCTCAGGTCGTTGACCTCGGGTCATTGACCTCAGGTCGTTCACCTGTGGCCATTGACCTCAGGTCGTTGACCTCGGGTCATTGACCTCATTTCAATGACCTGGGGTCAATGACCTCAGGTCAATGACCTCCAGTCAACTTCCATTTCAACGTCATTGGCCTTGGGTCTTTGGCCTCGGGTCATCGAACTCTTTTCATCGACATCGGGTCATCAACCACGGATACCCAGTTGGATAGATCCCTTCAAAAGCATTAAAATGAATACAATTGTGTCTTGTTTTGCGCAATTTGTAGCAAAATATAGCCAAAATCCATAAATTTCAACAATTTTATTCGAGTTAACGACGGCTTTTGGGTTTGCAGTTAAAAAAATTGAATATTTGTTTAGAATTGGATAGATATCGCCAAAAGCATTAAAATGAATCCGGAGTTGACTAGTTTTGCTTAGTTTTCAGCAAAATGTGGTTAAAAGCCAGAAATTTGACCGATTTTTTTCAAATTTTCGATGATTTCTGGGTTAACTGTTGTTGATTATTCAATATTTCTAAATAACTTTGATAGATCTCGTCAAAAGCATTAAAATAAATCCAACACTGACTATCGTTGCTCAATTCTTAGAAAAATATGGCATATAACCATAAATTTCACAGATTTTACTCGAGTGTATTACGTTTATTGGGTTCTGCAGCTAAGAAAAATTGTATATTTCTTCTAAATCTGAATAGATCTCGGCAAAAGAATTAAAATGAATCCAAAGTTGACTAGTTGTGCTCAAATTTCAGCAAAATGTGGCCAAAAACAAGAAATATCACTGAGGTTTTTGAGTTTTTTACGTTTTTTTGGGTTTACAGCTATGAATTATTGGAAATTTCCAAATAATGTTCATAATTCTCGTCAAAAGCATTAAAATGAAACAATAATTGACTAGTTTCGCTCAATTTTTAGAAAAATATGGCCAAAAACCATAAATTTCACGAATTTTATCCGAGTTTTCGACGTTTTTTGGGTTTACAGCTATGCATTATTGAATATTTCCAAATAAATGTGTTAAATAATGTCAAAGGCATTAACATGAATCCAACATTGACTAATTATGCTCAATTTTTTTAGCACTATGGCCAAATAACAGATATTTCACCAATTTTATTCGAGTTTTCAACGTTTTTTCGGTTAACTGCAACGAAAACAATAATATTTCCAAAGAATTTAGATAGTTCTAGTCTGCACTATTAATATGTATCCAATGTTGTCTAGTTTTCTCAATGTATAACAAAATATGCCCAAAAATAATGAAATTTCACTGTCTTTTTTCGAGATTTCGACGTTTGTTGGGTTAACTGCTGCAAAAAATTGATAATTTCATTCAAATTTGGATATATCTCGGCAATAGCATTAAAATGAACATATTTGACCAGTTTTGCTCAATTTCAGCAAAATTTGGCCAAAATCCAGAAATTTCACCGTTATTTTTTTATTTTTCAACGTTTTTTTGGTTTAATGCTACGGAAAATTGAATATTTTAAAATTATTTTCATAGATCTCGTTAAAATCTTTACAATGAATACAACATTGACTAGTTTTGCTCAATTTTTTTAAACAATATGACAAAAAAACATAAATTTTACCGATTTTATTCCAGTTTTCGACGTTTTTCGGGTTAACTGCTGTGTAAAATTGAATATATCCTCAAAATTTGGATAGATCTAGGCAAAAGCATCAAAAATAATCCAAAGTAGACTATTTTTCCTCAATTTTCAGCAAAGGTTGACGAAAAACCAGAAATTTCACTGATTTTTTTTTCAGTTTTAAAAATTTTTTAAGTTTACTGCTACGGAAAATTGAATATTTCAATATATATTTTATAGATCCCTTCAAAAGGATTAGAATAAATCAATCGTTGACTAGCTTTGCTCAAATGTAAGAAAAAAATGGCCTAGAACTATAAATTTCACCGATTTTATTCGAGTCTTGGACGTTTTTTGATTTTACCGCTATGAATTATCAAATACTTCTAAATATTTTTGGATGATCTCAACAGAAACATTAAAATGAATCCAACATTGACTAGTTTTTCTCAATTATTAGAAAAATATGGCCAAAAACAATTAATATCACCGTTTTTATTCGAGTTTTCAACGTTTTTTGGGTTCGCTGCTCAAAAAAATTGAATATTTCTTCTAAGTTTGGATAGATCTTGTCTATAGTATTAATAAGAATCAAAAGTTTACTAGTTTGCTCAATTTCAGCAAAATATGACCAAAAACCTGATATTTCACCGATATTTTTGGAGTTTTTAATGTTTCAATTGATTGAAATAATAAAATTCAATTTGTGAAAAAAAATCGCTAAAAATTTTCGTTTGGATCTTTAACACGAATCCAAATTCAAATAGGTTAAGGATTAGTGGAAGGAAAAGTTTGAAAAAATGGCCATCTTTTGCTGATTTTCCTGTAAGTTGATAAGGAAAAGCGAATTTTATCTCAGATTTTCACTGATCTCGATTAGATTTTAAGGAGGAGTCCAAATTCCAAATATTATTTTTCAAATTTTAGAAAAAATCTCATCAAAAAATATAAACAATTCGAAAAAATGCCCACTTTCTGCCGTTTACTCCTTAATTTAAAAGATAAAAATTAAATTTGTGTTCAAAATTTTTTGAAATTCTCGTTTAGATCTTCAACAAGAGTCAAAATTCGATTAGATTTTCCAAATTGTTTTCAAAATACAGCCAAAACAATGACAAATTTCATTAAAATGCCAAATATTTGCCCAATTATCCAAAATTAACTTCAAGAAATAGAATGATTGTTCAAAATTTCGAAATGCCTCAAAAATCAAATAATTATCGAGCTAATTACTAGAGTTGAAATAAAATTAATGTTCAAAATGCTTCAAAAATCAGGTTTTGGTTATCAAAACGAGTCCAAATTCAATTATTTTGTTTCGAATTTTTTGCAAAATAGAGCCAAAAACAGTAAAAATTCGTAAAAATGCCTACTTTTCGACGATTTCTCCGTAACTGTGCTAGAAACCAACCTTGAATGGTCCGGAGTCAAACTCCATTTATCGAACACCCGAATATGACCACTCCGAGTGATCCGATCTATCGGAGTTGAACTCTTAGAACTCTCATCTTGGAATTAACATCCAATTATCAACCTCGCGGAGTCAACCTCCCGGAGTTGACCTCCCGGAGTCCACCTCCCTGAGTCGACCTCCCGAAGTCAACCTCCCGGAGTCGACCTCCCGGAGTCGACCTCCCGGAGTCGACCTCCCGGAGTCGACCTCCCGGAGTTGACCTCCCTGAGTTGAGCTCCCGGAGTCTACCTCCCGGAATCGACCTCCCGCAGTCGATCTCCCGGAGTTGACCTCCCTGAGTCGACCTCCCGAAGTCAACCTCCCGGAGTCGACTTCCCGGAGTCGACCTCCCGGAGTTGACCTCCCTGAGTTGACCTCCCTGAGTCGACCTCCCGGAGTAAACCTCCCGGAGTCAACCTCGGGTAAGTGACTTCGTTTCATTGACCTCGGGTCATTGACCTCAAGTCGTTGACCTAGGATCATCAACCTCGGGTCATTGACCTCGGGTCATTGACCTCGGGTCATTGACCTCGGGTCATTGACCTCAGGTCGTTGACCTCGGGTCATTGACCTCAGGTCGTTGACATTGGGTTTTCGACGTGGGTCATCGACCTCGGGTCATCGAGCTTGGAACAATGACCTCAGGTCATCGACCTCGTGTCATTGACCTCATTTCAATGACCTGGGGTCATTGACCTCATTTCAATGACCTGGGGTCATTGACCTCATTTCAATGACCTGGGGTCATTGACCTCATTTCAATGACCTGGGGTCAATGACCTCCAGTCAACTTCCATTTCCACGTCATTGGCCTTGGGTATTTGGCCTCGGGTCATCGAACTCTTTTCATCGACATCGGGTCATCAACCACGGATACCCAGTTGGATAGATCCCTTCAAAAGCATTAAAATGAATACAATTGTGTCTTGTTTAGCGCAATTTTTAGCAATATATAGCCAAAATCCATAAATTTCAACAACTTTATTCGAGTTAACGACGGCTTTTGGGTTTGCAGCTAATTGAATATTTGTTTAGAATTTGATAGATATCGGCAAAAGCATTAAAATGAATCCAGAGTTGACTAGTTTTGCTTAGTTTTCAGCAAAATGTGGTTAAAAACCAGAAATTTTACCGATTTTTTTCAAATTTTCGATGTTTTCTGGGTTTACTGTTATGGATTATTCAATATTTCTAAATAACATTGATAGATCTCTTCAAAAGCATTAAAATGAATCCAACACTGACTATTGTAGCTCAATTTTTTGAAAAATATGGCATAAAACCTTAAGTCTCACCGATTTTACTCGAGTGTTCGACGTTTTTTGGGTTCTGCTGCTAAGAAAAATTGAATATTTCTTCTAAATTTGAATAGATCTCGGTAAAAGAATTAAAATGAATCCAAAGTTGAATAGTTTTGCTCAAAGTTCAGCAAAATGTGGCCAAAAACCAGAAATATCACTTAGTTTTTTGAGTTTTTGACGTTTTTTGGGATTATAGCTGTGAATTATTGGAAATTTCTAAATAATGTATATAAATCTCTTCAAAAGCAATAAAATCAATCATACATTGACTAGTTTTGCTCAATTTTTTTGTAAGTGGTTAAAAAACCATAAATTTCACCGATTTTATTCCTTTTTCGACATTTTTTGAGTTAACTGCAACAATAAATTGATTATTTCTTTCAAATTTGGATAGATCTCGGACATAGCATTAAAATGAATCAAAAGCTGACCAGTTTTGCTCAATTTTCAGAAAAATATGGCCAAAAACCAGAAATTTCTATGTTTATTTTTGATTTTTCGACGTTTTTTGGGTTTACTGCTACGGAAAATTGAATATTTTTAGATTATTTTGATAGATTTGGTCAACAGCATTTACATGAATCCATCATTGACTAGTTTTGCTCAATTTTTACAAAAATATATACCAAAAACCATAAATTTCACCGATTTTATTCTTGTTTTCGACGTTTTATGATTTAACTGCTCCGAAAATTGAATATTTTTTTCTAAATTTGGGTAAATCTCGGCAAGAGCATCAAAATGAATTAAAATTTGACTAGTTTTGCAAAATTTCCAGCAAAATGTGGCCAAAAACCAGAAATATCACTTTGATTTTATTCCTGTTTTCGACGTTTTTTGGGTTTACTGCTACCACGAATTGAATATTTTTTCAAAATTTGGCTATATCTCGGTAAAAGCATTATGATGAATCCAAATTTGACTAGTTTTGCTAATGTTTCAGTAAATTTTGGACAAAAACCAGACATTTTACCGATATTTTTCAAATTTTCGACGTTTTTTGGGTTTACTGCTACGGAAAATTGAATCTTTTTAAATTATTTTGATAGATTTGGCCTACAGCATTAATTATGAATCCAACATTGACTAGTTTTGCTAAATTTTTACAAAAATATAACCAAAAACCATAAATTTCACCGATTTTATTCCTTTTTTCGACGTTTTTTTGGTTAACTGCTCCCAAAATCAAATATTTTTTCTAAATTTGGGTATATCTCGGCAAAAGCATCATGATGAATCCAAATTTGACCCTTTTAGCTAATATTTCAGTAAATTTTGGACAAAAACCAGACATTTTCACTATTTTTTTCAAATTTTCGACGTTTTTTGGGTTTACTGCTACGGAAAATTGAGTATTCTTTAATTATTTTGATAGATCTCGTCATTGGCTTTAAAATGAATATAACATTGACTAGTTTTGCTCAATTTTTAGAAAAATATGGCTAAAAACCATAAATTTCACGAATTTTATTCGAGTTTTCGACGTTTTTTTGGGTTTACTTCTATGCATTATTGAATATTTCCAAATAAATGTATTAAATAATGTCAAAGGCATTAACATGAATCCAACATTGACTAATTATGCTCAATTTTTTTAACACTATGGCCAAATACCATATATTTCACCAATTTTATTCGAGTTTTCGACGTTTTTTCGGTTAACTGCAACGAAAACTGTAATATTTCCAAAGAATTTAGATAGTTCTAGTCTGCACCATAAATATGTATCCAATATTGCCTAGTTTTCTCAACGATTAACAAAATATGCCCAAAAATAATGAAATTTCACTGTCCTTTTTCGAGATTTCGACGTTTGTTGGGTTAACTGCTGCAAAAAATTGATAATTTCATTCAAATTTGGATAGATCTCGGCAATAGCATTAAAATGTACATATTTGACCAGTTTTGCTCAATTTCAGCAAAATTTGGCCAAAATCCAGAAATTTCACCGTTATGTTTTTATTTTTCAACGTTTTTTTGGTTTAATGCTACGGAAAATTGAATATTTTAAAATTATTTTCATAGATCTCGTTAAAACCTTTAAAATGAATACAACATTGCCTAGTTTTGCTCAATTTTTTAACAATATGACAAAAAAACATAAATTTCACCGATTTTATTCCAGTTTTCGACGTTTTTCGGGTTAACTGCTGTGTAAAATTGAATATATCCTCAACATTTGGATAGATCTAGGCAAAAGCATTAAAAAGAATCCAAAGTAGACTATTTTTCCTCAATTTTCAGCAAAGGTTGACGAAAAACCAGAAATTTCACTGATTTTTTTTTTCAGTTTTAAAAATTTTTTAAGTTTACTGCTACGGAA
The DNA here is from genome assembly GCA_947579665.1 of Sympetrum striolatum. Taxonomy (NCBI): domain Eukaryota; kingdom Metazoa; phylum Arthropoda; class Insecta; order Odonata; family Libellulidae; genus Sympetrum; species Sympetrum striolatum. The sequence goes on from OX388345.1 coordinate 81,795,245, forward strand.
AATTGAATATTTCAATATATATTTTATAGATCCCTTCAAAAGTATTAGAATAAATCAATCGTTGACTAGCTTTGCTCAAATGTAAGAAAAAAATGGCCTAGAACTATAAATTTCACCGATTTTATTCGAGTCTTGGACGTTTTTTGATTTTACCGCTATGAATTATCAAATACTTCTAAATATTTTTGGATGATCTCAACAAAAACATTAAAATGAATCCAACATTGACTAGTTTTTCTCAATTATTAGAAAAATATGGCCAAAAACAATTAATATCACCGTTTTTATTCGAGTTTTCGACGTTTTTTGGGTTCGCTGCTCAAAAAAATTGAATATTTCTTCTAAGTTTGGATAGATCTTGTCTATAGTATTACTAAGAATCAAAAGTTTACTAGTTTGCTCAATTTCAGCAAAATATGACCAAAAACCTGATATTTCACCGATATTTTTGGAGTTTTTAATGTTTCAATTGATTGAATTAATAAAATTCAATTTGTGAAAAAAATCTCTAAAAATTTTCGTTTGGATCTTTAACACGAATCCAAATTCAAATAGGTTAAGGATTAGTGCAAGGAAAAGTTTGAAAAAATGGCCATCTTTTGCTGATTTTCCTGTAAGTTGATAAGGAAAAGCGAATTTTATATCAGATTTTCACTGATCTTGATTAGATTTTAAGGAGGAGTCCAAATTCCAAATATTATTTTTCAAATTTTAGAAAAAATCTCATCAAAAAATTGAAACAATTCGAAAAAATGCCCACTTTCTGCCGTTTACTCCTTAATTTAAAAGATAAAAATTAAATTTGTGTTCAAAATGTTTTGAAATTCTCGTTTAGATCTTCAACAAGAGTCAAAATTCGATTAGATTTTCCAAATTGTTTTCAAAATACAGCCAAAACAATGACAAATTTCGTTAAAATATCAAATATTTGCCCAATTATGCAAAATTAACTTCAAGAAATTGAATGATTGTTCAAAATTTCGAAATGCCTCAAAAATCAAATAATTATCGAGCTAATTACTAGAGTTGAAATAAAATTGGTGTTCAAAATGCTTCAAAAATCAGGTTTTGGTTATCAAAACGAGTCCAAATTCAATTATTTTCTTTCGAATTTTTTGCAAAATAGAGCCAAAAAACAGTAAAAATTCGTAAAAATGCCTACTTTTCGACGACTTCTCCGTAACTGTGCTAGAAACCAACCTTGAATGGTCTGGAGTCAAACTCCATTTGTCGAACACCCGAATATGACCACTCCGAGTGATCCGATCTATCGGAGTCGAACTCTTAGAACTCTCATCTTGGAATTAACATCCAATTATCAACCTCGCGGAGTCAACCTCTCGGAGTTGACCTCCCGGAGTCCACCTCCCTGAGTCGACCTCCCGAGGTCAACCTCCCGGAGTCGACCTCCCGGAGTCTCCCTCCCGGAATTGACCTCCCGGAGTCAACCTCCCGGAGTAAACCTCCCGGAGTCGACCTCCCGGAGTCGACCATGCGGAGTCAACCTCGGGTAAGTGACTTTGTTTCATTGACCTCGGGTCATTGACCTGGGTCACTGACCTCGGGTCATTGACCTCAAGTCGTTGACCTAGGGTCATTGAACTCGGGTCATTGACCTCGGGTCATTTATCTCGGGTCATCGACCTCGGGTCATTGACCTCAGGTCGTTGACCTCGGGTCATTGACCTCAGGTCGTTGACCTCGGGTCATTGACCTCAGGTCGTTGACCTCGGGTCATTGACCTCAGGTCGTTGACCTCGGGTCATTGACCTCTGGTCGTTGACCTCGGGTCATTGACCTCAGGTCGTTCACCTCTGGTAATTGACCTCAGGTCGTTGACCTCGGGCCATTGACCTCAGGTCGTTGACTTCGGGTCATTGACCTCAGGTTGTTGACCTCGGGTCGTTAACCAAGAGTCATTGACCTAGGGTCATCGACCTTGGGTTTTCGACGTGGGTCATCGACCTCGGGTCATCGAGCTTGGAACAATGACCTCAGGTCATCGACCTCGTGTAATTGACCTCATTTCAATGACCTGGGGTCATTGACCTCATTTCAATGACCTGGGGTCAATGACCTCGGGTCAATGACCTCCAGTCAACTTCCATTTCCACGTCATTGGCCTTGGGTATTTGGCCTCGGGTCATCGAACTCTTTTCATCGACATCGGGTCATCAACCACGGATACCCAGTTGGATAGATCCCTTCAAAAGCATTAAAATGAATACAATTGTGTCTTGTTTAGCGCAATTTTTAGCAAAATATAGCCAAAATCCATAAGTTTCAACAACTTTATTCGAGTTAACGACGGCTTTTGGGTTTGCAGCTAATTGAATATTTGTTTAGAATTTGATAGATATCGGCAAAAGCATTAAAATGAATCCAGAGTTGACTAGTTTTGCTTAGTTTTCAGCAAAATGTGGTTAAAAACCAGAAATTTTACCGATTTTTTTCAAATTTTCGATGTTTTCTGGGTTTACTGTTATGGATTATTCAATATTTCTAAATAACATTGATAGATCTCTTCAAAAGCATTAAAATGAATCCAACACTGACTATTGTTGCTCAATTTTTAGAAAAATATGGCATAAAACCTTAAATATCACCGATTTTACTCGAGTGTTCGACGTTTTTTGGGTTCTGCTGCTAAGAAAAATTGAATATTTCTTCTAAATTTGAATAGATCTCGGTAATAGAATTAAAATGAATCTAAAGTTGAATAGTTTTGCTCAAAGTTTAGCAAAATGTGGCCAAAAACCAGAAATATCACTGAGTTTTTTGAGTTTTTGACGTTTTTTGGGATTATAGCTGTGAATTATTGGAAATTTCTAAACAATGTATATAAATCTCTTCAAAAGCAATAAAATCAATCATACATTGACTAGTTTTGCTCAATTTTTTTGTAAGTGGTTAAAAAACCATAAATTTCACCGATTTTATTCCTTTTTCGACATTTTTTGAGTTAACTGCAACAATAAATTGATTATTTCTTTCAAATTTGAATAGATCTTGGACATAGCATTAAAATGAATCAAAAGCTGACCAGTTTTGCTCAATTTTCAGAAATATATGGTCAAAAACCAGAAATTTCCATGTTTATTTTTGATTTTTCGACGTTTTTTGGGTTTACTGCTACGGAAAATTGAATATTTTTAGATTATTTTGATAGATTTGGTCAACAGCATTTACATGAATCCAACATTGACTAGTTTTGCTCAATTTTTACAAAAATATATACCAAAAACCATAAATTCACCGATTTTATTCTTGTTTTCGACGTTTTTTGATTTAACTGCTCCGAAAATTGAATATTTTTTCTAAATTTGGGTAAATCTCGGCAAGAGCATCAAAATGAATTAAAATTTGACTAGTTTTGCAAAATTTCCAGCAAAATGTGGCTTAAAACCAGAAATATCACTTTGATTTTATTCCTGTTTTCGATGTTTTTTGGGTTTACTGCTACCACGAATTGAATATTTTTTCTAAATTTGGCTATATCTCGGCAAAAGGTTTATGATGAATCCAAATTTGACTAGTTTTGCTAATGTTTCAGTAAATTTTGGACAAAAACCAGACATTTTACCGAGTTTTTTCAAATTTTCGACGTTTTTTGGGTTTATTGCTACGGAAAATTGAATCTTTTTAAATTATTTTGATAGATTTGGCCTACAGCATTAATTATGAATCCAACATTGACTAGTTTTGCTCAATTTTTACAAAAATATAACCAAAAACCATAAATCACTCTTCAACTGACCTCCGTTCTGAGCGGATGTGCTTTCGTTCTGTGTGGCGTTACCAAGGCCATGAGTATTTTCAAGCTGTGAAATTTCGAGTGCTTTCAATGCATAGTGTGACTGAATTTCTCTAAGTTTAGTGATATTAGAGTTATCGTTAAAGTGATCTGTTTAAAAAATAAGCAGTGTTTATTGAGTATTTTGTCAAAATTACCCAACATGAGTGTGTGTAATGTGTGTCGAAAATCGGTCCGCAGCACAGTTTTCATCACTTGTCATGAGTGTCAAAGAAGTTTCCATTGCCACTGTATCGAGAATCCTATGTCTAAAGACGATATAGACGGAATTAGAGCCAGCAAACAAATCTGGATGTGTTCAGATTGTCAGGCTTCACGACGGCAGAGTCGAAATCCTGAAATGAAGACGGTGGAAACAACGAAAAGTGAAGTGATGTCATTTAGTGATGTACACTCCCTTTTTCTAGAGTTAAAAAAAGGGTTTAAAGAGGTTGAAAAAAATTTAGGCGACTCGATTAATAAAATTTACGAAAAGCTGGAAGAAGTTACTAAGGTTATCGAGGAGCAGGGAAAGAAGCTGAAGCAATGCTATGACGAAATCGAGGCTTTAAGAAGTGAAAATGTCCTGCTTAAAAATCAGATTATTGAGAATAGAAATTCCTTGGATGATTTGCAACAAAATATGTTAGCAAATAATATAGAGATCCATGGTGTTCCGTTTCGACATAATGAAAACCTTTTAAATGTACTAAGTAAAATCGGTGAGGATTTGGGTGTCGAAATCAACGAAAATTGTATTGATTATTGTTATAGGACCAAACCTAAATCTAATGGTTCCGTTGGAGGTATTCAGGTGAGGTTTCTTAGCCAGCGAATCAAGGATGAAGTTTTGACTAAGCGCAGAGTGAAGAGGAACTATTCCATGCGACATTTGACTCTGGACGGAATTCCACCATCTGATGCCCCCATCTACATAAACGAGGTGTTGTGTCCTGGTAGGCGGAGGGTCTTCAATGCTGCTCGTGAGGTTAAGAAGACAAAGGCTTACGCTTATTTGTGGATAAGAGGAGGTAAAATACTGATGAGGAAGGCAGAAAAACAACCTGTCATCGTATTGAGAAACTTAAATGATTTAAGTAAATTATAATATTTTTAAATGATTTTCATTCAAGTAAGGTGTCCTTCATAAATGAATCTAAAGATACTTCTAATAAATTTAGCATTATTCATCAAAATATAAGAAGCTTGCGGACTAACTTTGATAATTTCACATTGTATTTAAATAACTTGCAAAAGCTTCCTGATGTAATAGCTCTGTCTGAAATCTGGATTAATGATTATGAATTAAGTGCTTATCAATTAACTGGTTACAAAGTCTTTGCGAAATGCAATAATAAGAGGAGAGCTGGAGGGGTGATTGTATATGTTGCTGATAATTATTCATGTACTAATAATTTATTTAGTGATTTGCAATCAGCAGATATGATTCAAGTAACCATTTATCTTAGTAAATCACTTTCTATTTCCATTATTGGAATTTATAGGTTTCACTTTTTACCGATTGAGAATTTTTTGCGTGAAGTGGATAATATTCTTGATAGATTGCACGATAAAAACCTATTAATAATTGGGGATATGAACTTATGTATTTTGCAATGTAATGAAATTGTTAATGAGTATAAAACTATTATGGCTAGTCATGGGCTGGAACAGCTTATATCTGTTCCAACCCGAGTAACAAAAAATAGTCAAACGTGCATTGATCATGTATTTTGTAGAAGCAGGGACAACCTCATGTACGAAGGAAATTCGATTGATTTGGATATTACTGACCATCATATGACAGAGTGTAATATATATGTTACTGATTTCCAAGGAAATAAAAATCAGCCGGATCAGTCTAAACTAAATATTGATTTCCACCGATTAAGAGACCTATTGTCAGATTGCGCTTGGGATGATGTTTATTCGCAAAATAATCCAACTGTGGCTTATGGTCTTTTTTTGGACAAATTGAAGTCCTGTATTAATCTAGCATCCAACATAGTTATAAAAAGTAACAAATACAAACTAATTAAACCTTGGATGACGAGGTCGTTATTCTATAGAGTTGCCAGACGGAATTTACTTTATAATAAAATTCGGAAACAGCCTTTTAATGAAAAATTGTTACGTCATTATAAATCCTATAAACAGCGGCTCGAAAAAGATATACAGAAGTGTAAAGAAAGGTATTACATGCGGGTATTTGATAGTAACTCTAATAACACCCGTGAGCAATGGAGAATTTTAGAAAAAATAATTGGTGGGAAATTAAGAAATTCTAGAATAGACAGAATTAGAACAGGTAATGGAAATTACTTAGCTGAAACGCAGGAGATAGTGAACGAATTTAATACTCATTTTATTGAAACCACGAAATTACGGAACTGCGATTTAGATCTTCATCGTAATTTAGATGCTCAGGGCGAATGGTTCCCAGAACGAGTGTTGAGTAAGTCAATATTCTTTGCACCGACTAATGAAAAAGAAGTAATTAATATTATAATGGAGTTGAAATCTAAGAGTTCTAAAGGTGTAGACGAACTGGCGGCATTTGTAATAAAAGAAGTGAAAACAGCGATATCTCAAGTATTCGCTTATATTGCTAATATCAGTATGCAGACAGGGATAGTTCCCGATCAGCTAAAAACAGCAATAGTAATACCAGTATTAAAAAAGGGTGACAAGTTAAATTTAAATAATTATAGACCAATATCCTTGTTGCCTGTATTTTCAAAGGTTCTTGAAAAAATTATTAAAGTGCGATTATTAAGTTTTTTAAATAGTCAAAATTTTTCAGCAAAAATCAGTTTGGTTTCCAAAGTGGTAAATGTACAGAGGATGCACTCTCGCACTTCTGCTTGGATATTTACGAAGGCCTTAATAATAAACTTAAAGTTGCTGGCCTGTTTATTGAAATTACGAAAGCTTTTGATTCTGTGAGTCATAAGATACTACTAAAAAAATTAAGTAATTCTGGTATTAGGGGTATTGCACTGGACTGGTTCGATAGCTACCTCAGTAACAGATACCAGTGTGTGAGGATAGATAATTATTACAGTAATAAGACTCAGCTTACTTGTGGTGTTCCTCAGGGCTCTGTCTTGGGTCCTATTTTATTTTTGATATATGCAAATAATCTATGTGAAGGTAGATTCGAAGGAAAGCTTACTTCCTTTGCAGACGACACTGCCCTTAGCTATACAGCCGGTGATTCAAATGCACTGTACAGACAGATGCAGAATGATTTAAATAAGCTACATTATTGGTTTTCTGCAAATTCTATGTCATTAAGCGATAAAACAAAATTTATTCAATTTAGTTTGAGGAAAGGTACAGTTGGACTAAATAATCTGTATTATAGATGTATGAAATGTGTTGAAGAAAATGCTTCTTCATGTCCATATTGCATACCAATTCAAAGGGTTGATTACATAAAATATTTAGGAATTTATTTTGATGAGAACCTAAACTGGAAACAACATATTAATAAATTGTATTCTGAGACAATCTCATCAATTAGGAAATTTTATTTATTAAAATATGTATGTCCATATACTGTATTAATTAAGGTGTATCATGCTCTAGTGAACTCGAGGCTGCAATATGATATTGTATGTTGGGGGGGTGCATTCATTACTAATTTAAAGCCATTAATAGTGGCACAGAAGAAAATTATTCGAATTATGTCAAGAGCGCATAGTACTGCACATTCTTTTCCTCTATTTTTTAAGGCAAAAATTCTGCCACTGAGACATTTATTTGTATATAAAGTGCTGAGGATGTACTATAATCGCGGCGGTGATGAAAATAAACCATCACCATATATTTTAAGATCTAAACAAACGATAATCCCAAAACCCAACTGTGAATTTTTTAGTTATTCTTTTTTGTATATTAGTTCAAAATTTTTTAGTTATTTACCGGAGAACATAACCACTGCTTCAACAGAAATTAAGTTTATAAAATTAATTAAGGAGTTTTTATTTAAATATGATGATATTGAATTTATGTTTAAAAAAATTGTATGAAAGCTATTTTGTTGAATTTTATGATTTCATTATTATAATTTATTTTGTAAATTTTTTGATACGCATGGTCTTCATTTTATCTTATGTTATCTAACAAATTCAATGGCTTGTGTATTATTTGCCAAGTATATGAAGAGTCGGTAACCCCAAAACAGGTGGCTGTCACCTTAGGGGTACCTATATTCCTGAAATTTGTTGTATAAAATGTAAATTATGCAGGGCTGAGGAATAAAAAGATTTTATTATTATTTATTATTATTATTATTTCACCGATTTAATTCCTGTTTTCGACGTTTTTTTGGTAAACTGCTCCGAAAATCGAATATTTTTTCTAAATTTGGGTATATCTCGGCAAAAGCATCATGTGAATCCAAATTTGACCCTTTTAGCTAATATTTCAGTAAATTTTGGACAAAAACCAGACATTTTACCAATTTTTTTCAAATTTTCGACGTTTTTTGGCTTTACTGCTACGGAAAATTGAATATTTTTAAATTATTTTGATAGATCTCGTCATTGGCTTTAAAATGAATATAACATTGACTAGTTTTGCTCAATTTTTGGCCATGGCCATCTTTTGCTGATTTTCCTGTAAGTTGATAAGGAAAAGCGAATTTTATCTCAGATTTTCACTGATCTCGATTAGATTTTAAGGAGGAGTCCAAATTCCAAATATTATTTTTCAGATTTTAGAAAAAATCTCATCAAAAAATTGAAACAATTCGAAAAAATGCCCACTTTCTGCCGTTTACTCCTTAATTTAAAAGATAAAAATTAAATAGTGTTCAAAATGTTTTGAAATTCTCGTTTAGATCTTCAACAAGAGTCAAAATTCGATTAGATTTTCCAAATTGTTTTCAAAATACAGCCAAAACAATGACAAATTTCGTTAAAATGCCAAATATTTGCCCAATTATCCAAAATTAACTTCAAGAAATAGAATGATTGTTCAAAATTTCGAAATGCCTCAAAAATCAAATCATTACCGAGATAATTACTAGAGTTGAAATAAAATTGGTGTTCAAAATGCTTCAAAAATCAGGTTTTGATTAACAAAACGAGTCCAAATTCAATTATTTTATTTCGAATTTTTTGCAAAATAAAGCCAAAAAACAGTAAAAATTCGTAAAAATGCCTACTTTTCGACCACTTTTCCGTAACTGTGCAAGAAACCAACCTTGAATGGTCCGGAGTCAAACTCCATTTGTTGAACACCCGAATATGACCACCCCGAGTGATCCGATCTATCGGAGTCGAACTCTAAGAACTCTCATCTTGGAATTGACATCCTGTTATCAACCTCGCGGAGTCAACCTCCCGGAGTTGACCTCCCGGAGTCGACCTCCTGTAGTCGACCTCCCGGAGACGACCTCCCGGAGTCGACCTCCCGGAGTCGACCTCCCGGAGTTGACCTCCCGAAGTCTACCTCCAGGAGTCGACCTCCCGGAGTAAACCTCCCGGAGTCGACCTCCCGGAGTCGACCACGCGGAGTCAACCTCGGGTAAGTGACTTCGTTTCATTGACCTAGGGTCATTTACCTCGGGTCATTGACCTCAAGTCGTTGACCAAGTGTCATTTACCTCGGGTCATTGACCTCGGGTCATTGACTTCGGGTCATTGACCTCAGTTCGTTAACCTCGGGTCATTGACCTCAGGTCTTTGACTTTGGGTCGTTAACCAAGAGTCATTGACCTCGGGTCATCGACCTCGGGTATTTGACCTCAGGACCTTGACCTCGGTTCATTGACCTCAGGTCGTTCAACTCGGGTAATTGACCTAAGGTCATTGAACTCGGGTCATTGACCTCAGCTCGTTGACCTCGGATCATTGACCTCAGGTCGTTGACCTCGGGCCATTGACCTCAGGTCGTTGACCTCGGGTCATTGACCTCAGGTCCTTGACCTCGGGTCGTTAACCAAGAGTCATTGACCTCGGGTCATCGACCTTGGGTCTTCGACCTTGGGTCATCGACCTCGGGTCATCGAGCTTGGAACAATGACCTCAGGTCATTGACCTCGGGTCATTGACCTCATTTCAATGACCTGGGGTCAATGACCTGGGGTCAATGACCTCTGGTGAATGACCTCCAGTCAACTTCCATTTCCACGTCATTGGCCTTGGGTCTATTGCCTCGGGTCATCGAACTCTTTTCATCGACATCGGGTCATCAACCACGGATACCCAGTTGGATAGATCCCTTCAAAAGCAATAAAATGAATACAATTGTGTCTTGTTTAGCGCAATTTTTAGCAAAATATAGCCAAAATCCATAAATTTCAACAATTTTATTCGAGTTAACGACGGCTTTTGGGTTTGCAGCTAATTGAATATTTGTTTAGAATTTGATAGATATCGGCAAAAGCATTAAAATGAATCCAGAGTTGACTAGTTTTGCTTAGTTTTCAGCAAAATGTGGTTAAAAACCAGAAATTTTACCGATTTTTTTCAAATTTTCGATGTTTTCTGGGTTTACTGTTATGGATTATTCAATATTTCTAAATAACATTGATAGATCTCTTCAAAAGCATTAAAATGAATCCAACACTGACTATTGTTGCTCAATTTTTAGAAAAATATGGCATAAAACCTTAAATATCACCGATTTTACTCGAGTGTTCGACGTTTTTTGGGTTCTGCTGCTAAGAAAAATTGTATATTTCTTCTAAATTTGAATAGATCTTGGTAAAAGAATTAAAATGAATCCAAAGTTGACTAGTTTTGCTCAAATTTCAGCAAAATGTGGCCAAAAACAAGAAATATCACTGAGTTTTTTGAGTTTTTGACGTTTTTAGGTTTACAGCTATGAATTATTGGAAATTTCCAAATAATGTTCATAATTCTCGTCAAAAGCATTAAAATGAAACAATAATTGAACAGTTTCGCTCAATTTTTAGAAAAATATGGCCAAAAACCATAAATTTCACGAATTTTTTCCGAGTTTTCGACGTTTTTTGGGTTTACAGCTATGCATTATTGAAAATTTCCAAAACAATTCGGAAAAACGCCCACTTTCTGTCGTTTAATTCTTAAATTAAAAGATAAAAAATAAATTTGCGTTCAACATTTTTTTAAATTCTCGTTCAGATCTTCAACACGAGTCAAAATTCGATTAGATTTTCCAAATTGTTTTCAAAACACAGCCAAAACACTGACAAATTTCGTTAAAATGCCAAATATTTAGTATGAAGTAGTTTTTTCCCGGTGAGTTGCTTGAAGGAAGTATTCTCGGGTTTTCAACCGGGCAGCGTCTCTCCATTCTGTCAACGTTTCAGCTACGCACACTGCAGCCATCTTCAGGACTGAAGCAATCAAAAAATTCGTCGTCTTATATAGGGGTCCGGAAGAAAAGGAAAAGAAGTAAAAAAGAAAAACCACACTGACGCAGAATGGTCACCGGCTACGAGACATTAACGAGGCTATTCGAAAGACAACCCACCAAACAAAAAACTTAGTAGAAAAAGAAAAACCAGCTGCAACAGCCTGCCTTCCCTTTGTTAGGGGTGTTTAAGAAAAATAAGCAAAATCCTAGCAAAACACAATGTTCGGACAGTCCACATCCCCAATACCAAAGTGGGGTTCGTGCTCTCAGAAGCGAAGGATAACCTCGGCCTCAGATCTTCGGGAGTCTACAGAGTGCCCTGTGAATGCGGACTCAGTTACATCGGGGAGACTGGCAGAACAATTGAGACCCGCCTAAAGGAGCACTCACGGTGCATACGCCTCAACCATCCCACCAAGTCGGCAATAGCAGAGCACTGCCTCCAAGAAAACCACTCTCCCAGGATCAAAGACACCCAAATCCTTTGCAGGGGGAAAGGATATTGGGATAGAATAGCAAAAGAAGCCATCGAGATCCGGCTGAACCCCCAAAATATAAACCGCGACGGAGGACTGCTCCTCAGTAGCGCTTGGGACGCTGCCATCCGCAGACTGAATAAGGAACCAATAACAAACAAGGACAGAAACGCGAATGGAGAAAGTGAAAGGAACTGACGCCGAAACCCAACGCCATTGGAAGGATGGATAGGACGCACGCCTCCCGCTCATTGGCCCGGACACCTGTGAAAGGAGACTTCCCCTTGGACAGCCCAATTGGAAAAGTGAAAGGGACTCTCCGGACCCCTATATAAGACAACGAATTTTTCGAATGCTTCAGTCCTGAAGATGGCTACAGTGTGCGTAGCCAAAACGTTGACAGAATGGAGAGACGCTGCCCGGTTGGAAACCCGAAAAAACTTCCTGCCAAATATTTGCCCAATTATCCAAAACTAACTTCAAGAAATAGAATGATTGTTCAAAATTTCGAAATGCCTCAAAAATCGAATCATTACCGAGCTAATAACTAGAGTTGAAATAAAATTGGTGTTCAAATTGTTTCAAAAATCTCGTTTTGGTTAACAAAACGAGTCCAAATTCAATTATTTTATTTCGAATTTTTTGCAAAATGAAGCCAAAAAACAGAAAACATTCGTAAAAATGCCTACTTTTCGACGATTTTTCCGTAACTGTGCAAGAAACCGACCTTGAATGGTCCGGAGTCAAACTCCATTTGTCGAACACCCGAATATGACCACCCCGAGTGATCCGATCTATCGGAGTCGAACTCTCAAAACTCTCATCTTGGAATTGACATCCTGTTATCAACCTCGCGGAGTCAACCTCCAGGAGTTGACCTCCTGGAGTCGACCTCCCGGAGTTGACCTCCCGGAGGCGACCTCCCGGAGTCGACCTCCCGGAGTCGACCTCCCGGATTCGACGTCCTGGAAACGAAGTCCCAGAGTCGACGTCCCGGATTAGACCTCCCAGAGTCGACCTCCCGGAGTCGACCTTCTGCAGTCGACCTCCCGGAGTTGACCTCCCGGAGGCGACCTCCCGGAGTCGACCTCCCGGATTCGACGTCCTGGAAACGAAGTCCCAGAGTCGACGTCCCGGATTAGACCTCCCAGAGACAACCACCCGGAGTCAACCTCGGGTCAGTGACTTCGTTTCAAAGTCCTCGGGTCATTGACCCCGGGTCATCGACCTCGGGTCATTGACCTCGGGTCATCGACCTCGTGGCATCGACCTCGGTTCAATGACCTGGGGTCAATGACCTCGAGTCAACTTCCATTTCCACGTCATTGACCTTGGGTCTTTGGCCTCGGGTCATCGAACTCTGTTCATCGACATCGGGTCATCAACCACGGATACCCAGTTGTATAGATCCCTTCAAAAGCTATAAAATGAATACAATTGTGTCTTGTTTAGCGCAATTTTTAGCAAAATATAGCCAAAAACCATAAATTTCAACGATTTTATTCGAGTTAACGACGGCTTTTGGGTTTGCAGCTAATAAAAATTGAATATTTGTTTAGAATTTGATAGATATCGGCAAAAGCATTAAAATGAATCCAAAGTTGACCAGTTTACCTCCATTTTTATAAAAATATAGCAAAAAACCATAAATTTCACCGATTTTATTCCTGTTTTCGACGTTTTTCGGGTTAACTGCTCAAACAAATTAAGCATTTTTTCTAAAATTGGGTAAATCTTGGCAAAAGCATTAAAATAAATCCAAACTTGTCCAGTTTTGCTCAATTTCAGCTAAATTTGGCCATAATCCAGAATTGTCACTGTTTTATTTTGATATTTCGAATTTTTTGGTTTTACTGCTAGGTAAAATTGAATATTTCTAAATAATTTTGATAGATTTTGTCAACAATATTAACATGAATCAAACTTTGACTAGTTTCGCTGAATTTTTATAAAAATATGGCCAAAAACCATAAATTTCACCGTGTTTATTCGAGTGTTCGACGTTTTTTGGGTTCGCTGCTCAAAAAATTGAATATTTCTTCTAAATTTGGATAGATCTTGTCAATAGTATTAATAAGAATCAAAAGTTTACTAGTTTTGCTCAATTTTCAGCAAAATATGACCAAAAACCTGATATTTCACCGATATTTTTGGAGTTTTTGATGTTTCAATTGATTGAATTAATAAAATTCAATTTGTGTTAAACATCTCTAAAAATTTTCGTTTGGATCTTTAACACGAATCCAAATTCAAATAGGTTAAGGATTAGTGCTAGGAAAAGTTTGAAAAAATGGCCATCTTTTGCTGATTTTCCTGTAAGTTGATAAGGAAAAGCGAATTTTATCTCAGAATTTCACTGATCTCGATTAGATTTTAAGGAGGAGTCCAAATTCCATATATTATTTTTCGAATTGTAGAAAAAATCTCATCAAAAAATTGAAACAATTCGAAAAAATGCCCACTTTCGTGATTATGCCAAGATGTGATCGAAAACGGATAATATCACCGAAATTCCAATTTCTTTCCTCTATTTTGCCTTAATTTTCGTGATATTGCCAAGATATCATTCTAAAAATCTTAAATTATAAAAGCTTAAATTCGTCATAAACAGCAAATAAAATCGTCAAAACTGCGAAAAGTCGTCAAAAAAACTTTTAAAAACGTCGAAACAGCTAATAATCGTTAGAATCAGCTAAAAATTCGTCAAATAGGCTTAAAATCATCAAAAACAGCTTAAAAAAATCGTCAAAACAAATACAAATCTTCAAAAACAGCTAAACAATTCGTCAAAAACAGCTTAAAAAATCGTCAAAACAGCTCAAGATCACCAAAAGCAGCTAAAAAATCGTCAAAAAACCTAAAAATTCGAAAAAATGTTAACTATTGTCAAAAACAGATAATAGATCGTCGGAAACATCAATAAAAATTGTCAAAAAAGCTAAGAATCGAGAAAAACAGTTAAAAAATCGTCAAAACAGCTAAAATTCATCAAAAACATTTAAAAAACGTCAGAATCAGCTAACAATTTGTCAAAATAGGCTTAAAATCATCGAAAACAGCTAAAGAATCGTTAGAATCAGCTAAAAATTCGTCAAAAACATTTAAAAAACGTCAGAATCAGCTAACAATTTGTCAAAATAGGCTTAAAATCATCGAAACAGCTAAAGAATCGTTAGAATCAGCTAAAAACTCGTCAAAAAGGATTAACATCATCAAAAACAGCTAACATTTTACCTTAGTACTCGTGGAACTTTTAAGATATGATAGAAAAAAGCATCGAAAAAGGATAATTTCACCAATATTTACACTTTTCTCTTCTATTTTGCCTTAGTTTTCGTATATCATCCATGATATGAGAGAAAAAAGCATCGAAAACGTATAATTTCATCGAAATTTACAGTATTTTCTTCTATTTTGCCTTAGTTTTCGTGGATCATCCTTGATATTAGCGAAAAAAGCATCGAAAACGGATAAATTCACCGAAATTAAAATTTTTTTCTTCTATTTTGCCTTAGTTTTCGTGATATTGCCAAGATATCATTCTAAATATCATCAAGAACAGCAAAAAAGAAATTCAAACAGCTAAAAAAATCGTCCAAAACAGCTAAAAATGCGTCAAAAACAGCTAGAAACCGTGAAAAAGAGCTAAAAAATCGTCATCACAGCTAAAAATTTGAACAAAATGCTAACAATTGTCAAAAACTGCTAAAAGATCGTCAGAAACATCAATAAAAATCGTCAAAAAAGCTAAGAATCGTGAAAAACAGTTAAAAAATCGTCAAAACAGCTAAAAATTAGAAAAAATTCTAAACATTGTCAAAAACTGCAAAAAGATTGTCGGAAACATCAATAATAATTGTCAAAAAAGCTAAGAATCGAGAAAAATAGTCAAAAAATCTGATGTGGCCAGCACATGACTTTCTCCATATATATATTGTAAATATTTATCTACTCCAGTGATTTCGAACTCTATATTCAATCTAAACTTGGAAGATGAGTGATTAATATATATATATATATATTATCTTTGACGCCAAAAACATTATAAATAATGTTTTTCGGGACATGATCGATGAAAAACGATGGAATTGGCCTTCCGCCTATAGAGCCCAGAGTGCCCACAAAGTACATAATCAGCAACTTCCGGTTGATCAGTATTTCATGAATAACTCCTAAAAAATCAGTGATACGAAAATATATTTCATACAAAAGTTATAGTAAATTACATTTTCTAAAACTATTATAAATAATAGTATATACCTTAATATCATATTTATGGAGATATTTTGAAAACCGGAAATGAGCTTTGAAGAATGAAGCTCGACTTCCGGTTAACCGATTCACTTCAAAAACTAATCAACTCTAACGACTGTAATAAAAGTACTATATATGAAATTTGGTGTTGATCCGACAAACAGTTTTCATGTTAGAGCGCCCACAAAGTACATAATTATATTCATCCGGTTTATCAGTATTTCACGAATAACTCCTAATCAACCGGTGATACAAAAATATGTTAAATACAAAAGTTATAGTAAAACAGATTATCTAAAACTTTTATATTTTATAAAATATACCTATATATCATATTTATGGAGATATTTTGAAAACCGGAAATGAGCTTTAATGAATAAAGCTCGACTTCCGGTTGATCGATTTACTCCAAAAACTAATCAACTCTGACAGCACACACCACAGTACTATATATGAAGTTTGGTATTGATACGACTAATGGTTTTCACGTTAGAGCGCCCACTATCACACACACACACACACACACACACACACATACACACACAGACATCATTCCGAAAATGGTCAAAACGTGCTCTAGGGACCCCAAAACGTGTATTTCCGTTGAAATCTCGAAGTCGAATTTTTTCATGAAAACAATACTTTCTCTATACTTCGTATATGGAGAAAGTAAAAATCGTAAAAACAGCTAGAAAATCGTACAAAAATCCTAAATAAGGTCAAAAAAACTAAAACTCGTCAAAACTGCTAAAAAGTCGTCAAATCAGCAAACAATCGTCAAAAACACCTTAGAAATTCGTCAAAAACATCTCAAAAACATCTCAAAAAAATCGTGAAAACAGCTAAAAATCACCAAAAGCAGCTAAAAAATCGTAAAAAAAAGCTTAAATTTGTCAAAAACAGCTAGGAAATCGTCACAACAGCGAAACATCGTCAAAAAACTTTAAAAAACGCCAACACAGCTAAAAATCGTCAAAAACAGCTAAACTTTCCTCAGAAACAGCAATAAAATAGTAAAAACAGCTAAAAGCCTTCAAAAACAGCTAAAAAAAATTGTGAAATCAGCTAAAAATCGTCAAAAACAGCTAAAAAATTAAAAAAATCAGTTAAAAATTCGTCAAAATAGGCTAGAAATCATCAAAAACAGCTAAAATTTTGCGTTAGATCTTGAGAAACTTTCATGATATGATAAAAAAAGCATCGAAAACGGATAACTTCACCGAAATTTCAAACATTTCCCTCTATTTTGCCTTAGTTTTCGTGATTTTAACAAGATATGATCGAAAAAAGTATCGAAAACGGATAATGTCTCCGAAATTTAAATTTTTTCCTCTATTTTGCGTAAGTTTTCGTAATTTTTCCAAGAAAAAGAATCGAAAACGTATTATTTCACCAAAATTTCATTTTTTTTCTATTTTTCCTTATTCTTCGTAATTTTTCCTTATTCTTCGTGATTTTTTCTTATTCTTCGTGATTTTTCCAGGATATGATCGAAAAATGTATCGAAAACAGATGATTTCACAAAGGTTTCAATTTTTTCCTCTATTTTGCCTTAGTTATCGTAATTTTCCCAAGATATGAACAAAAAAAGCAACGAAAACGGAAAATGTCTCCGAAAATTAATTTTTTTCCTATATTTTGCCTTAGTTTTCGTAATTTTTCCAAGATATTTTCGAAAAAAAGCATCGAAAACGGATAATATCACTGAAATTTCAATTTTCTTCCTCTATTTTGCCTTAGTTTTCGTGATTTTCCAAGATATGATCGAAAACGGATAATTTCACCGAAATTACAATTCTTCTCCTCTATAGTGAGTTAGGTTTCGTGATTTTGCCAATATTTGATTCAAAAAAACATCGAAAAAGGAAAATTTCGGCGAAATTTTTATTTTTTTCCTCTTTTTACCTTCATTTTTGTCATGTCATTGAAATGAGATCAATAAAAGAATCAAAAACGGAAAAATTTTACCGAAATTTCAATTTTTTTTCCTCACTTTTGCCTTAGTTTTCGTAATTTTGCCAAGATATGAACGAAAAAAGCATTGAAAACGGATAATTTCACCGTAATTTCAATTTTTTTCCTCTATTTTTGCTTAGTTTTCGTGATATTGCCAAGATATCATCCTAAAATCATCAAAAACAGCAAATAAAAATTTCCAAAACAGCTAAAAATGCGTCAAAAACAGCTAGAAATCGTGAACAAGAGCTAAAAAATAGTCAAAACAGCTAAAAATTCGAAAAAAATTTTAACTTTTGTCAAAAAGTGCAAAAAGATCGTCCGAAACATCTATAAAAATTGTCAAAAAAGCAAAGAATCGTGAAAAACAGTTAAAAAATCGTCAAAACAGCTGGACAATCTTACAAAAATGCTAACTAACGTCAAAGAAAGATAAAACTCATCAAAACAGCTAAAACGTCGTCAAATCAGCAAAAAATCGTCAAAAACGGATAAAAAATCGTCAAAACAAATAAAAATCTTCAAAAACAGCTAAACAATTCGTAAAAAACAGCTTAAAAAATCGTCAAAACAGCTAAAGATCACCAAAAGCAGCTAAAATATCGTCAAAAAACCTAAAAATTCGAAAAAAGTGTTAACTATTGTCTAAAACTGCTAAAAGATCGCCTGAAACATCAATAAAAATTGTCAAAAAAGCTAAGAATCAAGAAAAACAGTTAAAAAATCGTCAAAACAGATAGAAAATCGTACAAAAATACTAAATAACGTCAAAAAACTAAAACCAATCAAAACTGCTAAAAAGTCGTCAAATCAGAAAAAAATAGTCAAAAACACCTTAGAAATTCGTCAAAAACAGCTTAAAATAATCGTCAAAAACGGCTAAGAAATCGTCAAAACAACTAAAAATCTTCAATAACACCTTAGAAATTCGTCAAAAACAGCTTCAAAAAATCGTCAAAAAAGCTAAAAATCACCAAAACCATCTAAAAAAATCGTCAAAAAAGCTTAATATCGTCAAAAACAGCTAAAAAATCGTCAAAACAGCGAAAAGTCGTCAAAAAACTTTAAAAAACGCCAACACAGCTATAAATCCTCAAAAAAGGCTCAACATTCGTCAGAAACAGCTATAACTTAGTCAAAACAGCTAAGATATCGTCAAAATCAGCTAAAAAATCGTAATAACAGCTAAAAGCCCTCAAAAACAGCTAAAAAATCGTGAAATCAGCTAAAACTCGTCAAAACCAGCTATAAAATCGTCAAAATCAGCTAGGAAATTCGTCAAAATAGGCTAAAAATCATCAAAAACAGCTATAATTTTGCGTTAGATCTCAAAGAACTTTCAAGATATGATAAAAAAGCATCGAAAACGGATAATTTCACCGTAATTTCAATTGATTTCCTATATTTTGCCTTAGTTTTCGTGATTTTGCCAATACATGATCCAAAAAAGCATCGAAAAGGGATAATTTCACCGAAATTTCAATTTTTTGCCTCAATTTTGCCTTAGTTTTCAAAATTTTGCAAAGATATGAACGAAAAAAGCATTGAAAACGGATAATTTCTCCGTAATTTCAATTTTTTTCCTCTATTTTGCCTTAGTTATCGTGATATTGCCAAGATATCGTTCTAAAAATCATCAAAAACAAAAAAAAAATTTCCAAAACAACTAAAAAAATAAATAAATAAAAATTGTCAAAAAAGCTAAGAATCGTGAAATACAGTTAAAAAATTAGTCAAAAACAGCTAAAACAAATCGTGAAATCAGATAAAAATCGTAAAGAAAAGGTAAAAAATCGTAAGAATCAGATTAAAATTCGTCAAAAACAGCTAAATAATCGTCAGAATCAGCTAAAAAATCGTCAAATAGGCTTAAAATCACCAAAAACAGCTAAACATCGTCAAAAACAGCTAAAAGTTTACCTTAGTTCTCGTGGAACTTTAAGGATATGATAGTAAAGAGCATCGAAAACGGATAATTTCACCAAAATTTCAATTTTTTCCTCTTTTTTCATTTGTTTTCGTGATTTTGCCAAGATATGATCGAAAACAGCATCGAAAACGGATAATTTCAACGAAATCTCAATTTTTTACCTCTATTTTCCTTAGTTTTCGTTTTTTTTGCCAAGATATAATCGAAAAAAGCATCCGAAACTGATAATTTCACCGAATTTTCATTTTTTTACTCTACGTTCATTTAGTTTTCGAGATTTTGCAAGGATATGATTGAAAAAAGGATCGAAAACGGATAATTTTGCCGAAATTTCAAATTTTTCCTCTTTTTTGCCTTATTTTTCGTGATTTTGCCTAGATAAGATCAGAAAAAGCATCGTAAACGTATAATTTCACCGATATTTCAATTTCTTTCCTCTATTTTGCCTTAGTTTTCGTTATTTTGCCAAGATGTGATCGAAAACGGATAATATCACCAAAATTCCAATTTCTTTCCTCTATTTTGCCTTAATTTTCGTGATATTGCCAAGATATCATTCTAAAAATCATCAAAAACAGCAAAAAAAATATTCAAAACAGCTAAAAAACATCGTCCATAACAGCTTAAAATGCGTCAAAAACAGTTAGAAACAGTGAAAAAGAACAAAAAAATCGTCATAACAGCTAAAAATTTGAACAAAATGCTAACAATTGTCAAAAACTGCTTAAAGATCGTCATAAACATCAATAAAAATCGTCAAAAAAGCTAAGAATCGTGAAAAACAGTTAAAAAATTCGTCAAAAACAGCTTCAAAAAATCGTCAAAACAGCTAAAAATAACCAAAAGCAGCTAAAAAATCGTCAAAACAGCTAAAATTCTTCAAAAACAGCTAAAAAAAATCGTGAAATCAGATAAAAATCGTAAAGAAAAGCTAAAAAATCGTAAGAATCAGCTTAAAATTCGTCAAAAAAGGATTAAAATCATCAAAAACAGCTAAAAATCGTCAAAAACAGCGAAAAGTTTACCTTAGTTCTCGAGAAACTTTAAAGATATGATAGTAAAAAGCATCGAAAACGGATAATTTCACCGAAATTGCAATTTTTTCCTCTATTTTGCATTTATTTTCGTGATTTTGCCAAGATATGATCGAAAACAGCATCGAAAACGGATAATTTCAACGAAATCTCAATTTTTTACCTCTATTTTCCTTAGTTATCGTTTTTTTTTGCCAAGATATAATCGAAAAAAGCATCCGAAACGGATAATTTCACCGAATTTGCAATTTTTTCCTCTACGTTCATTTAGTTTTCGAGATTTTGCCAAGATAAGATCAGAAAAAGCATCCGAAATTGATAATTTCACCGAATTTTCATTTTTTTACTCTACGTTCATTTAGTTTTCGAGATTTTGCAAGGATATGATTGAAAAAAGGATCGAAAACGGATAATTTTGCCGAAATTTCAAATTTTTCCTCTTTTTTGGCTTATTTTTCGTGATTTTGCCAAGATAAGATCAGAAAAAGCATCGTAAACGTATAATTTCACCGATATTTCAATTTCTTTCCTCTATTTTGCCTTAGTTTTCGTTCTTTTGCCAAGATGTGATCGAAAACGGATAATATCACCAAAATTCCAATTTCTTTCCTCTATTTTGCCTTAATTTTCGTGATATTGCCAAGATATCATTCTAAAAATCATCAAAAACAGCAAAAAAAATATTCAAAACAGCTAAAAAACATCGTCCATAACAGCTTAAAATGCGTCAAAAACAGTTAGAAACAGTGAAAAAGAACAAAAAAATCGTCATAACAGCTAAAAATTTGAACAAAATGCTAACAATTGTCAAAAACTGCTTAAAGATCGTCATAAACATCAATAAAAATCGTCAAGAAAGCTAAGAATCGTGAAAAACTGTTAAAAAATTCGTCAAAAACAGCTTCAAAAAACGTCAAAACAGCTAAAAATAACCAAAAGCAGCTAAAAAATCGTCAAAACAGCTAAAATTCTTCAAAAACAGCTAAATAAAATCGTGAAATCAGATAAAAATCGTAAAGAAAAGCTAAAAATCGTAAGAATCAGCTTAAAATTCGTCAAAAAAGGATTAAAATCATCAAAAACAGCTAAAAATCGTCAAAAACAGCGAAAAGTTTACCTTAGTTCTCGAGAAACTTTAAAGATATGATAGTAAAAAGCATCGAAAACGGATAATTTCACCGAAATTGCAATTTTTTCCTCTATTTTCCATTTGTTTTCGTGATTTTGCCAAGATATGATCGAAAACAGCATCGAAAACGGATAATTTCAACGAAATCTCAATTTTTTACCTCTATTTTCCTTAGTTATCGTTTTTTTTTGCCAAGATATAATCGAAAAAAGCATCCGAAACGGATAATTTCACCGAATTTGCAATTTTTTCCTCTACGTTCATTTAGTTTTCGAGATTTTGCCAAGATAAGATCAGAAAAAGCATCCGAAACTGATAATTTCACCGAATTTTCATTTTTTTACTCTACGTTCATTTAGTTTTCGAGATTTTGCAAGGATATGATTGAAAAAAGGATCGAAAACGGATAATTTTGCCGAAATTTCAAATTTTTCCTCTTTTTTGCCTTATTTTTCGTGATTTTGCCAAGATAAGATCAGAAAAAGCATCGTAAACGTATAATTTCACCGATATTTCAATTTCTTTCCTCTATTTTGCCTTAGTTTTCGTTATTTTGCCAAGATGTGATCGAAAACGGATAATATCACCAAAATTCCAATTTCTTTCCTCTATTTTGCCTTAATTTTCGTGATATTGCCAAGATATCATTCTAAAAATCATCAAAAACAGCAAAAAAAATATTCAAAACAGCTAAAAAACATCGTCCATAACAGCTTAAA
Organism: Sympetrum striolatum; assembly: GCA_947579665.1. Classification (NCBI taxonomy): domain Eukaryota; kingdom Metazoa; phylum Arthropoda; class Insecta; order Odonata; family Libellulidae; genus Sympetrum; species Sympetrum striolatum. Next base: position 81,817,889 of record OX388345.1, read on the forward strand.
ATGCGTCAAAAACAGTTAGAAACAGTGAAAAAGAACAAAAAAATCGTCATAACAGCTAAAAATTTGAACAAAATGCTAACAATTGTCAAAAACTGCTTAAAGATCGTCATAAACATCAATAAAAATCGTCAAAAAAGCTAAGAATCGTGAAAAACAGTTAAAAAATTCGTCAAAAACAGCTTCAAAAAATCGTCAAAACAGCTAAAAATAACCATAAGCAGCTAAAAAATCGTCAAAACAGCTAAAATTCTTCAAAAACAGCTAAAAAAAATCGTGAAATCAGATTAAAATCGTAAAGAAAAGCTAAAAAATCGTAAGAATCAGTTTAAAATTCGTCAAAATAGGATTAAAATCATCAAAAACAGCTAAAAATCGTCAAAAACAGCGAAAAGTTTACCTTAGTTCTCGAGAAACTTTAAAGATATGATAGTAAAAAGCATCGAAAACGGATAATTTCACCGAAATTTCAATTTCTTTCCTCTATTTTGCCTTAGTTTTCGTTATTTTGCCAAGATGTGATCGAAAACGGATAATATCACCAAAATTCCAATTTCTTTCCTCTATTTTGCCTTAATTTTCGTGATATTGCCAAGATATCATTCTAAAAATCATCAAAAACAGCAAAAAAAATATTCAAAACAGCTAAAAAACATCGTCCATAACAGCTTAAAATGCGTCAAAAACAGTTAGAAACAGTGAAAAAGAACAAAAAAATCAACATAACAGCTAAAAATTTGAACAAAATGCTAACAATTGTCAAAAACTGCTTAAAGATCGTCATAAACATCAATAAAAATCGTCAAGAAAGCTAAGAATCGTGAAAAACTGTTAAAAAATTCGTCAAAAACAGCTTCAAAAAACGTCAAAACAGCTAAAAATAACCAAAAGCAGCTAAAAAATCGTCAAAACAGCTAAAATTCTTCCATAACAGCTAAAAAAAATCGTGAAATCAGATAAAAATCGTAAAGAAAAGCTAAAAAATCGTAAGAATCAGCTTAAAATTCGTCAAAAAAGGATTAAAATCATCAAAAACAGCTAAAAATCGTCAAAAACAGCGAAAAGTTTACCTTAGTTCTCGAGAAACTTTAAAGATATGATAGTAAAAAGCATCGAAAACGGATAATTTCACCGAAATTGCAATTTTTTCCTCTATTTTCCATTTGTTTTCGTGATTTTGCCAAGATATGATCGAAAACAGCATCGAAAACGGATAATTTCAACGAAATCTCAATTTTTTACCTCTATTTTCCTTAGTTATCGTTTTTTTTTGCCAAGATATAATCGAAAAAAGCATCCGAAACGGATAATTTCACCGAATTTGCAATTTTTTCCTCTACGTTCATTTAGTTTTCGAGATTTTGCCAAGATAAGATCAGAAAAAGCATCGTAAACGTATAATTTCACCGATATTTCAATTTCTTTCCTCTATTTTGCCTTAGTTTTCGTGATTTTGCCCAGATGTGATCGAAAACGGATAATATCACCAAAATTCCAATTTCTTTCCTCTATTTTGCCTTAATTTTCGTGATATTGCCAAGATATTATTCTAAAAATCATCAAAAACAGCAAAAAAATATTCAAAACAGCTAAAAAACATCGTCCATAACAGCTTAAAATGCGTCAAAAACAGCTAGAAACCGTGAAAAAGAGCTAAAAAATCGTCATAACAGCTAAAAATTTGAACAAAATGCTAACAATTGTCAAAAACTGCTAAAAGACCGTCAGAAACATCAATAAAAATCGTCAAAAAAGCTAAGAATCGTGAAAAACAGTTAAAAAATCGTCAAAACAGCTAGAAAATCCTACAAAAATGCCAAAAAATCGTCAAAACAGCTTAAATTCGTCATAAACAGTAAATAAAATCGTCAAAACTGCGAAAAGTCGTCAAAAAAACTTTAAAAAACGTCGAAACAGCTAAAAATCGTCAAAAACAGCTAAACATTCGTCAGAAACAGCTATAAAATAGTCAAAACAGCTAAGTAAACGTCAAAATCAGCTAATAAATCGTAATTATAGCTAAAAAATCGTCAGAATCAGCTAAAAATTAGTCAAAAAGGCTTAAAATCATCAAAAACAGCTAATAAATCGTCAAAAACAGCTAAAAAATCGGAAAAAAATGCTAAAAATCAATGCTAAGTAAAAATGCTAAAAACAGCTAAAAATAATTCAACAATCAGATTTTTAGGTGTTTTTGATTATTTTTAGCTGTTTTTGACGAATTTTAGCTGTTTTGATGACTCATCCACTGATCATGAATGGTTTTCTTTCGAGGAAAGCAGCATAAAAATGGTAGAATGCAACAACTGTGATTTAGAAATATTGAAGTTTTTAAATGATAAATCCAAGTGCCTGAGTATTTTGAACAAATATCCTTTGGTAAGGCAAATGTTCTTAAAATACAATACAAGCATTACATCAAGTGGCCCAGTAGAGCGACTATTTTCTTTTGCAGGTTTGATAAATAGCCCCCAAAGGCAGAACTGTGATGCTTCATTTGAAAAGCTGGTGTTTTTAAAAGGAAATGGTGGAATGTTAGCTAATAATTATACATAGTTGGATTTCCTGTAACCTCTAATGTGTTGATATACATTGTTTGTGTAATTTTTCTAGCTCATTTTTTTGGAGGTATTTTGTATTTTTAAATGTATTTAAAATACTATTTTGTATTTTCAGAAATTTTTGAAGAGTATTTTGTATCTAAAGTACATTTGAGGTAAGTATTTTGTATTTAAAATACATTTTTCATGTATTTTGCCCAACCCTGATTGTAACTAATCTAAGCTTAAGACTGAAATATTTAACTGTTCTTTATTAACTTTTAAGAATTATATAAGGAATGCTTTGATAACTTAATCATAACATTTTTTCTCTTCCTGTTTATGATTTCTCTTGTTTACTATTATATTTACTTTGCTTTCTACCTTGATACTGTGTATTTTTTAAATTTTTAAAAACTTTTTTACTTACGTTTTATCTTCTTGAATTTCTGATGATATCCTTTGCTACTGCTATATTTTGAAATTTACGTTAACTCTCATGTTCTTTTTATTTTAAAATAATTTTTGTAATAGGGCTTGATCCTGTACAATAAACTTATTATTATAACTGAGAATAAAAGTGAAAGAACAATAGGGAAGGTAAGATATCCATTAATGAGCATTTTGACAATTTGTTACACCAACAATATGTCATGTATCTATGGAATTTAAATTTCAGTTGACTGTAATGTCTTAGTCAGGTGGGCTCGAATAGAGAAACTCTTCCAATGGAAGTATCACAAAAATGTAAAAGAGAATAAAATTAATAAAATGGAAAGAGTTTGTATTTACATGAATGTATTTTTTTATAAAATTAGAGTTAACAAAGTTTAATGATCATATTTTATCATAATTTTTGTTTCTGTTTCTGCAGGAACAATACCCAGACAGCACAGCATAGTGTATATTTGTATATACAAGCGATACACAAAATATGGCACATGCATATTGTAACGAATTTTAATAGTTGTAGTTAGCATTAAGATAATGTTTGTGTAAAATGTAGTGAACAAGTGGAGAAGTGTAAATATTGAAGTGCCAAATGTTATTGAGTGAACAATTTGAAATCCCACCCTAACTAAGAGGGTTGGGCCCACATATATATACTCGTGTCGTGAGAAGGGATAAAGATGGTGCTGGTTGTTATGAAGTTAGGGAAAAGGTGGCGTGAGGGAAGCTGAAAAACATAAAAGGGCCAGGTCAGTCCTTTTCTCTCTCTCTCTCTTGCTCTCCTCCTCTTGCTCCTGCCTTGGCCTCTTGGCGACCGCCTCTCATCTCTGTCCGTAGATGCAAAGGAGTTCGAGCCTGACCTTAAACAACAAAGAATTCTCACCCTGTTGCGGAGACGCTACCTGGGAGAGCAACCAAGCGATTCGGAAGTCCCTCCGGGTTCTCCTATCTCGACGATACTGAAGATTCATGCCGACCATAAGCAAAGAGCTTGTTCCTAATAGTAGTTCTTTACCTTGTGTTATTGCGTGTGTTGAGCATGAAGAACTTTGATGGTAATTATTATGTGAAAGATATCTTGAACTTATTTGTAACACTTATGTCACGCTTTATCATTTAGTATCCAACGTATGTCAATTTAGTATTAGTTTTCTTTTGGAGGGAAAGTGTGAACTTAAAAGGGTAATATTATGCTGCCGATGGTTGACCCTTTGAGTGCCAACGTCGCTCACAGCGACTTTGGAAAATTTTCGTTAGAATGCCGATGTCGTCCTGAGCGACTCTTATTGTACTGTAATAACTTTTTTTGATTAATTTCTGAAATAGAGATTGCATAATAAAAAAGTAATTGTTTTCTATACCCTGTAAAATGTTTAGCAAATCATTCAGAATATTATTTTTCAAAAATTCTGCAATTCCCTGTAAAATAGCCTGGCAATTTTTGCATGATGTTAGACAATTCCGTATGACACTCAAAGTGTTAAGGGCAAATTTTATTTGAAGTGTTTTTGGATAATATTTTGCTATGCACAAAGCCATGTGCTTTGAGTTAAGGATAATATCAGTTGTAATAGGGTATTCTGGTTTAAACTATATGTGTTGTTGATTGATACCATGCCGTTAAATCGTACTAATTGATTGCTCCTCGTCTACCCCGGAAGAATTATTTTTGTGATTATAAAGATCGGGTCAAAAAACCACGCCTTTAGGTTTCCGTATGTCTCCTAGCCTACCGAAGCTGTCTTGGCATAAATGAATGTGGAGTTGCTTGGTGCCCGCAGAAACAAATAACAGCCCGGCACGTTACAATATAGTGTATACAAATTGTCAACCAGGTATATCTGTATATGTGCAAGAAACACACAATTGTATATTTTACAGGTTAGCCTTTTAAAAGAATAACCTGAATGAAAAAATGTTATAAGAAAATAATACATTTTAGTTGATAGCATTTTTATTTTGCAATATTTTTAATAATGTTTTAATCTTATCATCCTACAGTTTTCATAAGACAGAAGCTGTTTTTATAAGTAACATAAGGGTCTCATTTACTTATTCTGGTTCAGTTCCAAGTTATCAGTTAACAGAAAAATGACTCTGCTGCCATGCATAGCTTTTTGATAGTACTTAACACTACATAAACCTCTTTAACCATTTCAGTAACATGGGATGGAATGCAGAGAAGGAACTATAAAAAGGCGAACTGAAAACTTACTCTATCTCCACCATTTAACAAGAGACTTTTACCAAATAAATTTTACTTTATAATTTATTTATTTAACTTATTAGAATCTTTGAAGATCCTTATCATTAATTATAAGAAATCTTTTCTGTATTCTTGGATGGTCCTTAAAGCCCTAGCTCTGGCCACAAAGTGGGCATACAAGACATCTATAGTGAATATAAAAAATAATATCCATATCTTTTTTGAAATATTTTTATTGTTTTGGAAATAATAACTCAAATGGTTACTAGTCATTCGTGCCAGCATCTCCAGACATATAAGCAACAGAAATGAGCGATAGAAAAAGCAGCATCCAATCTTGGTCTTAGCACCAATTAGGTACTTCAACAAATGTCACATACTTAACTCCCTTAAAAAATGGAAAATTACAAACTTGATACCACAATACTATTCCTTCACTCCATTGAAATCTACAATTACACAAATTGTAGATTGATAGAATATGTTGTCATCAATTTGAAACTGACTCTGTTACTTTGAAAATAGGTTTCGTTAAAAAATTGATTTTTTCCACATTAGGGAAAATCTTGCCTATATTCATTTGCTAAGTTTTGAATGTCACAAAGTTGTTTTCACTGCTTAACCAGGGTCTTGTGTCTTGCACTCTTATTTGATTGTATTCACTTGTTAAGCTTTTATATTTACACAAGCATAGATTGCTTAAATAACTTTTCTTTAACTATAACTTTACTTAACCTCAACATATTTTTTCACAATTTTAAAGCTTCAAATAATGCTGAAACATGCACTACTTGGATTATATTTTATTATAAAAAGTTTACTCCAGTTGAAGAATAATCATCTGCAAAGGATTGAAGTTTTCATAATCTATTATTGTAATGAATTATTTTTTAAAGTTGAAGATCTATTCATTCTTACTATGCTTGTAAGATTTACTTCTTTGAGAGAAAAACAGCTAAAAAAAGTCAGTGGATATTGTTTCAGATGCTGATGTAGTTTTTCATTACTAATCATGTTGGATGTTATTCATGCCATTCAAAGTTGGTATTTGAAAAAAATATATATATATTCATCAAAAACTTTTATTTTTAATATTTAGGGCTTATGTAGATTGAGAAGATCATCTTTTGACCTGATTTTCAGAAAAGTATATCCAGCTAATTGAATTATTGCAATACTTTTACCAACTTATTACACTAAAGGTTTACATGAATTTTCATTACAATATATGTTCACTACAAAATTTCAGCCATACCAAAAATTGGCATAGTTCTAAAGGAGCATTTAACAAATAATACCTTTTAAAATTATCATGTGCAGTACTTTTTACAAATTACTTAAAACACCTAACTTGTACAGTAACTTTATAACAATGATTACCAGGAAACTGTGCATTTTGGTGATTAGCAATTTTATTATAATGCATCTATGGCTTGACAAAAGAGCAGCCCTTACTCTTTTTCGGTAAAGGAAAACACTGCTCCAAAATACCATCATCAAAATTTGCTACAAGAAAGATGTCTCTTGTGCACTTGCTTAAATAGATAGTTTATCTCAGCTTTACACCTATGTATAAGTGAAAATACATAAAAATACAGATAGAGATCATTTTTATGAGATAAGGGGACTAGTTATTTACATAACAAAGCAATTTATATTGAAGATAAAGCATTTAAAATTTTGAGCATGAAAGCTCATATACTTAAAACTAATTAACAAAACTTTTTTTATCCCTTTATCCAACAAAGTCAAAAATAGTACTTCAACACTCAACCACATCGATGAATTTCATCACATACACATCTACAGTAAACCTTTGAAATAACGAAATTGAGGGGACTGAAAAATTGTCATTTCATTATTGAAAATTTTGTTATTGCAAGACTCCATGTGTGTATGCAACACATAATGTCGTTAGGTACTAGCATTCAAAATTCTTAGACTAGTTATAAAATGGGTATTTTTCTTTTATATGAAAAATGAGGTTTAATAATCTAAGATTTGGTTACAATCATTTCTTGGAATCATATGTATTCTGTATTTTATAAATTATAGCACATTTTTACAAATCTACTTAAAATTTTTCTTTCTAATGCAACAATTACAGGAAAAGGGAAATTACAAAATAACTAAAGAATACAAAAATAACTACATGCATGCACCAAGCAGTAGTTGGTGCACAAAAGATAGGAAATTCAACTTTAGTTTCAAACAGTAGGAAGAACAAGAAAAGTAAGCAAACCATTTACAGTGAGAAGGATCATCACACATTTACAAATTTTAAAAGAGTAATGAGTGTATTTATAAAAACAAGACAATCTTAAGTGAGCTGTTCCTCATGAACCAACTTGAAGAAACCTTTCATTAAATAATACTTGTCATAAACTTAGAACACAGAGGCTTCATCACACTATTTTGGTACTACTTTTTATTAAAAGAGATCACAAGATCAAGCTCATGGCTTGTTTTCATGAATTTGAATCTTTAAACAATTTTGAAGAACTCTTATTTTTTGTCTTTGTGTATTACTGAAAGAATTTAAGATTACACTCTGAATATTGCATATTGTTTTTCCATAATCATCTGAAAGATCAGTGAATTGTAACTGCAAATTTTGCAGTACTGAAATCACTCTTAAAGCATCAGCCTTGGTATGTTGGACTATTTCTTGTGTATCATCATCTGAAACACTATTGGGTCATTCCATGTCAACTCAACCACGAATTAGTGGTTTCTAATCCCACAATCTGACATTTTCACATAATTTTCCTCGTAGTTAGTTTCGACCTTAGTTACGAAAAATCCAAAGTATTTTAGCCCAAATGCTTCTACTTTCTAAGATATGAGTTTTTCTATGCACCATGGCAGGAAGTAAAAATCTGCCTATGAGTCGAAACATGCAAATCAACCATTTTTGTACCCCTATCAAAAATTTAATAGGGCAGCAAAGCTATAGCTTATAGATATATACTATAGTAGAAATATACTATATACTATAGTAGAAATTTAAGATCTTATGAACATGTAACTCTTGTTTTCAAAATTGTTATCACAAAGATTCTCACTAGTCAACTTTTTTTGTTATAAATATTCAAAAATAGCAGTTTTGACATATTTCCACCAAAAAATTACATTTTCAAAAACATGTAAAATTCACATATAACTTGTTAAAGCCATTAAAATTTGTATTAACATTGTAAACATTATCAACTGTCAATTGGCATGAGGTTTGGGCTTATGTTGGACTAATTTATTGAAGAATTTACTGAAAACTACTACTCTACTTTTGTTTTTTGTTGTTAAATGCCACCTTTTCAACTTCTAATAACAAAAAGGGACACCAAGAAGGAGAATGAATTTTTTTCACTAACATACACTATCCATCCTCTTTCAGGAAATACAAACCTGAATTTGCTCCCAGGATTGATAGTGTCTCTATAATTTATTTTAACTATGCATGTAAAACGGTAGGTCACGACACCTATATCTCAGGGCTTCCACTTCAAGGTTCTTTGAGTGTGAGTATTGAGATTCCTCTGAACACATATCATTCTTTTAACTGTCCAGCCAATTACTTTTGATATCAACCCAGGGTTCAAAGTGCATAAAATTCCACTGTATTATCAATTATATGAATTTATGATATAATTGCAAATGGGTAAAAAATAGGAATTTTTTGTTCAATACATACCTTCTCAAAGTCTCAAATTCACTATATTGTTAGTTTTAAAATTATCAAACCATCCCTTGGAGAATTTGAAGTCTTCTGAAATATTCAACTTAAGTGCAAAATATTTCGCCTTTTCTATCAAAAGAGGTCCAGAGATAGGCAGATTATCTCTACAACACTCCAAAAAGTAATTAAATAACTGTTCTTCTAATTCTGCTTGCTGTGGTTTCGAAATTTTCTTTGCTTTAGATCCACATTCTGCAAGGGCATTTAATAATATCCTCTATCACGGATGATACTACTTAAAGTTGAAGCAGATATGGTAAACTTTGCAGCAATACTCAGCTTGGATTCTCCACTCATTTTACTCATCTCAACAGCATCAAGAATTTCCTTTTTCTTTCCCAAATAAAAACATTTTCTATTCTTTTTTCCCGAATCCATTTTACTTATTACAGTCTCAATTTCCTCCTGATACTTTGGATTTGCTCAAGGAATGAAACATGTACAGATGAAAATGGTTTTCACGTTATTCGCTGCAAGGCTTAAACTCTTCGTGATTTTATTTTCATATGCTGTAACTTTGGTAAGCCCGTTACAGATGGTCATATTTTCGGGAACACCCAAGGAAATCACATTTTACTGAATGCTAGCGATGATAGCAGAACATCAACAAGGAGGATAGACTTGTGTTAAATTTCTTTGTTTTGAATAGACTGTGTTGCTCGTCAATGCGATGGGAACACTAATTAACTCGACCTTGAGCAAGCCTGCTTTTATATTCGCGAACCGAAAGATGTGAACATGATATTCCTCACTTATTTTCGGCATAATCACACTTTCCGGTATCTGAATTACTTTGTAGTAGAAGCTATATACATTTCATAATATTTGGTGTTTTTTTCGACATTTTCATATTTTACCTTTCCAACTCTGTTTACTCAGTGCGGGCGCAAAGTGTTGAAATTGTTCCATAGTTATTTACTTTAACAACTAATTGTAAATAGGATAAAATTGAAAAACCAATCCAATCAAAATTAAGTGATTTTTTCTAGACTTTTTATTTTATTCAACAAAACTGCCAAGTAATAAAATCACTACAAAATTCTCATCAGTGCATCAATAACATCTATACTTGAAATCAATTACCCCATCACAGTAAATCTTCCACAGATCTAGTGCATTTAATACCTCTCATCAACAAAGGTACAAGAGATAACTTGCAGCAATGATCACACACGCAAAAAAGATAAGTTTCACCTGTCACTAATGCTGCAACATAAAGCACATTAGCCATTTTTCTCCTAAAACACAAAATATTAACACTAAATTAACATTTTCCAAAATTATAAATATAAGCTACCATACTTAAAGATCACAACAAATTATAATTTATTCTAACTTCATACTTGCATACAAGATAAACAAAGGTAATTATCACTTACATCAAATAATCAAATCATCTGCTGTAACTGACAGATAATTATATTTACATCAAAACACAAAATAATTTTGATAGAAACTCAACAATATAGAAGTACTCTCCATGCTGTGTACACTAAATATTTGTAGTACAATTGTTCTTAGTCAATGAAGGTAGTAAGGCTTACAGGGGTTTAAGAGTTAAATTTCATTGAATTAGTTATAAAAAAATTATAAAAATAATTAATTTAATTATTTTACTGGATATAATAGAAAAATAGAACAGCTTTGAACAGAGAAGGTATCAGTAATAAAATGAAGAAAACTTAGAAGCTCGGTGATAATATCACTGCACAAAATACATTTTTATGGGAATAGTCAATTTAGATTGTTTTCAAAAATAATTTATTCCGGTATTTAATTCTGTATGGTTACCATCAATGTGCCACAAAGATGGAAATCAAATTTCAATTTATAATCCACTGCATTTTAAAGAATTAAACTTTGAGTTTCTAGGCTCATAAATCAGTCTGAACTGCAACTTTCATTTTATTAGTTCTTCTCAAAATACATTAAATATCTTATTATTAGTAGTATTGTTAAGTGCTTTGATGGCTTAGGTCACTTCACACGTAGGATCCCACCAAGAATTGAACCTGAGACCACCTTCACAAAAGCCAAACACGCTGTCCACATGGCTATCTGGGAGCCCAAATATCTTGTTACCTCTACACATATTTCAAAGAAAAGAAGTAGAATTCATCCATATGGTCACAAACACTTTAACCACAATGATTTTATAAATATTTGTTCATCAAAATATTACTACAAATGAGATCTTAATACCATAATAGAAATTCAGAACAACTCAAAGATGTTAAAAAGCAGATCCAAAACGAATGCAGTTAAGCAGAGAATGTGATGTTAAGAGATTTAGAATGCTAATTTTATTTCACAATACAGACTAATATTTTAAACTCTGTATAGTTCCCTAACTCCTCACATCCTTATAGCTCAAATGCAAACATTATGTCTATCCCAAGAGGTGACACAAGGTAAAATTTACAGAAATTTAAAAGGAAAACTAACATACTTAGGACTCAGAAGAACTTAGGTAAAATTTCAGAGAAATTTGCCGATATTTCAAAAAGGATGCATACAAGATTAAGCATACTATGTAATCAAATTGTTACATCAATTTTGAAAGATTTCCCTGAACAAAAGATTCATCTCTAAGGAAGTACTAGCAGGCATCAAGTGCATTTTTCTAATTGTGTCATATATAATCAATTACAACAAGGTCATTGTGTAGTCTTCGGTCCATCATGTGCTGCATCAAAGGACTGCCCACACCATAGGCTAGCCTTTAACTATGAAAGAGTTTTGAAAATTAACATTTTAGAATATTTTAAAATAAAGAATGTAATAAATACAAAAATTGTAAATGATCGCCTGACTTTAATCCTTAAATCTTTATTGAAAAGATGATCCTACATTATGCATGTTAGCCCTAGGCTAGGCTTTATGTAAGAAGCAAAATATGAATTAATGGTCATTTTCTGTTCATTAATAAGAGCTGGGAAAATGAGTTATCAAAGGATGACTGACCAAAACACAACACAAGTGAGTAAAAAATTGGCTTAAGGTCGTTACTGATACAATTAAATGGCCAAGGCAGCAATCTCATCCTTAAGCAACATTTCATGGGAGTTTCACGACTAATATCATTCTAGTACAAGATTTAACAATTTGATGAGTAACAATCGCAATCTGGCATTAATGGAAAAGCAGTTAAAGGGACTTGCCTGCTATAGGGATAGTAGGGTTTGATCCTCATCTACGGCAATTCTTCTGAGGTCATTTCTCCAGAGGCCATAAGTTTAACTCATTGTCAGCCAGTAAAAATGAAGGTAAAAGTAGATCATAGAAGTGAAGTTTCATACTGCTACCATCAGTTATTCACAGTCTTAATCTGCTAACTCCCACAGTTGATACACAAAAAATGGTGACCATTATCTTTATTAACAGTAATAACCCTTGCATACTACAGCCACAGCCGACAATATGAAAATATTTAATGTGATGAAGAATGAGTAGTTAATAAAGTGAAGCTATACTGGAGACACAGTTAATACTAAAATGATCATAAACTGAAATCTACCCATACTCTGAGAGCAAAGTCACTCATTTCTTATCTTGACCACCAAATATGAAAACAACACATTCTAAGAAAATTTATGAAAAACCTGGGTCAGTAAAATGAAAACAAGTACAACAAAACTACAACGAAAGAGTTTCTTTTATTAGTTTCTTCATTGCACTACCAACTGATGTGGATGATGGGCCTGACGTAGAAAAGGATATCTGAAATTAAAAGTATAAAGTAAGTGAAAGCAATTAATTAATCACAGCACATAATATAATGCCAGAAAAATATACATACAAATATGACTGAGGAGTTTTTGAAGGCTTCTAAGGGAATCTAAGAAGCCCATTTACGTTATATGATCAAAAATAGATCAATAATTTATGGTGGATAAGGACCATTAATGAGCAGAGCCAAATTTTGAAAAAAAAAAAACATTAAAGCTTGAGATGCCTCATGCAAAGATAAGCCAAAAAACAACTGAACTACACACTTTAGTTGGCAGACTTCAATATATTATAAAAAGCATACAAGAGATATCATTTCTGAATTGGTAAGTCCAAAATCATTTTATAAGCAGCAATAATTCATCATGCTATGATTTTATCATGGTTTACCACAAAATAAAAACTTTAGCGAAAAAACTGAAAAGATGCAAAATTAGAAGTATTTCTTCTTCAAATTCTTCATCACAAACATAAAATTTTATAAACTATTTTCAAAATGAACGGCTTCTATATTTCCCCAATGATACCAGAATTCTCTATTGAGTTTTATCTTTAAAGGTATTTTTTCAGAAATATTCCAATCTCTTTCTTGGAGAATGAACAGAAAGCTCAAAAATAAAAGAAATACATGGTGAAATGAAGTACACTGTCAGAAATTTTGGTAGAATCCAAATTAGCAATAAAACAAAATAAACCTAAAAACTGAATTAATTCCACTAAACTTGTGCTATTATGGATTCAAATTCAAAAATTACTAATTTCCTCTTACGGGAATAACTTTTGATTAGTTTCAGTATTAACAAAAATACACCTAAAAGTTGTCACAAAAAATAATAAAATTGGCGTAAAGCTAGTTTTCTAACAAAGTTAACATTTCTAATTTATATTTTAATTTTTTATAAATTTTACAAGATTGAAAATTACTTTGCTGAATGTGTTACATCTATTTTTAAAATTACAATGATATCTCAAATCTTTCATAAAATTACAAAATATTACCTTAAATAAATAAGGCTGAACATCTGTGTAACCAGTGTCAAATATTAAATCTAGTTCTGACTGATTAGGCATTTTTGGCACATATTCATGCTTGTTCATCACCTCAGCAATATACATTATTTTCTCCGTCAACACCTCACCCAGTTTCTCCCTACATTCTTGTCGTTCTGAAAAGAAATCATCAAAATAATACATGGAATTTCTAAATTGATCTATTTACTTAAAACAATCCTCTAACACACTAATAAATATTGGTAACAATTATGTTTAACATACCTTTTCAAAATCTGGAGTTGTTTTCAAATAAAGATAATTACTACCTCATACCCTTATGAAATCAATAAACAGATTCCTCATGGTCTAAGGTTACATCAATAAGGTGGAGAGAATGAAGGAGTTGCAACAGGAAAATCTATGGTCACATGCTGAAGAGTTAACATTCATTAGCAAAGAGGTCACACACCAAGGAGCAGTTGTTCTTATGCAAAACTCGGCTAACAGTTATATCTCATGCATATTGTCATTTGATTAGTGTAATTACATTGTTAGTTGAACAGTCTTGCAACTAGATGCCATGACTTTGTTGTTATCACAGCCCATAAAAGGATTTGGAGAGTTTATTGAGTGCTTTTGGTTACAGAATACTCATTTACCTTTCAATATTCCTCTACAATTGAAATTTCTTATGTCACACAGCTCGGAGTTGACACAGTTAACAGAGCTGGAGAGGGGGCACATTATTTGAATGAACAAGGCTGTAGGATCACATCAATGAATTAGCAATCATAACACAGCTCTGACCAGTTAGTTAGAGTTAGGACATGTTGGGATCAGTGATGCATGAAAGCATGCACACACAGCAACTAGGCTCAGGGCACCTTTGACTGACTACCAGGAGGGAAGTTTGTCAGATTCTTTAACAAGCAGAAGTAGATCTGAATTTTTTTGATTGAAGGGAATTTAGTCTCACTCACTCAACTCACTCATAACATGTCCAGTCATTGATATTCACCTACCATCCCTTGATTTGAAGTGGTTTCATGAATGTGGAACTGCTATAGACAGGAACTTGGTTTTTTAACGATGAAAGGTTCTCTTTTTGTGCTCATAAGTGTCATGGTCATGCTTACATGACCTTGTTTAGAGCACCTCAATCCTGCATTTGATTTTGCACAAAATACCACCCCCACTACTGGTATGCTTGTCTGAGGGGCCATCACTTACAACAGTAGGTCTCACACCTCTTTTAGAGATGTGAGACAGTGATATGTGCAGGACATCCTGCAACCACAAATATTTCCACTAATGGCAATGATTCCAAAAGATCTTTTCCAGCAGCAGAATGCTCAACTGAAAACAGCTAGGGTGTCACAGAAATGAAAACTTCTATGATCTGCCTGATAGCCAGATTTATCACCAATCGTACATGTCTGTGATGACTAGGGGTACTAACTTCAGCCAGTTTATAAAATCTAAAGAACCAGTTGCAGCAATATGGACAGATATCCCACAGGATACCATACAAAACCTGTATGCCTTCATGCTCACCTGCATTATATCTTGAATGCAAGGTAGAGGTGTAAAAACACAATACAAGCACCTCAATTAAGTGTTCAGTCTTTCACAATTAAATTTTCATTTTGCTCTGAAAATGTAATTATTTACTTACATCAATGTTAAAATCATCCATTTTGAGTTTCATGCAATTCCAACAACACATCCTTCATAAAGGACTCATCCTTGGTAAATGTAGGTTTGTCTAGCATGAAAACTGGGATAGGCCTAATGCATCCTTAGACAACAAGGAATTATTTTAAGATATGAATAAATGCAATTAAAGATGTTACTAGTCAAACTGATGATTATACTTTTTAATGTTACTGCCTGTGTGATGAATAATTAATACAAATGAACACCAATTAAAAATCAACATGACTATAATCAGACGTAATAATATTAATTATGAGGAAATTATGTCTAGCTTCTTTACCTCCAAGAGATCTAAAGACAATACTAAACAAAATAAAAGATTTTTCGAATAATGTAGAATACATTAAATCAAATTAAAAATAAAGTAATTGGATCCAACTTTCATATGATATCCTACTGTTTAACAATCAAAACATTAAAAAAATGAGACTCAAAGAAAATTCCTCCATTTTAATATACTAATATATACAATAATTCATTCAAAGACTATATCACACAATCTTGAGAATATGGGAAGAACATTTTCATATTACAACCTCAATTCAATAGGGATCATGCTGTAAATTTTGCAAAATATTGAGTATATCTCTACAGGTAATTTCACAAGACAAAAATATCTTAAAAAATGTACACTAATGTAGAAATTTAAAAGGAAAAGTTTCACATGGCGGTGTTAAAATTTGTGAGCAGAAATTAAAAATAGAGGAAACACTAGATTGAATATAAAGAGAAATACGAGGGTCATCCAGAAAGTAAGGAACGTTTGTGTATCACGCCCGTTGCTGATTATCTTAGACCAAAATTGTATGCTCATAAGTTAGCTCTATCTTCCTCCTCACAGAGGAAAAATGTTCCTCAGTTTCTGGAAGACACTTGTATTATGTCACAACCAGGACAACTCACAATTCATAAATAAGATGTATAGAGTCAAAATCAGTAGTCTAATGACTTTCAAATAGAAATAGAAAAGAACAGATATTACTTATACATAAGTAAAGTTATGGAGCAAAAATATTGCCTAATTTTTTATGCATTATTTATACCATTTATTTATAAGCCTTTAGTGAAAGTGAGCAAGTCCTTGTAAACTTAACCATTCACTTTTATGTAAATTTTCTCTTAAACCCCATTTGTGAGATTCAATGCCAAAATAATTTTAATATCTCATACAACTGAGTAAATAAATAGGATGAGTTATCAAATTCAAATACTATAACATAATGAAATACACAAACTTTTAATATTTTATAAAAAGTATTACTTTTTTAAATGCAATTGCAATCATTATATTCCTGGTAGCTATATTATTGGGAGAACCAATTCCTTTTCCAATTCAGATGGACCCACTCTTAAACAATGAGAACAAAAACAACAGCACTATTTCCTTCACAAAAATTTTATGCAAAAATAGTGCAAAATTACTGACTATTTATCATGCTCCTATTTCGATTAACCCTCGTAGTGTGGCGGGCCAAAATATTGGCTTTTGCTTCTAAGGGGAAAAATGCTGAGGGCCGATAATTCAGCTCTTACGTAGATTGTTGTTAAAATGTCTCAAACTTATTGCATTTTTATTCGATACAGCATTTTTTGTTCTATTATAGGTATGAATAACATGCCTATTCAAAATATTTTTGTTATTAGTTGCTGTCCATTTTTGATCGTCTTCATGAAGAATTTTTAGTATAATTATTGCATTTAAAGCATAATGTATTGTACGTTGGTTTCTTCCCTGGGTGGTTTTTAATTATGAAAAGATACTTTGAGACTAATAATCTGTTCTAGATGTGTTTTGGTAACTTTGTTTTGATAAAGTCAGTTGATATTGTCCTTTTCTATATGACTCAAATGAAATAATTGCTTTGTAATAATTCTGGTTTCTCTTCTCATCCTCCCAAGCAAATTTTTTGGGTCCCTGTGGAATGAGATAACATTGTCAGCAGCTCTCTAAGGGCTAGTTGTACCCGCTAAACTCCTAGTTACAGACAGAGTCGAGGTGACAGGCAGTTGTACGTTGCACCACCTATAGTTATGCCGTGGGTCTCGGCTAAAGCAGCACAAACCGCAACCCCTGGTAGATCCATCAGTTACGTGGAAGCAGGAGGTTAGCGAACTGTTTAGCGAAAAAACAGTTTTTAATTTTTTACATAAAATATATGAGAGATATCGACTTGAAAAAATAGTGAATAGTTGTCCTATAAAATCAATTAATTCAAAATTTTTGGCAAAGCTCAACAATGTATTTTGAAGCAACAAAAAATTCAAGTAAATATTATTACGTTTTTTTCCCTCAGCATTCAAACTCTGACGACAATTTCTCTGGAAGTATTTAAACATACATCATGATTCTTTCACAGTAAAGCAACAGATGCCTATAGCCTGTAACAGTGCTATTATTTGATCCAATTTCTCATAAACAAATATGAATAATTAGAAAACTTAGGGGCACTATTGATTGAACATGAAAATATCAGTCTCCAGCTAAATCACGTATTGTTGGTATAGCAAGCAAATGAAATGTAAATAATCCATCAAATTAACATAAGGCAGAATAAAGAAGATATCTTAAACGTTTTCGAGTTACAAGTTTTTAAACTTAGAAAACGGGGGTTTTGCTACACCATTGTAGTGAACTTCCAAGGCCCCTGAGGCTGCAAATGGGAATTATGGGAGATTCAAAATGACACACTACACTTTTGTTAGCACAGCAGATTGATGAGGGAACTTTTTAAACAGTAATGTTCGAAGAGTGAGCAGATTCTAACAACGAATTTTATTGGAAATAATGAACACAATATATGCCAACATCTGGTGCATTACTCCATTTGGTGCGAAGAGGAATTTTTTGTACTATTCTATAACTGTATCATAAGCAGTGATGGGAAGTAATGAAGTAAAATTAATCAGAGTACTTGTAACGATTACATTTTTGGTAATTTGTGCTTGTAATCGTTACATTAAAAAAGATTAATTTTTACTTGTAATCTACTTCAAAGGTCATGCGAGTAATCGTTACATTTAAGTAATCTAAAGTGAACATTTGAATTCTTCATGCGCTGATCGCATGGAGAGGCCAATTACATTTTTTCAGTACTTTTCCCATCACTGATCATAAGTATTGGAAATTACTGCCATATGTTGCAAATAGTAGAGAAGCCTGGTGTGAAACCCAGGAAATTTTGGAAGATGTGAATACATGTAAAGCCTCCGTAGAAATAAAATTATTCAATTCAAATTTGAAGTCGATATCTCACCCGGAAGGTCCTAAAATAACACTTAGTTATCCCCATATGAATGCATAGGGTAAGGTAAATGGCTCTTTGGGTTCAAACCAAGGGCCACCATGGAAATGTTACACAGAGCATATAAATTATATTCATAATCTCTATTAAACAAGTCCTAATCTTCGAAGATGTCTTCGCAGTTTTAATTGGATATGCATGACTTCCAGCGATTCCTTGAATTTCAACTCTCTAATTTTCCGGGATGTGCCTCAAAAAATTTTTCGAAAAAATCACTGCAATGTATCTTTATGGGAAAAATCGGGAATTTGGGGCCTTCTGGCATCGAACCCATGACACTGAGGTTCAAAGTCGCTTTTTTTCTGGAGGGTTACATGCTCAGTATGTTAATATAATAATAATAATTTCAAGTCAATGACACTAGAGGAACATGGTTAGAATTTTGATTCCCTATGAATGAATGTATATATATATAACGCCCTACTAGAAGGAGGAATGGGAGTAGGTGGGGTATAGGGAGGGATAGCCATACGTTTCAAATAGTAGAGACACCTGGTGTAGAACCAAGAATCTTTTGGAAGACGAGATAATGCCCTGATAGAAATGAAACTTATTTGATTCAAATTTTGAAGTCGATATCATACCGGGAAGGTCCAAAACTAATATTCTGTGTGTGTTTCATATGATTCTACCAGTATGTCTTAGAAATTTGAAGTCAATGACATGTGTGGAACATCAGTATATCTGGAAAAACGTCCATATATAAAATATTTATTTATTCAATCAACTGGATCCATCCATTTTGATACAGTAAGTAAGTAATATCACAGTAGCAAATCACATCAAATATTACAAATAATAGGATTGAAATATCAGAATTAAATCAAATTTTCCTAAGAAATATAACAGAGTAAAAGAATAAATTTTCACAATATTTACATAGCAAAACTTAAGAGGTAAATACATATATAAATATAATAGATGCAAAGGTAAATACATTAAATATGATAGGTATGAAGGGGAACAAATGTCAAATAAAATAAATACAAAGGATAGTTAATATGTGGAAACAGTTGTATAAAATAATGAAAAATATAACAAATTTAATTTAATACAATAAGTATACACAGAGTAATATAAATTTTACTGCTAACTACTCAAACAGCAATGAAATATGTCAACATTTTTTTTGCGTGCATTTCCTCATCGACATCACCAATTCATGGTCTTGTTTGTAATCAGTCGAAGAAATTTGTGCTGCAGATGTTCAACGGATTTGGAATGCTTGCATAATATGGAGACCAGATTGTGGAAGCGTATTCCAGCATAGGTCCTACAATTGTGCAGTGGAGGACTTTCAGCACTACTGAATTGTTCATAGTTTTAGTGTGCCTGGTGATGAATCCCAATATTTTTAAGGCTTTTTCTGCTTATAAAGTTAATATGTGCAATATAATATAAGGAAGAATTGAGTAGCACCACTAGATCCTGAATTATTGATTCTCTGGTAAGAGCATTACCATTTATGCTTTAAGAATAAAATAGTGGATTTGTTGGTATGGTAAAAGTTACTATTTTACATTTATTTGTATTTAAGCTCATCCTATTATTATTGCACCATGCAAGCAAATCAAGCTGACTATTTTGCAAGGCTTGATACTCATTTCCATCTTTAATTTCCTTGAAATTTTTTATCCGCAATCATCAATTAATCATCCGCAAATAGTAGTACATTGACATTTGTGAGTTTGTTAATAATATCATTTATAAATATATTGAACAACAGAGGGCCCAGGTGTGATCCTTGTAGGACTACTGAATTTGGCTAAGCCGATTGAATGAGGATTGGCCTATAGTTTTTATGTTAGATTTAAACAAAATAAATAAAGGTAGAATAATACCCTCAGCACATAATTTGATAAAATAGGTGGAACATAATGTCAGAAAATATTCACATTCATGATCTGTTAGAAGAAATATTTGTATGAAAGGACATTATGGCATTGAGGAATAAAATCAGTAGACCAGGCTTTCTTCCATTGTATTATTATTCTCTGAAAGAAACTACATATTATTAATAATTATTTAAGGTCAAATATAGGACATACATATTAACCAAAATGTATATAAAAGATGGCAGAAGCTTGCACAATCTTAAGAGGAAATCCCTTGGGTGAATGCAGTTTTTTACTTTGTTTCGGCTCATTGCTCCTAAGTATATGTTACATCCTTGTTCAAGCGCGATATGCCAAATGCAACTAGTTGGTCTATCGCAACCTTATTTAAATAGATATTTTCCTAGCGAACCGCCATGAGTGCTGTAGGTGGCAGTAAGGTAGTAACATGGAAGAAGGAGTAACACCCACTAGTAAGAGTTTTAGAGAAGTAAAATTCCTCAAGGACTCTGTTAGAATATGTATTAAAAACCCTCTCATAAGACCAAGGAAAAGAAGTTTTGGAATTTACTCAGCTTTTTCAAATTGTCAACCTTGTATTTTAGACATTAGTTGTTTGATTTCTTTTCTCATTCGAATGTGTAAAAGGCATTAACTTGAAATTGAATGCGATCCGTGGGTAGTATACGAAAATTCGGCTGAATTAATGTAATTTAGGTGAAGCAATGGAGTTATTTACAACAATGGAAAACCCTTACCTTGTAAAAATCTTAAGAATGAAACGAATCCATACCGGGCGAAATTTCTGGGCATTTTACAATGGTTTCCTCGATGAGATAAGTTTACTGGATTAGTTAGTAATTAAATTTTATTTGTCTGTTTGGAGCAATACATACTGAACTGTTATATTTTTACACAACAGACACGAAATAACTTCGCTCTTATATGAAATACCCGCCAAAAAGCCACGGCAACGGTACCAAAGACTAAATGGTGGGTAGGATTTTCACGGTAGCATTGTAGTTCACAGACCTATAGAACGCGGCGCTATTGGTAAGAAGATGCGAGGATTGAACAGCGGCCGTTGTGATTCATACATTGACCGCGTCTGCCCTGGTTTGCGCGCTGCTGTAATTTACCGCCATTTTGCATTTTCATCCCCGGATGTGTTACATTGCTGAAGGTTCTGGCGCGTTCGTTGTTGAAAGAATTCGGCGTTAGGATTATAATATCTGAGTTAGGTACATGGTAAACAGTCAGAATGTCTGACAATCAGGTAGATAATCTCATTTTTAGTTATTTTAAGTGTTGAAGACCAGTAAATTGTCCTCAAGTGGCTACTATTAGAGCGTATTCCTTTATATTTACACGGTCACTTGCATTGCTTTTCAGGAACAAAAGCCAGACGCCGGTCCAGGAGACGCAGGATCTGAATATATAAAGCTTAAAGTTGTGGGCAATGTGAGTATTTAAATCTTTTCGCTTACTTACCTAAGATATTTATTATCACGTTATACACACTTAAGTTATCATGAAAGATTTCCTATGACATGTGCTTGGGTATTTTTGCTATTCAGTATCAATGTTACAACTGCTTCTTATCGCTAAACCTATTAATATATGGACTTATTCTGTTTTTTCCCCCCACAGGATTCCAATGAAATTCATTTTCGAGTGAAAATGACGACACAAATGGGAAAATTGAAAAAGTCCTATAGTGAGCGTGTGGTAAGTTGAGTCTGAAATAAATTGAGAGGATATTTTACCCCACGAATTAAAATCTTCGATTATTTACAAAGTAATCTATTTTCCGCTGATTGCCAATGCTCAAGTATTTTGTTTTTCTTTTATTTCCTATTATATCTTAATTTTGGCGCCATGATATTGTATCTGTACTTTTGATCACGCCATTTTTAAGTAGAAGTTGTCAATCCTTGTTCTTTCTTAACATTTCACGTAACTTTTGACCGTTCTTTATTGCAAAGCCAATAGTTAATACCAGCTTAATACGTAATTTATGTTAAAGAATTTTACCAAGGATTTTAATATAATTTGGGTATTTGGTTATTTTACTGAAGCTGTCATTTTATGTTTTTAGGGAGTTCCTGTAACATCCTTGAGGTTTCTATTTGATGGACGGCGCATTAATGATGACGAAACGCCGAAACAGGTACTTAAAGTATCCATTAATTACTGATTTGAATTTTTTTATTTATTGCTTTTTATTGATAATGTCCTCTTTCATTTGCAGTTGGAAATGGAAAACGATGATGTCATCGAAGTGTATCAGGAACAAACGGGAGGGAATTGATTATTTTTAGAAGGCAATTTTCAATGTACATGCAGCCTTAACTTTTATGCGTTGTGTAAATGTTGTAGTACTGACTTCTGGAACCCTTCAACCAGCTTGAAAACTATGGTTCAAAATAGTTTTAGGTTAGAGAAGTCGCTTCACCATATAAAAACATTCCTTATCTATGCTGATCTTATGTTCGAGGAATCCGTAAGAATTTTATCATCATCTCTATAGACATATTAATGGCTGCATAGTATGCATGATTTTTTTTAAGAACAGTCATTTTCAAACTACTAAGCATAAAAAAATCAAGATTCCTGTTCGTTTTGTATTGTTTAATGTATAATCCATCTTGAGCATCCTTCAATGCAGGAGATCATTTGGAAGGCAAATGTAATGTAAGAAGTTTCTTGCATTTAATAAAACTTATTTAAATTACTAGGTTTTCATTAAGCTTGGCGAAAATTAGTATGATAGCTAATTTATTAAATGTGCCCAGAAGGTTTTCGCATTTTGGTAAAGTCCCAGTGATTTTTTTTTATAAACCTTCCCGTTATAATGGATATAGATAAGGATAGTTTTGTCATTTTAATTTCCACGGTTTGATTCTAGAATGTCATTTCATATGGATTTAAGATTTAACCAAGTTGAATGTTATGGATACTTTGATAAGTACTTACATGTGTATGCAAATCAGGTCCTGAGTTTGATGATTGTTTGGAGTAGAATTTTGAGGTTGTACGAACATTTTCCTTAAGTTTTGCGAGTGAAGTTTGACACAGCACTATCCTTTTCGTACACTGTTGACTTAAACCTAAATGCATTTTCACAATCAAATAAATGAAGTGTTGCTGGTAATTCCAGTGTATCTTTGTGATGGATGGTGGTTTTCCATGTAGACATAATGTCTCCAAGTTCAATCCATGGATCATGATTTATTATGATTTTATTTTAAACTAGAAGAAATATGGACATTATACTTAAGTCCTTAATAATATAGCTTCTATCCTTTCTTGTTGAAAACAATGTTTGAAATAATCTTTGTGAACAAATGTTATGATGAATATCCTTTACATACCAGAAATTGATTTTTGCTTTTGATTTAAATGAGTCAGAATCATAAATTGACTGGTTGTGTATTGGTCATTTTGGATTGGTCAGTGCTCATATCTTTGGAAATGAAACGGCTGTCATTACAGCTTTGAAGTACTTTATTTGATTATTGGTTTAGTAAGTACCATGGATTTTATCGTTTATGAATAAATTTTCAATTTTTCATTAAAAATTCTAATTTGAAGTCTTTATTGTCAAGAGTAGGTGCTCCTTAGAGAATGTTAATTGGTTATTGTTCACTTACTGTTCTGGAAGTTTTTATTTAACCACCCTGCAACTAAAGCAAACTTGATAGTGAAGGGGATAGTCATGGACTATTTTTTTACCTTCAGGGTTTGAGTTCCTTGCGATTTTGTGAAATGTCCCCTTTGTATCATTTAGAAATATAACAATGTAATGCAGTTTATACTTAAACTACATGTTATATTTGTGAATGTTTCTCCTTTTTGGCATATCTTTAAAAGTTAGGTGCTGTGCTGGAGAAAATTCTTTTGTGAAGAAGTTATTGGTATGCTGAATTAGGACTCACCAATTTGTCTCTTAGTATGGATTGGATTAAACATTAATGATTAGTTAACAGTTGTTACTGAGATAGTATTTTATAAAATAATTTCTCATTTTAATCATTTTTAAAACTAATTATTGACTAGCCACATTCGCTTGTACTATTGGTATTGTTATTGAAGGTGCCCAGGTTATTACTACCGTTTTTTTTTAAATGCTTTTATTTTACCAATACCAGTCAAGATTCATGTGAACCTCATTGTCAGGGTGACTACGTTATCGTCTACCCTCTCATCTTTTATTAATTTATTTTTATGTTTTCACTTTCTGTCCCTGGTTATTCTTTTTAGTATCTCCAGTATTATAGTTTTCACTTCATTGTAATTCTCTGAAATTGTCTTTATGACTTAATCTCAACGTCCAGTAGGGAATTTAAATATCCATGGATATTTATGTAATGCTAGTACAAGATCTTGGCTTGAAGTGAATTTTAGCTAACTGATAGTAGACCTTGTCCTTCCACTTACCTTATTTTTGTAAATCATATTTTTCATTTCTGCCAAAAATATTCATTTTAAGTATTTGTAAACATCCTTTATTCAATTTTTTGAAAATTAGTCATAAAAGAAACAATAGATGAACGAATATGGCAGTAAAAAGAACAGGGAACCTTGGACCTTAACATAGATAGTCCATCATGCTAACCATTCTGCTGCCAAGGGTACCAAATTCTTGTAATAACATCAAACAGCTTGGTGTCTCAGGTGTGATCAGTCAAATTATGTTTCTCTGTGATTCATGGCTACTTCTAAAACATATGTTTTAGAAGTAGCCTACCTATCCTAGCCTAGTATCTACCTCTACCTGGATATGCAGGTAGAGGTAGATTTCAGATAAGATTAAATTTAAGACTGCTCTATCAAGTATATGATAGTGATTCTAAAATATACAAAAGCTTGTTCTAATATGCAGCTGAGACATCAGGTTAAACATTTATCATACCAAAGAGAGTGAGTCAAGGAAAAAAGAAAATGAATAATAACTTCATTTTTTACTTAATACTTAAACCTATAATGTAAGTTCTTATCACAAACATTATCTATTGTCTAGTAACCAAACCACTCATTACTCCTGAGTAGTAATTTATCAATGAAGATGACCAGATCCATGTTTCTATGAATAGATCTAGAATGAGAAATTGTTTAGATTTGGGTTGAGCAGTTCTAGAAGTATGGTTCTTTTTCAAGTCTCATTGAAAGCCTTCCACCAAGGAGTGCAGACAGAATTTATCCATTGAGGGGTCCTGAGCCATGTTAAAATGCAAAATCGACTGCAACCATGCATCCAAAATGTATTAATAAAGGAGATGTGTTTATACATATATTGTGATTTGCCAGTAGCATGTGTGTATATACATTGTTTTCTTCAGACACTTTATCTTCCAAATGTTGGAAGAGTTGGTTGATTTTTGAGAAGCCCATTTTTAGTCTTGGCTCCAAAAACTGGTATTGTTGCTAGCAACTAGAAGCTAGTATTCTAAAAGAGAAAAGTTTTGATCTCATTGGTCCATATTGATAGCAAATGCACATCACAGATTGCTTATACAAAACTCTTATTTGATCCATTTTGTACATAGATGATGTTGCATTAGTTATTAAATTATTTTGATATTAAAACAAGTTGTCTGATCATACCTAATTCTAGAATTGCTAATGTAACTTCATGGCACTGACAAAAATGAGGTTGTTGAATAAAACAAGGTGAAGTAACATATAACAAATATTTACCTGTCAGATAAATTTAAAGTGAGATTTTCCACTATCGTGTGGAAAATTCACAATTTTATTTCTTCATTACTTAAATGGCTTTCCACAAGGTAATGCCTGAACATCTAGATTTCAATCTCAAAATTGTTTCTTGCATCCAGAATTAATTCTTAACGTTGATTTCTATCTATTACTAACAGAAATTCATATCTAAGCCTTCAAAGTATTGGTTAACCTTAGTTCAACACTAATACAGAATTTGCCCTTGCATCTAGTTTTATTTGTCCTTTGAAATTTAAAGAAAGGTTTGATGAAAAATAACTGAAAGATTCGAACATACTTGATGGTGGCCTCTGAAGAGGAGACTGAATGAAATTGAAGGACTAAAGGTTGAAAGCGGACAAGAAGTAACACCAAGCCAATCTGTCATAGGTGCTGGACTGGTTGGCCTTTGAGTTTAGTGAATATTGTAACATATTCAATGGTATTATTATATCAAAAAATTATTGGTTATTCTTGTTTTTATGTATGACAAAGGTTGAATGGAAGATTTCTTAGTCTCAAATTCACCCAATGAAGATCTGTATTTCAATACAGTCGGCCCTTGTTAATGTGGTCTGGGACAGCTGTACCAAGATGTATTTAAAAACCAATTGGTAGAACTGAAGAATCTCTTTGATGGAAGCCAAATGAGGAAAACAATTGTTAAATAGAGGGTGCACAAAGATTTCCTTCTTTGTTTGCAAATTTAACAATCTCATTCTCTCACTATGAATAGCTACAGAATAAATATGATTTATTCCTCTTCAGCCTTCTATCAAGTTCAGAAAATAGGTTGAATGGAACCCTTAATTTCCTATCTTGCATTCAGCCCCTTAGTGTGAGAGCTTAATTACCCTGCGAAGGTCATATCTACTCATACATACACTACACATACAGCCGGAAAACATTTTAAGTTTGCTTCCATACTTCAAGTTTTGTTGAAGTTCAGCCTGCATTGTGCTGTCATAATACACAAAGTTTCTTGTGTATTAATATTTTTAAACAATTTGAAACAAATAATGCTTTTATAAACAGTGAAAACCTCTTAAAATCATTGAGTGATTGAATAAAAATTTCAAAACTCCATCCTCTTCAGAATTCATAGTGATATTTTTGGGGCTCACAAAGTAAAGGTAATGGAATATTAAAGTTTGTTGAGAAGTCCAGGTCACTCAAAGTGTAATTAAGCTACAACACATAAATAAATAGGTAAATATTACAATATTGCATAAACTTAAAAAAAGGCATTGTACTCTAAACTAAGAATTTTAGGGCAAAGAAAGTTAAAAGATGGAGAAATATTCAATTAGTTCCTTTAATGTGAAATGTACAACTTTCCATACAATTTTTACGTACATAAGGAAAACAGGCTTATATAATTACAGGGTTTGATAGCGGGGAGATGAAAGAGTGCTAACAGTACCAAATATTTCTCATTTTTTAGGAGAAAATGTTTCTTTTTCACTGAAACTCCAACAACACGTTACAATGAAATAAAACTTTCAACTTCTCCAATTTCTGAACTGTGCATGTTGATTGTACTTCAAAGTGAAACAATACCATTTAAAGAAATGGGAAATTCATTCACTCAATTCCTGGTACATAAAGTAAGACATCTGCAAGAATGCAGTTCGTTGTGTAAGTGCATCGCTATATTTCAAAGTATTTAAGTGATAATGTCTCTGTTAACACATTCAAATCCTTTTTAAGGGTCGAACAGCTCAAGAAGATAATATATTAGTATATATCACAGTGCCTTTCAATTAATGATTAATTTTAGGGTTAATCTTGCACAGTTGAGAAAATGATCTCATGCTTTCCCAGCAAATTGGGAATAGGAAACATTACCAGGTTCCTAACCAAGTCATCTCTTGAAAGACTGCACGTATTTCAGTTGCTTCCTCTTAGGCCATATGCAGGCGTTGCAAGCTTGGGAGATGGGCTTATGAATGAGAGAGACCACTGACCAATTAATAATTAAGAGATTATATTTTGCTCAAGGTTTGGTCCATGGCAAACTCACAGATTTACCTGTATACTAGCTCTCCAATATCCTACGGATGCACACAGAAAAAGTAACAATTAATTAGCAGTCTAGGAAGGATTAACATGCTTAGAAAATTGAGTTCCCATCAAGTTTGAGCTGCTCTTAAGTTAAAGGTGAACTGTAAAAATTTGCAGAGAATCAATTGATAAAAAAACCCAAAAATGTATACCCTAGTTAAGCTGTTGTATTACTAAGTGTAAATAATACTTAGGCATGTCATTTGGCATATTCTTATTGACACTCCAACCATGTCAGAAAACATCTAGCTGCCCTGTTTTCACTAGGTAATTTATTTAAATATTAGTAAATAAGTGAATTGTAAAATTTGGTTTCCTTTAAAAACATCAAAAATAATATACACAATGACAGTAGTCAAGAGTACAACAGCAATCTTATAAAGACACTGCTTAAATTGACTATCACCAAATACGAAGTATTTAGAAAACCTAACAAAGCATGTACATACATATCAATGATAACAACACAAAAAATCAAACCATGATTTTTTCATCACTTTTAAACTAAGCAACCATATCTGTGCATCGAAATATACCTGATTTTTTATTGTTCTTTGTGGCTAATTTTAAATACAAAGGAATAAAGAAAACTGGCAGGTAAGATGTAGATCTTTCAGCACAGATTTATTTTAACAGCAAACTAATCATAAATAAAAAATGTGAGATTCTAAACTTGAATTCTATAAGGAGTATCTTTCCATCTCAAATTTGAAAATTTATACAAGCACATAAAGGACTATACCACCATTTCATTGAAATCCTTTTTACAATTTTAAAATGCTTTTTTGGCTATTGTTCCTCAACAGTATTAAAACATGCAACAAATAAAAAAGGTCGTATAGAGATAATTAGAGGAAAACAGATGAGAAGGTAGAGTTAGAGGTGCACATGAGAGGATACTGGTGTACAGTATGGACCTGACAGTTCAGGAAGTAAAGTTAGCAATCATGGCTTCCACTGAGCTCTGCCTGAAATGTTTTGAAAGCAGCAGCTTGAACATAATCTGTCACACATATAGGTATCCATGCTCCCAGCAGAGACCATTAATAATACACCTTATCCATCACAGGCCGCCATGATGCCACACCCATTTCTTATTAGTATGGTCAAAGCGATGTGCAAGCCACTGTTGTTCTAGAAGCTGATAACGTCCTGGACTTAAATACAAAGGTTTTCCTCTCCTGTAGAAGAAAGATGATACAGGAAACATAATTTAATTACAATCCAACACTGATAACCTCAAGTCTGTCAAATTTAGTTTACTGAATTACATCACAACTATATAAGCTAATTATATATAATTCAGAGAGAATAAGGAACTGATTACATCTTCATTTGCTTACTTTAAATCACGGTCCTCTTCTCCGAAACTGTCGAGGTATACCGATCCCCAAAGGCATGCACGTTTGCCCCTAATAACCATAATTAATGAAGAGGTTACAACTAAATACATGGCAGTACCAGCCCCACAGTCGATTGAGTGCTGCAAAAGAAAGAAGAATAATTAGATTTGGTTCAATCCAAAGAGTCAATCATTGAAAAATTTTTAAATACAATAGAAGTCTGTTATAACCAGTACAGCATATAACGAGAGTTGCGTTATAGCGTGTGATTTTTTGGCTGTTGTCAATCTCACTGCAAAAAAGATAGGGAGTTACATCCATTATAACGAGTGGTAATTTCTGAAGTATCGTTATAACGAGTGCCACGTTTGTTTGTCCTGCAGGAGGCATATCTCGGAATTGTCAATTAATGCGAGAGACGAAGTCTGACAAGCTAACAGTAATCTGAGGCACGTTATCTATTCAAACATCAGGAAAATACAAAATGTACAACTTTTACATCTGATTCTTCTGCATCATCAAAAGTAAAAATCAACTCCCTTTCATTTTAAATATCTATCACAATAGAAGCTGAAGGTAGAAATATGAACAGAACACTGAACAAAAATCAACTTATAAAATTATATGGAACCTAATGCAATAAATGAAAATTAACTGAGCCTCTTTAATCCCGGCTAATCGGATTTTTCCGGTTAGGGAGTGGTTGTCTGTGTATGTTGTGTGTGTGTCATGTGTTTATAAATAAAGGAAAAATGCAAAAAAAAAATTGATAAAATATAAAAGGGGGTTAATTGGTAGAGTAGCCTTCAAAGGCTAAAATTCGCCCACGAAAAAAAGACGGCATTATTATTATTATAGTCTATACGTCTATTCTTTGCTAAACATCTACCAAAAGTTTTACCTATTCTCTCCTAACTCAGATAAATACAGTATTTATTAGAAAATAATGAGCACCCTTTTGAGTCTTTTTTCAAAAAATCAAGGTGCGTGTTAGAATTGATGGTGCACTAGATTTGGGCTTGTCCCAAAGCGGAAGGCCGGCTGTATCCTCGGCTCACCCTGGTTCCATGTAACTTGTCAAACCTTCCACCAATGTGCTATCGACATTTTCACTATAAGAGCTTCTGGAGACTACAGACTGCCTGTATGACTAAACTCACTGCTGATTGTTTATAATTGAACGGGCTAGCTTATCAAACTTTTTAAATTACCGATTTTGAATTGGTTAATCTGCACACTAATGTAGGATTTAGATTTGTAGAATAAACAATTACCGGCATTTCATATTCAGTGTATACGAGTATAAATATATGTATATATCGGCGAATACATGTATAGTATACATGTCTAGGGAACTGCATATGGCGTGATTGCGTATGTTAAAGGTGAGTATTATGTTGGCAGGCTCAAATGGCTCAAATTTTGGGATGCGCATTAACATTCAATGACATGTTATATTATAAATATGCCTGAAATAAGTTAAAGTAATAAGTTAGCAGTTTTAAGCAGTAACTAATTGTAAGTTCATATATTCATACTCATATAAGATTCAACATAGAATAAACTTTCTAATATTGTATAATAAAATCATTAGAACGCTTTTGAATCAATTATAATAGAGGCATTGATTCAGATTCTAAACCATAGAAAAAATATTTTGTTTACAGATTACATAAAATAGGGTTGAAAACAATACCTGAACTGCTTCACAGACATTCTGCTCTTTACAACAAGGCTCCTTTAGGCATACAAGGGTTCCACATAGCAGACACACAGTTGCTTCCCGTGGTACCGAATGGCACTGCCCACACTGCTTTCCATGATAATACTATAAATGGCACAAATGATGAATACAAAAAGAATTTTTGAATTTCAACAGACAAAGATGCAATACCTCTTGATTAGAATATGTATTTGGGTTATCTAATTTTAATAACACATTCTCTTACAAAAATTTGTAAATAATTCCAAAAAATTTTGAAGAAATGTAACGAGTCATCAGAGGTATCAACTAAAAAACTATTTAATACACTTTATTATGGCATAATGCAATCAAATATAAAAGAATGTTATTTCATGCCATTGTAACTTAACTAAGTTAGCTTAGCATGATATATTTAGCAATACACTGAACTATTTTATTTTGTCTAATATACTTATATCAAAGATAGTAAGGAGTTTTCAAATTATTTGTAATGTTTTGCAAATTCATTCACTGCAAGGCGTTAGCTGTGTATGTTATACATACTCCTTACATTAATAATCATCATCAATGACATAAAAACATTATAAAATTATCAAATCCATGCCTTTCTATCCTTAAGAAAACAACAAGGAACGCTCAATACGTATAAGTTTTTATCAATCTCAAAAATTAAGTTGATATTGAAGTTACAGTTCCTAGTACTCTTGGTGATTAGTCCTTAGTAATCAAAATGGGGCACTAAATATCAGATTTTTAGTTATTGAACTTCATTTTTCCAGTTGTTTTGATTTATTGTTATACAAATTAATATTTCCCTTATTGTTTCTTTCAACAGATCGAAATAAATCTGTTTTAAGTAAACATCTTCATTTTTCTTAAGTCAACAGAAAGGAAATACCATATCTTGCAATATGTAAGACAAATGCCAAGATGAGATTGGGTGTGTACCACCTCTCCTTTAATACCAACTTGCAGCTAAGATGAAGAGGCACCATTTCATTAAGCAACTCATAGTTGCTTAAATTTCATAAACAGAATCAAATCATTGACCCTTTTAGTGTGGTGGGCCAATATATTAGCTTTTGCCGCTCGGCTGAAAAGTACAGCAGGCCGATATATTGGCTCTTACGTAGTTCATTATTTAATTTGCTATAACTTATTGTATTTATGGTATGGTGTATGTTTTTTGTTCTAATAAAATTAATTTTAATTACTATAATTAACCAGTTTAATCTCATTAATAAAAAAACCGCATATAGATATGTAAAAAATATCATTATATTGTTTTTTTTTTCCCTAGTTGCTACATTTTATTAAAATACCCTCTCATTTCTCACCAGTACCCCCAGGAAGAAGGATAGCACTAAGCGGGTTTATTACCTGAAAGACTTTGTCATACAGATTAGGAAGCCTCAGAAGTCTAGGTTGTTGCCATCTGATGTGCTGTTCAAGTAGACTTCTGGCTGCAGAAATGCGACCTCTGCCAGCAAATGCAGACAGTTCTGAGCACCATCCACTAATAATTTTTTCGGGCCTTCTGGGAGACTCTCTTCCATCACTCTCTTCTCTACAAGCCCAATTCAAGGCTACGGCTGCATTAAACCGATCTAGTGGCATTCCTTCAGTAACAAGTTCAAGGAAGTAGACAAGGCGAACAAACTCAGTTTGCTCCTGATCGGCTCGAATCTATAACAAGAGAAAGAGGATGCTTTTAAAAACAGCGAGATGAGAGAAACAGACCGTAGTGTATCTTTCAAACATCAAGACAAAATTACCTTTTTTATGTTATTTTTTCGTAAATTTCCATGAAGTAGATTTTTATCAACATCAATAAATACATCAAGCAATATATCTTACACTTACTGCGAGGAATTCATTTGCCATCCTATTATATTTTTTTATTTCCCTCGGAGAAGAGCAAAGGAGAATAAAACAGGAAGACAACTAACTAATGCAATAGTTAGAAGATGAAAGTTGAATTCTTTAGACATGTAGTAGGAAATTACATATTGATCGGAGTAAAGGTTGAAACAAAAGCGTTAGGAAAGATTGCCAAGAAAATGAAACACGAAATCAATTGATGTGGGAGGATGAGAATTCTGAACTACTGAGGAAGTCAGAGGATATGAGGTCCTGGAAGCACCAGAAAGACTTAGCCTTCACATGGTAGATAAATTTCATTTACATACAAATACCATATATTAAAGAGTGAATTTTGGAAGAAGCAGTTCCTGAAACTAAAGCATCAATACTTACATAGCTTTCATAACTTCTATGTTATACCAAATGAGCTCAATATACAACAAATGATTATTCATTAAGACTTAACATGATACTTAATGCTTCCACATCCTTAATACATTTAAACAGAGGCTTCCAAATATTTTCTCTGTCCTTACTCATGAGCTAAAGCAGCTTCATTATCTACATTATTTTCAATATTCTGAATATTAAAAACTTATGTGACATTACATAAATACTCTATTTACTCAAAACTAATGCACATACTTTTGGGTTCTTCTACGGCTCAAAAATCTGGGAGCATGTTAGAATCAACAGCACACTAGATTCGGGCACAATACTACTCAAGCACATGTCCTGTAGCACAGGGACAGTTACATCCACTCTGGTTCTACGCAACTCTTAAAATGTTACATCAATGTGTTCACTGCAACAGACTAAACTGTCAGTTGATAGTTTCTGACTGAAAGGGAATTGGCTAGCCTTTCAAACTTTTTAAATGACTGATTTTGAATTGGTTAACATGTGAATATACGTAGGACTTTTGGCGTAGAGTGGCATTTCATGTGCAGTGTGCATGTATACACTCACACATACATTTATGGCACACTATATGTATATTAGGGTGGTCCTAAAATTAGTTTCCTAGACCGCCTAAAATTGTTTCATTTGGTTAGAAAATAAATTGTGTAAAATATTTTTTAAATTGGATTAAGAAAAGACGTGCCACATCGCACTTAAAGTTTATATTTTTTACAGTTTTGGAATTTTTTCGGTAATCACAGGTGATTACGGAGTCTTCTTATTTTTCAATTGTTTTCATATTTTAATCAATGCATTACAAGATATTAACCGTGATTTTGTAAAATATTTAATAGATCAGCGCAGTATGCCAATTGCTTATTAATAGATATTTATGATTGTTTAGAGGAAAATTCAGGTGATATTGATGATTGCATACAGATGATAGGAAAAAACTGGACTGTTCTCAAGATTTGCATGCATTCATTTGAAACTTGGAAGGTTAAAGACATGCTTAGCTAAATGACCTTCAAATAGTACTCCCAAAAAAAAAAAACAACTTTTGATTCCTTAAGCTGGAAGTGTAATACCAGAAAAGATAGATGAGGTATTCTGGGTCATAGACACCTTCTTAGAACTGCGCAGAAAAACAAGTTGATGTAGGAATTCAACGAAAAAATAACTAACAAAATGTTGTGTGAGGATACAGATGCAAATTTTCAGACTGCAACATAAGGTTGGCCAAGAGGTTTTTAGATAATACACAGGCAAACATTTTTAATGTATTTGTTGTCATCAAATAGCATCAATTTATTCACCAAATGTAACTAGGCAAAAAACTATCATTCAATATTTTTGAGGAAAAAATTAGTCTTGTTAATCATGATTACTTTTAAAATTTTGAACACATAATTAGGTGAGTAAGCTTTGCTATCTAAACAATAATACCTAGAAATTAATTTAGAGTTATAAATGTGAGCCGAGATACAAGGTGGTGAACTTCATGGATTAGAGCAGAGGTGCCAAAGACAAAGTCACTTTCACTCTCTGTTTGGGCCATATCTTGAAAACTACTGCACCTATCTAATAATATTTTATGAAGACCACAATTAATATCTAATATTGCATTGATAAAAATTAAAACAATAAAAAAAGGAATAGTCTGTAATAACTTGTGATGACTGAAAAAGGTAAAAAGATGTTGAAAAATATAAACTCTTAAGTTCGATGTGGCATGTCTTTCCATTACCCGATTTCAATAATATGTATTTTACACAATTTATTTCCTAACCAAATGGTACAACATTAATGGCTGTCCAGAAAGAATTCCAAACTTCCGAAAATAATTACCACTTGTATGTAGTAAATGCATGTGGCATATCATGAAAACATCCGCTGATGATTATATTTGAGTAAGTAATCACAAATATTCCAATTACCATGAAAAATTGTGGTATCAATCACTTTTGATGGTAATTGGAATATTTGAGATTACTTACTCAAATGCATGTAGGAATTGCATGACCACATGTCACAGGTGCGAATTACGTTTGTGGGCAAATAATATTTTAATTTCATTCACTCAAATTTTGGGGTCCACATTACATCCAATGGTGTGTTATTTTCAAGTAAATACAGTACTAAAAATTCAACTAATTATCAAATTGATAGCAAATACCCTCTTAATTCACTGCATAACTATGTGTTTTTCCAGGCAGTTATCCAGTAACAGTATGCAATACCTAACCATAGCAACATATATCCCAATTGCAGCAATAGCAATCATACAACAATATAATCTTGCCTTACTAGAGTATAAAAATGGCAATATTTCATGGGTTACAGTTAATCTTGCCTTTACAGCATCTATTTACATGTGACCTGAGTTCTAAATACAAACCTCAGGCAAAGATTCCCCATACAAATGGTGACGAAGTAAAGCTGCAACCCTTAGAAAGGGCAGGCATCTCCACTGCACCTCCAGTTCTACTTCTCTTTTTCCCCATTCATCTCCAGATGACGAAGGTCCACACTTTTGGGAACTAGGAGAAGAACCTGAAGAAATAGCTCTTGATGGCTGAGGCCGAGGTCTCGTCCCTGGCACTGATGAAGATGCTGTTGATGTTGTTGGCCATGAGCTCATCCCTGCTTCCCCACTTCTAAAAAATATTTTGAATTTTAATCCACATGAGTGGTTTTTTCTTTTAAAAGTGACTTCAAAAATTAACCACTTATTGTGCCATATATATTAGTAACCTAAATTTGAAAAGGGCATCACAATTGAACCCCAGCTTTTCTTTATGCACATAAGTAGCTTTAAAGCAGAAATTAATAGTATATCTCATTTTACCCTGAGATGTATGCCTCCTTGGTATTATCAGATCCACTAGTTCCTTCTCCCTCATTCTCTGGAGTTGCACAATCTGAATATTCTTCCATGTAGAGTTGACCCTCTTCCAACATGTCAATAACAATGCCAAGAGTCCCTTCTAACGAATTTAATCCTGCACCACTGTCAGCTGTATACCGCCAACAGGCTCGCCGCCGCTCTGGCATCTTGCAACTCAACTGTGCCAATACTTGGAAGTATAGCAGATTATACAGAATTTTCACTATGCACGTAAAGTACCCTGAAAGAGATTTAAGACAACTATAAGGATTTGCACAATAAAATACTCAGTTCAATCAAAGTCATGCAAACTGTCTCTTGGCATAGGAGAAATCAATTACTCAAATATAGAGGACCTCCCCAAGTAGGGAGGAAAGTTATGGATAATATCTTGTAATACAGTCATTTAAAATATGAGGCGATTAATAATCCAAATTAATCCAATTAATTTAATTCTTAAAAAAGGTATAGAAACATTTTATACTGATTTCTGCATAACTCCAAGATGATGAAACAAAACTTAAGTTTTCACATTGCCAAAGCAACCACTGTATTTTTTAATCAGAAAATTTACAATAATAAATATATCATTGCCAGGGATATTATACGGAGTACTAAAACACTCAATGGAAAATTCCTAGAGCTTAATCTAGAAAATTTTATTTGATGGTAGAATCAATATATCGGAAGGACGTTTTCCTTGTCCCTGATACTTTCCATGAGAGATTGATATTGGAGAAAGGGAGAGAAAAGGAAAATGGAAAAAGTGAAATCGATCATATGAGTAAGTAAAGAAAAAGCATTTTAACAAAAGAATTTGGGACAAGAAAAGCAAGCATCCCAACAGCACATCTCAACTAATGAGACTTTTCCCCCTTCAAATATAAAATTTACTTATTTACTGACATTACAAGGTAATTTCTGCTAAGCATAAACTCAAGGTGTTCTGGCATAATATTGTGGAACGCCATCTAAAAATAAATCAAAAGCGTACTTCGTATTTTCCACAAATTTATTTAGAAACGACTGGTTTTGACCATGTCAGTCATCTTCAAGTTGACCTGAACTGACGTTGACCTGAAAATGACTGCAATGGTCAA
The DNA here is from genome assembly GCA_947579665.1 of Sympetrum striolatum. Lineage (NCBI taxonomy): Eukaryota > Metazoa > Arthropoda > Insecta > Odonata > Libellulidae > Sympetrum > Sympetrum striolatum. The sequence goes on from OX388345.1 coordinate 81,855,478, forward strand.
AACTGGTCATTTCTAAACAAATTTATAGAAAATACGAAATACGCTTTTGATTTATTTTTCCTGCTAATCAATTATCATTTCTTTTGTTATAATCAAAGATGCATTTGGTTATTTTTCCCCAAGACCCTCTCATATGAATTAAAACACTCTTATCATCTGAATGAATTAAAATTGGGCAATAACTTGGGAATATACGCATAATATAAAATTAATATTTACCAAGATATTGTGTTCAATATTAAGCCAAGCAAAATCTTGACTCTTCGCTTAACCTGATAAATACAAGTCACTCACACAAAGAGAATTTACTACCTATCAAATCAACTTCAGATATTTTAATTATTACACTTACAAGAGATGGGTTAGGATATAACATTTCTGTACTGCACTTACTTAGCTCCAACTGAAGAGGAAGTAGAAGGATAAACTGAGTTAGCAAAGTGGTGGGATCTCTTAACAACAATGGGACATCCCTCTCCTTGGGTGACAATGATAGAGATTCTTCGAGAGGCTGTACGGCTAAAGTGGACGATGTCCCTTCAGCTGGCAACGGTATCTTCAAGGGCAATTGTACAGCACTCGTTTCTCCGGGGAGCAAACTTGAGTCAGACAGCCTTCGGTTGAGATGACGAGGTGAGGAAGGGGGAATGGGAGGTGAACATGAAGAACCAAGAACACCAGATATACGTGTCAAAGTCTGCCAAGCTGGCCAGTGAGCCAATAACCTTGCATGGACAGCTAGGACGTGAAGAAGCGGCACTGTAATAAAGGTTAGATAGCCATTAAAATAAATCAATCAACAAAGACAAGATGTTTTTCCCATAGATGTACATAAAAGGACACTATGAAATATATTTTAATTGAATACAGGTCCTAGAGCTGCATAAAAATTTAATCAATTCTCAAAGATTTAAAGGACCCCATTTCCAGATAAATGAGATTTTAACTTTCTCTTTGATCACGTGAAGTTGAAGTAAAGATACTCCCTGACTTACGAACATTCGAATTACTACCATCCAAGTTACGACCAAAAGACTACAATAAACATGAAACAAAAATTTTAATTTGGAATGGCTCTTATTATTGCGCTAAAATTTTTGAGCAACTATGTAATAATTCGTGATGGGATGTGGTAGTTCTATACATGTAAGTCTCATGTTTTGTTTCTTATCCTTGAGTCTGAGCTACAATTTCGTTCAGTTTCCATTAGGTCATTGTTTCACTAGTTTGTTTTAGGCCAGTACTAGCACAATCACCGCAGAAACACAAACAATTTATCTTTACTGTTTGATGAGTTCTGATATTTAAAAACAGAGTAAGTATACATATTATGACCGTTCCATGACCCAGGGGTTCCCAAATATTTTCAGTTCAAGATGCACAGGTTTTCACGGCGCCCTGTTACAACAATTGTGTTTTAACCTGGTGTCTCACTCTACTACGCCATGGCACACTGTTTGGGAAACCCTGCCATAAACTATTTTGATAATAAATGTATTTGAATAATATCTTCATTGAAATTATTTGGATGATTAAATTTACTATAAATTTAATTCTTTTTCTAATTGCAATGATGCTTTTTTCTATTGGCAATATCTTCCAGGCATCGAATAATGTATAGGGTACCCTCAGCAGATTCTTCCAAAGCCTTTGAGTATTTTAAAATCTGCTCAGCTGAATAAAAAAACTGAGATTTTTTTGACTTTATTTGAATTAATCAAGTAGATTAGATAAGCCTCAGGTAGGAGGCCAAAACGTTAGGTCCATGCAACGGAAAAGCTAGTCTGTGGAAGCCTGTATTGGGTGCTGTTCGCGCTTTAAATATACCATATAAATGTTTGACGTTTGTTCATATTTGTCAGGCTATAATTTACTTCATATTTCATTCATCACTAATTTTTTTTGTTTGTTTTTATTGGGAAATTTTGGTAATACAAATAACTATTACATATTGATATCCAAACTTGGATGTCAACATTCAATGATTTCATACTCATAGTGAATTAGGGGAAAGTTTTCATTGATAGAAGGTAGTGATATGAATAAATCAGTACTTTTTTCCGAGTTCATAATCAACCCTTTCATTTCCTATCTTTCCAAAACTATTTCTGGCACAAAATAGCTGATATTGTATTATTTTAATTAACCCTTATAGTGCGGCGGACCAATATATCGGATTTTGCCGCTCGGCTGAAAAGTCTGGCAGGCCAATATATCGGCTCATTATCATTATTATATTATTATTTATCATATATTATATTTACCATATTAACCATATCAATAATAAAAAAATGCAAATAGATATGTAACAAATAGCTTTATATTGTTTTTTTTCCTAGTTGCTACATTTTATTAAAATACCCTTCGCATTTCTCGCCAGTACCCCGGGAAGAAGTATAGCACTAAGAGGATTAATACGAATAGGAGACTTGTGCTCAGCAGTCAATGTCTTTGGGAAAGAAGTTAAGATATATTGATAAAATCATTATAAAATACGGATATGAGGTGTTACAATACAAAATTAAAATATAATGACAACAAAGGTCAGTTCTTTTTTGGCGTAACGCCGGATATCTACCTTCACGGTGGGTGAGTTGTGCTAAACCTCATTTCATAAACCCGACTTACGACCAAAAGTGCCGACCCTAACGTGTTCATAAGTTGGGGAGTGTCTGTATTTCTTCTGTATGATAGCTATGGAAAATACAACAGATAGGAATGTGGCAGCATTTAGAACTACAGTAGTAATTTCTGCTTTGAATATGTAAGAATAGCTTCTATTTGACTTTAGATAGTTTAATTAAAGACAGAAATTATGGATAAAAGAGCAGCCATTATTTGTGATTGGGTAATTCATTAGAAACCTAAAGACAGCCACTTTCCTACAGTACACCCAAAATCAGAGAAATTTTCTTTAAAACTTGTACTATCCTTAGCTTACATAACATTCTCTCAAAAGCAAACAAACTAGGCATAACAAGATCAATTGCCAGCTAAATCTGTACTAATTAGCAGAAAAAATGGGTATTAAATCTACAGTAGAGGTGTAGATTGTCTTCCTGGCTCCTGTGAAGCATTTGAAACATTCAATTTATTGAAAAAACATTATTTGGGAAAAATAGAGATAAGCTTGTTTTAATATTAGTTTTCAGCACATTGTAGAGACTAAATACAATCGCCTACAGATAAGGAGGGTCAACATTCATACAGCACAAGTTGAGACGAATTATAATTACCTAAACAGGATCTCTTTGGAATTAAAGATGTGGACAATGTTGAGCTTGTTGAGGCAGTCGAAGACCCATTGGCTGGAGCACAGAGGGTTCCACCTCTCTGTATAATTTCTACCTCAAGGTTCGTTCGAGCAACTGAGGTCACAACGAGGAAGATACTCTGAGGACTAGCCTGCTGATGCGCAAATTGTGAGTACTTCCTGTAAGTGCTGTTCGTCATATCTTCCATTGCCTTTGCCATGGCATCAGTTAAATTTGATTGTGTCTAGGAAAGTAAAAGAAACATTGTAAGAATGAATATTGATAACCTTCATCCTAAAATAAATCATTCGAAAGGAATTTGCATATGCTAAGATTTAACATCCTGAATAAACCATACAAATTTAAAGCAATAAAATTAAAGTAGTTTAAGAACATAATATGAGAAGCTGAAACTTCTGTGAAAATTTAAATTATACAATATATCATATGCATATATAAATATATGTTGAATTTTTTTAAAGGATTTTTTCAATAACAATTGAATGCATTAGAGTTATTGGTACCATTGATCGTATTAAAATGCTTATAATTGGTTTCTCAGAGATATCCTTAGACACAATTTATGCACAGTAACATAAAAGTAGAAATAGGATAAAGTGATTGAGACTTATGGCAGAAACCATTTTAGGGGAACAACAAAACAATTTAAACTTAACAAAATTGAATAAAACTCTTTGCCTTCCACAAACTACATAATGAAGTTATTCTCTAACATTTTAATGTGATTTCGATCAATTTATATTCATCAGTTTAAATAAATCAATTCTTCCTTTTCATTATTAGTACCAAATAATGCTTTTTGTAAAACACATTAGAAACATTAATAAGGATATAATGGTATATTACAGGTGTGGGAGGATTTTCCTTCAAAAGGTGGCAGAGCTCTGAAATGATGCAGGACATTGAAGAGTTCCATGACCTAGCAACAGCGGCACATTCTCCAAGTTGTGGTGAAAGAGGCAATACTGAGTTGGCTGATTGGCGACATAGAGGGCATAAATATTCTCCCCTAAAAATAGATATTCAACAATTAGATATTATAAAAGTCACACCGCAGACTCTAATATATAAATATAATGACTAATTGTGATGGTAATTAATGTGCTCACAATTATCTGACCCTAGGGTACAGAAAAATATTGAACTAGCAAAGCAGAAAATCTGTGCAAAATCGCAGAACAATATCATCTATGATATTTATATTATTTTGATATAAAAATTCCATTTATTTCCATGGTTATAATAAACACTAATAGAAAGATAGAAAATGCAGTGACCAACCTGTCTGCAGCAAGGTTTTGCTGGCGTTGTTGTATTCGAAGAATATGAAGGTAAGATTTGAGGCAGTCCAGATGCAAATGATGCCCACATGTTTGGACATGGATTCCTCCTTCGCAGCCAAGATTAACAGACAGCAACCATGAGCTCTGCGAGTAATGAGAGGGATAATTAGCTAATTAAAAAAAATAATTATGAAATTCTATAACTAATTTAAAAATTAAGGTTATCAAGCATTAATGTAGTAGATTATTAGTTTTGTAACCTTTCTAAATTTTAGATGGATAGAATATGGGGCTTCCTTCATCAAAAATTTACTCAGTAGTTCATATATCCTAATAAATATCTCATATCCTGTATTATTAAATATCGTATTAAAACAAGAATATGAAATATTGATGCATGAAACATACATTTTATTTAATTATAATAAAAATTCATAATTTCAACAAGATTAGGGAAGAAAATAATATTTTTCATACAGGTGTGCAACTTTAGAACCAAAGTAACAGAAGTGAAAAGCATTAACAAGACTGGGTTTTTAAACCCAGATCCTCTACTTTCTGGAAATAGAGCATTCATGAGTGTTCTACCTTTTGGCAGGTTCAAACACAATCAAAACTCCCTATTAAGCACTATTTCCTTCATTTCCCTATAGTTAACCCCACCCCTAATGCTATCCAATAACTTTTACTAACAAAGTTGTTTTTTACAAATACAATTTTGTGCTGGGATCAAGTCTTTTTTAAATTTCTAGTTCACTGCCAAAGTTAATATAATGGGTGGTTACATATTTACTTTTTTATATACAAGTTAAACTAAAAATATTCTAGAAGTTGAATAGCAGAAGAATCTAAAGAAAGGGTTTCAAAGAAAAATGAATCAGTGCAAATAAATTCAACTAAATTACTGACTGAAACAAATTAAAAATTATTTAAAAACCTAAAAATTACCATGAAGTTGACCCAGCAGTTAATAAAAACCTGTAAAGCTATCTGAATAAGAAAGTTACAGGAAAAAAAGTTCAAGAAAAGACCACTTGGCTAGGGCATATCCCTCAAAGGGATGGAGAACCATATAATTCAATTCTCCTAGTAGGAGAAAATTCCCACTCTTTCAGGAAACCAAAGACAAAATAGACTAATTTAATACTTACACTTGCAAAATGCCTAGATAATTGTAAAACTCTTCTATCGAAATCACATGCTAAACTATCATGTTGCCTAAGATTCAGTTTCTCATCATCGTTAGTGGGTAATATTGGTGCCTCTGAGAGCTTCCTTTTATGACCTATAACACTTGTAGCCTGTTAAGAAAATAGAAATAAAAATTATAAGTATTGAAAGTCATGACGATGATGATTATGTAACTTATTAACTAATTGATTTTAGGCCTATTTATAATTAATATGAGAAGGCTGGACTTCGTGGAACACAATGGCAACTGAATGATGAGAGTACACTTTTTATGTTCCACAATTTATTTTTATTAAGACCAGTTTTGGCCCAAGATGGCCATCGTCTGGTAAATAACAGAACAAGTACAGTATATTCATAGGAAGGAGGAAGAGAGGGGATGATGGGGCTATGGGGGAGGGGGTTGATGTGTTTGAATGCAGGAGAGTAAAAGTATATTGTGGAACATACAAAGTGTACTCTCTTCATTCAGTTAGGCTGACTTAAAAATAAGATTACCAGCAGAAAATCACTGAGGTGACATAGTAAATTTAATGTAACAATAAAATGATTCATTTGAACTGGAGTTGTAAAATAGTTTTAAACATTAAATATAAATAAGCAAGTTTTTGCTTAACTTATATGTTCATAGTTTATAAAAAGGAGAAAATCAATACCTGGACTAGAACACTAAGCCCCATTGGCCTGTCTTCAGTGCTGGGAGAAGTTTGACCACAAATAACACAGTCATATTCTTGTTTACTGACCAGAGGATTACCGTCTTCATTCCAATCCATTGTTGATGAACCATCCTCTTCTGAAAAGACATTCAGTCAGTTAGTCAAAGCCTTTATAGAGATCATTGTAACATACAACATACTTTTCAATAATTCTTGAGAAAACAAGAATGAGTTGACTACCACCTGGCCTTGTGCCTATTTGTAGTTTTGATTAATAATAATAAATCCTTTGCTTTCAAGCAGTGGCGCAGCAAGGGGGGGGGGGTTTAGGGGTTCAACCCCCCCCCAAAACTCAAGTCCTATGACTAGCTCTATACTTTTTTTTTCTGCAGAAGAGTACCTCTAGTACCCCAATAATCACGCAAGTCTTGCAGATACACTGCTATAGTCATGTGTTTGCTTGACAAATTCAGCGAAAGCTTCGCATACCTGTAAATATGGCTCCAATGTCAGCTAAGGAGATGTTTTCAGTAGCAGAGCAGGCCTAGAGCTGACATCAATATCAATGGGAAGCCATGATATGAGTGTTTCGCACACAATGTTCAACACGTGAACTTCTTAAGCCTATGCTTTAGTTAGATGACTCACGCCATAAGATAAGATTCTGGTGAGAAAAATTCGAAAGTGATGATTTGTTTACTCATCAAAAGAATACAAGGGATTATTCGAGAAGCAATTCGAAACTTGCACCCTGAAAACAGAGATTAAGATTATGTTTGAGAGACAAACAGATTGATAAAACATTCAGTTAGATCTTCTGCATGTGACTGTTTCCAGGATATGCATGCAAAGCTAGACTCGTGAGAGGTGCTTTTGAGAAATTCACAGTGAACAGTTCAAAGGAGAGTTTAGTTTAGATTTCATAAGGTACAGATGGATATCCAAAATTTTTTTCACAGTCTGCTAATAGCTAGAGGCCGCTATCAGAGAAAACATAAGTTAATGGCTATGTGGTTTATTGTGAAATAACCATTATTAGATGCATAAATTAGGATTGTCTTATTTTAGGGCACATCTCAAGATGAGTTAGCGACAATTGCAAAGTTACTTGTTCCTTTATCAAGCATTCTGGATGATTAAAAGTTGGCACAGTAGACTCTTCATTACTCAGGATGATAGAAAATATACTCATCTTTATTTTATGATTGCCTGTTAATTTGATGTATATTTGCAAAAATTATTTGATAACCGAATTTCCATTGAAATTTGAAAAAGTATTGGAGCAATACAAGATATTCAGTAATTTTTTTCACCTTGGTATGTGACTTTAATTCTGCAAATTCAATTATAATATCAACTATAATCAAGAGCATACTGTATTTTTTTAATGCAGCCGAATTTTTATGTTCAGTATGTGACACATTCAGTTGACTACTTAGCTAATGCTTAAAATACGAAGTCAGGCTTAATTGTAAACCTACCAGAAAATTTCATCTGATATGATTGTTTCTTTATAAACCTTGTGGAATAAGATGTACATATACTTCATATTTTTGTACATTGATGGTGTTTTCTGGGCAGACGACATTTCAATTATATTCCAAAATCTGCTGATGATATAGTCAAATAATGACAGATATTCAAATAAGCATGGGAACGCAAATGTGGGGAATCTAATGAGTGGATGTTACATTTTATATCGCTTGCCAAATAACCGTAACTAATTTTTTCCTTCCCATGCTTGGCAACCTCTTGGAAGAAGTTTAGATCTACAACACTAAAAAACTTCAGCATAGAAAAAAATGAGTTTTTAATAGATATTGGATGTATCCAAACCAGAAATCAAAACAACACTCATGATAAGTTTCCAATTGTTTGCTTATGTAAACTACTATCTTGGAAAGTGTAATAAGTTGGCCACATAAGCGTTTAACTCCTCTAGTTTTTAATTCATTTAGTTTTTGAAAGAATTGACGTATGTTGTAGTTAGCAGCAGGCATGAATATACTAGCCCCTGAAAGGTAGGCATTTTTTTAAATCTCTGCCGCCCACTGGCAAATCCTGGCTGCCTCACTGCTTTCAAGTATATCCTATAATTTCCTTTAACATCAATTTTTTGCTTCTTCAATACAGTAAACTCCCGTTTATCCGAAATCCGCTTTATCCAAACAAACTTTTCCAAATGCACCTACCCCACCCCCACCCACCAAATACCATCGCAACCCATTATTATTCATAAGAGTAGGTAATAAAATTAAAACTCCCGTTTTTTCCCGCTGCCAAATACGGTGGATTTGTTCTGTAAGAACGCAACATAAACGAGTTTTGTTATTCAGCATTTAAAAACTTTGAGTTTTCAATCATACTTTGGCACCTTTTTAACATGTCAACACAAATTTTTCTGTCAAAAACACGCAAGCTTATTCACAACCATATCAATAGCATTCTACATACGCATGTTTTAAGATCATATTTTGCGGTAAAGACGCAGTTTGGGGTGTTTCACACAGGACTTCGGTTTATCCGAAATTTGCGTTATCCAAACTGGCTGCCATCCCGATCATTTCGGATAAATGGGAGTTTACTGTATTTTTTAATTGTTTGAACGCAGCCTTCTAAGTTGCACAAACAAATCTTTTCATAGATTAAAATGAAAGCCAAGATTGTAGTCCTTATTCTGATCTTAATAAGACCTCATTCTCTGACAACGTATAACATTCTCTATGCAAATTAAGGGCTGAAAATCTAAGACATGAAGAAAGAAAAAGTGTGCATTGTCTCATTACCAATACAATCTGCGAATTATAGTCATGATGATTGTGAACTAGATATGCCATGATCAGACAGGTATTATTTCCAATTCATGGTTATGTTGGAAAAAAATACATTTGATAAATTTTCAATAAATAAATAAAAATATGAAAAGAAACATCAATATTTTTGTGCTACCTTTTCTAAATCAGAGAAAAAATTTCCCTTTTTTTATCTAATCATAAGGATGGCAATGAAAATCATGAAAAGTATTCAAATACCAATTCCTGACAAATTTCCCAAGAGTTTATGATACAGGTAAGAGATAGTCATGTCTATTGTCTACATCATTTGTGAAGAACCTATGCCTTTCTAAGTATTCTAAACGAATATCAAATACTAGAAACAAACATTAATGCCAGACTGGGGCTTAAACACTGGACTCAAGTTACTCAGAACACTCACCTCAGCAAAACCAAAAGATTCAAATAATCTATGAGAGACATATTGTAACTAAAATGAATAAATCCCAAAGATAAATATATTTTTGGCAATCAGAGGCCTGTGCTGAAAACTGCATTGGAAACCCCTCACACAATTACATTTATGTTACTTCATTTGAGCAATCCCTTGGGATAGTTTCCATAAAGTACTTAGTGACTGAACCTAATTTATAAGCTGGGAATGGACCAATGAAAGAGGATCGTACCAGTCTCCATAGCGTTTTCCATGAACTGTCGCTGCCGAGAAGCAAACTCAGCCATTAGCTTCTTTTGCCTCTCTTTCGCTCTCCTTCTCCTCTCCTCCCTCTCCTCTCCTTCTTTCGCTATCCTTTCTTCCTCCTGATTCTTCCTCGACCACAACTTATTCCTCGTTTCCTTGATGGCCGCTGAACAGTGGGAATCGAGCAAACAGATCCTATCCAGCAAACGGCCAACAAAGAACGGACCATCGCCGATTCGTCCAGTGTCTCCAGCCCTTGCTTCAACCCCATCGAAGTCGTACGAGTCAGGTACTCCAGAGAGATGGGAATGAAGCTTCAGCAGGAGGGAGATGATACTTTCATTCACTTCCACAGAACTAGGTGTTGCATTGTAATTTCCTTTATCCTGGAAAATGAAGTTCGTTGTTATTGTTGCAAAAAAGTGATTAAAAACAACAAGATGACTAACAGAAATCAACGCAACTAGCAAATTTGAGTTAACAGATCCAACAAAGACTGAATATATATGAATGTTAAAAAAATAAACCAACATTTTTTTATAGATGTGAAAAGAAAAACTTTCATAACTTCAATTTGAGTAATCTCCTGATTAATGCATTACTTTCTTGAGATACAAATAATTATTTGATGCTACATATTTCTGTTGTTGAGATCTACTATAAGCTAATTTAATCACTATATGGCACCACATTCAACACATAGAAGAAGGCTATGTAGTTGTTGGAGGACATCAATAAAAATCACTCAGACCACCTGGCTGAGAATATTGGAAGAATTAATACAAAATACATAATTTAAGCAAAAGCAGTTGAGTATACAATATAAAAGAAATATTGTGACAAATTAAGATTAGTTGATATCATTACAGTGTAGCATCAAAGGAAATCTTTTATGCAGCTCCTGCAAAATCCAAAGAAAAAATGTCTAAATAATGGTAAGTCATAAGTTAAAACCCAATTAGAAATGAAAGTTAACAATTTATTTAATTTACAAAGTGTCTGGCTTTAAGGGAATCATTAAAAATGTACAAAATTTACAAAAAGACACTATCCTATATTAGGCTAGAAGACAAAGATAGCATTTATTCACTAACTTCAGCACTTTGAGAAGAAATTATCATCATATTAGATATTTAAAAACATTACAAAGACAAAAAATATTTCTTACCCCAGACACAATATCTTGCCTCCTCTTCTTCATTAATCCTCTCTTAGGGTTACTTGATGTAGGAACAATTTCATTGCCAGAAGTAAAAGGACTAAAGGGCTGGCCAATTGTACTGCGGCCAGGCACCGACGAAGAACGGGAAGATATGAGTGGTCTAGGGGGAATGCTAGTGACTGATGTTCCACTTCCTCCAGTTGCAACCTCATGCCAAAGCCTGTCCAAGATTTGGTCGAACCCTGCATTGGTTCTTTGACGGTCTGGTTGTACTTGGTGACTCGTACTACCTGAAACTGATCCTGGATGTGCAACTAGTCTTACAACAGGGACCATGGCTGATCCAGTAGGTGTTCCAGTAGGAGTGCTTGATGCACTGCCTGCTGATGTGGATACTATTTCATTCCCAGCAAGAACTGCTGGGCGCTGGATGGTTGATGGTAGAGATGGCTGGTACTGAGGCACATTTGGACCACCTTTACAGATCACAATGGGAATGCATTCATTTTCAACATAATATTGGGAAAACAAGGATAAGCTTCGATAATACTATTACAGTATTCTTATGAAAACTGATTACCACAAAAGCGCATAAATGAGAATATCTAAAAAATGAGTATGTTTAATAATATGGATGGATTAATTTATTATTATTTATGATATTAAATTGATTTTAATGTTAAGAAAATCAAACTATTGTAATGAAATAAAAATAATTAAAGCGAAGAAAAAATTTAAATATAATTGCAATCTTTTTCCAATAAGTTTCCAAATGTATTCTTTAAATTATAAAATTAACTTCAATTATTTACTTCAAATCACAATTACATCATGTTGAAAAATTGATTTTACACCAGGATTCACTTCTGAGCAAATTTATAAAAAGTAATTGCAACATGAAACAAAGAATGTAGCTTACAGAAAATATATATTCAGTTATTAGACAACTGACAAACAAAAGTATCATTTCTTAATAAAAAATACACCAAGTTTTCAGCAATCTAAATCCATGAAATTAATTTACCATGCATCATTTATAAAGTGATAGTAACATCTGCTATTGACGCTTTTAGTCCACAGACATTTTAAATGTATTAGTTCATGACATCATGTTGGTTTTATTTGATATTTATTTCATTTATTTAACGGAAACAGGTTGCCCCAATAATATCCCTTTTGATATATTGTACAAACACAATCACACAACAAACACAGAGGACCATTCCCTAACCTGAAAAATCCAGTTAGCCAGGATTTGAACCTGGGGCCTCGGCGTTGGAGTCTGCATGGTGACATGCTAACCATTCCGCCACCGTGGCCAGTACATACCTATCATATGCAGAACTACCACACCTTCCTACATCTTCGACTTTAACTAATTATTTTACAGATTCAGTTTTTAAGTTTGTTATATATTTTTTATGTGATTTCAAGTTGAAAACATTGACTTTTACTGTAATATTTACCAAGACCAAAATTTTCTGGGCAAGCAGACAAAAACTGCAGTTTATTTTCAAAATGTTTGTTTCACACAGGGTGAGTTATTAAAGTTAAAAGTCTCTTTGTGTATATACTCACCACTAGAGGGTGCTACAGGCACTAATGCATTTGAGCCTCCATCATAGGTAGTTAACGAGAAGGATGACGACGCTGACCCAGAGTTGCCTCCTTCAAGCATGAACACAGATGCAACTTCTTCCTCTGCACTCTCAGACATTTCCCCATCAAGCTCTGACGGCTCCCATTCTATTTCATCTGGAAACATAACGAACAAAATGATTCTCAATGATGTTGAACTCTTGAATAGAAAGAATAATACACCTTCTAGGAAAACATAAAGCAACTTCTCCATATTTAGACAAATATAGCACATGTTGCCCACACACCAAGAGTCAGGGAACACAAAGATAGAAACTTAAATTACTACAAAAGGAGATCAGAGGCTAGTATCATGATATCTAAGAGTAAGTTAGCTTAAAGTGTAATCACCTCTGAAAGCACAACATCTACATGCATTACAACACCTCTTTCGACCCAGATCTTTTTTTCTCATGTGACCAGTCTCTTACCATCCTTACTTCAACCATTATAGTGTTTCAACTCCTACAATCAGTCTTGTTGCTCGAAGAAACCAACTAGACAATAATTGACAACCCAGCAGAAATAGAATTAATTAAGGGACCTACAAAACTTTCCTAAAAACATCCACATTAATACTGCATTTGTATATCTGATAGATTCAAGTTCAACTTTGTGGAAAGGTGCCATACTAGGAAAGAATTGAACTTTATAATTGCTACAGAAATTTTGTAGAAATTAAAAGACTACATTTGTGAAATGACAATAATTCATCTACTAACTATTTTGGAGAAAGAATTCTAGTAAGTAATTTAGTGGCAAGCCAAGACTAGCGAAGGATAGCGTAGATATAGAAGGGATTTTAAAGAGTCGTAAGCAATGACAGTCATCAACCAAGTTGACTTCATCAGAATAGACTTTCACAAAAATTTGTAAATTATAAAACTTACTTTTATAAATGCTGATTTGCAAAGAGTTTTAATGTAAATAAAACCTGTTAAATTCAGTGCCTTATGGCATCAAGAAGAACAACAATTATGAAATAAAATTACAGACAGTCGTCAACTTATAACCACCCTCAGTTCCAACAGTCTGGTCATAAGCCAATTTGGATGTAAATTGGATATTAATAATTTTGCTGTAATTTTGATAGAAATACTTTCTATGCACGCCATCTAGTCCCTAAATAGAGGCGGCTCAGTTGAGAGAAAATATTTTTACTTCTTTAATTTACCACCAAGAAAAAATAGAAGCTATTTATAATCTTCATGTTTTTTATTCTTGCAGCTTTTCTTAAATTGTATTTATACCCATTTATCATCTCGAAGCATATCATTTAAATAAATATTAAGCTATTTTATTAATTAAATATTAAATACTGTTAATATCTTTATACATGTACTACCCAGCTGAGAGCACCATTAACTCCCATTCCAGACGCTAAGTTGTAAGTCAAACAATCGTTAATCGACCATTGATCGTACATAATATTATAGGAAAACTTAAAATATGGAAAAATGAATTAATAAGCAAAAACTCACCTTCTGAATTTTCTGAATCTGAACTATCAAAACTCAGAGGTATCTCAGGATTAAGAGCTACCTTCTTAATGACTGTGCGTAGATTTGACGAGAGCCAATCTGATTCATACCAGTTGGAGAATTCCAAATCTCTCCGATCATCTGGCTCTTGAGATGCTGATGCCTGGCATATCTTCAAACAAAGAAACGGTTTTGAACAAATAAGAATCTTTCAGCGAATATATGTGCAAATACATATGCTACTGAAATGAAAATCAGTTGCTGTAAGTTCAGGTTTCCCTGCGAAGGAGCACAGCTTGGGTCCCTTATTTCAAGAGTTATCATGACTGCATTTATTAAACACATTCATTCTAGGTTTTTCAGAATTGAATTTCAACATCATAAAATGAGCATATCAGATTCAACATAAATTTTTATATCAAAATTTCAAATTCATTTTACTTAAAGTAAATTATTAAGTACTAGAAAACTTTGAGTAATATAGCAAAATTATAAAACAACATAATTTGAGTTATAACGATTCATAAAATTAAAAAAAGAAATTCAGAAGACTTAAAACAAAAGGGCCAGAACATTATTTTTGGAAGTGATGGTTTACAACAGCTATTTTGAGCTAACTTAGGTATATCTTTAGGAACATTACTCAATCAGTAGTATTAAAAATCAATTATTATAGACTTAAGTATCAATTAATGAAGACCGATTTTCAATACTTCTTAATTTATCTGAGCTATTGCTGAAGTGTAATTCTGTTATAATTTTCATAAAATTAAAAATATTTGGTCTATGAGAGTTTAGGAAAATGTTTCTGACCACTATATTAAATTCTAATTTTTCATATATTCAAAAAACTGAATAAATATATTAAATATTAAACAAGCTAAATGGCATGCAAAAAGAGACATGGTTATGACGAAATTCAAGATAGAAAACTAAATTCTTGCCACGACAAAAGCATTGCTGATTTATTTTTTACATACCACCAATTCTTTAAATAAAATATTTTCCATAATATAGGGGTTTAAGCTAAAAGAATTAGTGACTACGTACCTGTCCTTCTTTGTTTTCTGTAGGTTTACTAAAGGAAACAGCCATTTCCAGAAGATATAGGGTGAGAGCCATAATGTACTCGGAGACTGACTGGCCATTAACAGCTTTATACAAAATAACAAATGCAATTGCATGGAAGAAACGAGAACTAAGTAGGCGCTGAGGATCCTTGTACGATGGGTTCACCGGTCCTGGTAAACGGAATGGTGGCCAAGGGGTTCCACTCCCTCTGAACAGGCCACTTGAGCAAGCGCTGTTAGAATAACAAGGCAATACATTGATTGGAATGCACAAATATAAATCAATTAACAGAGAAATGCATTTGAAAAATGAATGAATTAGTCTATTCTAAATATATGCACTAACAAATTTCAAACTTAGTGGAGGCTCTACTTAACTTCCCTAATACATTTACAATAGCATCATACAAGCATTACTGGTTACGGGTATGTTTCACTTTACACTCCTTCGCCTTAAAATTTACAAATCAATGTTTTAAATTATATGAAGTACTGTATTTACTCGAAAATAACACACCCTCAAATGTATTGTACATCCCAAAATTTGAGTATGGGAAATAGAAAAATAATTTTCCCACCAGTCTAATGAACACCTTAACCCTCGAGTGCCCACGGTTGTGTATACACCATTTGCATATACGCAACCGTGGGCGCTCGAGGGTTAAGACATGCAATCCAGCCATTCGCATGCTGAAAGTATTACAGAAGAGCAAACATTAACCAATTTAAAATTGACCAGTTAGTGTTTAATGGGCAAGCTTTAAATTAATAACAATCAGCCAACAATTTAGCCTGAAGTCCATATGTTTGGAAATTACATGGAACCAGGGTAGGCGAGGGATGTCATTTATGTGTACTCAAATCTAGTATACCGTCACTTCAAATGCACTCCAATTTTTTTATATCATATAAATAGAATAGTAGTCCTTTCTTTTTCAGATGATCGTATTGGCTTTTAACTAAAAAATTAATGAAACTGACTCAACAATTTGTTCTATTAAATCTTTCAGAGAAATTTTCAAATTCCTACATACAAGTAGTTCACGCAGCTACATCAAACAAATAGTTTTGTATTCATAATAACGTAATATTACACCATGCAAATTCTGTAATTAAACTATTTCTCACTGGATTTAGTACTTAAAATTGTTTGTTTATTTAAGGTTTATACTTCAAAATAACAATTTTAAAAATAAATGCAAGAGAGATAAATAAAGTTTTCCACTCACTAGGAAGTGAATTTGTCCATTGATGCTTGGTAATCTCGTCTATGGACTGCTCGTAGTGAGACATGGATGGGATCATACATCTCTTCCCACACTTTTGGCTTTGGTAGATACATTCCTTGCTGCATGTTACCACTGGCTTCCAGGTTTGGCTCGTGGTAATCAGCCACCTTAAACATCATTGTTATCACACATTTTCATTACAAGAGAAATAGATTAGTAGATAAATATTTACAATAATAAAAGTACAAGGTACTCAAACCCTCAAAAGTACAAGGTTTATAAACTCAATACTTTCAGGCTTGACTGAGTGGAAGTTCAATTCCATGATATAATTAATTTATTTTTACAGGTAGGTGTATTTACGTCATCAGGACCTGATCATGGCCGAACGAGCCGAAACTGGTCGTTGTTTTTAGTGTTCTAAACTTGTGCATGTGTATCAGTTTCTTTTATTGTATTTTTACCTGTACAAATACATTAATTTAATACAAACAAGACATATCATTTGAAATTCTATGAATATATATTTTCCTAGTATATAAACCATGAGAAAGTGGCTAAAATTCATTGGCAAATCAGTGAAATGTATTGAGAAAACATCATGAGTGAAGGAATCGTAAGAAAACAGGCTATGGCATTTAAAAATGGCTGCACGAATGTATGTGGTGAGGAACGAAGTTAGTGATCTTCTGATATTATTGAAGATACGGTGCAGATGCTTTATGATTTCATCTTTATCTGAGGAATTTCCTCAATTTTTGAGAAGTATTCTTGTGTTGTTGCCTTAATCGTGATAGAGAACTAAAGGCAGTGTAGGTGGAAGATTTCTATGAGGATGGAACCAAAAAAAAATGGTTACATGATGTCACAAGTGTCTTAAGACAAGTGGAATATATGCTGAAAGGTAGATTAAAGAACAGGTTTTTTTGTAAAAATAAAATCGATAAAAAGAAGTAAACTTGCATGTTCTTAATTTCAAAATGGTATTTACAATCATACCTTGTACAATGAGGTAAATACAGACCACACCACAAAAATTGCTAATTTATAGCAACATTTCATTTATATTCTGATAGAAATATCTAACCAAACTGTACTGATATAGACAAATACTAATGAATGCTGCAATAGGGAATCCAAATAAACATTTCTGTGCTCACCTCTGCTAATGCAGACTCAAAATCTCTGCTTTGTGAGGTTCCACATTTTTCTGGCATGAGTTCTATCAGCTGACTGTGAGTTTTTGCCCCCATGCACAACAATGTCACCATCTCCAGTTGTGAAAGAGGTGCATCAGGCATACCTGAAAATTATACAGATTTTAAGACATGCCACTTTTTAAATTTACAAAATAGTAATAAGAGTAAAATATTGATGCAAAAAGTTTAAAATATTAGTTTAGATTATACTCTTAATTTACTTCAGAAGTCAGTTTTTAATCCTCACTTAAGATACTTAGATAAAATCATGAATTCAATGAAATTATTACATATTATTCATCACAGTCACAGCTTAAACACTAAATTATACTCTATATATTACAATATACTATACTCTGAATAATAAATTTCAAATTCAGGCAAACAGAAGTAAAACATTGATTTTAGAAAATCCAATCTTGTCTAAATAAATTTTTAACATCCTTAAGTTTAAATGACTAATTACTCATTATTATCTTTCCATTCTTACTTACCTATGTTGGTGCGAAGGTCCATCAGAGTTGCCAAGAATGTAAGACAGCTCTCAAGCATTGGCATGTCATGCTCACTCTCCAAGAAGGAGTTTGCAGCATATGGTGCTAGACTCAACAAGTCCATTACATGGAACCTTGAATTTCAAAAGACATTAATGAAATTATTTGAATTTTCTAATCATATTAAAAACTAAGACACATAAAATAATAAAATTGAGAGTAGGAGTTAAATATCTCCTCATGCAGCAATGGGATTCTCGTAAGGAATAGTTTATCAAAGAATAAATATAAAGTAAATAGGTATGTGAGAGAACTGGAAAAAACAAAATAATTTACAAAAAGAATACTCACTTTTCAAAGACAGTGTGCAAGAAGAGCTCCGGAGAAAGCTCAGTAGCACAAATCTGGAGCAAATACAAATCTGCATCCACCATGGAGTTGCAGAAACTGCACTGGATATAAGACATTGCTTGTCCTTTGATTTGCAGCCCATTCCGGACCCACATTCCGCACTGGATCTCATAGAAGGCAACCTAAAATAATAAAAACAATTAGTAATGCTTTGCATCTATATATGTGGAAAGTAAAAGTTACTTTGTTGTATTTTAAAACTTCATTTTATTTAACAATTCTTCGATTATGTAGGAATACAAGAGAATTTCTCCTCCAAGAATGTTATACTATGTTACTATTTTAGCTCATTAAAATTATCCTTTTGAATGATTATAGTTGAGTTACATTAAAATACTCTATAAATCTTTCTATATGCCACAGAAAAATGTTAAAGCTACCAGGAATATGGAATACTTTTCCAATAAATGGTCAACTTTATTCCTTTAAAAGATTTAAACTTCAATAACACTTCATTGAAGATTGAGACTTAGATTTCTCAGATGAAATACAAAGTACTCGTATGAGCAGATTTTTTTCCACATCTTTCTTGAGAGTTATGCCCAGTCAAATAGCACACAAGTAATATCAATTGAATACTCAGGATCATTTTTATCATAGGCTACAGATGTTCAGCTAATATTGATATAATTCTGCAATATAGTAGTGGTTCTGCTTACTCAGGGGCAAGCAGAGTTGATGAAAATCATGGAGGGTGGGACATGTAGCTCAAATACAAAAATATTTTTAAACAAAAAAAGAGCTGATATTAACCCATAAATGGTTGCACCCAAAAATTTTCACAAATGGTCATGTCAGGTCATTATGACCTGAGATGCATAAATTGCAATTAACAAATTGTTTTCAAAATACTAGTGTATACTATTTTTATAAATGAACTTCTTATATTAAATTTATATATTTTTATTAAAAAATAACAAATGTATTATACACAAAAAAATTCTAAACATATAACTGCGTTACAGCAATTTTGCATTAAATTTATTTTTGTTACACTGAAAACCTAAAATAACACTGTCATGAATTCCTTTCATTAATAATAAATGAAATTAGTGAGCTTTGTACCAATTTTCATAATAATCAACCAAGTATAGGGTCAGAGGAGAAAAACTGTAATACTTATGGTCGTGTCAAGGTAGGTCAAAGTGTCTGTTTCAGAGAAACTAAGTATAATTTCGCAAATCAAATGTTACTTAGTGATAAAAAAGACAATAAATGAGAGACTGGAGAGAAGAACTACTCAAAACGACGTCATTGAATAACAAAAATTCAACATGACCCGACGCCAAGGTTAATACTTTTTATTTTTATTAACATTACAAACAGTAATTTCTGGGAGAAAAAGATTGGGAATTTTCATAGAAATGGGTAAAGAAGAGAAAAAAAAGTACGCTGAGGCCTTTTCCAAGCCCCTTCACACGGTTCGTCGTTGGGCTAAAGTTTTTCAGTTAGCGCCACTCAGCTTTAACTTTTTTCCGTAATAAAATATTTTAGGTAATGGCAATAGCAATCTTTGTTCGGGATGAAAGCGAATGAAAAAGAATATGAGCATAAGATTTACGCTTCATGATTACGGCGCTCGGAGTGAGTGCCGATAACGACGAACATGTGACTCTTTACGGAGAAGAAAAACTATGATGATGGATTGAAAACTAAGCATTGTTGCAATGAATATTTTGCTCTATAGATAGGTCAGCAACTCCGGAAAACGGACCTAATCTTGAAGGCCATTCCTTCACGACCGAAGACTCCCGACAAGTCACGAAGATTCACGAATGCACTTAGCGAGTTTTGGACCGTCAGTTGGTCTTGGAATCTCGGGCTGAGAGCGGTACAATTCTACGTTACCCAATGAAAGAAAAACGCCATAGGTTGTGTGCCTGCCGATAGTGGAAAGTTTCTTTCGTTAAGCGAAAACCAGTTACCTTAAACCCGGTGATCATGGGTTGTTTTCGTTTTGAAAAATACGTTATTTTATTCACGATCCTATTCGCAGCCGACGCTCAGTTCAACGACATATCCGATGTAGCGAGTGTTTACAAAATAGGACAAGAAGTATTTGCTTTGATTTCTGATTCGTGGAAATCATCGGATTGGAATCATCTGGACTTATTGGAGGAGCCCGTATCACCCGAATTCTACCTAAAGGGCTCAAGTTCTCGTTTACAAAGAAAGATTCTCAGCGAGATGTCCGTATTATCGCATAAGACCGAGTCGTTTGCGAATTCTGTTCAAACTTCTTTGTCGGAAATAGGCAATTTAGTAAGGGAAATGCCGAGCAGTCTGCGCTGGGAATTAAGGTTGGACACACTGGCAAACGCGATCCGCCAGGTGCTGGCGGCAGAGAAATCAATGACAACATATTCAAAGGTGGCTGAGATATGGGCCCGGAGAGGAGTCGAACTAGAGACTTCCACCCTCGAGGATTTCGCCACTTCCACTGTCTCGCATGGTTCCCACTCGGTGCGAACCCTGCTCGAGAACATTCATTCCATGGTGGTACCGAAGGATATCGTTCTTGGCCGAGGAATCTTCGACCTTCTTCTGGATACTTTGCAGGTTTGAGCGAGTAGGGTTATTTATAAAACGGAGGGATAGTTTTCATATCGTTCATCAAGGGTGTGCCTAGGCGCCCCGGAGCAAGTTCTTATGCTTATGACCGCTATTACCCAACATACCTTCTACATATCCATGGGGACCAATATGCTTATTGATGCTTTCACTAGGCCGAATTAGTGCTTGGTATTCGGGGACCGCTACTTCACTTTTCCCATGCATAATTTAGTTAACCGATAATCTATTTTGTACTGTAAAGAATCTATTTTGGGGGAAGAACTGAATTATTTATGCTTGAATTCCATTTACGTATGTTTTGTACTCAGCAGGAATCAATCGGAAATGGAAATATGTTCTTGGGAGGCAAAGAAAAGGATTTTAATGAAACGGGGTAGGGGTCGCACGAAATATGCGATAGGGCCGATGACCCTTGTTCTAGAGCCCACAGGGGCGGCTATAGGCCTTCCACTCGTAGTTCTTCAAAGGCACATCTTTGTCTATCTTTCCGTAAAAATTATAAAATAAATGATACAGAGGGGCTTCTCTTACCTCGATTACCGTCAAGAGCCCCTAGTATACACGTTATTGCTGTGAATTCAATTATAGGAGACGAAAACATTGGGTGAGTACGTGTAAAGGATACTACTATTCTAGACAACAGACGAAAAAAATGCATTTATTAGGGTTCTAATGATAATCCAAAGCCTCTAGGATTCTGTTATACTATATGAAGTGACAACCTTCCCTTGTTCCCTATTTGTAGTCTTTGCATGTAAATAAATAAATATACAAGATAAGTCTGTCGAGAATACAATCAACTTTGGTTTACAAGGAAAGTTCTCTCTTTAATTTCACAGAATACTGCGTAAATTATGGCACAGCAATCACTCCAACCCAAAATATTTTAGATTCGACTTCGTACTATACCTACCAAACTATAACATTCCAAATGAATTCGCATCTAATTTCCAAACTCTTCACGAAGGATAAAAATGAACAACAGGCAGTTAATATTTTAAATATTTCGACTTCTCGTGAATTGTATAATCAAAGGAGTTGATATTTTCGAAGTGAAATGAATCAATTACAGAAAATAAATCGGCGGAACACCTGCTGTAAGTTAAAACAAGGTCAATTTCTCTCGCATGCAACCTTTCAGTTGGATCTAAAAAAGTACCGCTTCCCACGAATCAGTCCTTCAGCGAATGACATAAAAAATTTGGGTGGCTCGTAAGGAATGAGTTAGCAGCGAAGTCTTCGAGGTATTTTCAAAGAAATAATGACGTAAAAAATGATCCCGGAGATATTGTCAACCTTTGGAGAACATTAGATGCGTTTTCATTTTTGAGAAATATTATAAGACAAAGCAATATCGAGTTTGTACTTGCGCCGATGAAAATCTTAACAGCTATGAACCACGTACAATAATCTTAAATAGAGCATGGATAAAGAGAGATTTCTGTTCTAATATTCGCTTCAGATACTCTTACAATAGGCTATTATTCCAATTCTCTTTCTCCATATCTCTTTTGATGGCAGTCGCGTAAAATGAATGTGACCTTCCTCCGAACATCACTTGTGAGTAGTAACGATAACGTTAGCGTAAAGGGTCATGATAAAACTTAGTATTTTTCATCAGGTTATTAAGATGCACGCCGGTTTCGCGAACGTGCTTGCCTCTTTATGTTCCTCAATTCCCCCAAGTGAAGTTGCTCCCTTATAAAACATGTCACACATTAAACAACCAGAGGAAAAACACTAAGTTTTATAATTAACATGTATCATCTACTAGCACGAAGTCACGCCTGCAAATATCGACTTTATTAACGTTTAGTATTGATTTCTTGTGAAATATAGTCCAAATCCTTCAGTTCCTTCCATTATAGATTCAAAATATCGGCATAAAATCGCGCTTTCATTAGGTAGGCTTATTATTGCTCTTTTTGACATTGTTAGAAATCTACTGATGTTGGATATACGAGTTTTCATCCTTAATAACATTCAGGTTTCAATAAATAAGATTTCGATATTAATTTTCATATCTAAAGCATGTTTAGACAACTGATTGGTACCTTTTGTAGCAAAAGATTCTAAACTCCCTGGACTCATCACTTTCCTCACATTCCTTTCACAAACATTTACCGGAGCTCATACGAAAACGCTTACTCTTATAGCAATCATCGCTGGAATCATGACGACTTTCGAAAGGAATGCATACTCTCTCATAAGAATCGGACTCTTTATAACATGGCATTCTGCAAATATATTTGGATACTTTCTTATTACATCCAACAAAATGTCACCGAAAGCGCTGTCTAAGGTTGTTTGCCATTGTACGGAACAATCAAACGCTTGCGCAGCGAAACTGAATTGCCAATCTTGCGGAGAGACAACGTACAACTTAGAACAACCCTCTAAGGAAGTGCATTTGTAACGCAAACTAGCATTAAATCTGACAATTGGTAAACACGCTCGAAGGAGATTATTTAAAGAGTCAACTAGTGAAGATCGCAAAATGGCCTTGCGAAAAGAGCTCTGTTCTGCCTGATTTTCCATTCGAGGTTAAACATAAATGACGCAAAAGCTTTCCGTGCTCGCGACATTCGATCGAAAACTATTCCAGCAAAAACTTCCAAGAAACGTGTGTAAGCAACTGTGGAGAGAGAAGAAAAATGAGTTTTTTACGACCGAGATAATGCAACAGGCTTCGAAGACAATTTTCCGTAACATACCAACACAAATAGGATTAAAAAGAGCACAGTTGATGCTATTAACGTTCAGTAACCAAGTTTTCTCGCAAGCCACACTTTAATGCTGTATGATTATTCTCTGGATATAGATTCAAAATCTTTACAGTGAATAAAGGCGGGCCAAACGAACTGATTCTGTCTCGATCATAATATATTCCCACATCAATTTCGTTCACTAAGAGCTCTTAATCGATTGATAAAGGAAGGAGCGAGACAAAGGCATGGAAGGTCAATTACGTAAATGCAAGAAAATTAAACACGGATAATGATGATTCCAATCTTAAAATACCCTCTATACTATCGGATGATCATGTTCAAAGTCACCCCCTCTAAATAATCGCACTATTTTATCCAATCCCTTTTCGAATTATTCATAAAAAAACGATCTTAAAGGGAAAAATATATTAAACGATAGAAAGTCAGGGGTAAATTTAGGGTAATTATTAACATACAAAAACTCCATTTCACTAAACCAGAGGTTTCCAAAGTGCGGTCCCCGTGGGTCCGCGACAATATTTTTGGTGGTCCGCAGATGCTTTAACAAATAATAGAGGATACCCAAATTATTTCAATCTGCTTTATAATTTAGCTAATGAAATTCATTTTTCTGTGCGTATGTCTTAAAACTAATAGTTTTTCCTTTGAATTAAAAAACAATACATATACGAGTGTAAAATTATTGTTTGGTTCATGCCAAAACTGAGAAGGGGTCTCAGTTTTTTTTTCCTCTTTCAAGGGGTCCACGGACTCGAAAGCTTGGGAACCACTGCACTAAAGCATAGATTACAAGAAAGATACGACCATGGATTCGTAGCCGCGCTACATCTTCAGGTGACAAGGCAGGAAACGGCAAATATATCAACAAACTTAATAAGTTAAATTTTTATCCACATATATTTGCCGTTTCCTGACTTGTAACCAGAAAATGTGGCGGGGCTAAACAACCATGGTCGTTTCTTTCTTGTAATCTATGGTTTAGTACAAGTTTACCCTCATGTAGTATTTGTAAAAAGATACATCTGCGTAAGGCAAAGATGCTTTCACGATAATGATTGTTAAGTTAATATAACACTATGAAGAAATTATAAATAACAAAAATTGAGCTTTCAAATTAAAATAAAATCCTGTTATCTCCTAATTCGACCATTTTTATGAAAAAGATTAGAAGAAATTCGATCGCGTTTTAGCGCGAGGTACTGTGTAGTTAACCACAAGATCATGATGCTTTTCTGAGTTAAGCAATCCATTTATAGTTACTTGGAAGAGATTTTCAAATAAGGGGCGATTTTTGTTGCAGAAGCTTAAGGAAAATTCTCTTTGAATTGACAGCACAGAATTATCTCGGTTTTTTATGACAACCGTTTTTCAGTAGAAAACCTCTCGATAAGAGAATGATTCACAAGAACGGATGAATCCACTCACTCTGGAATCATGAAAACCTCGAACGCCCCAACAGGAAGGAATAAAAACGACAGCGATTCTTCAAATCTGCCTCGTTATCGGTGAGGGTCGTTACAACTGCGTAAACGTGATTCTTGCAATGCATGGGGTCGTTCTGGCCTGAGGGTTCTTAGAACCTGGAAACGATATCTATATCAACGGCACAATGGATTACGAATCCTCGAGATTATGCTCTCTCAAAATCCCAGAAAATAAATCACCTCAAATATCAGTAGAGGATAACTCGTTTCCTTGACCACTCGAAGTGTTGAGAAACTAAGAATTTATATATGCACTCGAACAATGGATTTCGTTATTTCCTGTGAACTATTATTCCCCGCTCATGGAGAACAAGAGGCGAAAAACTTTCTACAGCCGGATAGAATTCCTTTCCATATATTCAGTCAGTGAATCGGATGCCAGAATGAATTGCCAGAGAGTATTCTTTAGCTTTGAGTAAGGTGAATGAGGAATAAAAAGACTAAGATTAATCGAAATTTTGTGAAATCACACCGAGAGTAAAAACGAACAGTACCAGCGCACCCCGCCCCCTTCTTCCAGAAAGGGTGATTTGGTGTCATTCATTTACGTAAGACAAATGAATTACTCCGAAGTATAGGTAATTACCAACATTTACTTCGAGCTGGGACGTAGAAATTACATTTAGTAAGGGATGTCATCCTTTAATGAATGCTAAAAAAAATGCAGATCAAGCAACTGGTCACAACAGAACACAATTGCCAATCTATAAATAAAACTATGAGAAGCAGTGCCGAAGAGAGGGGGGAAGGTAGCAGGTTCGGGGACCCAACGATATTGGGGCCCACGCAAGGGCCCGGAATTCTCCCGCGCCCTAGTAACAGATACCTATGACCCAGTCTCTAGGAACTCACCTCCTACGGTCTAATATCAAATAAACATGTCAATCTCCAACAATGTATCCAATATGAGGAAAGAGCTCCCGTCACATTGTTTCTATAATCAGCCTCCTGAAGGATTGATTCCAACGGTGTTATTAACATGATACAAAGCGAACCATCCTGCATGCTTACCATAATATGAAATATTCCTCAAATCATTCTCACCTCAAACGAAACGGAGATCATGAGGCGTGACTAACACCAACGAACGACCTAATTACCCTCTAATTTCTCTATACCGATACAGTCATCACAACCGAATTCGAGTCCGGGAAACCGCGATCATGCCCCGGATTCCCCTCCATCCGATAGCGGGATATACAACACACGCGACCATGGGCAATGCTGGGCTTCCGGGGCGAGGGAGCGGAGAACGGGACATCAACGGGAGGGGGGGCGGGGAACGAAGCCGAAGAGAAACGAGGAG
This sequence comes from Sympetrum striolatum, assembly GCA_947579665.1. Classification (NCBI taxonomy): domain Eukaryota; kingdom Metazoa; phylum Arthropoda; class Insecta; order Odonata; family Libellulidae; genus Sympetrum; species Sympetrum striolatum. The sequence goes on from OX388345.1 coordinate 81,882,137, forward strand.
AGAGACGGAAAAAGTGACGTCGCTCCGAGGAATTAAACCGAGAGTGCGCAGTGCTACTGAGCGGGCAGCGGCGCACGAACGTTTCGTCTCTTCAGTTACCGAGCGAACGTTCAACAGAGTATAGTCGCACTTTCGACAGCGCTGCGAGAGCGCTTAGAGACAGCGAGGCATCGATTTTGGAGTGGAAGTTGCCGCCTGTCACGATGGGTAAAAGAGACATCCTGGCCGCCATGGTGGTCGCGGTGGCTCTGACCCTAGTCGACCCATCGACTCAGCTGCGGAGGGAGACCAACGATTTGCTTAAATTGTACGCGGAGCTCAAAACCACGGTGGTGGACCTCTGGGACGACATAGAGGATCCTCGTTGGCACGCAGTCATGGCCGCGAACGATCTGACTCAGCCGGACGAAGAGATCCTCGGCTCCTTCGCGCATTTCGGCGACCTACTGGCCAATACGGTGTCCGACAGAGAAATCAGAGAACAGAGAAAGGAGTTGCTCTCTAGCGCAATGGGCGATCTCTACGCTTGGACGTCCTCCGACACCCAGATAGGGGCAGTGGACTCTCTTTACCAATCGTTCCGAAGGTTTCAAATCAACCCCGCGGCGGCAACGGCAACGGAGGAATCTAAGAGGGCTTTCACCGAGCTCGCAGAGACCATTCTGCGGAAAGACCCGCCTTCGGTGACGGCCGCTTTGACGGATCTGCATGAGCTGGTGACAGATCATAGGGCGGGAGTTTTTGTGAATGTGCCGAGAGTCCTCACAATGGTATCTAACTTCAGATTTTGCTTCAAGTTTTATTTTATTATGAGAAACCGCGCCGGAAAACGAAAGAAAAAGTCAAGTCAAATCGGTCAGTTATAGAAAGCTATTTTTTTACTATTCCCCCGATATTTTCGCTGGGGTTGGTTTCATTCAGTTTTTTTTTAGCTTAATTTATATTAATCATTCCCCTTAATAAATAAACCTCTGACGATATAATTCACTGAAATGATGGCTTTCAATAGTTGGATGTAGTTTCATCATCGTTTAATTTGCAGCTATTGATAATTCAATATCGAAGTTCCTTTGATTTACAGAAAAAAGTTTCATGTAATACCAAAGTCACTGTAGATATCAAAATTATGAGCAACTTTTCCACAAATCACTTAGCGGTTTGATACGCAGAAATAGAAAATTTAATTAATTAAAAATTACTTTTTACAGAGCTTCCTCTAGGAAATGAGTCTCTTATGCAGGCTTTGAATGAAAATAAAAGAGAGGATGATAAGTTAACAGCAGATGCTGCTTAGGTTTTGTCTGATTAATTATCACTGAATTACCATATTTCACTTGATGCGATGCGAGTCAAAGAATTTAAAGATTAGAACAAAATAGCATAACCGACACAGAGAAATAATTATGAAGTAACACATACTTGGATAAATTGGGGGGATTCTGATAGTAAAGCTACCCTAGTATTTACACATTCTCCGTAGATTTAGGCAAGGATCAATTAGAAATAACTCTTGCGTAAAACCTCCTCTGAAAGTCATTCAGGAAGGGTCACTGATTCAGAGACTAAGATATGGTGCTTTTCTTATAACCAAACACTGCAGAAAAATAAGCTGATTATTATTGCATACAGCATCCGTGATGGAAAAAATCTGAGTCAAACAAACAAACAAATTATGATACACATAGATGTAATCCCATAATTATACTAAAACTTCACTAAGTGTTTTATTTTCCGCTTACAGGATGGAGGAAACGGACAATGCAGCATTCACCAATCACCTAAACAGCTAATTTATAACCTATACAACATGGTGACTTTGACCGAGATCAAAGGCTATGCAATGATGCAGTTTTCATGGATGCTTTTGAAATTGTATAACAAAGGTATGTGATCAATGGCAATGACAAATCAAGTTTTCTCTTTTTACTTTGCAATTGCTTTTAGTATTATTAAAGTTAATGCAATGGCATCAGAAAAATTACCCATTTGTTTCACTTATTTGTATAATTGAGATGTAGGAAAAATTGAAAGCTAAAAATAGTGAGAGATTGCCAGTAGATGGCATTGAATCAGTTATACCATGTCAACAACACGTACTTAAAAAAAAGTAAATAGTTGATATCAATGAATAAAAATCTACAATTCATGGTTTCGAAATATTTTTAAGATGAAGGCAATTATATATAAACAGTTAATAATGGATTGAATTAATCAATAACAGGTAATTTCACCTTGGAGGCAGAATTAATGAGGGAAAGAGTTGAAGCCAGAATGGATGAAAAAATTCAAGCTGCTCAAAAATCCATGGAGAAAGCCAGCCCAGAGTTTTGGGTGTGTGATCCAAACCATTATGAAGAGAATGCGACTTTCGTTCAACTAACAAAACTTCTACAAGGCCATGTTGTGAATGAAGTTGATCTCAATGCAAAGGTAAATAAAGCATACTCTAATTCTGCTCTAATAACATCTTTACCCCAAAACCTTTCTCTCATAAAATATGCATCTTTGTCAAACAGATTAATATTACTCCTCTTACAGTTTAAGTGTAGTATATGGGGAGATAATTTCGGTGTGAGATTAAACTTATTTCAGTAAATGCAGTTAGAACCTCAACTTCATTTGTTTTTGAAAAACCCAAAACAAAAATAGTATTTTCTTAGAAAAATTGCTCTTTGGAATCGATCCATTCATTTTTAAAAAGCTACTTGTAATAAGTAAACTTAACTTTGGTAACTCTAGGAAATTAAAACGCGAATAGTAAAAAAGCTTTGGCTTCCACATATATGAACAACCAGGCATTATCTACACATTTCTATTAGTTTATTTAATGAGCATCAACATCAATATGGATGCATAAGTAGAACTTTATGGCGTGTGAGATTTTAATTTAGTTTTTCAAATAGAAAAAGAACAAAAAGAATTCATTAAATACTGAACTCACTGGGAACATATGGTGAAGTGATTTTAAGAAACAGAGCTTCAGTAAGCAGCAAGGGAAAAGTGCTGATTACAAAATTCTTTGAATAGTTTCACATTGACCATTAATATATTAGAGATGCTTTTCAGAAGTAAAACCCACGATGTTTAACAAGTGGTACATAAAATCGATCAACTATCTCTAACATAAACATAAACAATTTTACTTATGAAATGCTGAAAGGATTTTGGGAATGAATTTCCCAATATTTATCTCTATCATAATATATACCAAAGAAAAGCAAAATTCATTTTATAAGATAAACCTTTTCAATTAATTTTTTTGCAAACAAAATGTGTCTTACATATGAGTATACCTGGTATTCAAATAATGGTACTTTATAATTAATAAGAATAAATTAAAATTTAGCAGGAATTTGCTCTAAACAATTATTTTACTTTACAGGGCTCCTGCCGTGAGAACTGTGCATACTACTCCTACGCTCGCACTCATGGATGTTATAAAGATCAATTCTGCAGTAAACAGGCAAAATGTAATGGGAGATTATTTGATTGTCGTTTCATAGATTCTGACTCTAGCGTATGCTTGTCACATTCACAAAATCGCAAATATGACTGGATAGAATATGAGAATGGACGTACACTAGGAAAGAAAGCATCTTGCTCACGAGGCTCAACGAAAGTCGACAGCTGGTGGCGTTGGTTATTTTGGCATTGCTCATACTGCTTCTGCATGTGTGACGAGCAAGGCCCAAGTTCAGATCGTTATTTCAGCTTGCATGCTGCCATGGCAAAGGGAATAGAAAGTGAGAGAGGAAACTCAAATCGAGTAGTCACTGGTCTTAGATTTGTGAAAGTGAACCGAGTGATCCACCTTCAAATCCAGGATGGAGTTGTCCAGCCAGGAGGGATGATAAATGCATCTACCTTGGAGTGGCAGCCAATTAAGCAATTCAAACCTAGTGACCCAGGCATAATTAGGGGTGTAGATTTCCATACGATGTCCTGGGAACAGAGAGCTATTGACCTGGACGACCTCTTGGCTCCAGAAGGTAGTGTGCTAACGGGAGTGAAACTACGCATCATCGGCTCTCATTTGAACCTTGAAATTCTATCGACTCCTATCAATATCACAACTGGTCATCTTTCTGCAAGTAGCTCAGTGTGGGTAGGAAACGACAACACTCCAGCGTCTATTAAAGATCCAAGGAAGCAGGTTACGATAGATTCCCCTGATGTGCCTACGAGGTGCCCAGTTAAGTCTTCTAAACTCTCTCACTCTGATCAGTACATCAAATTTACTCATTCCGATGTAAACACCGATGTGGCACAAACCACAGTGCCATTCATTGATGCTCAACCAGTGATCCTCAACCCACCGAGTTTACTGTCTGGGGCTGGCATATTCTACAAAGGTAGAAGGCACTGTGGAGGTTTTGTGACCCCTAAAGTGATAACTTATGACTATAGTCAGCATTTGATGCTAAACAATTAGTGACAATTTCATAGTGGTTTTTCAAATGCCATTGAATCTGGTCACTGTATTTGTTAAGAGATTTTTCTGGTCTATTGTGATAAAGTGTTTTAAAAATCCAAATTTAACTTAAGTCTTCTATTTACTCGATTAAAAAATTTGAATTTACCATTTTTTCTAGGACAAGTAGAAACAACATTTTGTATAATAACCTGAGGAATAATGTAGTTCTTGTGATATTTTTATCTACATCGATGAAATAAAAATCTTTTTATGTTAATAAGTCTTATTTCTATACATCGAGGCTCCTGGGTAGCCAAGAGAGCAGTGTGAATGGCTTTGGTGAAAGTGGTCCCAGGTTTGATTCCGCGTGGGAGGCCAAGGGCAAACTGAACTAAGTTACGGTATCTAAGGTACTTTTGACAATAATGCCACTGTATTAGGACATGAGAATTATTGCATGACATCTGAAGAAATAGTCTCAGTTAAATATTTATCCATGAGAAAACAAGACAATCAATTTAATAAACAAAGAGATATAGAGGAATAACATTTGTGTAACATGAGAGGAACTATAAAGCATTCTAATGCCCAACCCCATTTGATAAAATCATCTTCCTTGACAGTCTGCACTTTCACCTTTGCCCACAAGGTTATCAGTGCTCTGAGTTTCCCAATACCAGACGTCAATCATCGACTGACAAAAGACCAAGTTGTGAAGTAAAATTCAATAAATGTTTTATAATAATTCCGCTCATAATCAATACCCTGAATAATTATAAAATGTCATGTATTACTCAAAATGATTTTATTCAAAGGTAATCGGCAGTTAAAGAAAAAACGGAGTTGAATACGTTGAATCTTTCAGATGAAAGTCCATTTTCCCCATAAACAGGAATGAAAATCTATTCTTGGCATTTTTCGTATTACCTTAAATTTAAAAATTTCCAACTATGCTTAAACATATCAACATAAGAAGACGATCCGAAATCAACTTTCGCTGTAAATACTTAAGCGTTGCACAAATTTCGTAAAATACTTCAGCCAATCCAACATAAAGAAAGATTATCCTAGTCTACCTAATCATAAGTCGGTGATTCATGACCATGAGTAACCTCAACACAATAGAATTTTTGCTGCGCGTAACGTTTACGGAAAAGGTAAACAAATATTGAGGCATCACCGGGAAATCTTCCAGATTCTTACGATATCAGCTGAGTTTAAAATTCCAACTTGAGGACGCTTACAGGCATAGTGGCGACCCAATAAGAAAGTGAAGAGAAAGGGTGCTTGGGGTGGTAGAACGTCGAAGGGCAGGAGAAAAGGGGAGGAAGTTCGGAAAGAATCTGGGGAGAGGAAAGCGAGGGGGGAAAATCCACACACAGCTAAAAGCATCGGACAACGATCGACGAGAGAACAGTGCTGCGACGGAGACGATAGAAGAAACGAGGGAGTCGCTTTGAACAACAATGACCAGTAAATCAACATTGGTTGCCACGCTTCTGATAGCCACGGCTTTCGTCGTATATTCGGATTCTAGTGAAAATGGAGTCGAGCAAATGAAACTGGAAAAACTACACGACGAGTTGAAGAAGATGATTGATGGCTTATGGGTGAATATCAACGACCCTAGATGGTACGCCGCCTTAGCCTTCTCTGCCCACCGGAATGTTATGCCGCCCGATCAACATATTCTGCAAGCGTTTGCGAGATTCGGTGATCAATTAGAGGCGTCGGGACTGGATAGAGAAATGAAGGTTCTTCGACAGAGGTTGTTGTCGGGAGCAATGGGAAATCTGTACGTTTGGGCAAGTTCAGACGTGCAAATAGGAATGATCGACGCTCTTTACGAGGCTTTTAGAAGATTCCAAGTGAGAACGGCGGGAACGGCTATTACCGAGGCCACGAGGAGGGCCTTCACTGACCTGGCGGAGACAATTTTACAAGAAGAACCAGATTCGGTGCCAACCTCACTATCCAGACTACATGACCTGATGACGATGCAGGAGGGTGGCGGAGTTTTCGGCAACACCCCACGAGTGTTGTCAGAGGTATTTACAAGCAACAATTACGAATTTTGCGAGAGCGTCAATGCACACGGTAAACTTGCTAATGTGGAATGAATGGATTACTCGAAATGGGAGATAGAGGATAACTGGTAGATTATTTTTCAGCCCAATAGCAGTTAAACTAAAATTTTGTTAATACCAACCGATATTACCTGCTAATATAGGACACTTATATTATAGTAAATTTTCATCATTGCCAAAAAGTCCATTTGTTAGAATAAATAAGTTGGTTTCTCTTTGAATTACCTGTTTTTTGTGAAATACCATGTAATTGAAAGTAATGAAATACCGGGCAATTCCAAAGGGCTTATTAATTATAATTTTATATAAATCAACTCTAAGAAATAAATTGAAGAAAATAAAATGAAAAAAGCAACACGGCTGTGTTATTAACATTAAGAGTTAAAAGAGCTCCAAGTAGCCGTTATTTGCGTACAACCCGTCGTGCGGAAGTACCCAGACCATGGGGGTTAAGGTAAGGTAAGTGTAAGCTTACGCTTACAATACCTTAGTTTCGGTTAACCTTAACCCCCATGGTTAAGGTACTTCCCCACGACGGGTTGTACGCAAACAATGGCTATTTGGAGCTCTTTTAACTATTTGGAACTCTTTTAATGTTAAATTGAAGAAATAAATTTTCACTTGTACTATTTTCCACCGTATATTTTACACACGACCGGTTTCGTTTGATAACTTACATCTTCAGGTCTGAAAAATGTTATTTCTTCAATTCATTTCTATGGATTTCCACATAGTCAAGCCTACTACCATTGATTTTATCAACTTAAAGAACTAACAGATCAGGTTTTAGGGCCACTTCTTAGCAAGCTACAAAGGTTTCTTACCTAACAGTAGATAATATTCAATGTGAAGGTCTACTTTCATATTGACACTAAATTAACTTCGGAATCAACATTTAGAAAAGCTGAGATGTTTTTTAATGTATTTTACTTCAAGCGTAGGGAGGATCGATTGTTTCGCAAAATCATTTTTTGTCATAGTTATCAGAAAGATTTAATTGTCGAACATAGTATAATATTTTGAGTGATGTGTTAAAAGCATTACATTAATCTTAAATTTTCTATTTCGACAAAACAGTTACATGTAGAAATTCATGGTGTATCATACAACGGATATCAACAGAGAAACGTGAGTTATCAAATAAAGCTTCTATTCAATATTAATTTCCAACGTAAAAATACTTGAAACATGATATTTATCCGGCAGGATGCCCGTGAAACCTTTCATGATATTTATCGTCTGACGAGAAAAAATTCCAAAATATTTGTTTCTAAGGAATGCTTCTAAGTATTCCGGGAATCCGAACGAACGTGACGATAATTCTACAAAAATGCACGCTGTTGAATAAGAAAAGAGATACAGGAAATCGTCTGCGGGTGTTTGGCTTTATTATGTACATTATAAAGGCTCGATAAGCAACATCTAAGCACTGGGCAGCGTAGAAGGAGATAAGAAACATGAGACACACAATGACCTCATAATATATAGAACATCCAAAAAAATGGATCATCGTTTAGAGAAACAGAGACCACAAATAGAGTTATCTTCCGAAAGAGTTAAAAAAAAATTGGAACAAACTAAGATAGTTCATTTTCAGCAAACGTATCAAAATCTGAGCGATATCTCATTTTAATTAGCAGAGACTATCTACATTCTATTACCTACATTTTCTGTTGCCAATCGCTTCATAAATTATTTGTGATGAATAGGATTTTTTTGGCTGAATCGTGAACGCAAAGGTTAATGATTCTCCTTCCAGCCTAGACAAGACGACGTAAGTAGTCCGCAAGGTTTGAAATATTACGCAATTTCTAATCGATAAGATGATGCATATTAAATAAACCTACAGAATTAGAAAAGAAAAACCCACGCAGATCTCTCCAATTGAAGTGAAAAAATAAAACGCGAACGAGTGCCACTTCAGCGCAATCCTTTCAATTCACATGAGTCATATTTTGCTTCCACAAGCTTCATGCTCACTGCTGATTCTTGAAGAAACGGCAACGCTGCACCTGCTGTTATGCAGTATTGTATTGTTAAGTTTTCTGATTATAAGATCTCAAAACGAGACAAATGTAGGAAACAAATAAACGATAATTCCTTGACTCAGTACTTCAGGCACTCGTGACTACAAAGTTTGTTTACAAGATACAAAGTCTGAACATTTTTAACACAAGTTATAGGTTAGACGATGCCATACGGCGCGTAAAATCCCTATTAAAACATGAACGCGTTTCTCTTTCACAACTTTTAACAAGAGTATGCAAAAATTAATCACAGCGACGAAGGGAAAGCACGAATTATTTTATTATTACCTGATTAATCGTTCCAATTTAATTATGCAGTCATGCAGTGAAGATATGAAACCAGCAGTTATATGACATCAGCAGAGTATTTTTTGTCATAATGTAATTTTACTTACTAAACAGAAAATTAAAAATAACTTATTGTTTGAAACAGCTACCTTGGACAAACAAAATAATGAGTGATTAATTAATCCTTAAGGCAGGGACGAAGTCAAAGGGGGATGCTCCAAATAATCTTTCCTCACTTCCATCCAGCATTCTAATTTAAATCTACACACAAGCTATGCCACAATTGTGATACTATGTTAAGCAAACACATTTCCTTTTCCTTTCCTTGTAGATATGCATTCATTGTTTAATATATTTTAAAAAAATTGAATGATTTTTTACATGAGGTCAATGGCCTGGCCCTCCTCGAACCCTAGAAGGAGTGTCTCTTAACAGCCCCTGACGTCTTTATCACAATTATTAAAGCTCCCATTCAAGTTCACAACATGCAAGGATTCAAATAATGGAGTCAGAGAGATCTAAATTCAAATTAGTGAAATATAAATACTGGAGGAAATAACTTTTAATTATAATTTAATTATATATAAAGTAAACTTTCAAAAGAATCATCCTTTTTCAGTATGATGGAATGAATGCCTGCGACATGCATCAGTCACCACAGCAACTAGTGTACAATATTTATAACATTGCATCATTGGCAGATCTCAAGGGACATGCAATGATGCAGTTTTCCTGGATGCTGCTAAGCTTATACAATATAGGTAAGGTTTCCTTTGACATTATTTCTGCTCCCCTTTTCAAGGTTTTCGTCCCTCGAGGATTCAAGTGGTTTAAATTACCACATTGCATTCTCAATGGAAATCAATTCGTATTAACTTGTTCTTGTATTATTCTTAGGTAATTACACCATGGAGGCCAAGGCAATGGAGGACAGAATGAAAGCAAGGATGATTGAAAAGAAAGCAGCATTTCGTCGTGTGATGCCCCAATGCAGCAATGAATTTTGGAAATGTGACCCACTCAATTACGTTGAAAATGACACTTATACAAAGCTTACTAATCTTCTCCAAGGCCATATTCAGAATGAAATTGACATGAGCTCTGAGGTGAGTTGCATAAAAATAACTCTAAGGACACAGAGTTGGATTTGATACCTTTCAAACGATATTATTCTAATAAAGGGAAAGCATTCAACGATCAGCATAACAAAAAAAATAACCTCAAGATGTGTTTGATAAATTGCAATGATTGGGGAAAACTTTCAAAATTCAATACTCAGTGAACCCTTTAATTTACCTTACAACATGTATAAGAGATTGTTAATAGAATATGTGATAAAAATATCTCATTATGCTATCTGGAAGAACAAAAATACTATTATTCAATTTTAGAGAATTAATAATTCAATGATGCACAAGAGAAAAAGGCCTGCATCTATTTTTTTGTTGTGCAAACATCAGTTTTGAGCTTCCTTACATTGAATAAGAAGGAAATTGCTCAAAATGTCAAACTTCATACAGAGTTTGATAGAAGAATTTGAAAGCCTATTAAAAAAGATAAACCAACGTAACCCATGAAATATATATTTGAGCCCATTGGAACCTAAAAGTTCGTATTCAGAATTTAATTTTCATGATTATTAACGGTAATTCATTTAGATTTGCACTCCCATCCTATAATTTGAAGATGATTTACACACTTCCTTAAATACTTAACTCTTTATTTATTTGGAACCATAAATAACACTGAAACTTTTGACTGACATAGCATTTATCTAAAATGTACGACAAGAGTAGCATCAAATAACTTTAAAAAAATGAAAATTTCCCAACACCCAGATGTTTAACCAAGGACTAACGGATATTATACATAAAGCATATTTATAGATACTTAATGATACTGCACGAATCCTTAGATTAAATTCTTCTGTTTTTCATAATGCGGATATGAATATTGATCTGCTACTCAGGGCATAACTCAAAAATACTTTACGCAATACATAAGGTATGATTTAATTTTTTGTAATGAAAATTTTCCTCTAAATACAGGGAAACTGCAGGGACGACTGTCCGTATTACTCAGCCCAAGCCTTTGTGCGTCCACACAGATGCTACCAAGGATTATTCTGCGCTCAACAACCAAGCTGCAACGGAAGACTGTTTGGCTGTCAATTTGTGGATGCTGACTCCAACGTTTGCTTGAGTACCAATACAACTGAACGTAAATACGACTGGATCGAGTACAAGAATGGAAAAACACTGGGAAAAAAGAAGGCCTGCAGTAGAGACCCAACGGCGGTGAACAGCTGGTGGCGTTTTCTCTACCACTGCTCATATTGCTTTTGCATTTGCGACGAACAGGGGCCTAAATCCGACAGATATTTCAGTCTACATTCAGCCATTGCCCGAGGAGTGGACAAAGATCACCCAAATTCCAATCGTGTGGTCACAGGCACACGGTTTGTCAAAGTCAACCGAGTGATTCATCTGCAAATCCAAGATGGAGTGGCCCTCCCAGGAGGTGGAATCAACGCATCTACATTAGAATGGAGGCCCATTCGACCATTCAAACCAAGTGACCCTGGCATAATAAAGGGAGTGGATTTCCACATGATGACATGGGAGGAAAGATCAATTGACCTCGACACACTTTCAGGACCAGAGGGTAATGTTCTAACCGGTGTGAGATTGCGTCTCCTCGGACCCCATTTGAATCTCGAAATCCTGACAACACCTTTCAACATCACATCAGGTCAACTAGGCAGTTCAAACTGCTCTGAATGGATAGGCAATGATAACACTCCGGCAGCTGTGTTGAAGCCACGGACAGAAGTAGTATTAGTAAAACCTGAAGTCCCAACAAAATGCCACAGAAAATCAACCATCGACTCAAATAAGGATCAATTCATCAAATTCACTCACTCTGATATTGACAAAGATGCAGCACAAACCACTGTTCCATATATTGATTCCCAATCAGTGGTACTAAACCCACCCACCCTCCTAATAGGGGCTGGGATATACCACAAAGGGAGCACTAACTGTGGGGGATTTTTAGCTCCTAAAGTAGTAACATATGATTTCAGTCAACATCTCTCTCCTTAAACAGAAGTGAGATAGCAGCTGAAAATGTAGATAAAATCAAATATTCGAAGTTCTTGTTTAAAGATAAACTTAATGCTATGTATTAAATGTCATTTATTATTGTATGAATTTTTCCTACTATTCTCTTACATTTCCTTTCCTTCCTTTTAATAAATTTTCAAAAATTCAATTGTGATATTTCTTATGAATATGCTGAATTATTTTCATTTGGAAAGTAATGTGCCACTTGCAAAATCTCGTCGATATATTTTCAACTATTTCTAACCGGAATTCACGCCGTTTGAGAGGAACTGGTTCACAAGCAAAACTCTACAGTTACTAAAAACATTCATAAAACTACACAGCTAAAAGTTTGAAGAACTAATACAATCTTATTAATAATTAAAAGTCCCAATTCACTGCAACATATTTGTTTAAGTTTAAATATTTTGAGGAACAGCAACACCTCTACACCACTGGAGTTAATCTATTTCTTTGTCTTAAGCTATTCTGCAACTCTAAATTCTAAAGCCTACACAAATAATTTAATAAAAAGGGAGCCAAGGATAATTTGTACATGATATAACAGATATTTCAACAAAGTAGGACTTTGAGTGGTGAATTAGTGAGTGGATACGAAATCTTTTCGTGGTCTAGATAAAGAAGGAAATACAGTAGAACCTCGATCTATCGTTTTTGAAGGGACTGAGAGAAAAAGACGATGAATGCGGGAAAACGATCAAAACGGGAAATGTAGACTCAGCTCTCACTATTAAAACAAAAGTTTATCCAAAGAAAACCTCTAAAGATTTCGAAAAAGAACGTACTGAACTCCTAGAGACGGTCCAAACAGGGTAAAATATGCCAGTAAACTGAGATGTACAAACAGGGCTCGTACGCGCACCCATGTGAAAGTTCTCCTATAGGAAACAATGTATTAAAACGGATATGTTTAAAAAAATCGGCCATCTTGAGCAAGTGCTACAACAGCCTTAAAAAAAGTTCATGCCAAGCTCTCAAAGAAAATTTTTGTTGCAATTCCTAATACATTGTCTTTCTTCCTCGATTGGGCCAAAAATATGAACGATGGATGCGGGAAAATAATATTTCAATGAACGATGAATGCGGTATTACTTTACATGTCTCCTTATGGGCCTAAGTTGGGACTATAGAAAATAAACAATAAATCCGGGAAAACGACAAATGCGGGAACGATGGATCGGGGTTCTACTGTAATTATAAAATTTTCTATAAAAATGAAATGAGTGTTTTATATTGTGTGGAGAACCTCACTTCATTCAGGTAAAATGATGGGGAAGTGATTCAGCAATAGAAAAAACAAAGAGTTGAAACAGGAAGAAAAATGAGGGAGAAGCTAGAAGAAGAAAAATTGATGGCATTGATTAAGCAAGAGATGGCATAGCAAGGTGACCAGTGATCACTAAACAGCAAAGAGCCTCCTTAGGATTTCATTAGGGAGAAAACATAACAGGGCAGGCAGTTGAAAGGAACAAACTTCCAGCCAGACAATAATCTAATTATTAAGTACACTAAGAGCAATTTCACACTTGCCCGGCAGCCGGCTAAACGGCACCGTTTACACGGTCATTTATTGAAAGGTATATGGAGCCTTTCACACTTGCTCGGCAAGTGCCGTGTACCGTCCTAACGGCGCACGGCACCGGATAGCAGCCCTGCCTTCCCACTACTTCGGACGGTTGCAGGGTCGTTTTCAGGCGGGAAATATAAAAGATCGTTCAATCCCAGCAATGTCCAGGTGAATCTAGGCGATTATTTGGCCCTTATTTTAAGAAATAATTGGATTGGAAAACGTTGTACTGTCTGCGACAGTAAGATTTAATGAGCTACGTAGGTTTCGGTATTATATATTATTTCTATTTCTCTTCCTCCTTTTCGCTCGTCCGTAAACTATAAAACACGCTATCATCTGCTCCCTTTCCATTTCTTCAGAAATATTTACAATTTAGAAAATAAAACAGGTGGGTGGATATGAAATTAAGGGACTTCGCCGTTTAAACGACTGCCGGATAGATGTGAAACCGCTCGCACCGTGTGCCGTCTATACGGTGCCGTTTAGCCGGCTGCCGGGCAAGTGTGAAATGGCTCTAAGATTTACGCAAGTCACCCAAATAAATTAGAGATTAACATCCTCAAACATTCTGCCATTTATTATCCAAATCCTCTCTTTTCTCAGAGCTAAGAAACTTGGCATTTTAGCCATTGAAATGCTTTCACTGATATAAAACTGCCTCTCAAAAGCATATCATACAAGAGTAAATAATAATATCAACCTCTCCCATAACTCAATCTTTCATACTAATCCCACAAAAGTCTTTTTGGTAATGCTGACAGAATTACAGCAATCCTTTACTAAATTATGGATAGATTTACTCTAAGTAAAAAATAAAGTGCTATCCATATAAGCCTGATTATCTGTGCAGATGCTTACGCTGGGATTTATTGTTAGCAAATCCAAGAGATACAGGGGTAAATATTATAAAAAAAGACTGTGCTTCTAAGATAGAGCAGGGAGGTTTCTGGGAATACCATACTAGTATAAATGCACATTTTGAGAAATTCTTTACTCCATTATTGGAATAGTTGTATTATAAACATTTCTCCGAAAATTGCTTTGAAAAAAGTTTTCTTTCCAACTAATTAAATTTACGCTTTGTGTGAGGTTTTAAATAAGCAAAATATTACAATTGCATCATGTTTGATAATGCAATGACCTCTGCAGACTGACATAGAAATGAATTCTACATTCATTTCCATAAAAATGTGTAACAATGGTTATGTATAAATCCCTGAAGAGTTACTCACAGCAACTTATATTTCTAATCTTTAACTTTCTTTCCATTAAAACAAATCAATCCCAGGAGCAGCTAAAATATGTAGTTGCTAACATCCTCTCTTATGCCAGTAACTTTATATTCAGGACTGAATTCTTGGAGTGAAATTTAGCCGTCTGAAACCCTAACTTCCCAGCGTTGTATCATTAACAATTAGAGAGGAAAATAGTTATTTATCAATTTAGTTATATCTTTACTTTCTAATATTATTAATGGAGAGAACTGCATTGTGGGGAGAAATAGGCTTATGAAGTTCAATAAAATGAATATTTTGTACTAATTGTGTGGAAATTACTGAAACTTACTGCAACCATTGTCGCCAATTGTTTACTACAAGAGAAGCCAAGTTTCTAATTTTACTTTCAACATAACAATTAAGTTTTTTGAACTCTCCTTATTACATAATTTTCCGCTTTGGAACTCCTCCTAACTGCATGGAACTCACCCTCCCAATCTTTCTGACACCCTGTAACCTCCATCTTCAATTTCCGCTAGCTATGCCTAGTATCACTTATTTACGCTAAACCTTTTTTTTTCTTCAGATAATATTTGATCATTCCAAATCACTTATGTATCCTTCATTTAGGAGGAGCGCATCTATTTGAATCGCATACTTATTTGTGTAAAAATATGTATTTGAATTGTAGAGTTAAGGAATAAGCAAATACAGAAGCAAAACTTGCCCTGAACATACAGGAATAAAATATAAAATTAAAAAATGGTCTTACCTGAACCCGCAGCGGATGCATCATCATGAGGTGCAACATATCCGAAGCTGGAAGAACATCCCGAAGTGAAAGTCCCTGATGTTTGATGGCTTGGCACATGAACACTGAGAAGTACCGATGGAGCGGTAGATGAAACGACACTTGTAAAGAGTCACTCTGAAAATATAAAGCAAAAGAAATTAGTAGACTAATTTGTAGCAAATCCTGAGGTTACAGCATTTAAATTCCTTGGACATTTTGTTCTGTGACATAGTATAATAGAGATTGCGATTCTCTCTCAACGATTGATTAAATCAATAATTTACATAACTATTTTGAATGCAATAATGTTGGCAATGGAACCAGATAGCAGGGTTTACGGAATATATTTTTTGGTGTAACTAATTCTTTACATCAATATTTTCCATCTTAAATTAAAAACATGTTACAATTCAGAGTTTCTATATATTCAAATGGTTTTGAAATAGTTAAATATCATTTGAAAATCCATCCAATTAGGGGATACATAGATACTAGAGAATAGATTATAAAATATCAGATGATTATTATCTTCAATCCATATCTAAGAGAAAATTCAAATGCTCTCTTCTACATTTATCCCAGCATATTTTTCAAAATAGATTTGATACTTGAAGAAACGTTTATGCTTGCCTATAATATTGCACACATCTGGACACAGCCTTCATTTGTTTATTTTTTAACTAAAAGAAGATTAGTAATACAAGGTAAAGGTTCTACCCAAGGCTGCACCATTCAATGATGCACAGGGCTAATTTGTTTATTTCTGGTGTGTACAAAAGTATTTTTTCACACTACCCTATTCAACCATGTCTTAACTAGGAGAACTATATGCATTTTATATATACTATTGGAAGCATAAAAAATAAATAATATAAAAAGACGGAAAGCTGTATCTATCTGAGAAGTGTTTTACCAGCTGTCTTTGGGCATACCTTTCCGGTTTTGTCCAACAGTTCCACAACAATAAATTTTCTTTGACCGAGTGCCATAAAAAAAAGCGAGAAAAGAAATTGTCTATGCGTAGTTTATGAAAACCTTTTTCCACTTTCCGAGAAAGTTTTCTAATTGTGGCATGAGTTGCTGTCATGTCCATTGTTGTTCTCTGTCTGTCTCTCCTCAAACGAACTTTCATGTCATAAGTATAGCCAGTCTTATCGCAGTGTTTTTTGAATTTTATACTAAAACTTTCAACCCACTCAGACGACTACTAGTAAATTTGAGCTCTCTAATTACCATTTGACATTAACAATAAGATCTTCATTCCTGAACACTTCCTGAAGAGGTAGCAACCATTGGGTATTCCTCCTCTGACTCACAATTGCTTTCCCTGCTATAATGTTTGTCAGCATCTGAATTGGAGTTGAAATGCACTTCTTAAATTTTCTCAAGCAGAGTTTTACTCTTAAATAAAGAGAAGGATGCCTCTTTATTGCCGACCAATTTTTTCTTCATAAGACAAAGAAAGCATCAGTGAAACAACTTCAAAATAATAGGGCCAAGGATGTGCCACGTGGCAACTAATCTCAATTAAACACTGACCTTGGAGATGAATTGAAATTGAAAAAATGAAATGATTCCATTTGCTGAATCTTCAACGGAAATACATGTTTTGGGGTCCCTAGAACACATTTTGACCATTTTCGGAATGTTGTCTCTGTGTGTGTGTCTGTGCTTGTGGGCGCTCTAACGTATAAACTATTAGTTGTATCAATACCGAACTTCATATATAGTACTGTGGTGTGTGCTGTCAGAGTCGATTAGTTTTTGGAGTAAATCCGTTAACTGGAAGTCGAGCTTCATTTATCAAAGCTCATTTCCGGTTTTCAAAATATCTCCATAAATATGGTATATAGTATTATTTATAAACGTTTTAGAAAATGTAATTTACTATAACTTTTGTATGAAACATATTTTTGTATCACTGATTGATTAGGAGTTATTAGTGAAATACTGATAAACCGGAAGTAGCTGATTATGTACGTTGTGGGCGCTCTGGGCGCTGGGGCAAAAGGCCATTTCATCGTTTTTCATTGAACATGTCCCGAAAAACATTATTCATAATGTTTGTGACGTAAAAGATAATATGATATAAATTAATCACTTATCTTCCAAGTTTAGATTGAATATAGAGTTCGAAAATACTGTCGTAGATAAATATTTACATCTTATATATGGAGAAAGTCATGTGCTGGCCACATCAGATTTTTTAGATTTAATACCATATCTTTCATATACCTGGTACTTCTGTCATTTTCCATTCCATCTAATCCTCAATTACTTAATTAGTAGCATCTCTCAATTTATGACACACCAATGTATCTATATTAACCATTAATCATTTAAAATTAAACTCTCTCCCCTCTAACCATCTATAGCATCACATGTCCATCAACCTATCAGTCCAACTTATTTTTTCCACTCTATGCCACATCACCATCTTGAGACACCCATAACAGAAAACACACCCAATATTTTCCTGGTTCCTCTATCAAGATCCCTAGTCATTAATTTCCCTTGCTTCATGAAGGCTTCCTTGGCTAAAGCTATTCACTTACGAGCCTCATATTTACATCTTTCATCCCAAAAAAGAAAACTTTCCTAACAAGAGAATTTGTACACCTGTTCTAGTTTTCCCTATCCACTTAGCTTTCTTTCCTTTGGAAAACCACATTACGTTAGCTGTACTTACATTTATTTTCATTTCTAACTCCCTGCTTTGACATTTCAGGTTATTTTCTAAAATTTGTAAACTCTTTATGGAATCACACAATATTACGGACTCTACTACTTCCCCTCTAACTTTTTACCCATCTATTATTTCTCAAGCTTCTTTCATTGTTACTTTTGCATACGTATTTAAACGTGATGGTGATAAAGACCTTGTCTCATTCATCTTTCTAACTCAGCCTATTTTGATTTGCCATCAGCAATCTTCCAATTTTCTTTAACTTCCCCATTAGGTTTGGCCAATGACCTCTATCAGAATTCTTTCCAAAATAAAAAAACATACACAGTACCACAATTATATTCCTCATTCCATCTCTGACTACTGAACTGGTCTACTTAGTTTGCCCTTCAATTTTTTTTCATTCAGGACCCTTAGAATTACCTCTGCCATGTGAGATATTAAACTAATTGTACAATAATATCCACACTCATTAGCAATATTCATCTACCATAATGGAATAAAGATTGTTTGCGTAAAATCCTCTGCCCACTAAATTTCTTCATAAATTTTACTACATAAAATGTAGAAAGATTTCATATTTTTTTCAGAGGTTCTGAAGGAACTTAAGCCTCTTGCTCTCTTTCTATTACTATGTTAGTAGGCTTTATGCCTTTCACAAACTGTTTCTCAACATGTCACCCAACATTAAGCTGGATGGATCCTGTAAGATACTTTCTCCAATTTATTGTTTAGCACTCTGTACATTCTACACCCATGTTATTATTGACCTTTTCCCATTTTCTCTTTCCCTTCATCTTATTTAACATTTTGAATACAACCCATTCTTTCCCTTATTTTGTTCAGCTTGATCCTTCCAATACATATTTGAGCAGTATCTAATTTTTTTAAACCTTTTCTCATCTGTAGTATCCCTTCCTTTATAAATAACAGCCGATTCATGAAACTCTCTTGCTTTCCTATCCCTGAGAGCTTCTCAATCTCATGTGTGAGCACATTTTGCCCAAGAGATCTTTTTAAATTTGAACTCAGTTTCCACCATTACCAGGTTGAGTTATTGTTCACTAAATTTTATTCTTTGGGGAATTGAACTTGAAAATGTTGTTGAAGTCATTGAACCTTATGCTTAGCTATTTCTATATAAATAAAATTAAACATGAATAAATCTATTACCATCAAATGCATGTTCAAGGAGAAACATTACCAGTTCATGACCATGTTTTATGAAGAGGACTGTTAAATGTGAGTTATCCTACATGACACAGACGACTTACATTGATAAGCTTTTAAGCCATACTTGTGATATTGGGGATAAAAAATCCTCTCACAGCATACTATAGCCCACGAGGCACAGCAAATGAGTTAAAAGAGCAAAAAAATAATTACTACTAAAACAGTTAGAGTGTCACAGTTTCTCTTACTTTCATCAATCAACTTTTGTACCTCTAGAATAACCTGATGTATGCTTTCACTTTACTACTGTAGATTCTCTATGAATTATTAATATAAGGTTTAGATGTAAGAAGAGACTCAAGTCTCAATCTCGCCCTAATAAGATGTTTATAATTAATATTATGGTCAGAATGACCATAAGGAAAAAAGTTATCTTTGTTTAATGATCTAGTCAACCTTTTTCCATTAATAGTTGCATCGACAAGATTTAAGGAAAAGCACAATTTTGTTCTCAGATTAACATTACAGTAAAACATTTTTATAATAAGAATTGTGATGATGTGCATGGCCCACACACAAAATCAATGTTGCCTTGAATGATCTAAATTCTAAATGTGAGATCAAATCTTGCTGAGGATTAGAGAAACAAAGATTCATATAAAACTTACCATATTAGCATCTGTGAAGTTTATAGCATCAAGCCAATCTTGTATTGCTGATAGACAAGCGATGATGACACTGCGTGTAAGATGGACTGTGGAGGGATCTGTAAGATGGGCTACTAATGTCCACATTGGATAAGCACAGGCCTCTAACTCTGCAGAAAATGCTGCATAGTATGTATGTGGTTCAAATTCAACATGCTGTTTCAATTCCCTCTGGTTTACATTCATTCCTGTAAAATGAAAATGACTGATCAACAATTCCTCCAGCTAGAAATAATTTCATTCATAAATTAAGATAAAGAGGTAAACACAAAGTTAAAAGGCGTAATTAAATATCACACTGACCTTGGAACATAGACATGAAAGCAAACCACATTTCCAACAAATTGTAATCAGACATGAATTTCACAGCAACAGATTTATGAGATAGCACATTATTCAGATCTGAAACTAACGGCCAGTAGGAATGATCTTTCATCACTGGCCTTGAACAATCAACCACAAAATGGAAATTACTCGCAGGATCTGAAAAAATAAAAGTCATTGAATTTAATATAGAGATAGATTTCAAAACAAATATCTTACATCTAGAGTAGTGAACAGTAAAATTGATAACAAAATTTTCCACAAATTTAATTGCGATCAATTAAATAATAGATGACTGAAAATCTAAAACAGGGTTATTTGGTAAGTCGTAACATTCCCTAAATCTTTATTACCATAAAAATAAAATTAATACCCGTAACAAAGAGAAGTTATTGACAAAGAGAAAGTAAGGAAAATTTAGGAGGATTTTGGAACACTTGGCTAGGAAACTGGAAATGAAAGACAACAGGTATGAGTAGCAAAATAAAAATGTTTGCAAAACCAGGTTTGATATTTGAATTGGCAAAGGTGTGCAAAGAAAAATAATGTCATCAAAAAGAGGTTTAATATGCATAAAAAATTCCTTTGTTTTTAGCCAATTGTGTACAATAGTGTTCAAATGAATGCAGTGCCTAGAGGTAATCAACAGAATTACCAGAACCTTGAGCACTTGTTGAAATACTGACAATATTTGCAATAAGGTATGCATTTTAGAGGAGAGGAAAGGGTTAGGGAACCACTGCATGTTTTATTCAAAGGAAATGAGTAGGAACCATTTCAAATATTTGAAAGCAAGTGATAGTGGATCACTGAAAATCCTACTTGTTATATTTTTCATAAACTAAGAGATTCTGAAAAGGATTTTCTTTTGAGCTCTAAGTAGGTCCTTCGCATTGGTTAAAGTAATAGGGATACCACTGTTTGAAATTGTAGATTCCCATAAGACTCCCTTGTGAAAGACAAAACTAAACAGAAGAGAATAGTTGAGAAATATATTTAAAATATGTATAATTTTAATCATACTTAAACAGAATTAAATATTTTTCTGAGATATAATCATCATATGCTAGTCCAGCACAAATATCAAAATAATTTGATACCTTCATGGAAGAAAAATCTTTTTAACATCTAAGGAAATATAAGTTAGACAAGAGAGATAATTTTAGGGAGCTTTGATACTACATAAAGTTGGTGATTGGATACAAATTTAAACAAATGCAACTTTCCAAACAAATTGCAAAAATTCTGAATAAAAGTTCTCCTCCTCGTAATTTTGTATAAGCTTGGTGGGTCTTTCATAAAATTCAGTATGTTACCTCAATAGGTGCTATCAAAAACAATAATTAAAATACCATAATCTCTACAAAACATTATTGTGTACACACCTAAATCAGTCTTTGCAATTGCTTGACTTATCTTGCAAAAATTTACACAGTGGCAAAAAAGCTTTTGATTTTAACTCACAAAATAGTTTTGGATAGTAGACTTGAGAGTGATAAAATACTAGTATAGCATATCAGCAAAACTGCTGTTTTCATTACTTATTCGCTACCATAGCAAATTCATTGTTAGAAGAGACATTCTTCACAATTAAAATTTTCCATAGCACACTGATTGTGAAAAACAGCTCCTAAATAAGTACCATACATCTACAGAGCCTATTTTGTTGCTTTTCCGAGGAAAAAATCATATCTACACTAACATCTTTTGGAGTTTTCTTGCATTTAGGAAAGAAAGAATTCTACAAAGTGGCATAGGATAAGGAGAAACAAAGGGACAACAATTTTCAGCAAAATCCCATCCTTAAATGTGCGGAATCGGAGCTACCTAAAGTGCAGTGGCTTCTGCTAGTTCAGAGAATGGCCTCTCACAATTTCAACTGGATGTTGCATTAATTTTCAAAACCACTGTACTTCCAAGAAAAGGAATCACTTTACACACGTCAGAAAAACAATATAAATTGAAAAAGTAATATGCGAGACTTCGGTTATATTCAGTTCAATAATTGTATATGCTCCTACAACGTGTGATATTATTCCAGATTAAAGCACTTCTCTCTCCCTAGCTAAGCTTGTTCACAAGGCGAGTTTTCTGAAGGAAACATTCCATTAGTTGAGGGTTTTCAGAGCAAAGCACTTTCCTGTAGGTACAGTCAGGAAAATTACCAGTCTGTATGTAAAACTCTCTTTGCTAAGATAATCACAATTAAAAATTAAAGGAGTGTTTTATCAAGCTACTTTGAAAGAAAAGTGATTCTATATGAAGTCAATATCCAACCTCTAGCAGTATAATTACACTGGGAAAGATGAATCTTACGTTAGATGCAGAAAACTTGAGGCACATAAGATTCAATAAAGTTATAAAAAAATTGAATGCCTTCTGAGGTTGAACGCAACCAATGACAACTATGTACCTTGACCTTACATGGTGACTTATCTTAAAAAAAGAAAAAAAAAATGCTTACCATGTAAGGTGTTTTGAATGAGGATCTTGCTTGTCATAAACTTGAGGGAAATGACCATTACATGCAGAAGATGCAGACTGTCTGCCATTCGTGATGCAAGTCCTTCATTGGAAAACACCTGCACACTGACGTGCACCACTCGATTTGAGAAGGTGTCCGGATCTTTGGCTTTCTCAAGCATCATTGAAATTCTGCTATAGTGAAGTACTAATGAATGTGTCAGTGCCTCCTATAAAAGATATATCCATGGATTAGAATTGAAAACACACAGTAGCTGTTGGTAGAACGATAATTAAGCATTAATACATAACCTTACCTTGTAATCAGGGTCAGTTAGCAAGTTTAGTAAAAAACACACCAGCTTCTGAGGGAATTCGTACTTAATAGTCCAGAATACCAATTCTTCTATAAATGTCCTATGAACTAATACCTGTTGGAATGATGGGCAATCTGAAATATGACACGAGACAAAATGAAGTTACAAAAATCAGCCATCCATAATAACAAATAACTAATACTTCATATGAATGTGCATGAAATTTTATATTTTAGTTTGGCCATTTTTTTTTCAATAATTCTAAAACTATAATACTTTATTACAAAATACCTTTTATACTATACAATAATTGACCTTAAAATACAAAATGTTGATGAAAAAAGTCATGTTTGCCACTATAAAAGAGGTAATTTTCATAATGAGATAATTTTTTTAAATCTTTTACTAAATGACAACATCAATACAGGGAAATAATCTAATGATGATTACAAGAAACATGATTTAAAGCTTATCTGTATAAAACAGAAATAAATGAACATAAAAGAATGAATATTTGGATAAAAATTTGGTAACCAGTAATACACCATTACAAGAAAATCTTTTAAATAGAACAGAGCAATGCACAATAATAAAGCATCTTTGTTACCGGTTAGATTGAGACTATTAAGAATCATCTTAGATTTACAATTGAGCAATTACAGTGCAAACAAGGGTTGTGGAGGCTAAAAGAACAGCACCCAAAGACAGGACAGAAATTTGTACACCTATATTCCCGGTTATACCTATATTATATCAAACACTTAGGGTATATTATACATACATACACATTTACATAATACTGCTAATTCAAATCAAAAACAGAGTCAAGTTCACTAGCTTTGAAGTACTACACTACATCAATTAAAGGAAAGTGAACTTATGGAACTAAATATACACATCATAAAATAAAATTTTAAAATATGGATTGCTTGGTTTCGAAAGTGAATAAAGAGTAGTATATAACCACTTTAAGCATTGCAATTTCTTGTGAAATAGTGCTAGAGTATACAGTTATCATCTGACAGACCACATGGACAACCACATATTTACATCAATGAAAGACATCTTAGTTTCAGGGGCTGAAAGATCCACCATGTAGGCCTAGGATTCGCAGTGAGTTTAATAGAAAATTATAGCGGTTCAGTGTTAAGAATGCACAGAAGTTAGGTGAAGAAAAATGTGGAAAAGTTAGGTAAGGGAAAGAAAGAATGTCTAGCAAGTAATCTCACTAGAACAAGGAAGTTGGTCTCCATAATCCCCTCAATTCTACCTATGTCACTTTTTTTCGTTTTTAGGAGGAATGCAGTCATTGAAGACATAAACAGGGAAACAGTTGACCATATCCTTGACCTGCAACCACTACATTGAGTTCTGCAGCACAGGACATTTGATAATCTTTGTGCAAACATTTCTGCAATTTTTTGTCTTATGTAGTCAGTTTCAACTTAGGAATCATACTCATTATGCATTGCTCAGTAACAATTTAATTTTCTTACTCTATATAGTTTACAAATCCTGTTGAAAAATCCGCTATACTTCCCTCTACAAAATTTCCATTTCTTTCTTACCTTTATATTCATCAGGTGGCTCAGGAGTAGGCATTGATTTCAGTGCATCTTCATAGATTTTCCTGCTTTGACGATTATAGTTTGATTCATCTTCTGGTTTGATTTCAGTCAAGTCTTTGTAAATCTGAAATTCAGACAAATATTTCAGTACTTAAGACATTCAAAATATGAAGAAATAAAGATGACAGAATTAAGAAAAAATTGTATTATGACAAAATACATTGAAATTTAAGTAGCAAGACTGCAACTACCGGTACCATGAAATATCATTTCTAAAAAAATAATTTAAATTTGAAGTAAAAATAAATGGAGAAAACCATTCGATCTGTACCTGTGGATCAGTGAGGGCAACAGTCATCACTTTCCTCATTGCTGCTCCCATCTCACTAAAATTGTGAAGCATGCTGATAAACTGATCGCTATCCTGAATACCCAATATGTAGGCATCAGGAGCTCCAGAATGACTGGAAGAAAAGTCAATATAAAAATAAGAACAATCAACTTATAAAAAGTTTTAGAAATTGTCTTATATTCAGAAAATGAATTTCACTATCCAGGTAGCCAAAAGGATGGTTAACTGACCTAGGAGTATGTAAAAAGATAAGCAAGGACTTTGTTTCCAGATTAATAAATGAGTATCTTAAGTTTAATTGCAACATGAACACCTATGATATAGTCTAATTCCATAGCATCAAAGAGCTTAATTTGAAAACTATTATTACTATTGGATATCTCAGCAAGATGAACATCCCATTCTTTAAACCAATGGATCAGATTCCCCATCATCACCTAAAACAATTTAAAAACAACTTTGGCCAAAGAAATAGATTAAAGAATAATATAAAGATGCAAAACTTTGCAATGGATATGCGAGAAATGCTGGTTATACCTAAGAAATTTTAATCTAAAGCTGTGTATATGGAGAGAGACAATTCAACTAATTGCAATTAAATTTTTTTAAGAAGGCTATTTGTACTATTTCTCCAATTTATATTTTTTAAACAAGTTCTGCTAACAATATTATTTATGACAACTGAATCTACTAAAAAAATTAAACACATTTCAATTGATATGAGTTATATGCTTGTCTTTTTACTCATTACTCAAGAATCATGAATAGTAATGTTTCCAGAAAATAACTGGATAGGGAAATCATTTGCTCTATACCATTTTACTATATTTAACAGAAATCTCAACACAGAAATAATAAAAAAGTTTAAATATACATGTCAAGACAATTATCAACTTAAAAATAAGATAAAATTAGGTGAATGAGGAAAAAACTAAATTAAAAAGCTTCTGTAAACTGAAATGCTTTCAAACTATAGTACCATTGACTTGCGATATCTTATAAATAGAGAATCATTAATCATTGTGAGGTGAATGTTATAAAATTTGTTATTAATTATAGAAATTGAATAACTACATTTCATAGAGAATTATGGAATTCTCTAGTAGATGAATGTAAAATATTTTTATTTTGGGGAGCAAATTCCTTCAAATGAAATATTGGATTCTCCATCTACCTTCGATGAAGTTTCATAGAAGTTAGTGATTAACATAGTGAAATAACAAATTACAATAAAACAATTAAGTCTACCACTAGATCCATACCTGACTTCCCTTAGATGCTGAATGAGCCTCAAAATAAGCCGAGGCATCATAGCCTCGGCCACACACATGAGATCCGATGGTGCTGTTGGTTTATTAACTTTTGCTTGAGAACCATGCTGGTTGCAAAACCTGTGATGGAGATCAGATATTAAACTTATACTCAAGAAGCTTAATGTAAGCCTTCCGGTGAAAAATTCAAGATCAACGTATCTCTTAATCTTTTGCTATCGAAACTTTGAAAGATTGCCCTCATTTTTGTACAAATACTTAGGAAACCTTTTAGCGAGGAAAGATTTAGTGTTCCTTGGTGAATACTCAAAACAGCATATTCACATAAAAACACCTAAGTGAAGTAGGGATGAAGAATCGACGTTTCGACGACCCTGTCGACTAACAACTTAATAATTTAGACGTGTCTAAAGTAAAAAACCGAGGAACATTAGAACTACTGACAAGTCGTTTCACTTTCATGATTTCCATTGAGTAATACTGAGAATATCTTCCCCGAACTTTCGGTAACTAAGGTGATCTACTTCATTATTTGAGTATCCGTAATTAAATATAACACTGACAACAGTGTTTAGAATAATATTAAACATTATAGAAAACGATTAAGCAAACTAAGGTACACCAAAATAGTACATGGCAATTGATGAAAGCGTTTTTCTCGGAATTAAAAATAAAAGTTTATTCAAATTAAACTGTATTTATATACTGTATTAAGATTTCAGAACTGTATACATGAATAAAATCAAAAATGCTTTTACAGTGATCTCAAAAGAAGAAAGAGGGCACTAAGGATGGAAACGACAACAATGCAAACGATAGAATAAGAAATAAGACGGGAATATTTTCTACTCACCCTGATTCTTTCATTACCGAGGTATCACCGCAATCACAAACGCCGCCGGCTTGACTACGAAACATATTAAAATCGTGCCCATCATGATTACCCTGCTGAAAACACTTGACGCAAAGTGAAATACATGGTGAAATGCCGCAAGTTCTACAGCGATAGGCAATAAAATTAGCAGTCCACACAAGCCCACACGTAGTCGCATTGTCATAGCGCCGAACTGGAAAATTAAAAATCACGATTGCACGAATAAACAATTGATAATTAATGAGATGGGAGAGACGTTTACATCCAAATGATGACATTGCAAATTTCAATTTAACTACTTAGGAGCCATGATAACAATTAATCGTCACTGTATATTAATTTCAGATTCCCTAATCTTTAAACTCCAATGTTTACATACCAGTGTTCGCAAATTCGTCCGGAGTGGAACCTCCAGCCATTAACCATTTAAACCAATCGATAGTTTCCCATTCATCAATAGCCTTTTCAGGATTCAACAACTTATCCAACAAGGCATTCAAATGAATGGGTGAGGCAGTCTTAGCACACTCAGCCTTTACACAAGCAGCAGCACCACGTTTACCCTTTTTCATCAGCACATGGGCACTCAAGGAAGCCATGATTCAAATTTCACCCTATATTTTAGCACATAACACGATGAAATCAAAATTATTCGCTACCATTGCAAGCAAATAAAAATTTAACATGCTAGGTAGCACAACAAGAGAGTGCACACTTAAAAGGTTAATGTAAGGACCTGACAGTTCCTCCGAGAAAAGGTATACGTTTAATGCTATGGACACAGCCAATCCTCATATAAGTTTTTCACAAGATATAAAACATCCATGAGTCCTATGATCCATTATAAATAACAGAAGAATGTTTTCGGTGTTATCAATCTAGAATAAAGCAAAATATACTAAGTATTTCGCCGAATAACCTACTGAAGAGGACCATGACTACTACACACAGAAGAAATCAAGGACTAATCAGGACTAATGAACTATTCACGTACAGATGGCACTCTAGGACGTAAGCGAAAACAATTGAAGTATGTCCTGCAAGCTCCTTAATTCCGTGGCCGTCAGGCTCAGCGGGTCATACTAAAGATTTCTTTCAGTTCTCGAAATAATATCTAATATATTTATCTAAATAACAGTATATACTTCTATATACATGGATAATGAAAAAATACGAATGCTTATTGTATCCTTCCGTCGGTGCTACCATGGGCATTGTTGCATCAAGATTGAACTTTTATATTATAACCCAAAACTTAATAAATATTATCTTAAGAAGTATCCATATTCTTCAAGGAATGTGGATGTTTTGAGATTGATCATAGGAGAAATCAATATCTCCTAGCTTGAAACTATGAACTTGAACAAACTCCGTACCAGTACTTACTATCAGTTCAAAAAATATTTATCTATTACGATACGACTTACGATAAGTATGCTGCAGAAATATCTGAAAACTTGCTCTATATCCTACTTCCTATTCTATTTCGTTGATTCTTATGTCATGACATGAAAACGTTTTGACGCGTAGAAATAATGCAGAACCCTCAGTCGCTTGATGATAATATTTTGGTAAATTGATAGAGATACGATAATATCACCATTAAATTCGCTTGATATGATAAATAAAATTATTTTCAGAGATAATCCAAAGAATTTTAGCTTCATAATATTTTGTGAATATTCTTTACTTACGTCATTACTAAATATATTTCGTGAAAGACGATCAGTTTTGTTAGAGAATATTGAGTTAAAATAACTTTAGTTATTAATTTTTAAAATATATTGCGTTGTATAATAACAATTCAGCAGACCGCATCGAAATTTCCTATTAAAATTCTCTTACTACTACGTACTTCAGTGTAAAAACTATTCCGTACGTGGTTGCTAGATGTTAGATTCGCTTAATTTCCGGAAACGTTTTTTTTTCCGACCGTACATCCGGTGGTTTGAAGGAACGGAAATTCACAGACCTTACCATGGCAGCCTGTAGTGAGCTATTGAGGTCTGAATTTCCCAGTATTGACGATGATATGTACCACTATGTTGAAAGTTAGTGTATTTGCTTTAATTGGAATGCATCTTAGTTATTTTTCATCCGTTTGTATTGTCAGTATTCTGTGAATTAAATTCATTGGCATGTGATAATCGTAATAAATTTCGCTGACACTTAAAGATGTTGATATTAGATAATTTTCTTCATGTTAGGCTATTTTTAAATTTTCGGCGTGGTTTTTATTTATATTTTATTAGGTATCATATCCAGTGGAGCTGACGAATTTGAAGATAGCGATGAATTATATGATGCCATCGGAGAATTTCTTCATGAAGTGGCAGAGGATAAAACTGAAGTGGATATTAGGTATTGATCTCATAAATTTGTGTATTTTCAGTTCTTGAAAAGATTTGCTGCATTTATACTTACGAATGTCTTTAAATTTAGAAACATCTGTGGGAGGCTGATGGGGATAATGAAGCCCAAAACCAAAAATTGTCTTATGAACAATGGTACAGCGAAAGTATTAAATGCTCCGATTCATCTTGGCAGTATGGCAGCTAATTTGGAGAATAATGTTGATGACATTAAGAGTATATGGGTTATGCAAAGAGATGATGTATTAGTAAGTGGACTAAATGTCAATCTTTTCTACAATTTTGTTAGAATGAACAAATTTTCAAAATGCTGTTACCTTAATGACTGATTCTTTTTAGAAAGTGGATCCCAGGAAGCTTGAAAAGGCCGAAGCAAAACTTCAGCAGAAACAGGAAAAACGTAGCCAAGATTCCGGTAGAGCACCTTCACTAGTTTCTAAATTGGAAAGCGCCACAGCATCTCAAGTGATAAATAAAAAAGAGACTAAGATGGAAGCTAAGGGGACTAATCGTTCTCAGGATATAAGAATAGAAAATTTTGATGTTGCCTATGGGGACAGGTAAAATAAAACTTATCAGTAGTGTACCAGTTGCCCTCAACTCAACCTCATTCATTATATTTTCCTTTCAGAGTGTTGCTTCAAGGAGCTGATATTGTCTTAGCCTTTGGGAGAAGATATGGTTTGGTTGGACGTAATGGTTTAGGGAAGACAACTTTACTGAGGATGATTTCAAAGCAAGTATTAATCTTTCGCCCATTGAAGGTTGACAATTTCAAGTTATGAGATTCGTTTATTATGAAATAAATTTTATTGGGATAATGTTTCGTAGGCAAATCTTTCTTGGAAATATTTTCAAGATATTTCATAAACATTGAAGTCCTTCAGTAGTTAAAAATTCTTTCTTTCTTTAAAGTGGCCAGTTAAGAATCCCATCACATATATCAATTCTTCATGTGGAGCAGGAGGTTATAGGTGATGATACCCCTGCTTTGGAAAGTGTTCTACAATGTGATACTGTTCGTGAAAATCTGCTTGCTAAAGAAAAAGATGTCAGTGCCAAGATAAATTCTGGGTAAGTGAGAACAAAAAATAACTTTCTCTCTTGGCAAAATTTGAATTCCAACAAATTTAAAATTCATATCCACATTTTTACTAGTTATAGCAAAATAAATGGTCACTTAAAGGGCACTTCTCACGAAAGACTTGTGATGTGTATCATTCAGTCATATACTATAATAATAGTAGCTTAAACAATTTCACTTAACATTGATTTCTTGTAATAATATTTACCTTCAAAGTTAGAAAAGAATGATAACTGAGTAAGGATAATGACTTAAACAAAAAAAGAATATATTTATAAAATTTAATACATAATTTAGCTATTAAATTAACATGTAATATATTAAATTTTTTAAGGATAGCCTTTGAAGTTTTAAAAAAATGTAAATGAATCTAAGGTAATTTTAAGATGATTTTATTTATCCATACTTAAAATGTATACATGACATAATATTGGGGATTCTTGTGGGTATCATGCTTGGCTATGGCGAAAGCTGTTTGTTTCAAGTTGGGAGCCCACGTTCAAAATGACATAAGCTGTTGAGGCACTTGTAACAATACTACTACTGCATAATATTTGAGTCATTTTCAAATGTATACATGACATAATATTGGGGATTCTTGTGGGTATCATGCTTGGCTATGGCGGTTTGTTTCAAGGTGGGAGCCCACGTTCAAAATGACATAAGCTGTTGAGGCACTTGTAACAATACTACTACTGCATAATATTTGAGTCATTTTCAAGGACTGCTTTGTAAAATAGGGAACTGAGTTCCTAAAGCCCTACAGCATTATACATTTCATAATTCTTATTACATAAGTTTAGGTATCTTTCTATTCTTGATTAAACTTCCAATACAATTCTCTAGTAATGCATACAGTATGCATCAAGATCAGCAAAATATCTGAAGAGTGTTTTGAAAATTTATCTCTTGGATCTTTAGTAACCAACGGTCTATACTCTGAAATTTATTGGAAAATACAATAATGTCGTGGATATGCAAACATCCAATCATGTAATGGAATGGACTTAGTACTTGTTACCAGTACCTGAAGAATATTTATCTTATTCTCTTGATTAATTTATTTAATTTAACAGTTCTAATGACCCCGAACTGAGTGTGGAACTGTCTGAGCTATATGCTGAGTTACAAAATATTGAAGCTGA
This sequence comes from Sympetrum striolatum, assembly GCA_947579665.1. NCBI lineage: Eukaryota > Metazoa > Arthropoda > Insecta > Odonata > Libellulidae > Sympetrum > Sympetrum striolatum. Next base: position 81,913,994 of record OX388345.1, read on the forward strand.
CAAGGCCCCAGCCCGTGCCAGTATAATTTTGGCTGGTCTTGGATTTTCTGCCGAAAGTCAGCAACGTCCCACGAGGGAATTTTCCGGAGGTTGGCGAATGAGGCTTGCTCTTGCTAGGGCTTTGTTTTCAAGGTAAAATTTGCTGTTGTAATAAAACAGTAATTGGTATTTTATATTGTGGTAAAATTGGGACAACTATGCTATCTTAATTTTTATTAGGAGCAAATCAGGCTTACAATGGTATCCATATTTACCGCTTAATAATTACAGTGCCTAAATCTTAACCCAATATTAATGAAATACACCTAAAGCTACGTGATTTGAAACCTTAATGTATTATCCTTGGTTACTGTGCAACATTTTCTCCATATTACAGTTGAAAGTTTTAATCAAAACTGAATGGAAAGACAGCTCTTGACATGTCTAAGAAAAAAATAATTCGTGTGTTTTCCACTGGCAGTAGTTAATTTATTCGTGGGAGAGATTTTTTATGATTGGTTTCATCATTTTCAGTTAAAGATGTACTGTCTAAGCCAGTTGGAAGGAATGTCTTCGTGGAAGTTACTAAACGTTTTTATCTAAAGTATGGCTTCCTCTTTAACCTTTTCTTGGCTCTTTACCAAGTATAATCTAATATAACTTGCGTTTGTCCCTTTAAGTCAAGAATTTAATTAAAATATATCAATTCATTTTAGGCTCATTATAATACATTTTATTTTAATAGCCAATTTGTATCTAAATATTACCAAACCATTTACTTCCATGTTTTTATGCAAACATTCCTTGCAGTATTTCTTTGTGAGTTGAGGTTATGAATATTCCTCCTGAAATGAAATTAATTTTTGCCAGCTTAATTGTCACTCCTTTCCATTTCTGGCCATCTTTAGGTAGAACACCATTTATACATATTTATCATGAATAGAAGAGGATTATTTCCACTGCCATTTTTGGTGACCTATTATCTTCTCAAAAATAAGTTTAACTCGAATTCATTCAAAACAGTCATTTTATGTCTGTTTGTATTTTATGTTAACAGTCAAGTTCTTTTGGCAGCGTTTGGGAAATAAAGTTGGTTCTAAACCCCTTGAGGAATTGTTATAGATTTAGGCTATACATATTAATGAAACCTAAATTTTGATTTGGGATTTAATTATGTTTTGCTCAAGTGATCTCCCAATCTCCTCCAGGGCTCAATCTTGTATTCTAAGATGGGCTTTTTTTCAGATTTATGAAAGTTAACCCCTTTGCCTTGGTGGCGTAGAAATAATAGTAAATTTTTGGTCCAAAGTGATTGCTCTTACAATTAAAATTTCGAATTTCACTTATGAGTAACCATGGCCTAATCAGGATTTGAACCCAGAATTTCTTGAGCTAACCCTTACTCCTCCAAGGTTGGCTGGAGTGGCTACTTTGTACTAACATGTTAGCACTGTGAATCCTTCTGCCATTATTGTATCAAAGGTTAAATCTAAGATAATCTTTATTTTAGTAACTAACATTTTTCTAGTTAAGAGACAATTTCTAAAATAATGTGCATGGTGGAGCTATGCATAAGAGTTGACATTGAGTGAGATATAATTACTTGGTTTCAGGCCTGACCTGTTATTGTTAGATGAACCCACGAACATGTTGGACATAAAAGCTATTATTTGGCTGGAAAACTATTTGCAGAATTGGCCTACAACTCTTTTGGTTGTTTCTCATGATCGCAACTTCTTAGACACTGTACCAACAGATATCCTTCATCTACATTCGCAGAGGATAGATGCTTATAAGTAAGTATTAAAATTAATCTAGCATGCATAATATCCATATTTAATATATATTTTGTAAATAATTATAATAATATTGAAGATTAATGAGAAATATTTACGTCATTTGGTTTATAAATTATGGTTATGGTTTACAAATTTAATATAAACCATATTCCCCAACGCATGTTGTTACAAAAGATCTGAGGCTGTATAACAGGCTGGGATGTGTACTATGGTACAGTAAAACCTCTACTTAATTAAGTCCATGGGACCGAAAGTTTGTTAACTGGGAATTTGTTGGTCGGAGGATGTTTGCACATTGCATCTCTCAAGGGCCAAGCAATGTAATCCTGTACTGAACATTGTATTAAGAGAAAGTCTTATAAAACCAAAATAGAAGTTAACCTTTAGAAGATGACTGGATTCGTTTTGTCGAACTAGGTCTGTGTTGCAAGTAATTTTCAATGACAAAAAGACCACAACGAAATGCAAAGAAGGCACATGCAAAATAATTGCAGCGATTACCATAAAGGCAGGCAGTTCCATTCACATCCAATTAATGGTCGGGCACTAGGTTATAAAAAAAACCTGATTCATCAGCATTGAATATATCCTTAGAGCTATATTCCTCACTGATTAGAAAAGGCAGCTTCTCTTTCCAGCTCTCCGCCACATCAGGATTAACTGCTGCCTCTTCTCCTGAGATTTTTAGTGTTGTGAGGTTCCAATTTTTTTAAACTCGTATAGTCATCTATTGGATGCCACAAAGTTCTCTATCCCCTATCTCACAGCCTCCAATCTCGCCTGCTTCTATAAGACCCAAAATAGAAATGAGCTTTGCTTGTGACCAGTTGAATATGGCCTCATCAAGTTCCTTATTAACTTTGGTCCTTGGTCTTTTTGTATCCGGTCCCTGCGTTGCTGATTTTACTATGTTCGACCACAGTGCAAGAATGGTGGATGGGGTTGATGGCCGTATACCAAATTTCTGAGTAACTTCAGCTCCTTAACGGCCTTGAGAAATGCTATCTTCTACTCCAGGCTGAATCACCGACGCTTTATTCCGTGATCAGACATGTCCTATAAATTAACCATGGTTAAACTTTTAGAAGACAATACAATATAATTAAGTGATGAAGATTATGACCCATTTCTATTTAACATGAAGGATATGTTATTAGATAAATAATGAACTTATCTTGAAAAGAAGCAGATAAATAAGGGATAATATCAGTCATTAAAAGTAACAAGCAGGTCACGCTTGAAACACCTGATATCAAAGTCTTTTGCTTAAAAGTAAGCTTTGTAATAACAAGAAGAACCCAGAGAACAATCACCAAACCACGCCCTCAAGAGAGTGACACTTAGAAACAGGAAATGTGATGAGCCACATAATCTCCAATAATGAGTTATCTGATTGGCCCTCCCAAATTTTTAAACTTAAATATGGCGGCACAAAAAATTACCATTCGTTAACTTTTTTATTTCGTCAATCAGGAGTTCTTATAAGGCCGGATTTCATTCATTAGAGGTATTCTCTAATGCCTTTTAGTGGGAATTTGGTGGGACCAATGGCATTCGTTTTTATCACATTTTCATTTAGCGGGAGTTCGTAAGGTTTTACTGTAGTACATTTTTTAAATGTATTAATGTTAAAGTTTAAAAATCGAAGTTGACTCAATACTTTTTAAATTGTCTTATTTTATATTCATTTCTTAAAAAAAAACAATCTTACATGCCTTCAGGTCATAGTTTTTCCAGATCTTTGTTAGTTGCTGTCTAAGTTTTTAATTTTCTCTTAGAAATTAATGAAAAACCTTCTTTCCTTCATTTTATTTCTTAACTTCTGTTTAATGCATAATGTAACTTTTGAAGGAAGAGTATTTAAAAAATGTATAATTTAGAAACAAACATCGTGAAATATTTAGGAAACGACTGGAATTGTAGCAAGTTTACCATTTACAACATTAAGACAGAGTGTGGTTGATTGTATTTAATTACTGTAATTGATAGAGATTTTATTATTTTCTTTAGCTTGAACTCAGTATGTTTCTGCTTTCAGGGGAAATTATGAAAACTTCGAGAAAATCAAAACTGAGAAGTTGAAGAATCAACAGAGGGAATACGAAGCGCAGCAACAGCATCGAGCTCATGTACAGGAATTCATTGACCGATTTCGTTACAATGCTAACAGAGCATCTAGCGTGCAAAGCAAAATTAAAATGTTAGAAAAACTGTAAGTATTACTCATTATTTATGGTTCATAGTTAACTTCTGATACTTGTGGATGTACTTTCTTTATCTATCTTGTTTTTATCTACAGCCCTGAGTTAAAATCCGTGGAAAAAGAAGTAGAAGTAGTTCTGAAATTTCCAGATGCTGAAAATTTGTCTCCACCGATAATGCAATTAAACGAAGTCACATTTGGATATTCTGCTAATAAACCAATATTTTCAAGTGTCAACATAGGTGCTACTCTTGATTCTCGGATATGTATAGTGAGTACTTTTCAAAGTTAGGTCAATAAATTCTCCTGTGATTACTCCATACCGCATTATTTTACTTGTGTTTTTTGCTTTAAAGGTTGGTGATAATGGTGCTGGTAAAACCACCCTACTTAAAATAATAATGGGTATTTTGGCTCCTTCATCTGGAATGAGGCATTCTCATCGTAACCTAAAATTTGGATATTTTAGTCAGCATCACGTGGATCAATTAGATATGGGTGTTTCATCAGTGGAACTTATACAGTCTAGCTTCCCAGGTATGTATGGAGTGAATAACCTGTATTAATTAATTATCGAAAATTATTGTTGTTGTACTTGGAAATGAGTTCCAAATTCAAGCAGAGAAAAAATACAACACTTTCTTGATCCCTTTCACATCAACCATTTTTTAATATGTTGCCCTCCTATTGTTATGCAACTTTATGTTAATTTATGTATTAGAAGAATTTTTTTGCCAACCCTTTTAACTGATCTTCAATCTGAGAGTCAAAATAATTGCTTAATAAATTGCTGCACAATCAAGTAAAATACCTTCTTAAACTTTGTATATCAGTATTTTCTCAGCTTTTTTAGTGAAGGAGACCACCCATCTATAAATCGTAGAACTGAAATATCTACAAGAAGTGGTCCTATTATGTAGAACTATTGATCCCCTCTTGATTGTATTTGATTGATTCACCAAGTGTTCAGCCCTACAAATGGTTGAAGACTCCATGGAATGCCATCCATATACCCTCATTAGTGTGATCAGCACATTGATTTCCTAGCTTTCTTATTGGCCTTTCTAGATTGTGCTTAGATCAACTACCTATTAATTCAGGTAGCTTTGCAATTTTTTCATACTGGATTAATGTCATTGTGTTTGTTGGAAATTAAACCAAGGGCCGGTTTCACCAAAGACAAACAAAAACTACCAGAGCCACCAGGAGACAGGATTTCATAAATTATTGCTACCTACATGTATGCCCTCATTTCCCCAAAAATACTCACTGACCCCCTGAATTGTAGGTTGAGAAATTAGTATATCTTCCTTTTAATGCTTCTCATTATTGGTCTATCACATTATCTTGATTCTCATTCAAATTAAAAGACTGATGAATGAGTATATAAATCCTAAGAGCTCCATTCAAGTTCATCTTAAAAAGTTCATCAAAACGTTGGTAAATCAGTTTTTCTCATCTCTTTATCTTAGGGAAGCCCATTGAGGAGTACCGCAGGCAGCTCGGCAGCTTTGGAATATCTGGAGATTTAGCCTTACAGACTGTTGACAGTTTGTCTGGAGGACAAAAATCTAGAGTAGCGTTTGCAAGAATGTGTATGGGTAATCCAAATTTCCTAATCCTTGATGAACCTACTAATCACCTGGATATTGAAACCATTGAAGCCTTGGGAAAAGCCATCAATAAATATACAGTGAGTATAGATTTAAGATGTTAGTTGTCATTTCTTTCATCTTTTTGTTTTTACCATCATTAAGTTTGCCATCAACTTTTTTTTTCCCACATCCACACTTGACATCATGTGTATGTGGCTTTGTTTAAATTAGACTAGTTATTCTGTTTAATAAAACTAACCAACATACTTTTATTTTATCTATCTGCATAAAGAATTCAGTTGAAATAAATTAATGGTATGCATTATATCTGAATTTGAGATTCCAACCATTGACTTGCTTTCGGTTAAATTATTTGTTACAAGGTGGGTGAGGTTGTTCAGAAATTAACTGCCATTGATGTGTGATGATTTTAGTTGTTATCTGACCAATGTAATTTTTACATTAGAGCGATCTATGATTATTAAAGCTTTGCACTATACTAATCGGAGAGTCATAGTACCATGTGTTTCCTCACTATAACTTCATAAGTGCTACAATATAAATTCCCACCAAATGCAAGATGCATTGTGTGAAAGATTTCTCAGAGCAAAAAATCTTACAGCAGCGACATTCATTGTGAATTGCATGCTGTATACGGACGAAATATTATGAGGGAAGGTGTTGTGGTACCAATTGTCAATCATTTGAACCAATATCTTAAAGATGGAAGAGCATTCTTCATTAACAAAGTCATGGTGGGCCCTCTGTCATTAATGATTAGCACAGCACTTCCATAACATTAAAGATGTTCATAATGCTTTTACAGTCTTATTATATGCCCTGTTGGTAGATTTTTATGCAGAGGGGATTCGCAAATTGTTCAATTGCTATGAAAAATGCTTGAATTTTAATGACATGATAAACTACATGGTTACTCCTGCTGAAACTTTAATGGTGGTTATGTTGAAAAATAGCAGAAAGCAGTATTTATAATATTCACCAAATAAAGTACAGAAGAAGTCCATTATAACAAGTACAACATAAAATGAGAGTTGAGTTATAGCGAGTGATTTTTGGCCATTGTCCATCTCACTGCAAAAAGGACAGGGAGTTACGTCCATTATAATGAGTGGTTATTTATGAAATATCCATGTAATGAGTACTACATTTCTATATTTGTCTTGCAGAAACCATGGGTATCTCAGAATCGTCAATTGACATAGGAGATGTATTCAGTCGTGCAAAGAGTAATCTGAGGCGCATTATCTCTTCAAAGAGCAGAAAAATTTAAATGCAAAAATGTTTCAGGGAGCTTTGATTAGAAACTTCTCACAAGTTTCACCCTCCCCTTTGTCTCTTATTTCCTTTTGGCGATGACCCCTCTAGTCAGTACCGGAATTTTTAAATAAATTCCCATCATATTGGCATCACCTGTGGGATTTGTTTTCATACAAAGCTTGGCACGAAATCTTCTAATGGGTGGGAAGGAGATAAAAGCAGTTCTGATCTAGATCCAAGGGTTACCCCTCCCCCGCCCTTGTGGCAGTCATTGCTTATGAAGTGTGTGAATGAAAAATATCTCGAGAAAGCAATTTGATATGAATTAACATATCTACTGACACACCATTATTTTTCGGTGATTATTGAGCAATAATTTTCAACATTTTATATAAGAGGTTGCACTTTGGTTATGGTTTATAAATCTGAAATAATGTTTTTGGCATTCTGAAGCATTTGCATAAAATTGGATTAGAAACCCAGTTCCCATCTGCTGCACTCCCTGCCCTTGGATTCAGGAAGACTAGCAATTAGTATTAGAAATCGGCTATAATAAGTACTTATCCAGTTTTTGTCAGCCATCGCTATAATTTAAGACTTATATTGTATTTTTATCTAGCCGAGTGTTAAGATAATAGCTAAACCGCAATTACTTTTTAAACACCTTATTATTTTGTTTGTGGTTAAAATTTTATGAAGTCTATTTATTTTTAATAGACTTATTTAATTATTAATTTTCTTTTTACTTGGTATTACTGCTATAAAAGCTCTTTTTGAATAATATTGATCTCATAGAGATAGTAAAAATGTGTTAATTTTTTTAGGGAGGAGTAATCCTAGTCTCTCACGATGAAAGGCTCATTCGTATGGTTTGCAAAGAACTGTGGGTGTGTGGAGGTGGAATGGTTCGAAGTATTGAAGGAGGATTCGATGAGTATCGGCAGATAGTTGAGAAGGAGCTGGAAGCTCAAATGAAATAGTGCCCATGTGTCAAGAGTGAATGGGACATCTGTGTCATTTAAAGACAACTATATACGAAGAAAGAATAAAGTGTTTATATATTTATTGCAGACTCTTTGGCATTTGCTAACTAGAGATATTTATAATAAAAATTGTTAAATGCAATGTTTTATATATTGAATGCAAAAGTGTATATAATAACAAAATTACAAGATTACTTGGCTCTTACATGTCTGGTAAATTTTTTAAAAAATTTCCATCTTGGAGAGGATGCTGTGGGAGAACTTTGTTCATTTTACTAATTATAATTGTTTATTTTACCATTCCATTTGAAATAAATTTGCTGCTGATTATAAGTATTCCATTATTAGATGATTAATGAGAGAGGGTAATTTTTAAAATCTTCTGACAGAATGTTGAGAGCTTTTTGTTATTGAATCAATCATAAAAATATTGTATTGTTTCAAGAAAACTTTCTTTCATTTATTGTGCCTGAAGAATAAACCTAAAACATCAAGAAACATCCAATTCCTTAATAATCATCCAAAAATCCATTGAAATTTAAGTAATTTTGTGTGGTAAGTAATATCAGCTCCTGTGTTTTTATCCCTCTCCAACTGTTCTTTGGCTCTAGTTGAAGTTTTAGAGAAATAATGTGGAGGATTTTTTACTTTTTGCAGTGTTTATTATGATATTTTGGTTTTTGATGCTTTAAGAAAATGCTGTAATTTTAATTATTAATTGGAAATGTGTCATGGGTTCGAGGCCCCAAAATCCAGATTTTTCCCATTTAAATGTATTGCTTTGATTTTTGGGAATTTCTAACAAATACTTCCCAGATAAGTAGAGAATTAAAACTCAAGGTGCCTCCAGATATGGACATGATCCATCTAAAACCTTAATGACTCTTACTTGAAATGTCCTGGGTTCGATGCTATGACGATGCAGAATCTCCCATTTAAAATACATTGGGGTAGTTTTCATCATTTTTTGATGAACTTATCGAAATGATAGGAAGTTCTTGCTTTGCTAGAAGATGTATATTAAAACTCGGCTTAAGAAAATAATTTAGATAAAACCATGCTGTTCCTTGGTTCAATGCCAGAACACATTACAATTTCTCACATAAGGAATATAAGGTAAAAGTAGGATGTCGTTTGAAGCAGTTGCAACAAACATTTCTGCTTGAATTTTCACACACAGAGATGGTGATCTTCTATTGTGCTGCATAGGAAGTATCACCAGAAAGTCCAGGGTTCGATACTTTGGTTAATATATCTCCCATATAATACATAGGGGAAGTTTTTCATTTTTTTTTACTTTATATTTTATTATTTATTTGTGTATATATCTATTATATATAATTGCTTCTCTGGATTCATTCATATGTACAGGGATGTAAGAATATATATATATATATAGATAGGATACTAATTCACAGGCTAAACCACAAGTGTCATTGACATGTAATTTTTATGACATACTGGCCATAACCTGTAACAGCAAGAAAAATTGCGATTTTGAACCTCAGTGCCATGGGTTCGATTCCAGAAGACACCTAAGTCCTGATTTTTCCCATTTAAAAGCGTTACTTTGATTTTTGGGAATTCTTAAAAAATATTTCCTGGATAGGTAGAGAATCAAAACTCACGGAGCCTATATATATGGTAATGATCTATGGAAAACATAAATGATAAACTTTTAGAACCTTAAATACATACCAATCTATAATACTTGTAGATTTCAGAGATGATCAGAGCTTCTTAAAAGAATGTGAAGCTCAAATTATAGTTGAATACTTTTTAAAAGGCCGAATGACAATGTGATCCTATAATAGCATTCACAATGAATTGTACATTTTGAAAACTAGTATTGAATAATTAAAATTCCTCTGTAAATGTTGGGAGATTAAAAAAAATGGTTAGGCTGCATCTAAAAAGTAATAGGCCAGTACCAATGTATCCTTGCTAGGAAATAAATCCTGATTATGACATGTATTGAACTAACATAAGAAAGAGGTAATTTTGAAACTTCTGCATCATGCAAGGGTTGTCCAAAATTTTGATGATTTGGCAATAATTCATAATAATCAGAATTGATTTCAAAAAACTTTTTATTTAGCCAATACCAGCTGTATATGTAACATAAAGTGCAAATTTTCTTGTTATGCAGCTAGATCATGGACAATAAACTCAACCATATTCAAAACATGAGAAAGAACACACAATATAAGAAAACAATTTAAAACTTTAGGAACAGAAATAAAATATCAGGTCATCTTCATAAACAAAGAAAATAATTTAACATAAATATATATAAAAATATGGTGACTGGGAGTTTTCAGTCATTCATTTAAATAACTTGAACAAAAAAAACAATGTTGTACTGTGATGACTTATACAATAGGCATGATAAATTCTTTCATCTATGCATACACTAAAAAAATAAATACAGTAAGGCTAATGGAGTAGAATAATTTTCTTAATATACCATTTAAGTACACTTCCTGATACACTCCCTGTAAACAATTTCAAAGCCTTCCATCAACTATATCATCATAAGAATACCTTGATTGGATATTACTAAATCAAAGATGGTGATACATTTTAAATGGCTAGACAAAAAGTTATTTTAGTTCAATGAATAATGTTAGAAATAAAAACAAAAATCTCTGTTTAGAAATTAAGTTTAACATATGACTAACAATCCTTCATTTAAATTTGGGATATAGATGGAAGGTTCTTTGAACAGATATCACATCAATATTGCACAATAATTTAAGTTTTCACAAAGACCCACAATATAATATTCTCTCCTTCAAGAGACCTTAGTTAGGAGGTAAAATAATGTCTCCTCTATAAATTGCTTGAGATCATTCAAAATAAGATTTATATGTGAAATGATAAAATGCATGTCCCAACATTAAAGTTTCCTTATAGGTAAATCACTCTTTATTTAGAGTAATAGAGTGAGGATAAGAAATTAAAATGAAGAGGATAAAAATAAAATAAACTTTAAAAAAATAACTCATCTGTAAAAATAATGATGTAAATTACATTAATGGTTAAGAAATTTTAAAGAAGGAATCAACGAAAGAATCAGCAAAGGATTTTACCTCGCCCATTAACTTGTCATCAATACCTTCAGACTTACAGAAAACATACATTTCAAAGAAATGTTTAGCTTCAGCTCCACTGTAAAAGTAAAAAGAGCATTAGTTAGTAATATTCCATATTATACACAAATAACATAACAACTGACTGCTTTAAAATTATCATATATTATTTACACATTCCTTGCACTCAGAAATATTTAAAAACTAATAAAACAATAACAACATAATGATTATTAGCAAATTACATGAAATGATATGCCAAAAAACAAATGCTTCCATACAAAAAATGGAAAGTAAGCATGTAGAAAAAAGTAATAATTAATTAATTAAAGTTTTGGACATAAAAATAAGTACATGGATGATATTCTAATAATTTTAATTAAATATTTTATTATGATTATTTTACATTTCACATTGTAACTCATAATTATGCCAATTCTAAATGCCTACATCAAATGCATCAATTTCCCAACCTGGAGCTTCTAAGAGAGTTGGAGATTGTGTGCCTCCATTAAAATAATTTTCTAACCAATGAGCATGTCTTTCTCAACCCTTCTTTCCCTCCACAACAAACGCTTTGCACCTTAACCTTTCTCCTTATCCTAACTTCCCCCTCCTCCACTAGTATATATGGATAACATGGAACAATAAATTGACTTTGATAAACTGAAGATGTTCCCTCGCTAATGAAACATGTCTCTAAATTAAATATTCCAAGGAAGTGTATGAGAAGTTAAATATTTTCTTTATTCTGTGAATTGTAATTTAGATAGTACTCTTTACTCTATGCCACACAATTATCATATTTGCCATATATGCCGGCATATAAATGAATACCCCTGAAATGTTGAGGTGAGTTTCAGGTTTTAGCCTTTGTTCTGCATATAAGTCGGCTAAAAAAATAAGGCACCACCACTTCCTCAGCTTTATTTTATTGGAAGAAAGACTGGCATCCATAAATATATGTTAGCTTATTTATGAATATTTACTGCGTAAGATTAAGATGCTAGAATTGTTTCTTTCAGCTGCCATGTTAACTTTTCGCCTAGCTTAACTATTACACAAGTTTCCAATGTTAGTATCACTCAGGCTTTACAAATAAGAATGCGAACAGAATTTAATATTAGAAACAGGTTTAAATGAAACAGCGATTATAATTGCTAAAAACTTACTTGTTTCCTGGGAATAGAGCAATTTCACTCCAATTTTTCTCTTCTATTTTCTCAGGATCTTTCTTATCATAAAAATAAACAGACTTGAAAGGATCAGGAACTGCAGACCCAAAGTAAAAATTAGAACTTGCAACAATATATTCAAGTTGTTTATCATCTTCTTTCCACCTGGTATTAAGCACATTCTCAAGTTTAACAGTCAATTCATATGGCCAAGTTGGTTTTTTCTTGATAAAATCCGAGGGCTGGAATTTGCACAAAGGTTTGCATAAAATAAAATCAAAATCTTCACATAATTTCTAACAGAACTGAAAGACTTCACTTACTGGTAAAACTTTCTTGGATGTAATGAATTTGTACAGCTTCCTACATAATATGCGATTCAAGATTTCTTGTGCAGGTTTTAAATCTTTAGAGTGGCTCCACATTATATCATAAAAAATGTTGTCTGTTAGTCTTGTCCAAACATCTAGCTTTGTATGAGCTTCAGATAGTTTTAATCTGCAAAAAGTAACAGATAAGAATTTTATTCCAAACTACCACACACAATTTGCTTAGTGTAGCTAATTCACAATTTGCTAAGTGAAAGGTGATTAGGAAAGAAAAAAAAATGTCTTTTTCGAGTCCTTTTTATAACAAAGATTGATTGCAGACACAAGTATATTTGTGGGGGTGTAACATTGGTAGGTAAACAAATGGTTTCTTCTCTGTGCTATGTTTCCAAATTCAACAAAATTATTAATCAGTAAAGTATTTGATGTACACAGTCACAAAAAATGGGATATTTTGCATGTTAAGACTAGTGAACATATGAATATTTATCAGCTGATTTCGAAAACTACTTAAAAGTTGTTTTCAGGAGATGAGAAATTTTCAAAATAAATTACCATAAAATATCTAATAAAACAAGTTTCAAGCAGAGTTGAAAATGTATATGTCCCTTTTTATTTGATTAAATTCAAATAAAAAATGTTTTATATGCTAATAACAGGCCTTGTGAATTTCAGACCTAAATCTTTGGAATAAAAGTGCATGTTATCCACTGATAAATAAATGGGAATTACAGGTATAGCTTTAGATTTAGCCCATACTGAGATGATACAACAATAACGCACAAGAATAAGACATTTTGCCTTGAAAACAATCTTCTAAAGAGTTTAAATAAAAACACTTACCCACAGTTGTCATCCAACTTCAATGAATAAAACTCATCAGCTGCATACAGAGCATCTATGATCCTGTTAATAATCACACTCATTACATTCTCATTTTAAAGAAATTATAAACACATTTTTCTTTAAAATATATTATATTAATTACAATGGAAAACAAATTAGGCTTACTTACATTCGGTTGATTACTAATGACACACGATGTTGGTAAGCTCTATAATGAAGAGAAGAACGAGCTAAAAACATTTCATAAATGTTGTAAGACTCTTTGCTTCTGAAAACAATGTGCATCTTTTTATTTCCATGTTCATCCTTCTTTTCGAGGACTTTGCAGAATTGAAGCAATCGACGATAATCAAAATTAACTTTTAAGTTCAAATGCAGTCCATCACGCAAAAAATAATCCCATTTGTCCACATCTATGCTATTAGTTTTGTTGCATACGATCTGGAAAATATATTGAACAAAAATTTCCATGTAGAACCATTTATCTCAAGAATTTGTGAATGGATGTGGAATACAATTTTAATGTAAAATATTACATCAAAATTTTTGAAAAGCTAATAAAGAAAGGGTTTCACTAAATGCTTTCAGGATAATGTCATCATCATCATAGATTTAAATATTCCATTCTTTTAAGAAAAGTTTTGTCTTCTATAAATTAAGAGAAATATGAGTCAAACATTTGTGAGGATTTTTAAAAAGTGACATACTTCCCTTTCAGTGATATTAAACATACAAATCTGCACATTAATCCAATTAAAAGTTAAGCATTATAAATCCAATCTTGTAAATAAGTCAGTAGATCTAGCAGGAAGATATAACAATAAAAATTTTTATGAAAAAAGGTGGATGTTAATGATTATTAATAAAGAAGATTAAATTTTTCTGAATACATTGTAATAAAGTTAGAATGGGAGGAAAATAAATCCATTATTTCAAATTCTAAGAAGGCTTTTGCTGTTCTGTAATACTTCTATTTCATAGTTTACCTATCTCAAGGAAAATACTTACCAAGAAGCTGAATGCTTTACTGAATGCCCATCAGAGAACATCTAATATTAAGTTCAACTCTATTTTTCATTCTCTGAAAAACTTTTCCTCAACTAGTCAACAAGCCACTTTGATTATATTGCTCCAACAATAATTGTACTACATGATTTTTCGTTCATATTTGCATGTCAGATAATGATGCATAGTAGTTTTGGTAATATTTTATTTCTTCTTTCTAGAAAATTTACATTATGACCCACATTTGATATGATCTTTGCAGCAAATAGCTGGTTAAATGACTGGAGTGAGTTACAAGAGGGCAGAAGAGAGGTAAGTTCTGATGACCAATGGATGGGATAATAACATCTCCAGAAATCTTTTCCTTTACAGATGCAGAATGTCTTTCAATGATACATATATCTGAAGTCCCATATGATGCTTTTAATGTTTCAAATTTAACCAAAACCAAAGTTACCAGGATTATTCTGAAAACTGCCTTAAGATAAACCAAAATGAAATGTAAATGAGAGAGGAGGACATCGGCAGAGATGGGATCCACTTAAATCAGCTTGTGTCAGAGATATTCAGTAGGGCGCTCATGGATGTATTAAACTCTGCTAGATCGGGAAACTAGAGGATGAATGGGGGCATGATTATAAGGAGGACTGTGGAAGGATTCACAAGGAGGAAGTGGGGGAAAAATAAGAAAGAGAAGCAAGCTGCTGAGTAAGGAAAATACAGCAGACGGAGTTGTTGCTTCTGATCAGATGAAATCTATCATCCCCTAAGATGGAGTAAAGGGACCAAAGATGTGAGGGAGAGTGCAGTTGAGACAGAGGAAAGGATGATCAGGGAAGAAGGATGGAGACTCAGAAGAGTGAAGGGAAATAAGAACTTGTCAAGTATGAAACACAAGGACTTTGGGAAAGACGTTTCTGGAGGAGATAAGTGGACAGCAGAGGACGCAAGAAGAGTTTGTGATACCAGTGGAAGAGAAGCGAAGACTATGGCGACTGTAAAATTAAACACCAGAGGAAAAAACGAAGAAATACTAGAAAAATGTATTGGTTTAAGGCTTCTTCAGGTAAACTGTATGAGGGTTTTAAATGAAAGAGAGGAATTTTTAACATTGATAGAAGCTTATGGTATGGATGTAGTGATAGGAATGGAAACTTGGTTAAATTCAAATATACTTTCTTATGAAATTTTCCCGCGAAACTTCATAGTGTATAGGAGAGATCGGGATACAACGGGATGGGGAATTTTGGTTATAGTTCAAGAGGAAATGACATAAGAATAAGTGAGGAATGACAGCAAAATAATATTTATCAGGATAAAAATGGTAAAATCGAAAACATTAGACATAGTTGCTGCTTATCGTAAGGCCAGAGAAGATTTCAGCATCTTAGAAAAAATAGGGAAATTATTTGCTGAACAGCCTTTTGGGACAGACAGACAGGAGCCCTTAACTTACCTAGGATAAAGAAGGATGGGTCAGCAGATGGGGGGGAGGGAGCAGGAGTTTGTACACAACATCATTAACGAGGGAGGATTGACACAGGTAGTGAAGAGACCAACGAGGGGGCTAATGTCTTAGATGTTTTTCTACTTTGACCCTTTACCCTATCGTCAGATGTGAACATCAGAATCAGTGACCACAAAGCAGTATTATTGGATTAGTAAAAGACATGTGGGAAGAATTTCTAAACATAAATTTTCCAATATAGGCAGTAGAAGGAGAAAACATGCAGGAAATGTGGGCAGGGTTTAAGGAGATTCTAACAGAAGGGTTAAAATTTTGTACTAGTATGTTTAAAAGAAAAGTACTTAAAAGCAATTCAGACCCGGAATACTATAACATAGAAATTAGGCCTCTGAAAAGGAGAGTTAGAAAAGCATACAAGGCCAGAGATCTTGACATAGGTAACATGAAAAATTATAAATGTTATTTTAAATTTCTAAACGAAGAGAAAAAGAAAGTGAAAGAAAATTAGTAAATTAACATTTTAGGAAAAGACGATAACTTTCAATTCTTCAAATATCTAAGTAGAAAATGCAACAATAAAGAGAAGATTATCGCAATCAAAGATACAAATGGAAAAATTATAACTAATGGTACAGAAAAGGTAAATTGTTTAAATAACTGGTATTCAAGCGTATAGCATAAAACTCATGTAAATCCACATGGGAGAAATAATGATAAAGCCGAACAAATTATTGACAGGATGGATGCTTTGAATGAAGACTCTACATAGCAGATGAATACTCTCTTTATGGAGAGATAATTCCCAGGGTGAAAAAATGCAGATACTAGGGGATTATGCTAACTAATAATTTGGATTGGGTTACCCACATAGACAAAATCGTGTGTTTAAAGCATTTAAAAATCTACATTATGTGATGAGAAACTTAAAAGGAAGTAGTAAAGAAGAAAAAGAGTTAGGGCTCAAGACAATAGTGGCAGCACCACAAATAAACAAAGGAAAACTTTTGTGTTACCATACTTTTAAAAGCAAACCACACATAAGTATCTAAATTAGTTCACAAGTTATTACATTATGCATTATTACATGTTTATTAACCTGGGCACCCTGTATGTTCAATACATGTTTTGGAGGTGTACTGGGGAGACTGGTGGGTGGTGATGATCATTTTTGAATATTTGTTTATGTGTAACATCTGGTGTGAGGGATTGGGGTTAGAATTAACTTGTACATAGACAATGGTTGGAGCAGTCACTGGAAGAAATTCTACAGCAGTATATGTAATAACAAATAAATTTAACAGATATATCACTAATCAAAAGAAATATAAACCCTAAGAATAGTTTATGGCTTCATGAAAATGCAAAAAGTTAAACAAAGGACGAATTTCAAGGTTATTTCCATTTTGTATACGCTAACATAAAAGTATGTTTTATCTCCAATGAGATAAAGAAATAGCTATTCTTGATGGAACCTATCCTTGGTTGTTTTCTAAGTACAATAAATAAACAGATTCCTTAAAAAGTTCAGAGAAGGCTCTAATTGCAATCTTTAGCAGCAGATATATTTTCTGAAGTTTATTAACCTTTTTGTCTGTTATGATATTCTAAAATTATTTTCTACCGTATCTTGCAAGTCCATTTTCTCATATGACATTTTGAATGAAGTATAATTTTAACTATTGACTCATTGATTTTCTAAACTCCAATTTCATAAGGATAACAAGGTGTATTACCTGAAACAAAAACTGTTTGTTTTCATCACAATGTGTCCCTTCACCTAAAATCAGCTCTTTGATGAACTTCCTTTTGGTATCATCAAGTCCATAAGCCTCAAATTCATCAATGAGTTTATTCTTCTCTAATAAATAATCAAACATATTAACTGACTGATCTTCATGCTGGAATACGTAATAAGAAAATACAAATTATAGCAAATCATTAACATCAAGTATTTTTAGTCAACTTCACAAAAAATAGTTCCTGTAAACATGATAATGTTGTAATAAATTCTTATGATTCTAATTCAAAAGGAATTATTTAAATTATAATCAAGAATTCAAAAATGTTCAGATTTTAAGTTATCATAAGAAATGTAGAAGGAATGAAAATGAACTGAAAATTATTGACAATGTTTTACTGTGGATAACATTTCTTCAAAAATCCATATTAGTAGCTGCACTTCCTTAGAGAATTGAGGGACTGAGTTGCCACCTTGCTGAACAGAATATTTTCTTAATAAACCAATATTCAAGAAATTTAATTTTAAATAAATCTTAAATTCTCTCTATCTTCCTCTTCATTGAGGGATAGCCATTTTCATTTAAAGCTCAGATAATGTTTTACTTAAACAGAATAAATCTCTTGAGATTGCAATGACATTGCAATGTTGAGGCACTTAATAACGATTTAAATTTCTCGTAATCAATGATCAACAAATAATACGTACATGCCATTTTACATCTTTCCTTTCAAGAAAACCCTCCCATAAGTGAGAAAATGGTCCATGCCCCAGGTCATGGCAAAGTCCAGCAATTTGGACACATAATTTATCACAAGGATTTATTCCCAATTCACTATAATTTCTTCTAAGCTCTTCTATCATCTCACCTGCTAGATGACATACTCTGTAAAGCAAATTAGATGTTAAGTTTACCCAAACAGCTACTATAATAAGGGTAATCAGATTTATAAAATGCCTACCCTAATGAATGCTCAAAGCGGTTATGACTAGCTCCAGGATACACGAAATAAGTTGAGCCGAGCTGTTTAAGATTTCTCAACCGCTGAAATTCAGGAGTGTCGATGATTTTGATACATAAGGGATGGATTTTAATGTGCCCATGGACACTATCGTTGAAAACCTTAAATTCTTCGTTTCTCTTCTCTCTATGAACTTCTGTGGAAATAAGTTAATTATATTTCTGCCATTCTTTCAAGTCATTCGTAGAATTATATTTATGACGTACCTTCCATTTCATTAATAGACATCGCAGGAACTTGCTTACTTGCAGAGTTTTATCTGAAAAGAAATTTTTTACGTTACTAAGCTATTTAAAAATTGTCGAAAAAAGGCATGTTAACAATAAAGAATTATATCGTTATATTGCGAATCACTCTAATCAGCTCTCGAAGTTGTTTATCAATTTGATGTACTACTAGTGCGTTTAATAAATAATTATCTGTAAACTAGCAATTGCTCAATAAAGTATGCATACTGGGATGAGCATGAATAAGAGGGAATTTGCAACATCGATGCCATCGGGGAGAGTGACATTAAATCACAATGAACTTAGCAGAAGCAAGCCATTGATAAGCTATTTAAGAATGTCAAACAATTATTTATCACTGAATAGTAGTCATGCATTAAAAAAATATGTCATTAAATCTAACTGTAGCACAGAGCTAAAACATAACAGCCAAGCCTCGAAGTACTCGTTCCCTTCAGAATTATAAAATACTATACGATCCAAAGAGCCGATTGAAGGATTACGGCACATCAATCTCGGTAAATTTCTACATTCAAACAAATTTACCTCAATCTCTAAAGTTGAAAGATCATGGAATACATGCAACTTAAACTTAACGTTAAGTAATGTAACACACAAAGATGTTCCAATCTTTGTCCTAGTGGTTTTATATTTCACAAGTGACAGCTTTCGTAAATAATCAACAGCATCGGCTAATGGCGGGATCAATGGAATGAAAGTAGCAGGTGTTTCAATAAACTCCTTCGTCGTAGATACCTACGTCCTGCAATGGATCATTGGTGAATAAATTATCATGTATATATGTCTAATCAAACTAAAACAGATTATAGGATGGCAGAGTTCACTGATAACTTTTCGGAATAAGTGAGGTAATTCTTTGGGATGTAGCTAATTGGATGTCTCTCAAAGACCTCACCGAACATTCCTCACGTCTTGAACATACGTTACACCTCCAGCTTTTCATACTTTCCCATAAGATTAGAAAGCGTGAGAATAAATACTCCTTAAACTTCTGAGCAGAAGGAGCAAAAACAGCAGAACAATCGAAAAACAGAATAGCGATAATAAAAAAAGGAAACGTGCGTCGCGACCGCCCAAGTGGACTTGAAATAAGTTTTGGTAAAATTTCACCTCAGGAAGGTTTTTTTTAATGTTATATCAAGAGATTGTATTTGATGGTATTAATCGGTATCAAGATTGAAACTTTGTTTTCATCAGCTATAAATCTTCAAGTTTCATTGCAAGAGCTTATCTCGCATAGGTTGTTGTACGTGTTGTAACTTGTATTGTCGTTAATAGAGTGATTGCAACAAAAAATCAAGAGTTATCGCATTAGTTTCAGAGAAATATCCATGAGACAGATGAGATGTCTTTCTTTTGTCAAAAGATGTAATTTTTTATTAGTATGTACATGAAACAATCTATTCAGATACTTAACTGAAATTTTAGCCTTTCTCCCAACTCAGCCTATCCATTGTGGTGGGTCTGCATTAGTTCGAGGACAATTTTAGGACCGTTCCCTTAAAACCACTCCACACGAGGTATCTTCGGCAACTCTTGGTTATATTCTAGTATGTGTGGCTAAACTAGAAATTAACCAGCCAGCTTAAGCCCTAGGAATAATTGATTTTTTAAAAGCAGGGATTTTTATTTTCGGTATGTGTCTGTATATTACTCCATTAGTGCTCTAATTTCGGATTTTTAATATGTTTTCCTGGTTTTCTTTGACAGGTATTGTGGTTATAAATTTGGTTGAGTTTCGGGAGATGTGCACCCTTTTAGTTCCGAGTCTAACTATACAGGTGGCAGCAGCGTTTTTTTACTTACATGGTACGCGTGGTACCACCATAGAGTAAGGATGGGGTAGAGTGCTGAACAGGCTGCGCAGTAGCCGAGCCGATGTTACAGCATTAAACCACGTGACTTTTCCGTTTTCTAGCGGCAATTCAAATACGCTGTGGAGTTTCATCTTGAAAAATCGAGTTTTTAAGTAACTCTGAACTACGTAGTTAATGCGTATATTATTTTAATAGATAGTAGAGTTTCCGCTTAAAGTTTTCTTAGTATAATAATCAACGTCGGGTATATATTTATCATTGTTTAAGAATATTTAGATACCTCTCGTCGAGTTCTTCGGAACGAGTATCAACTCATCAAGGTTTACTCGAGTAACAAGCAAGATAAATACAAAATAACAAAATTTCAAATAAATTCCCAGTTATCGTTGAGTTTTTCGAACATATCCGGAGAAAATTACGTTTAAGTGGAATATTAAGATACTTCTCGTCGAGTTCTTAAAAAAGAGAATCATTTCGACTAGGTTTACTCGGATGAAAAGCAAGATCAAGCAAGAAAAGGAAGAGAGCAAAAAAACTGAAAGTTTCGAATAAATTCCCAGTTTTCGTTGATTTTTTCGAACATTTCTGGAAAAAATGACGTTTAAGTGTTGTTAAGTTTAAATTACACATATAGCTAGAGTAACGTTTAAAACTAAGGCAAACTTGGGTTTAAGTGGTCGAATATCACAGTTAACATTTTCTTTCATATTTAAACAATGTGGAACTTTCATGAATAATTTAATAGAAACGCACTCAATTTATTTCAACGAATGAAAGAACAAGATACTCAACTTCCTCCATTCAAAAGTTACGAGTCTTCAAAACGAGACAGGTTCGTCGATTTTTGCGAATATTTGTAAATTGAATAAATTGGAAACTGTACCTTGATATGCCTCCGGTTGAATCAACTACTGGTATAGGTATAGCTCCAAATAAAGGAAACGATTTAGAATGGAATGAAATTACAGTGGGATTTTTCTGATAATATTTAATAATCACTTCTTTAACAAAGTTTTAGGAAACATCCTCCTGCCACATCACTGACAACTTCTCACATTTAGAATTCATTCATATTTAAGTATCATTATTTAGATATAAATTATAAATTAATACATATTAAATTCTATGGTATTAGGCCGGACTTTGTGGAAAGCCATAATAAGAAATAAATAAGGCACTTCGTAATTTCCACACTGTGTTATTTATTTAAAAACGACCGGTTTCGGCTAACGCCACCCTCAGGTTTCATTTCTTAGTAATACATATTTTTAAAACAATACAGCTATGTTTACAGAAGGTAAGTGTAAGACAAAGATTCAGAAAGTTTAATTTTACGCAACAGGCCATCTCTCCATCCGAGATCTTTTTCACAGATGCTTCTAAAACAAGACATGTAAAGGAGTCCATTTCTCTGCTACGTGATACTTCACATTACTACATGTTGTAATTGAATTTAAATTTATTTCAGTTGAAGTTCATTAGTTTATATTTCCTAGCATTGCATTGTAATTTACTTTTAAGAAGCCATACGTGCAATTTTGTAAGGTTAACTTGTAAGGTTAATGCGGTGTAATCTCCAAGGTTTCTAATTGCTTGACAAATATTACAATTGGCAGCAAATAAAGGGATGTTTGATATAAGAATTTTTGGCAAGTTATTTATGTAAATTAAAATAATTATATGCAAAATAACGTTATGTAGGGTTCCAGGAAAGTTTTCCATTTTCCAGATTTTAGAGTGTTTAGAGGGCACAAAATCCTTTCTCCTCAAGCTGAGAATCCATAGTTTTCTCCTTTCATGATCTACTGGGAAGCTATAAAGTCAATATTAATAATTAAAAATAACGAGAAAAGCCTGCGACACTTTAATATACTCGAGCGCTCCAATGAACTCGATTCAAGCAATAATATTGAATATGCATCGAAGGGAATAATATTCCTAAACGGAAAAACAAAGTTTATCTTGTTATAATCATCGACAAACAAGAATAAACCGTAAAAACTGCTATATTCCATTTTTGTCACATGGAATACTCTGTAGTAATAGCCGCAATCGCCTATTTGCAAGCTACTTCATTACCTTATTACATAATCTGTAAATGGCAAATGAAAGTTTAATGATAAGAAAACAATTCTAAATAAGTATTAAAATCACCATAAACACAAAACTTACGAGTTAAAAGTGATTTCTTTAACGTACTTTTCCTTGCAGTTCCATGCGCAGCATTTCAAAACCATGATTCCCAAGTCCTTTAATCTTTTACGGTTAATTTTCATCCAGATACCGAAAATAAATATTGAGTTACATTAGCCAGACTATAGAGCATCTAAATAAACTCGAATTCAGAGCATCAGCTGTCCGTAAAGGACATAAATACTTAAAAAACCAACTTGAGTACACGAATTTCTCACTTAACTTACCGGCGAGATTTCCGAAAGCGGACCAAAGTCACGTGGTCTCCTACGTTCAATCCTGTAACATGCGCAGAACGCAAGACGCGCTCTACCCCATCCTTACTCTATGGGTACCACAGGGGTAGCTAATCCTATCTCTCTCTGGCGACCAAAAGTGAAGCCAGGGGTAAAGAGCAAATTGCGCAATTCGCCATGCTGGTGAGAACTTTTCGTACCTCCCTATGCTAATACATTGTTTTTTCGTGATTTTGCGGCTTTGATACAGAGTTATCAAGGTTTGATTGAGTAAGTCAAACGTTTTGGAACACAAATTGTAGTTTCAGCAATGTGTAACACGAAGTAATTTTGTTATTTTCGCGTTTCTAAAGGTTTAATAGGTAAATAAGCAGGGGCTTGTTTCTGCCTTCAATATGACCAATTGCAGTGAATTTGGCTGTAAGAACAGATTCGTCATTTTGACAACTTTTACTGCATTGAGCCCCAATTATGAATTAGAATAAACATTTGCACAAGCGGAAAATCTCTAATTACCCTGATAAGCTATTATAATGTATGATAGAGTAGCTTTATCTCATTGCGGTAAACGATTATTAAGGAATTTTTATGCCATACTTGGTATTGATCGATTAAAAACTAAGTCGGATTAATGCATTATAATATACATAAAATTAACATTATAATAATCAACGAGGTTTTAAAACAGTTTTCCGAAGGTTGGCAGATGATTGGTTTTTTATATCGCTCTAGCAGATGACACCGGCATCCGAGAAGTTTACATAGCAGGCATGTTTTATTTTCCATGGTAAAAGGAATCAAGAGGACTTAGAGAAAAAAAATCGAACATGATCGTTAAGTAAAAGGTTCATTTAAACTATCTGAGTCCATTTCATAGGATAGACAAGCTCCTGAGTCCCGTATGAGAGGAAAATAAAACCCCAAAAATACATGTAGTTAAAGGGGAGCTGGCGAAAAGTTCTCACCAGTGCTCTGCGGGTTGCGTTTTTTTTTTTTGCTTCACTTTCCTGACGTTAGACTCGCCCTGTGCGTGGTACCTTGCGTGGTACGTGCTGCGACTTTTTTGGCGCGACTTCGTAAGACGATTTAATAAAGGAAACCCTCCCACCCAACCCACAGCCCATCGGCGTATGCATAATGCTAATTTACAATGCAAAATCTACGCAAATACTCCGACACCATAGTTAAAAAGTCACGTATGCATGAAATAAAAATAGGCTTAATACCCGAATATCTAGATTTTATTTTAAAGACAAATAGTGATGTACATGGGCATAATGCAAGAGGAAGAAGTGATTTCAATTCCTTTCGTCTCAAATTCATCTGCACATCAAATTTTTTTTAGGAATGATGCTACACAAGTACAGTTCGATTTCACCGGTGGTAAAGCATTTGCAAGGCCTGATGATTTTTCAAAGAAAAGTAAAGGTCTGTTTGAAAATTTGATTTATTAAATTGAAGTTATTCTGTAGACAATGTAATTGTAAATATATTATTATTATTTTTTGCATCCCATGCCTTAAATTTTGGTTTTAATTTTTATGTGATATCCTTTGATTTTTCTTTCCTTTTTATATTTTTCGTATTAGATGTTTCATATCCTAAGATTGTTTTTATTTCGACAGAAATACCCAGGATAATATTGTCTTCTTCACTTGTATTCATTGAAAAGCATCATCCTTAAATAAAAATCATATTATTATCTATTAATGACATTGTAACCCTCAATAATGGTAACTTTATCTTATGTAAATCTAATGTAAAATTTTAGCATGATTGACTAAAAATTCAGAATAGTATAAAAAGCTTGATATATGTTAACCCATCAGCGCCCAGAGGTGCCGTTTGGCACCCAACGAAAAAGCGACGCCTAATTCCGGCATCGCTGCTCTGTTTGCTTGTCTGGCGATTTACGTTTATCTAGGTACCTCTCCTCTATCCTCTCTACCCCTCTGTGTCACATGCGCGTCTGCAGTCGACGAAAAAGGATCATTTTGCGTAAACAAGTCGAGGAGGAATGATCGCCATGTCTTCAAGAAAAAGGTAAGCTTCTAAAAATTATTGTTTTAACTATTAATTTGAGGTGACAGTGTGATTTACGTGTTGCCAACAAGTCATAGTGCCCTCATAAGTACTTATCTTGTGTCAAATTTCGTTACATTGCGGTAGAGGCGTTGTTTTTTTCGGTGGATGCCGTTTGGCACCGCTGGGCGGCTAGCGTAGCACCATGGTGCAGTTTACCAGAATTTGCTGTTTTTATATATTATTGGTATTTTTGGAGTTAAATTTTGCTTTTAGGCAAAGAAAATATTATTTACGAATGTTTCTTTTTTATTTCGGGATATGGCTGGTAGGGGGGAGGTGTGACGCTATTTCTGATGTTTGTTTTCATATTTTTTTTTGTTTCTTCGTATAGACATACTTTGATTACTAATCACTCCCCGACATTTCTTTTGCGCAATGAAAAGAAGGCAATATTTTTTTCTTACGTAATAAATATAGTATATACCCGGCAAAAAGCGCGATTTTAGTACTTTTTTATTTTTTATGTGTAATTTATTTATTATCTTATGTTTGAGCATTTCTTCTGCAACGAAGAAGAAACCGAGAAAAAAATAGTGTGCACATTCCGTTCTAAAAGCAAAACAAAAATTGGCCGGTTATAACTCAAACTATGAAGGTTTCCTAATTCCGAGTATTCTTCCCAGGACCAAAACTGTCAAAAAGGCTCTTGATTACCTAGAAGAGGAGAAGGTTGATGATATATCATGTATATACATAGAACCTCCAGAAAGCAACGTTCTAACCGATGAGGATTCTGGTGATGAGGACGACGGAGGAGCAATTGACAACCTTTCCGGGAGGCAGTTGAGAGCAAGGGCTGAAATAGTGTATTATAAAGCAGATGCCACAAATCTTTTTGGTAAATCTAGGGACGAGGATAGTACTGACTCTGATACAAGTCAAATATCAGCACCAAAACGTAAGCGCGGCCAAACATCAAAAGCACAAAAATATCACAGTCGAAGAAGAAATCTGCTCAGAAGAAAGGTGCCCCGAAACAACAATTTAAATGGAAGAAAGGCGGCCATTTGAAGACTCAGGAAAAGATTTTTCCAGAAGCAGATTACCTTTCGTTGCGGGATAAAACCGCTGTCGACATTTTTGAAATGTTTTTCAATCAAGACGTCATCAGTTTTATTGCTGAGGAAAGTAACAAGTATGTACTTTTCTCTAATGCCTCGAGCTTGCCCAACATCACCGTAGAGGAAATCAAGGTTTCCTTTAGCATACTAATACTTTCTAGCTACAATACAGTTCCAGACAAACGTCAATATTGGGAAGAGGCACGAGACGTCCGCAACGATCTTGTGTTTTGCAGTATGCGAAGAAATCGGTTTTTGGAGATACAGCGCTACTTGCATCTAGCAGACAATACCAAGCCCAACCCTACGGACAAGTTTTGGAAGTTGAGAGCCTTCATGGACATGATTCAAGAAAAGCTTTTAAAAAATCATCGGCCCGAACAAAATTTGGATTTGGCTCTAAGTGTAACGTAGGGTTGTGGGTTGTGTGCTTCATCGCGTACCACGTGCCTAAATAAGGCGGTCTACAGCTTTTCATGGTATTTTTGATAGATTGTTAACTTTATCAAAAGCATTCTACTAAGATTTTGTAAGCTTTCCAGTAGTAGAGATTGGGAGACTGATTTGTATTGTTTTTGTTGGTGTTTGTGATTGCTCCTATCCTAATTACTTTTTTGAACTCATGTGATAATACTGGGACCTGAAAATCAACCAAAGAATATGTAGGTTTGGACTTGAAAAGAAGAGTCTGATTTTTCTAGTTTTTAAGTACTTGCGTTGTAATATGTAAACGTCGATATTCATATGTAACTTTGTGTATAATCGGTGCAAAAACAATCTT
This sequence comes from Sympetrum striolatum, assembly GCA_947579665.1. NCBI lineage: Eukaryota > Metazoa > Arthropoda > Insecta > Odonata > Libellulidae > Sympetrum > Sympetrum striolatum. The sequence continues at coordinate 81,940,927 of OX388345.1, forward strand.
GATGTTCTGCACAGGTAGTTATGCTTGTTGTTATGCATGTGCGAGTTTTTTTGTACGTTTATTTTTTTAGTGTAAGACACTTTACATTTGGTGAAAACCCAATGGATGGGTTCATGTTTTTGTTTTGCTACATTTTTAAAGCAACAAATAAATAAATACAGATTTAAAGCATGACTTTTCCAATTATTTGTAATAACCATAGACCATAATAAGTTAGTTGCATATAGCTATGATTACCGCCCAGCGGTGCCATACGGCACCCAACTCCCCCTCGCTTAATATCGTGTGTACAGGAATTTTACTGATCAAGGCACTATTCTAACGCCATAAACCATGTTTTCTAGTAAAATCTTCGATTTCCGAGGAAAAAAAAACCTTGGGCGCTGAAGGGTTAATACTATCATGCTCTTAACTCATAGTGTATGACCCATTCTTGATTTTAAGATCTCATCTCATCTAGTCTTTAAGATTACCGATGTCTCTTGGTGAGACTGATGCATTACAACATGCAGAAGTTATATTATACATTCATCACACAAAGATGTTAATTCACAAGCTTTATTGTTTCTTTTCCTATTACAGAAGTTTTATTGGTGTAATTCTTGATACGTCATTACTACTTGACTAATCCAATCTCTGATACTACTTGTGAATGTTACTCCTAGACCAATCGAACCTTGCAGGGGTGAGGCTGGTCCAAAAATTTTACTGTTTTATTTGCCTCTAGTTGAAAATTTGACCTGCAAATGCAATGAGTATTACTAATCTTTGAGGTTTATTTCAGGATTTACCATGAAGATATTTTAGTATTGCATAGGCTCTTTCCATAAATGAACATGGATTTTGTTGGAAACCTTCCAATGAATGTTACTAGTCCTAACAAACATTGCTCAAATCCAAAAAAAACAGTTTTCAGGGATTTGTGCATTATCCATCACCACATGAGTTGACGGACTAAAGTGTAATGCTGTGTATGAACTCAGAAGTTGTATTTGATATCTTACAATTAGTAATTCGACCAGTTTGATAACTTTACGATAATTGCTGCTGTTAGGGTTAGAAAGGCCAAGCAATAGGCAGAAGGATTTTATGAAGCAGATTCATATGCAAATGTGCTTACTTCTTATGCTACATATAACAATCACATGATAACTTAAAAAATAGCGCAAAATTAAATTTTAAAAACTATTTTATTTTAATAATATAGATTATCTGACAGATTTTTATAAATGGAAGATTTTAATCCAACATTGTCTGTTAGCTCTTTAGAGAAGGCCTGGTTTAAGGGGGATTTGGAAGAAGAGTCAATAGTTTATCCTAAAAAGTGAATGAAGGATCTGTGTAAATGAAGTAAATAGATGTGTTGGAATGTGATTTTGAACAAAGAAGAAAGAGATTCAATTCATGATAAAGACGATTGATTGGAAAAGAATAAAAGGAATCATAAAGGAGTTGACAGAAGTATGTGGAGCAACTTTCATGGGATTAACAAAGAAGAACTATTTATTATTGTTGCAATGGTGCAACAATAGTTCAAAATTAGTACTTTAAGGTTACCTCTACAAAGAATTGACAACTACCCAATATTTTTTTAAGTACAGCCCAACTAATATTTCAAGCACCTGCTACTTTTTGAAAATACTTGAAAGCCTTCAGCATTAATTTACCCAAATCCATCAATTATTTTGTGTACTGTAAATCATCTAGTGGAATTCCATGGTTCATTTAACAAACAAAATTTGGGGCTGAAAATCCCTTGGGAGTGGCACTATTCCATAGTTCAAGCATCTACAATAATTTCTTGCCACATAAAGATGGAAAAAATTAGAAGGAAAAATGTTATACCAACATATCATGTGATTCAGTTTGCTGGCAAAAATCATGTGCCTGTGTCTGCATTTTGTGATCAATCATCAAATGTGGCATCCTTTCTTTTTTGTTTGATGATATAAATGTTTTCAATGATTTCCTTTCCAGAGTTATGGTTGTTTGGTTGTGTTCTTGAGACAATTCAACTTCCAAAAAATGTAAGACAGGTGGTAAGAGTGAACTTTGATATTAATGGGATAATGCATACAGAACTCCTCCTATAAGGCCAAAGAGTCCATTCCAACTCACATTAAGATTGTGTGATCACTTTGAAAAAATATGCAAATATATTTTCAAGAACATTGCAACAAAGATATTGGTGAGAATACCTCATGAGGATTTTCTGGCTCTTCCTTAATCACAAACAATTTTTACTATAAAAATTATCCAACTTCTATCCTAAATCTACCGTATTCGCATCTTGTTATATTACTGCATTGCCCTAATTCATATGTGATTGAAGAACAGTTGATCTCGCATGAAACTAAATTATAATTGAAAATGGTGAGAATGAGAGTAAGTAAGAGAGGGCTGCAGAAAACAAAAGATGTTTCTCTCTGAGAAATACAACCACAGCCTTTGCAAATAACCTGGCTGAAAAGGGGCATTCCAGCATCTTCACTGCAAGATTCACCCACAGTCAACCCAAAGGAAGGAAGATGGATGCCTTAGAAAATGTAGAAATATCTTACCAAATACATAATAACTACAGTGAAACTGATGATGACCATGGAAATTGAAAGTGGTTGCTTCACAAAAATCTGTGAAAATACAAAGTTATTCTCATTGTAAGGTAACAAAAGTTGGGTTTATATGGTGAAGCATGTGACTTCATCAAACAGATTAAATGGGTCTTATGAGGAGTATGTATCACAAAAAGAGGAGAGATTATAGATTAGATAGTGTCTTTACTTGAGTAATATTTAGACTTATAAGTTTCTTCTTTAATTCAGCCAGTCATCATTTTAGGTACACATGTAACCAAAGGTGGCAGTAAAATATTAAGCAAAAGATATGATTTTTACAGAGGTAATGGCTAGAATACGATTGAGCTGCTGAGTAAAAGAGAGACTGTGATTTAAATAGAAAGGATGTATTGTTGGTTTAAATTGCCAGAGAAAATGGACTGGTGTAGGATGAAAAAGTTGGTCTATAATGTAGGGAGGTGATATAAAAAAACTACACCTGTTTTATTAATATTGCTTGAAAGAATACAAAAAAGTCTCTCCATCCCATTTATGCTCAAGGTTATTTATTGTACATTCGATTCCTCAAGTATCGTTTCCATTGCATTAGATGACCAATTTTCCTGATTGAAAAAGGTTAACAGAAAAGCTGATCTCATGATGAACCTCGGCAAGCAATGGTTACTCCTAGAGTATATCATTAGAAAAGAGAATAAGACAAGAAAAACCTTCCTTTATGTCTCTAGATTTATAATTTATAAATGCGGATATCAATCTCATGAGATTGTACTGAAGTAAGTTTCTTCATTCATTTTATGTAGACATTGCTAACTCCTAAATTCATAAAGGATAAATGGATAGAATCAGCTGTAGTAGTCTAAGACTTTATAAGAGTAAAACCCATAGAGGAGAAGAAATTTCTATTTATTCTTTAGACTAATTACTTACTTTCCTCTCAGCTTGCGCATAGTCAATTTTGTGTCTGAATCCTAATCAGCTCAAATTTAATGATGGCTCAAGTCTAATGTGCACTGTACGAATTCTTTTCAGCAAACATTTTATATTAATGTCATATAATTACATCTTTGCTCAAATTTTAAATGCCTACTAAAGTACTAAGGTAAAAGTAGGTTCTTATAAGAACCTACCTCAGTATACTGACCATGGTTGGGCATCTTTAATGGGAGGGTTAGGTAGGCTGTTTTCACGGCCTTAGTAGTGTCATTTGGCGACACGATAAGCGCTGTAGGCGCTACCAGAGTTCATGTAGTACAAGTAGTTCATAATTTCTCCTATAAGATGTCCTACGGAAGTCCAGTTACGGAAGAACGGTACCGGAAGAAGCCGCCGGAAGTGTAATAAGCGCCAAAAAGCCAACTCATGCCGCCGAGGCCATTGTTCAGGTGAAGTTGTTGCGTAAGACGAGGTTTAGCAAAAGTTTGGATCTTCTAGTGATAAAAATGGGATTACAACACTGTGATGTTTTTGGCTGCACCAGCTATTATTCTGAAGTTTATCTTCACAGTTTTCCAAGAACTGTAGAGAGGTAAGATAGATAAATAGGATAATCTCTTGATTCTCGCTAAGTCGTATTCCCGGTTTCCATTGTATTCGTTATGTTTGAATAGAATTAGAATATTCCGATTGATGTTTCTGGAGTCTTATTATTATTCAAACATTACCATGAACAAAATTCCTTCAGATTTTTTAAGTTTTTGATTATGTTTAGCGTCGATCTTTGATGCCTCTCGTAAAATCTTATGCATACCGTTTTTCGCCGTTGTGGACGATTAGAATTGAATGTATGTTAATTGTGTTACATTTAAGAAACACGTGTTCTGAAATATATCCCAAAGAATAAGTACTTAATTAATGATTAATAATAATAATAACATCGGGAATTGGATTAGAGAGGCTGCAGCCGGGAATCATTTCAGTAATGGAAGTCGCCATTATGTAAGGATTTTCATTTCATTTGTCAAACAGTGCCATGAACAGATTTTCAAAGTTTTCGATTATGTTCTTCGTCGATGCATATGTCGATCTTCGATGCATATCTCGTAACATCTTCTGTATCTTATTTTTCGCCGTTGTGGATTACTACTTTTTGGCCAAAATAAATGAGACAGTGTTCTTGTGTTCCCAGTTGATGCCCAGTGAACTTCAATTGATTGGTCTAGAGATTTGAATCATCATTTACAGTCCACTTTTATTCAACAAATGGTGACATACTTCTGGGTTAATTGAATATTCTTTATTCAGTCTACTTTTATTCGCGTGAAGACAACCCTTTCATCCTGAACAGTGATGCATTCATGTGTATTTCTTATGTCTGTGGTTTCTCATATGCCTCCTGGGAAATCTCTTAACCACTTAGGTTTATGAAGCCTAAATAAAAAGAGAAACGCTACCTTTCTGATAACCTCCTGGGTGGTAGTGGAATAATCAGCAAATCTAAAAAAAAAATAATTTTTACAGAATTTTTCTTACAGAAGCTGCTTGTAAATACCATTAACAAATGTTATATTTGGAATTGATGTTTAGACTTATATTTTCCTTGTGATGTGCTACCCATTTGTCATTGTCATAACATTCGACTGTAAGCATTGGAAGTATACTTGCAATAAATGTACAAAAACTAAATATGTGCGTATATTTTTGTTTCTACCCCTATCCCACTGACTATCAGCATTCGTGACATGCCTGAAGAAACCATGGAGTCAAGGTATGAAGTTTTTCATGAATAACAAATTAAAATTGTCATTTATAGAAATTAAATTCATATGTACAATTACATTAAAATTTCAGTAACTTATTATTTACAACAATATTATCGTATCGTTCCATCGCGTAAATTAAAAAAAAAAATATATTATCGGTAATACCACCGTATAGATACAGCAATCTGCCTGTAGCACCATCGCCACAGCATAAACTGTGGTAAATTCTCCAGGACTGTTAATTCTATTCCCCATCCATGCAGACCAGATATTAAATTGTTTTCTATGGCAGATGTTAGCCATGTTTTGAAAAATATTCGAAACTACCTCCTAGATGAAAAGTACATCTGTTTATCCGATAATTTTGTGAAGGAAAATTCCTTGAGTTCAGCTAAAGTTTCTTTTGAGCCAGTGAAGAAACTTCTGTCAAACAAGCAGACCTAGATTTGAAAAATGTCCCTAAATTGACAAATGACCATGTTTTTGTAAAGCAACTCCAAAGAATGAGGGTTCATCTTGCTAGGGATGTCATGAGCAGTGATGTAGCTGCTGGTATAAGATACTGTGTAAAAAGTCTAGGGTGGGATTCTGGCTACCTTGCTACTGCTTTATTTTTTGAGAAGGTTGATAAGTGGTTCTCCTTGATGTGTTCCAGGCATCCAGATATGGCCATCAGTAAACTAAATACTGATGTATACGAGAAAACAATTTGTTTCTTAAAAGAATTAATAGAGTTTTTTGAACCATTAAAAATTGGGGATGGCAGATGGAAACCAGTCCAAACTGCAGTGACATTGAATACCAAAACAATCCTGGATTTACAGGATTTTTTCATTGATAAATGTTCATTTGGATATTTACTAACTTCTAGGTTCTGTCAGGACTCTCTCGAAAATTTATTTTCTACTGTTAGGGTTAAGAATCCCATTCCATCTCCTGTTCAATTTAAGAATGCAATAAAAATAATTAGTATTGCACAATTCATGCTGATTCCCTCTAAAGGCAACTGTGATCCTGACGAAGGACATTTACTGGCAGAATTTCTTGACATTACAAGGCTGAATGTAGGAGAAGATGTAGATGTGGAGGAATCTGTTACTACAGATGTTGACCTGGATGATACAGATGAGATAGACAGAAGTTCTCTGTATTATTTTTGTGGCTATGTTGTTAGACAAGTGTTGAAGAGACTGAGGTGTGATGATTGTGAAAATTTGTTAAGAGGAGATGGAAGTGATATAGGTGATGCAGATAAAGAATTGCTGCATTAAAAGGAACAAAGAGAGCTAACAAAGTGCACTAAGTATTGTTGGGAACTTGCCTTGGAGGCTGAGACTTTATTTCAGTCCTACAAAACTTCTCTTCCAGATATAAAAAGTGACATCTTAGAATTGCTTTGTGGGAAAATGTGCAACGATAATTTAATGATTAGGTGCCATAATGTGGAGCAATTGTTTTTAAAAAAATTCTTTTTGTTGTGGATAGAGTTTTATGCCAAGACTCTATCGCAGAATGGAAAAAACACCAGTGTGTCTTCTAGATATGCAAGTCGCAGTGTATACATGAGAAAAATTGTAAAATAAAACTTACATTATTTGTGAGATCTCTTGTGTTACTTCATTATTTTCTTCCAGTATATCCATCTTACTTATAAAACAATAACATGACTTCTCAGTCATCATACTGGGTATGTATCTTATCATATAATAATATTAATAATAAATCGTCTTTATTTGGGCGAGATTGAGACTTAAAAGTCTCTTCTTCCATCTAACCCATGTATAGTGGTGTTACTTTCTTTTATACGAAACCATCAGTTTATTAATAATGTTTATAATCGTAAATTCTATGTATTTTAAGAGGGGTCTGATAACTAAGGAAAAATAACGCGAGTGGAATTAGGTGCTAAAAAATTCATCAAATAATCTGTTGAATAATTTATTTTCATTCCAGCAATAGAACTATCCCTTTTTTGTTTAATGTAAAATAAAGACAATAATTTTTGCAATCGTTCGCATGATTATCAAGAAATTTAGTAATTTTATAACTTCTCAAAAAAATGCTATGTTACTGAAGCAGAATACAGATTATCTACTGCAGGCCCCAATATGGCCGCCCTCCGCAAGTTGTCTGAACCACAGGGCGAGTCTAACGTCGGGAAAGTGAAGCCAAAAAAAAACCCAACCCGCAGAGCACTGGTGAGAACTTTTCGCCAGCTCCCCTTTAACTACATGTATTTTTGGGGTTTTATTTTCCTCTCATACGGGACTCAGGAGCTTGTCTATCCTATGACATGGGCGCAGATTGTTTAAATGAACCTTTTACTTAACGATCATGTTCGATTTTTTTTCTCTAAGTCCTCTTGATTCCTTTTACCATGGAAAATAAAACATGCCTGCTATGTAAACTTCTCGGATGCCGGTGTCATCTGCTAGAGCGATATAAAAAACCAATCATCTGCCAACCTTCGGAAAACTGTTTTAAAACCTCGTTGATTATTATAATGTTAATTTTATGTATATTATAATGCATTAATCCGACTTAGTTTTTAATCGATCAATACCAAGTATGGCATAAAAATTCCTTAATAATCGTTTACCGCAATGAGATAAAGCTACTCTATCATACATTATAATAGCTTATCAGCGTAATTAGAGATTTTCCGCTTGTGCAGATGTTTGTTCTAATTCATAATTGGGGTTCAATTCAGTAAAACTTGTCAAAATGACGAATCTGTTCTTAAAGCCAAATGCACTGCAATTGGTCATATTGACGGCAGAAACAAGCCCCTACTTATTTACCTATTAAACCTTTAAAAACGCGAAAATAACAAAATTACTTCGTGTTACACATTGCTCAAACTACATTTTGTGTTCCAAAACGTTCGAATCACTCAATCAAACCTTGATAACTCTGTATCAAAGCCGCAAAATCACGAAAAATCAATGTGTTAGTATAGGGAGGTACGAAAAGTTCTCACCAGCATGGCGAAATGCGCAATTTGCCGCTTTACCCCTGGCTTCACTTTTGGGGCCAGAGGGAGATAGTTTATGCTACCCCTGTGGTCTGAACCTTCTATGTAGAGGGCCTTGCGTAACCGGACTTCCGTAGGACATCTTATAGGAGAAATTATGAACTACTTGTACTACTTGAACTCTGGTAGCGCCTACAGCGCTTATCGTTTCGCCAAATGACACTACTAAGGCCGTGAAAACAGCCTACCTAACCCTCCCATCACAGGGGTAGTATTACTATCTCCCTCTAGCGCCCAAAAGTGAAGCCAGGGATAAAGCGGCAGATTGCGCATTTAGCCATGCTGGGTAGTACTTTTCGTATCTCCCTGTACCAATACATTGTTTTTTCGTGATTTTGCGGCTTTGATACAGAGTTATCAAGGTTTGATCGAGTAAGTCGAACGTTTTGGAACACAAAATGTAGTTTGAGCAATGCGTAACACGAAGCAATTTTGTTATTTTCGCGTTTATAAAGGTTTTATAGGTAAATAAGCAGGGGCCTGTTTCTGCCTGCAGCATGGTCAATTGCTGCGCATCAGAACAGCTGCCTCCACAAAATATTCCGAACTAGAATCTATGCATCTTCCTTAATTTTATTATTTCATTCATTATCTGAAATCTACGAAGCAGAGCGAACGTCAGTATTGATCCACGGCGTTTCAATGAACATTTCATTGTGCTCTCGGCTGCACCTGTAGGTCTTGCATGGTATACAAGTTCTCGCATTCGTCATTTTGACAACTTTTACTTCATTAAGCCCCAATTATGAATTAGAACAAACATTTGCACAAGCGGAAAAATCTCTAATTACCCTGATAAGCTATTATAATGTATTAGAGAGTAGCTTTATTTCATTGCGGTAAACGACTATTAAGGAATTTTATGCCGTACTTGGTATTGATCAATTAAAAACTATGACGAATTAATGCATTATAATATATGTAAAATTAACATTATAATAATCAACGAGGTTTTGATAGAGTTTGCGGGAGATTGGCAGACGATTCGTTCTCTGTATTTCTCTAGCAGACGACACCGACATCCGAGAAGTTTACATTGCAGGCATGTTTTATTTTCCATAATAAAAGGAATCAAGAGGACTTAGAGAAAAAAATTGAAGATAATCGTTAAGTGAAAGGTTCATTTAAACAATCTGCGCCCATGTCATAGTATAGACAAGCTCCTGAGTCCCGTATGAGAGGAAAATAAAACCCCAAAAATACATGTAGATAAAGGGGAGCTGGCGAAAAGTTCTCACCAGTGCTCTGCGGGTTGCGTTATTTTTGGCTTCACTTTTCTCCCGGTAGACTCTCCCTGTGCCTCCCATTAAAGATGCCCAACCATGACCCGTAGATGCCTCACCATGATACTGACCAAAGAGGCGAACAGTTTATAGATTGTTTAGAATAGGTCTAAAGCGTCTAAAGTAAACATCATTCTCAATACCGTTAAATACCGACTACCAAAGAGAGAGGAAACATACCTTTAACTGCATTGAGTGGAATTAGACTTCCTTTCTCATGTCAGTGATATCTCCGATCCAGTGGCTTAGTGGCAGAAAATATTTCGTGGTTAATGTAGGTATATAAAAAAAATTAATTGGTTTTATCACACAGCCTTACCTTATTGATAGCGGAGAGCCAGATTACGTGTTGGTGGGAAAATACGTACAAAAGAGGGGAATGAAGTATTGGTGACTGAACTTGAGTCTTACCCTTGGGACTGTTATAAAGGTAACGATCTCGGCATATAAGGATTCTGAGGCATTTATTGCTGGGGGGTAAAGCTACTATCGTCCGGCATTTACAAAATGTCACATCGTACGTAATATATAGGTATCTTCGTTCCGGCCAAATTCTTTACTTATCACTTCCGTGTCATATTATTCATACTCAAATTCTTAGAATACTACTTACTTTTCTCTATTATCCAGTATTTAAATGGCATTGTTACCATCGTTGTTTGCATAAGTCGTTGGCACTATATGTGCGCTTTCATCAATCGAAATTCCCTATCTAAGCTTAAGTTCCTATCGTTCCTATCTTCAAAATCAAGAAATTCATAAGCTCTGTCGGAATAAAAGGTTTCAATTTTGATGGGTTATTAATTCTGCCCCTGATAATTATTAGCGTTGTCTAAAGCTAGAGTTTTCCCCAAAAACTGGGTTCTTAAGAAGTCTTCCAAGTGTTCCCATCTCCATATGGTCTTTGATCAACCTTGAAGATGAAATCCAAATTTTGCAGTGTTCAATCTCAATGCTTGAAGACATGAAAGCACCGAGAAAAAGATAATATATATCTGAAGTAAAGATTAAGCTTAATGTATGGAGAAGTCGATGATAAGCAACGACTCTTGTGATGACTATGTACAGAATGATTGATAAGGTGTATCATAGAGATAAGGATAACTTTAAACTAAAATATTCCCTATTTGTCAGTTGAGGCAAATCCTCCCACAAAGTCTTGGCACACTAGCTTTGTTAGCTTCACTCGGAACACCAAGTAGGGATGAGATAGGAAATAAGGGAGATAGATCCATTAAGTTTAAGAAAATGAAGAACTCAGTGGAATGAAGTTCTTTAAGGCTTGATAATGAGGAAATGTAAATTATTTTGCTATATCCAATTTAAAGGAATACTTATTATAATTGACAAGTGGAGGAATCAAAATGAGTTCGATTACTTAATTCTAGAGCCCTTATAGCCATACTCTGGTTCAATAATCTGTTTTAGTACTAACTTCTTCTTATATCTGATCCTTGGATTAGCTACTATCTTAAAAAGATATATAAATATAGTGGAAAAATAAAATATAGTTGATACATTTTACTAGACTAAGCACAGTTTCTTTAAAGTGACAAACATATTTCAGAATTTATGATATACTTATGGAGTGCGATTCAAAGATTTAATAATAACTTTTTTATTCCCCCAAAATCAATTATGCTTATACAAAAGTTTTGTTTCTTTCAAGTACACATCCAGGTAGATGAATCGTACTACCATTGCCATTTTACAAACATCTAGGATAGTAATCAGTAAAATTTAAGATGGGTAATTTATCTGCTTTGAAATCAATAGTTATACAATATATATTTATAAATTTCTGCAAATCCATTTACAAAATAAATATATATATATTTATTTATTTATTTTGTAAATGGATTTGCAGAAATGTATCAACCAATGATTAATTTTTCTTCATGATGAATATATATATGAATTCTATTTCCCGCCATCATTCATACATAAAGCTGTAGGTCTAGGTATCCTTGGAATTTAAGGCAATCGATTTTGCAGTATCCTCGGGAAATCTGATCTGATGACATTTGCCTGGTCATTGCTTAGATCCAGTATCTTGGAGAATATATAAATCTTACAGTGGGGGTTAGGATCAGGATCCCTGTAAAGAAGGAAATACACTTGAGAGAGACAAAACCATTGAGAGAACTGAAGTAACAGAATTTTAAGGTGTTGGATTTAGTATGTACCTTGAATCTTCTGATTTCTTCAAATTTTTCAATTACGTTTTCGGGAAATAAAAATGTTTTGCACTTATTAAGTTCTGGATCAGAAAGAAGATCAAGGGAGACCTACTTCTTCCTGCTGATTAGCATATTTCCACTTTAAAGGCTTCAGTAGCTAATCTTATTTAAAGGTTAAAAATCCAATAGCCGTCTTTGTTGGCACTCTGCTCCTCCTTGCACCAGTATTAGGAAGGTCCAGATTACCAACCTAAGAAACACCCTATATACATTTCAATGGAGATGCTATCATCTCAGGTATATAAAAGTACACTTACTTTTAACAACTACCAACCTTCTATTAATCACCTAACAAATATTTCTGTAGAGATGTTATTATCATCAGAGGTAAAATAAGTAAATTTATATCCCTGATTATGATAGCATTGCTATTGAAACGTATATCAGGTTTTTCTTAGAATTTTTTTATTTAGGCCTTCCTGTTGTCTCAGAATACTGATGCAAGGAGGTACGGAACACCGACAAAGATGGCTATTTAAAATTTCTAATTCATTAACAGCCAATATTTCCAAAATTTCTTCCTTGCAGCTAAGCTAAGCCAACAACCTTTAGATTGATGATGTTAAGTAAACTTGTGGTCGATCTCTTTCTGCAATCGGTTCTCCAAAATAGCTTAGATAACATTAATCCCTTCCATTTCTTCTTCTGGATATAAAACATAATGCTCCAACCTCCCCAAAAGATTTATTGGTTGTTTCTCCTTGTTTTTGAAATTGATCACAGAGTTTAGACATTTTTGGAAGGTAGTTTTCTAAACAGGATCCTGAGAAAGATTTCTGGTTTCTTCTCTTACTCTACCTCCCAACAATATTATATACAATATATTATAATAATATTATATTATACATTATATAACCAAGTAAGCAGAAATTCCCAATCGCTATCATCATTCAACTAAAGGTAAGTGCCCTGTTGCTATCATCAACCAATATTATCTATCCCTTGACAGCTCTTTCATTTCTTTGAATGAACTTCAATTTGCCTGGTGCATTACATCCTGAAGCATTGGTACTCTCTGCCTTTCTCTCATCTTCTTGCCAAAGACTTTCCCGTCAAAAATTATTTCATCAGCTTATCATGTCTCAATAAATGTCCGATGAATTTTATTTTCCTCCTTTTAATTTTATCTAGTAGGGTTCTACTTTCCCAATCAATCAACTTCCCTATCAGTCCTAATCTCTATATCCTTTTAGAAATGCTCTGAATTGCCAGTCCCTAACTGAAGCTCTTAACCAATCCTAATTTACAATATATATTTATTCTCATAGTGAAAATCCCGCTGCCTGCTTTGGTTATTGACTAGTTTGGAGATTAGTTTAGAAGGGGAAAAGAGAGAAAATTTTGATTGTATGTACTTACTCTGCTGACCGAAACAATTCAATATCATTCCATTTCTTTTTGACTAACTGATTTGGATTTCTTTTGTCATAAAAGTATATTCTTTTAAATGGATCCTCTTTGATGGAGCTCAGGTGGAACCAACAGTAAGTAACTACTAAACCAAAGCCAGGATACTGCTTAGCAAGATCTTTTTCTAATTGTTCCGTCAACTTGTTAGGATCATCCTCACAAACCTGGAAAATTTGCAATTCATGAAAATTTGGGCAGTTGTACCAATAGGTATTTTGGGATGTAATCTATCCACTATCTTTATAAAATACAAATAATGATAAAAATTTCTGGTTGCATAGTTCATTGGGAATTTGAAATGATATGTGCAAAATATCAATATGAAAATATGAATGATTCCCAACTCATGATGGTTGCATTTACTTTTATAGAAAACATGTTTATTGCAGTCAAAGTAGCAGCTATACATACGGATGACACTTCCTTAAGAGTGATGAACTTGTAGAGGCGTCTCTTTGTTAATCTATTCAAGATATTTTGAGATGAATATAGTAGGGTGGAATCTCTATAGAGAATTTCAAATAAAATATTATCTGATAACTTTGTCCATGTGTCTAAATCCTTATGAGCCTTAGAAAGTTTTGACCTGAAGGATGAGGAAGATGAGTACTGCCTTTGTGTTAATTGAATAATTTTACATTTGATATGTTTTTAATATTCAAGGTGTATCGTATGATCTAACGATATTCATAAATTCAACTACATACATACTTCTTGTACTTACCCTTGTAAAAAGTGATCATCGGCGGCACCGAGGGCATCTAAAAGCCTAGGGAGATAAAAATATACCCGTATTTAGCTGTAGAACATCTGCTTTAACTTACTGTTAAAATTATGTTGTTTTTGCACCCAAATTCCAAGTATTGATTTCTCAATTATCTTACATTCTGTTTAATACTAGAACTACTTTGTGCTGAGCAGCTGCAAAGTGAATTTTCGCCCTAACGTTGAACATTTCATAAATGCTGTAGGCCTCTTTGGCTTTGAAAACAAGCACCTCCCTGTTTCCAGCATCTTCAGTTGGCATGATTCTGATGAATTTCATCATTCTTATGTAGTCAAAAGTCAATTTCAGATTTAGATGCAGGCCATCACGCATATAGTAGTCCCATTTATCTACATCTATATCATTGATTTTATTATTTACAATCTGAAATGTATAAAGTCACTACATAAATTATGATTAAAGTGACATTTTCGGAAAGATATTTCTATTAGAAAATGACAAAAAATGTTAATGTGAGAGTATGATATGTTTAGAGTGTGTTTATTGTAACACACATTGCATATTATGCTCAGAGATGGTGTAATTTTACATGAAGGTTTTGGATGAGAGTATTATTTACTAATAATCTATTTAAAAATCATTCAGGCTCAAAAATTGTATTAACCTGGAACAAAAACTGCTTTTTGTAATGTAGTGGTTCTGCTTTTCCTAATATGAGGTCTTTGATGAACGTTATTTCCCTTTCACCTAGGTTATACTTTTGGAATTCTTCTAAAAGTTCATTTTTCTTCAATAAATGGTCAAACATTTTGATTGACTGTTCTTCATGCTGGAATAAATTTCTTTGGTTAATTATGAAATATTTATAATAGTTGATTTTGGTACAAGCCATAGATTAGGATGTAAAGCTTAGTATATTAGAATGTAGCTTTATATCTATTCAGAATTCAGTGATAGTAAAAAATAGGAGCACCAAGTTATGCGGCAAAGCCATAATTGGGAGTTAGCGAATCAATGGTAAACGTCTAAGAATAATAGGCAGCTCTTTCAACTCAAGAAAATAACTGTAATTTAGTGGGGAATATTTTAAATGCATTATGAACCCATTAGGGAATTCTTGAGAGAAGGATGCTTTGGTAATTTGAATCATGCAGCTTTCTGGGTTTTACGTTAGATAGATTTTACATCTATGATGTAGGTCAACGGAATTAAAAGTACCATCTCATACTTTACGATTTTAGGACCAAGCATACAAAAAATAAAATCTTCAATAATACTCCAACATTTAATTATTTCAGTAAGATTTCACAGTCATCCTCATAGCATGGTTGATATAAAGGATGATTTAAATTATGATAACTTACAAATATGTATTTCTTACCCGCCAGTCCACCTCACATTTCTTTAAGAAATGCTCCCAGAGATGTGAAAAAGGCCCATGTCCCAAGTCATGACATAAACCAGCCATTTGGACGCACAGTTTTTCTTCTTCAGTAATTTCAACAGTAGGGTTATTCCTCTTCAGTACATCAATCATCAACCCTGCCAGATGGCACACTCTGAAATGGTTAATTAAAATTGCAGGCATAAAGCAAAGATAAATCACCTCACTGGTACCCAACTTACCCCAACGAATGCTCAAAACGGCTATGGGCAGCACTGGGATATACTAAGTGTGTGACGCCCAGTTGCCTTATATTTCGCAGACGTTGAAATTCAGGGGTATCAATCACCATGATGCATAGGGGATGAAATTCCATGTGTCCATGAACACTGTCATTAATTACTTTGAGTCCTGCTTGGAGTTAAAGAAGATTGATCAATACAGCGGTAACCACAATGTTACTTACCTTCAAAGACTCACCTTCCATTATTTGTTTGTACTGAAGAAGATCTTCAATATCATAAGCTTTTAAAGACCTGATCACAGGTAAATTTTATTGTTACAAGAAGGAGGTGTTCAAATATTTGAGAAAAATAATTTGAGAAGCTATGACATGCTAACTGGTCTTTCCTTAACTGAATGGTACTGAGTAAAATGTATTGAGAAGAATGGGTAGAAATAAGTCTTAAGTGATATGGAAGATAAATATAGAGTAGAGATAATTATACTGATAATTTGATAAGTTATATCTAAGACTTAAGATTGATGATAAGTTTTAATTTCCTTTATCATCATTTGGCATTGTTCCTTACTTTAGAATATGATCATAATGTTTATTAGGAACATCATTCTCTAACACTTAATAAATAATAAATCTGGCATAATAAGAGGCTGGGATTTTTTGAATAACAAAACAAATCAAATAATATACGTGGAATAAATATAACTTTCCTAAAATTAATAAATATAAATGTATTAGATTTAATCTGAGTTGGATTCGTGTTCTATTTTTAAGTAAATATTTAAGGTTCTAATGCAAATCAATAATTACAGAAGTGCATAGACTGAAATTGGAATGAATTGGTGGTAGCTTTTGAATAGATTGAACATCATAAGCCCGAATACTGGATTTGTATCTTCTATGATAGATTCAATTTTATTGGTAATAGAACTGGACACAAAATTTTCCAAGTATGTGGATCAAGTATCCTCTACTAATATATTTGAGCCCATTTACAAAAGCAACATATGTATACCTCTGCAGATGAAAATTGTGAGATGTTTGGGAGCATTCTTAATGCTGGTCTTCAAATCTGACCATTTCTTAATACTGCAGTTTAATGTTATGTTTGCTCTGCCTTAAAAAATGCTATAGATATGTAAATTATTTCTTAGATCCGACCAAATTCTTTTCTCTATCTTTTGACTTCTAAGTCTTTTTGGTCATAGTGAATTTCTTTTAAGGAATGCTACTCATTTTTCTCTTTTATTAAGTATTTCAATGCCATTCTTACCCTTATTTCTATTTCATGGTTGCACCATGAGCAAATTCACCTTTCAATTGTTTTTTCGCTAAAGTGCCCTAATCAGTTCTCTCTTCGTCAACCAGTATTTTCCTAAAAACGAAAATTGTTCAAGCTATTGCATGATAATAAGCAACGAATATTGCTACATTGAGTTATTGGCCTTATCTAAACCTCCAGTTGATCCCTTCTTGTGGTCTTTGACCAACCTTGAGGATGAAATCCAAATTTGGCAGTGCTCAATCTCAATTCTTGAAGACATAAAAGCTCTGAGAAAAGGTAATATACATTTCTGTGAAAGATTAAGCTTATTGTATGGTGGCATTGATGATAAGCAATGAGTAATGTGATGATTATGTACAGAATTATTGATAAGGTGTATCATAGAGATAAGGATGACAATCAACTTAAATGTCCTATATTATCTCTTACTGGAGACCTTTCTAATGTAATTTCTTCTCAATATTAAAGACTACTTTATTTAAATGACTCATTTGAAAAACCTTTTTTTATATGTTGTGTCAATATATATTCAAAATGATAAATATTTGTTAGTGTTTGATTGTCAGTCTTTCATAGAAGACTGACAACCAAATAATCCTTATTATTCTTTTTTATAATCAGCAAATGGCATTATTTTTTGAGGAAAATTATTTTTTGCTGTCATTAAGTGCCATTCATTTTGGGGAATTTCCAGTCCTAACAAGATCAAAGAATTTTTCCAAGAACATTTCTCAAGTAAGTTTACAATATTATTTATCTGCCCAGTGACTAATATCAACATGTTACTTTTGTAAAAAGACTGAATAGCAAATTATTAAAGATTTGAAACAATATTGTAAATTTTCAGAGATAATGTAACCCATGGGTTATTGATATATTTTTATTTAACACTATTTATATGCTTTGACTTCAAATTTTTTTCATAGATAAGTTGACCAACTTTTTTCCAACAAAAAGAAGGAAGTTAATTTAAAGGAGCAAATAATGCAAATAAAGAAATAATCTTTGTAACAATAACTAAACAAGGCATTATAACATATAGATAATCATAATTGTTTTTTCACAGGCAGAAAGATGGTTTTTTTTTCAAATGGTACACACACTTCTATTATATATAGATGCTTCTCTGGATTCATTCAAGGATATAGACAGATAGGATACTTATTCACAGGCTAAACCACAAGCTTCATTGACTTGAAATTTTTACGACGTATTGGCCATACCGAGTAACCGCCAGAAAAATTGCGATTTTGAACCTCAGTGTCATGGGTTTGATTCCAGAGGGTGCCAAAGTCTCGATTTTTCCCATTAAAAGCATTGTTTTGGTTTTTGGGAATTTGAAAAAAAATAAATA
This sequence comes from Sympetrum striolatum, assembly GCA_947579665.1. NCBI lineage: Eukaryota > Metazoa > Arthropoda > Insecta > Odonata > Libellulidae > Sympetrum > Sympetrum striolatum. Next base: position 81,959,160 of record OX388345.1, read on the forward strand.
CTTTCCGGATAGGTAGAGATCAAAACTTCTAATCTATCAAGAACATGAATTACTTTTACAGAAAATATTCTTAGTTCGATGCTAGGAGGATGCAAAAATCTGCCCTTTAAAATACATTGAGGTAGTATTTCATCATTTTTTTTGATGCACTTATCGAAATGATAGGAAGTTCCTGCTCTGCTAAAAGATGTATATTAAGAATCCGTTTAAGGAAAAAAAATTGGATGTGGCCAACACATGACTTTCTCCATATTTATTGAAAACAGAAGCCTATGCCAGTAATATATAAATAACTCCAAAACAATAAGTGTTACAGGAAAATGTTTCATACAAAAGTTGTAGTAAAATACATTGTCTATAACTTTAGTATGTAATTGTATATATCTAAATTTCATTTTGACAGAGATATGTAAGAAAAGCTTCCATTTCTGGATAAACAAAAAGTTCTGGTTAACAATTATTCAAGAATAACCCCTAAACAATCATTGCTACGAAAAAATGTTTCATTCAAAAGTTGTAGGAATGTAAATTATCTATAACTTTTGTACATAATTGAACATATCTACATTGCATTTTGACAGAGATATGTATGAAAAACTTCCATTTCTGGATAAACAACAACTTCCGGTTAACCATTACTGAAGTATAACTCCTAAACAATCAGTGTTGCTGTTTGTTTGTTTAATGTTATTGTTAAATTCTATTTATTTTTCTGTTTGGTCGTTAGAGAAGGAGACTGACCCAATGCAATTGAAGCTATTGTGTGCTCTGTGATTAATTAAGAGTTATTAATGTAATAACAAAATTAATAGAGCAATAAACCCACAAGGTTTAAAACAGTTAGAGTTTTGTTGTTATCTTTGCAAGGATACAACAAATTGGCGACGAGGAAAAACCAAAACTAGAAGATCCAGAAAGCCTGACTCAACAACAATCGGAATAAAGGACCGCCATTTTCAAAAGAAAATTCTGTTATCACTAAAAAGGAAAGCCTAAAGAGCCGGAATTCAATTCCACCCTGGAAACGTGGGATCGTTTCCTGGCAGGGGCGGATCAAGGGGTGCGAGGGCCCACAGGCAAATAACAGGTGGAGGCCCGCTTAAAGGTGGAGAAATCCAACATTTCCTATGTATTATAAATGGTCATGGTATTACATACAAATTCAGTATATACATTTGATACTTGCTGTTACATAACTTCAGTTCTCTTATCAGTTATGATCACATTATATTAAATCTTTTAGAACTCCTAATTTCATAAAATTGAATAAGTACATTTTCATCTCTTCTCCAGAAAACTACTCAATAATGTCAAGAACATCACATACATTTCGCACTCGCTTTGGTTTTCCGTGAAATAACTTTGATTTTTTTGTTTTATTATGTCAACGAATATTTAGAATTCTTTTTTGCTTCAAATTATACAGGTGCCTGGAAAATACAGAAAAAAATTCTCAAGTGGTGGAGGCCCCTAGGCAAGTGCCTCGATGCCTAGTGCCTTGATCCGCCCCTGTTTCCTGGTGCGGGTGGAGGACTATTTTGCAAGGACCAATATCCCAGATAATGCAGAAAATGCTGCATGGCGTAAGGCTACTTTACGGCATGGTATGGGCACAGTTTTACTGAATAATGGAGAATGAGATTCTGCGCCAACTGCCAGCTGCTGCGGTCCTTTGGATGACGGCGATTATCAACGCTGTCATTGCAATAGGACACCTCCCAACGCCGTGGAAAACTGCGAAGATAGGGCCAATTCCGAAAAACGGAAAGCGACCGACCTCTGCGGTGAATTTTCGCCAAATTTCTCTACTCGACGGACTTGGAAAACTCGTCGAGAGAGTGCTGCTCCCGTTTCTCCTCAGCACAATTGAGGAAAAAGAACTTCTCCCTGAAGAGCAGTACAGCTTCCGCCGAGAGCATGCGACCTCGCATCAAGTCGCTCGGGTGTTGCAATTCATCACCAAAGAATTCAACACCCGATGTCACGTCGCTGCGGCGTTCTTCGACGTTGCTAAGGCGTTCGACCGCACTTGGTATGAAGGCCTCCTCTTCAAACTTCGGAATTGGCACTTCCCGCAATGGCAGCAGAATCTCATCTCATCCTATCTCCGGAACCGGCGATTTTTCATCGAATTCCGCGGCGCCGCATCAGGACTGCACCCCATCACCGCCGGAGTGCCGCAGGGAAGCATATGGGGTCCTATCCTCTTCAATCTCTTCTGCGCTGACATCCCGAGGCACTTTGGATGCAATGTCATCTCGGCGTTTTACGCAGACGACGCCGATCTCCTCGCACGATCCTCGCCGCCTCATACCTGCAACGAGCGATTTATCGCCTTGAGCAATGGTATGAGAAGTGGCGACTTGGATTAAATGCATCAAAGACGCAGGCGGTCTTCTCCCTCGGGAAGCCGTCCGGAACACCGGATCCCATCCTCGTTGGCGTAGAAGAGATTCCTTGGAAGGACTCCATCACCTATCTCGGCGTCTGCATCGATCGGCGACTCAACTTCCGCGCCCACTCCCGGATCATCGCGGCAAAGGCGCGGGCGAAGAGGCGGATACTGCTTCATCTCCTCCTCTCTCCATCCATTCGGCAGAGAACAGGAGGGGATGAGAAACAGCCTACCGAGATATTAACCCGTAGATGCCTCACCATGCTACGGGTTAATATCTCGGTAGGCTGTTTCTCATCCCCTCCACCTTTTTTTCCCAGCTCCTGGAAGTTATGTTTGGCACCGCCGTTAGCGCTACTGGCGTAGTAGTTCATCCTCATGCTGTAGCGATGGCGCTACAGGCAGATTGCTGTATCTATACGGTGGTATTACCGATAATATTGTTTTTTTTTTTTTTTAATTTACGCGATGGAACGATACGATAATATTGTTGTAAATAATTAGTTAATGAAATTTTAATGTAATCGTACATATGAATTTAATTTCTATAAATGACAATTTTAATTTGTTATTCATGAAAAACTTCATACCTTGACTCCATGGTTTCTTCAGGCACGTCACGAATGCTGATAGTCAGTGGGATATGGGTAGAAACAAAAATATACGCACATATTTAGTTTTTGTACATTTATTGCAAGTATACTTCCAATGCTTACAGTCGAATGTTATGACAATGACAAATGGGTAGCACATCACAAGGAAAATATAAGTCTAAACATCAATTCCAAATATAACATTTGTTAATGGTATTTACAAGCAGCTTCTGTAAGAAAAATTCTGTAAAAATTATTTTTTTTTAAGATTTGCTGATTATTCCATTACCACCCAGGAGGTTATCAGAAAGGTAGCGTTTCTCTTTTTATTTAGGCTTCATAAACCTAAGTGGTTAAGAGATTCCCCAGGAGGCATATGAGAAACCACAGACATAAGAAATACACATGAATACATCACTGTTCAGGATAGAAAGGGTTGTCTTCACGTGCATAAAAGTAGACTGAATAAAGAATATTCAATTAATCGTCCACAACGGCGAAAAACGAGATACAGAAAATGTTACGAGATATGCATCGAAGATCGACGAAGAACATAATCGTAAACTTTGAAAATCTGTTCATGGCACTGTTTGACAAATGAAATGAAAATCCTTACATAATGGCGACTTCCATTACTGAAATGATTCCCGGCTGCAGCCTCTCTAATCCAATTCCCGATGTTATTATTATTATTAATCATTAATTAAGTACTTATTCTTTGGGATATATTTCAGAACACGTGTTTCTAAAATGTAACACAATTAACATACATTCAATTCTAATCGTCCACAACGGCGAAAAACGGTATGCATAAGATTTTACGAGAGGCATCAAAGATCGACGCTAAACATAATCGAAAACTTTAAAATCTGAAGGAATTTTGTTCATGGTAATGTTTGAATAATAATAAGACTCCAGAAACATCAATCGGAATATTCAAACTCTATTCAAACATAACGAATACAATGGAAACCGGGAATACGACTTAACGAGAATCAAGAGATTATCCTATTTATCTATCTTACCTCTCTACAGCTCTTGGAAAACTGTGAAGATAAACTTCAGAATAATAGCTGGTGCAGCCAAAAACATCACAGTGTTGTAATCCCATTTTTATCAGAAGAAGATCCAAACTTTTGCTAAACCTCGTCTTACGCAACAACTTCACCTGAACAATGGCCTCGGCGGCATGAGTTGGCTTTTTCGCGCTTATTACACTTCCGGCGGCTTCTTCCGTAACTGGACTTCCGTAGGACATCTTATAGGAGAAATTATGAACTACTTGTACTACATGAACTCTGGTAGCGCTTATCGTGTCGCCAAATGACACTACTAAGGACGTGAAAACAGCCTACCTAACCCTCCCATTGATGCCCAATCATGACCCGTAGATGCCTCACCATGATACTGTCTAAAGACGTGAACAGTTTATAGATTGTTTAGAATAGGTCTAAAGCGTCTAAAGTAAACATCATTCTCAATACCGTTAAATACCGACTACCTAAGAGAGAGGAAACATACCTTTAACTGCATTGAGTGGAATTAGACTCCCTTTCTCATGTCAGTGATATCTCCGATCCAGTGGCTTAGTGGCAGAAAATATTTCGTGGTTAATGTAGGTATATAAAAAAAATTAATTGGTTTTATCACACAGCCTTACCTTATTGATAGCGGAGAGCCAGATTACGTGTTGGTGGGAAAATACGTACAAAAGAGGGGAATGAAGTATTGGTGACTGAACTTGAGTCTTACCCTTGGGACTGTTATAAAGGTAACGATCTCGGCATATAAGGCTTCTGAGGCATTTATTGCTGGGGGGTAAAGCTACTATCGTCCGGCATTTACAAAATGTCAGATCGTACGCAATATATAGGTATCTTCGTTCCGGCCAAATTCTTTACTTATCACTTCCGTGTCATATTATTCATACTCAAATTCTTAGAATACTACTTACTTTTCTCTATTATCCAGTATTTAAATGGCATTGTTACCATCGTTGTTTGCATAAGTCGTTGGCACTATATGTGCGCTTTCATCAATCGAAATTCCCTATCTAAGCTTAAGTTCCTATCGTTCCTATCTTCAAAATCAAGAAATTCATAAGCTCTGTCGGAATAAAAGGTTTCAATTTTGATGGGTTATTAATTCTGCCCCTAATAATTATTAGCGTTGTCTAAAGCTAGAGTTTTCCCCAAAAACGGGGTTCTTAAGAAGTCTTCCAAGTGTTCCCATCTCCATATGGTCTTTGATCAACCTTGAAGATGAAATCCAAATTTTGCAGTGTTCAATCTCAATGCTTGAAGACATGAAAGCACCGAGAAAAAGATAATATATATCTGAAGTAAAGATTAAGCTTAATGTATGGAGAAGTCGATGATAAGCAACGACTCTTGTGATGACTATGTACAGAATGATTGATAAGGTGTATCATAGAGATAAGGATAACTTTAAACTAAAATATTCCCTATTTGTCAGTTGAGGCAAATCCTCCCACAAAGTCTTGGCACACTAGCTTTGTTAGCTTCACTCGGAACACCAAGTAGGGATGAGATAGGAAATAAGGGAGATAGATCCATTAAGTTTAAGAAAATGAAGAACTCAGTGGAATGAAGTTCTTTAAGGCTTGATAATGAGGAAATGTAAATTATTTTGCTATATCCAATTTAAAGGAATACTTATTATAATTGACAAGTGGAGGAATCAAAATGAGTTCGATTACTTAATTCTAGAGCCCTTATGGCCATACTCTGGTTCAATAATCTGTTTTAGTACTAACTTCTTCTTATATCTGATCCTTGGATTAGCTACTATCTTAAAAAGATATATAAATATAGTGGAAAAATAAAATATAGTTGATACATTTTACTAGACTAAGCACAGTTTCTTTAAAGTGACAAACATATTTCAGAACTTATGATATAGTTATGGAGTGCAAATCAAAGATTTAATAATAACTTTTTATTCCCCCAAAATCAATTATGCTTATACAAAAGTTTTGTTTCTTTCAAGTACACATCCAGGTAGATGAATCGTACTACCATTGCCATTTTACAAACATCTTGGATAGTAATCAGTAAAATTTAAGATGGGTAATTTATCTGCTTTGAAATCAATAGTTATACAATATATATTTATAAATTTCTGCAAATCCATTTACAAAATAAATATATATATATATTTATTTATTTATTTTGTAAATGGATTTGCAGAAATTTATCAACCAATGATTAATTTTTCTTCATGATGAATATATATATGAATTCTATTTCCCGCCATCATTCATACATAAAGCTGTAGGTCTAGGTATCCTTGGAATTTAAGGCAATCGATTTTGCAGTATCCTCGGGAAATCTGATCTGATGACATTTGCCTTGTCATTGCTTAGATCCAGTATCTTGGAGAATATATAAATCTTACAGTGGGGGTTAGGATCAGGATCCCTATAAAGAAGGAAATACACTTGAGAGAGACAAAACCATTGAGAGAACTGAAGTAACAGAATTTTAAGGTGTTGGATTTAGTATGTACCTTGAATCTTCTGATTTCTTCAAATTTTTCAATTACGTTTTCGGGAAATAAAAATGTTTTGCACTTATTAAGTTCTGGATCAGAAAGAAGATCAAGGGAGACCTACTTCTTCCTGCTGATTAGCATATTTCCACTTTAAAGGCTTCAGTAGCTAATCTTATTTAAAGGTTAAAAATCCAATAGCCGTCTTTGTTGGCACTCTGCTCCTCCTTGCACCAGTATTAGGAAGGTCCAGATTACCAACCTAAGAAACACCCTATATACATTTCAAGGGAGATGCTATCATCTCAGGTATATAAAAGTACACTTACTTTTAACAACTACCAACCTTCTATTAATCACCTAACATATATTTCTGTAGAGATGTTATTATCATCAGAGGTAAAAAAAGTAAATTTATATCCCTGATTATGATAGCATTGCTATTGAAACGTATATCAGGTTTTTCTTAGAATTTTGTTTATTTAGGCCTTCCTGTTGTCTCAGAATACTGATGCAAGGAGGTACGGAACACCGACAAAGATGGCTATTTAAAATTTCTAATTCATTAACAGCCAATATTTCCAAAATTTCTTCCTTGCAGCTAAGCTAAGCCAACAACCTTTAGATTGATGATGTTAAGTAAACTTGTGGTCGATCTCTTTCTGCAATCGGTTCTCCAAAATAGCTTAGATAACATTAATCCCTTCCATTTCTTCTTCTGGATATAAAACATAATGCTCCAACCTCCCCAAAAGATTTATTGGTTGTTTCTCCTTGTTTTTGAAATTGATCACAGAGTTTAGACATTTTTGGAAGGTAGTTTTCTAAACAGGATCCTGAGAAAGATTTCTGGTTTCTTCTCTTACTCTACCTCCCAACAATATTATATACAATATATTATAATAATATTATATTATACATTATATAACCAAGTAAGCAGAAATTCCCAATCGCTATCATCATTCAACTAAAGGTAAGTGCCCTGTTGCTATCATCAACCAATATTATCTATCCCTTGACAGCTCTTTCATTTCTTTGAATGAACTTCAATTTGCCTGGTGCATTACATCCTGAAGCATTGGTACTCTCTGCCTTTCTCTCATCTTCTTGCCAAAGACTTTCCCGTCAAAAATTATTTCATCAGCTTATCATGTCTCAATAAATGTCCGATGAATTTTATTTTCCTCCTTTTAATTTTATCTAGTAGGGTTCTACTTTCCCAATCAATCAACTTCCCTATCAGTCCTAATCTCTATATCCTTTTAGAAATGCTCTGAATTGCCAGTCCCTAACTGAAGCTCTTAACCAATCCTAATTTACAATATATATTTATTCTCATAGTGAAAATCCCGCTGCCTGCTTTGGTTATTGACTAGTTTGGAGATTAGTTTAGAAGGGGAAAAGAGAGAAAATTTTGATTGTATGTACTTACTCTGCTGACCGAAACAATTCAATATCATTCCATTTCTTTTTGACTAACTGATTTGGATTTCTTTTGTCATAAAAGTATATTCTTTTAAATGGATCCTCTTTGATGGAGCTCAGGTGGAACCAACAGTAAGTAACTACTAAACCAAAGCCAGGATACTGCTTAGCAAGATCTTTTTCTAATTGTTCCGTCAACTTGTTAGGATCATCCTCACAAACCTGGAAAATTTGCAATTCATGAAAATTTGGGCAGTTGTACCAATAGGTATTTTGGGATGTAATCTATCCACTATCTTTATAAAATACAAATAATGATAAAAATTTCTGGTTGCATAGTTCATTGGGAATTTGAAATGATATGTGCAAAATATCAATATGAAAATATGAATGATTCCCAACTCATGATGGTTGCATTTACTTTTATAGAAAACATGTTTATTGCAGTCAAAGTAGCAGCTATACATACGGATGACACTTCCTTAAGAGTGATGAACTTGTAGAGGCGTCTCTTTGTTAATCTATTCAAGATATTTTGAGATGAATATAGTAGGGTGGAATCTCTATAGAGAATTTCAAATAAAATATTATCTGATAACTTTGTCCATGTGTCTAAATCCTTATGAGCCTTAGAAAGTTTTGACCTGAAGGATGAGGAAGATGAGTACTGCCTTTGTGTTAATTGAATAATTTTACATTTGATATGTTTTTAATATTCAAGGTGTATCGTATGATCTAACGATATTCATAAATTCAACTACATACATACTTCTTGTACTTACCCTTGTAAAAAGTGATCATCGGCGGCACCGAGGGCATCTAAAAGCCTAGGGAGATAAAAATATACCCGTATTTAGCTGTAGAACATCTGCTTTAACTTACTGTTAAAATTATGTTGTTTTTGCACCCAAATTCCAAGTATTGATTTCTCAATTATCTTACATTCTGTTTAATACTAGAACTACTTTGTGCTGAGCAGCTGCAAAGTGAATTTTCGCCCTAACGTTGAACATTTCATAAATGCTGTAGGCCTCTTTGGCTTTGAAAACAAGCACCTCCCTGTTTCCAGCATCTTCAGTTGGCATGATTCTGATGAATTTCATCATTCTTATGTAGTCAAAAGTCAATTTCAGATTTAGATGCAGGCCATCACGCATATAGTAGTCCCATTTATCTACATCTATATCATTGATTTTATTATTTACAATCTGAAATGTATAAAGTCACTACATAAATTATGATTAAAGTGACATTTTCGGAAAGATATTTCTATTAGAAAATGACAAAAAATGTTAATGTGAGAGTATGATATGTTTAGAGTGTGTTTATTGTAACACACATTGCATATTATGCTCAGAGATGGTGTAATTTTACATGAAGGTTTTGGATGAGAGTATTATTTACTAATAATCTATTTAAAAATCATTCAGGCTCAAAAATTGTATTAACCTGGAACAAAAACTGCTTTTTGTAATGTAGTGGTTCTGCTTTTCCTAATATGAGGTCTTTGATGAACGTTATTTCCCTTTCACCTAGGTTATACCTTTGGAATTCTTCTAAAAGTTCATTTTTCTTCAATAAATGGTCAAACATTTTGATTGACTGTTCTTCATGCTGGAATAAATTTCTTTGGTTAATTATGAAATATTTATAATAGTTGATTTTGGTACAAGCCATAGATTAGGATGTAAAGCTTAGTATATTAGAATGTAGCTTTATATCTATTCAGAATTCAGTGATAGTAAAAAATAGGAGCACCAAGTTATGCGGCAAAGCCATAATTGGGAGTTAGCGAATCAATGGTAAACGTCTAAGAATAATAGGCAGCTCTTTCAACTCAAGAAAATAACTGTAATTTAGTGGGGAATATTTTAAATGCATTATGAACCCATTAGGGAATTCTTGAGAGAAGGATGCTTTGGTAATTTGAATCATGCAGCTTTCTGGGTTTTACGTTAGATAGATTTTACATCTATGATGTAGGTCAACGGAATTAAAAGTACCATCTCATACTTTACGATTTTAGGACCAAGCATACAAAAAATAAAATCTTCAATAATACTCCAACATTTAATTATTTCAGTAAGATTTCACAGTCATCCTCATAGCATGGTTGATATAAAGGATGATTTAAATTATGATAACTTACAAATATGTATTTCTTACCCGCCAGTCCACCTCACATTTCTTTAAGAAATGCTCCCAGAGATGTGAAAAAGGCCCATGTCCCAAGTCATGACATAAACCAGCCATTTGGACGCACAGTTTTTCTTCTTCAGTAATTTCAACAGTAGGGTTATTCCTCTTCAGTACATCAATCATCAACCCTGCCAGATGGCACACTCTGAAATGGTTAATTAAAATTGCAGGCATAAAGCAAAGATAAATCACCTCACTGGTACCCAACTTACCCCAACGAATGCTCAAAACGGCTATGGGCAGCACTGGGATATACTAAGTGTGTGACGCCCAGTTGCCTTATATTTCGCAGACGTTGAAATTCAGGGGTATCAATCACCATGATGCATAGGGGATGAAATTCCATGTGTCCATGAACACTGTCATTAATTACTTTGAGTCCTGCTTGGAGTTAAAGAAGATTGATCAATACAGCGGTAACCACAATGTTACTTACCTTCAAAGACTCACCTTCCATTATTTGTTTGTACTGAAGAAGATCTTCAATATCATAAGCTTTTAAAGACCTGATCACAGGTAAATTTTATTGTTACAAGAAGGAGGTGTTCAAATATTCGAGAAAAATAATTTGAGAAGCTATGACATGCTAACTGGTCTTTCCTTAACTGAATGGTACTGAGTAAAATGTATTGAGAAGAATGGGTAGAAATAAGTCTTAAGTGATATGGAAGATAAATATAGAGTAGAGATAATTATACTGATAATTTGATAAGTTATATCTAAGACTTAAGATTGATGATAAGTTTTAATTTCCTTTATCATCATTTGGCATTGTTCCTTACTTTAGAATATGATCATAATGTTTATTAGGAACATCATTCTCTAACACTTAATAAATAATAAATCTGGCATAATAAGAGGCTGGGATTTTTTGAATAACAAAACAAATCAAATAATATACGTGGAATAAATATAACTTTCCTAAAATTAATAAATATAAATGTATTAGATTTAATCTGAGTTGGATTCGTGTTCTATTTTTAAGTAAATATTTAAGGTTCTAATGCAAATCAATAATTACAGAAGTGCATAGACTGAAATTGGAATGAATTGGTGGTAGCTTTTGAATAGATTGAACATCATAAGCCCGAATACTGGATTTGTATCTTCTATGATAGATTCAATTTTATTGGTAATAGAACTGGACACAAAATTTTCCAAGTATGTGGATCAAGTATCCTCTACTAATATATTTGAGCCCATTTACAAAAGCAACATATGTATACCTCTGCAGATGAAAATTGTGAGATGTTTGGGAGCATTCTTAATGCTGGTCTTCAAATCTGACCATTTCTTAATACTGCAGTTTAATGTTATGTTTGCTCTGCCTTAAAAAATGCTATAGATATGTAAATTATTTCTTAGATCCGACCAAATTCTTTTCTCTATCTTTTGACTTCTAAGTCTTTTTGGTCATAGTGAATTTCTTTTAAGGAATGCTACTCATTTTTCTCTTTTATTAAGTATTTCAATGCCATTCTTACCCTTATTTCTATTTCATGGTTGCACCATGAGCAAATTCACCTTTCAATTGTTTTTTCGCTAAAGTGCCCTAATCAGTTCTCTCTTCGTCAACCAGTATTTTCCTAAAAACGAAAATTGTTCAAGCTATTGCATGATAATAAGCAACGAATATTGCTACATTGAGTTATTGGCCTTATCTAAACCTCCAGTTGATCCCTTCTTGTGGTCTTTGACCAACCTTGAGGATGAAATCCAAATTTGGCAGTGCTCAATCTCAATTCTTGAAGACATAAAAGCTCTGAGAAAAGGTAATATACATTTCTGTGAAAGATTAAGCTTATTGTATGGTGGCATTGATGATAAGCAATGAGTAATGTGATGATTATGTACAGAATTATTGATAAGGTGTATCATAGAGATAAGGATGACAATCAACTTAAATGTCCTATATTATCTCTTACTGGAGACCTTTCTAATGTAATTTCTTCTCAATATTAAAGACTACTTTATTTAAATGACTCATTTGAAAAACCTTTTTTTATATGTTGTGTCAATATATATTCAAAATGATAAATATTTGTTAGTGTTTGATTGTCAGTCTTTCATAGAAGACTGACAACCAAATAATCCTTATTATTCTTTTTTATAATCAGCAAATGGCATTATTTTTTGAGGAAAATTATTTTTTGCTGTCATTAAGTGCCATTCATTTTGGGGAATTTCCAGTCCTAACAAGATCAAAGAATTTTTCCAAGAACATTTCTCAAGTAAGTTTACAATATTATTTATCTGCCCAGTGACTAATATCAACATGTTACTTTTGTAAAAAGACTGAATAGCAAATTATTAAAGATTTGAAACAATATTGTAAATTTTCAGAGATAATGTAACCCATGGGTTATTGATATATTTTTATTTAACACTATTTATATGCTTTGACTTCAAATTTTTTTCATAGATAAGTTGACCAACTTTTTTCCAACAAAAAGAAGGAAGTTAATTTAAAGGAGCAAATAATGCAAATAAAGAAATAATCTTTGTAACAATAACTAAACAAGGCATTATAACATATAGATAATCATAATTGTTTTTTCACAGGCAGAAAGATGGTTTTTTTTTCAAATGGTACACACACTTCTATTATATATAGATGCTTCTCTGGATTCATTCAAGGATATAGACAGATAGGATACTTATTCACAGGCTAAACCACAAGCTTCATTGACTTGAAATTTTTACGACGTATTGGCCATACCGAGTAACCGCCAGAAAAATTGCGATTTTGAACCTCAGTGTCATGGGTTTGATTCCAGAGGGTGCCAAAGTCTCGATTTTTCCCATTAAAAGCATTGTTTTGGTTTTTGGGAATTTAAAAAAAAATAAATACTTTCCGGATAGGTAGAGATCAAAACTTCTAATCTATCAAGAACATGAATTACTTTTACAGAAAATATTCTTAGTTCGATGCTAGGAGGATGCAAAAATCTGCCCTTTAAAATACATTGAGGTAGTATTTCATCATTTTTTTTGATGCACTTATCGAAATGATAGGAAGTTCCTGCTCTGCTAAAAGATGTATATTAAGAATCCGTTTAAGGAAAAAAAATTGGATGTGGCCAACACATGACTTTCTCCATATTTATTGAAAACAGAAGCCTATGCCAGTAATATATAAATAACTCCAAAACAATAAGTGTTACAGGAAAATGTTTCATACAAAAGTTGTAGTAAAATACATTGTCTATAACTTTAGTATGTAATTGTATATATCTAAATTTCATTTTGACAGAGATATGTAAGAAAAGCTTCCATTTCTGGATAAACAAAAAGTTCTGGTTAACAATTATTCAAGAATAACCCCTAAACAATCATTGCTACGAAAAAATGTTTCATTCAAAAGTTGTAGGAATGTAAATTATCTATAACTTTTGTACATAATTGAACATATCTACATTGCATTTTGACAGAGATATGTATGAAAAACTTCCATTTCTGGATAAACAACAACTTCCGGTTAACCATTACTGAAGTATAACTCCTAAACAATCAGTGTTGCTGTTTGTTTGTTTAATGTTATTGTTAAATTCTATTTATTTTTCTGTTTGGTCGTTAGAGAAGGAGACTGACCCAATGCAATTGAAGCTATTGTGTGCTCTGTGATTAATTAAGAGTTATTAATGTAATAACAAAATTAATAGAGCAATAAACCCACAAGGTTTAAAACAGTTAGAGTTTTGTTGTTATCTTTGCAAGGATACAACAAATTGGCGACGAGGAAAAACCAAAACTAGAAGATCCAGAAAGCCTGACTCAACAACAATCGGAATAAAGGACCGCCATTTTCAAAAGAAAATTCTGTTATCACTAAAAAGGAAAGCCTAAAGAGCCGGAATTCAATTCCACCCTGGAAACGTGGGATCGTTTCCTGGCAGGGGCGGATCAAGGGGTGCGAGGGCCCACAGGCAAATAACAGGTGGAGGCCCGCTTAAAGGTGGAGAAATCCAACATTTCCTATGTATTATAAATGGTCATGGTATTACATACAAATTCAGTATATACATTTGATACTTGCTGTTACATAACTTCAGTTCTCTTATCAGTTATGATCACATTATATTAAATCTTTTAGAACTCCTAATTTCATAAAATTGAATAAGTACATTTTCATCTCTTCTCCAGAAAACTACTCAATAATGTCAAGAACATCACATACATTTCGCACTCGCTTTGGTTTTCCGTGAAATAACTTTGATTTTTTTGTTTTATTATGTCAACGAATATTTAGAATTCTTTTTTGCTTCAAATTATACAGGTGCCTGGAAAATACAGAAAAAAATTCTCAAGTGGTGGAGGCCCCTAGGCAAGTGCCTCGATGCCTAGTGCCTTGATCCGCCCCTGTTTCCTGGTGCGGGTGGAGGACTATTTTGCAAGGACCAATATCCCAGATAATGCAGAAAATGCTGCATGGCGTAAGGCTACTTTACGGCATGGTATGGGCACAGTTTTACTGAATAATGGAGAATGAGATTCTGCGCCAACTGCCAGCTGCTGCGGTCCTTTGGATGACGGCGATTATCAACGCTGTCATTGCAATAGGACACCTCCCAACGCCGTGGAAAACTGCGAAGATAGGGCCAATTCCGAAAAACGGAAAGCGACCGACCTCTGCGGTGAATTTTCGCCAAATTTCTCTACTCGACGGACTTGGAAAACTCGTCGAGAGAGTGCTGCTCCCGTTTCTCCTCAGCACAATTGAGGAAAAAGAACTTCTCCCTGAAGAGCAGTACAGCTTCCGCCGAGAGCATGCGACCTCGCATCAAGTCGCTCGGGTGTTGCAATTCATCACCAAAGAATTCAACACCCGATGTCACGTCGCTGCGGCGTTCTTCGACGTTGCTAAGGCGTTCGACCGCACTTGGTATGAAGGCCTCCTCTTCAAACTTCGGAATTGGCACTTCCCGCAATGGCAGCAGAATCTCATCTCATCCTATCTCCGGAACCGGCGATTTTTCATCGAATTCCGCGGCGCCGCATCAGGACTGCACCCCATCACCGCCGGAGTGCCGCAGGGAAGCATATGGGGTCCTATCCTCTTCAATCTCTTCTGCGCTGACATCCCGAGGCACTTTGGATGCAATGTCATCTCGGCGTTTTACGCAGACGACGCCGATCTCCTCGCACGATCCTCGCCGCCTCATACCTGCAACGAGCGATTTATCGCCTTGAGCAATGGTATGAGAAGTGGCGACTTGGATTAAATGCATCAAAGACGCAGGCGGTCTTCTCCCTCGGGAAGCCGTCCGGAACACCGGATCCCATCCTCGTTGGCGTAGAAGAGATTCCTTGGAAGGACTCCATCACCTATCTCGGCGTCTGCATCGATCGGCGACTCAACTTCCGCGCCCACTCCCGGATCATCGCGGCAAAGGCGCGGGCGAAGAGGCGGATACTGCTTCATCTCCTCCTCTCTCCATCCATTCGGCAGAGAACAGGAGGGGATGAGAAACAGCCTACCGAGATATTAACCCGTAGATGCCTCACCATGCTACGGGTTAATATCTCGGTAGGCTGTTTCTCATCCCCTCCACCTTTTTTTCCCAGCTCCTGGAAGTTATGTTTGGCACCGCCGTTAGCGCTACTGGCGTAGTAGTTCATCCTCATGCTGTAGCGATGGCGCTACAGGCAGATTGCTGTATCTATACGGTGGTATTACCGATAATATTGTTTTTTTTTTTTTTTAATTTACGCGATGGAACGATACGATAATATTGTTGTAAATAATTAGTTAATGAAATTTTAATGTAATCGTACATATGAATTTAATTTCTATAAATGACAATTTTAATTTGTTATTCATGAAAAACTTCATACCTTGACTCCATGGTTTCTTCAGGCACGTCACGAATGCTGATAGTCAGTGGGATATGGGTAGAAACAAAAATATACGCACATATTTAGTTTTTGTACATTTATTGCAAGTATACTTCCAATGCTTACAGTCGAATGTTATGACAATGACAAATGGGTAGCACATCACAAGGAAAATATAAGTCTAAACATCAATTCCAAATATAACATTTGTTAATGGTATTTACAAGCAGCTTCTGTAAGAAAAATTCTGTAAAAATTATTTTTTTTTAAGATTTGCTGATTATTCCATTACCACCCAGGAGGTTATCAGAAAGGTAGCGTTTCTCTTTTTATTTAGGCTTCATAAACCTAAGTGGTTAAGAGATTCCCCAGGAGGCATATGAGAAACCACAGACATAAGAAATACACATGAATACATCACTGTTCAGGATAGAAAGGGTTGTCTTCACGTGCATAAAAGTAGACTGAATAAAGAATATTCAATTAATCGTCCACAACGGCGAAAAACGAGATACAGAAAATGTTACGAGATATGCATCGAAGATCGACGAAGAACATAATCGTAAACTTTGAAAATCTGTTCATGGCACTGTTTGACAAATGAAATGAAAATCCTTACATAATGGCGACTTCCATTACTGAAATGATTCCCGGCTGCAGCCTCTCTAATCCAATTCCCGATGTTATTATTATTATTAATCATTAATTAAGTACTTATTCTTTGGGATATATTTCAGAACACGTGTTTCTAAAATGTAACACAATTAACATACATTCAATTCTAATCGTCCACAACGGCGAAAAACGGTATGCATAAGATTTTACGAGAGGCATCAAAGATCGACGCTAAACATAATCGAAAACTTTAAAATCTGAAGGAATTTTGTTCATGGTAATGTTTGAATAATAATAAGACTCCAGAAACATCAATCGGAATATTCAAACTCTATTCAAACATAACGAATACAATGGAAACCGGGAATACGACTTAACGAGAATCAAGAGATTATCCTATTTATCTATCTTACCTCTCTACAGCTCTTGGAAAACTGTGAAGATAAACTTCAGAATAATAGCTGGTGCAGCCAAAAACATCACAGTGTTGTAATCCCATTTTTATCAGAAGAAGATCCAAACTTTTGCTAAACCTCGTCTTACGCAACAACTTCACCTGAACAATGGCCTCGGCGGCATGAGTTGGCTTTTTCGCGCTTATTACACTTCCGGCGGCTTCTTCCGTAACTGGACTTCCGTAGGACATCTTATAGGAGAAATTATGAACTACTTGTACTACATGAACTCTGGTAGCGCTTATCGTGTCGCCAAATGACACTACTAAGGACGTGAAAACAGCCTACCTAACCCTCCCATTAAAGATGCCCAATCATGACCCGTAGATGCCTCACCATGATACTGTCTAAAGACGTGAACAGTTTATAGATTGTTTAGAATAGGTCTAAAGCGTCTAAAGTAAACATCATTCTCAATACCGTTAAATACCGACTACCTAAGAGAGAGGAAACATACCTTTAACTGCATTGAGTGGAATTAGACTCCCTTTCTCATGTCAGTGATATCTCCGATCCAGTGGCTTAGTGGCAGAAAATATTTCGTGGTTAATGTAGGTATATAAAAAAAATTAATTGGTTTTATCACACAGCCTTACCTTATTGATAGCGGAGAGCCAGATTACGTGTTGGTGGGAAAATACGTACAAAAGAGGGGAATGAAGTATTGGTGACTGAACTTGAGTCTTACCCTTGGGACTGTTATAAAGGTAACGATCTCGGCATATAAGGATTCTGAGGCATTTATTGCTGGGGGGTAAAGCTACTATCGTCCGGCATTTACAAAATGTCAGATTGTACGCAATATATAGGTATCTTCGTTCCGGCCAAATTCTTTACTTATCACTTCCGTGTCATATTATTCATACTCAAATTCTTAGAATACTACTTACTTTTCTCTATTATCCAGTATTTAAATGGCATTGTTACCATCGTTGTTTGCATAAGTCGTTGGCACTATATGTGCGCTTTCATCAATCGAAATTCCCTATCTAAGCTTAAGTTCCTATCGTTCCTATCTTCAAAATCAAGAAATTCATAAGCTCTGTCGGAATAAAAGGTTTCAATTTTGATGGGTTATTAATTCTGCCCCTAATAATTATTAGCGTTGTCTAAAGCTAGAGTTTTCCCCAAAAACGGGGTTCTTAAGAAGTCTTCCAAGTGTTCCCATCTCCATATGGTCTTTGATCAACCTTGAAGATGAAATCCAAATTTTGCAGTGTTCAATCTCAATGCTTGAAGACATGAAAGCACCGAGAAAAAGATAATATATATCTGAAGTAAAGATTAAGCTTAATGTATGGAGAAGTCGATGATAAGCAACGACTCTTGTGATGACTATGTACAGAATGATTGATAAGGTGTATCATAGAGATAAGGATAACTTTAAACTAAAATATTCCCTATTTGTCAGTTGAGGCAAATCCTCCCACAAAGTCTTGGCACACTAGCTTTGTTAGCTTCACTCGGAACACCAAGTAGGGATGAGATAGGAAATAAGGGAGATAGATCCATTAAGTTTAAGAAAATGAAGAACTCAGTGGAATGAAGTTCTTTAAGGCTTGATAATGAGGAAATGTAAATTATTTTGCTATATCCAATTTAAAGGAATACTTATTATAATTGACAAGTGGAGGAATCAAAATGAGTTCGATTACTTAATTCTAGAGCCCTTATGGCCATACTCTGGTTCAATAATCTGTTTTAGTACTAACTTCTTCTTATATCTGATCCTTGGATTAGCTACTATCTTAAAAAGATATATAAATATAGTGGAAAAATAAAATATAGTTGATACATTTTACTAGACTAAGCACAGTTTCTTTAAAGTGACAAACATATTTCAGAACTTATGATATAGTTATGGAGTGCGAATCAAAGATTTAATAATAACTTTTTATTCCCCCAAAATCAATTATGCTTATACAAAAGTTTTGTTTCTTTCAAGTACACATCCAGGTAGATGAATCGTACTACCATTGCCATTTTACAAACATCTTGGATAGTAATCAGTAAAATTTAAGATGGGTAATTTATCTGCTTTGAAATCAATAGTTGTACAATATATATTTATAAATTTCTGCAAATCCATTTACAAAATAAATATATATATATTGTACCGAGTCGTTTAATTGTTATATTTATTCTGTTCAATATGCAATGTCTCTTTGTTTGTATGATTATTACTTTTGCATTTGGCGCCTATTGCGTCATGCGTTTGCCTCTTGTTCTGCTGTTATTACGATACTTCGACACGCTTATTACGTGGCGTCGAGGTAAGGAGGGGCGGAAGAATCCACGAGGACAGCGAGGAAGAAGAGGATTTGGTGGGCACTCGGAAGGTGGACTATTGAGGAGACGGTCGGGAGGAGATCCTCGTTGGGAGAGAGGATCGTCGCTACATGACCCACCGACTAGGCCTCGTGTTCAAGGAAATTAGAGATTGGAACTGGACGCCAATCATCGTGTCAATTTCTTACTGTTAAATTTCTGCTATTTTTGACCACGTATATTCTTTTTCTCGTGGTCGAACCCAACGAAGATTTTGCCGTTAATTTTGTTTATTGGCCAATTTATTCTTGTTTTGACAAAATATATTCAGCTTTATCCTCGCATTTATTTATGTATTTATTTTATGTGCGTTCCAAAACCGTGAGCTATCTGGGAGGAGCGTTACATATTTGGCGCCCGAACAGGGACCTGATGCCGTAAGTTGTTGGTTGTAGGTCTGTATTGTGTAGTATCTTGTTTTCGCTATCTCAATCCCTCGTTTACCTTGTCCATGACCCAACCTGTACCTGTAGCTAAATCTTCCTGGTGGGTCTCAGTGAAGAGAAGATGTAGTAACCTATTTCCTTTCCAAACTTTGTTGTTAGGTCATTAGAATTGTTTAAAATTCGGCGCTTAAACTCTGTGTTTAAAAAAAAAAAAATTTTGATTTGGTTTATCTAAATTAGAAAAGGAAATTGATATATGTGAATGTTTCTGCTTGTAATTTGTTGTTTTTTTTAGTGAAATCTTCCAGATTGTGGTTTGCCCGTATTTAGCGTCAAACGGAGAGGTGATCCCTTTTGATTCCCGTGTGCCGCATGGTCGCATGGAAAGACTCTCTTCCTTCCTTCACGTTGATCCGTTTTGGGTAATTTGACTGTCCTGTGATCAAGGTATTCAATTGTGCTAGTGTCGTTGATTTAGTATTCCCGTTGTAAGTTTATTTCGTTTGTTTGCGATGGATTATTCTTCAAAATCGTTTACTGAGTATCGTGAGTCAAAGGATTCTCCCGATATTGACGATAGTTTAAGAAAAATTCCCGCACTTTTTGAGAAAACATTAGTTATCGACCCCGAAGTAAAAGATAAAACGAGTTCGGAAACCGATGGATTTACTCCTTCTAAACCGGAAAGTCCTAAATCCCCTGTAACTATAGATGATCTTATGAAATTAATAATTAGTGACAAGGAGGAAAGAGAAAGGAAAGAATTAGAACGGGACGAAAGATTAATTGCAATGCTTCGTCAATCATTTGACGTTCAGCATTTAGCGCAGCAACAGCGCATTGAAAATTTAGAATCTGTAAATGAAAAGGTTCGCACTGATTTTGGGAATTTAAAGAAAGAAACTTGTGAGACTGTAACCGAAGTTCGACATCAAATTGGGCAGTTGGAAGGCGAATTGTTGAGGACCTCGTTAGATAGGGAACAAGTCACGTGTCGTTTGAGCGTGGTAGAGGAAAAGATAAAGACATTAGGTAAAGTTAATTCTACTCATGTAAATAATTATAATGTGCCATCTGAATTAGTGTCTAAACCTCGTTTTAAAGGTAGCCAATATCAAAATCCGGTGATATTTCTTAAAGAAGTAGAAGACTATTTTGAAATTTTGAATATTCCGCATTCTTTTCGATCTCGAGCGTTTGCGAGTTTTCTTTCTGGTTATGCCAAACTTTGGATTGATGCGTTAATCCCATTGCCAGACGATTTCTCTGATTTAAAAAAAAGGTTCTCGGACCATTTCTGGGATGAGAATGTTCGACATGAGCAGCGAGTTAAGGTTATGACGGGTACCTATCCCCGCCATGTAAACGATAAAATGCAAGTCTATGTCCTAGAGAAGATAATGTTGGCTAAAACTTGTGTTCCACCAGTCGACGATAAGGAACTCATTTATACTTTAATTCGACAAATGCCTATAAATATCCAAGGACTGTTAATTAGTTCCAACCCTTCATCTTTAGACATACTTGTGAAATTATTGGAGTCATTTGACGAACTTAAGCAGGGAGTTAATTTTTCGCAAAATTCACTTGGTCAAATCGCAACTGTAGGGACGAGAAATAGGAGTCAGCGTTGGTATAATTCTCGTGTTCACGCACCTAACGATCAAATACCCTCGTCTACTTTGCCTTCGCTATCATCGATACCTCCCCTTGTTTCATCTCCACCTCCTCACTGTAATCAGGCTTCTTTCAATCAACCTATTTCTATTCAAAATCCACCTCAGCAATCTAATTTAATTCCCATTCGAAATAATAATCCGTCTGTTGTAGAAAGACCCGCGCATTTAAACTAAATGCGTCGAAACGAAAAGGTCCCGTTCGTTTCGACACATCTGAGGAAGGGATCATAAGCACCATTGCTACTTATGTTGTGGATGGTTATTCTTTAATTGACTTGTTAGAAGAAAAGGAGACGTCATTTCCCAAGAAAGAGAGACGTAAAGTTCCCGAAATTTCTGTTCAAATTTGTAATTCTAAACTAAATGCACTAATTGATTCTGGGAGTGAAGTTTCTGCTATTGATGAGGAAGTTTTTCAAGAACTTTTCGCAAATTTTTCGAATATTCCTGTTTTGCCAATGCGCAAGTCATATATTGTTTGTGCGAATAAACGCCGGTCAACTCCTATTACTGCTCAAGCTTTGCTTACAATTCGGATTGATGATCGTGAATTTGATGTGCCTTGTCTGATTGTTAAAAATTTACTTAAACCTCTTATTCTCGGAATGAATTGGCTTTCAGATAATGGTATCATATTAAATTTTCAAAATTATAGTTTGTCTATTCCGCCATCTAATTATACCGTAAGTGAATCAAATTATCCTTTGAATTCTATTACATGTAGTGAAGGAGATCACGATAAATCCTTTTTTGTGTCTGATGAAGAATTGCGGAAGGCAATTGAACCTTCTGTATCTCTTTCATTAAGGGAGAGGGAGAAATTATTTAATCTTTTGAAGGAATATCGTCAAGTTTTTTCTGATACGCCCGGACTTGTACAAAATTTTCAGTTTCGTATTCATTTGTCTGAACATATCCCATTTCGACAACGATCTTATCCTATTCCGTTTGCCTGGAAGGCAAAGGTTGATGAACAGATCAAATCCATGATCAAAGCTGGAATAATAGAGAAGGCTACTAGTCCCTATCTAAATCCTATCGTCATTGTTAAAAAAAAGGATGGTCAACCTCGTCTTTGTTTGGACGCACGGAAGTTAAATAGCTTTACTATACCTGAGCGAGAGGAACCACCAAAAATTGACATGTTAATGAATAAATTTTCTGGTATGAAATATTTCTCTACTACCGACTTGTCTTCCGCGTTTTGGCAAATGGCTATTCACCCGGATGATAAGAAATATACTGCTTTTTTGTACGATTCTATTGTCTATGTTTTTAATAGAGTGCCGTATGGACTAAAAAATAGTGGGGCAGCTCTTATAAGATGTCTAGATTTGATATTGGGTCCTGAAGTTTCTTCTTTCGCAACTGCGTACGTTGATGATTTATTGATAACCTCTGTTACTTTTGACCAGCATTTAAACCATCTTCAACTTGTCTTTCGTAAATTAATTGAAGCTAATATTAAACTTAAATTGTCTAAATCCGAATTTTGTTGTGCGCAGGTGAAATTCCTTGGGCACATCCTGTCTGCTGAGGGCATGAAGATGGATCCCGCGCGTACATGTGCTATCCAAGAAATTAAGGCTCCTAGTAATATCAAACAATTACGGGGATTTCTGGGGGTGTGTAATTACTACTCCCGATTCTGTCGTAATTTTTCTAAATTAACTTATCCCTTATTGCAATTACTTAAGAAAGGAGTTAAATGGAAGTGGACTCCGGAGTTACAAACGGCTTTTGAGAAAATTAAGGCTGCATTTCTGGACGAAATTGTTTTGACTTATCCGGACTTTAATAAACCTATCTACTTACAGACCGATAGTTCTGATTTTGGCTTGGGAGCGGTTTTGTTCCAGCACGATGAAGTGGGTGACCAACTGGTACTTGCTTTTGTAAGTAGAACCTTGCGGGGGGCTGAAATTTCGTATACGACCACCGAAAAGGAGGCATTGGCCATCATCTGGGCTCTCCAGAAACTTCGTCATTTCGTTTTGGACCATCATATTACTATAATTACCGATCATAAAGCTTTGACTTTTCTTAAAACCTGTAAGCTAAATCATAGTCGCTTATCCAGATGGATTTTGGCACTTCAAGGTTTCACTTTTTCTGTTGAACATTCTCCTGGTCATAAGAATATTGTTGCGGACTGGCTTAGTCGTTATATTAATAATTCTGAAATTACTAAACCTTCGACTGAATTTTGTGTTGCTACTATTGATTTGGATATTTCTGATTCTCCATTTCAATCTTGTGAAAACTTAATTGATTTACAATGTCAAGATTTGTATTTAAATAACATTCGTCTTTATCTTAACGGTCTCTTGCCTAATGACCACCCCGATTTTGTAAAGATTTCTTCGATAGCGTATAAGTATATTTTGTATCATGGTTTGTTACTATTTAATGTCGGGAGGGAGAGTGTGGTGTATAAAGTCTGTGTACCTGCCGATGTGCGTTCTTCTTTGGTTTGGTTTGCTCATACCGTTAATGGTCATGCTGGGATTACCAAAACAATATTTTGGATTCGTGATAAATATTATTGGAAAGGTATTAATCGTTTTGTTCGTGTGCTTTTACGCACGTGTGATGCTTGTCAGCGTAATAAATTTCCTAATCGTTATTTTGAAGGCCCTATGGCAAATATAATACCATCCAAACCTAGTCAGTTATGTGCCGTGGATATATATGGTCCATTACCTAAGGCAAAATTTAAAAATCAATATATTCTGGTTTGTGTCGATGTGTTTTCAAAATTTGTCCAAATGTATCCTTTGAACAAAACTTCAGCAAAAATTTGTCTCAGAGTGCTTATTACTAAATATTTTCAAAAATGTGGGAAACCTCAGCGGTTACTCACTGATCACGGAACTCAGTTCACCTCGGCTCTTTGGAGGAATACGTTAGCCGATTTGGGTGTTAGAACTGTCTATTCATCTGTCCGTAGACCTCAGACTAATCCCAGTGAGCGTATAATGCGTGAGCTGTCTCGATTGTTCCGAACCTATTGCCACCGTGAACATACTAGTTGGTTCGAACTAATTCCTTTTGTAAACCATTGGCTTAACTGTTTGACTCATGAAAGTACTGGTTTTTCCCCTTTTCATCTTCATTTTGGCCGGAAACCTACCCGTGAATTTGACGACTTTATCGGATTTCCACCTGCGGAAATTCCTCCTCATGATGATATAATAGTGATCGCTCATAGAAATTTAAAAAAATCTGGGAACTCCCGTAAGGAGCGCCAAAAGGCAAAACATAGAGTATTTAGAGTGGGTGATCAGGTACTTTTGAGAACGCCCAAGCCCTCTGATGCCAAAGCTGGCTTGTTTCATAAATTCTTTCCATTGTACTCTGGACCTTACCGTGTGTCAAAATTATCTGGTCAAAATTCCTGTAATTTGGTTAATTTAGAAAAGAAAGATATTGGTATATTTAATTTTGCACATCTAAAACCTTATATTGTTAAACAGTAGTTTCATTTTGGTTGAAATTTGTTTAAAAAAAAAAAAAAAAAATTGGAAAAGAGATTTTTTTGTGATGTAAGTTTAATTATGTATGAAGCGCTCGGTAATAATTATTTCTTTATGAATGAATGTTTTGCTTCATTATGATATTTATCTATTTCAGAATAACCTTCATTCAGTGGGGGGCATATGTACCGAGTCGTTTAATTGTTATATTTATTCTGTTCAATATGCAATGTCTCTTTGTTTGTATGATTATTACTTTTGCATTTGGCGCCTATTGCGTCATGCGTTTGCCTCTTGTTCTGCTGTTATTACGATACTTCGACACGCTTATTACGTGGCGTCGAGGTAAGGAGGGGCGGAAGAATCCACGAGGACAGCGAGGAAGAAGAGGATTTGGTGGGCACTCGGAAGGTGGACTATTGAGGAGACGGTCGGGAGGAGATCCTCGTTGGGAGAGAGGATCGTCGCTACATGACCCACCGACTAGGCCTCGTGTTCAAGGAAATTAGAGATTGGAACTGGACGCCAATCATCGTGTCAATTTCTTACTGTTAAATTTCTGCTATTTTTGACCACGTATATTCTTTTTCTCGTGGTCGAACCCAACGAAGATTTTGCCGTTAATTTTGTTTATTGGCCAATTTATTCTTGTTTTGACAAAATATATTCAGCTTTATCCTCGCATTTATTTATGTATTTATTTTATGTGCGTTCCAAAACCGTGAGCTATCTGGGAGGAGCGTTACAATATATATATTTATTTATTTATTTTGTAAATGGATTTGCAGAAATTTATCAACCAATGATTAATTTTTCTTCATGATGAATATATATATGAATTCTATTTCCCGCCATCATTCATACATAAAGCTGTAGGTCTAGGTATCCTTGGAATTTAAGGCAATCGATTTTGCAGTATCCTCGGGAAATCTGATCTGATGACATTTGCCTTGTCATTGCTTAGATCCAGTATCTTGGAGAATATATAAATCTTACAGTGGGGGTTAGGATCAGGATCCCTATAAAGAAGGAAATACACTTGAGAGAGACAAAACCATTGAGAGAACTGAAGTAACAGAATTTTAAGGTGTTGGATTTAGTATGTACCTTGAATCTTCTGATTTCTTCAAATTTTTCAATTACGTTTTCGGGAAATAAAAATGTTTTGCACTTATTAAGTTCTGGATCAGAAAGAAGATCAAGGGAGACCTACTTCTTCCTGCTGATTAGCATATTTCCACTTTAAAGGCTTCAGTAGCTAATCTTATTTAAAGGTTAAAAATCCAATAGCCGTCTTTGTTGGCACTCTGCTCCTCCTTGCACCAGTATTAGGAAGGTCCAGATTACCAACCTAAGAAACACCCTATATACATTTCAAGGGAGATGCTATCATCTCAGGTATATAAAAGTACACTTACTTTTAACAACTACCAACCTTCTATTAATCACCTAACATATATTTCTGTAGAGATGTTATTATCATCAGAGGTAAAAAAAGTAAATTTATATCCCTGATTATGATAGCATTGCTATTGAAACGTATATCAGGTTTTTCTTAGAATTTTGTTTATTTAGGCCTTCCTGTTGTCTCAGAATACTGATGCAAGGAGGTACGGAACACCGACAAAGATGGCTATTTAAAATTTCTAATTCATTAACAGCCAATATTTCCAAAATTTCTTCCTTGCAGCTAAGCTAAGCCAACAACCTTTAGATTGATGATGTTAAGTAAACTTGTGGTCGATCTCTTTCTGCAATCGGTTCTCCAAAATAGCTTAGATAACATTAATCCCTTCCATTTCTTCTTCTGGATATAAAACATAATGCTCCAACCTCCCCAAAAGATTTATTGGTTGTTTCTCCTTGTTTTTGAAATTGATCACAGAGTTTAGACATTTTTGGAAGGTAGTTTTCTAAACAGGATCCTGAGAAAGATTTCTGGTTTCTTCTCTTACTCTACCTCCCAACAATATTATATACAATATATTATAATAATATTATATTATACATTATATAACCAAGTAAGCAGAAATTCCCAATCGCTATCATCATTCAACTAAAGGTAAGTGCCCTGTTGCTATCATCAACCAATATTATCTATCCCTTGACAGCTCTTTCATTTCTTTGAATGAACTTCAATTTGCCTGGTGCATTACATCCTGAAGCATTGGTACTCTCTGCCTTTCTCTCATCTTCTTGCCAAAGACTTTCCCGTCAAAAATTATTTCATCAGCTTATCATGTCTCAATAAATGTCCGATGAATTTTATTTTCCTCCTTTTAATTTTATCTAGTAGGGTTCTACTTTCCCAATCAATCAACTTCCCTATCAGTCCTAATCTCTATATCCTTTTAGAAATGCTCTGAATTGCCAGTCCCTAACTGAAGCTCTTAACCAATCCTAATTTACAATATATATTTATTCTCATAGTGAAAATCCCGCTGCCTGCTTTGGTTATTGACTAGTTTGGAGATTAGTTTAGAAGGGGAAAAGAGAGAAAATTTTGATTGTATGTACTTACTCTGCTGACCGAAACAATTCAATATCATTCCATTTCTTTTTGACTAACTGATTTGGATTTCTTTTGTCATAAAAGTATATTCTTTTAAATGGATCCTCTTTGATGGAGCTCAGGTGGAACCAACAGTAAGTAACTACTAAACCAAAGCCAGGATACTGCTTAGCAAGATCTTTTTCTAATTGTTCCGTCAACTTGTTAGGATCATCCTCACAAACCTGGAAAATTTGCAATGCATGAAAATTTGGGCAGTTGTACCAATAGGTATTTTGGGATGTAATCTATCCACTATCTTTATAAAATACAAATAATGATAAAAATTTCTGGTTGCATAGTTCATTGGGAATTTGAAATGATATGTGCAAAATATCAATATGAAAATATGAATGATTCCCAACTCATGATGGTTGCATTTACTTTTATAGAAAACATGTTTATTGCAGTCAAAGTAGCAGCTATACATACGGATGACACTTCCTTAAGAGTGATGAACTTGTAGAGGCGTCTCTTTGTTAATCTATTCAAGATATTTTGAGATGAATATAGTAGGGTGGAATCTCTATAGAGAATTTCAAATAAAATATTATCTGATAACTTTGTCCATGTGTCTAAATCCTTATGAGCCTTAGAAAGTTTTGACCTGAAGGATGAGGAAGATGAGTACTGCCTTTGTGTTAATTGAATAATTTTACATTTGATATGTTTTTAATATTCAAGGTGTATCGTATGATCTAACGATTTTCATAAATTCAACTACATACATACTTATTGTACTTACCCTTGTAAAAAGTGATCATCGGCAGCACCGAGGGCATCTAAAAGCCTAGGGAGATAAAAATATACCCGTATTTAGCTGTAGAACATCTGCTTTAACTTACTGTTAAAATTATGTTGTTTTTGCACCCAAATTCCAAGTATTGATTTCTCAATTATCTTACATTCTGTCTAATACAAGAACTACTTTGTGCTGAGCAGCTGCAAAGTGAATTTTCGCCCTAACGTTGAACATTTCATAAATGCTGTAGGCCTCTTTGGCTTTGAAAACAAGCACCTCCCTGTTTTCAGCCTCTTCAGTTGGCATGATTCTGATAAATTTCATCATTCTTGTGTAGTCAAAAGTAAATTTCAGATTTAGATGCAGTCCATCACGCATGTAGTAGTCCCATTTATCTACATCTATATCATTGATTTTATTATTTACAATCTGAAATGTATAAAGCCACTACATAAATTATGATTAAAGTGACATTTTCAGAAAGATATTTCTATTAGAAAATGACAAGAAATGTTAATTTGAGAGTATGATATGTTTAGTGTGTGTTTATTGTAACATACATTGCATATTATGCTCAGAGCTGGTGTAATTTTACTTGAAGGTTTCGGATGAGTCATGGTTTGGATTAGAGTATTATTTACTAATAATCTATTTAAAAATCATTCAGGCTCAAAAATTGAATTAACCTGGAACAAAAACTGCTTTTTGTAATGTAGTGGTTCTCCTTTTCCTAATATGAGGTCTTTGATGAACCTTATTTCCCTTTCACCTAGGTTATACTTTTGGAATTCTTCTAAAAGTTCATTTTTCTTCAATAAATGGTCAAACATTTTGATTGACTGTTCTTCATGCTGGAATAAATTTCTTTGGTTAATTATGAAATATTTATAATAGTTGATTTTGGTACAAGCCATAGATTAGGATGTAAAGCTTAGTATATTCGAATGTAGCTTTATATCTATTTAGAATTCAGTGATAGTAAAAAATAGGAGCACCAAGTTATGCGGCAAAGCCATGATTGGGAGTTAGGGAATCAATGGTAAACGTCTAAGAATAATAGGCAGCTCTTTCAACTCAAGAAAATAACTGTAATTTAGTGGGGAATTTTTTAAATGCATTATGAACCCATTAGGGAATTCTTGAGAGAAAGATGCTTTGGTAATTTGAATCATGCAGCTTTCTGGGTTTTACGTTAGATAGATTTTACATCTATGATGTAGGTCAATGGAATTAAAAAGTACCATCTCATACTTTACGATTTTAGGACCAAGCATACAAAAAATAAAATCTTCAATAATACTCCAACTTTTAATTATTTCAGTAAGATTTCACAGTCATCCTCATAGCATGGTTGATATAAAGGATGATTTAAATTATGATAACTTACAAATATGTATTTCTTACCCGCCAGTCCACCTCACATTTCTTTAAGAAATCCTCCCAGAGATGTGAAAACGGCCCATGTCCCAAGTCATGACATAAACCAGCCATTTGGACACACAGTTTTTCTTCTTCAGTAATTTCAACAGTAGGGTTATTCCTCTTCAGTACATCAATCATCAACCCTGCCAGATGGCACACTCTGAAATGGTTAATTAAAATTGCAGGCATAAAGCAAAGATAAATCACCTCACTGGTACCCAACTTACCCCAACGAATGCTCAAAACGGCTATGGGCAGCACTGGGATATACTAAGTGTGTGACGCCCAGTTGCCTTATATTTCGCAGACGTTGAAATTCAGGGGTATCAATCACCATGATGCATAGGGGATGAAATTCCATGTGTCCATGAACACTGTCATTAATTACTTTGAGTCCTGCTTGGAGTTAAAGAAGATTGATCAATACAGCGGTAACCACAATGTTACTTACCTTCAAAGACTCACCTTCCATTATTTGTTTGTACTGAAGAAGATCTTCAATATCATAAGCTTTTAAAGACCTGATCACAGGTAAATTTTATTGTTACAAGAAGGAGGTGTTCAAATATTTGAGAAAAATAATTTGAGAAGCTATGACATGCTAACTGGTCTTTCCTTAACTGAATGGTACTGAGTAAAATGTATTGAGAAGAATGGGTAGAAATAAGTCTTAAGTGATATGGAAGATAAATATAGAGTAGAGATAATTATACTGATAATTTGATAAGTTATATCTAAGACTTAAGATTGATGATAAGTTTTAATTTCCTTTATCATCATTTGGCATTGTTCCTTACTTTAGAATATGATCATAATGTTTATTAGGAACATCATTCTCTAACACTTAATAAATAATAAATCTGGCATAATAAGAGGCTGGGATTTTTTGAATAACAAAACAAATCAAATAATATACGTGGAATAAATATAACTTTCCTAAAATTAATAAATATAAATGTATTAGATTTAATCTGAGTTGGATTCGTGTTCTATTTTTAAGTAAATATTTAAGGTTCTAATGCAAATCAATAATTACAGAAGTGCATAGACTGAAATTGGAATGAATTGGTGGTAGCTTTTGAATAGATTGAACATCATAAGCCCGAATACTGGATTTGTATCTTCTATGATAGATTCAATTTTATTGGTAATAGAACTGGACACAAAATTTTCCAAGTATGTGGATCAAGTATCCTCTACTAATATATTTGAGCCCATTTACAAAAGCAACATATGTATACCTCTGCAGATGAAAATTGTGAGATGTTTGGGAGCATTCTTAATGCTGGTCTTCAAATCTGACCATTTCTTAATACTGCAGTTTAATGTTATGTTTGCTCTGCCTTAAAAAATGCTATAGATATGTAAATTATTTCTTAGATCCGACCAAATTCTTTTCTCTATCTTTTGACTTCTAAGTCTTTTTGGTCATAGTGAATTTCTTTTAAGGAATGCTACTCATTTTTCTCTTTTATTAAGTATTTCAATGCCATTCTTACCCTTATTTCTATTTCATGGTTGCACCATGAGCAAATTCACCTTTCAATTGTTTTTTCGCTAAAGTGCCCTAATCAGTTCTCTCTTCGTCAACCAGTATTTTCCTAAAAACGAAAATTGTTCAAGCTATTGCATGATAATAAGCAACGAATATTGCTACATTGAGTTATTGGCCTTATCTAAACCTCCAGTTGATCCCTTCTTGTGGTCTTTGACCAACCTTGAGGATGAAATCCAAATTTGGCAGTGCTCAATCTCAATTCTTGAAGACATAAAAGCTCTGAGAAAAGGTAATATACATTTCTGTGAAAGATTAAGCTTATTGTATGGTGGCATTGATGATAAGCAATGAGTAATGTGATGATTATGTACAGAATTATTGATAAGGTGTATCATAGAGATAAGGATGACAATCAACTTAAATGTCCTATATTATCTCTTACTGGAGACCTTTCTAATGTAATTTCTTCTCAATATTAAAGACTACTTTATTTAAATGACTCATTTGAAAAACCTTTTTTTATATGTTGTGTCAATATATATTCAAAATGATAAATATTTGTTAGTGTTTGATTGTCAGTCTTTCATAGAAGACTGACAACCAAATAATCCTTATTATTCTTTTTTATAATCAGCAAATGGCATTATTTTTTGAGGAAAATTATTTTTTGCTGTCATTAAGTGCCATTCATTTTGGGGAATTTCCAGTCCTAACAAGATCAAAGAATTTTTCCAAGAACATTTCTCAAGTAAGTTTACAATATTATTTATCTGCCCAGTGACTAATATCAACATGTTACTTTTGTAAAAAGACTGAATAGCAAATTATTAAAGATTTGAAACAATATTGTAAATTTTCAGAGATAATGTAACCCATGGGTTATTGATATATTTTTATTTAACACTATTTATATGCTTTGACTTCAAATTTTTTCATAGATAAGTTGACCAACTTTTTTCCAACAAAAAGAAGGAAGTTAATTTAAAGGAGCAAATAATGCAAATAAAGAAATAATCTTTGTAACAATA
Organism: Sympetrum striolatum; assembly: GCA_947579665.1. NCBI lineage: Eukaryota > Metazoa > Arthropoda > Insecta > Odonata > Libellulidae > Sympetrum > Sympetrum striolatum. The sequence goes on from OX388345.1 coordinate 81,991,297, forward strand.
ACTAAACAAGGCATTATAACATATAGATAATCATAATTGTTTTTTCACAGGCAGAAAGATGGTTTTTTTTTCAAATGGTACACACACTTCTATTATATATAGATGCTTCTCTGGATTCATTCAAGGATATAGACAGATAGGATACTTATTCACAGGCTAAACCACAAGCTTCATTGACTTGAAATTTTTACGACGTATTGGCCATACCGAGTAACCGCCAGAAAAATTGCGATTTTGAACCTCAGTGTCATGGGTTTGATTCCAGAGGGTGCCAAAGTCTCGATTTTTCCCATTAAAAGCATTGTTTTGGTTTATGGGAATTTGAAAAAAAATAAATACTTTCCGGATAGGTAGAGATCAAAACTTCTAATCTATCAAGAACATGAATTACTTTTACAGAAAATATTCTTAGTTCGATGCTAGGAGGATGCAAAAATCTGCCCTTTAAAATACATTGAGGTAGTATTTCATCATTTTTTTTGATGCACTTATCGAAATGATAGGAAGTTCCTGCTCTGCTAAAAGATGTATATTAAGAATCCGTTTAAGGAAAAAAAATTGGATGTGGCCAACACATGACTTTCTCCATATTTATTGAAAACAGAAGCCTATGCCAGTAATATATAAATAACTCCAAAACAATAAGTGTTACAGGAAAATGTTTCATACAAAAGTTGTAGTAAAATACATTGTCTATAACTTTAGTATGTAATTGTATATATCTAAATTTCATTTTGACAGAGATATGTAAGAAAAGCTTCCATTTCTGGATAAACAAAAAGTTCTGGTTAACAATTATTCAAGAATAACCCCTAAACAATCATTGCTACGAAAAAATGTTTCATTCAAAAGTTGTAGGAATGTAAATTATCTATAACTTTTGTACATAATTGAACATATCTACATTGCATTTTGACAGAGATATGTATGAAAAACTTCCATTTCTGGATAAACAACAACTTCCGGTTAACCATTACTGAAGTATAACTCCTAAACAATCAGTGTTGCTGTTTGTTTGTTTAATGTTATTGTTAAATTCTATTTATTTTTCTGTTTGGTCGTTAGAGAAGGAGACTGACCCAATGCAATTGAAGCTATTGTGTGCTCTGTGATTAATTAAGAGTTATTAATGTAATAACAAAATTAATAGAGCAATAAACCCACAAGGTTTAAAACAGTTAGAGTTTTGTTGTTATCTTTGCAAGGATACAACAAATTGGCGACGAGGAAAAACCAAAACTAGAAGATCCAGAAAGCCTGACTCAACAACAATCGGAATAAAGGACCGCCATTTTCAAAAGAAAATTCTGTTATCACTAAAAAGGAAAGCCTAAAGAGCCGGAATTCAATTCCACCCTGGAAACGTGGGATCGTTTCCTGGCAGGGGCGGATCAAGGGGTGCGAGGGCCCACAGGCAAATAACAGGTGGAGGCCCGCTTAAAGGTGGAGAAATCCAACATTTCCTATGTATTATAAATGGTCATGGTATTACATACAAATTCAGTATATACATTTGATACTTGCTGTTACATAACTTCAGTTCTCTTATCAGTTATGATCACATTATATTAAATCTTTTAGAACTCCTAATTTCATAAAATTGAATAAGTACATTTTCATCTCTTCTCCAGAAAACTACTCAATAATGTCAAGAACATCACATACATTTCGCACTCGCTTTGGTTTTCCGTGAAATAACTTTGATTTTTTTGTTTTATTATGTCAACGAATATTTAGAATTCTTTTTTGCTTCAAATTATACAGGTGCCTGGAAAATACAGAAAAAAATTCTCAAGTGGTGGAGGCCCCTAGGCAAGTGCCTCGATGCCTAGTGCCTTGATCCGCCCCTGTTTCCTGGTGCGGGTGGAGGACTATTTTGCAAGGACCAATATCCCAGATAATGCAGAAAATGCTGCATGGCGTAAGGCTACTTTACGGCATGGTATGGGCACAGTTTTACTGAATAATGGAGAATGAGATTCTGCGCCAACTGCCAGCTGCTGCGGTCCTTTGGATGACGGCGATTATCAACGCTGTCATTGCAATAGGACACCTCCCAACGCCGTGGAAAACTGCGAAGATAGGGCCAATTCCGAAAAACGGAAAGCGACCGACCTCTGCGGTGAATTTTCGCCAAATTTCTCTACTCGACGGACTTGGAAAACTCGTCGAGAGAGTGCTGCTCCCGTTTCTCCTCAGCACAATTGAGGAAAAAGAACTTCTCCCTGAAGAGCAGTACAGCTTCCGCCGAGAGCATGCGACCTCGCATCAAGTCGCTCGGGTGTTGCAATTCATCACCAAAGAATTCAACACCCGATGTCACGTCGCTGCGGCGTTCTTCGACGTTGCTAAGGCGTTCGACCGCACTTGGTATGAAGGCCTCCTCTTCAAACTTCGGAATTGGCACTTCCCGCAATGGCAGCAGAATCTCATCTCATCCTATCTCCGGAACCGGCGATTTTTCATCGAATTCCGCGGCGCCGCATCAGGACTGCACCCCATCACCGCCGGAGTGCCGCAGGGAAGCATATGGGGTCCTATCCTCTTCAATCTCTTCTGCGCTGACATCCCGAGGCACTTTGGATGCAATGTCATCTCGGCGTTTTACGCAGACGACGCCGATCTCCTCGCACGATCCTCGCCGCCTCATACCTGCAACGAGCGATTTATCGCCTTGAGCAATGGTATGAGAAGTGGCGACTTGGATTAAATGCATCAAAGACGCAGGCGGTCTTCTCCCTCGGGAAGCCGTCCGGAACACCGGATCCCATCCTCGTTGGCGTAGAAGAGATTCCTTGGAAGGACTCCATCACCTATCTCGGCGTCTGCATCGATCGGCGACTCAACTTCCGCGCCCACTCCCGGATCATCGCGGCAAAGGCGCGGGCGAAGAGGCGGATACTGCTTCATCTCCTCCTCTCTCCATCCATTCGGCAGAGAACAGGAGGGGATGAGAAACAGCCTACCGAGATATTAACCCGTAGATGCCTCACCATGCTACGGGTTAATATCTCGGTAGGCTGTTTCTCATCCCCTCCACCTTTTTTTCCCAGCTCCTGGAAGTTATGTTTGGCACCGCCGTTAGCGCTACTGGCGTAGTAGTTCATCCTCATGCTGTAGCGATGGCGCTACAGGCAGATTGCTGTATCTATACGGTGGTATTACCGATAATATTGTTTTTTTTTTTTTTAATTTACGCGATGGAACGATACGATAATATTGTTGTAAATAATTAGTTAATGAAATTTTAATGTAATCGTACATATGAATTTAATTTCTATAAATGACAATTTTAATTTGTTATTCATGAAAAACTTCATACCTTGACTCCATGGTTTCTTCAGGCACGTCACGAATGCTGATAGTCAGTGGGATATGGGTAGAAACAAAAATATACGCACATATTTAGTTTTTGTACATTTATTGCAAGTATACTTCCAATGCTTACAGTCGAATGTTATGACAATGACAAATGGGTAGCACATCACAAGGAAAATATAAGTCTAAACATCAATTCCAAATATAACATTTGTTAATGGTATTTACAAGCAGCTTCTGTAAGAAAAATTCTGTAAAAATTATTTTTTTTTAAGATTTGCTGATTATTCCATTACCACCCAGGAGGTTATCAGAAAGGTAGCGTTTCTCTTTTTATTTAGGCTTCATAAACCTAAGTGGTTAAGAGATTCCCCAGGAGGCATATGAGAAACCACAGACATAAGAAATACACATGAATACATCACTGTTCAGGATAGAAAGGGTTGTCTTCACGTGCATAAAAGTAGACTGAATAAAGAATATTCAATTAATCGTCCACAACGGCGAAAAACGAGATACAGAAAATGTTACGAGATATGCATCGAAGATCGACGAAGAACATAATCGTAAACTTTGAAAATCTGTTCATGGCACTGTTTGACAAATGAAATGAAAATCCTTACATAATGGCGACTTCCATTACTGAAATGATTCCCGGCTGCAGCCTCTCTAATCCAATTCCCGATGTTATTATTATTATTAATCATTAATTAAGTACTTATTCTTTGGGATATATTTCAGAACACGTGTTTCTAAAATGTAACACAATTAACATACATTCAATTCTAATCGTCCACAACGGCGAAAAACGGTATGCATAAGATTTTACGAGAGGCATCAAAGATCGACGCTAAACATAATCGAAAACTTTAAAATCTGAAGGAATTTTGTTCATGGTAATGTTTGAATAATAATAAGACTCCAGAAACATCAATCGGAATATTCAAACTCTATTCAAACATAACGAATACAATGGAAACCGGGAATACGACTTAACGAGAATCAAGAGATTATCCTATTTATCTATCTTACCTCTCTACAGCTCTTGGAAAACTGTGAAGATAAACTTCAGAATAATAGCTGGTGCAGCCAAAAACATCACAGTGTTGTAATCCCATTTTTATCAGAAGAAGATCCAAACTTTTGCTAAACCTCGTCTTACGCAACAACTTCACCTGAACAATGGCCTCGGCGGCATGAGTTGGCTTTTTCGCGCTTATTACACTACTGGCGGCTTCTTCCGTAACTGGACTTCCGTAGGACATCTTATAGGAGAAATTATGAACTACTTGTACTACATGAACTCTGGTAGCGCTTATCGTGTCGCCAAATGACACTACTAAGGACGTGAAAACAGCCTACCTAACCCTCCCATTAAAGATGCCCAATCATGACCCGTAGATGCCTCACCATGATACTGTCTAAAGACGTGAACAGTTTATAGATTGTTTAGAATAGGTCTAAAGCGTCTAAAGTAAACATCATTCTCAATACCGTTAAATACCGACTACCTAAGAGAGAGGAAACATACCTTTAACTGCATTGAGTGGAATTAGACTCCCTTTCTCATGTCAGTGATATCTCCGATCCAGTGGCTTAGTGGCAGAAAATATTTCGTGGTTAATGTAGGTATATAAAAAAAATTAATTGGTTTTATCACACAGCCTTACCTTATTGATAGCGGAGAGCCAGATTACGTGTTGGTGGGAAAATACGTACAAAAGAGGGGAATGAAGTATTGGTGACTGAACTTGAGTCTTACCCTTGGGACTGTTATAAAGGTAACGATCTCGGCATATAAGGCTTCTGAGGCATTTATTGCTGGGGGGTAAAGCTACTATCGTCCGGCATTTACAAAATGTCAGATTGTACGCAATATATAGGTATCTTCGTTCCGGCCAAATTCTTTACTTATCACTTCCGTGTCATATTATTCATACTCAAATTCTTAGAATACTACTTACTTTTCTCTATTATCCAGTATTTAAATGGCATTGTTACCATCGTTGTTTGCATAAGTCGTTGGCACTATATGTGCGCTTTCATCAATCGAAATTCCCTATCTAAGCTTAAGTTCCTATCGTTCCTATCTTCAAAATCAAGAAATTCATAAGCTCTGTCGGAATAAAAGGTTTCAATTTTGATGGGTTATTAATTCTGCCCCTAATAATTATTAGCGTTGTCTAAAGCTAGAGTTTTCCCCAAAAACGGGGTTCTTAAGAAGTCTTCCAAGTGTTCCCATCTCCATATGGTCTTTGATCAACCTTGAAGATGAAATCCAAATTTTGCAGTGTTCAATCTCAATGCTTGAAGACATGAAAGCACCGAGAAAAAGATAATATATATCTGAAGTAAAGATTAAGCTTAATGTATGGAGAAGTCGATGATAAGCAACGACTCTTGTGATGACTATGTACAGAATGATTGATAAGGTGTATCATAGAGATAAGGATAACTTTAAACTAAAATATTCCCTATTTGTCAGTTGAGGCAAATCCTCCCACAAAGTCTTGGCACACTAGCTTTGTTAGCTTCACTCGGAACACCAAGTAGGGATGAGATAGGAAATAAGGGAGATAGATCCATTAAGTTTAAGAAAATGAAGAACTCAGTGGAATGAAGTTCTTTAAGGCTTGATAATGAGGAAATGTAAATTATTTTGCTATATCCAATTTAAAGGAATACTTATTATAATTGACAAGTGGAGGAATCAAAATGAGTTCGATTACTTAATTCTAGAGCCCTTATGGCCATACTCTGGTTCAATAATCTGTTTTAGTACTAACTTCTTCTTATATCTGATCCTTGGATTAGCTACTATCTTAAAAAGATATATAAATATAGTGGAAAAATAAAATATAGTTGATACATTTTACTAGACTAAGCACAGTTTCTTTAAAGTGACAAACATATTTCAGAACTTATGATATAGTTATGGAGTGCGAATCAAAGATTTAATAATAACTTTTTATTCCCCCAAAATCAATTATGCTTATACAAAAGTTTTGTTTCTTTCAAGTACACATCCAGGTAGATGAATCGTACTACCATTGCCATTTTACAAACATCTTGGATAGTAATCAGTAAAATTTAAGATGGGTAATTTATCTGCTTTGAAATCAATAGTTGTACAATATATATTTATAAATTTCTGCAAATCCATTTACAAAATAAATATATATATATATATTTATTTATTTATTTTGTAAATGGATTTGCAGAAATTTATCAACCAATGATTAATTTTTCTTCATGATGAATATATATATGAATTCTATTTCCCGCCATCATTCATACATAAAGCTGTAGGTCTAGGTATCCTTGGAATTTAAGGCAATCGATTTTGCAGTATCCTCGGGAAATCTGATCTGATGACATTTGCCTTGTCATTGCTTAGATCCAGTATCTTGGAGAATATATAAATCTTACAGTGGGGGTTAGGATCAGGATCCCTATAAAGAAGGAAATACACTTGAGAGAGACAAAACCATTGAGAGAACTGAAGTAACAGAATTTTAAGGTGTTGGATTTAGTATGTACCTTGAATCTTCTGATTTCTTCAAATTTTTCAATTACGTTTTCGGGAAATAAAAATGTTTTGCACTTATTAAGTTCTGGATCAGAAAGAAGATCAAGGGAGACCTACTTCTTCCTGCTGATTAGCATATTTCCACTTTAAAGGCTTCAGTAGCTAATCTTATTTAAAGGTTAAAAATCCAATAGCCGTCTTTGTTGGCACTCTGCTCCTCCTTGCACCAGTATTAGGAAGGTCCAGATTACCAACCTAAGAAACACCCTATATACATTTCAAGGGAGATGCTATCATCTCAGGTATATAAAAGTACACTTACTTTTAACAACTACCAACCTTCTATTAATCACCTAACATATATTTCTGTAGAGATGTTATTATCATCAGAGGTAAAAAAAGTAAATTTATATCCCTGATTATGATAGCATTGCTATTGAAACGTATATCAGGTTTTTCTTAGAATTTTGTTTATTTAGGCCTTCCTGTTGTCTCAGAATACTGATGCAAGGAGGTACGGAACACGACAAAGGTACGACAAAGATGGCTATTTAAAATTTCTAATTCATTAACAGCCAGTATTTCCAAAATTTCTTCCTTGCAGCTAAGCTAAGCCAACAACCTTTAGATTGATGATGTTAAGTAAACTTGTGGTCGATCTCTTTCTGCAATCGGTTCTCCAAAATAGCTTAGATAACATTAATCCCTTCCATTTCTTCTTCTGGATATAAAACATAATGCTCCAACCTCCCCAAAAGATTTATTGGTTGTTTCTCCTTGTTTTTGAAATTGATCACAGAGTTTAGACATTTTTGGAAGGTAGTTTTCTAAACAGGATCCTGAGAAAGATTTCTGGTTTCTTCTCTTACTCTACCTCCCAACAATATTATATACAATATATTATAATAATATTATATTATACATTATATAACCAAGTAAGCAGAAATTCCCAATCGCTATCATCATTCAACTAAAGGTAAGTGCCCTGTTGCTATCATCAACCAATATTATCTATCCCTTGACAGCTCTTTCATTTCTTTGAATGAACTTCAATTTGCCTGGTGCATTACATCCTGAAGCATTGGTACTCTCTGCCTTTCTCTCATCTTCTTGCCAAAGACTTTCCCGTCAAAAATTATTTCATCAGCTTATCATGTCTCAATAAATGTCCGATGAATTTTATTTTCCTCCTTTTAATTTTATCTAGTAGGGTTCTACTTTCCCAATCAATCAACTTCCCTATCAGTCCTAATCTCTATATCCTTTTAGAAATGCTCTGAATTGCCAGTCCCTAACTGAAGCTCTTAACCAATCCTAATTTACAATATATATTTATTCTCATAGTGAAAATCCCGCTGCCTGCTTTGGTTATTGACTAGTTTGGAGATTAGTTTAGAAGGGGAAAAGAGAGAAAATTTTGATTGTATGTACTTACTCTGCTGACCGAAACAATTCAATATCATTCCATTTCTTTTTGACTAACTGATTTGGATTTCTTTTGTCATAAAAGTATATTCTTTTAAATGGATCCTCTTTGATGGAGCTCAGGTGGAACCAACAGTAAGTAACTACTAAACCAAAGCCAGGATACTGCTTAGCAAGATCTTTTTCTAATTGTTCCGTCAACTTGTTAGGATCATCCTCACAAACCTGGAAAATTTGCAATGCATGAAAATTTGGGCAGTTGTACCAATAGGTATTTTGGGATGTAATCTATCCACTATCTTTATAAAATACAAATAATGATAAAAATTTCTGGTTGCATAGTTCATTGGGAATTTGAAATGATATGTGCAAAATATCAATATGAAAATATGAATGATTCCCAACTCATGATGGTTGCATTTACTTTTATAGAAAACATGTTTATTGCAGTCAAAGTAGCAGCTATACATACGGATGACACTTCCTTAAGAGTGATGAACTTGTAGAGGCGTCTCTTTGTTAATCTATTCAAGATATTTTGAGATGAATATAGTAGGGTGGAATCTCTATAGAGAATTTCAAATAAAATATTATCTGATAACTTTGTCCATGTGTCTAAATCCTTATGAGCCTTAGAAAGTTTTGACCTGAAGGATGAGGAAGATGAGTACTGCCTTTGTGTTAATTGAATAATTTTACATTTGATATGTTTTTAATATTCAAGGTGTATCGTATGATCTAACGATTTTCATAAATTCAACTACATACATACTTATTGTACTTACCCTTGTAAAAAGTGATCATCGGCAGCACCGAGGGCATCTAAAAGCCTAGGGAGATAAAAATATACCCGTATTTAGCTGTAGAACATCTGCTTTAACTTACTGTTAAAATTATGTTGTTTTTGCACCCAAATTCCAAGTATTGATTTCTCAATTATCTTACATTCTGTCTAATACAAGAACTACTTTGTGCTGAGCAGCTGCAAAGTGAATTTTCGCCCTAACGTTGAACATTTCATAAATGCTGTAGGCCTCTTTGGCTTTGAAAACAAGCACCTCCCTGTTTTCAGCCTCTTCAGTTGGCATGATTCTGATAAATTTCATCATTCTTGTGTAGTCAAAAGTAAATTTCAGATTTAGATGCAGTCCATCACGCATGTAGTAGTCCCATTTATCTACATCTATATCATTGATTTTATTATTTACAATCTGAAATGTATAAAGCCACTACATAAATTATGATTAAAGTGACATTTTCAGAAAGATATTTCTATTAGAAAATGACAAGAAATGTTAATTTGAGAGTATGATATGTTTAGTGTGTGTTTATTGTAACATACATTGCATATTATGCTCAGAGCTGGTGTAATTTTACTTGAAGGTTTCGGATGAGTCATGGTTTGGATTAGAGTATTATTTACTAATAATCTATTTAAAAATCATTCAGGCTCAAAAATTGAATTAACCTGGAACAAAAACTGCTTTTTGTAATGTAGTGGTTCTCCTTTTCCTAATATGAGGTCTTTGATGAACCTTATTTCCCTTTCACCTAGGTTATACTTTTGGAATTCTTCTAAAAGTTCATTTTTCTTCAATAAATGGTCAAACATTTTGATTGACTGTTCTTCATGCTGGAATAAATTTCTTTGGTTAATTATGAAATATTTATAATAGTTGATTTTGGTACAAGCCATAGATTAGGATGTAAAGCTTAGTATATTCGAATGTAGCTTTATATCTATTTAGAATTCAGTGATAGTAAAAAATAGGAGCACCAAGTTATGCGGCAAAGCCATGATTGGGAGTTAGGGAATCAATGGTAAACGTCTAAGAATAATAGGCAGCTCTTTCAACTCAAGAAAATAACTGTAATTTAGTGGGGAATTTTTTAAATGCATTATGAACCCATTAGGGAATTCTTGAGAGAAAGATGCTTTGGTAATTTGAATCATGCAGCTTTCTGGGTTTTACGTTAGATAGATTTTACATCTATGATGTAGGTCAATGGAATTAAAAAGTACCATCTCATACTTTACGATTTTAGGACCAAGCATACAAAAAATAAAATCTTCAATAATACTCCAACTTTTAATTATTTCAGTAAGATTTCACAGTCATCCTCATAGCATGGTTGATATAAAGGATGATTTAAATTATGATAACTTACAAATATGTATTTCTTACCCGCCAGTCCACCTCACATTTCTTTAAGAAATCCTCCCAGAGATGTGAAAACGGCCCATGTCCCAAGTCATGACATAAACCAGCCATTTGGACACACAGTTTTTCTTCTTCAGTAATTTCAACAGTAGGGTTATTCCTCTTCAGTACATCAATCATCAACCCTGCCAGATGGCACACTCTGAAATGGTTAATTAAAATTGCAGGCATAAAGCAAAGATAAATCACCTCACTGGTACCCAACTTACCCCAACGAATGCTCAAAACGGCTATGGGCAGCACTGGGATATACTAAGTGTGTGACGCCCAGTTGCCTTATATTTCGCAGACGTTGAAATTCAGGGGTATCAATCACCATGATGCATAGGGGATGAAATTCCATGTGTCCATGAACACTGTCATTAATTACTTTGAGTCCTGCTTGGAGTTAAAGAAGATTGATCAATACAGCGGTAACCACAATGTTACTTACCTTCAAAGACTCACCTTCCATTATTTGTTTGTACTGAAGAAGATCTTCAATATCATAAGCTTTTAAAGACCTGATCACAGGTAAATTTTATTGTTACAAGAAGGAGGTGTTCAAATATTTGAGAAAAATAATTTGAGAAGCTATGACATGCTAACTGGTCTTTCCTTAACTGAATGGTACTGAGTAAAATGTATTGAGAAGAATGGGTAGAAATAAGTCTTAAGTGATATGGAAGATAAATATAGAGTAGAGATAATTATACTGATAATTTGATAAGTTATATCTAAGACTTAAGATTGATGATAAGTTTTAATTTCCTTTATCATCATTTGGCATTGTTCCTTACTTTAGAATATGATCATAATGTTTATTAGGAACATCATTCTCTAACACTTAATAAATAATAAATCTGGCATAATAAGAGGCTGGGATTTTTTGAATAACAAAACAAATCAAATAATATACGTGGAATAAATATAACTTTCCTAAAATTAATAAATATAAATGTATTAGATTTAATCTGAGTTGGATTCGTGTTCTATTTTTAAGTAAATATTTAAGGTTCTAATGCAAATCAATAATTACAGAAGTGCATAGACTGAAATTGGAATGAATTGGTGGTAGCTTTTGAATAGATTGAACATCATAAGCCCGAATACTGGATTTGTATCTTCTATGATAGATTCAATTTTATTGGTAATAGAACTGGACACAAAATTTTCCAAGTATGTGGATCAAGTATCCTCTACTAATATATTTGAGCCCATTTACAAAAGCAACATATGTATACCTCTGCAGATGAAAATTGTGAGATGTTTGGGAGCATTCTTAATGCTGGTCTTCAAATCTGACCATTTCTTAATACTGCAGTTTAATGTTATGTTTGCTCTGCCTTAAAAAATGCTATAGATATGTAAATTATTTCTTAGATCCGACCAAATTCTTTTCTCTATCTTTTGACTTCTAAGTCTTTTTGGTCATAGTGAATTTCTTTTAAGGAATGCTACTCATTTTTCTCTTTTATTAAGTATTTCAATGCCATTCTTACCCTTATTTCTATTTCATGGTTGCACCATGAGCAAATTCACCTTTCAATTGTTTTTTCGCTAAAGTGCCCTAATCAGTTCTCTCTTCGTCAACCAGTATTTTCCTAAAAACGAAAATTGTTCAAGCTATTGCATGATAATAAGCAACGAATATTGCTACATTGAGTTATTGGCCTTATCTAAACCTCCAGTTGATCCCTTCTTGTGGTCTTTGACCAACCTTGAGGATGAAATCCAAATTTGGCAGTGCTCAATCTCAATTCTTGAAGACATAAAAGCTCTGAGAAAAGGTAATATACATTTCTGTGAAAGATTAAGCTTATTGTATGGTGGCATTGATGATAAGCAATGAGTAATGTGATGATTATGTACAGAATTATTGATAAGGTGTATCATAGAGATAAGGATGACAATCAACTTAAATGTCCTATATTATCTCTTACTGGAGACCTTTCTAATGTAATTTCTTCTCAATATTAAAGACTACTTTATTTAAATGACTCATTTGAAAAACCTTTTTTTATATGTTGTGTCAATATATATTCAAAATGATAAATATTTGTTAGTGTTTGATTGTCAGTCTTTCATAGAAGACTGACAACCAAATAATCCTTATTATTCTTTTTTATAATCAGCAAATGGCATTATTTTTTGAGGAAAATTATTTTTTGCTGTCATTAAGTGCCATTCATTTTGGGGAATTTCCAGTCCTAACAAGATCAAAGAATTTTTCCAAGAACATTTCTCAAGTAAGTTTACAATATTATTTATCTGCCCAGTGACTAATATCAACATGTTACTTTTGTAAAAAGACTGAATAGCAAATTATTAAAGATTTGAAACAATATTGTAAATTTTCAGAGATAATGTAACCCATGGGTTATTGATATATTTTTATTTAACACTATTTATATGCTTTGACTTCAAATTTTTTCATAGATAAGTTGACCAACTTTTTTCCAACAAAAAGAAGGAAGTTAATTTAAAGGAGCAAATAATGCAAATAAAGAAATAATCTTTGTAACAATAACTAAACAAGGCATTATAACATATAGATAATCATAATTGTTTTTTCACAGGCAGAAAGATGGTTTTTTTTTCAAATGGTACACACACTTCTATTATATATAGATGCTTCTCTGGATTCATTCAAGGATATAGACAGATAGGATACTTATTCACAGGCTAAACCACAAGCTTCATTGACTTGAAATTTTTACGACGTATTGGCCATACCGAGTAACCGCCAGAAAAATTGCGATTTTGAACCTCAGTGTCATGGGTTTGATTCCAGAGGGTGCCAAAGTCTCGATTTTTCCCATTAAAAGCATTGTTTTGGTTTATGGGAATTTGAAAAAAAATAAATACTTTCCGGATAGGTAGAGATCAAAACTTCTAATCTATCAAGAACATGAATTACTTTTACAGAAAATATTCTTAGTTCGATGCTAGGAGGATGCAAAAATCTGCCCTTTAAAATACATTGAGGTAGTATTTCATCATTTTTTTTGATGCACTTATCGAAATGATAGGAAGTTCCTGCTCTGCTAAAAGATGTATATTAAGAATCCGTTTAAGGAAAAAAAATTGGATGTGGCCAACACATGACTTTCTCCATATTTATTGAAAACAGAAGCCTATGCCAGTAATATATAAATAACTCCAAAACAATAAGTGTTACAGGAAAATGTTTCATACAAAAGTTGTAGTAAAATACATTGTCTATAACTTTAGTATGTAATTGTATATATCTAAATTTCATTTTGACAGAGATATGTAAGAAAAGCTTCCATTTCTGGATAAACAAAAAGTTCTGGTTAACAATTATTCAAGAATAACCCCTAAACAATCATTGCTACGAAAAAATGTTTCATTCAAAAGTTGTAGGAATGTAAATTATCTATAACTTTTGTACATAATTGAACATATCTACATTGCATTTTGACAGAGATATGTATGAAAAACTTCCATTTCTGGATAAACAACAACTTCCGGTTAACCATTACTGAAGTATAACTCCTAAACAATCAGTGTTGCTGTTTGTTTGTTTAATGTTATTGTTAAATTCTATTTATTTTTCTGTTTGGTCGTTAGAGAAGGAGACTGACCCAATGCAATTGAAGCTATTGTGTGCTCTGTGATTAATTAAGAGTTATTAATGTAATAACAAAATTAATAGAGCAATAAACCCACAAGGTTTAAAACAGTTAGAGTTTTGTTGTTATCTTTGCAAGGATACAACAAATTGGCGACGAGGAAAAACCAAAACTAGAAGATCCAGAAAGCCTGACTCAACAACAATCGGAATAAAGGACCGCCATTTTCAAAAGAAAATTCTGTTATCACTAAAAAGGAAAGCCTAAAGAGCCGGAATTCAATTCCACCCTGGAAACGTGGGATCGTTTCCTGGCAGGGGCGGATCAAGGGGTGCGAGGGCCCACAGGCAAATAACAGGTGGAGGCCCGCTTAAAGGTGGAGAAATCCAACATTTCCTATGTATTATAAATGGTCATGGTATTACATACAAATTCAGTATATACATTTGATACTTGCTGTTACATAACTTCAGTTCTCTTATCACTTATGATCACATTATATTAAATCTTTTAGAACTCCTAATTTCATAAAATTGAATAAGTACATTTTCATCTCTTCTCCAGAAAACTACTCAATAATGTCAAGAACATCACATACATTTCGCACTCGCTTTGGTTTTCCGTGAAATAACTTTGATTTTTTTGTTTTATTATGTCAACGAATATTTAGAATTCTTTTTTGCTTCAAATTATACAGGTGCCTGGAAAATACAGAAAAAAATTCTCAAGTGGTGGAGGCCCCTAGGCAAGTGCCTCGATGCCTAGTGCCTTGATCCGCCCCTGTTTCCTGGTGCGGGTGGAGGACTACTTTGCAAGGACCAATATCCCAGATAATGCAGAAAATGCTGCATGGCGTAAGGCTACTTTACGGCATGGTATGGGCACAGTTTTACTGAATAATGGAGAATGAGATTCTGCGCCAACTGCCAGCTGCTGCGGTCCTTTGGATGACGGCGATTATCAACGCTGTCATTGCAATAGGACACCTCCCAACGCCGTGGAAAACTGCGAAGATAGGGCCAATTCCGAAAAACGGAAAGCGACCGACCTCTGCGGTGAATTTTCGCCAAATTTCTCTACTCGACGGACTTGGAAAACTCGTCGAGAGAGTGCTGCTCCCGTTTCTCCTCAGCACAATTGAGGAAAAAGAACTTCTCCCTGAAGAGCAGTACAGCTTCCGCCGAGAGCATGCGACCTCGCATCAAGTCGCTCGGGTGTTGCAATTCATCACCAAAGAATTCAACACCCGATGTCACGTCGCTGCGGCGTTCTTCGACGTTGCTAAGGCGTTCGACCGCACTTGGTATGAAGGCCTCCTCTTCAAACTTCGGAATTGGCACTTCCCGCAATGGCAGCAGAATCTCATCTCATCCTATCTCCGGAACCGGCGATTTTTCATCGAATTCCGCGGCGCCGCATCAGGACTGCACCCCATCACCGCCGGAGTGCCGCAGGGAAGCATATGGGGTCCTATCCTCTTCAATCTCTTCTGCGCTGACATCCCGAGGCACTTTGGATGCAATGTCATCTCGGCGTTTTACGCAGACGACGCCGATCTCCTCGCACGATCCTCGCCGCCTCATACCTGCAACGAGCGATTTATCGCCTTGAGCAATGGTATGAGAAGTGGCGACTTGGATTAAATGCATCAAAGACGCAGGCGGTCTTCTCCCTCGGGAAGCCGTCCGGAACACCGGATCCCATCCTCGTTGGCGTAGAAGAGATTCCTTGGAAGGACTCCATCACCTATCTCGGCGTCTGCATCGATCGGCGACTCAACTTCCGCGCCCACTCCCGGATCATCGCGGCAAAGGCGCGGGCGAAGAGGCGGATACTGCTTCATCTCCTCCTCTCTCCATCCATTCGGCAGAGAACAGGAGGGGATGAGAAACAGCCTACCGAGATATTAACCCGTAGATGCCTCACCATGCTACGGGTTAATATCTCGGTAGGCTGTTTCTCATCCCCTCCACCTTTTTTTCCCAGCTCCTGGAAGTTATGTTTGGCACCGCCGTTAGCGCTACTGGCGTAGTAATTCATCCTCATGCTGTAGCGATGGCGCTACAGGCAGATTGCTGTATCTATACGGTGGTATTACCGATAATATTGTTTTTTTTTTTTAATTTACGCGATGGAACGATACGATAATATTGTTGTAAATAATTAGTTAATGAAATTTTAATGTAATCGTACATATGAATTTAATTTCTATAAATGACAATTTTAATTTGTTATTCATGAAAAACTTCATACCTTGACTCCATGGTTTCTTCAGGCACGTCACGAATGCTGATAGTCAGTGGGATATGGGTAGAAACAAAAATATATGCACATATTTAGTTTTTGTACATTTATTGCAAGTATACTTCCAATGCTTACAGTCGAATGTTATGACAATGACAAATGGGTAGCACATCACAAGGAAAATATAAGTCTAAACATCAATTCCAAATATAACATTTGTTAATGGTATTTACAAGCAGCTTCTGTAAGAAAAATTCTGTAAAAATTATTTTTTTTTAAGATTTGCTGATTATTCCATTACCACCCAGGAGGTTATCAGAAAGGTAGCGTTTCTCTTTTTATTTAGGCTTCATAAACCTAAGTGGTTAAGAGATTCCCCAGGAGGCATATGAGAAACCACAGACATAAGAAATACACATGAATACATCACTGTTCAGGATAGAAAGGGTTGTCTTCACGTGCATAAAAGTAGACTGAATAAAGAATATTCAATTAATCGTCCACAACGGCGAAAAACGAGATACAGAAAATGTTACGAGATATGCATCGAAGATCGACGAAGAACATAATCGTAAACTTTGAAAATCTGTTCATGGCACTATTTGACAAATGAAATGAAAATCCTTACATAATGGCGACTTCCATAACTGAAATGATTCCCGGCTGCAGCCTCTCTAATCCAATTCCCGATGTTATTATTATTATTAATCATTAATTAAGTACTTATTCTTTGGGATATATTTCAGAACACGTGTTTCTAAAATGTAACACAATTAACATACATTCAATTCTAATCGTCCACAACGGCGAAAAACGGTATGCATAAGATTTTACGAGAGGCATCAAAGATCGACGCTAAACATAATCGAAAACTTTAAAATCTGAAGGAATTTTGTTCATGGTAATGTTTGAATAATAATAAGACTCCAGAAACATCAATCGGAATATTCAAACTCTATTCAAACATAACGAATACAATGGAAACCGGGAATACGACTTAACGAGAATCAAGAGATTATCCTATTTATCTATCTTACCTCTCTACAGCTCTTGGAAAACTGTGAAGATAAACTTCAGAATAATAGCTGGTGCAGCCAAAAACATCACAGTGTTGTAATCCCATTTTTATCAGAAGAAGATCCAAACTTTTGCTAAACCTCGTCTTACGCAACAACTTCACCTGAACAATGGCCTCGGCGGCATGAGTTGGCTTTTTCACGCTTATTACACTTCCGGCGGCTTCTTCCGTAACTGGACTTCCGTAGGACATCTTATAGGAGAAATTATGAACTACTTGTACTACATGAACTCTGGTAGCGCTTATCGTGTCGCCAAATGACACTACTAAGGACATGAAAACAGCCTACCTAACCCTCCCATTAAAGAGACCCAATCATGACCCGTAGATGCCTCACCATGATACTGTCTAAAGACGTGAACAGTTTATAGATTGTTTAGAATAGGTCTAAAGCGTCTAAAGTAAACATCATTCTCAATACCGTTAAATACCGACTACCTAAGAGAGAGGAAACATACCTTTAACTGCATTGAGTGGAATTAGACTCCCTTTCTCATGTCAGTGATATCTCCGATCCAGTGGCTTAGTGGCAGAAAATATTTCGTGGTTAATGTAGGTATATAAAAAAAATTAATTGGTTTTATCACACAGCCTTACCTTATTGATAGCGGAGAGCCAGATTACGTGTTGGTGGGAAAATACGTACAAAAGAGGGGAATGAAGTATTGGTGACTGAACTTGAGTCTTACCCTTGGGACTGTTATAAAGGTAACGATCTCGGCATATAAGGATTCTGAGGCATTTATTGCTGGGGGGTAAAGCTACTATCGTCCGGCATTTACAAAATGTCAGATTGTACGCAATATATAGGTATCTTCGTTCCGGCCAAATTCTTTACTTATCACTTCCGTGTCATATTATTCATACTCAAATTCTTAGAATACTACTTACTTTTCTCTATTATCCAGTATTTAAATGGCATTGTTACCATCGTTGTTTGCATAAGTCGTTGGCACTATATGTGCGCTTTCATCAATCGAAATTCCCTATCTAAGCTTAAGTTCCTATCGTTCCTATCTTCAAAATCAAGAAATTCATAAGCTCTGTCGGAATAAAAGGTTTCAATTTTGATGGGTTATTAATTCTGCCCCTAATAATTATTAGCGTTGTCTAAAGCTAGAGTTTTCCCCAAAAACGGGGTTCTTAAGAAGTCTTCCAAGTGTTCCCATCTCCATATGGTCTTTGATCAACCTTGAAGATGAAATCCAAATTTTGCAGTGTTCAATCTCAATGCTTGAAGACATGAAAGCACCGAGAAAAAGATAATATATATCTGAAGTAAAGATTAAGCTTAATGTATGGAGAAGTCGATGATAAGCAACGACTCTTGTGATGACTATGTACAGAATGATTGATAAGGTGTATCATAGAGATAAGGATAACTTTAAACTAAAATATTCCCTATTTGTCAGTTGAGGCAAATCCTCCCACAAAGTCTTGGCACACTAGCTTTGTTAGCTTCACTCGGAACACCAAGTAGGGATGAGATAGGAAATAAGGGAGATAGATCCATTAAGTTTAAGAAAATGAAGAACTCAGTGGAATGAAGTTCTTTAAGGCTTGATAATGAGGAAATGTAAATTATTTTGCTATATCCAATTTAAAGGAATACTTATTATAATTGACAAGTGGAGGAATCAAAATGAGTTCGATTACTTAATTCTAGAGCCCTTATGGCCATACTCTGGTTCAATAATCTGTTTTAGTACTAACTTCTTCTTATATCTGATCCTTGGATTAGCTACTATCTTAAAAAGATATATAAATATAGTGGAAAAATAAAATATAGTTGATACATTTTACTAGACTAAGCACAGTTTCTTTAAAGTGACAAACATATTTCAGAACTTATGATATAGTTATGGAGTGCGAATCAAAGATTTAATAATAACTTTTTTATTCCCCCAAAATCAATTATGCTTATACAAAAGTTTTGTTTCTTTCAAGTACACATCCAGGTAGATGAATCGTACTACCATTGCCATTTTACAAACATCTAGGATAGTAATCAGTAAAATTTAAGATGGGTAATTTATCTGCTTTGAAATCAATAGTTATACAATATATATTTATAAATTTCTGCAAATCCATTTACAAAATAAATATATATATATTTATTTATTTATTTTGTAAATGGATTTGCAGAAATGTATCAACCAATGATTAATTTTTCTTCATGATGAATATATATATGAATTCTATTTCCCGCCATCATTCATACATAAAGCTGTAGGTCTAGGTATCCTTGGAATTTAAGGCAATCGATTTTGCAGTATCCTCGGGAAATCTGATCTGATGACATTTGCCTGGTCATTGCTTAGATCCAGTATCTTGGAGAATATATAAATCTTACAGTGGGGGTTAGGATCAGGATCCCTGTAAAGAAGGAAATACACTTGAGAGAGACAAAACCATTGAGAGAACTGAAGTAACAGAATTTTAAGGTGTTGGATTTAGTATGTACCTTGAATCTTCTGATTTCTTCAAATTTTTCAATTACGTTTTCGGGAAATAAAAATGTTTTGCACTTATTAAGTTCTGGATCAGAAAGAAGATCAAGGGAGACCTACTTCTTCCTGCTGATTAGCATATTTCCACTTTAAAGGCTTCAGTAGCTAATCTTATTTAAAGGTTAAAAATCCAATAGCCGTCTTTGTTGGCACTCTGCTCCTCCTTGCACCAGTATTAGGAAGGTCCAGATTACCAACCTAAGAAACACCCTATATACATTTCAATGGAGATGCTATCATCTCAGGTATATAAAAGTACACTTACTTTTAACAACTACCAACCTTCTATTAATCACCTAACAAATATTTCTGTAGAGATGTTATTATCATCAGAGGTAAAATAAGTAAATTTATATCCCTGATTATGATAGCATTGCTATTGAAACGTATATCAGGTTTTTCTTAGAATTTTTTTATTTAGGCCTTCCTGTTGTCTCAGAATACTGATGCAAGGAGGTACGGAACACCGACAAAGATGGCTATTTAAAATTTCTAATTCATTAACAGCCAATATTTCCAAAATTTCTTCCTTGCAGCTAAGCTAAGCCAACAACCTTTAGATTGATGATGTTAAGTAAACTTGTGGTCGATCTCTTTCTGCAATCGGTTCTCCAAAATAGCTTAGATAACATTAATCCCTTCCATTTCTTCTTCTGGATATAAAACATAATGCTCCAACCTCCCCAAAAGATTTATTGGTTGTTTCTCCTTGTTTTTGAAATTGATCACAGAGTTTAGACATTTTTGGAAGGTAGTTTTCTAAACAGGATCCTGAGAAAGATTTCTGGTTTCTTCTCTTACTCTACCTCCCAACAATATTATATACAATATATTATAATAATATTATATTATACATTATATAACCAAGTAAGCAGAAATTCCCAATCGCTATCATCATTCAACTAAAGGTAAGTGCCCTGTTGCTATCATCAACCAATATTATCTATCCCTTGACAGCTCTTTCATTTCTTTGAATGAACTTCAATTTGCCTGGTGCATTACATCCTGAAGCATTGGTACTCTCTGCCTTTCTCTCATCTTCTTGCCAAAGACTTTCCCGTCAAAAATTATTTCATCAGCTTATCATGTCTCAATAAATGTCCGATGAATTTTATTTTCCTCCTTTTAATTTTATCTAGTAGGGTTCTACTTTCCCAATCAATCAACTTCCCTATCAGTCCTAATCTCTATATCCTTTTAGAAATGCTCTGAATTGCCAGTCCCTAACTGAAGCTCTTAACCAATCCTAATTTACAATATATATTTATTCTCATAGTGAAAATCCCGCTGCCTGCTTTGGTTATTGACTAGTTTGGAGATTAGTTTAGAAGGGGAAAAGAGAGAAAATTTTGATTGTATGTACTTACTCTGCTGACCGAAACAATTCAATATCATTCCATTTCTTTTTGACTAACTGATTTGGATTTCTTTTGTCATAAAAGTATATTCTTTTAAATGGATCCTCTTTGATGGAGCTCAGGTGGAACCAACAGTAAGTAACTACTAAACCAAAGCCAGGATACTGCTTAGCAAGATCTTTTTCTAATTGTTCCGTCAACTTGTTAGGATCATCCTCACAAACCTGGAAAATTTGCAATGCATGAAAATTTGGGCAGTTGTACCAATAGGTATTTTGGGATGTAATCTATCCACTATCTTTATAAAATACAAATAATGATAAAAATTTCTGGTTGCATAGTTCATTGGGAATTTGAAATGATATGTGCAAAATATCAATATGAAAATATGAATGATTCCCAACTCATGATGGTTGCATTTACTTTTATAGAAAACATGTTTATGGCAGTCAAAGTAGCAGCTATACATACGGATGAAACTTCCTTAAGAGTGATGAACTTGTAGAGGCGTCGCTTTGTTAATCTATTCAAGATATTTTGAGATGAAGATAGTAGGGTGGAATCTCTATAGAGAATTTCAAATAAAATATTATCTGATAACTTTGTCCATGTGTCTAAATCCTCATGAGCCTTAGAAAGTTTTGACCTGAAGGATGAGGAAGATGAGTACAACCTTTGTGTTAATTGAATAATTTTACATTTGATATGTTTTTAATATTCAAGGTGTATCGTATGATCTAACGATATTCATAAATTCAACTACATACATACTTCTTGTACTTACCCTTGTAAAAAGTGATCATCGGCGGCACCGAGGGCATCTAAAAGCCTAGGGAGATAAAAATATACCCGTATTTAGCTGTAGAACATCTGCTTTAACTTACTGTTAAAATTATGTTGTTTTTGCACCCAAATTCCAAGTATTGATTTCTCAATTATCTTACATTCTGTCTAATACAAGAACTACTTTGTGCTGAGCAGCTGCAAAGTGAATTTTCGCCCTAACGTTGAACATTTCATAAATGCTGTAGGCCTCTTTGGCTTTGAAAACAAGCACCTCCCTGTTTTCAGCCTATTCAGTTGGCATGATTCTGATGAATTTCATCATTCTTATGTAGTCAAAAGTAAATTTCAGATTTAGATGCAGGCCATCACGCATATAGTAGTCCCATTTATCTACATCTATATCATTGATTTTATTATTTACAATCTGAAATGTATAAAGCCACTACATAAATTATGATTAAAGTGACATTTTCAGAAAGATATTTCTATTAGAAAATGACAAGAAATGTTAATTTGAGAGTATGATATGTTTAGTGTGTGTTTATTGTAACATACATTGCATATTATGCTCAGAGCTGGTGTAATTTTACTTGAAGGTTTCGGATGAGTCATGGTTTGGATTAGAGTATTATTTACTAATAATCTATTTAAAAATCATTCAGGCTCAAAAATTGAATTAACCTGGAACAAAAACTGCTTTTTGTAATGTAGTGGTTCTCCTTTTCCTAATATGAGGTCTTTGATGAACCTTATTTCCCTTTCACCTAGGTTATACTTTTGGAATTCTTCTAAAAGTTCATTTTTCTTCAATAAATGGTCAAACATTTTGATTGACTGTTCTTCATGCTGGAATAAATTTCTTTGGTTAATTATGAAATATTTATAATAGTTGATTTTGGTACAAGCCATAGATTAGGATGTAAAGCTTAGTATATTCGAATGTAGCTTTATATCTATTTAGAATTCAGTGATAGTAAAAAATAGGAGCACCAAGTTATGCGGCAAAGCCATGATTGGGAGTTAGGGAATCAATGGTAAACGTCTAAGAATAATAGGCAGCTCTTTCAACTCAAGAAAATAACTGTAATTTAGTGGGGAATTTTTTAAATGCATTATGAACCCATTAGGGAATTCTTGAGAGAAAGATGCTTTGGTAATTTGAATCATGCAGCTTTCTGGGTTTTACGTTAGATAGATTTTACATCTATGATGTAGGTCAATGGAATTAAAAAGTACCCTCTCATACTTTACGATTTTAGGACCAAGCATAGAAAAAATAAAATCTTCAATAATACTCCAACTTTTAATTATTTCAGTAAGATTTCACAGTCATCCTCATAGCATGGTTGATATAAAGGATGATTTAAATTATGATAACTTACAAATATGTATTTCTTACCCGCCAGTCCACCTCACATTTCTTTAAGAAATCCTCCCAGAGATGTGAAAACGGCCCATGTCCCAAGTCATGACATAAACCAGCCATTTGGACACACAATTTTTCTTCTTCAGTAATTTCAACAGTAGGGTTATTCCTCTTCAGTACATCAATCATCAACCCTGCCAGATGGCACACTCTGAAATGGTTAATTAAAATTGCAGGCATAAAGCAAAGATAAATCACCTCACTGGTACCCAACTTACCCCAACGAATGCTCAAAACGGCTATGGGCAGCACTGGGATATACTAAGTGTGTGACGCCCAGTTGCCTTATATTTCGCAGACGTTGAAATTCAGGGGTATCAATCACCATGATGCATAGGGGATGAAATTCCATGTGTCCATGAACACTGTCATTAATTACTTTGAATCCTGCTTGGAGTTAAAGAAGATTGATCAATACAGCGGTAACCACACTGTTACTTACCTTCAAAGACTCACCTTCCATTATTTGTTTGTACTGAAGAAGATCTTCAATATCATAAGCTTTTAAAGACCTGATCACAGGTAAATTTTATTGTTACAAGAAGGAGGTGTTCAAATATTTGAGAAAAATAATTTGAGAAGCTATGACATGCTAACTGGTCTTTCCTTAACTGAATGGTACTGAGTAAAATGTATTGAGAAGAATGGGTAAAAATAAGTCTTAAGTGATATGGAAGATAAATATAGAGTAAAGAGATAATTATACTGATAATTAGATAAGTTATATCTAAGACTTGAGATTGATGATAAGTTTTAATTTCCTTTATCATCATCAGTTCTCTCTTCGTCAACCAGTATTTTCCTAAAAACGAAAATTGTTCAAGCTATTGCATGATAATAAGCAACGAATTTTGCTACATTGAATTATTGGCCTTATCTAAACCTCCTGTTGATCCCTTCTTGTGGTCTTTGACCAACCTTGAGGATGAAATCCAAATTTGGCAGTGCTCAATCTCAATTCTTGAAGACATAAAAGCTCTGAGGAAAGGTAATATACATTTCTGGGAAAGATTAAGCTTATTGTATGGTGGAATTTATGATAAGAAATGAGTAATGTGATGATTATGTACAAAATTATTGATAAGGTGCATCATAGAGATAAGGATGACAATCAACTAAAATGTCCTATATTATCTCTTACTGGAGACCTTTCTACTGTAATTTCTTCTCAATATTAAAGACTACTTTATTTCAATGACTCATTTGTAAAACCTTTGTTTATATGTTGTGTCAATATATATTCAAAACGATAAATATTTGTTAGTGTTTGATTGTCAGTCTTTCATAGAAGACTGACAACCAAATAATCCTTATTAATCTTTTTTATAATCAGCAAATGGCATTATTTTTTGAGGAAAATTATTTTTTGCTGTCATTAAGTGCCATTCATTTTGGGAAATTTCCAGTCCTTACATGATCAAGGAATTTTTCGAAGAACATTTCTCAAGTAAGTTTACAATATTATTTATCTGCCCAGTGACTAATATCAACATGTTACTTTCATAAAAAGACTGAATAGCAAATTATTAAAGATTTGAAACAATATTGTAAATTTTCAGAGATAATGTAACCCATGGGTTATGGATATATTTTTATTTAACACTATTTATATGCTTTGACTTCAAATTTTTTTATAGATAAGCTGACCAACTTTTTTCCAACAAAAAGAAGGAAGTTAATTTAAAGGAGCAAATAATGCAAATAAAGATATAATCTTTGTAACAATTGTCTTAACGGTGGGTCGACTTTAGGAATTTAAATGAAAATATACTTTTGGATGAGAATAGTTAGTTTATTTTTCTTACGATTTTGGTGACTCGATCTTGTGGGGAACGGAAGAAGCCCTTACGGGGTTGGACTGGATGCGGGAAATCCCGGCCGAAGTCTTTAGGCAGACTCGGTCAGCCGGGGTGGGTTTAGATGCTGGGAATCCCGGCCGAAGTCTTTAGGCAGACTCGGTCAGCCAGGGGTCGCTCTCACTTGCCGTAGTCTGTAGGCAGACACTGTCAGCAAGCGAGAGCGAGGGACGCTCTGGTTTTTCCTTAAAATCCACGGGCTTATATACTGAGTCCGGTCAAAGGATTGTGATGTGGAAGCTTCTAGAGCAATGCTTGGAACATTGCACGCGTCTGTGCAGCGGCCCTAAGGAGCAACTCCTAGCGTCCGCCCCTAGGCGCCACAATAAATCGTCCCGTAGTGGATATGGCGTTCTTTCCCTCACCGACGCGTGCCATACCCATGCTTCCATCGCCTCGCCTCCTCCGACCGTACTCGAATAGCCCGTCGTAATTGTGCCCGTCGTAATCTTGACGATTACGACACAATAACTAAACAAGGCATTATAACATATAGATAATAATAATTGTTTTTTCACAGGCAGAAAGATGGTTTTTTTCCAAAAGGTACACACACTTCTATTATATATAGATGCTTCTCCGGATTCATTCAAGGATATAGACAGATAGGATACTAATTCACAGGCTAAACCACAAGCGTCATTGACTTGAAATTTTTACGACGTATTGGCCATACCGAGTAACCGCCAGAAAAATTGTGATTTTGAACCTCAGTGTCATGGGTTTGATTCCAGAGGGCGCCAAAGTCTCGATTTTTCCCATTTAAAAGCATTGCTTTGATTTTTGGGAATTTGAAAAAAAAATAAATACTTTCCGGATAGGTAGAGATCAAAAATTCTAATCTATCAAGAACATGAATTACTTTTACAGAAAATATCCTTGGTTCGATGCTAGGAGGATGCAAAAATCTGCCCTTTAAAATACATTGAGGTAGTATTTCATTATTTTTTTTGATGCACTTATCGAAATGATAGGATGTTCTCGCTCTTCTAGAAGATGTATATTAAGAATCCGTTTAAGGAAAAAAATCGGATGTCAGAGTCCCTGTGGTCACGAGTTGTTGTGGAACGCTCAACACCGACTGCTTATAATTGCTGTGCCCTAAACTCCCATCACAGCCCCACTTGCAAATTAGCTCCAGACCTAACAGTTCTTCCGCTGAGAAAGAAGCTATCATCTCCGTTTCCAACAATAAAATACGCTGGGCTGTACGGTCCAATAATGACTGCAGACTAAGTTCCACGCTATAGTCGGTGATGGTCATTAAAAGTACGCTCGGATAGCACGCTCGTTTTGCTTCAGATACTTTATTATAGGAGGGGTATAATCTGCAGTTATTTGCTACTGAGACATTGCGCATTATCTGGTACTCTGATTTTGATTGGCTGAGCAGCACCATTACAACCAATGCATACTCCGCTGTCAAAGTGCTTTCTAAACAGTAATTAATACGACCACGGCACTTTCGCGCTCTAGTTGGCGTTGTTGTGGTCATTTGCTTCAAGACAACAGCAGCGTCTACATTACCACTTGCACGAAGGCTCATTTGTGCTGCGTAAGAGAGTTCATCAGAACTGTGATCTGCTCTGAGACGTTCAGTTCTTCTTCGCTTAGAACGATCAGTAACTGACAAAAAATCAGACGGAAGCCTTCTTGGAGTCTGCTTACTGCTGCAACTGGGATCCTCTTGTGACATACCGAAGCAGATCCCAGTGTCCAACCATATTTTGTGGTTCGCCAGAAACCGAGATTCAGTATTGCTGCTTTTTTTCCACCTCTTCTTAAAATTCGTCAAGAGCCGTCTCACTTGCATCTTTTCTTGATCAGTCAAAATGTGTTTTACATTGTATTATGACAATATTGCCTTCTCTAACAGTTCGTAATGTGCTGAGGCCTCCACTGTCCACTGGGTCCGTGACAATATAAATACGTCCCGACGAGTGAAAGTAAAACCTGAAAAAATTTACAGCGGTTTTACAGATTAGGAAAACCTAAAATTAAACTTAAAAAATTAAACGCACAGCTCAAAAATTTAAATTATTAAATTAATTGTGAAATGAAATGTTGAATTATTCCAGAAATGCACCCTTAACCATTTCATCAACAAAATTTTATCTGTGAATAAGCAGAAATTTGTTAAGATACACCCGATAATGCAAAAAGTGACTTACCAGTTCCGTCCATTTCCTCGGCTACGGGATCCTAAGCTCGTTGCTGCACACAAAGATCACCGAATTTTGTTGATATAAAATCGTACACACAATTATACAGTAGTACGTTTTACTACGAATGTTCCTTTGTACGAGTGTTCCACACTACGAGCTGGCACTCAGCCGAAATATTGACTCTTAAGACGAGCGAAATTTCTTGCTACGAGCGTGCGGGTACAATCGTATACTGCTTGTTGGCGCTGTCTAATAATTTCGCGGACGAGCTACCAGGGCTACCAAGGACCCGATGGTAAGCTCGAAACAAAATCCCTTTTATAAGTTGGTTACGTTGGTCACTTTGGTAAACGAGCCAAAACAGAGCGGGATGAGGAGCTCAATGCTGATAACACCAAATCAAAATTCTTCTTGGATCACCCTGCCGTCGCTCACTCATTTCATTAACACTCATCACTAACGCCTCCAACAAGAGAGCAAAGGACGTCGTTAGTACGTCTTAGAAACGATCGAAATCGTCATTTTTTCCGCAGACAAAAGGATTCCTTACTAGCGACCACACCTTCCCCCAAACCCATTTTTTAGTGATTTAGTATTTCATATGTTAGTAACTTTTATATTTTTTGTCACTTAATGTTTATATCTATGTTTTATTTAAGGGTTAAATGGACGAAGATACGTTTTATTCCCAATTGCGCACAATAAAGTCGTCAATAATAATAATACCACCACATTATCTCACAAAAAGGTATTTTCGTAACTCTCTACTTCCCCTCCAATCCTTCATGGCTATTTAAGTGTGCAAAATATTTTTTCTGTAGTAGAAGATGCTATTCTTTGCGAAAGAACTCATTTTGTTTCGATGATAAGTAAGCAAGTGCCATACGTGTTGCCTGCAACGCGTCAACAAGCTGCGCGCATCGGCTACTTTACGGATACTGAGGTTACTCACGTATTTCATCAATTACTCGCGGAGGGGTGGCTCGGGGTGGCCAATTTTTTTTGGGTTTCATAGCTGAGATATGTGCCTACAATAATATATGTATATCAACGCAGGACTCGGCGGGACACTATAACTTTATGAAGTTTGTATTTTTGTTTTTGAACGAAATTAGTGCAAATTAGTGGTTACTTTTTATGTTAATAACATTGTTAATTTTGTTTCGGAGCTATTGTAAAACAGCATTTCAAATCCACTAACATTGCTAAGTCAATTCCATTTAAGGAATTTCAAATTGCGATAATGGGGTAGCTGCAGAGGAATTTTGAAGAGGAGGCTATTTCGAAGCGAAAGCACGGTTAGGCGTCCGAGCAGCAAACCTTTCACTTTGTTATTGATTTTTACAAACATGTGCATACTTACCTGCATTTCGAATGCATTTCTCGGCGGCTCAAACATTTTACTTGCCAACCATGTAAAAAGAAATCATATCCCCGAACTTTTTTTTTTCTCATAATGACCACCTTTTTGGGATTTCGTCCCACTGTGCGCCGTGGAAAACTGCGAAGATAGGGCCAATTCCGAAAAACGGAAAGCGACCGACCTCTGCGGTGAATTTTCGCCAAATTTCTCTACTCGACGGACTTGGAAAACTCGTCGAGAGAGTGCTGCTCCCGTTTCTCCTCAGCACAATTGAGGAAAAAGAACTTCTCCCTGAAGAGCAGTACAGCTTCCGCCGAGAGCAAGCGACCTCGCATCAAGTCGCTCGGGTGTTGCAATTCATCACCAAAGAATTCAACACCCGATGTCACGTCGCTGCGGCGTTCTTCGACGTTGCTAAGGCGTTCGACCGCACTTGGTATGAAGGCCTCCTCTTCAAACTTCGGAATTGGCACTTCCCGCAATGGCAGCAGAATCTCATCTCATCCTATCTCTGGAACCGGCGATTTTTCATCGAATTCCGCGGCGCCGCATCAGGACTGCACCCCATCACCGCCGGAGTGCCGCAGGGAAGCATATGGGGTCCTATCCTCTTCAATCTCTTCTGCGCTGACATCCCGAGGCACTTTGGATGAAATGTCATCTCGGCATTCTACGCAGACGACGCCTATCTCCTCGCACGATCCAAGTATCGCCGCCTCGCCGCCTCATACCTGCAACGGGCGATTTATCGCCTTGAGCAATGGTATGAGAAGTGGCGACTTGGATTAAATGCATCGGAGACGCAGGCGGTCTTCTCCCTCGGGAAGCCGTCCGGAACACCGGATCCCATCCTCGTTGGCGTAGAAGAGATTCCTTGGAAGGACTCCATCACCTATCTCGGCGTCTGCATCGATCGGCGACTCAACTTCCGCGCCCACTCCCGGATCATCGCGGCAAAGGCGCGGGCGAAGCGGCGGATACTGCTTCCTCTCTCCATCCATTCGGCTGAGGGTGAAGATGCTTATCCACACGGTCATAATACGGAGCGGCATGGCGCATGCATCCCCTGCATGGAGCGGCATTCTCGGAGCAGCGGGATGCAGCATATTCATCAAAGCCGAGCGATCAATCCTCTGTACTGCACTCTCTCTTGGATGGAACATTCATTACGATGCAGTCTATTACCTCTGCATTATCATCCCGATCGATGAGTACTTCCAAGAGAGAGCGGAGCAATTTTTCGCTCGACTTCCGACGAGAGATGCAGCTCACCTTCAGCGCCTCGCAGACGATGTCCCGCTCACGTGGGACTTCTTCCGCCGAACCATATCATCAACCGGGACCGAGGAGAGCCAGCCGCCACGCCGCAGGAGGAGATAGGTCGTTCTTAGGCGGATAATCATGGCCCTCGAAAGAGCCTTTTCTCCGAGGCGCATCGGCCGAGAAAAGAATGAAAGGAGCACGTCACACCGAGGGAGACCTGCAATGGTGCAACGGTGTAGCAGGAAATTCGTCAAATAAAGGAGAAATTACTCCACTGAAGGCAGTTGTGTGATGGGAATAGCGGCGGAAAATCATACATTCAAGGAAATTGTCACGGCGGTCAATAATTTGATCAATCCAGCGCCAGCGGTGATGGGGGAGCGCTTTAATTTTTTTCATCGCCATAAATTGCCAGAAGAATCTCTGGAAGACTTTTTAGCGGCACTTAAACGCATGGCGCTGACCTGCAATTTAGCGGAAGACGCTGCGCACCCCGAGGATTGCCGTATTCGGGACCAGTTTGTATTTGCTTTTGGCGTCAGGGATGTACAAAGCTACCTATTGCCACAGGAGAGTCTGTCGGTGAACAATATGGTGAAGTTCGCCAAACATTTTCTCTCATCACATCAAATGGCCTATAAATTCACTCAAAGCGCCTGTGCTAACGTAAATGCAGTGGGAGATAATATTTTCAATACTAAACCGGTAAGAGGAAAGGTTAGTAAAAATCACCAGTGCAAACACTGCGGAAAGGGCCATCAGGGTGAGTGTCGTTTCAAGGCGGCAACATGTTTTCAATGTGGCGCGAAGGGTCACATAGCCACAATATGTAAGTCTAGCAAAAACCGAAAGCAGAACACATCGTCAAAACATTGGAAAGGAAAACGAGTTAGTGCAGCGAAAATTGACCAAGATTCCAGCGACTCTTCGGAAAAAAAGCGACGGAGAGGAGGATGCAGTGGATATAATGGAAATTCACAACTTGGTCAGAGAAAACTCTGCGTCGAAATATTGCGTCAATGTGAAAATCAATTCGAGAAAGTTACTTTTGCAACTAGACACTGGCAGTCGTGAGACAATCTTCAGCAAGGCCACATGGGAAAAGATAGGGGCACCAAAGTTGAAACCGGCAAAGATGAAATTTCGTTCGTACTCCAATCGTAAATTGAAAATTTTGGGCACTGGTGACTGCGATGTCGAGTACCGGGGAAAACAATTTTTGAAAATGCCGTTTTATGTGCTCAACGACGCGGAACAAGCTTCTCTACTGGGGCGAAAATGGATTGTCTCAATGGAAATCGAGTTACGTAAATGCTGTCGCAAGGTGACGTCCGTGGACAAAGTGGATGTGAAAGTCAAACTCCTGAGCACGGAAGAGCTTTCCGTAGGGAGACAACATGAGAAGAAAATGATTGGAGGGAAAGACGCTGGATTGGATATGAAAGTTAAATCGTTGGTAAACGATTTCAATGATCTCTTTGATGGATCCTTGGGAAAAATAAAGGGAGTCAAGGCAAGGCTGACATTTTCGGATGAGAAAACTTTTAAGAAGTTTTGGCCGGCCAGGAAAGTGTCTTTTGCGTTGGAAGAAAAGGTTTCAATGGAATTGGATCGCTTGGAGAAGCGTCACATTCTGGAAAAGATATCGGATGATATATCCGAATTTGCTTCTCCAATCGTGGTCGTGGCAAAGCGTGGATCAGGGGCTATACGAATTTGCGGAGATTTCAAGGTCTCGGTGAACAAGGCGCTGATAGTGGATCAGTATCCACTGCCCAGAGTGGAGGATATTTTTGCTTCGATAGGAGAGGCTAAATATTTTGCTATGTTAGACCTCGCCGAAGCTTACTATCAAATTGAGTTGGACGAAGAGGCACAGAAACGACTGGTCATCAATACCAAAAATGGACTGTACCGATACAAGCGTCTACCCTTTGGAATTGCTTCCGCCCCTGCTATCTTTCACGAGCAATTGACACGGTACTGCAAGGACTATTCGGAGTTAGTCGATTTTTGGACGACGTGCTCGTTGCTGCAAAAACTAGAGAAGAGCTTAACAGCCGCCTACGGTCCGTATTTCAACGTTTCCGAGAATTTGGAATTCGACTGGGTCTAAACAAGTGCGTCTTTGGCGCAAGCTCTGTTAAATATTTGGGACATGTCATTGACAAACATGGGCTTCACGCTACCGAGGACAAGGCCACGGCGATACAAAATGCACCAGAGCCAAAGAATGTCAATGAGCTTCGTTCATTTTTGGGCTTTATCAATTATTATGGAAAGTTCGTAAAAAATTTGGCAACCATATGCGCACCACTTCATCAGCTTTTGGTTAAGGAAGTGAAATGGAAGTGGTCTGTCAGCCAGAAAAAGGCTTTTGCGAAGTTGAAAGAAGTCATGGCCAAACCACCAGTTCTGAGCCATTACAACCCGGGTCTTCTCTTGGGTTTGGCTGCAGATGCATCTGCTCA
The DNA here is from genome assembly GCA_947579665.1 of Sympetrum striolatum. NCBI lineage: Eukaryota > Metazoa > Arthropoda > Insecta > Odonata > Libellulidae > Sympetrum > Sympetrum striolatum. The sequence continues at coordinate 82,023,886 of OX388345.1, forward strand.
TGGGGTAGGTGCAACTTTGTTCCATATCTTACCTGATGGAACAGAGAAGATAGCTTATGCTTCGCAAACTCTTTCATCTGCCCGTCGAAACTACGCTCAAATAGAACGTGAGGCGTATTCAATCATTTTTGGAATCACCAAGTTTCGACAGTATTTGTATGGACGTACTTTCGAACTGTACACCATACTACCTGTACACGAATCATAAGCCACTATTAGCACTGTTTGCTGCCGTTAAACCTATTCCGGACCGTACATCTGCAAGGCTAAAGCGTTGGGCTTTGACCTTGATGGGGTACTCCTACAACCTCTATTTCAAGCCAACTGCAAAGCACGCAAATGCCGATGGTCTGTCTCGACTGCCCATTCAACAAAACATGGACGAAGATGTGTTCGATGTAGATGAAAAACAAATTACAGAATTCTCTGCAAGAAAAGTTGCAGTCGCTACACGAAGGGACAAGTTGTTGAGTCAAGTTCTACACTCTATGAATTCCAATTGGCCAAATCCAATTGAGGAAAAGTTGGAACCATTTCATAAGCGTGAAAGTGAGCTCTAGCTATCAAGAATGGCCGTATTTTTTGGGGCTCTAAGATGGTCATCCCAAAAGAATTGCAATCAGCTGTGCTATGCGAATTGCATAAAGGACATCCTGGTATGACCAAAATGAAAAATTTGGCCCGTACAAGAGTTTGGTGGCCAAAGATGGATGTAGAAATTGAGGAAACTGTCCGTAAGTGCCTGCATTGCCAAGATCAATGATCAGTAGCTGCTAAAGCTCCTGTCCACCCATGGGAGTTTCCTGCAAAAGCATGGAACCGATGACATATTTATTTTACTAGGCCTTTGAATGGCTTCAACTGGTTAGTCATCGTGGATGCCAGGACAAAGTAGCCAGAGGTATTCCCCATGAAGAATGCAACTAGTCAGGCTACAATTAATATAATTTCGAGTGTAATTGCACGCTTTGGAGTACCAGAACAGCTGGTCTCTGACAATGGGCCGCAATTCATATCGACAGAATTCAAACGTTTTTGTTCTAAGTTTCAAATGCAATACGTTTGTACTTCTTCATACCACCCTTGTTCAAACGGAGAGGCAGAGCGCTTCGTGAGGACACTGAGGTCGGTGGTAGGAAAACAGGATATTGGCCTAGATCGATTGCAGAGACGAATGTATCGATTCTTGCTTACTTACCGGAATACAGCACACACTACCACTGGCTTTACACCAGCCAACCTGCTAATTGGGCATCAAGTCCGACTTCCATTAGATGCAGTTTTCCTTAAACCAGAAAAAAATGTAGAGAAGTCCCAAGAGAAACAAGCAAATCCAGAAAAACGAGTCCAGAGTTTTCACACTGGAAACACCGTTTGGGCTTGTGATTATCGCTCACAGCAATGCAAGTGGGCTGCTAGCACAATTTTATACCACATTGCACCGTTAACATATCAAGTCAAAGTTGGAGACAAACTTCGGAAATGTCACATAGACCAGTTAATCTCCAGGAGTCCTGAATGTTTCACAGAACCTAAAACTACAGTTTCTCCATTGCCTCCAGAAATCCTCCACGATCCAGTCCTGCCAGCCATACCTACCAACCAGGATATTTCACTTCAACCAAGATCACCTACTCCAAAATTGTCTAGGCCTCCACATGTGGACCAAACTGAGTTAGTTCACCCAGCACAAAGATCGGAGCATCTAAACAAAGGCATGGCCCCAAAAAGACTGATCGAGGAATGCCATGTCGTGATTTGAAGATAGAGGAGAAGAAGAATATTTAAGGAGGGAGGAATGTTATATAGAGAGACTCGTTGCTATTTGTTTGTTTAATGTTATTGTTAAATTCTATTTATTTTTCTGTTTGGTTGTTAGAGAAAGAGACTAACCCAATGCAATTGAAGCTATTGTATGCTCTGTGATTAATTAAGAGTTATTAATGTAATTACAAAATTAATAGAGCAATAAACCAACAAGATTTAAAACAGTTAGATTTTTGTTGTTATCTTTGCAAGGATACAACAGTTACGAAGAAATGTTTCATAAAAGTTGTAGTAAAGTAAATTATCTATAACTTTTGTAAATAATTGTATATATCTAAATTGCATTCCGACAGAGATATTTAAGAAACAAAACTTTGTTCCAGATAAACCGTAACTTCCAGTTAAGCGATATTCATCAAAAACTAATCAATTCTAGGCAATGTTAGGAGAATACTAAATATGAATTTTGAAAATGATCGGATAATTACTTTTTAAGATAGAGTGCCCACAAACTTTTTTACCACTACAGACACAAACACTGACACACAGGCAGACATGTTCAGGAAAATAGCAAAAACAAACTATGGGCCCCAAAACATCTATTTCCGTTGAAATCTGGAGGTCAAATTTTTTTGCGAGTACAATACTTTCTCTATACTACATATAGGGAGAAAGTAAAAATTAGATAAGACCATGCTGTTCCTGGGTTCGATGCCAGAGCACATTACAATTTCTCACATAAGGAATATAAGGGAAAAGTAGGATGTCATTTGAAGCAGTTGCAACAAATATTTCTGCTTGAATTTTCACACATAGTTAAAGATGGTTATCTTCTGTTGTGCTGCATAGAAAGTATCACCAGGAAGGCCTGGGTTCGAAGCCAGGCTGTAAATATATCTCTCATTTAAAACACATTGAGGTTGTTTTCTTTATTTTTTGATGAATTTATCGAAATGATAGGAAGTTTTTGCATAGATAGAAGATGTATATTAAGACTCGGTTTAAGAAAAAAAATAGATAAGACGTTGCTGTTCCTTGGTTCGATGCCAGAGCACGTTAACATTTCTCACGCAAGGAATATATGTGAAAAGTAGAATGTCGTTTGAGGCAGTTGCACCCATTATTTCTTCTTGAATTTCCACACAAAGTTAGAGACGGTGATGTTCTGTAATGCTGTATAGTATGTATCACCTGGAAGACTCTGGTTTGATGCCGAACGTATAAAATACAGCGAATTTTAAGAATATTTGCAATACTTTTTCTACTTTTGAGGACCCTCTCGATATGATGCTGACTTGAAATTAGTGTTATTGATATGCTTGCTGTATGCAAGCAACATTTTACTAGTATATAGCTACTTATCCAGATAAACATATAGGAAACAAATTGTAACCATGTTCCACAATTGTGGAAACACTTAAGTGTCATTTACTTGAGATTTTCACCTACTGTCTGCAGCACATTACCACCTGACCTCAAATCTTAATTAAGTCAGACCTTGATCATAGGTATCATGGGTTTGATGCCAGAAGGTCCCAAAATTCTGATTTTTTCCAAAAGAATGCATAGCGGGGATTTTCGGATATTATTTGATACACTTCCCAGTAAATTTGAGTTGAAATTCAAGGGATTGCTGAAAGTAGTTTGCAACTCCTACACATTCCCCATTTTCTATGAAGTCTTTTAAAGAGAATTTCTGGTTATAAAAGACACAGTGTTGGTTAATGGGTAAACCCTCAATAAATAAAAACCATAGTAGAAAGGAGAGAATGGTACACTCCAAGAGTGTATTTCCAACCATTTCACCCAAAAAAAACATTCTGACAATGGTTCAAGCTTTCCCTCTTGGAAAGTAGTATCTTTTATAGATTTACCAACTTGCTGCCAACAGACGTAAAAGCAGGCTTTAACAAGAAAGGCAACATACAAAGAGACATGTCTAAGGTAAAAGAAAGAAAAAACCCTTAATCAGGGGTCACTGCACTCCATGAGTGTGGTGACTGTCCTTCCCAGTATGTATGTCAGGGAGAAAGATAAGAGAGGGCTGCAGAACGCAAAAGATGTCTGAGAAATACAACCTCAGCCTTTGCACATAACTTGGCTGAAAAGGGGCATTCCAGCATCTTCACTGCAAGATTCACCCACAGGCAACCCAAAGGAAGGAAGATGGATGCCTTAGAAAATATAGAAATATCTTACCAAATACATAATAACTACAGTGCAACTGATGATGACCGTGAAGATTGAAAGTGGTTGCTGCACAAAAATCTGTGAAAATACTAAGTTATTCTCATTGTAAGGTAACAAAAGTTGGGTTTATATGGTGAAGCATGTGACTTCATCAAACAGATTAAATGGGTCTTATAAGGAGTATGTATCACAAAAAGAGGAGAGATTATGGATTAGACAGTGTCTTCACTTGAGTAATATTTAGACTTATAAGTATCTTCTTTAATTCAGCCGGTCATCATTTTAGGTACACATGTAACCATAAGGAGGCAATAAAATATTGAGCAAAAGATATGATTTTTACAGAGATAATGGCTAGAATACGATTGAGCTGCTGAGTACAAGAGAGACTGTGTGATTTAAATAGAAAGGATGTATTGTTGGTTTGAATTGCCAGAGAAGATGGACTTGTGTAGGATGAAGAAGTTGGTGTATAATGTAGTGAGGTGATATAATTAAATTATGCCTGTTTTATTAATACTGCTATAATTTTATTAATACTTTTAAGAATAAAAAAGTCTCTCCATCCTATTTATGCTCAAGGTTATAATAAACTAGAAACAGAAAATCTGATCTCGTAAAGAACCTCAGCAAACAATGGTTACTCTTAGATCATACTGCCTTTTCAAATTCTCTCTGTAGGTGCGATGAACTGCCATTATCTAAGTGCTGCATCTTTAACTCACTGACAAATTTATACATTAAGAAATCTAATTAAACACATTTCTTAATAAATTTGCTCTTACTGTCTTGTGAATATAAGTTTTCCTTTTCCTTAGTTACTCGAGTAACTCAAGATAGGGGATATTAAAGCCATATTAAGAGAGGATGTGAAAGACATCAAAGAAAGGCTTGATTCTTTAGCAAGGCCTATTGTGGTACCTCCATCCTATTCCACTGAGGATGAATCCATAAATGATATCAATTTTGAGGATATACTCAAACTACCTCTGGAAAGTGGAGAAGAGCTGAAGTCATTTGAAAGTGACTTGAAAACCAACAGACAATTCTGGTTCTGTATGGTATGATATTTATACAACATCTTCCTTTGTGAAGACTTTAAAGTATTTTACATATTCTAAATTAATTCATGCAAATAGTGCATTCAAAACATGTGAGTATGATGTGCTAATTTACATCTCCTATTTTTCCACAGAAAATACATCTTCAGAACAGGGCACTTTTGCTTATGTTTGGTGATCAGGGCCGTAGCTAGCATGGGGCAGGTGGGGCGGTGCCCCAGGGCTCCCAAAGGGGCCCCTTCTCGTCGACCACTTTTTTATCCCTGAAAGAGCCTTACCTCAGCAAAGACTTTAGGGGCCCCTGAAAATGCCTCAAATTGAACAATTGTCTCCCTATATGCACGGGAAATTCAAACTAGACAACTCTAGGTGTGCTTTAAAATTTGAAAAAAGATTTCCGTATGGGGGGCCCCAAATTTACTTGTTGCCCCAGGGCCCCCGAGGCTCTAGCTATGGCCCTGTTGGTGATGTCACAGAAAAGCAGCGGAAATGTATGGCAAACAAAGCCATCAACAGCATGTTGGCTGCAATTTTATCTGATGAACTTGCTGTTCAATTCAGCATGAAGGGACGCTCTGCAGAATGCCGGTCATTTGAGGAACTTTTCCCAATTGTATGCCTTATGCTAGGTATGTTAAGAACTTTTCATTTCATGAAGTAGAACTAGGATATATAATAAATAGAGCAATCTGAATTGTAATGACTCCATATTTTTATAATTATTGCAATTATATGGAGATCATTTTGAAGGAGGTAAATGATAAATGGAGTGGATGATTTGATACATTTAAATCTATATAAAACTGTGAGGCACCACAGAGGTGTGTGGCAGGAAGTGTTTCAGTAACAGCCATTGGGATGAAGGAAATTGTAAGAGGCAACATTAGGGGATATGGTATGGGATTAGGATACGGTATTGTTTCTCATATACTTAACTTCTTCACCTATGTTAAAAAATTTCATCTATAGTTTAATTTAAATTAATAATTAAAAATTCCTTTAATTAAAAGATATATCATTACTTTTCCTGTTTTATACCTACATATTTGGTTTTCATATAGTGCCGTTGCTTCTGTTACCAATTTTTCACTTTGTTTATCTTCTCCATCAATGTCTTTAATCTTTCAGTTTCTGAAAAAGTTTTGAAAAGAGAAACATTCATGAATGTAATTACTGAATTTATTAGATAATGATACAAAACCTTCCCTATGGACTAAGACTATATATATGGTGGTGGAATGGCATGTATATGCAACTGTCTTAAAGACCTGTGTCTAATTTCCATAATGTCTTGCTTTTCAGATTCAATGCAGGCCGAGTTACTGGCCATGAAAAATGCACCCACAGATTTTATAACTGTCAAAAGGTCAATGGGGGAATGGTTCTGGCAATCCAAAAATAGGACTGAAGAGGGATAGGCAAAACGTTGATCTCAGAAGATTCTGAATAGTCTTAATAATGTATAAAATATTAATCATTGACTTAATTATTTACTGAACCCATGTTTAGTTTAGAATGATAACTAAAGAACTTATGTGCATGTCACAATGTTTAGATGAAATAGTCATTGAAGAAAAGATTTGGTGCAGTTTTGGCTGAGGTTTCACTTTTCCAATGCATATATTTCTTCCCAGAAAAGAAGGGAAAAGTATATAAGTAAAAATTATGCCAGGTTTTTGTAAAGGAACTACATAAGAAAGTATCGAAGTAAGTTTAGAAGATATTATTTGAACAGATATGGAGATAACATATTGCCATCCCTTGAACATTTTTCTTCATCATATATACTCTGTCAACATATAATTGAAAGTAATAATTCATAATCTTAAATTTAACCGCTAAGTTTCCCTTTCATTACTATTAAATCAATAGTTTTATAAGCCATTCTATTATTTATAATTCCTTCTCCGGATTCATTCATATAGATAGATGGCCAGATAGGATAATAATTCATAGGTTAAACCACAAGCGTAATTGTCTTGAATTTTTTACAGTGTATGGGCCCTGACATGAAACCCCCAGGAAAAAGTCGACTTTGAACCTCAGTGTCATGGGTTCGATGCCGGAAGGCCCCAAATTCACGATTTTTCCCATTTAAATGCATTGCTTTGAAAATCTTATTTTCTCTGTTCCTTATGCTAATAGCAATTATTCTTATTTTTCTCCTCTCAATATAATGATGCATGATTATTACTCAACTAATCTAGAATAAAATATTTACCTGTTCTCTACCAAACTTAAAGAACTATACAAGAAATGCTTTGTCATCTTAATTATAACTTTTTTCTTCTATATAATAAATCCCCAGTAGCTATATTTTGCAATTTATTTCAACTCTCATGTTTCTTTTATTTCCAAATAATGTTATGTAAAAGGGCTTGATCCCATATAATAAACTTATTATTACCTAAATGACCTTTTCCTTTGTGTCCTTGCAACTGAGATATAATTGATAATGGCTGCTTCCATCTGACTAACCCAACCTAGTAAAATCTCATATGGATATGCAACTGTAAAGGATAACCAAAATGTGCTAAAAGAGAGCATTTTGTACTTTCAAATAGAAATGTCCTTTACTATTGCAGTAGGAAATGTTCTCTTGTCATGAAAAAAAATATTCATGAGAATTTCATTATTTTCTATGGTATATAATAGTCATGCTTCTGGGTAATTTAATGCTAATTACATTAATGTGGTCCTGCAGTCATATTATGATGAATGGAATATTTTACATTATTTTAGGTCTAGGATTCAGAAATATATATCTTTAAAGTCCAATTGTCTCAGTATTATGTATGGCTATGATTATATGAAAACCACTGTGGTTTGTGTGAATAATGGCATTGATTAAGGTCTGTTATTACAGAATACTATGGAAGTTATAAAATTGGTATAGTCATTGTGAATCACTTTTTTGGTTTTGTTCCTCTTATAGAACATTGGCTCAGAGATGAAAATATGCTATCTTACTCCTCGTTTTTCCTAGATACTTCATCCCCCTCTTAAAGGGGAGACAATAAACACCTCTTTCTGCAGCTAATGGTGGAGAGGATGAGGTTGAAATATACCTGATGCCAAAGCTCATGCCTACAGTGTTTAGTTTGAAGGAGGAAAGTCATGAGTAAAGTCGTTCATTTAGGTGTACATACTAAATACCATCCAAAGATAAAATTTAGGAAAGTGAAGTAGGAAAACCTAAAGGTAGAAAGGAAGAGGTCCAACATTAATATACTAGGGCTACATGAAGAACAGTGGAAAAATGTGAAGATTTTTGGGTGATAATGTGAGAGTTATTTTCAATGGGGGAAGTACTAGCCAGAGGGGAGTAGCAGTGGTGTTGGGCAAGAGAGTTGAAGAAGCCATGGTTGCCCCTGAGCTAATAAGTAACAAATTATGTCAGTAGAAGGCTGAGCCTGTAGACAAGTGCCTGTGAAGGCTGACACGTTGAAACTTCAGGTGTACTTCTCCACTAGTGATTTCAATGAAGATTATGTATACTTAGTGTATATGCAAATATAGGAAATCACAGGAAGGGTTACAGGAAGTAAAAATCTCATTGAGAAAATGAAATGCGGTTGTTGGCTGGGCAGAGATAGGGGAAATGGGAAAGGGTTTGGACTAAGAAATAGAAATAATAGAGGACAGAAATTGAGAGTAAAAAGAATAATCTCTGTACCACCATTTCCCTCTTTCAGCATCACAACAGATGGAGGTACACCTAGAAAAATCTGGAGGATATAGATGGGTACCGATTTGATAACATTTTGGTAAAGAAGAGGTTTAGAAATAGAGTTAAAAACTCATGAAGTTATTTGGGTACTCGCACCATAACCATAAAAATGAACTCAAATTTTAAAAGATCCTCGAGGCAAAAACTGTACCCAAATAGAATCTAGTATCCCTAAGCAATGAGAAAACTAGAGAATTCTGGAGTCTCTTTGCAGGGCTACAGCAAGTTAAGGAACAGAATATACCACAGACAATGAGAAAATTTTAAAAGCACTGTTAGAGCAAGCTAGCACTAGTGCTCAAAGAATTATTTAGAGGGTAAAACTAAATTAGTAAACCATTGGTTCTGGTAGATATATTGACATGTTCCGTGCGGAGTCGATCTCATTGGTTGCTATCCTATGACTGAATACTTTTGACATAATATATCTATATATATTTAATAAAATAATAATATAATTTAATAATAAAAATATATAAATAATATTTCAATTATAAATAGAATGTTAGCTCTATATGCTACAATAAGTTTTTAAAAAATTTATGCTAAAATGTATCAGTTTTCTTTTTAATATTTATGGTGTGATATGCTGCTCTCAGCCACAGGGTAGGACCAACATGAGTGGCATATGCCACTCTCCGCACAGAACGTGTTAAACATGAGGGAGGGAAGAAGGAAATATGTTACAGAATGCAGCTGGCATAAAGGGATGATGGAAAGTATATGTTGAGGAACTGTATGGGAAAGACATGAAGCCTACCAAGTAATAGAAAATGAGGAATAAACTGAAGAAGACAATGTTGGATTTGGAATATTAGAGTGGGAAATTGATATGGCACTACAAGAATAAGGGAATAATGGAGAGATTATTTAATAGATTTCAGTTGAGTTCTTTAAGAATCTTGAGAGCATAGGTCAGAAATTTTCCTACAATTCAAGTAGAAAAATGTATGTCATAAGCATGTATCAAAATTTGCATGCATTTATATTTAATCCAGTACTAGGATCAGTTTCATTTTAACTTCAGTTTCAAACACCTTTTTAGGTATTTTTGGTATTACATTTGGATAATGTCTCCTCTCCTATTAGTGTTTAACGATACTTTCTAACATCAGATGATCAACATTTGAATGTGCTAATCTTCATATTATATATATATATATATATATATATATATATATATATATATATATATATATATATATATATAACGAAAAATAATTCATTGTAATGAATTATTTTTCGTTATCTTGAATCTGGTGAGTTAGTCCATGATCTTCCAACAAAATTACAGTCTTTGTTTCAAGAATAGCACTCTTCATTTCTTTCAACTATCATTCCTATTAATTCAGTCTGACATTAACACATATATGAGCAGAAATCAGCTCGGAGGCTAGCTCAACCCCTCTACTTTTGGCTACAAAGCGATTTATCGAAAAATGGGTAATTATAAACGTAATTAACATAGCGTCTATACATTCAAGGATGACCTTACGACAATCCGACTGATGAAGTGTTACGAAAGAAGTCACCCGACCTTCGGTTGGAATTACATAACTTGATTGAGTTATTGCATCCTTCCAACACAACAAGGCAACCATGAGCTGAATTAAGAGTCCTCTTAATACCATTTCATTTCTTTAATTTGTCTAAAATTTAGACGATTTCTGGAAAAATATCAGCAAATATACTGTTATAAACATTATTTTATAACTTGACGCATTGTAAGAGCATACTGCATAACTACATCCTACTCTCCAACGCAAAGGATTACGGAAATATTTATACTTATGATGAGTCCATTACCGCACAAATTTCATCAAAAGAATGAATGAACTCAAAGCAGCAAGAATATAACTCTGACCCTTCTTATCAACGTTGCACATAGGTCAGCACAGCTAACGTCATTACGAGCATTCCTGTACAAATCCTCAGGGTTGAACTCAGATCAGTAACGGATCGAGAGATCTAGTAGAAATACTGATTTTGAACATTGAAGATATCTTACTTGGCAATATCGTATTTTTGCGTGAAATTTGGTTCACCTCCACTCGAATCGAATAGAGGAGTAACGATAATCAAAACCCATGCGATTATGTATTATTTTGAAATGACAGCTTTCCACGATTTACAGTAAACAAGTTTGCCTACTCATCAATTGACTGAGATATTCTACCCCTTTGACTATTTAACTCCTTTCTTGGATCCCGCATCGACCTTTGGCTGTGGTCAAGGAGGTCGTATACGGTCTCATTTAGCGGTATTCAATTCTTTCCTGCCAATATTAATTTTATATCAGTCGTATCAGCTACGCGCACACACGGACTACTGTGCTTCTTGAAATAACGAAGAATTCCGAAACATCATTAGTAGCCATCTATTATATACTTGACTATAAAACAGGTCTCATCTTAAAGGTAGTTTGTCTTTACTCTTCGAGATATGACACAAAACATCCTTGTAATAGGAAGTGGAGGAAGAGAACATGCTATTTGCTGGAAACTAGCTCAGTCCAAGGAGGTATGTCGTGTTCATGAAACATCAAGATATTATATAATTTCATCATAGTAATGAATCCTACTCTAAAGAATTTCTTTTTATTTTCTTCTAGGTTCAAAACATTTATATTTCACCAGGAAATACAGGAATAACTGCGTTACCGAAAGTTAAAAAGGTTGATCTCGACATTAAAAATTTTGGCGTAAGTGAAAGATAAGTCGTGAAACTAAGCAGATATAGTTTTAAGAAAGTTATCTGTCATCTAGTCCGATGCTTGGTATTTTTTGTAATTAATTGAAGTTTGTTGTGAGATACTTCTTACATCAATATATGAAAATTTTGATTTTTCGGTGAATAGTTTGTCGTAGTCAATTGCTTTTGAATTATATAACCAATGTTTTACAGGTTGTCGGTGAATGGTGTCAGAAGAATAACATTGGGTTGGTGGTCGTGGGACCTGAAGATCCATTAGCAAATGGCATGGTCGATGTCTTGACGAATTATGGTCTAAACTGTTTTGGTCCAAATAAGGCAGGGGCCCAAATCGAAGCGAATAAGGAATGGTCTAAAGCTTTCATGGATCGACATGGAATACCAACAGCAAGATGGAAATCTTTCAAGTCTGCTGGAGATGCGAAGAAATTTATTTTAAGGTTTTATTTTCATTATAACGATTGCCTCCAATTATAACAAATTTAATATTGTCAGTTGTATAATTCAGAATGTTTTGTAAATGTTTTTAAAGTGCTCCTTATCCAGCATTGGTGGTGAAGGCAAGTGGTTTGGCTGCTGGTAAGGGAGTGGTTGTTGCAAGTTCTAAAGAAGAAGCCTGTGAAGCGGTGGAGAGTATAGCAACGGATAGAAAGTATGGTACTGCTGGGGATGTAGTGGTGGTGGAAGAACTACTTGAAGGAGAGGAAGTTTCGGTAAGATCATGAATGTCTAGTTGCAGTAAAAGTAGATAGAGGGAAGAATATTTTTTTAGGTTTAAAGAGATGTAAAGGGGAGGTAAATAACAAGGAATATATGGGTGAGAATGTTATAAGAAGGCTGGTAAAACTAATAAATAAGAAGTTCTGAAGAGAAATTTTTGTTTCTTAGAGATTAGTATTTTTATTTTCAATCGTGTTAAGGATGGAGCTTATTTCAAGTACATTTATTGTGCCAAAACCTTGCAATTCTCTTAGTTATCTATCAAGAACTTAATCCTTGATTGACCTATTCAATGCAAAAAGTTAATGGTCGTATCTTTTCTACTTACATGAATTAAAGTCCTTTTATCCAGTATCCAGCAATTGAAAAAAAGTTACATTAATTTAATCATAGAACGCAACAAAGCGAAACCAATAAAACATAACGATTTGCAACTCATGGGGCAAACAGTACTTATAAGTATATGTAAGTACTATAACCTGTAAGTACTGTTTTCCCCATGAGTTGCTATTTGCTATCTTTTTTCACAAAATGGTTTCATTTTATTGAGTTCTGTGGTTAAACTTTATTTCACTTCTTTTAAATGGTAATATGAAGTAATATTATTTATTTGACATTTGCAGGATCAAAACTTCTATGGGAAATCTCAAAATATTGCCTCTGTATTCTAGGTTCTTGCATTTGTTTCTGGAGGAACTGTTAAAGTTATGTTGCCTGCACAAGATCATAAAAGACTCTTGGATGGTGACAAGGGACCAAATACTGGAGGAATGGGAGCATATTGCCCATGTCCTCTCATCGATGATGAACAGCTGGAAATGGTTAAAAAGGATGTTCTTGAGAAAGCTGCTGAAGGACTTATGAAGGAGAAAATACCTTACAAAGGTAAGTTGATGAAATATTCTCCTTCTTTTTTAATGCTACGATAGTTTTATTGCTGTATGTGTGTGTAATGTGTGTGGTAATTACTCTTAAGGCATTGAGAATGAGCATAATTCCCTGTAAAAAGAAATTTAATTTCAAAGCAATATTAGTATTTAGCTTTATTGGATTGCTTTATTATTCAAAACCTTGTACTTGGTTATTATTAATGGTAATGTTATGGGAAAACCTGGTGAAATTTATGGAGATGTTAAGTTTTGTTAATTATTTTGTTTAGAATTCATTTTGTGACCAAATCTTTATCATAATCAGTAGCCTGGATATGCATGTATGGAGTTCTCCCACAACAAAATTGATAGCAAGATGGAATGGTTCCTCTAGATTTAAGTTATTTGCAATTAAGTTCAATACTTCTTATATATTTTCTCCCTTTCTCAACCCAAAACAATTTCTCCAGACTTCAGGTTTCATTTGTCCCTATGATGATTGGATTAAGACCTCACTCTGACACTTGTTATGGAAAATGTTTGAAGTGATGTGGCCTTGTTCTGTCAGACATTGTTGAGGCAATATTGATATGCTCTTTAATCTGTCTGGACCTGCTAATGTGACATTCCTCACCTTTACTATTGAGCTATTTTGTCATTGGGATATCTCTAGGAAGAATGGGCAAGAAAAAAGTCTGTCAAGAATGGGACTCTAACCCGTAGGAAAGTGCCTACAAAGTCTCCCAAATGGCACGTTAGAATGTTCTGGCTTGATAGCCTAATTGGTAGAGCAACTGACTGGCAATTGGGTGGTTTGGGTTAGAGTCCTGGTCTTGTCAGACTTTTTTCATGTCCATTCTTCCTTGGGAATTTTCCTATGTGCATGACCTTATCCTGCAAAGTCACCTTTCCTTATTGAGATATCTATCTTATGAAACCTTATTGAATCTACTTGATCTGCCTATCCTTCAGGCCCAGAGAATATAATTTGGAATTCTTTATGGGCACAAAGTATTAAATAATCCAATATCCAGTCCTGGCATCTTATTTCTTATTAATTTTAAAATTCCTCTTGTACCTTCTTATAGTTGTGACTTTTTTGCTGCACTTACCTACCAAAAAATACCTATACTACTACCATCATGCACTCATGTTACAAAACTTGCAGTTATGTAGATATTTTTCATATTTCTTTGAACTTATTTCAAAAACTATTTAAATCAAAATCATGGAATCATCTAAAAATTTAAATCCAAATTTCATTAATAAATTTTAATCCCTGAAGGTCTATTTTATATGAAGATGCATTTGCCTGAGGGGGGGTATGCCTTTCCCTTCCTTTCTCTATATAAGGATTATATGCATAACACTATAAAAATTATAGGAGTTCTTTATGCTGGTCTCATGCTGACTAAGGATGGTCCTAGAGTTTTGGAGTTCAACTGTCGCTTCGGAGACCCTGAAACTCAAGTTATTCTGCCTCTTCTTGATTCAGACTTATATGAAATTATGTTGGTAAGTGGAATTGGGCAATGTTTCAAGCATACAATATGTATTTTCCAAAGATGCTACCATGAAAGTTTTTAATAATACCTGGAGAATATCAACTGAAAATCAGAAGAAAACGAAATGATTGTTATGAATAATGGCATTGCACATCATAATGTTAATTTAAAAAACTAAAGGGCAAACATTAAGAAGTATTTTCTATCTCGGATATTACAACAAAATTAAAAGTTAAAAGCATAAAATACAATGTTTCATTTAGTATCAGTTAAGTTTTTGTTAAGTTTTTTATGGATTAAAAACTATCAAAGAAAGTTGAGGATTTAATGTTTGCTACATTCTTTACATCCACAGTGACAAGTCTCACTTTTTAATTACAAATCCTTTTCATTAAACTTAAAAAAATAGTTTTTTATTGCTGTGCTTTACAACGAATACTAGGTCATAATGTACTAATTGATATTACATGTTCCTCACTTTTCACCAATAATAGGACTGCAGCAAGGGACTGTTGCAAAAACATAATTTGAAATGGAAGGAAAATGTATATGCTGTTGGTGTTGTTATGGCAAGCAAAGGTTATCCAGAAACATCAACTAAGGGGAATTTAATTCAAGGTAATTGATTGGCAATCTTTGGACATAACCTGAAAATGGCATGGAACACTCATGGATTTTAATAAAAGCCTCATATAGTTTTAGCATGGTATGCTGATCTAAATATTCTACTTCAGTGATTTTTCACTTTTATTGGTGTTTTCATTTTCCTCACTCTTTTATATTGCAATTTCGTTTTGACAAAACTTTATGCAGAGCTCAGAGATATTGACTGTCGGTGTAAATTGGGTATTTTAAATAGTTACTCTTTAAATAATTGATATTGCATCTATAAATGATGTTTATGGCAAAATGTTCTTTTCTTATATTCCAATACAGGAATGGACAAAGTGAGCAGTTTGAAGGATCATTTGGTATTCCATAGTGGCACAGCCACAGGTAGTGGGCCAAATGAATTTGTTACCAATGGAGGGAGAGTACTAATTGCTGTGGCTTTGGCATCTGATCTGGCAATGGCAGCTGCGAAAGCTAATGCTGCTTGTCGCCTCATCACTTTTGATGGTGCTCAGTATCGCAGTGATATTGCTCATAAGAGTATAGCAAGGTCAGCTGTTTGATAATATACTAGAGTTTCCTATGCTTTAAAATGCATTTGGTTTACTTTATTGTTTCCTGGACATGGCACTCAAAAGGCATCTCTTCTTATCAGAAATAGCATCATTCATTTTATTTAAAACACAATTATCTTGCAGTAAAATTATTTTCCTCATATTTTTAATTATTAAAATTCTGGATACCTCACAATCTATGTATTTTTTTTATTTAACTGTAATAAAGGAAATCTTTTGATGCTATTTTGTCAGAGGTTTATTTGTGTTGAAGGTTAGAAATTTTCCTGAGTATATATTATGGTTGAGATGACCTCATTGGTACCAAGGAGTCATTGTTAGTAGTCGTAAAAGTAGTAGTAGTAGTATTGAAGGAGTCAGTATTAGTTACATCTGGAATATTTTGTCCCTTTTGTCCAAACCATTGACTGTGGAATGTTATTTCTGAAGCAACTCACAATAGGAGACACAATTAAAAGTCAACCCTTAGTTAAATGTTTGTCAAAACCCTCAAGAATTTAATAATAATGTCACTCATGGTCTGTTGAAGATGCTACACAATGTAGCGAAACGTGCGTAGACCCTTCTTCAATTTTTGACAGCTTATGGTATAGATGTGACTCTTACTTATTAACCTCAAGAATTTGATGATTAATTAAGTTTTTAAGTTTCGTTTTTGAATCAATTTAAGTTTTAATGATGTGAATTTAATCTTATATAATAAATTAACAATGCCTTTAAAAATTAAATTTAAATAGTTAAAAATATTTCTCTCTCTTCTTCATACAAATATTTTAATTTTTAAATGTTTATTTTGTTGTAAATCTGCTAATATTTGTTTCCTTTCATACCTACATTTAAGCCTGAGCTGAGTATTTAGCTGCATAAGGCAAGATTTACAAGTAAATTGTTGACTTACATTCTATTCCCTTGTAATTTTTATCTATTTGAAGTTTGTCCAAATCATTGAAAGTAATTAAGAAAATTGAGGAAATAAAAAATCTTCTTCATATAGCATTTAACCCTAATTGCAATAAATTAAATATATTTATCATTTATTTGGTGCCCACCTCAAGAGAAGCTAGGACATATTGATTATGATAGAGGTAGTTGCCACTCATTCATGCAAAAATGTAAGCTTGTAATATACTTCCTTACATTTTTGAACCTTGATTGAATTTTCATGAGCTATTCTATAATTAAATTTTACAAATTTGTTTACAAAATCTGAGGATGTGTTGAGAATGGTATATATCTATATGAAACTTTGAACTCATATTCCCACCATAAATCTCAAAGTTTCAAAATATTGATATCATTATTTCTTCTTAATTTCTATCATACATCTTTTATCTAAATCTCCCTTCTAAGAATAGCTTGTTTTAATTGAAAGTTAATCTATTCAGATTCCAATTGTCACTTTTGTACCTGAGTTTTTTACTGTCCTCCATTCTCTGCTTCAACATTAAGTATTTATTAAGCTGCCTAAATTAAAGATTACTATAAGGTCAGCTAAGTATTTTTTTAAATTTTGTAGTTTAAATAAATATGTGATGTAATCAACTGGTCAGAGAGAAAGAACTTTGCCAAATATAACTATGTGTTGTTCAAATATGGTTAACTTCGAAAAGTCAATTAAATGCATTTAAAATTCTACTGTGGTTTTTAGGAATAGTCTGTTACTCTATTATTACCTATATTCAAGGATGTGCTATGAATGAGCTATTTTTTAACTTGCTGATTGGAACTGAAATATTATATTGTAACTAATACGTAAATGATCTCCAAAGAATTAAAAATTCCAAAACGTAAAATTAAGGTTCAGCTGAAGTCTTTTTTAGTGCCATCTACAATTGCATGTTTTTAAGTGCTCATTAAATTCTTGTAGTGTATCACTGTGGTATTAATGGAGGCATTTTGAAAATAAATAGTACCAGATAGTAGCCTAACTTGACTAAATTTGTTTTTCCATCAACTAGAAAGAATTGATTTATCAAAAGTATAGAGTTTGTGGTATTTGCAAACATAGGTTACTGTTGCAAATGGTTTACATATGAAGTTTAATGGGAGCAACAATTATTGCATATAGTTTATTGTCATAACTTACTGCTTATTACTTATAAAAATAGTAACAAATTGTTCTATAAAATTGTTTGTTTTCCTGTGAAAGCTTACAAATTATTGGTATCATTGTACCATTTTTTTCTATTATTTTCTATGTAGTAAAATCATTGTCATTAAATATAAATTAACAATATTATTAATTACGAGTAAAATGTTGTTTGCATATTGCAAGCATATTGATAACACAGATTTCAAGTCGACATCATATCGAGAGGGTCCTCAAAAGAAAAAAAGGATTTAAAATATTCTTAAAATTCGCTGCAATTTATCCGACCCGCATTGAACCCGGGACTTCCTGGTGATACTTACTATGCTACACAATAGAAGGGAAGATCACCATCTCTGGTGAACAGTGAAAATTCAACCAGAAATATTTGCTGCAACTGCCTCAAATGACGTCCTACTTCTCCCTTATATTTCTTATGTGAGAAATTTTAATGTGCTCTGGCATCGAACCCAGGACCAGCATGGTCTTGCCTAAATTTTTTTCGTAAACGGAGCTTTAATATACATCTTCTATCTAAGCAAGAACTTCCTATCATTTTGATAAGTGCATCAAAAAAATTTTGAAAAACTACCCCATTGTATTGAAATGGGAGATATATTTACCGCCTGGCATCGAACCCGGGTCATTCTGGTGATAATTACTTCTCTGGTGATCAGTGAAAATTCAAGCAGAAATATTTGCTGTAACTGCCTCAAACGATGTCCTACTTCTCCCTTACATTCCTTATGTGAGAAATTTTAATGTGCTCAGGCATCGAACCCAAGAACAGCATGGTCTTATATAATATTAAAAAAATGGATTCTTAATATACATCATCTAGCTGAGCGAGAACTTCCTATCATTTAGATAAGTGTATCAAAAAAAAATAATGAAAAACTACCTCAATGTATTTTAAATTGCAGATTTTTGCATCCTCCTAGCATCGAACCCAGGATTTTTTCCGTGAAAATAATTTATGTTTTCGATAGATAATAACCATATATATAGACTCCTTGAGTTTCGATTCTCTACCTATCTGGGAAGTATTTTTTTTTAATTCCCGAAAATCAAAGCAATGCTTTTATAGGGGAAAAAATCGGGACTTTGGGGCCCTCTGGAATCGAACCCATGACACTGAGGTTCAAAATCGCAATTTTTCTGGGGGTTACACGTTGTGGCCAATACCTCGTAAAAATTTCAACTCAATGATGCTTGTGGTTTAGCCTGTGAAAAATGCCTGGGCAAAAATTGGAGAATTTTACATTACGTAATTTGTGTATGACCCCTTGGTGGAACCTATATCATTCATTGTTAACAGTAATGAGTATTTCTCCTAGTGATAACGTAAGTTAAATCAAGGTTAGTTAATCACTAATAAACATGGTAAATTTTTAACTTTAAAATGATTTTTTACGTGATTGATTGTTTCTTATTGTCTTCCTTCAACCTCTTCAGAAATAACTGAAACAGTATTTTTGTTACATTTTACGAATATGTAGTGCATAATGGAGACTTTATGGTTGGTGCAGTTTTTTAGAATACTTTTCATATAGTTTCTGGAACCATTGGTATTTATTCCATTGTCGAAGATTTTACTGAGTGCATAATTTATATCAGTATTATTTTGTTATAAATGATATCTGATGGAACAAGGAAATGGTTTGGCAAACTTGGTAAATTCTAGGAACAAATTTGTGTGAACCAGCTGAATCCTATTTCTGGTTTGTATATTCTTTAGTGTAACAATACCCTTTTTTGTAATAATGCCTGAGATATATGTTGACTCCAACTTACTGGTAACTTTCACATGAAGGGGTCCTTACGAAACCCGAATATAAAGCTATTCTCGGCCTTTCTTTGTGTTTACACTAAAACACTCAATAAAATTTTATTAAATATTTAGCTTAGCAACTTACAACATAGGGTGAAATGGTAACATTTGAATAAATAAAAATTAGCTTTTGCTGTGCAATTGGATATTTCTCTGTTTACTATGGTGGGATTCAAAAATATTTATCCTTTTGCTTCTTACCCATTGAGAATATACAATTATGAATTGCAAAAATACATGGAAAGTTATATTTTGTAACTCTTCTATTGTAGAAATCGGTTTACGAAACTTTAAATTGGAATAAGAAAGAAGTATTTCATGAAGCAACTCTGAAATCATATCTTTATTGTAAAGACCTGACTGCAGTACATCTACAGATATAGTCCACTACATTTAGAATCACACAGATTAAGTAACCTGTTCTTTAACCTCAAAATGTTCTAAGAACCAGTTTGCCTGGCTTAAAATTGTTGGCTGAATTCACTCATATACTCTAATTTCTGAATTCATTAAATAATTGTTGCAAGGGAAATTATACTTTCATGATTTATTATTATATCATGACTGCCTCTGAATTCTCTTGTCTTACTTGATGTTGTTAATTTTTTGGAGATCTAAAAGTGATTAATCTGAATTAATATCTTTTTAGAGCCATCCTTCAAAAAGGGAAACTAACATACAAAGCAAGTGGTGTTGATATAGTGGCTGGAGATACACTGGTGAACACCATCAAGCCAGCTGTAAAGCTTACACAAAGAAATGGAAGTGTAGGCTCAATTGGAGGCTTTGGTGGCCTTTTTGATTTAAAGGCTGCTGGATACAATGATCCCCTTTTAGTTTCTGGCACCGATGGTGTTGGAACTAAACTCAAGGTATTTTACATCAACTTTGACATGTTTCGAAACATACTATTTGTCCTTAATTTGGTTGTGCCTGTATGAGTAATTTTTGAAATTTTATTTTATCCCGCTTGTTTGATTTTCCTAATGTTTTTCAGGTTGCTCAAAGTATTGGCAACCATAGGACTATTGGCATTGATTTAGTTGCTATGTGTGTCAATGATATACTTGCCCATGGTGCTGAACCACTTTTTTTCCTTGATTATTTTGCTTGTGGCATGTTAGATGTTAAAGTAGCTGCAGAAGTTATTTCTGGGATTGCTGATGGTTGCAAAATGTCAGGATGTGCATTAATTGGTAAGGCATAAGTTAGAGGAAGAAGAGACTTTTCAGGCTTCACCTTGCCTTAATTAAGACCTTAAGTCACAATTATTCTATTGTTATTCTATTATTATGTGATCTCGATTACGGAGTTCACCAAGTTAAGGCTTCTTCAATTGAATTTAGTCAAAATTAAATAAGTTTTGCTAACTTAGCAAAGTAAAGAAAGATTCATTAAATTGTATGTTTTTCTTTGAAGCTAAGTAGTAGTTTGTGATATCATTCTATAAAGTGGTGACAATTAATACCTATGGCATTTAAACCCAACCTATTAACATTAATATATACCCTTTTTTAGTGAAGTATGTATGTACCTTGTGTACCAATGTACAGTGCAATCTCATTTTGTAGCATGAACTCTGAATTTGTCCTCTAAATTTCCTTTTTTACATTTAGCAGATGCCACACATTGTGGGTCATGTTTATTATCCCTTGTTTACTTTCCTTCCATTGCTATCTTATTCTCCCATATTTTATTAGCCATTTTTAACCCAGTATTTTTATGCCCATTTCTTCATCTAATGCTTAATTTTGTATTTTATTTATTATACAATAATTTTATTGTATTTTTACCATCCATGTAATGTTAGTGGCATATAAGAAGACAAATCTAATTTACAAGTTTGTGTTGATAATTTAGTAGATTTTGTGCTTATTTGTTTTCAAATGGGATTCTTTTAAGAGCCTGGAGTCGTTAAATGGTCATAATAATATTTGCTCTAAACTTCTTTATGATTCATCTTTCTAGGTTTTTTCAGAAATTAAAATCGGAATAAAAATATTAGAGCTAGTTTTGCCTTGTTTGTATTTCCTCTTTCAATTACTTCTTTACATTAAGTGATCTTATTGGAAACCTGAAACTCCATTAGTCCATGATATATTCTGTATCACTTGAAATATCTTACTCAAATATTGATGACTCTACTTTTTCTCTATTTATGAGCTACTCTTTGCTGTTTTCAGATGGGAATAAAGGGATTTCTTTTAGGTTGCGATGTTTTATTAAATGCATCTTAAAATTTGATATAATATTCATGTTTCTCTTTTAGCAATTTGTCTAATAAATATTTGTAATCATCAATTATGCAGGTGGGGAGACTGCTGAAATGCCTGGAATATATGCCAAAGGTGAATATGATCTTGCTGGATTTGCAGTTGGCGCTGTAGAGAAGGGAAAAATGTTGCCTTTAACATCTCAGATATGCCAAGGGGATGTTGTTATTGGCATACCTTCTAGTGGAATACATAGTAATGGATTTAGTCTGGTACGAAAAATTTTGGAGAAGCTTAAGTTGAGTTATAATGATCCTGCTCCATTCTGTCCTGGCAAAACTTTGGGTTAGTATGATGATTTAAATTATGAATTACTCCTAAGCATGCAAGTAATTTAGTAACTAGATTCCTTTTGCTCTAAAATTATGTATTCAATTATTTTAAAACAACTGAAATTTAACTTATATGAAAGATATGAGAACATTTATCAATATTCAGAAAGATGAAAAACATTTTCTTTTACCTATTGGTGTCACAAGTTAAAAGCTGAAGCCTCAAAAGAAACTTTGCTGATGACATCATGAACAGATTGCAGGAAAGGAATAGATTGAATAGATCATGAACTTGAATAAAGATGCAGAGCAATCCTGAATATATTGCTTTCAAAGGATGTTGGATGTGATTTAATTTTTTAATCTATGTATCGAAAATGATAGTAAAGTGGAGTAAGAGTATTAGAGTAAGTGAAGTAAGAGTAATTATTTTATTTAAGTAAAAAAAGTTTTTTTTTACTTAAAGTTTGTTGTACACTCCTGGCCAAAATTAACGCAGCACCTCCCTAGCGATCCTTACGGCCGGTGCTGCGTTAATTTTGGCCAGGACTGTACATGATAAGTTTTTGGTGATTGAAATGGACCATCCTCTAGGTATATTGCATTTAGTCAGTTAATTTGGTTTGTGGCAAACAGTTATTTGAGGGCAAGGATGATTTCTGTTGCTTTTCTAAAAGGTTTTAAAACTCGATGAAAGGTTACTTAACGATGTTGTCAGTCACAGAAAAATTTGATCTTAATTATATGTTCTTTCACATTCTCATTTTTCATTCAATCAATTGTTGTGAGGGCTACGATCGGCCAGAGAATGTTTCTCTCAGAGCAGGCTCTAGATTGAGAGGTGCCATCAGCGTCTACTTTGTTTACTCCCCATTTTTCCTTATACGTCTCGCACCTTTTTCGCCCGCCTCACTTGAGACAATGGTCTCACTTGTAGGGCTCTGACCTAATCAGATGGCCAGGCCCAAACTTGCCCACGCTCTTGCATCTTCTCGCACGCCTTTTAATTGTGTTATTCTTTCTTCGATACCCTGGTTATTACTCACAAGGCAACATCTCTGATAAACTTCCTGCACCTTTTTTTCACACGCTTCATCTGTGACCTCTGGCCACGTGCCTCGCTTGAGACCCAGACCAAACCAGATGGCTATGACCTGAATCTTACTCGCTTTCCCACATCTTCTCACCTGCCTTTTTATTATGTTGATCCTTCTTTAATATGATGTCTGTTTCTTGCAACGCAGCATCTCAGATGCACTTCCAGCATCGCTTTTCCCACACGCTTTGCTCTTCCCTCCCCCTCCCTGCAGTTCCCTCTCTCTGGACCCTTTTCTCTCTATAAAGGAACCACTTCCAGCACTTCCATCCTATTCCTTCCTGTGTCCTCTTAGGCTGCTAGATCTGGGGTCACACTTCCTTCGCAGCATCTTAGGTCACCAGACCTGGCACTTTACTCCTTACTTTCTGTGTTGTCTTAGGCCGATTGCACAGCTCCATACCATCAACAGCATGCTTTGCGTCGTTTGAAGGCATCCATTAAGACCTATGGTTATTTCAAAGTACTGCATAGTGCCGTGGACAGCGGCTGTTGAAAAGTTGTCCCGTCTGAAAGCGGCTTCTGAACAAGTCAATGTGAGTGTATTTTAAGTCATGGACAGCGCCCCGCTGTGCCAGATTGAAATGGGCTCTGTGGTGACCATGGTGGCCATCGACGGCACCTTGCCATGAACGGTGCCTTTCGCATCATTTGAAGACCTCCATTAAGACCCATGGTTATTTGGCCCAGGCCCAGTTACCCAGGCCCATGGAAGCATGGCGCCTGCCTGAAAGTGGCCGTAGGTCCCTAGACCTAGGGACGCACTCCTTCTTCCCCTTCCCTGATCCCTTGTGCTAGAGTGGTTCCATCCAGTTAGGTGTTTGAGCCTGCTCTGTCATGGCCAGTTGATAAAAGGAAAAAAATTGTAAGTTTATTATTAATAAATACAACTCTACTAGTTGAACTATGAGTCCTCAATTATTCCACGTCGTGCTGCAGAATCATTGGTGCAAGTGCTATGTCGCAACACAATTTTAATGTTACAATTTTTGCATCATTGTGGTGGCTAAAGTAAATTACAGTTAAATTTTATTCTCTTAGAGTAAAATTTAACTGTAAAAATTTAACTTAAGCCATTTCTCTCTTGAGCTCAAAATATTTTTTTCACAGTATCTAGGAGTTGATAATTACCTCAATATATTTCTACAATTGGAATGTCAAATATATTGACTTTTGGTACCATGGACTTTTCATGATATCTACGCGGCTAAGATAATGTGATGTATATTGGGTGAGCCACAAAGATATATGGAACAGAAATTATTAGGTGTCAGCTGTTTAATGTATTAAAGTTTATTCTTTGTAAATTTCAAGGAAAGGGTTAAGGTACTAGTCACATAAGGGCGTGCACCCAGGAAAAATGGACATGAAAAAAGTCCGAAGAAATGTAAATTTGTTCATTTGTAATGCTAGTAATTTCAGTTTTAAATATTAAAGTAGTGCCATTTTGAATGAAATGCTAATGAAGTTTTTAATGTTTAAATTTTAAGGTGAGGCTCTTTTAGAACCAACAAAATTGTATGTCAAGAGTGTATTGCCAATAATGAAACTTGGTCATGTTAAGGCATTTGCTCACATAACTGGTGGAGGATTAACAGAGAACATTCCTAGGGTCCTTACTGATGATTTGATGGTTGAGCTTGATGCCAGTAAGTGGTCTATATCACCAGTTTTTGGGTGGCTAGCTGCAGCTGGTAAGTTAATTAATGATCATTATTTCATTATCACTATTATTAATCAGTTAATGAATCCTTAAATTGGTTTTTGAATTCAAATACTGTCTCTTTTTCTAGAGTTAATAGTTCATTTTGTTAAAATGAAATAAATAATAATCTGTTATACTATTATTACCTATAAGAACTATAATTTTAAGTTCATTTAAAGGAGGAATCAATCAACATGAAATGCTGAGGACTTTCAACTGTAGCGTTGGAGCTATTTTGGTTGTGAGTCAAGAAAAAGAAAAGACTGTTCTGCAATCCATCAGTGGAAAATCTTATGTGATTGGTCATGTAAAGAAGAGGAATAATAAAGGTTTGTACACAGGATTTATATGGTTATGTGGTGTTTCTTACAAGTTTATTACTTCACTTCTTTACAATATTTCTTCAAAGATACTTATAGCAAGATACCTCCTTCACCTCAAAGAAATCTATTTGTTTAAATGACATTGAATTCCTAACAATGAAAACTCAGATTTTCTTGATTAAATCATTTATTTAAGATTAGTCTAGTTTTATTAGTTTAATCTCTGATATGCTAATTTATATTAAAATTAATGGTGTGAATTTTTCTCAGGCACTAGCCAAGTCAGTGTTGAAAATTTTATTCCTGCAATGGAAGCTGTGATGAAACCTTATGTTAAAAGTACTGTTAGTCAACAAATGGTTCGACGTAAAGCTGTTGGTGTACTGATTTCAGGAAGTGGTACTAATCTCCAGGTAAAAGCTATGTTACAGTTTGTAATAATATTTTTGTACATTTCCAGAATTCGTTAATTTTATGATAATTTTGTAGTTTTATTCCAGGAATTTTAAATACATGCCATGATGTGAGATAATGAAGTCTTGTTTTTAACTTTTGCTTCGGTTCATCTACAGGCTCTTATCGATCACACCACAGATCCTAATAAAGCAAGTGCTGCTGAAATAGTGCTTGTCATCTCAAATAAGGCAAATGTGGAGGGATTAAAGCGTGCTGAAAGAGCTGGTATTCCCACGTTAACTATTCCCCATACCCAGTATAAATCCAGGGGAGAGTTTGAATTGGCCCTGACTTCAGCTCTTGAAAATGCTAATGTTGAGCTGGTTTGTCTTGCTGGTTTCATGAGAGTCTTAACTGGTGTATTTGTAAAGAGATGGCGGGGGAAACTGATAAACATCCATCCTGCACTATTGCCTCTTTTCAAAGGTACACATGCTCACCGACAAGCTTTGGAAGCTGGTGTTCGAGTTACTGGATGCAGTGTGCATTATGTTGAGGTAAGTCTGCACGTAGAACTACTTTTAAGGGAGGTTTTACGTAACAGGCATTTAATGTCTTTGCTGCAAACATAGATAAGGTTGACCTCAGGTTTGGATTGTATTCCTCAAATGTAAATTCTGTGTATGCCGGAATATAAGTCGACATTTGAAGCCTAAAAAAATCTCTCAAAACCCAGGGGTCGACTTACATGCCGAACATAAAATTTAACCCTTCACCACCGAGGGGTAAATAGGTGATACTACCTGCTTTACACTCGTTGTACATGAACTCTTGCAACTCACCACATGTATTTCTTACTGAAACTAATTTTTGGCAAGTCTAATTAGAGTAGAAATCATGTAAAACAAATTTCATCACAAAATACAATTTTGTCCAAAAGTATATTATGCTATGACATGTTTTCATAATATGTTTAAGATAAATACGTATATTTATTCTTTGCAAATTGTATTCATTTCTTAACATGCATTTTTATTTTTTTTAATATATTATATATTTTGATGTTTTCTTTTTACAAATGAAGATCAATGAGCACATCATGGTTTGTTTTCTGTTTATATAATCGTTATAATTCAACTTAGCGTTAGGAGTTAATGGATGTTGATTTAACAGTGTCGTGATTTGATATTACCACGCTATATTACCATTATTTCTATAATAAATTTTTAATACCATTGTGTTCCTGTTTCGTAACACATTTTTATTTTTGTAGCCTGAGTGATACCAACTAAAAAAACTTGTGTAATAGTTAAGCAGAGGAGTGAAGTTGACATGGCAGCTGAAAGAAACAATTCTAGCTTCTTAATCTTATGCAGTAAATATTCCTAAAACTATCGTATATTCAAGGATACCGTAATTTTCCTTACCATAAAATAGAGCTGGGGAAGTGGTGTTGCCGTATTTTTTGGGTTGACTTTTACTCTGGACGTAGGCTAAAACCTGAAATTCATCTCAAAATTTTAGGGGTCGACTTATATGCCAGAATATACGGTATGTGGATGTTAGTAAGAATTGATGATGATATCATCTTGAGTTTGTATACAGGTATACCTTGTAAGCATTGTGTAACCAAAGATGTAAGCTATGTGGAATCTCTTACATCCAGACCCCTCCCTTTTAGTGGTTGATAAATTAAAAAATTGCTAATATTTGACAGCTAATTAAGCTCAAAATTATTCAGCTGCTATGAATAGATTCTGTTATCAAAAGAAATAATTTTTATAACCTCCTCATTATTTCAAGGAACTACTCTGCCATGCTCTTATCTTCAATGTATGTTAACTGTTTTAATCTTTAGCAACTAATTTCCTGGATGATGTGTAATGGTCAGGTTTATTAAAATTAGAGTAAATAGCTGTTTATCTAGTGGATGTTGTTTTGATGAAAATTTGGATTGATGATTTTTGTTTTATTTTGTAAAAACTGGTCTTAGTTTAACTCAACAAAGAAGATGTAGGATGCCATAAGGGATTAACTATAATGAAATGAAGGAGATGGTACTTTATAGGGATTTTTGAGTATACGTGAACCTACTGAAAGGTAGAACACTCAATATGATGTTTAACTCAGAGATGGATATAAAAATATTTATTATAATCTAAAGTATATTTCTTAAATTTTCTATCATTCTGTAGAGAATCTAGTTTCCTTTTTTTCATTTTGTGAGAATTTATATTAAATTTCTGCATTAAGATAGATGTTTAAACTCAAACCTCTCTCCAAACAGCTTTTGCTGTTTTAATTGCTATATGCATTGCTTATTTTTTTTAAAGTCACTGTCTTATCAATTTGTCTTATTATTTCAATTTTTGAGATGCTCCACTATTTTACAGTAGGTTATTTCTAATCTTTTAGAGAGGAAAATTATTCTTTGATTAAAATTTCAGACAAGTTTTGATTGAAATTACTGAAGCTCCTATGTTTGTAAATGATAGCTTTAAAACTAAAAAAAAGGAACTGGATGCTAAGATCAAAGTAGCTGATTCCTTCAAATATTGAGGAATCCCTTCAAATATTGAATATTCAAACACAAATGAATTTTTGATGTCCCTTGAGAATTTTGGGGCAATAATTTAAAGTTATTTCTTATTTTAATTTTACTCTGGACAGAATTAATACTTAAACCATTATGATCCATT
The DNA here is from genome assembly GCA_947579665.1 of Sympetrum striolatum. Lineage (NCBI taxonomy): Eukaryota > Metazoa > Arthropoda > Insecta > Odonata > Libellulidae > Sympetrum > Sympetrum striolatum. The sequence goes on from OX388345.1 coordinate 82,052,311, forward strand.
TTTCTTTAGATATTCCAATGTAATATCTACCAGTAACATGATATGCTTGATTTCTTCTTTATTACAGAAATTAATTCTCTGAAAAATAAATTCGTAATTGAAGCAATTCTTTAATTTTTCCAGGAGGATGTGGATGCTGGAGCAATTTTGGTCCAGGAGACTGTTCAAATTGAAGTTGGAGACACTGAAGAGATTTTACAGGAAAGGGTAAAGCTGGTTGAACATAAGGCTTTCCCAAAAGCTTTAGAACTTATTGCTCAAAATAAAGTATGCCTCGATGAAAATGGAAAACTTATTTGGAATTAGGGAAAAAAATGTTTTTCTAATTTTGGGATATGCATTTCACTAATAATAATGATGAATCTCTCATTTTCATCCAAATAAACTTTGTTTTTCACATTTTACAGTGCCTTATAAAAGCCAGATATAATACAAGACTTAATAAATACTTTTATTTCAAGATTTTATACAGTATATACATTAAAATTTACATAAGCTCAATGATTTAAAATTGCATCTATGCATGTGTATATTTTTCTATAAAATAAATACATTTATCTAAATATGGATGTTAAAAAAGAAAGCAGATTTTGATCCCCACTCTCATTTGAGGTCTTCTGTTCCTCTATTTTCCTTAAAGTATTCTTACGCACATTATTTTTGTCTGCATTTCCTGACTTATCTTCCACCAATATTTTATTGGCTTCCTTCTCAAGGTCGAAAAGAAACATTTGCTTTTCCAAGATAGGCACAAGTAGATTATATTTGACAATCTTGCTATTGAGTTGCTTTACAGCTTTTTCATGCTTTTTAACCGTCGAGATCCATTGGTTAGCTTCAAGAGAGTCCAGTGGATTTGGGCCATAGTATGATCTATCAGATGACATACTTTCTAGAATGGCTGCTTTTTCTTGCACTATTTCCTTTTGAAGAGTTATCCACTCGGGAGTGAATCCATTTTCTATGAGAACTTGATTTAGTTTATGAGTAACTAGATCAACATAAGGATTATAATTTTGTTGCTGCAGAGGTTTTCCTTTTCCAGACAAGTTATCAAATTCCCCTTTAGCCATGGATTCTTGAATCAAATCTTCAACCAAACGGTCAATACCATACCTGAAAAATGTGAGGGACATGCCAATTGAAATCATGGCAATCTCTACACATAAATTTTCTGCTAAAAATATAGCATAGCTTGATTTGTTCAATTATGCTGTTACACATTAGTAAATAATGGATAACTTAACATTCTTAAGAAACAAAATTAAATATTCATTTTCTTATGAATCTTCATTCAGATCTACCTTGATATAAACTGCTTATCACTTTGGAAATGTAGGGGAAGTTGAGTATTTCTTTTAATGCATAGCAAAAAGGGGTAGCAACTAGTAATTTGCAAATTTATTTAGGCTTAAGGATTTTAGCTCGAATCTTTTTGAGTAAACAGGTGGATGAAATGGAGAAAAAATATCAATATTAATGAGGTTGCAGCCAACATCACACTATGTATTGGAATAAGAGAAAGAGCAGTTTAGAGCATTGTTCGATAGCACAGTGGCTCCATTTCAAAATTTTCAATTACTGGCACCAATAAAAGTAGAAAGGAGTTCAACTCACTGGTGCCAGTAGACTTCCCAAACTCTGTTTTCCTTGCATCTTTTAAATTGCCCTTATCAATTGATCGATTATTGTACATAAAGCAAGCGCTGAAGCAGTCACTTTATGAAACTTCATCTCAGGAATGACAGCAGAAAAATTAAAGTTGGAAATTTCATGAAATAACGATTTATTGCAACAACTAGTTTTAACTCATCATGAGGTTCTGAAATCACAGGCCTCCAGAAGAAAAATAATTTATTATCGACATCGACACATGCGCAAAAGATCTCAGTTGACTCCATGTTTAATACTGCGCCAGTTAAAAATTTTTAAAATGTGTGGGAACATAAATTGGCGTGAGTTTACTTGCATACAACTGGTGCCAGTAATCATTGCATGTTGAAACCTAGCTTAAGATGTGCAAAGGAGACATTGTATTATTGATAGTAGTATTGCTGTCACAGCTTTGACAGCTTAGGCCATTTCACACATTGGCTTCCACTGGGTAACAAACCTGGTGTCCCTTTTGCTGAAGCCGAATGCTCACTGCTCACATGGCTATTCATTCATCCATGGCCATTACATTACTACTGTTGATTTTTGCAAGGTGTAATTCAAAGAAAATTGCCCAAATTTTTGTTTAGAAAAAATTTGCAGGATTTCAAAAGTTCTCAATGAGTTGAGGTTGGATGCTGAAGATTTCTTAAAATCAGTAGGAGTGTGATGCTAAAATGGGTGAAAGAATGTGAATATCATTCTGATGAGTAAGCCTCATGATATGTTACGTTTATTTGTTCTATTGTATTTGTAATACTGTTATGGCACGTCTTTATACTATCAAAAGACTTAAGAGTAGGGTGGGAGATAATTTATTCGGATGAGATGAGATGCAGTGCAAACCATAATGTAGAATATGGATGGCAGGGTAGATGGTTTTCCATCCAATATCTCTGAACTGATTCCATTGATCTTCATGTCAGAATAAACAACGAGGTAAATTGATGGAAAGGTAGAATTTAATACTGTCAGAAGCTGGTAAGTATATTATTATCTTGCACAAAGAGAGTTTAAACAGTTTCTTGAGGCACAAAGAAGTTTCTAACTTATAATATGTTTATATTTGAAGAGAAAGAAGGTTCAGTTGGAATATTATGTGGAGATGAAGCTAATATAGTGCTGCGTACTCAAGTGCCTTTTTCGTTACCTATTAGCACCGACAACCTACCCAATCTCTGAATACTTCCAGCTTCAGTATCCTTTCCCCCCCATTTTCATGTAGCGAGTCTCTTCTATGCACAAGTGTTGAAGAATTCTTTCAATTCACGAATACCTAAGACATATTTGTAGAAAAACAACAGAATGATTAGCAATAGCGGACAACCACAGGACAGAAAAGTCATACTGTGGGGTACACCAGGTAAGGAGTTTCCCTCCAAGGAGGAGACATGCAAAGATTTCCACGCAGGCTCTCTACTATGCGGTATTATTATAACTATGAAGAAAATCTTCATCAAATATTGCTCAGGCTTCTTAAGAAATGTCTTGGTATTTGATCAACCTCTATATCATACAATGTGTACAAAAAATCCAACTTTTAATTGGGAAGAAGCTGCAATTGAGTGGCTACTCATTCAACTCAGAAAGCTAAAATCTAGAAGTTTTGTGCCTTCTTGAAAGAAGTTAAAATTTTGTAACTATTGTTGTGTACTGTGAGATCAATGTCATCAACTACTTAGGGCAGGTGGTGTAGAAGAAAAATAAAACATGTAAGTTGAAGGATATGTTGCAGATTTGTGGTAGCAATGGAAAATATATCAGCATCAGACATGAGGAATGCTGAGTAACACTAGAAATAAATTGAAGATAATTATTGAATGGATCAAATGACAGAGGATTTATTGATCTTTTGAGAATTGACGTGGGCGATTCCAACTAGTGATGATGAGGATGAATAATACTTATGGATGAGTAATTATAGAATTAGGTATATCAATTCTATTCTATTTCCAGTGCATGATTTTTAAGTAGTTGGTAGTAGAGGAGCATAGTCATTAGCATAAAAAATGGACAAGGGTGACTGCAAGTCAAATCAGCTTGGAAATATAGCATTAAGATATTTTAAATAAATCTGAAAAGTGGAACATACTGTTTGTGGTAAGTATTTCTGTATGAGACTGAACGATTAATTTGCTTGGCTAAATTAATGGGAGAGGTACATCTGTTCGAATCAATGAGTCCTAGTGGTATAATAACTATTGCAAATAAAAACCATAATGTGCCCTAGTAGGCTATGTAAAGTGCAGATGCAAAATGTTGCCATTTAAACATACTGAAAAGGCACATTATATTGAAATTCAGAAATAACAATTTTGGTTCCATTTGGTAGGAATTCTACATTCCCTCCTTGCGTATCCCAGTGCTCTTTTCTGTTAGGACTGCACTGATAACACCCTTCAAAACCGTTTTCAACGACTATTAGCTGCATGATATCCTTATAAAATGTTTTGATAATAGGCTTATTCACATGAATGAACAATAAAGTAAAGCTTTCATCCGTTTACAATCTCTATAGGCTTCTGGATAGTCATATGGACAGCACGTTTGCCTTTGGTGAAAGCGATCCCAGGTTCGAATCCCATTGGGAGCCAATGTGCGAAATGACCTAAGCTGTCAAAGCACTTTTAACAATACTACTACTACTACAATCTCTATCAATGACTTTAAATTCCTTCCTACCTTATATACTAGCTTTCTCAACATATTTCCACTTTCATGCTGCATAGGTAGCATGAAATGATGTTAACTGTACATATAATAAAAAATACAGTAATACCAGTAGAAGGGAGAATTCAATGCCGAAAATTGTTGAATTTGGCCTAATGTGATTGTTTGATTGGTTAAAGCACCCTATCAGTAAGTGGTAGATCTGCATTCAGCATCTTGTCTTACTAGACTTTTGTAATTGTCTTTTGGGCGAGCATTGGAAAACTTAGCACTTACCTAGTTTTGATTTTTTTGGCTTCCTTTTTGTCTTTCACTAGGAGTCCATCCTCCATCTGATTAGCTAGCTTATTTACTCTGTGGTTATAAACATTTTCTGCAGCAGTTACGGCTCGGTATTTTCGGTACTGTTTTTCTCTTTGTGCTGGAGTACCCGCACCATATCCACCGTAACTTAAATACTGTCTGTGTTGTGGAGCTGTGTGCTGAAAAGTTGGAAGATATGAGCAACTGAAACACAAGAGGGATTATTGAATCCCATAAAATAATCTATTTACTTTAATGTCGAATTCTTGTGCCTCTTCCTTTTCGGTGTAATATAAACCATATTCGCCAGCACATTGTTGATGATTGTATCTTTCTTTTGACATCTTCTTCTGTAAGTTACGATAAGCATTCTCCACCTGTTTGCATAAGTATTTAATAACTAGTTTAACTGGCTTTATTAATGAAAAAGCATACTATGAAATGTAGGGAATGACTTGACATGAAACTCCAAACAAATGATTTACATTTAACAAAGGGAGTTGGATCAACTTGGCGTTTCATATAAAATCTGTTTCTGAAATAAGCGTACTTCTCTGAACACGACGGAATCTGCCTCCGGTGATCCGCTATCGGGGTGATATTTTTTCACTAAGTTTAAGTAAGACTGTCTTAACTGCTCTTGGTCACAGTCTTCCGGAAGGTTCATGATTCTGTAATATTTCTTCATGCATAGAAGATTAACATAAATATGACAGCGGTACATATTAAATTATACATATGGAGTTAAAAGGTAATTTTACATACAGAATAGTTGGTGGAATCTGACCAGTTTCTCTTGCCATTTCTTAATACATGAGCAGGTGAAACTAATCTACCGAATACTACTTGCTGGGGAAATTCAGCTATCAATGGTCGAGACATTTCGGGAGATTACTTTAGAATGATATTTTAACAATATAGGCTATTTCATTCTATATTTAAAGTTAACTATATCCAAAGAGCGATAGTATAATTGATATAATTCGTGTCACTTCTGCGTTCTTTGCTTTTACGTCAGAAAAGTTACTCTCGCTCGTTGAATGCTTTTAAACCATTAATTTTTCACTTCTTTTGTTTGTTTGAAATATTGTGAATTAAGGTATATTCTATTCTAACATATTTTACGATAATGATTTTTAAACGTAAAATTATATTCATTATTTTTGTATATCTTTCATTTGGCATATGATTTTAAATAAAAATTTAATCCTTATGGTTGCTACTTTGATACACTTGGTAGTTGACAACATGGCCGAAAAACGTAAAGGAAAGAAACGGAAGGAGGTATGTTGATAACATTAATGGTGTTATTATGCGCTAACATTACTAAGTTCACCCTCTCATTTCTGCGTTGTCTTCCGTAATGATTGAGGAACAAATAAAAATCCCGCTTTCCTCCTCATCACAGTTTTCAACTTGCATGATTACCTTTGTTGACGTACACAGTTAATACATTATATTATATACAGAAAATATTTATATTTTTAGGATTTGACTCAAGAAAAAATAGACAAGCCTGCGAAAGAGGAATATGCTGTGGCGAAGTGGCTTCGTAAAAATGTACCTACCAAAAGAACTAAATTTCTCAGCCACAATGTCGAGTATTTTACTGGTAATTAAAGGCTTAATGGCTGCGTAAAAATTTTACACTTAACAACGCTTTTCAGAATGAATTTACAACTCATTTTAAAGATACTTTAGTCTTCTTCATCTAAACTATTAAATTCTGTCATTTACCGTTATTTTGACATTCTAGCATGCAAAGCCATAGATGCGCTAATGTCATCCCATTGGGCTGATGCGAAGGAAGGAGAAGAACCGCTGTTTCCCTCTCGACAAGATGTGGTCGGGTTTATGGATAAGTATGAGCTGTCTAATTTTGCAGCTTCTTTCGGCTCTTTTTTTTTACTTATTTGCGGTGTAATGTCACCTCCAGATGTATCTCTTGTGTTTAATTTTTCTGATCTTACAAGAGAAGGTTGGTGGTCATTCTGGGTTTCTTTTGCTTGCATTGCATAATTATGTGCATTCGTAGCAATAGGTAATTTTATTTTATGATCGCTGCGAGGGGCGTATAAAACTTGAAAAAAGTTCCTTGTCAGTAGCTTTTGTTCTTTCCCGCCTTTCCTATTTCGTGTAACAAAATGTAATTGTAAGACCTAGTTTGGAAATATATAATTTGAGATATTACTGATACCAACTTGTAATGAGGAGCGATTATCACGATCTAAGATGTCTTATTCTCTTTTTCAAAAAAATAAAATAATTATTTCCTAAGTACGTAATAATAAAAATCTCGTATTGTTTGAAAATATATTTTCTTACGTAAATCCTATAGAAAGTGCGTTGCTTTGGTGACTCTAGATACTAATTTCTTGAAAATGAGTGTTGACAAAATTTTTCATGATGTTGAAAGTATGGTTAGAGTGATTTTTTGTTAAAATCAATCCTTATAGCTACCGTCGAAGCTGCTTTTCAGGTACATAATGGATGGGAAATTTCTCTATAAATCTCCCAGAGACGTACATTTTCTTAGAATATATAAATATGAGTAAGCACTCCACTAATATGGAATTTTCCTATTTCTTTTCTGATTAGTATGCTACGACATAAATTCTTCCATCGGGCAAAGAAAGTACCTGTTTCAGAACAGGAATTGAAGGCTAAATCAAAGAAGAAAGAAAAAGACAAGAAGAAAGATGATGATAAGAAAAAGAAAGAGGAGGAGAAACGGGAGGAAGCTGAAAGTAGTCACACAGAGCGAGATAAAAAAGATGATAAAATGGTTAGTTCATATTAAAATTGTTATCATGCAAAATTATTCTTTTAATATACTAATCCTTATAACAATATTTAATTTATTCTTTAATGCTGCAATGTAATGTAGTCTATAATTTTATCTCTTATCAGATTTATGTACTATAAAAGCAAGGTCATAGTGAGACATTTTTTTGCCTGAGGCAACATGATGTATGCCTTATTTAATTCTATTCCAGAGCCATTTTGTGTTAGTTTTTATCATAATAATTGTAAAAATAAATTTATTAATAAGTATCTCATTTTGAAATACATATTTTTTAATTACATACACATGATAAAGAAAATGATCCATCAGCATAGGTGAACTAGTAAAATTTTATGTATGTGATAAATTTCATTAATACATATGTCCTAATATTTTCTATTTCAAATGCAGTAGTTGATCATTCAGGCTTTGATAAGGAACTCCTCCATTTGCATTTCTCTAACTCATTGGTTCTTAACCCTCATAATTCTGCAACCCTTTAATACAGTTCCTCTCGGTGTGGTGACCCCAACCATAGAAATATTTTCATTGCTACTTCATATTTGTAATTTTGCTACTGTTAAATATGTATTTTCTGATGATCTCCTGTGAAAGGGTCATGTCCCAAAGGTTAAGATCTACTGCTCTAACTTCTACTTACCTCGGTCATTTTCACTTCTGGATTTGATGAGTGTTAATCCATCCCTCTTTATTATGATTTGTGTATGTATTCAATATATTGGCTGTTGAATGCAAAAAGTAATTCACTCTCTACCAGTTACTATATATTTGATTCCTCATATATACAAACACACACTCTACTCTCTTCGAACAGGCATGAATAAATATGTTGTCAGCTTTGAAAAACATGAAGTTTTAGAAATTGAAACATTTTTTGAAGGTGTATATGAAGAAGGTTGAATCATTAAGTTTATGTTAGATTACCTTTTAGCATAATATTCTTAATTAATTTACTTCAGATTGGAAAGATTAGGGAGAAAAATTCCTTGATACAAAAAACAATATTACTCCTCATTCTGAAAGAAAAGAGTATGTGAAATTTATATTTATTTGAAATACTAATTTTTCTTATTAAATGAGTAATTATCATTTATTGTATAAGAAGATGTGCATCTGGTTATTTCAGCTATAAAAATTTATTGATTTCTGTGCATCTCAAGTCCATAATTACTCGGAGCATTCGTCAAATTGGACTTATGAGTGAAAAAATGTTTTCTCACTAAAATAAAAAATTTATTTCTCAACATAACCTTCTTTTAGCAAAACACAATTTTTCCAATATTTCCACTTATGTACTCCCACCAAAAATAAAGTTTTCCAGGCTCTGTAAAAATGTAGTTCTATCTTTTCATCAAACATGAATTTTTTCCCTCATAGTTATTTCTTCAAACTTGCCAATAGAAATTAGTTGTATGGTGCAAATCTGGAGGATAGAGTGAATGATATAGAAGGTTGTAGTGCAGTTCGACAAATTTGACCGTTGGGGCAGATGGGAATGGGTGCCTTGTTCCGGTGAAAGATAATTTTTTCTTTGCTAGATGTTATTGCTTTTTCACCAATTCCTTCTGAAATATATCAAATGAAGAGGAATAATACAGACCTGTGATTGTTTTCCCCTTTTCCAGGTAGTCTATTAATATCATGTGATGCGAATACCAAAACTTTTACCATGATTTTCTTGCTGATGGTTTTAGCATTCTTTGGAGCAAGTCTGTTGGGGGAAATTTGGATTTTTGATTGCTTTCCAGTTGGAAGCTATGTATAAAGGTTTTATCAACATAAAAACACTAGCATTCAGCATGAACATGTCTAGTCTCTGTTGGGAAATCGTCACATAACTGCTTTTTTTCAACTATGAGTAGTCTCAGCACCATCTTACCAATGGCTAACTCATGCATGATTATTCATGTAGGAGATTAAGTATCCATTCAGTTGAAATATTTGCAGCCCCATCTATGTTGCAGATCCTCACTTAGTGTCTTTAGAATATTATTTAGTTTGATTGACTGATTTGATTATATCTTCATATATTAATTCCACTTGGCATCCTGGATGTTCAGTATCACATATGCTTGTACATCTACATTATAATTAAATTCAGAAAATCATCTGAGAACCATATCATGTGACAGAGTCCCCATTGTTATTTTTCAGCTTTTCTTAGAGAGGGGTAGAGGGAACAGTTTTCTTCACTGATTCATTGTAAAGCTTTTGTCTAAAATTTATGCAATCTATTCATTAATTATTTTTCTCTCGGTATTCATTTATATATTTTCAGGATGAAAAAGATAAGAAGAAAAGAAAAATAAAGTTGGAAATGCATTTAGAACAAGTATTTGTGGATGGATGGGATGCTTACGTATGGATATATGACCCGATTCCTGTTTATTATTGGTTTTTTGGAAGTCTTCTGGTTATTGGTGCAATAGCTATCTGCTTATTTCCTCTGTGGCCACCCACAGTGAGGTTAGTGAGATCATTACCATATTGTTGTCAAGTTCCTTGCATTAATTTATAAAATTATTGTCATTTACTATAACATAATTTTTCTTTGAGAAATGTTACATATGCATGATTTTTTAACGAATTTGAATATGAGTTGGATTTATGTTAGTCAAACTATTTTAATCAATGGCAGTATGCCAGCATAGTTTGAAAAACATGTATAGTCTATAATGTAATAGAAGTAGCAGTTTATGAAGTGTCTATAATTAAATCTAGTGATATTTAGGCCTTCAAGACTGATTATTATATTCATTAATAAGTTAAATTATTCAAGAATGGCTTATTAGGATTTGAGGAATTGATGATTAAGCCTACAACTATGCAAAATTCTACATTAAATACAAATGGGTATAATGTATGCTAATTAGGCTATACTTGTTTTTCTGAGTATTGATTTGTTGGTTCAGTCATTATTATCAAAGAAAAGTATAACTGTTTCAAACTACAATGTGATTCATGACCATGATTTTGACTCATGGAGTCATCATGAGGTAGTGATTGCAGGATTGATATATTTATATATATATATTTGACTAGGAGTTGGGGCTAAGAAAGGTTACTGAGGAAGTGATGAGGGGTGTTACTGACAGAGGAGAAGATGTAAATAATTAATTGTTGCACTTATTGTCAATATTTCCTTGGAAATGAAAACCTTTGTTTTTCAGTTTGTATACAATTTTTAGGAAAAACTCTAATGTTGATATTACGATGTTATTATGATACCACAATGTCGATGAAATACATGAGAGTTATTTAATAAACTGGAAAAATTTCCATCCATCTTAATATTGACGAAAGATTTGTTAACAATTTGACATTATCAGTAAAGTACAAGACTTTCATTTTCAAGGCGCTGTTAGACCAAAGTGCAGCAATTAATTCCTTAGCAAAACGAGTGCAATAAAATTTACTTTACCTGTCCTCGCATTGATAATGGAGCTATTTTGCCAAATGGGAGACTTTCCCCTCCACGGTTGAAGAGGGCAGACTCCCAATAAGAAGGGCTCAGAATGCAGTCATCACAAGATTTATGAAACCTTCAGTGTTGAAATAACTTAGTGTGACAACATTCTAGTGAAAGAGAGGTCAGCTCTTGCCTAACCTCACCTAATTAAGGACAAAATTATGATACATAATAACATTCTGTGCCCTTGGGCTTAAGACATGACATACCTTTGACATGAATATCTAATTTCTGATGATATCTTGAATTTTAAATTTTGTGCATTCTTGAGAAATTTAAAATTTTAACTTAGTTAACATTGAAATTTCTTAAATTAGTTTAAAATTGAAACTGAATTTTTACATCATTATTCAGTTAATAGAAATGATCAAATTTAATGAACATCCTGTTAATAGATTTTTCTGTGAAGATATTTATTTCCAAGTATTAACTTTTCATCCCAAAATAATTTTGGTTTTACAAATTTTTAGGAAGGGAGTGTACTACCTTAGTTTAGTTGCTGCTGGCTTCCTCATTCTGGTAATTGCATTAGCTGTGATTCGCCTAGTGGTGTTTTGCTTGATCTGGGTTGTTACTTTTGGAAAACATCATCTATGGATCTTCCCTAATCTAACGGAAGATGTTGGCTTTTTGGCCTCATTCTGGCCACTATGGCAGGTAATGTATCCATTTTATATTTCATGTTCCATTAACAATGTCAAATGTTATGTGTTATTAATAGAAATTTTATTTCAGTATGAGTACAAGGGGGATTCGAATGGGGACAAAGGCAAAAAGAAGAAAAAGGATAAAGATTCAGACAATGAGGAAGAACCCTCAAATGAAGACAACATTGATAAGGACAATTCAAAGGAGCCTGATGTAGAAAGGTAATGTATATGATCAGACTATTACGATTAGTTTTTGTATTAGCTTTTATTGCTAAACTGGCTCTCATTAATGATCTTGTGTAAAAGTATTATTCAAAAATTTCATCATCACTGGAAAATTACGGATTTTTGTGATTAGCTTCATAGAGTTGGTTTAAAAATGATTTAGAGTAGAAGATACCTATTCACTAGTTTTAGGAATTGATTTTATTTTGTTGAGGATACGTTTGGAGATTGAGGTTGATTGATCATAATTTTAAGTTAAGTATTAAATGAGTATATCATGATGAAAAAACTAACCCATTAAAGTCAATCTGAGATTAATTTGTCAAAACTCCCAAGGAAAGCAACAGATATTTCCAAAATAAACTTTATTGAGAAGAATAATAAAACATTGGATGGTGTCAAACACGCTATGTAACACACTTTTTGTACACTCCTGGCCAAAATTAACGCAGCACCTCCCTAGCGATCCTTACGGCTGGTGCTGCGTTAATTTTGGCCAGGAGTGTACTTGGCAAGTGAGTGTTATTTCTGCTTTCGTATGTCCAAAAAGATTAGAAAATGGCCAATATAGCTTTCAAAGTTTTTTTTGTGCTCAGGAGAATGAGCTTTATATTTTGCAGATCTCCATGTACCTAAATGAGTAGATTATTTTTACGAAAGGCCAACATCTTGATCAAAAGTAATGCTTTTTATACTTAACCAACAAAATTGAAAAGATTGTGTTTTTTCTAAATTTATGAATATACTGCACATAATTTTTCAAAAAATAACTCCTCGTATGTAGTTTCCTTAAATGCTGTCATAGCACTGTCCTTCGAAGGTAAGAGAGGTTCGAAGGCCATGACAACTATCCTGATGGAAGTATTTGCTCCTCTTAGTATTTCCTTATGTTCCAATTTATATTAGATTTAGATCTGTACCCCGCGAATCCCCAGTGGGCAGGGGGTGTAGTAACACTTTCGTTGCTACCAAATCTACCCTATTAGCTTCTCTAAAGAGTCAGCATCTAACCAGCATCCATCTTTGCAATCTCTTCTTTGAAATACATTGTTGATGCTTCTTGGAGATCGTGTTTTGGCTTAATTGGAGCTAAAATCTCACGTTTTAAAAACTATGAACTGATGAATTTTTCAAAAAGCTTCCTTTGCTAAACTGATCTTCTCCCCTGGACCAAATTACAACTGATTACTACAAATAGCTGTAACACTGTTTTTGAACCTGCAATCTCTTCTAACACAATGAGCTGCTCTAAGTAGGACCATTTCTTAAACTGATATTAGATCTTCTTCATGTGGATCCCTAATTGTATGGTCATCCTTTAGACAAGATGAAGTAAGAGTAAAATTGGCTGTTTCTTTGACTCTGGATGGGCACTCCCTCAGAGTTCTACCAGTTAACCTTTGCATGCTATTTTCTTTACCTTTTGTATCTCGAATGTTTTCTTTAAAAGATAAACTGCTACCAAATCTAACTCTTAGGTATTTATTTATGGTAGGTATGTATTAATTGTGACACAACTCTGAAGGATATCCCAAACTTTGATACTGTGCGGGAATAATGTTTGTGGACTATGTGAAATTCATAGCATTGCATTTCTTTATATTTCAATCAAGCTGCCATTGCAAACTCGTGGCAGCTTCTTGACCCCATTCTATTTACCTAGGCAGAATATATATGTATAACAGCATCAAAATGTAAAACATAATCACAAGAATGTATTGCAAAAATATGCAAATTTCACATATCAATGTCCTGGCCACAAAAGCAAACTTATTACAGCAAAATAGCCATTTTCTGTACCTTCTAGGCACAAAGAAACAGGAAATCACTAATAATGCCCAAGGACTTTTGCTTCAATTTCTTGACTACATTTCTCAGTCATGGTGTCAAAGCTATATCTTTCTATCATATTTAAAGCTAAATGTTCTCTCATCTCATTTAATTAATTGTTCTCTTCTAGTAGCAGTGCTGCAGCAGAAGAAGACCATTCAGAAAAAGAACATTCTGAGAGTGAATCTGAGAGCAGCCAGAAATCTCAAACAGGAAAAGATTTTGAAATGGTGGAGAAGGAAGAGGTGGAATCTTAGCACTCCTTTTCTATCCTAGACCTGGATCTATCAGTAGGTCCTCATGCAATTTAAGTTATTTGCTGATATACTTTGTGGCATTTTGTAAATCTCAACAGTACATTTGTATTGTATTAAATTCATTTGCATTCTTGTGATACATGAATATATGAATAAACTTAATATGTATACTATATATAAATATTGTAGAAGTTGATAGTACATTTCTCAGTACCTTTCCTCTCCAGCTTGTTTTAGAAAAAGTGTACTGCTTTTTCTCTATTGCTAGCCAAGTGAAAGACCTCTTAGAACAACTTGACATCCTATATTATCGGGTAGGTATTAAATATTTATCAAATGACAATGTAATCTACACATAAATATTGAGAGGTAAAAAGATTCTCAAATTCATTACTGCATATTTTGCACAAGTATTGTACAGGTTTTTGTTGGTGTATTTGTAATATTTTTGTGTGCTTGAAAATCTTATTTATGTATGCATTAAGGATTGGTATATTTTTGCCTCCAATTTTGTTGGTAAGTCCTGGAAGAATTATTATGATCTGCGTAGTATTTCTTCCAGTCTTCGAACTGGAGCTTGTTAATTTGAATAGCTCATCAGGGTATGAAGTGAAATGGGTTTGATGTGATTTTTTATTTTTAGAATGGTTTATATAATGAAAGATTTTGTATGATGTTGAAACTGTTGATGTAAATTGTTATTATGTAAGAGAAATTCCATTATTAATGAAAAATGTACGATCCACTGATTTGAAGAAAAATGCAGTGGCTACACAATAAAATTGTAATAAATTCATGCAGTTCTATTTATTGCATCATAATTCATTATTTATGGGATAATCATATGCAGTCATCATTATAAAGGTAAAAACAATCATTCAACATCTCCTCTTTGCAACCTGGCAAAAACATCATGAAGCATCTTGTTGCAAAGAGCAGCATATGGGTTCATCTCCACCACCTGGAAAAGATAATTGAAATGAATTTCCCCTTACTAACCATTATGCATCTGCAATGAAAAGCTCAATGTTCCTAATCTTACCTGAGCCTTAGCAAAGTCACTGCCAAGTTTAGCAGCCTTCTCAAAATCTGATCTAGCTTCTGGATCTTTTCCTTCTTTCCTGAGCAAAGTGCCCCTCTGACAGTATGCTTGGCGCGCAGCGCGACCTTTTCCTTGACTCAGATTGATGGCATTGTTGAGATCCAACATTGCCTCTATTTTAAGAGAAGTAGCAGTAAATAAGTACACAACTTTTATTCTATCATTTTCTTAATTCATTTTCCTCAGATACATAAGTGATTGGTAGTTGTTTTCATAAAGATTTAGAATTTTTTTGAAGATAAAATAGACTATGTTTAGTTGAAGTCTATAACACTACCCATAGTGTCACTGTAACATTCATCCCCAGATGAATGATACAGGTTTGTAAATGCCTGGCATACTAAAAAAATCATATCACATTCTTACAACCAAAATCAGTCAAAATGTTAACCAGGTACCTCTTGCTCAACTGTTTCATAACTTATAAATGTAGATGCAATTTATAAATTCGCCATTGTTTTATTAGGCTTTTGGATAGTTGTCAGAGGAAAAGTAATTCCTTAGATTGTAAAAAAATTAATTTCTCTGTTTTATGTCACAAAACTGAGTTGATTTACAATAATTGACATGAAAAGCAGACATTTCTTGAAACTTGATTTTATAATCTCGGAAGCAATTGTGCTAATGATTGAACAAAAAAGCGAAGTTGATGCTTCTTTCATGGAAAACGTGCGATGGCATACACTGAATTGTGATACTTTGTGAAACTCACAATTATAAAAAAACAGGTAGAAAGTAGAGAGAAAGGAAGTTAGCACTGACGTTCAGTCAATCAGTGTCATACACTCACAAAATAATAAACGATTGGTAGATATTAAATTATGAGAATTATAAGATTAATTAAGAGGATTGTTATATGAATTAAATTGTGGAGCCTTTCTTTCATGCAGGGCATGAGAATTCATTATTATAACTGCAATTTTTAAGGTAATGCCGGGAAATTCGAGCCCAGAATATATATTACCTGCATCTTTCTCAAGCAGCCTGTAGGCTTGAGCGCGATTATTGTATCCAGAAGCCCTGGAAGGGGCTACCTGAATGGCCTTCGAGAATAAGTCCACCGCTTCTGCTGTTTTACCATTTTCGGCGGCTTTCACACCTTCAATCTCCAGTAGCTTAGCCTCTTTAATGTTCTCAGATTCAACTTCATCTAAAATTGTCAATTTCCTTTTATAAAATTCTGCTACAGAAAGTTAATGCGTAAAACGGAAGACCTTGACAGAGAAATATCTACCTTCCCGAACATCGGCTGCGGAATCATCGTAAAAACTTTCCCCTAGAGGTTGCAAAGGATTGAAAATACAATTCAATATCTCTTGGTCGTGTTTGCTTGCCATTTTCTCTGGAAGATTCTTCATTTTAACGAAAACACTTGTTGACCAAAGTTGTCACTCTTACAACGAGATTCTTAGCCAATGTTGCCAAGCCTTCGTTTATTGCTTACCTAATCCAAAGGTAAACCTGTTACGGATTATAATGAGCGAATGAACGTAACCGGGAATTTTTTGAAGAAGCTAACATCACTTGATAGGAACATTTTCAGGTATTAAGGGTTCCCTTCCCCAGAAAACAAAATATCCGTGAAACAAATAAACATGTAATATCATTTAAACAGCAAGTTAAAAAACACATAATTTGGATTTATAACTTAGCTCCCGGCCAGGCAGATTTCCTTGTAATCTATCGACTATTTTTGATACGATACCTATCGCAGAGTAACATTTCGGAAATAGATCACTATTATGTTTAAATATTAATTATCATTTCAGTCAATAACACAGAATGTGGCTAAAAATCGACTGTTGCAGATAGCTACATTATTCAATTGATTTGTTCTCATCGTTGATAATATTCACTAGAGTATGCTAAGGGCCGGTCCAACGTTCCTCGTGTTGGTGGTAATACAACATGGCAGCCAACGAAAGTGAAGTCTTTGAAAGTTGGGAGGAAATGGAAGATTCGGGGGTACGTGCTTGTCTAAGATATCATTCTTCAAAATTTTGACGTTTTGAAATGGAAGTTATAATGTCAGATTGTCGTCGTGTCGTAGCGGTATTGGGAAATGGTAATTGGGGTCGGCCGTATTTGTGGGGTGCACTCGTTGTTTGCAATATTCTTAGTACTTGATGAAATTAGGATAGTTCCCTGACAATATATTAAAGTTTTGCTTCGCATAGGTCTCTATTTTATATGTAAGTTACAATTTAGCTTTGATTGTCGTGGCTAAAAGAGTATTTAATTTCGTCTCCGTGGGTAGTTCGTTGGCCAATAAGGAGCCAATGAAGCTGGTTTTGCAAAAATACTTGCAAATCGCAATTTTATTCATGTTTCATGATCATTAATAGTTATTTACGCCAGGCACGTTTGGTGTTTACACATCTTCATATTCTTCTAGGCTTTGGACAAAAAGTTGAAGAAAATGAAGCCTAAAACTCCCCCCGAAGAGTCTGATATAAAAAGGTAAGTTATCAAGTAGTCCATATAATATTCATCATATTTCTTTCTATAAAACTTTAAGATGTCTCTGTCGTCTCATACATCTCCACGTTACTTTTTCGGTGATGTAAAAAATTGTAATGTTAAATAGAAATTAAGCATAGGCCATAGTACATTTAAGTATTATTTGCATGTAATAGTCAATGCGTCTTTTATCGATTGTGTTGGTAATCCGGTAGTTATCATTAAGACATAAACAATTAATACTAAGCTTGTTTTCGGACCCCTGGTAATTTTACCTTTGAAGAGATCCTTGTTGTTTGTATGTGCATCCTCATAGAATTACCTGTTGATTATTTAGTACACATTTTGCCATTTTATTGTAAACTTTTGGTATTCTTTGTAATGTTCGTGTTCATTTTCGATATATTCTATAAGGATTACACAATATTCGGGTTAATAAATTTGGGTTTATTAGCCTTGTAATCAATTTGTATGCGGTCTTTTTAATACACAAATCCTCCTCTGTTTGTCTTCGCAATTTCAGCCCTACTATTTCAACAATCAGTACAGTTATAATACAAGAAGAAGGTCTAAGAGCTCAATATGTTCCTCCTGAACCAACAGTAAAAATTCTCAAGAGACCTGCAAGGTCAATGAACAGAAATGGTGATGGATTTCAGTTTAATGGTGATTCTAAACCGCGGCAACCAATCAAAACTCTTCAACAAGTAAGTTCTTAACCAGTTTTGAGCGGTGTGTGTGAAATTTTCCAAATTTTACAAATTGTCTCTCTGTTAGAGGGAGCAGGAATATGCAGAAGCTAGACTGAGAATTTTGGGAGAGGCTAGGAGCCCAGCAGAGCAACCAAATGATGATAGGTAAACTTGAATTTCATTTTTTGACGCATGATTTTACCCAAGTAATTTTCTCACTGCCCATACCTTTTCATTAGGGTTAATAGGATACAAATGAAAATGGAAGTACTGAGAACGACTGGTTGTGAGTCGGAAAATATTGTGCGTCATCCCAAGGGACCTGATGGAACTAAAGGATTTCATGTGCGAAGGTAGTGTTGGTGCTCAGGCCTTAGAGACGAGTGGGAAGTTTGGGAATGATACTGCCCTTATGTGATGGATAAACACTTACAGAAAAGAAATCTTTTCTGACCTACTGGGCAGTTCTTAACATTTCCTCGTCCTGCATCTCATGAAATGTTGCAAGGTTTGCTACCTTTTCTGTTAGACTTATGGTTGGAATGCAACATCCTTACCTTTCTGGTGGATTAAATGCCTTTAGGACCTGGAACCGCCATGAAAAAAACGTGATAAAGTGTGTGCTGTGTGTGGATGAGGTGTATGTCGTTATACATCAAGTGAGTTTATATTGGCACTGACTTGTAAATAAATATCATGAAATAGAAGAATATCAACTAACAAGACACTGAATTTGACTGTTTTTAATGTGGTTGGTGGATTATCAATAGCTTTACGCATGCAACTTGTAGCAATTTAAAGTTTATTATGTAGATTTTTGTGTGTAACAATGGACTGATCTTGTCTCTTTGATTTTTCCTGAGTAGGCTTTTAATAGAGAATTCTATTTCAGAAGCTCTTCATATGTTGATGATGACCTTGTTCAGTTTGAAAGTTTCAGAATCATATTTCCCTAGATTAAAATAAGCATTAATTTATGGCCCATAAAGAGTTACTTAGGATCAGATTGAGAGAAATATATTTGACTATTGTCAAATTTATGGCAAGGTTACTTTTTGACCATTAGAGAAACAGCTACTATTAGCTGAGAGAGATTGCCATTGCTTAACATTTAAGAGTGGATTCTATAGATTAGTGCAGCTCCCTTTTGATGTAAAGGAATGAGCTGCTGTATAAGATGTGATTTGAGGTTTTACCCAGGTCACTTATGAAGAGCAGATTTTTGCCAATCAGATATTCTTATGGGCGTATTTATGGAAGGCACATAGAAATAGTGTTTTGGCTGCCATTTGTCCACTTTTCTATCAGAAAAGTCTTGAAAAGTTTCAGATATAATTGTCCTGAGCTTCAGGGAACAAAATAGGCTTGTGTTTCATGAAGTGTCTCTCATTAATTGACGTTTAAAAATAAAAGTCTTAAGTTAAGTAATTCTGGAACTTTTAATGGAATTACAGGCATTTTTCTCCATGTTATTTATTCTACATGTCTGTAGAAACACTACTGAACCAGGATATACAACATGAAATTTTTATTAGCTGTTTGGAGTTAAAGTTTTACCGTTTTATTTTCCTTCAGCTTTTAATGTTCTATTTCATACTTATTTGATATTTGTGATACATGTTTTTCAGCACCTAAATTGTGTCAAAACTGCATGGAATTTAACTAGCTGATGCTTATTGGCTTTTATTGTAGCTAATTTGAAATTGCAGTGCTGCTGATGGTTGTAAATTCTTAGGTTACTCTTCTTTCTGTCGTGTACTGTAATATGTAAAAATCGAGCACAAAGCTGTGGTTGCTTGTTTTCCAGAAAAGGTTAATTTCATACAACCTCAGTTTTTAACTTAAGATTTGTTTGCATCAGCCAATCGAACAGAATTTGATGATAAACTTGCAGAATGAATGCACTGAGAATTTAATTTATTTTGTTTCGATGAAATTAAACTTTCCTTGTGGTAATGAGGATATGGAAAGGAAATTTATTCAGTGCTGTATAGTGTTGTGCAGGATGTTTATGATAAGATTGGCTCTTATCAGTCATAACAATAAGGCATTGTGCCTTATTTTCCCTCATCGTGATGGGGATATTCCACAATTTTTATCCAAAATTAGGGAAGTGTATATCTCAAAAGAGACTTAAGTTATTTGCTTAGTCCAGTTGTTCAGATGATGTGATGGAAAGTGGTATGCCATTTGGTGCTGTATAGACAGTCAACTGCCAGTGATCATAATTCACCAACAATGACATATTTTTACCTCCGCATCTTTGATCGGTGATGTAGTGTTGTTGAAGTTTTGAAAGCATTGGTATGTGTACCTGTGGTGGCAAAGAAATTTTACAACCAGAAACTATGATAAGGAATGATTTTCCGTTATTTATGGTGATTGTATGAATAAAATGAGACAATTCATGTGCACAATTTATACCCCATTATGAAATGTAAAGGACAATATTCATTACTGTTGATTTAAAAAATATCCTTTCAACCTTCCTGCAAGAAAGTCATAGTTTATTAAGTAATGTATGATCAGCATTATGGAATATGAATGTAAATGGCTTGTTGTTATAAAACAATCATTTTTATTTTTACCAATTTTGCTTTTTTTGCTCTTACTCTCTCAGTTCATTTTACAAACTAGATTGAGGCTTCAAAAATTACACGGCAATATAATTTTCACGTTTGAAATAATTAAAAAGAAGTTTGATTGATGAAGATGGCTTTAGTGGTGAAATTATAACATCTAATTGGTAATTAATCTAAGTCTGTTCCAGTTGCATGTTTGCCCAGTCAGAATGTTTTAATACTCCAGAAATAATGTGGTGCATAATCATTTGGTTGTGGACTTAAATGTAATGAGTGATAGACAGGTGCTACAGCTTCCTAATGAATTTTAAACCTTACTATTATGTAAGATAATCTTTTAGCTATTGTAACAAACTTGCTGACATTTTAGGATGATACATACAAAATAAATACAACATCTTGAGATTCTTTAATTCTGATTTATGTAATTGATTTCTTTTTTTTTATAATTTAAGAAAAATAGCGTTTGAAAGGAACTCAATCCATGCTGTTGTGTAAATTATGCCAAAAATGGTAAAACCCTAGAATTGTATTAAAATTCAAATGGAAATCTTACATGAAAGAGCATTTAAATTAAGCTTTATAGAATGTAGTCTAAATGAACACAAAATGGTATCGATAACATTTACTGAGATATGTTCTACTACATAGAGCATAAATTATGAATGATCAATATTTAGAATTTGTTTTTTGCCCAAATGAATGTCCCATGATAATTGATATCCACCAACCAGCTGTCACATTCTATTTTTATGTATCCTTATGTTTTGAATCTGATAATTTTGGGGAGTAGGAGCTTTATTTTCTCTGGAAGTATGTCAGATGTATGATCTTCAGAAAATTCATCTACTTAAATGTCATGGATGATTTGGAAAAAGATTGACTTCTACCATGAAATGTTCATATTTCAAAGAAATCTAATTGTTTCTATAATTCTGTAATACTTTAAGGAGCAGAATATGGTTAAACAAAATAATTGTATGCTTTTGAAACTTTATGGTTATAACATTGTTACCCTTGACCATTTATTGGCTCTGTCAGTAGATCTTCCTTGGATACAGTCATGACGTAAAGACTGAATTTCTCAAAGCAATTTCTAAAATTATAACTTAATTGCTAACTAATCTTTCATCTTATATGCATTTATATAATTAATTCTGCTTCATCTTAATTTTTCTAATGCAGTAATGTTTAATGTGGGCCTAAAATTGTTTTCCTTTTATTGATTTTTAGAGATCGCTGATTTATAAAGATCCTCTTTCCTTTACAGCAAAGTTCAGGAACTTAGCAATGACTGTCAGAAGTTTCCAACATTGTTATAAGTAGGTGACTTTGTTGTCTTGTTAGCTATCTAAATTAGAATTAATTTTATAAGACTACATGCCAGCTTTTATTTTCTGGAGAGAGTCAAAAGAATTTTGAGGTCATTTTATTCTTCATTTGGACTGACTTCTAACAAGTTTTCAATTCTCTGCCATTCAAAAAGAATTGACTATAAGTTATATCAAAATACTTTATCAACCTTTTACCATTACATTGTTGCTGTCATATTTCCCTATTTTTTGGGACTCCAGCATAGCAGTGTCAACGTGTTTGTCTTCAGTGAAGGCAATCCTAGGTTTGATTTCTGGTGGTTCACACATGAACGACCAAGCTGTTAAAGCACTTTTAACAATACTACTCTACTCTGTCCTTATTTAATCCACCTGCTTAGTTGCCTTAAATTCCAATTTTCATCCAATAGTCTTCATGAATTTTCCATAAATCAAGGCTCAACTATTATAAAGAAAACCATGGATTGGCAGTAAAAGGTAAAATGTAGGAGTGATAGATTAATATTTTGGCTGAAAATTCTCTAAATTTAGTTGTATAAATTTGAATGTGGTGGCTATGCTACTTTATGGTAGTAGTTTTGTAGACCTCTTAAAATCCCAAGTCAAAATTTGAAAAAAATACCATAGCCCATTTTCATAACATATATATTTGACTGTGTAGCACCTGCATCTTTGTCGCTACAGGCATATTCATAAATTACCATTATTTATTCCTTAATGAAACATTGATTACTAAGACAATGTGTTCTATTATACAACTCAAAATGAGACCTGGGTTAAATTCCCAATTGTGTTGCTATTTTTCACTTCTTGTAAAAGTATTTTTACTTTTGGTACAAGTAATATCTATATGCGTAGTGGTTACTTGAGGGTGTTTCTATTTATAAGGTTTATAATCAATTTAGTTTACCTCTACATTATTCTATACCAAAAATTTTTGTAATTCTTTCCCAACTCAGCTCATTTATATTTCTTTTCATTACCTTATTACCGCTGATTGCTGTACACTATTGGTAAAGTAAGATAAAGTCGAAGCTACCAATGATTAAAAGTGCCCTTTGTATGAAGCTCTCTCCTCCAGTTGCTTGGAAATAAGCCAGGCAAACGTGGGGTATTAGCAGCTGAAGTAGGTGCAAATGTAAAATAGGTGATGAATGAACTTAATTCAAAATATATATTTTGGATTTTATTAATTCAAATTCTAGTTGGATTTAGATTTATTGATCTAATACCAAAAAATCAAATTTAATTAGGTCCTAGTTCATTTCTTCTTAATGGTTTTTATTCATGGATAAAACAGATTTCTATGTAATAGATCCTGCTTCTTGGTACACCCAGAGCAGATTTTGAAAATGCTCATCCATCCTTTTCATTGCAACCTCAAAGAAGATTTTAAACCCCATAATGCCTCAGCTCTCTTTTTCAATCCTTTAAAATGCAAATGAAATACAAATTATTAAATATCTGCGTAGTATTGCTTACAGTTTATTAAAATTCTATTCATTATTAAAATATTAGGTAATGATTAAAAGAATGGCTTCAACTCCAGTAGTGGAAATCATTAAATATTTTGATGGTAAATCAAATGCCATATTACTCAACCAATTGAAGTAAATTATTTTTTTTTTGAAGTTACCTCTAGAGCAGGGGTGTCAAACATACCTACTTCAGGTTGTTAAGAATCTATTTAAATTCACATGGGCTGCATTAAATACAGTTAAGATGTTGCTTATTCTGATTTGCAATTGTTGCTGTCTTGATTATTTATTCCTATAAATTATTAATAAATAAATATTAAATTTATATAAAAGTTATAATATCAATTACTTTTGTTACATTGCCAAACTATCATTCAGATAAAATTATTCTACTAATACTAGATTCAAAGGAAATGTATAGAGGTAATAATACGAGCAAATATTGTTATAATTTATTGATTAATTGACAAAATATTATAGTTTATGAAATACACTACTAAATTTTTCTGGTTTTCCTCTCTTTATTCACTGAATACATACATTGTTTCTCTTCAGCTAGCTTCTCAAGTTTTGGAAATGATAATTGTGTTTATAGTGGAGAGATTTTGATGTCTTGACATGTGACTTGTTTCATGATTGATGTTTGCTGTAAATAGGTATGTACCTCCTAATTTGCACAGAAATTGTTTGTCAAAATTTTTAATCTGGTATATTTTTCCAATACAAGGATGATTGAAAATTGATGTTTCAAGCTGGAAAGATGATTCTTATCAGTTACATCATGAAAATGACTCTTACCTTGACATAGTGGAGTGTGTTAGTGGAATTGGAGGGCTCACATTTGCCCATACCCTACCAGCTTGACACTCCTGCGCAAAGGAAGTTTGCGAAGTCTCCATATAAGAAAGAAGTTAATTTAATTTACCTGCATATTCCTCTTCAAATTCACATATTTCATCCTACTACTTCCTCTCAATCCCTTTGAAAGTCATCACATTATTTTAATTGAACGGATAAGAAATATAAAAATCAATATTTCAAGCATATTTCAGGCATGAAGGGACTTTCCATTCATGGGAATGTGGCTATGATCATCACAACATTTTTTTTGATGACTTACTTAAGGCAGTTTTTATTACAAAAACTGATGTATAAACTTTGTACGTAGTAATTAAATTTTTCTATTAGGTGCTTGGAGGGGAAAATCCTGTGAAATGATTATCTGAGCATCAGCTTTAGATTTTCCACAAATAATTGCTTCACATAGTCATAACAATGGACAGTCTCTTATTGGTTCTTTGAAACTGCTCTAAACTTAAGGTATAAGTTTTGTAAACAATCCTTAAAATGAGAGGGTAGGTGCAGGAAGCATTTAATATTGTTTTCAAGACTATTGTCAAAACAGAGTTATGGAGATATCAGTGTATTTGGTATTATGTTTTTACTGTTAAACTCTCTATGAAGGATATATACCTCTAATATGATTGGCAATTTTTAGTATCTTGGTGCTTCAATATAAAATAATATGATCGAGCCATTTTATACATCTTCCTGTGTCAACTGTGAAAAACAACATTTGCACTGTGAAAGACTAATTTATTTGTACCTTGATACTTAACTTATTCTGATTACTAGTAAGTGCCAGTCTTGCTCTTCTT
Source organism: Sympetrum striolatum (assembly GCA_947579665.1). Classification (NCBI taxonomy): domain Eukaryota; kingdom Metazoa; phylum Arthropoda; class Insecta; order Odonata; family Libellulidae; genus Sympetrum; species Sympetrum striolatum. Next base: position 82,077,480 of record OX388345.1, read on the forward strand.
GTAGATAATAGTGTTTTGGCGATACAGCTACTTTTTCTTATATAGCATTAGCTACAAAGAACTGAGTGTTAAGTGCATTGTATATTGCATTTTAAGTAATTTCAGAGCTGAAACGCTTTTTTCCCATTAACAGTCACATCTTTTTAATTATAATGCATATACTACACTAATGAAACAATTATTTATTTTTCTCAAAATGTTCTATTTTCACAAATTATTGAGAACAAGTAGGCTCTGTAAAATCGTAAAGGAAGTTGACTAAATAAACTCGAAAAAAATTCATAATGAATAGTCGTTTACTCGTTTGTTACTGCATCTATGTTGAAAGCAATTCCTTGGTATCATAATATTTCTAACACCCTGAACAAGTTTTGTCGCATGCCTGCATGTGTGTTCACCACTGGCTAACTTCAACGGTAAATCCTAAAATTCTCCATGTGGTTGAGCAAATTGATTATTAGGAATAGTCATTTATGTTAGTAGGATGATACTTAGGCTACAGAGAAATCTACTTAGAATTTAGGTAACAAAATTTTTCTTTTGTTTGATTGGAGTCAACTGATGAATGTGATGTTGGCTAGATGTTGGGATAAAAAATTCATAAGTGACTGAAGCAAACTGATCTCTGACATTTCTTTCTTACTTGCAAATAAAAGATTTTTTAGTATTGTTGATAATACTTAGTATTATTTATATTGTAATTGTGCATATTTTATGATTTGGGTTTTGGAGAGATATTGTATTTAGGCTACTAAAGATATTGTCTTGACGAAGTTTATCCCTACTGGATTTGTTTGAAGTAGTAAGGTATTATATTATTATCTAATTTAATGATGCAGAATTATTGTTTTTTCTAAATATCTTCCTTTATTCAAAACTTTTGAGGTGAACGAAGAAACATTGAACATAAAAGTGGTTAAAGACTTGAGTAAAAAGCATTATATTTCATTCAAACTGTTAACAAATGGTTAGCTTATGTTTCATTTACCATTCATCGATGAAATCTAAATCAGCGGTAAATTTTCCCTTTCCCAGAAAGAAGCTTTCCAGAGCTTCGTCTACCTTAAATTCCTCAGGGCTATGGATCATAACTGCTTGAATGGCAAGAAAGGGATCCTCAAGCAATTCTTTTTCTTCCAACTCTTCAGCTATATCAGCAAAATCATTCTCCAGCTCTTTTACTGAACAGCTTAACTCTGGTTCAGCTGTCATGTCACATGATTGTTTCTCCAAGTTAGCTGCTGAGAGTTCCTCCAGAGCCATCTCAAAAGCTTTTTGACACACTTCTGTGAGAGGCACACCTTTGTAAAGAACCCTTTGGTATGATAGGTTTCTTGATACACTCTTCCCATCTGACCAAGCTGAGCACCATGCCATTGGTGACTGAAATGTTGCACCCTCCGGTGTACAAATCTTCCCATTTTTCAAAAGGGATCCTTTAATATCATTATCCTAAAGTAAAAATGGGGTAACTATTGATTAGTGTCTCATGTGAAAGTGGCAATATCCTCAACATCTTTAGAATAATTCCTTTCTTTTCATAAAGTAAAATAAGCTTGATTTTATGATATTTCTTCAGCATTTTGTATAATCATTTACAGTTTTAATGATAAAACAATCTACATGTGGACGAGGATAAACATATGTACTTAAAAGATGTGATTTTCTATATTAGGTAATTGGAAAACCCATTTCCGTTTTAGAGCTTACAGAAATTTTGTCAAACATCCAAAAGATCTGTATTCTATAGATTACTTTGTATTTTAGGTTTGGCATTTACAAAATAAATTGTTGGGCAGAGATGAGGTCATTATTATGTTTTACCTATATTTAAACCCAAATATTGGAATATAAGAATTTAATAGATGATTTATCAACATTTTACCACTATAAAAGTTTTTAAATTGTTACTGCATATCATGTAGATTTAAAAAAATTGGGATAGAAAATACTTTCAGTGCATGAGATGATAACTTGAAGAAGATTTATTTATTTTTATTGTAACTCTTTACCTTATTTTTAAAGCAAACTATAGTATTGCAAACTTACTTTGATTGTAAGCACCTTTTCACCTGGATGAATCATTCCAGCCAACATTAATTCAATTAGAGTTGGTAATCCATTGTTGATTTTATGCTGTTCGAAAATGTAACACCAACTTGGCACATTGAGCTTATGGTTGCTAATTGAATCAATATTGCTGTTACTCTTTTGAGTGTTATCCATGCTGTCAATTCTCATTCCTTTCATTTTTGGAAGATTGTTTTGAGAAGCTGAACTTTCTGTTTCTTCTTGAAATGTCTCATCACATTTTGATTCCTTGCAAGGGATTGTCGCTGTATTTAAATCAATCAGATTATTTATATTGCCTGGCGGCTCAGCCTTTGCATCATCATCTTCAGAGAAATCATCAAAATCAAAGTTACTTGATTCTAATACTTTGTTTGTTTGCTTTTTCATTTTGCTTTTAATATTTTCAGGCTGATTTGTTTTATTCATTTTGTACTTCTGAATGCAGCTGCTTGGTTGGGTTTGTGATGAGGCCCATTGATCCTCACTTTCTTTAGGCTCTGATGATTCATTTGCATTAATTATGTCACTCAAAGGCATGCCATGATTTACTAATTCTTCTCCAGAAATGAAACCTTTGGGAGCTGCATCATCTTGATTCAAATATGATTTTAGGACCTCCATATTGATAAGTTCGGGGGAAGAAGACACATCATCTTCACATTGATCAATAATTTCAACGTCGACAGTACTCATTTTATTAGATACTTCTGGAAGGTACTGAATGCTTTTAGGATGTTCGTGTTGGAGTGATTCAGTGTGAATTTTCTCCAGATCATTATATTTGTTGGTTTGAGAAAGTGTTAGATTCTCGTTTAAATCAGCAGATGATGGATTATTCACAATTACTATGCATGTGCCATGTTCTTGGCTGTTTGTCAAAATTTGATTTTTTACTTCTGTTGCTGATTTTTGTCTTGTTTCCATCGCTTTCATCACATTTTCTTCCAAAATTTGGTTGTTAAGGACAGGCTTTGTAAAAGAAGACTTACTTTGATTTAAATGATTAGATCTATTTCTCTCTGATAATGCATAACATTTATTTCCACATTTGGGGAGTTTCTTTCTCATATTCAAGCTTAGTTCATGCTCACTATCAGTATCATCTTCATTGCTGGATGTGTACCTGCATGATTTGAAAGTTTGCCAATCATTTAATGGCAGTTATTTTTTAATTTACAATATTAATAATAACAAAATTTTAAATCATATTACCCATCCTTGTTCAACTTTCTAGAAACATGTGTGCTATTTTCATATGTTGCAGGATTTAGTTGAATTAGTAGAGTTTCACAAATCTGGTTGGCTGAAGAATATCTTTTATATGTAAAAGGCTTAAAGGAATATGAAATTAATCACATTTCATACAATAATAATAGATGATATTGTTAATTCATGTTTTATGAATGAAAAAATAATACGTAGTGTAACCTAATTCTAATGCTCTAGTTCCATAGAATTAGGTTACAATATTAATTCAAATACATTGATAAAAAATGTAATTGATTCACAGAAATTGAATTGGAGATTTGTATTTTTGACATAAAGGTTTCAGATTGAGCCTCAGATTTTGTATTCTGAAAATATTTTTACTCATATAAGTAATAAAAAAACTACTCTAAGGTATACAGTTTGTATGAGTAAACTCACATAATCACACAAAATCATCTTTATTCAATTTATGTGTGTTCACTGTATCCTCATACAACATTATTATGAAATGAGCTCTTGGAGCACTAGCCTATGTTGGTTGGTTGTAACCACTTTATTTACACGTTACTACAACTTTATTTGCAAGGAGAAGAATTTAATGTATTTTAAGATGCAAGAGAATATGAAGAAACAATAACTGTAATATGCAAACCTCTAGTTAGGACCTGCAAAGATGAATCCATGGATGCATTCCAAGCTTCCAGGTTCCTATTCCCTAAACCTAACTCGCTTATATTGCAAACAATATATAGGGAAGTTTTATTACCTCAAATATCAACTAATTATATAAACAATTAGTTATTGCATGGGCAGCGTAGCAACATAGGGGGCAAGGTGAAAATTTTGCACCCAAACCGTCTTTCCTAAATGGCTGACCCTGCCTCCATTTCCACTGTTATTCATTAAAATGATGCATTACGTGTATGCATGTGTTATGTATTGAGTTTAGAATTGAACTTACCAGATATCCTCCTATGTAGTTTGTAAGGCGTCTGGATGCCTGATACAACTGGGTTAAAATGTTTTGTATTGCCTTTACTTCCTCGTAAAGGGTAATGCAATGGTTTTTACTTATTTGTAATCCATAACCTCCTATCCAAATTTTGACATCCTTTCTTATAGCGTACAATCGGTTTGTCAGTGTTTCTCCATGAGTTTTCATTTTCACCCTATGCTGCTCCAACTGACGATATAAAATAATTTTTTGTTAGTTTACCTCACAGAAATCAGCTTTATTTCAAGATGAGTTTCCAAACGCAAAGCCAACATCAAATCAATGATTATCATCTAAAGAGTCTACTATAGCTCACCAGTTGCAATTTTTTAATGGATCGCGATGACTTCTTCACTAAACCAGGATTACCTAAATGTTTGCGCCCTTGTAGTCGAAATGTTACGGACTTTTTTGAAATCAACTTACAGGATTGAAATTGGATATTAACTTCCTGCGATACGGCAACGAGGTAAAGAAAATAGTATATGATGAAAGCAATCAAGGAAGCTTTAACTTTGTGGAACTCCATCCTAATAAATGGGTGAAAATTTTTAAAGTGGAATTTTGCAAAGTTATTTCTACCCATTTATTAAAATAGTATATATATTAAATTTTCACAAAATTAAAGATTGTTCGAGCATTTGAAATGAAAAATTGACCTGAATATCTGCAGGTTTTATGACATCATTTTCACTTTCTTCGCTGATTGAGACTATTTTCGTCTCTGTATTACTTTCGTCGTCATTCAGAGCCAGCATTTCAACTTCTACCGCGCTGGACTCTGGTTTCATTACAGCCATTTCAGCATCTGAGCAATAGGTGCCGTCCGAATCCGCATCGTCTTCTCTGCCAATTATTTCCGGGAAATTCATATCTTCATTTACAGTACTATTGTCAGTCCCAAATACCTCTTCGTACTCTCTAGATCTGAAAGACTCCACTCAAATCACAAATCTTAGCTTATTTAATTGGTAATGTGGTACCCGGATGATTCCAGCTATTAATTCACAGAAGTATGATGGATATGAAGTCGTTTAACCAAGACTTCGTAAAGATCATAAATGGATAAAATTACAACTCACTATCACGTTTTCCTCCAGTTTCGCTTCAAGTTCCCTTACTTGTTGTAATGTTGTATATTATGTCACAAATGAGGGTATTTCTCTTTGTTATAAAACCGATGGAAGATTACACCAAATTTAGCGGGCTTTTGTTTTTGACACAAAAAACTTTAAGCGCGAACTTCTATAATGTTAAAATCTATTCCACTCAACTCTTAAGGATTATGTAATACAGCTGTTTCTTTGTAAGGAGAAACAACAACTGAAGGAAAAAATAAATGCGAATCGGAAGCGTATATGTCATTTATTATTTACATTCAATTACGCACTCATTATTTGTATGCGCACTTGGGTAAACCTGCAATATATATGCATATATAAACATGTATATTTATATATTCATTCACACATGTATGGTTGATAATAAGTAAAATTATTACATCACAAATTATCCTGGGACCATTTGCTTTGAAACTTCAGTTAATCGTTAGTAAATGGATGAATATTTAAAAAGTAAATTCGTACAAATTCAACTCTATACACAACATTTCACTCATTTTAGCATTTAATAGTAGTTTATGGATGGATTTTTATTGCATTCTAAGATTTTCTATGTATATTTATCAAAAAATGGGAAAATTATTCATTCCAACATCAGCCAACAGAAAGCTGAAGGCACGTGAGTTTTTTTACAAATTGTGGTGACAGTGCTTGGAGTGGAAGATTGGTGTTTTGCTATCAAATCGCAGAAACGCACTGATAGCTGGGAGAAATGCGTAAACAACATGCTATGCCAAGACTGGACGGGGTATGTAGAAAAAATTGCTTATTTACAATTAAATCAGTTCATCACAATTTTAAATGGCAATATAAGTTTAGATATAGCAACCATGAGAATGGCTTACGTTACTCCTTTCAGGGTATCTTTGCAAGGAGTGTTAACCAGTTTTGATAATAGATATCTTCATTTGCTAGCTGTTCTTAAAGGTATTATTGCTCACACCAATGCATGTTCATTTTCACAGACGCATTTTAACTCGAATATACAGGCATACATTGCGTTTGTATGCATTTATTTTCTTGTATCTTGAACTTTGCTGAGTTTTGCTATCCCCTTTTTTCGATCATCTTCATGAAGCCGACACGATCTATTACTGAAATGAAAAACATAATATTAGAAATTTGCCCAATATATTGTAAAAATCTTTATGATAACCGTATTTAAGCATAAATAGATAGAATAGATAAAAGCTCACTGTTTCATACTATTGGCGTCTGGAAGGAATAAACATTAGAATCTTCATAATTCCAAACCTTATAATCGTCAGTAATTTATCAAGTGAACCTTTTTAACGGCCATCCCTTGGAATTTTTTTTTATACAGTCTTATCAAATTTGACAAATGAGAAAGAAAATATTTAGCCCCTAGGGTCTGTCTCCCGCACAAAAGTGCTTCACTTGGGTCCATATGAAATGGACTCTGGGTGAAAGCAACATTGTAAACACGTTGAATTATGTTTTGATTACTGAAAACTGAGTTGTGTTGTAAGTGTAGTATAGAAAAATTGACACTGCATAGATTGTTTGCGCGGAACCAATTTCACTGATTCGTGATATCCATCTTCGGATTAATTATTTTAGTAGAATTTTGAAACTATTCGGTCAATGCGGCCGATAAAACTCAGAAAATAATAGGAAATAAATATTTTGAAGTTGATCGCGGAAGTAATACGGTGGGGAATATTAGTCGGTTCTGTCGTAAAAGAAAAGACAGAGAAAGAAATTGGAATAAAATTAGGCCATTTTGATCGTAATTTGTACACTTACAAGAGTATATCTAATAAGGAACCATAATAAGCCGCAATTCCAGGCATTTTTCATAGCGAAAGATAGAAAATGCGCGTGCATTTGATCGGATAAGAGAATCCGATTTATGGCAAATTGTCGAATCCTTCGAGAATTTGCATGGAATCCATAGTTCTTCACAAAAAGACTATTCTAGGGGCGGAACTTGAAAATCTAAGAGTGGGCGTATTATGGCAATACACGCATCTTAAAGTAACAACAGTAGTAGTAACTACAGTCTTTACGATTAAATATTAAAATGCCATGTTGACTGGAAATTTACACTGAACGGAAATTTATTGTAGAAGCTATTAGTTTTAAGTTTCAGCTCCTCGCCATGCTTTAAGCATATTTTAACATTATTTGTTTTGAACAATCGTCAAGGTAAGGATCTGATCTACCTGTTCATCTGCAAATGGATTATCTAAACCGAAATTATAGTAGCTGAAAATCATTAAAATATCTTGCGAATGAGAAAAGAGGACATGGAATGAAGTGTTATTTTGAATGCTGAAATTTTTGCTGAAAATCTGTTTTTTAACTGTTTTTGTTTGATCGGGTTATTGCGACTCCATGCTATGTAATGGTCTGTTCAAAAAAAGGTGAGACTTGTCTTATTACGCGAGAACCACTTAACTAATCACAATAAAGAAGGTTGATCCTTTCAACGGCATCTATAAGAAGTAAAACGCTGCCTTCATCGTGGCTAAGCCTTTTCTAGTTTCTGCACCAAAGTGGTTTTCGTCTGAGCCTTCACACGCTTGCCGTACAATTTTCGCGTCAGTAAAAATGAAGGCGTTAGAGGAAGGAAATTTAGGAAATTTTAACTTAGAAAATAGAAAGAAGTCCGCTGGAGCAAGAACCGAAAAGTAAAAAGGCTGGATATCACCGAAGCGCTTCATGACCAAATTTTCTGTCAAAATGGTGAAAAATGACCTAACACTGATGACAAAGTCATTGGCAACATTCCTGACAGTTAACTTACGGTTTGCAAACACCAAATCATTCATAATTGACTGTCATATTGAGGGGGCGTTGAGGTCCAGCCGCCGCCCCTTTGAGCATTTGGCGTATTTAATAGCCACTGACGACATTACTGACATCTTTGTTTCGATTCTTTAACTTATGACGCTACTGCCTTTTGGTGCCTGGTGTCAGAAACATTGTTATAAATGCTTTCTCAGCTCTCGCAAAAGCTTGTGACAGAAGGATGCGTCACGAATGGGGTTGGCCTAATCCGTGGAATACTGACGGAATGGAAAGTACGGAGGAGAGGGGCGGAAACGATGTTTGCAGGGCGGCTAATAGTGCGTTTACAATGGAAATACGGACATTGTAACTGCCGTTAAAATTCTGCATAAAGGTTATTTGGCAAAAGGAGAATGAAACTCAACCCGATTAAAAAACACACATCTCCCCGAGCGATTGTTTTAAATCATCTCTCTACTTTGGAATATTCATAGTAGTCCCAAGGATTTTTTCTGTTGATGACACGACCCTATCAAAAGCTTTTATAAACTTTTATTGAATTTCTTCATCGGCCTCCTTCCACATACACTTAATGACGTTGTAAATTAATTTTCGTTCTTGGCTGTGAAGCGCTTTCAGATTCCCAATTTTGGATAGTTCGTTATTTGTAATTGAAAATTATAGGAAAAATGAATGTAGGAATATGACGGAAGGAGAGGAAAATGTGGTAATGATTAAATGGAATGAAAATAAGTACAGGGCAATGAATTGGAAGTGAAAATAAGAAGGTGGGGGAGTTCTAAAATGATCTGTTTAATAACCATGAGGATTAGAACCAGACTTAAAGGCAACAAGGCGTAGGTACGGAGCAGACATTACATTGTACATGCTCTCTGCATTTTTCGGGTGTCCGTCCGCGTAGGATGGCTTGGTAACTAAAGTTTCGCTGACTATCCTGTCAGCGTCTTTAGGTCGAAGGATTAACTTCGACCCTTAACACCTTCACTGTATCGAATTTGGTTAACACTGATAACATCATCGGCTTTTACTCGTAGTTTGGTTAATGAAGTTTAACAATGACTGACACATAGAATAGAAAATAATAATAACAAAACTTTTTATGATTTCTGCTCTGACGCGCTCTGACGCAAATTGTTGTCAAATGAATTATTCACCTTACGTTGATTTTTACATAAGTAAATACGGAAATTTTTATCTCCGAAACATATTTTCTTAATAATTACAATGTTTCCGTACGTATCTATCAATCATATTATTGTGTTGTTTCTACAGATAGATCCATGTCGGAACCAAAGAAAAAATGTAGGCAATACAATGTCGAGTATTTAAAATATGGTTTCATTCAATCACCCACAAACAAGACATTACTAAAGTGCCTCATTGGTAATGAGGTGTTTTCCAATGAAGCTATGAAACCTTCGCGATATGAAGAGCACTTGAGCGAAATACATCCTGAGAAAAAATATAAAAATATATCTTACTTTCAAATACTCAGAGATCAACATTCGAGACGTCCTACTTTGGGTGATATGTTTTCGGCCGCATCAAAAGAAGAAAATGATGGATTACGTGCGTCATATAATATTTCCTTACTCATTGCTAAATCGGGAAAACCACACACAATTGGTGAAGAATTGATAATTCCAGCTTTGAGTGAAGTTCTGCGTACCGTGCTGCATAAACCACCGTCTGATATAATTAAAAAAATTCCGTTGAGCAATAATACAGTGCAGAGGCGAATAGATGAAATGTCCGAGGATGTGGAGAGTTCTCTAGCTGAGTTTTTGAAGACTACCGAGTTTTCATTACAGCTTGTTGAATCTACTTTGCCAAAAAACGAGTCTTTACTTCTGGTGTACGTTCGATTCATAAAAGATGAAAGGATTTGTCAAAACTTATTATTCGCAAGAACGTTAGAAATGGACACTAAAGGAAAATCTGTTTTTGGCGTTTTGGAACACTATTTTGAATAAAAAGGAATTCCTCTGAATAATATATTGTCTGTTGCTACCGATGGTGCTCCGGCAATGGTTGGACGTCACCGTGGTTTTATTTCATATTTGAAAAGAGCGGTACCAAATATAGTCGCCGTGCATTGCGTAATTCACCGACAACATTTGGTAGCAAAACACCTTAGTGATCGCCTTCACCGCTCGCTACAGTATGTAATTACTTCAGTTAACAGGATCAGAAGCAATGCTCTCGATGATAGATTATTTAGGAAGCGTTGTGATGAAAACGACTAAGACTTTAATCGGTTACTATTGCACAAAGAAGTTTGTTGGCTGTCAAAAGGTACTTGTCTAAAACGTTTTTTTTTAACTCTTTGAAGCAGTTACTAAGTTTTTTGAAAGTAAAGATGATTTATTAGGAGTGAATTTATTGAAATGTAAGAGCGATATTGCTTATTTGACAGATTTATACAACAAATTTAATGAAACAAACTGCAAGGAAATGATTTGAATTTGATCAAATTTGATCAAATTCAAATCATTCCCTTCCCTTTGATCATTCAAATCAAAATTCAGGAGGATTTTATCGAATTGTCAACAAATGAAGAGTTGAAATTTAAATTAAATATGGGTATCAAGAATTTCGGCTTCAACGTCAAATTCCAATATTATATCCAGCCTTATGGGCTGCAGTAAAGAAATTTTTCATTGCTTTTCCGTCCTCATATTTAGCAGAAAGAGGGTTTAGCATGGTGACCAATCTATTAACTAAGAAAAGAAACAGGTTTTCAATAGTGGAACGCTGTGACTTAAGGTTATTAATGACAAAAATGGCACCAAATATTGATAAATTAGTTTCATCGTATCGAGCTCAGCTGTCTCATCAATAATATTATATTAATTATTAATAACATATTTCAATCTTCAACAATACTTCCATATTTCATTATCTTAAGATTAAAGAAAATTAAAAATTTGTTCTTGTTTTTCAATATATTGCATGTACGATGTAGTTAACCTAAGGGGGGCGCTATTAAATTATTGACTGAAAAAGTGGGCCCTGACTCAAAAAAGGTTGGGAACCTATGGTCTAAATAATGAAAATTTTAATTTTTTTGTATTTCATTGGATGAAATTGTTTATAAATAGTTACTAATAACAAGAACGATAAACAGCATAGCAGGCATACAAATATAAAACATAAATCTCGGGAAACAATGCTTTGGATGGCTTCTCCAAGATTTTGAAGAAAATATCACGAAACTTTATTATATAATTCTTTCTAAACGTCCAAACCCTCATTTTCGAATAATTTTAATACTGTTATTTTATTGCTATAAATCACAGAGAGACTCCACTATAATGAGAAAATCCTTTGCTTTTCTAGAGAGTGTCGTCATCCATCATATCATTTGCACTTAAATACATACGTACTAAAAATATTGGAAATGAATGCATCAAAATCTTCCCGAGAGCCTTTTGTATTATAAAACCAATTTTGAATTATTTTATCTCTCCCTGTTTTACATTGTCGAGGAAATTGATCAAACTGACGAGTTGATAATCCTGCTAAGAAGAGGTTTGTACGAATTCGCTAATGATCTAAATCGATTTGGCAGGGCTTAAAATTCCTGGAAAACTTCGAGATGAAATTCGTTACTTATTTCCCACCATTATTTTTGATGTTTTTTTACTAAAAGTGAGAGTAGTATTCTAGATTTTTCTTCAGGTGGCATAGTAAGCCTGATGAAACCTGAATTAAGTTTATCAATAGATTGGACTTAATACTACTTACTCAGAAGGTCTGAGAATTATGGTCCAGTTTTAATAGGAGGAAATTTCGAGTAAACTAAATTTGGGGTACATTTTAAGCGTTGTATTCAATTTAAAAATATCAAAACAAATTATATTATAAAAATCTTATGCTTGTTTGTCTGAAGGTATATCCTTTATTCTTGATTGGTTAAATCAATTATATCAGCATTTAAAATGCTGTAAAAATTAAAAGAAATTTGGAGTCATAATGATCTTTCGCGAATAATAAAGAGCATTTTTCACGCTGGCAACTAATGGTTAATGCCTATAACCTATATACCAAATATGCTAGCATATTCCATTATATATGGTCGATTTCTTATAAACAATAAAATATTAGCATCAATCTTGTCAGCATAATAGTTGAGTTTACTACTATTCTCGATTGAGAAAAAATACGTCTAATTAAAACGGACTTATTTTATTTATGAAACTTACTCATATTACTAACATTATTTCTTTTCACCGAAAATATTATCAATTATAGTAGGAGATATGCAATTGGTAGTTTTCAATTTTCACCTCACATACATTAGCTAATGTTTGATCATAACGAATTACTCCTGTATTTTAGTTTGCACATCTGTAGTACGCAAATGGATGTAGAGAAGGCATAAAGCATGGCTATGACATTTAATGAAAATTGCCATCCCTATCCCAACCCAACCCTCCTCAGTATTCCATAATCTCTTAAAAATTATAGATGAAATGAGAATGGGGTTTATTCAGGTTGAGAAAAACGGTTTTTAATAAATGTCATAGGTCGCATACGCTGCTATCTCAACGTCAATTTTCAAACAAGTAAATAAATAATCTGAAACACTAAAATACAGGCTCAACGAATTATTTACCTTATCGCGTACCTATGCCTATTTTTGCTTCGAGACAGATGTCACCTCGAGATGAGTATTGTGTCCACTTGGGTGAGTCGCCGAATGCTTTCGTCTGGAGCGCGTCTGTGGCTCGGGATCAACGATGACACCACGGAGTGCTTCGGCGGTGGCCTAAGGCGAACTTGCTGACGACTATGGGAATGGTGACGGCCCCGACCGCTCCTTTGACCCCACACTGTCCCCGAGGCGGTGCTTTCGGGTGCGTTGTTATTTCTTCCTTGTCTTCCTCTCTTCCAGTAGTAGAGGAAACAACCTGTCGAAGGATATCGGAGTCGTTGAAATGGATGAGAGAAACAGCCAGTCATTTATACTCTGCTAGCTGCCAGTAAGGCATGGTTAAGGATAAAGTGGCACCAAAATTCCTACCTAATCTAACCAATTAGGTTCTCTTATAGACAGCAAAGAACGACTGTAAGTGATTATGCGTCTTTGCTATCATTTCCTTATAACCGTTATTCGATGCTTATCGGAGATCGCGTTCGCTCTTTACTGGAACTAAAATCTCATTTATTTCGTCTAAAAACTCTCAACTGATGAGTTTTTCTAAAAGCTTCGATAATTAGATCTTTTCACCTGGACCGAATTCCACCCGAAGGATTCTATCATGGCCGTAACGTTACTGTTGATGCTCTAATCTCCTCTAACGGAACGAGCTGCTTTACTTTGGACCATCTATAAATCTTAGATTAAACCTATTTTATGTGGATCCCAAATCGCGCAGCCAAATTCGAGACTAGCTTGAATAAGAGAGGACTTGGTGTCCAGTTGAAAACCGCTGACGTCCAAGGGTTGTCTTATATTCTACCCTTAATACGCATATCTGATTTGGCAAAATCTCAGAAATCGTTATTCGCAAGCATTTTGGAGTTGATTTAGTTGAGTCATAAATGTTTTTGTGAATTCTAGCGTTTGACTACACATATTTGTGACTTCAGTTTGAAAGGTAGAAGAAAATGATTTCATCTCCGAGTTTCTTGATAGGTGATATTAAATATGAAATAGTTTCACTTTTTTCAGTAATAATTCAAATGGAAGTTTAGTTTACAATTGATGGACTGTTGATTACCAAAATCATATTAATTATTACCCGAGGCTCAGGGATGAACCTCTGATTCTATTGTTATCAAGAGGAAATATGAAATCTACCTTTCTTATTTATATCTGAAAATTTCAGGAATGTGATTGAGTATGAACGTTGTTACTTACTGAGCTTGTTGTTTCGTGACAGTACTATGTGCAACCTTCCTAGAATTTGATTAGACTATTTGCACAATATTGTCTGTCCGATAACTTGCGAAATATTATGTGAGATGTTGTTTCTTTTCATTCAACTTATTTGAATATGCTGGTAATAATTAAAGTATCTTATGCTTCTAATATTTATAAATATCTAAAGGGAAGAAAATCCGTATATTTGTTCGGGGGTATTCTGGGGTGACAAATAAACTGTAGAAATGCGGATTAATTCTCACAACGCGACACAGATAATAACATAAAGAGATCGTGATAACTCTTACAATAATAAACATCGAGTTTTGTTGAATAACATCAAAATCCTAGTAGACTAGAGATACCTTCAATATCATGCATTTCAAAACATTCATTATTGAAACTTATTGCTATAAGGATAGCAATAAGTTTAATTGCAGTTACATGGTAGATCTAACATACTATATGCTACATATTACTTACCTATAAAGGCCCAGATTATGAAGGGAATCCATGCATTAATGATGACCTGAAGCAGAAGTCCCATGTGAAGGGTTAGGGAAACACCAGGAAGCCATGGAACTAGCGGTACCCTGAATGAGCCTTCTTGTTCGTCTTGGCGCCTCTGGGGTTGCCTCGCCACCAACGCTAGTAAAAGAAAAGCTACGAAAGATGATGCAGTGGCTAAAGCCACCGCGGAAGCCCCAGCACCAGAAGCAAGGAGAAGGGAAGATACACCCACTGCCATTGAGCACACCAGTAGACCCGAAACAGCCATAGAGACCCTTCTTCCAGTGGCCGCTGACGGTTCCGCTTGCTCCTGATTCAGCATCGAGTCGTGACCTCCGGCTCTACCGTCGATAGTAGCTACCTTCAGCCTCTCCTTGTATTCGGCCACGATGGCATCAATGTCCGTGTTGCTGTCCGATTCGTAACCGGAGAGGCCGGAGCCTTCGGCGCCCTCCCCTCCGCCGTCTTCGCTGCTGGAAGCTAAACATCCGACCTCGATTGGGTCGCTGTCCTGTGCAGAACTCAGAAGTGGTTCTTCGTCAACTGCTGAGGCAGTCGGTTGTGGATGGACAGTGCCATTTGCACACGTTTCAGTTACCGGAAGGCTTTCGTATGCCACTTGCTCGCTCGAGACGTCTCTCTTGAGAAACGATAAGCTGTCCTTGATCGTTTTTATAGCTTTTTTCCCTGGTTCGTCCAGAGGCAGGTTCAGTTGCGTTTTTCGGCTATTTTTTCCTGTAATTTCAAGAAAATGTGGCCATTAAAAATCGAAAACTTCACCGTCATTGATGGAAAATACATGTTTCATGGTTTCCTTAGTTGTTACTTATCAATTACCTAAACCTAACCTTCCTTTACATTATTTGTAGAAGAAAAGCAAATTTTAGACGGGAATATATATATATACATATATATATTAAATAAACACCGAGCTGGAGATATAATTGTGAAATATTATGATTATATCTTTTGTTTGCATAATTTGTTATAACATGAGGCTGGTGAAATTTAAGTAAATTTCGACCGTCAATGTAAAAAAACTTTGCTATGATATTAGGCTTTGCTTATGACCAGCGTTTCATAAAATTTATTTTTGTATTTTATATTCAAATTAATTTCGCCGACGGATAAATATTTGACCAGAAAAATTGCAGTAGTTCTGATGAAAGAACGTTAAGTGAATATTGGGCAACACACATTCGGTTGGGTCAATACTCAACTTATAGATTCTCCGTAACAGGTTGCATTAAAAAACGACTTTAGTTGAATTTAATTGCCAATTAATAGTACTTTCAAACTGAAACTTGCTAACTACGTAACATAAAGTATTTTTTGAAAGGGATATCAGCTCTTCGGAAAGTTTTACCCACGTACTTCGAGGTAGATAAGTGTCAAAACCAAAGAAATATGAATAACATCATCCTGCGATAATCTTCTGCGATAAACAAATTCAGCTATTAGGAGTAACAATTGTACCATAGTCGCCTTAATATACACTTTTCATTAATTTTGCAATGATATAAATTGATATCACTATCACACCATCATCACCTGTGACAGTAGTGTCATTCAAATTGGCTTAAATGTTTTTCCAAGATAATCTCCGATACTTGCGAGTAACTCTCCATCGACACTTTTTGCAATTAGCCATGGCTTCAGTGCAAATCGGATATCTTTTAAAAATTTGCATAAGGGAAATGAAACTTCGCACGATTTAGTTGTAACCCACCTGCGGAGCGATCGGCGGTCATTTCTTCGTTTAGAGGCGGTTGATATCTCCGGTGAATGAGGTCAACTGCAGAGAGAGCGTGAGCTAGAAGAGGTGCTGCCGAAGAGAGCCTCAAAAGAGCCAACGGGTCGCCGACGAGAGCCAGTATCGATGCTAGCAGACCAGAGCTTAAGATAGCGAACGCCGGAGTGGCCGTCTTAGGATGCTCTCGGGCAAAGCGCCGAGGCAAGAGGCCATCCGGGGCGGAGAGGGCTACTGTGGCCCTGTGGAGAGGCGGAGATGCTTCTACCAGTGCTAGAGCCAGGGCCGCTATTCCCAAGGAGGCCATGACTAAACGTGCCCAGTCGACGTCGCGAACCTCGAAGGCTTGGACCAGAGGGGTTCCGGCTGATAGTGACCTATCGTTGAGAAAACATAGATTGACTATGAATGGAAAAATTGCCAACAACATAAATACATACGGTGCAATGGATATTAAGTTAGAGTTATTAAGTTAAGGAATTTTCTGCGCGAATAACTAGGACGTTAAGCGTTAATAATAATTTAGTTCTATTTTTCCTCAATTTATGCTCACATTATCTAGATTAAATCTTCATTTTGTACTCCCGTACTAGAGTTTTGTTATAAAATATATCCTCAATTGGTAGCTTCCCCTATCAGAAGGTTATCTCTCTCGGATCTCCACTCTTCTCTTCTACTTGATTTCCGTTTCATCTCCTCATATTTTTTAATGTGAAATAAAAGGATTACTTATTTTATTAGTGTGCAAATTTGCGAATGTCCCTGAGATGCAACCACCATTCTGAGCCCGAAGAGTATTTCATCTCCCACGGACACGCATTCATTCCGTCAGTAATTTTTGTCTGCTTCTTTCCGAGCCCCCAAAGATCTTCTCTATTCGCGGTTTCACCATCCGTCTTCGCGCCACCGGAGGTCCTTGGTACCACCGGAAGGATTGAAGGGGACACTGCGAACATCTGCCGCCGATAACAAATTCATGCCAACTCCTTCCTTCCAAGTTGTGGGAGGGAGACCTAAAAGGGGGGGTCTCTGCTGACGACTTCATTCTTTCCTTTTCTCCTTGCGTTCCCTCGGGCGGACTTCTGCATCGATGGATAAAGGGCTGAAAGCTGGTGCTCGGATGTATGCTCGTGAGCAGTACAATACAATACAGTACAATGTTTATTATTTGCAATTAGGTGGGCTGAAATCTGACGCCGGTCCGATCATACACCAGCAGCAATTTCAGAATATTGAATGGTTATTTAAACGATAAAGCGTGAACTTTCACCCGATAGTATGAATTCTTTCATACAATTGGAAGCTTAATCCACAATCAACTGCTTGCCAGAGTATGGATAAACGCTAAGGTGTCTCGTTTTTCCACTTTTTTCTCGGATCGAAATGCAATTCCCCTTAGCTTGTCAATTCCTCAAATACTCGAAGGTTAAGTACCTTCCCATCAGTATTGGTGTGATCGCTCCCTCGCAACTAAGAATATCAACCTCATAACCTTTGAGTTGGATCACGATTCATTAAAAAATATTTATATATAATATATAATATATATAATATATAATAATTAAAATATAAAATTTAATAAATAAGTGCTTATATGAAACTATATTGACTTTTGTCCATCCTAACGACAAGCCTGCAAAAGGTAGTTGGCCATCCTTACTTTAGTGGACCATTGACACTTAAAATTATCATTGGATACTTATCGATTATTAATTTTGACTCGTTTTAAAATTGATATTGTATGTGTAAAAATGTATCTTAAACTTATTACCATGATTCATGGGGTCGGCTGATGATTTTTTTGATGAATGGTGACGATGAAGATAACGTGTGATTTAACGCTGATTTTTTTACGGCCGGATGTCCTTTCTATCAGCAACCCTTGTCGAGAAACATGGTCTTCCACCGAGAGTTGAACCCGGGACCGCTTTCGTCAAAGCAGAACGCATTGCCCACTCAGCTATCAGGGAGCTCAAAAATTGATCTTGTGTAATGAGTTGCTAATTTGAACTCATTTATAAAATAATTACGCCCAAAAGATATTAAATTGGAAGAAAACGATGGTAAGACTGGGAATATCATACCAAATGTCTTGGAAACATCGCTCTTTCATTTTCTTCGGCCACATGAGGCTAAAACATAACTTCATCGATAGTCTGGCTTGCATTTAATCAATTTTGGTTCTCATGAAGCACCTCATTTGTTAGAATCCATCCCTAAAATAGGCTAACTTTTCAGTGTTGTTTAATTAGTGAGAAAGAGGTTTGCCCTTCTGTCCACAGGCTACATTAGGACATCCCCAACGAAAGTGCGACCTGAGGCCTCCCTAGCTTCCGTTTTAAGCCAGTGTGGGAGACAACGACCACTTATCCTAAACCATAAACCTGAAGGCAAATACATTTGACAAGTTGTCCTTACGTAGGCAAGCTTAACTAGTTGGGGAAACTGGGGCAGGTTTACGCAGTTTTTTCAAATATTTACCCGGTTTTTCCTACACATTCAGTAGTTCATTCATACCTACCCCGTAAACGGGGCAAGTTTACACACGATACAGAGGAATGTTTACATTCCCTTAAAAATTATAGAATCCAAGTGTACTTTAATAAGATTATTCCAAATTCTGATAGTAATTAGCAAGATCCTTAAAGTTAAAACCAAACGCTTAAGAAAACTTTCTTAATGATTATCTTTTCCTTATTTCTTCTTCTGTCATCTTTGGGAGTATATAAGCTTTCCGAAAAAGAATTCTTAGAACGATCAATTCTTCAAATGATTAATTATTCGAAAATAGACCACATTTTACTGAATCCAAAGTAAACCAGGATTTATTTAAAGAAATTGATTCGTAGTTAAATTCTATTTAGTTAAACTACGAACCTCCTTAAAGGTTGGGTTGGGTGTAGGTATTGCATGTGGCATTTTTACCATGGCGTTATGTTAGAAGAATTTGCTTTCGAGGAATAAGTTTTCGAAGAATTTACCTGTAACCGCCATCTTCATCACGATCGGTGTAATATTAGTACATTTATTGGTATTCATAATTTAATTCGAACCACAAGTTAACCTAAACACACGCACCCATACAACCATTGAAAACTGTTAATTAATATAAAGGGGGCTATGTACACATGCTCAGGCAGATTTGCAAAGCGTATAGACCTGTCCCAGTTGCATTGTGTAAACTTGTCCCATCGCTATGTTTTAGTTACTATTCTAAGCTTTATTCATAAGGTAAGCCATCAGCTGAATCGCTAAAAATTCTCGCAAAAGAGCAATCTAGCTGATTAACGTATGTATAATGATTTGTGATGGTTTAATGGTACAGGTTTTATTACTGGCGCATTTCGATTAACGATATGTGAGTAATGAGCATTTTACTGCCCCTGTACCAAATCTGGCCCGGTCTACACTATGCTCTTAGTTTTTTTATTTTAGTGATTTTTTCATTATAATTAGCGAGCTTTCAATTCCCAATTATCAGAGATTAATTTTACAGAAATTCCTGAGCTGTGTAGTTTTATTGTAATTTGTGAATGGTAAGTAGAGAAAAATATTACTTTGCTGGAGGAAAAACTATTAAAATCATTTCATAAAGGGCTATTACTAATATACTTATAATTGAGTTTAATTTTATGATCTACAAATCAATTTTACTGTGAAATGAATCTAATTTTAATTAAGTTATTCCTGTACTGCTATTGAAAAATTAATACCTGTATATAATGATGTTTTTTAAAAATATTATTTGCGTTGAAATACCGTAGTGAATTATATTTTAAGTTATTTTAAAATGTAGCTGATAATTAATCGATTGAATGATTTGGCCTTACCTCATGGAACGCCATTAAATAAATAATCGAAAGAAACGTCGTATTTTCCACACTAATGTTTGATAAATGCCCAATTTCGGCCTTGCAGTCATCCTCAATTACGGTATTAGATTCCGCTCTGTATCACTGGACATAATTAAAAACTGTGCGCTAGAGTATAAATTAAGTGTATTTCTTTGAGTGTATCTGAGAATGGCAGCAAGGTCGAGACCGGTCGTTTATTAAAAAATACAGTGGGAAATAGGAAGTTCGTATGGCACTGGGTGTGATGCCTGGTATCCAAGTAGCACTTACAGTAACAGTAAGGGAGCATTGTTCAGATAGATAGATGGTATGGAACACACAGTGATTAAACCTTCGGCAATAACCCTTGTGCGATACCCGTTTCTGCCTGCCCTTCTCACCTGAATTGAACCATCATGGTTAAGACAGTTGCCACTCCGAAGTATGACATGAAGGCGATAAACAGGGACGTGGTGGACGCAGCTGCGATGGCACTGGCGTTGGATACATTTCTCCTTTTGGGCCCCCTCCTGCCGAAAACTGCGTTCGCCAGGGCCCTCTCTCTTCGGCCCTCTGCTACTACGGCATGCAGACCGACAAAACCAAGGGTGCTCATGGCGGAACCTGACACCAGCTGAGAGGAAAATGTGAATTTCACTCATTCCCTCTGTCAACTCGAACATGAGAATTTCAATAGTCTTTAAAAGGAGTATGAACGCTGTCTTATAGAAGCTTGAGAGTTTTATTATGAAGTTATTAAAAGAAAAAACTGAAGCCTCCTCATCCTCTTAAAATAGCAAATTAGTAGTCAAAATACATTTTAGGAATACCAATAAAAGGCGGAGCCACTGAATTTTAAAGCCTTTGCCATAGTTACCGCTGTGAATATAGGCATAGAATTATACTGTTGTACGCGATGGTACTACTGTTAAAGCAAACAACATGTTATTGATGCAAAGAAAGAAAATTGGAACAAGGCTATTCTTAAATTAGGGGTTTAAAAATCACTGGTAACCGTCATTGTTCTACCCACATCATTGTCACACCTACCCCTGACGATGATATCATGGCTATTGAAATGTGTGTTCATTGATTTTTTACTTTCTCCCTATACGTAGTATAGAGAAAGTATTGTATTCGCAAAAAAATCGACTTTTGTATAAAACAGTTTTCCGTAACACTGATTGTTTAGGAGTTATTCTTCAATAATAGTTAACCGGAAGTTGTTGTTTAACCATACATTGAAGTTTTTCATACTTATCTCTGTCAGAATGCAATGTAGGTATATACAATTATGTACCAAAGTTATAGATAATGTTTTTTACTACTAAGCTTGTATGAAACATTTTCCTGTAACACTCATTGTTTTGGAGTTATTTATATATTACCGGCATAGGCTTCTGTTTTCAATAAATACGGAGAAAGTCATGTGTTGGCCACATCAGATTTTTTCTTAGAAAGTTGATAATCCGGGCCTTTCATTCATTTCCAAAAACCGGTGGCAACGAGGTGCGGAGCGATGACAAAGACGGCTATTACTGATTTCTGAACCTCTAATTACATTGGTAGCCACGAAAATATTTACTAAATATTCCCTGGAAATTCATCGAAATATATAATAAACATAATAATAATATAAGTTAATCAAAGCTTTCGCCATTTCCGATGATAAAAATATTCTATGTGATAAATATTACAATAACAATTAATATTCGCTGTACAAGGCACCACTGCCGATTTTCTATGATCATCATTTCCTAATGAATTATGGAAAAGAAAAAGCCTCCGAAAGGAAAAAACAAAATGTGCATGTATGTCTCACGAAAGTTGCCGATATCGAATGCATAAATTCATACACGTCAATAATTATCACAAGAGATAAACAGCGGACCACTTACCCCGGAAAATCCAGCAGGAAGAAAGCCATGAGACCAATTGCTGGGATCTGCTTCAAGGGCACCAACACTCACAAAGAAAAGGACGCTCGCCATCACGACTACGTTGAGCATAGTCCTCAGTCCCGACCAGGGCTGTAAGAAAAGTTATATTGATATTTTAGATTTACAGGTTTTATTTATTATAGTAGAAGTATCTGCCAATAGTAAACTGATTTGAAGACAGCAACAGTTCCAAAAATAACTTTATGAAGCACCTAAGGAATTCGTGGAAATCTAACCTCCAAGAAATCAGTCAGTAAGTGTATCAAAGGTACTATGTACCTACTAATTTTCTACTACTTTCACTGATACTAAGTTCTGAAAATCACGCACCGACTTCCAGTTAATAAAATTACGAAATTTAGGGATTCACTATAGGGCTAATAGTATATTAGATATCGATATTTTATTACCATAAGTATCCTTGTGCTCGAATTTGGGCACTGGAAAATCTTCTGCTAGCAATGCATGTTAAATTCAAACATCAACCATTTAAGACCATACAAACTAACTAATGAAATTATAAATATCTTCCCTATAAGATTTCTTTCAAAACTTTAGTGAGAAATCAACCAAGGACAACAACAAATCTTAGTTACCTAACATTTCATACATAAAATCAATATTTGCATCTGCTTTTACACGCCTTGTTTCATTCTTTATTTGTCTACTCGTTAACCCTATCATTGGTTGAGATGAAGCATGTGACCATCACCTTCGGAAATGCTCGCATGTTTCCCCTTAAAGTGGGTGGGGGCAGTTGGTTTGGTCGTTTTCAGCCCGACGATGCTACAGAATAGGATTTAGAGGCCGAGTCGGTGAGAGATCACGGTTTCCTCTCCAGTCGGTTGGATTTGAAATCGAACCAACTGCTTCCAAACCGACAAGTTACAGAATATGGCCCCTGTGTAAGCGTGCCATGGAAGAATATAGTCGAAAATCGATTGACACCCCGGATAGCCAAGTGGGCACCAGTTTTGGCTTTGTCGGAAAGGGTCCCGAGTGTGACTCCCGGTGGGAGCCCACGTGCGAAGTGATATAATTGTAAGCTGTAGAAGCAATACTACCTCTACTGCAAGATAGCACGGCGATTATCCTTGAAGGTTGGCAATCACACACTCTTATGTGCAATTGGTATCGCATACCCCGCAAGGATACAAGTTTAGTTTGGTAATAATTTCTTATTAGGAGGACCATAACTTTGATTCAGTTGAAAATATCACAGAGAAGAGAGAGTATACAACTTTGTAGTTTCTACAGATTATTATACGGATATATAATCTTTATTATTTCCCCAAATTCCTCACGTCTCATCATAATGAATTTATTTTTAATGAAAATTTCCTTATTAATGTAGCATACAAATCAGAAAAAGAAATTTGAACTCATGTTTTCTAAAGCAGTATATTTTTGGGATATTGAAATAGAAAAATGCACGAGTGATGTCACTTTGTTATTAGTTAGGCCTCACCTTGGTTATGCATGTAGTTTATGTGACCTTGTCGAAAAGTGCTGTGTTTGTGAATTAGAAAAGTACAACCAAAAGGGATACGTTGTTCAAAGAATAAGAAAAATCAGTGAGCGTAACTAAGAAGATTCAGGAAGCAGTGTGGGAATCTTTAGGAAATATAAGATTTAAGCAAAGTCTAAATTCAGTCATTAAACTAAGTCTAAATCGGAAAATTAGTTGTGAGGACAAATCGCTTCGAGAATTCATTTTTGTTTGTGCACGATAAGCAAAAGTACTTTATTGGTGAAGTAGGGTCATGGTGCAAATGATCAAAGTGCCACCCCCTTCCAAACGCTGAAATTTGGCTCTCAGGGTACATATGTAGATGAAGATGAATAACTTTCCGTGGATGAGAGAAAAGGCTCGGGAAGAGGGAGCAGGGGAGAAGCGTGGGAACTTTGAGAGGGGGGAGGAAGACGAGTGAGGAAATGGGAAAGCGTTCGTTCCTCATGAGATAGGAGACGCACTGATGGAAGGGATGGCCTTAAGAGGGTTTTAAGAATGGAGTGTACTGTTGCCTCAAAGAAACGTACATTTCATTGCACTCACACGGGTGAAGATTTTGAAAAGAATTCCTTCGTTCCAAATTTTTTACGGGATTCGCAATTTTATTTGCTTTATTTTGTAGCCTACGGCTTAAAAGCCACTTTTCCAGAGAGAAGAAAGATTCGGCTTCTTTAAGAAAAATACTGCTTACTGCATGTCAATTTGAGGTATTATCGGTTGCTCACTCTATACGTCTGTTATATTTTACAGAATGCAAATTGTATGTATTCCTACTCCCATATTCTGATAAATGGAATATAATTCATTTGTCTTTTGGTACAGGATTTATTAACGTATCCTTCATCTATTTCATCACTGTCTTATCATAGCTGCGGTATCACAAAAGCTACTGAGGTATAGGTGAATAATGACACAGATTATGGCCTCATAGAATGCCAAGAAAAGTGTTACTCAAAGAACCAATACGCTCTGCTTACGGTTTCCGCTTATAGCATTTTCGCTTGATGAGAAAAACAAGGGCAAACTTCCTCACTCCTCACCCTGTCTTGTAAGCCTCATTCCCCTCTGAAAGCTCTTGGTAGCTAATACTAAAGGGATGAGGTACCAATCGGCCGTCGGGCTGAATAAAGACAAGTTATATGTTGCAATTCTCAGTTCCTATCTCTTCGATGGCCAAGTCGCTTTCATAGATAAAGGAATTTCCTAGAATGTCCATGCAGTAATATTGCAAAAGCTATACTGTTTGTAAATGAGTGTATGTAATTGTATGGACATATAGATTTGAATATACCCATGCATGGTCTATCGTTTTAAGCTTATGAATGAGTAAGTCTTGGAACTTTTTTGAAGATGTTCGTGGCAATAATTTGTCAATAGAAAATCAGCTCACTAACAATAATGAAACCTTTAACTGTAGTCATAAAAATCTAGTTAGCATCATTCATTATTCATGGTTGATTAAGTCGAGGGCAGCATACACAAATGTAATGTAGATTAGCAGGCATCACGATCAAATTTTGAAACTTTATTTAAACGCATTGCAATAATAACGGTAGTTTATTTTTAGGAATAACAAGACCTATTAGTCTTGTCGATCATTTAGATTCATCGTTGTTATTCACGGATTTCATGTAAAAAACGAATGTTTTAGCTCAAGAGACCTCGACTTAGAGTTGAATTGTCGCGGGAGCGACTCTTTAAATGTGGAAATATTACAAATATTCGATTTATTTGTCCGAGAATCAGGATTGTGAACGGAAGTATGTTCAATTTGACGTCCTTGTGAAAGTGACTTTGTTTGATAGCAAGATGGTTGGTGGTGGTTCAGCCAGGCGACCTTATTAAAAGTATCCGTGGTTTCAAAACAAGTCTTTCCATGCGTCCTATAGACCATAATTTTATCCGATTATCGGATGGGCATATTTTAATCCCATCCCATGCCTCCCAAACACATGTATCATTTGGATAAATACCCAATTAATTTCGTTCCGTCGGAAACCTTCTTCAGGATATGGCTTTATCCCTGGGAATGTATAGTCTCTAAGCTGCTCACAAGCAGCCGGCGAACTTCGGGATCGTCCCCTCGAAAAGTATTTTTGAGAAAAAATACTTTTCCATACTTTCTGGATTCCCCGAATCGATGGTGACCGAGAGGGAGAGAGGAAAAACAAAATCGGAGAGACGCAGGGTCGCACAGGGCGATGCGACCTAAATGGGAGTAAAAAACGGGGGGGGGGGAGGGGCGGGAGGAGAGTGTTTTCGAATCCGAAAGCTACTCGGCAGCAAAAATTGCCCATTCCACACGAATAATACGACCGTGCAATAAAGCACGAATCGCAGGTTGTTTCGAGGTTATAATACACCGAGCTTTATTTCCGCGCTTAGCGCATTTCCGCTGTTTTTGAGACGGGCTTCCACCGCTTCTTGCGAGTTGATGAAATTTATCCTCTCTGACCTGGTTCGCGTTATTTGCGAGCAGGAACCAAACGTCGAGTTTTTTGCTGCATAAGCCACCAAGCACGGAAAGTGTTTCACGTCTCTTCGTGCACGCTGTTTATTTTACTCCGTCCAAAGGCCGTGCTCTGCTCTGTGATGGTTTCTTGTGTTTCTCATTATTAGCGAGGGGAATCACATCATTCGTCTTTCTCGGTGATTTTGAATTCTTTATTCTTCCTCTCAAGGATCTCCATTTTAAAAATCATCATACTTCACAATTATGGATGCCACCTTTTTCGAGTTAAAAACCACAATAAACTTCTTGTTTTTCCATGCTCCACTATAACTGTACTTCGATTTGCTCATCAAATCAAATCAATTTAAGTGTGTTTCATTTTAATTTTTTTACAATTCTTGAGAATATTTAAAGATTTTATAAGTTATTACCACTTGTAATGTAACAAACTCATTTTTATTTTTCTTCTCAATCAAAACAATATATTCTTGAAAACTAACTTCTATAAGATTAATTTTTGGTATATTTGATTTTTACATTTCATAATAGTTTGCACTTTATATTTTTCCTCTTGTTAATTATCGAATTATAGTGTGTTCCACTTCCATTTCCTGGAAGTTTTCTATATATTTCAGTGGCGTAGCCAAAGGGAGGTCCGAACCCCTCAAGTTTAGTAAAGGCGTGCCCTATTTCTCGTCTTAGGAAGAAACAGGCATTTTTATAATGGGGGAAAAGCTTTGAAGTTTTTTCAAGATTTCGAACGGTTTAATTATATTTGCTAACCCACGTAAAACGCGCCTGCAAGGAATTTCCGCCCGTCAATATTCTGTTTACTGATTCTTCTCCCTCAGTATAATTGTGGTAATTATCCTGTACAAAAACTAAAAATATCATCGCAATATGTCACTTTTTTGCGTTAGAATATCCGTCGTATCTCCCCGGAGAAATTGCTAGGCTTTATCGCAGGATAGATATATTGCTTGAAAATATCGTTTTTCACAAAATGAATGAATGAAAATTTCTTGGTTAAAACCAGTGCTCCGAAACCTGGATCTTGAGATTCTGTGAAACAATTTTTCAGAATTTTGGATTAAAACCTTGTAGTAGAGCAATTCCGAGAGACCATCGGCCTCCGTACAAATTTTTCTTCGGTCGAAATCCGGGTGGGAATAAACACAGTGCATCCAATAAGTTGATCTAATCAATTTGTGTCTCATTTTCTGCATCATCTTATATGAACTTATCTCACTCACTTACTTAGGCCGGTTATATTTATAAAACTCTCCCTCCCTTTTCATACTGTTCCCTTTGGTTCTATTTCTGTCAAAAACTGTCCATCGAGCAACATTACACTATAATTGTGTGTTTGCCGAACTGCTTCTTAACATCCGAATGTATTAGTTAGCTGTTTGAAGATGGTACTCGGAAAACACCTTACTTACTAGTTAATTTCTGGTATAATTAATTTAGCTCCCAATGTAACAAAACCGCTCCTTTTAGCCACTTTTTCTGCATCTATTTTATGGAGAGTATTCCATCTTCCATTGTCCACAATTTATTACACTTGTTTCGTCAATAATTCAGCTGCAATTTTGAAGATTCTTTGAAATAAATGTTCATCCGTGAACTTTTATCGTCTCTGACACGCCGATAGAAGTAATCCTAAAAGGATTTTGAGGAAAGTGTTTTCCTCATTACTTTTCTGAGTGTTGGAACAGACGGTCGGGAGTTTGGTGAATCATCGGAGTGAATTTTTCTTAGATTTATGTAGATTATATATGAAATGGAGAAAACGAGAGGAGAAAATATTGACGGAGAGGAAAGAAAAGCTTGAAAACAAATCCAAATACGACTCTTTATACGACTATGCCCAAATATTCGCCTCAGAGATTATTTATGAGTTATTTGTTTTGTTTCTCTAGCTTTGGAAAAATGAGGCTCGGAATAGGGAATTAAAACTGCTTTGCTACTCACAGACATTTTTAAAACGACTTTGGTCTTTAACCCTCTCTTTAAGATCCCCCTCCGAATCTTTCCGTTTTCCTTTCTTCAAGAAAGCCCTTCAGTGTCACCTCGTACTTGTCCAGGTCTCACTTGGAAGGCTCTCAAGTCATTCTGATCGGTTCCTTGGAGAATAAGATTCTTCTGAAAGGAGCGCTGAATTCATTATGCATTCGAGAGATCAATTCTATCCTTCTCCATTTGGCAACATTTCATATTTCAATTAGAGAGCTGGATTGTAACTAAATTCTCTAAACTTAAATTTTACATTAGTATCCTTTTTGTTCACTGTTACTCAGTATGCAGTGTGTGGCTGTGCTTAATATTATATATTACAGCTGATTATCGATAATTTTGGTTGCTGCTTTTGTTTGGTTGGAGTTGAAGTGGCTCCATAGATAGATTTAGTATTGAGGGTAAATAATCAGTACAATGATTAGTTTCTCTTAGTACAGCTTAACATGGTAATGTACAGCACGTAAAGGAGTACTTATTTGTAATTGTAATGTAAAATTTACATTGCTATATTTTTCAATATTATGTTAAAATTGTTGTAGAGTGACTAATTTAATGTTTGTTCATAAGTACAATGTCAGTAGAAGCGCATACTAGCAATTATTGTGATAATGTTGCCGCCTCGCTTTCGCATAGTTGAAAATTACTTTCATGTATTACTGTATAAATTACAATAATAATCATTAGTGACAGGCTATTTCTATAAATGATTTCTAATTTAATATCGGAACTTTTCCAAAACAATCGGCTAATTATTGTAACTCAAAGGAACAATCGTTGGCAATGAGCTGTGAATTTTTTAAATCGAATCTATATTTGTTCGATAATTGCAATGGATGAACTTAATAATCCGGTTAGCGCTTGGAATTTAAATTTCGGTGGCAATATCAGCTTCAAATCATAGATTTGGGTTTTCATTACTTAACGTTTCAACGCTACTGGAGAGTATAGCAGAGAGAGAGTTTTTTTGTATCTCCGTTACTTCAAAATGTGCAGATAAAGTAAAATGCACTTGTTCGAACTTTATGGAACAAAGTTATGAGAAAGCGAAAGAGAAAATTTTAAATTTCCTGTTTTTATTCATAGAAATCAACCTCGAGTGAAATTTGAAACCTGATTTCTTTCGTCTTTCCTTAACGTAAAGAACACGGCATTCATTCCAAAATGCCTATTTCGATTTATAACGAAAGAAGGGAGATATATACTTTTCCACAGCAATTAATTTGGAGATTACCGGTTTCAGCAGGCAAATGCCTTCTTCAGATCTCAAATAGAATACTAAACACCAAGCAATATAAAGCGAAGAGGGGAGATGTTGGGTGGACGTGTGAGGGAGAGGAGGGAGGGGTGGAAAAGGTTAAGAAGCCGCAGGTTACAGAGGTTGGAGTGTGTATCTCTATTCCTTCATTATGTAGTTCAATTTCCACAACATTTCGGTCGCCTCAGTGCATTTTATTTAGATTTGATTATTCAACTTATTATCAACTCCTACGAACAGACATATGTTTTCAGTTCGTGAATAGGCTGTTACCGAAATGATGCGAAATACAAGGAGAATCATTTCCAGCTAAAACCACTGTTGAGATTCATCAAGTTATAAACCTTCCATAGCTCGTATTCTGACCTGTACCACCGTGGTTAGGAATATGCTTACCTCTAATCCAAGGACGAAGAGGAAGGTCGGGAGGGCAGCCACACCCACCGCCAGCACGTCCGGCGACGATGCTCCCAACACAGCTGGTAGAGAGCCGAACCGCTCTTCTGAGGCCCGTCTGACCCTTCCTCCAGTTATGTAGTCCATGGAGGCGCTCACCGCTCTGCAGGCGGCCGCCAGCGCAGCGGCGTGTCCAAGCACGGAAGTCCATCCGCAGGCGAGAGAACGTTTGGTCGTCGGGGGGCGGCGCCTTTGGGGGGCGGAGGAAGGCTCTTCTTCCTCAGATTGGGGTGAATCTGAGTGGGAGGATGCGGACGATGAGGAGGAAGGTACGGGTGCCGAGGTGTAGTCTCTCGGCCCAGGCCGGGGCGTCTCGGCGGCGTCTTCCAATTCGGCATGACACAGTGCTGCAAAGAGGGGAGGGATTTAATCATCATTTTGATTTTATCAATTTCAAATCCCTGACTAAGTAATGTTTAATGATAAATCAGGAGGTCCATTGGTTTCGACTGTAAGGGTTTGGGAGTAAATTGGAAGCATGCATCCCATCAGACGTTCCGCAGGGAAGTGTTGTGAGCCTATTCACTTTATTAACTGCTTTAACGACCTAGTAAATAAAGTGTAAAGCAAGGTTTCAAGGTTGACTAGATCCTAGACATTTTCAAGATCATGATGCGGAAATTAAAGCAAATTGTTAGACGTATAAGTAATATTATGATCTGGGATTATGATGATTTATGTACGATGATCCGTCGTAATTCGGAAGGCCGTAGATGGAAATATTTGGAGAAAGTGAGAAACGCATCGCAAGAGGGGAGAGGAGCCCACCAAACTCGATATACAACCACCTGAAAAGGGATTCAAAGATGTCAAAGCTGCCCTAAATATTTTCGTGCTCTAATTAAACCATTTTTGAATGACGCGAGACGAATTTTAATACCATCTTCTAATAATCTTCTATCAGCTAAGGTAATTCTCCCTAAATAATTCGGTACAACATTGGACATCTTTTATTGTTAACACTTACTGTCTTTTTCTCATGCTCACTCTTCTAATCTTTAGTATTCTTAATAACACCGCTTACCGAAGTATTGATTCCGTCTATCACTATTAATGTCCTAAGTTACTCTCTAAACAAATAATTTCAAGTAAGTTTCTTACGGGTATTTGGGCTTATGCTGTATGAACTGATTTCACGTTTGACGGATGTTACTTTCGGCGATTTTATATTTATTACTCTTATGGTCAAGGAAGCGAGAACAAGGGAACGCTTTCGTGGACAGAATGTGTGGTAATAAAGAATTTTCATTGGTCACTTTAAGGGGGAATTCTCTTCAGAAAAATGGTTCTTTGAATGACACTGAAGCATTCACCTAAATTATGTGTGTCCATGATCGCCATCTAAGGCCATGGGATCGATGAGGTAACCGCCCTTCGGAGGAATGAGCAACGAATGTTAGCCATCTTCAGTGTGAAATTCTTATTTTTTATGCACTATCTTTATAAAATAAAATTGGTAACGTAATATGTTGGTAATTACAAAAGATGTAATTGCATGTTAATTTAATTAGAATATTTCTCATTCTAAATTAATCTGTCTACCCGTAGAGAAGTAGAGCATATTAATAGAGGTAATATGAATACGTTGCCGAATATCGCGTACCCATGTTAACGATGGACATAAAGTTTCTTCAAAACTGCCAACAACACCGTAGAAACTCCCATATTTGTACATTTATGCATATCATATTCAAGAAGAACCCTAGCTCGTAAACACTCCGAATTTATTTTCTCCAAATAACGCACTCATCATTGCACGCTTGGGAAATATCCTTTCGGATGATCCTTGCATGTTTTGGACCTCAGGGAGTTATAGTTGTCCCGTCACGAACCTACAGAATTCCAACCGCACGGGAACTCTCGAATCATCAAGTGAGTATCTCCTCGCAGTCCATCTGCTGATGGATGGTATGGAAATGGGAAGTGTTTATTGCCGTTTATCGCTCCCGGAAACTGAGGTTTCGACGAAATGGTCCGTTTGATCCTCCCACGCGGCTGCGATGGAACATGCGAGGAACACCGTGTTGAGCGACGCGATTAATTCTCTTCAGATTATGGTGGATGCGCCATAAAGGAGACGAGGCATTTTCACATCCCATCTCGAATGGAATGCATCATTTTTAGACTTGGCGAAGGAGAGGAGGTTCAGCATAAAGACTCCATTTGTTGCCTGTGAGGACTACAAAATTATCTACCTATCTACCTATAGCTCAAAAATTCCATTTCGGATAGATGAACTTTCAAGCGGTTGCTGGCCCTCACTCAAGGGATAGTCGGGATACTTTCGACTTCGTTTTTATATCGCATCGATTTAGAATGGTATGGTTAGCTTGAAGGAGTCTTTGAACCCCCATAAAAATCACTATGAATTTTCGAGAGAAGATGTAGAATTTGTTTGGAGGTGTGAGTTTGCCATGGGGAAGTGCAGGTGTAATAGAGGGTTGGCTGGTAGGGTGATGAACGGTTCTTTTCAGGTGAGGAGATCAGATTGCCGATGGCAGATTTTGTATAAATTCGTTGGATCAAAACGTTTTGACGAGGTGGGTAAAGTTCAGGTTCCAGCATGCGACGAGCGTGGTCACCGAGAGGCATCGATAAAACGCTGCAAAATAAATGCTAAAACAGCCATTCTGGTTCGGTCATTTTTCCTCAAAGCATTAGGGAAACAGGTAGGGTGGATTAAATCCTATTTAAAAGATGGGAAAGAAAAGTACTAAGAAAGATTTTTAGTGAAAAAAAGGAAGGCGGAGAGTACGGAAGAGTAGAGAACTAGAGTAACTCTTCAAATACCTAATTAAGAGGAATATGTTAAGATGGTTGGGGCAATGCCCCAGTGGGACATGTTGATAGGTTGGTCAAGTGGGTATACCTAGAACAACCAGGTGGCAGAAGACTTAGAGGAAGGTCTCGGAAAAGATGGTTGGATGGTGCTGAAGATGAACTGAGGAATATGGAAAAAAAGAAGATACAAAAAGCATGCATGAAATCGTAATGACTTGGTTGACATTATCAGAGGCGCCCTACAAAGCGCCGAGGAAATAAATCCTAGTGGTACAGTGCATGTTGTTTTAAATCCACCACTTAAGAAAGCAATAGTTACTCCTGTGCCTTAAAATAACCATAATAACTCCCACATGAGAGAGGGGATTGGGTTTGATTGGATGGATGGATTGGCTAGATTCTTAACATCCAAAAGGCGCATAAAATCATTTTGAATTCAATAGAAAGTTACGTTCATCGATGGGAATATCATACATAACGATCGTTACGTAACTCACGACGAATTGCCCTAGATCAAAGTATGATGGAATGTGAAGAGAGGAAGATAAATGTGGCAAAAGAGACCATACATACAATTAAGTCCTCATATTAACGCTGCCAATATATTCCCTCTGAATACAAATAAAGGAACTTGAATGAAAGAGGGTGTTTCGTTGAAATCGGATCAGAAAATATGGTTACGAGAGATTTTCACGCGTTCGTCCAGTTGAAATTTATACCGAGGGAAATGGAATCAACCCCGATTATCAGTCATCCGAGAAGGGCTTTCGGGAGTCGGAATTTATGGCTTTTCAATTTTGAAATGGTTGGACACGAAGGTAGCATTGTACGGGCACAAGAAGCATGTTCATCTCTCCCACTCTGATATGATCAATCGTCCCTAAGGCAATAAAAGAAGCGGACATTTTCTGCCGCCATTAGTCTTGTGGAGGCTGAGGGAAAAAAGGGTCCCTGAGAGGATCGCATGTGGACAACGACCACGGCGGCCATAAAAAGCAAGGAAAAATGTCACGCCGTTATTTCACTCTCGCAAAAAATTGGATATTCGAACATCCGCTGAAGATGATAAAAGGACGCGCAAATAGGGTCGAATGGGGCTCTTTCGAAGAAAAATTTTCAGTTCGGTTTCCATGGATCTTATTCATCTCTATGCATCTTTGCGAACGGACGTGACTTGGATTCTACCAATCGGAAACTTCCCAACCTCTCGGATTCTTTCCTCCTTTGATGAATTCAGAGGACGTGGTGGAAGTTATGCGGCGGTGGCTTTAAAGTTTTGATGCCAGAATGTGTAATGTAATTGGAAGATTCACTTTTTTCCCGTGATTCCGACAAATTCTTCGGAAGCAAATTCTTCGAAAACGAATTCGTCAAATTCTTCAGGAAGAAATGCTGAGCGGTCCCGAATAACAATGTGGACAGCGCGTTCGGTTTCGACAAAAGCGGCCCCGGGTTCGATTCCCGGTGGGAGCCCATGTGCGAAAAGACCTAATTGTTGAAGCACTTTTAACAGTACTACTTCTACTAAATGGCCCTCTCCAACCCAAATCTTAAGGAGGTTAATAGATTTACCTAATGTATTTCAATTTCGAATAGGTTCTTTTAATATAAATTTTTGGATAACTTCAGATTCATTCGAGTTGTTTCTGTTTTCGAAGAATTTGTCATTCGAAGAATTGATCGTTATAAGAATTTGTTTGTGAAGAATTTGATTTCGAACAAATTGATTTTGAAGAATTTGTATGCTCCCCAGCCAATTTACATACATACGATAATGTAAAATCTATGCTCTCCTATAAGCTGCAGCCTACTTTCTAATCAATCTAATTCTAATCATTTTTTTGTGTTACAATGTGTCTCATACGTGGTTGGTTGGTTGAATGATTTGGTCGAGTAAGAAGAGGGATTGCTGTGGTAATTGAGGGGTGATTGAGGGGTGATTGAGGATAGAATGCGAGGGAAAAGACAGCGGGATACAGAGGCAAAAGATGTTGGATGTAAAAGGTTTACCATAAAACAAAAGAGTAATTTCTGAAGGGAATATCATGAAACATGAACCTACCGAAAGGGAGGTTCCTGTTTCACTTATGATGAATTCCTTCACCTAGAATTCTACCTTAATAACTTCCAGCCATTCGGGACTTTCTTTTACTTTCCGTGGCCTTTTTCAGAGTATCGAGTGATAGGCGTTTGTTCGTGTCTTTTAATAGAGATAACCAAGATATGGTTTTAAATTATTTGTTAAAAATAGTTAACTTATGTTCTATTATAATGGTGCTTCTTTGGGAACGAGATCACGCAAGAATTAACAGTCATATTTTGTTTCGTATGCTGAATCTCTTATATTTTAATCGACGTTAAGATGAATGTATTTACACACAAAGGCTTACTTTAACTAGTAATTATTTGATGAAGGCATTGATACCATTCATCAACACGATTATTCATTATATGACTAACTTTATGCATATAATCAATGCGACCTCGCAAACTCTATATATCAAATAAATAAAAAGTAATACTGACTGATACTGTTCGCTGTTTACAGTGTTATTAATAACGTCTATCTATAGAGCTCTACAGAGTATATTACAGAACATATTATACAATAGAAAGATCCTGATGATCTATAATAGCTGTCATTCTAAAAGGTTATTAGTTATCCTCTTAGCATACATTTACTTGATATTGATCTATTTTTATTAAATTACTAAAATCTCCAATTGCAATTAACAAGGAAATTTTCTAGCGTAAAGGCTCACATAATACTGTTCCATTTTCAGTTAAATTAATTTATCTGCTCAGATTTTTATTTTGTAGATCTTTCATGTATTCTATACCCACATCAGAGAACTGTTCGCGTTCCAAATTTTTCCAAGTCATTGTTTGGCGAATGTAAACAGGTTTAACGTAACTTTGGACGTAGTTTGACAGCTTGCAAGTGCTATCGATGTGTGGATTGACGTCTTCATCAAATACTGTGATCTGTGTACAGAGAGAAGTACGTTGCTTTAAATGAAAGCTTTCATGAGCTGTGTTTACCGCTTGTCAACCAAAGGAATGTCTTTTGTCTCGATGTATTTGTTCACAGAGGGATCCAAACTGATACTTGAAGCGTTGCAGAGTGGTTCTCAATCCATTGTTTTGCACGCGAATACAATCCAAATATAGGATCCCAATTTGCGTTGCAAACGGTACGGTTTACAAATCCAGGCCTCGTTCACCGATAGAGTATTTATCATCGAAATGACATTTTTGTCAATTCTTAAATTCAATCATTGATAATTCAGATGCATTTGCGCTTCCAGTAAGGAGTGAGATTAAATGCTCTCTCTTTTTGCTTGCATTTATTGTCTCTTGTATCGCGGGCCTTCTAATTATGCAAAAGCTGAAATTTAAGGACGAGTCTACCGCGAAGGCGTAGCTTTGTTCCCCTTATTGTCAGTCGCTTATGATTGTTACAAGTAACCATCTGAATTCCAGCTTAGATCACCCATTTTAGTTTAAAATCATATATTGCACTTGAATAATGCTCAATAGGTATAAGGCGGCAACGAAAAGGTTAGAATTGAGAAAATGGGAAAATATTCGAGGTAGCTTAGATCAGACGTCGGATTGATAATGGTCGATGATGATGAGTATGGTTCGATGAGTCCGGGTTCGAGTCCCGTCGACGGCAGATTTTCTCCTTCTTTTCTTCTCTTTCTTTCCTATAATGATTCAGATTTAAATAATCCCATCTTTTTCATCGCTGTAACTTGACGGGTACTCGACAGGACACTTCTCCTCCGAAAATGTATATATATATGTGTACTGAAAAATAAGGGAAAGAAAGGAAGGGCAAGCCGTTCTTTTGTGTATCCTGACATCAATGCCTGATGATGACTTCAAGAGTCGAAGCCATGGTTATTTAAGAATAAACTATTTTGTGGTTTGTAAAAGATATACTTTTCCTTCGCTCCCGATGAAGAATTCCTACGAAATCATGGCCCAGTAGTGGATTCTACTTTCCTCTTTGATTATATTGTGTATATCTTCGAATTTCACTATCTTCACTCTTGTTTTATGCTTCCATATTCGTTTATTTGGCAGTTGCAGAAGGTGAGACATCGGTTTTTCCAATTCCCCACTTCCTCCACTTGAAGCTTGCTCTCGCGTGCTTGGATGGTTGTCGATCGAATCTCACGTAGGTACCTGCCTTTTCATTGTGCGATGCGGATGAGAATAAAATAAACACATTTGACTGCCAGTAAATCTATTTAATGGAATCTTTCAGGGTCCCACTTAAGGTATCATTCAAAGAAAGACTGAAAATTGATGGAACTTTTTCGTGGTTCACAATTTGAATTTTTCGTCGTAGCTAAGTTGTTGAGGTTCAGCGATGTAATGAAAAAAAATCTGATGTGGCCAGCACATGACTTTCTCCATATATAAGATGTAAATACTTATCTACGACAGTAACTTCGAACTCTAAACATTATAAATAATGTTGTTCGAGACATGCTGGATGAAAAACGATGAAACTGGCCTTTCGCCCACAGAGCCCAGAGCGCCCACAAAGTACATAATCAGCAACTTCCGGTTTATCAGTATTTCAGGAATAACTCCTAAACAATCAGTGATACTAAAATATGTTTCATACAAAAGTTATAGTATATAATGTTTTCTAAAACTTTTATAAATAATAGTATATACCTAAATATAATATTTATGGAGATATTTTGAAAACCGGAAATGAGCTTTGAAGAATGAAGCTCAACTTCCGGTTAACCGATTTACTCCAAAAACTAATCAACTCTAAAAACTGTAATAGAAGTACTACATATGAAATTTGGTGTTGATCCGCCAAATAGTTTTCATGTTAGAGCGCCCACAAAGTACATAATCATCTTCTTCCGGTTTATCAGTGTTTCACGAATAACTCCTAATCAACCGGTGATACAAAAATATGTTAAATACAAAAGTTATAGTAAATTACATTATCTAAAACTTTTATAAGTAATACAATACACGTATATATCATATTTATGGAGATATTTTGAAAACCGGAAATGAGCTTTAATGAATAAAGCTCGACTTCCGGTTGACCGATTTACTCCAAAAACTAATCAACTCTGACAGCACACACTAAAGTACTATATATGAAGTTTGGTATTGATACGACTAATAGTTTTTACGTTAGAGCGCCCACTATCACACACACACACACACACACACACACACACACACACACACACACACACACACATACACACAGACATCATTCCGAAAATGGTCAAAACGTGTTCTAGGGACCCCAAAACATGTATTTCCGTTGAAATTTCTAAGTCGAATTTTTTCATGAAAACAATACTTTCTCTATACTTCGTATATGGAGAAAGTAAAAAAATAAAATGAGAATTCTTGCGTAGACATAAGGATGAGTTGGGAAACATCGACGAACAAATTCACAACATAACACGTGGAATGGAAGTATAATTTTATACGGAATTGAACATAATTTCCTTATTAAATGTGACTGTTATTACTTTTTGAAACTGTAACATCTTAAGATGCTTTTCACTGATTTTCTTTTAAATTTTTCTTCGCAGCTTTAGTGTTGGACGCCCATGCATGGAAAGCCTTCCTCCGAAATGTTGCAAAATTGGCAGAGGTGCTTCCTCGACCGTCGGCATTGAAGCGGGGAAGTCCACAGCGGATGGTAACGTTGCAAGCGTTATCCCTTGAACTGTTGGTTGCTATTCGACCGGAGGTACTGCTAGACCTTGACAAAG
The DNA here is from genome assembly GCA_947579665.1 of Sympetrum striolatum. Classification (NCBI taxonomy): domain Eukaryota; kingdom Metazoa; phylum Arthropoda; class Insecta; order Odonata; family Libellulidae; genus Sympetrum; species Sympetrum striolatum. The sequence continues at coordinate 82,115,804 of OX388345.1, forward strand.
ACGACCTTCCGGCTGTTTTCACACGTGGTGACCGCGAGATGGTGGAAGTCAGTTAAATGACGATATTTAGTGTGAGCAGTTTTAGGCTTTCAGTATGTGCGAATTGCAGTACAGGAATCAGGACATCTTTGCCCTTCTTGGAAGACTTCTTTCAAGGTATGTTCATTTTCTTTATTCTATTCTTTGGTGAATCATATGTTTTTTTATGATAAGCAGCGCTAGATACAGGGGTAAGGCGCACTTGTGCTAAGTCCTGCCATATCTACTATGAGAAAACACCTTAAGAAGGTGGATATTCACGCGAGGTATATTAGACTATGGTTTTGAGTTGAGATTTCCGATTTATTTATTTAAGCCATGTGTGTTTTACCAGTTAAGAAGCGCATTATGAAAAGGCAGAATCATGAGAGGAGCTCAGCTGAAGGTTCTGATAATAATGAAATTGGGTTTGTCATTAATTTTAACAGCTGGGTGTCCTTATGCCGCTAATCGTAATCGTGAATAAATTTCGAAATTATTATTCTGATTTTTACAATAACAATTCATTTCCCATTTCGAATTCTGTAGAGTTCTGTCATTCTTGATACCATACTCTGACGAATAGAATATTTTCAATTGTCATGTGGTACAGGATGGAGAAAAATTTATCTTTCATTTTATTTTGTCCAAGTCTTGATCATTGCTGTGATGAAATGGAAGCTACTGAGGTATGAGTGTATAATTGCACTGATAAAGGTCTCTCTCCTTACGGAATGCCAAAAAAAGTGATACTCATAGAGTCATTCTGCTTCTCTTGCGTGGACATGTTCCGCTTATAACATTGAAGCTCAATTATGAAAGCAAGGGCAAATTACCTCACTCCTCATCCTGCCTAGTGAACCTCATTCCTCTATGCAAGCTCTTATTATATAGCATATGTTGGAGGGGGTGAGGTATCAACCGACCTTCGGACTAATTACTTTACAGACAAATTTCTGTAAGAATTCTGTATGAGAAATTCATAATCCCAATGCCATAGCCTAGCACATACAAATGACTGACTTATCTGTTTTACTCAGTATTCGTTGGCGTCATCTGTTCACAGTAATAAGCGCATTTCCTTCCACGTTGGTTGTTTCTTAATTTAGCCTTTCCTTCACTAACCTTTCTCACACCGTCCTTTAGGAATGTACGTTTCTGTCTTTCTCCCTCTTACAAATCTCAGTCATAATGGACTTGAGATTCTCGCTGTAATTTGCCTCATGGTGGTGCGTGAAACGACTTTCCTCTCGGAAGTTACTCAAGTGAATGTGTCACCGAATGAATGTGCTGTTGAAGTAAAGATGCTGTCATATCACTAACGTTATCTTTTGGACACAGTTCCCCTGTATCATGTTTGATAAAATAATTTAAATCTATTTATTTAATAGAAATGAGAGCCTTATTAAACGATGAAATGAATATAAGTATTCCTGATCATCGTGAAGTGAGACCTTAAATGCCCTCAAAAGAGTAAATGACGTTTAAACTTCTTTATCATTTAGGCAAATTTTTATATTATGGATGATACATAGATTGACTTAGCGAGTAATTAGTATAAGGAATTTTGTTCATATGATAAAGTACTAGGGTTCTGAAAATTTTGCAGCTATGTCATATTTCAATTGGAGTTATTTTGTCAAATGAATGTAATTATTCAAAAGGGCAATTAAAGTAGAAGGTGTTTACAATAGAGTATAGCGTAAACTTGTGTATGTGGGGAAAAAAAACAAAGTCGGTGTAACGGGACAGAATAAAACTTCATTCATATAGTCGAATTCAAACGTAATTGAACATTCCAATGCTGTAGGTTCCAAGTCGTTGTTTCCCATATCGTTTTTTCTTTCAGTGAATTATCATTTTTCCCTTATCCGTTACATTTGTACAAATCATCTGATGTTAACTATGCTCATCTGATAAAATGTTGAGTGGAAATTCATTGGTGTGACCTAAATCAGTAGCAATAGTTCGGAAGTTTCAGTAGACCAACTAATTTTGGAATTATTCAATAATGTAACGTACTTAAAAACCAATTAGCCACGTGTTCTCCTGGTTAAGCTCCCCGTGCCACTTGGTAATATAGGTACACCAGGTTTCGAATCTCTGAGCTTATGTCCTTAGCATTTATTGTTAATAGTATTCTTAATTATACATAATCTACTTTTAATCAGATGTTTTAATCATCCTTCGAGGTTACATTGTACAAATAAATTGGAGAATTAACTCTTATAAACGAGAGGATTTCTTTTTTGTAGAAAACAGTTAATATTTCACTGTTCGAAGAAATGACAATGGAAAAATTGTATAACTACGAAAATATAAAGCACTGATTAGTGTGAATTATGAACGATAGCATTTGCAAATATATGTTACAATGACTACATATCTTTATGGCATAAATAACTTTCTTCACTGATTCTCCCACTAAGAGTTGAAAACAATCTAACAGAATTAAATTGTCCTGCTTCTTGAGTCACATGCCTCATGCTTTTTACCGCAGGCCCATTCATCTCTTGGAGTGGTTTAATTATCTCGAGCAGATTTATTAATGCGCTTTCGCCTTTTGTGAGAAATGAATGACAAGTCTGTCTGGAAACGATGTAATTGTAGTTTGAAAAAGTATGAAATGAATAGGCTTGCTCCAGTCCGGTCCACCGCCTCATTAAGCGTACTGGATCGCAAGTTAGTGACAGTACTTACATTCGGTGTGATAAATGATAAAATTTAGGGCACTGACGCTTGTATTTATATACAAAGAAACACACCAAAAACCATAAAAGAGAGTTAAGCTTACTGCTTATATAGATTTTTTTTGCTACGAGGATATCCTCAGGCTGTCCTGCTCTAAGCTCTAAGGAGGTACTCGTAGGGGACGAAAATTACCTACATAAGCGGTAGTTTTACCTGTTTTCGATGGTTATTGATGGTTTTTATCTGTATAATACTCGTATAATAAGTAAAGCCAAAATAAGCGATCTCTCAGGAATAGATGGAGGGATAGCTAGAGTCAGTGAGTGGCAATTCGGAGTTAATTAATCTGGAAACGCACTTCACGAAGTTCTCAAATTCTTCATCAATTTCATATTATTCTATTTGACCTTTCACCTTTTCGAAACGGAAGTAGGAACGGAATTTTCCTTCTCCAGCATTTATTTACTCAAGATTATACTCTCGACGAAACCGGAAGAAATTTCGCGAGGTTAAAGTCGAGCGTATTTGAAATTTATTGGAACGCGGCTCGGATTCGAGTGTTCTTTCGAAATAGATCGAAGGCACTAAAGGTCAGGTTGGAAAGAAATCCGCTGGAAATCTCTTTGAACGCTGACGCATTAACGGACTATTTTAATTCGGCGAAAATGAAATTCGCCTTTTGGGAAATAACGCACGAATGAATACCGGTAGAACTGAGCTCCGTTAATTTGAGCTCGCAGAGAATTCTTCGCTTTAAATTCCTCTCTTGCGGCCTGAGTGGCGAACGATATGATATGGAGATCGCTTTAATGGAAAGCGTGATGTCGGTCTGACTAGAGAACAGAGCGTTTCCAATGCAGACTCTTTCGAAGCATTAAATCTTTCGAACGACGCGTTATGGAAGCCAACAAAAATGGCATGGATCGACGTCGATCGGTCTCATTATGAAATGTGAGTGTTCTTTCTGACTGATTCACCACAGGGTTGATAATCTATTCGTCTGCTGGAACGGTTAGAACTCTACGAAATGGATTCCAGGATCGTTTCGAATTTTCCTTTGCGAATTATCAGAGTGTAAGAAATAAGAATTGTGCTATCGTTTAAAATTATAAATTTATTTATACTTAAAGACTACAAATAGGCTCCAGGACGGGTAGTAGTCATTCCCATCGGGAGAAGGGAAAATAAAATACCCTACCAAGTATTCGCTATAGTCGGGAAGGAAAACCCCCAAAACCCCTCGAAGGCAGTACGTCTTAGAAAAAAATTAGAAAAATAGCAAAATTTTTAAAACAAGCTACTAAATTATTACACTAATGGTTGTACGAGAAGGGAAAAATAGTGACTTGGCTGGGACTCGAACCCAGGTCTCCCACTTTTCGGGTGGTTGTTCTAACCACTAAACTACCGAGCTACATCCTTTTCCCTTCTGTAACTGGGGGCTTTTATGATCAAGGTGATGGTGCTCCACGTAGTGGCACCTGGGTTCGAGTCCCAGCCAAGCCACTGTTTTTCTCTTCTAGTACAACCTTTGGGTAAGTCGTACGCTTTCCTGTGCTAAGTCTGACTCCATTTACATCATTTATTACACTAATGTTTAAAAAGGGTCATATATTTTAAAATATTTCACACAATAACGCATTTTAAAATTACAAGTTAATTATTAATATACGGAATTTAAATTTTTAAATTAATTTAATAAATTCATAGCAGGAAGGGGAGAAAGGTTGCAAAATTTATCCAGGTAAATTGTTCCATTCTACTCTTTTCCAATGGATACTTTCAGATATCTGTTCTCTATTTGAGAGTAGTCTATGTTTGTGGTCGTTTCTCCCAAGGTAGTGGGAGAAACGAGGGTTTTCGTTTGCCATTCGGTACAGGTTAGAGAAATATGAATCTTAAATTTATTTTTGTCATCATTTTGATCATGGCTGTGATGACATTCAGGGTTTAGGGATTCGGATTTAAGAAAATGTACAACGAAAGGCGATATGATTTGTAAATAATTGCAACGATAAAACTGTGAGTGTTACTCAGACGATACAAGATGCGGGATGGGAATCATTTGAAGATAGAAAACTGATTCGAAGGATAAACTTACTAAATAAGCTCAGAGAAAATACGTCCTTAGAAAATGTAACCGATACAATGCTATATCCCTGTTATATAGACCGTTCTGATACTGCGAGAAAGATCAGGGAAATAGATGCTAGAATGAATAATTTCAAGAATTATTTTTTTCCGCTAACGATACGCGGAAGCAATCGATTAGGTAAATAGAGTTACGGTGCTTGCACCCCCTGCCACACGCCGAAAGGCGGCTTTCAGGGTTCTTACATTGACATATTCATGGCATGAGTTCACTGAACAGTGGCACTATTTAAGGTCACGGACAACCAAGAAAAGTGCCACTCGTAGAGTTAATGTAAATCACTTACGTGGACATGTTCCTCTTTTAGCAACCTGGCTCGGAGTAGAAAGCAAGGGCACCCTATCTCACTCCCATAAGACTCCTAATCCCATATATCTCCCAATAAGACTCATTTTCCACTCTTGGTAGCTAAAGGTAGAGGGAGTGAAACTCCTGCTAGCCTTCGGGTTTAATACTTTACAGGCAGTGCTAATAAACATCATGTCTCTTATTCGCTCCAATGCATTTTTTCCTCCTTTCTTATCCAACTTCCCCTTTTCAATTCCTTTTAATTTCTGTCCTTCCCCTAATACCCCTCAACGTCACTCGAATGATTATGATTCACAGAATTTGTAAACAACTGAGTCCTTCGCCTCGTCATTTTTATTTTGTGGCGTCATTCTTGGGGAGGATTTGTTGGGATAGAAAATTTCCGAATAGGTTCTGGATTGAGCGGTCGTTCACGGATTGCAACACGTTTTATTCAAAATTTAGAGGGAGATCTCTTTTCGCGTGAAAAACCTTTGTTTTTGGGATGATTCCCGACAGAATTGAATCACAATTTCGGAATAAGTCTCCCTGACTCTCTATACGTATATTTCGCATTATTAAATGTTTAGTCTCCCTAGAGAATGCCTTCACTCACTGCGGCAGATTAAATGTAATAATATGAATACATTTTATTTTGATTTTTATCATAAAACTTGTTAATGTGACAGTGAAAGCTCATGTTATGGATCTATTTGCGCGACAATGCTTTCGTCTTTGGAATAGTTTATTAAAGAAAGAGCACGAGAAACTGGTGCGCTTGTAGGAGTGATTTGTCGACAAAGCTAATCAAGATATTGAAGATATTTTTTATACAAATATGCAATAAGAGCAGTAGTAGTAATCAGAGTTAGGGGTTGAGTTGGTTCCTCGCTTTTTCCTTTTAAGAAGACTTTTACTGAATCAGATATGAAAATTTATGCATTTACTAGTAATAGTATAGCTTTCGAACCTGAGTTCGAGAATTTACTGAAATGTTATGCCCTTGTATACACTGATTAGGAAATGTATGCATATTATTATTGTATAATATATTATTGTAGGTAAACCTTGCAGGTAGAACTAAATGTTCAGGTTAGTGCCCAAATTGGAAGTATTATGCAGTGAGCTGCTTTGGCAAAACACTTGGGGGGTCCATAACCAATTGTTGGATTGCAGCCGCATATGACAATGAAAATGTTTTTTATTATAAATAGAGAGAGAGGAAGAGGTAACTGATCAGTTTTAAAAAGGACAATCATTATTTTAGACCTGATCAGTTTTTCTATTCGGCGTATTTTATTTTCAAGGATGATTCCTAGCAAGCTCGATGTATGTTTATACCTATACTACCTCAATTCTTGTTTATTTAGTTGCCGCCTAAATTCCTTGCGTTGAATTCTTTCTGCTGGGTAACGGTTTTCTCTTTCCTTGTGAGAGGTGTTTATTACTGAAATGTGATTTTTATACGGCATACCTACAGCGTTGTCACACTTATTTAGCTGTGAATACATATGAGAGGTGTTTACTTTACCGAAGAATGCACGTTATGAATAATTATATTGAGGATTGGAGTCATTACTTCCATTTTTCCGGGTTTATGTCTTAATTCACTCGACGCCAGGTTTTATACGAGGGAGTTCTGTCGAAAGCAAGCGATACAAAGATACGTTCCTCTCTGTAACTACCCAACGTAGCGGTAACGGCTCTTTCTCTCCGAGTTTTGGCGAGGCTTCCCCTTATATTGAGCCGTTTTATCGTTTTTAATTACTTCGAAGAAGCTCTCTCAAGGGTTCGCGACTGGCTTCTTTTCTTCAAACCACTGCTTTTCGACAGATTTCCAATTATCTTTCATCCTTTTATGTTCTTAAACTGCTCTTTTTCTCAGCATGAGGCTTCAAGTGTATTTCATGTCATAGAAATGTAATTTTTCCATGTACTATTTTTAATATCCTATCTTTCCACTCTACCTCATTTTGAGCAATCCAACGACTTGATATTATGAATTTGATCTTGAAAATTTGAAATTGGAAAGAATTTTCGGCGCCGATATAGTTGGAAATCGTAACTTGATGTGTGTTAACCCATTACTGGCCACCGTACGAAATTTCGTACGCTAAACAAGGAGGTAAACAAACCGGTGCCGTGACGCGATGTGTCTTTGCATCGAGTTCGCTAGCTTATTATTTTTGAGGGAAAGGTCCAACCATTCACCAGTGCCGCCTGGCTTGGGGCTGCGCCACTTTCCCTCCATTTCCCACGCAGTCAGATTTCGTCTAGGTTGGCGCGCGACGCAAAATGCCACGCCGGTGAGTATTTGTTTATTTTTTATTGGTAAAACTAATCTGAATTCTGTTCCTGAGTGTGTTGCTGGCTTTTTTAGACCATAAACTACATGTATGAGTGGTCATTTGATGAAAGGTTATAATAATGTCAGTCAGGCATGTGGTTTTTGCTGACTGTTCGAAATTTCGTACGGTGGCCGGAAGGGGGTAAGAAATGTGGTATTGTTTGCAGGTACAATTTGAACACGGATGGCGAGGCTATTGTTAATATATTGGAGCAACTTGACGAAGAGGATGAGCTGGCCAAGGATATTTCCGAAATGGACGCGCTTGAGTTCGTTTTATTCCCACCCAATGACGGCAATGACTCTAATCAAGATGATGCACATAGTGAAGCAGGGCCAGATGACGTCACCAGTATTCGCGATATTGGGAAGGGAGTTTTAGCACAGCCTATTGAAGTTAGGGGACTGCGATCTCGAGATAACCTTCGGCCGATCATGAGAGCTATAATTGTAGACACCAGTGGTTCTGAAGACAACACACCGGATTCAGAAGAATATGAGCCTGAGCCTGAGTATGAACCTCCCGCTAAGAAAAAAAAAAAGGACGAAGAAAACGTCTCAAAGACAGAATAAAACGTCTCAAAGACAGAAGAAAACATCCCAAAGCAAGAAATCAGTCACAAGAAAATGGACTAAAACTACCCTACCTACTACTACCGCGGATGGGCGGTGTGAATACATTCGATCAACAACGTGCCATATATCGAATCAAAATCTGAAAAAAGTGTTGGTACTGGCCCTTGATCAGGTTCATGCTAAACGGCAGTGTTGTAAACGCTTGAATTTTGTTCCGGTACAAGGAAAAAGATATTTCTCTTCTTGAGTTTGTCCGAAGAATTGTAGTTGCTTTACTATCTACCCCAACCCTGCCGAACAAACCCAGACCCGCCCCAGTTATTCCTAAAAAAACGGCTCTTGTAACTCCAGAAATTCGTTTTGACGGTATTGACCATCTGGTTGATGGTATTGAGAAACCGAGGCGTTGTGGAAATTGTCACAAGACTGCTTCATTTTACTGTATTAAATGTAATATGTATAGGACTTCACCCAAAGGGATGCTTTGTCGCCTTTCACACGCGCTAAATTCGTGAAAGAAAACAAGTGATTTGAAAATGATTAACAATTTGATTTGAAAATGATAAACAATGTGATTTGAAAATTGACAACAATGTGAGTTTATTGTTCTTGATTACTTAGTAAGTATTATAGCGAAATGCGCTTGAAATCCTTAAGATATGATTATGTAAAACGCGTATAATGGACTTTTCTGCTGATTTATAAAAAGGTATTCTGTTTTACTACCATGTATAGTTTTTTAAAAAGAGATTTTTAACGTTTACTGTAATAAAAATGTTAATAAACGTCATGACGTTTAATTTATATATTTTACCCCCTTACGGCCACCGTACGAAATTTCGAACACGTCCAAAAACTAAGATAACGCAAAAAAAATCGTTTTTCCAGGACATCTATTTATTAAACAGTCCCATAACGTCTAAAAATTTAAAAAACATCAAAATTTGTCGATGGCGAATAGTTCCGGCCGATAATGGGTTAAGATGAAACCATCAACGCAGGTAAAAATTATCCACTTGTCCCTCTAGACTGGGAATTTAGGGTTGCCGAAGTGATGTATTGTTGTCAACAAATTCTAATTTTTCCAAACTATAGAATCGAAGTCTTAGAATGATAAAAGCATTATACATAAGTTAGTTAGTTAGTTAATGATATTCATACTTAACGCTTCCTAAAATTTCTAATAATTTACATTAGGTTACATCAACGACCACGATGTATGATTTCACTATTCTAAAACTGAATTATAAATTTATTTCATATATTATTAATTAATTTATCACCATTGCTTTCTTCCAAAGATATGATTTCATTCGCTATGAAAAACTTTATAACGATCCATATCTTATTTTTTTGAGTTATCGTTATCTAATCTTTCCAAAGAATACAATAAGGCCAAGAATAATCAAAGAAGTGGACTTTAATTTTCTATATTTTTATTTTCATGGAACTACTAATTTGTTCTCATATTTAAAAACCTTAATACATGCATTCAGTTTCATTCTGCCATTAACTGTTGATCATTAACTAATGTTAGTGGAAGATTTAAGAGCGAGAAAACATTGTGATTTTAAACACTCATTGTTTAAACATTGTGTTTACGTTTATAAATTCTCCTTATAAACAATTTTTCTTGTATTCCAATGGAATTCCATTAGATGGAATGCTCTTTTTGATCTTAAATTGAATTAAATTAATTTTTAATTAGATGAGAGAAAATTTAAGGTTATCGCCTACAGTCTTTCGGCATTGGCGTAAAATAAGAAAGGTCCGGTATCTGAACATTGCACTATACTGCAAAAAAGAATTCTTTCTTGCTTCACACGTATTGCTGTTTGTCCATATGTACTGTATATTAACGTAGCAACCAAAATAATATTAGTTTTCAGACAGCTACATAGTGGGATGATAAAAAGAGCTGTAGCTCTGAAATCAATAAGTGGTCATCATGAAAAAGAATAATGCACGTACAAGTATATTCACTGAGAATTCAGTAAAAATGCATCAAAGATGCAATAACACGCTGCAAATACAAATCGAAGTTAAATCTTATCCAATTTATAATTTATCCATTAATCTATGCTCAATTATTATTTAAGACTACGCATGGACTGTCCCAATATTGATTGATTGAAAGGAGGCACGACGGATGCGATTGAAAAGTAAGAAAAAGCGATAGAAATGAACCGTAACTAATTTTGAAATTCTGTGAGACTGAAAATTTACAGGTTTGTTAAGCAATCGAACTGTATATTCTCATCGTTTCCGTTTCTCTTCATCTGATTTTTCAAATGCACCTGTCCTCTTTGGGACACCCTGTAACTATGGGACTGTTTTGGATGTTATCTTGTTCCATGCACCTCCTGCTTCGTTCGTTTCCTGACTTGCCCCACCTTGTGGCTTATAAATCAGACTACCTTTAGTAATAAGTTGGGCTACAAATTTTCCATCCGATGCAACAACAAATGATCTCTCGATAGAAGCTTCTCTGTATTCTGGTCGCGTTCTCATCGGACGTGAACGCCCTCTCGAGCACTCTCTCTTAGCCGCAATTCACCAATAACTCCTTAACACTTCCCACTATCTCTGGACTACCTTTCTTGAGCAACAGCCTTCTTCCTAACTATCCACTACAAGTTTCTTTATACTGTATACGTTTCGGTGCAATTTTCTTCTTTTAATTGCGGCTTAGTATAGTTTCTTCCAGTGTTCCCTCATTACCTTTAAATAGGGGAGAAAATTTGAGCAGGGTTGCTAGTATTCGAGAGGCATTTAATGATTTTGTGACTTTTTAATGAGAAAGATTTCTTGCGGAAACTCTCTTACGGATTTTTAGATACAGTTTTCATTTAGTATTAGTATTGTTAAAAGTGCTTCGATGGCTTAGGTCAGTTCGCACGTGGGCTCTCTCCGGAAATCGAACCCGGAACCGCTCCCACTAAAGCCGAAAGCGCTGCCCACTTGGCCATCCGTTAGCCTCCATAGGCTCTGTGCCCTTTTAACTCTTTACACTTACTTAGGAACATCAGTTACAACGCATCGCTTTGAATGAAAAATTTATGGATATGCCGAGCTATAATCCCTTTAAAATATAACTGTTTTATTGTTCATTAATATTGTGATTCACTAAAATGTTAGCTCTCCATCCAATTTTATGACACTTATGACCCTATCAATATTTCAATATAACTGATGGACGAAGCCCTAACTTTGTGAAATACTGTAACTGGAAAAAAAATAACTCTTTGTAAAAAATTTCCCCTAAATAATGTTATTCTGCAACGACCGGTTTCAGCTAGTAGTAAGACTGGTGATGACTATGAATAGCTGAAAATGATCATGGCAGAATAAAATTATTTACTGGAATTTTTACGAATAGTTTAATTTGTTTCAAAAATGGTAATCGTTTCTGCTTTGATTTTATCTCGATTTTTACTTCGAGGACGATGTGCACGCTTCATTTCACGTTTATAAATTTCACCTTCGCATACTACTGTGATTTTTATGTATAAGTTGTGTATCTACTGCCTTATATGCTGTTCTCTTTGAGTATGTTATTATTACAATTGTAATTGTGCCTAGAGAATATGTTTTGTGGGCTTATATCAGATTAAAAAATAAAAAAAACACTGAAATCGATATTCGAAGGCGTGACTTCGTTGGTAGACATTGAAGAATGAAAAAAATACGTTGTAATTATCCACAGGGACTTAAACTCACAACCGATTTCTTAGGCGTGCTTTCATCTTCAGGAGATGAAGCTGTATGAACGAGTCTGAAGGCGTAAGTCCCCATAGAAAATGACTAAGTGTTATTCACTCTGCAATTAAAAACGCTTTCGTTAGAATACGGCAGGAATATTCTCTCGGTTAACCAATTAATCGGTTATCTAGCACGAAAACACGCTTTTTCAAGCTTCCTTTTTATTGAATACCCTTCTAAAAACTTCTTTTGGACCCATTGACCCGACAACTCGTCGGATCCGATAACTCACCGGGCGACAGCTTATTGTGCGAACAGAAGATCGTCACGACAATAGAAATAATATCAAATTTTGGATGTTAAAACAATTGAGCGGCAGTATTTTTACCGATTACTGATTAAAATAGTAAATAATTTATTTAATAATAAATAAATCGCGCGCTGTCGCCGGTCAGTTGTCGCACGGTGAGTTGTCGGGTCCGATGAGTTGTCGTACTCTGAATTGTCACGGAACCCGGTGGTCCACCGGTCGAGAATATCCGTTCTATACTACGTTTGTTGACTTTCCTCCCATTTTCCCTGCTGTCTCGTTTCCTTCTTGCGACGGATTCCTTCGCTATCCACCCTTTGCTAATCTCTGACACAGTACTCCCGAGCGCAATCTTTTTTCCATTCCAACTTTCCCTCTGCTTTCAGTCATTCTTTTGCCCGTATCACCCCCGTCTTTATTCCCCGCTTCAATCGAATTTCTTCCACCCAAGTTTCGGTGGAATCGTTTTATTTTTTCCCTCTTAATCCCTTCTTTGTTACTTCCAGAGAGCGGCTCGCATCACTCCGGTGTGCGTGATTTGAATTCGGAGCAACTTTTCCACCTGCTTATTCCGATGGCGTTTGTAGCCCCTTTTCGCTCTAGTCTCCCTTCTCTTTCTGCTTGCAATGCTCTTTCTCTCTTCCCTTCCATCTGTGCCTTTCCTCTCCTATTTTCCTCTGCTATTGAACAGAAACTCGAGGCGTTCCTGTTTCAAGGCAAAGGAAAATTGCTTACGCTGTAGTCATCAATTAGCTCCTGGATTAAGAGTATCTGAAGAGTTTTCGAAAGCTTTACTTATCTATTATTTTAGCCACCATCGTCTATTCATGATATTTATGTACTTATTGATCCGATTTCGGTTACTACGCAAGCGATGCTCGTGATGCTGATTCTTGGCCTCATCAGACCTTTTTCTTTCGCAAAATTTAGTTTGAAATGCGCCAGGGAAGCGTATTACACTTTGTGTGGTAAATGTATTACATGAACGCGAGTTACTGTCATATTTGGTAAGATCCAAGCTTCGAACCGAAGATTCATAATGTTTCGCCGAAATGCTATTAGAGGCTTTTCATAGATGAGACGCTTGGTCGTGGAGATGGCGTTTGAATGAGATAATAAATAAACATAACTTTTTCATGTGTATTAAAAATCCCCACTCAATATCATCTCTTTCGTGTCTTGATAACTTACACCAATCTTTCATTTGTCATGTAATATATTTTGACTTTCTTTTCCCCGCTGTTTTTCCCTTGTATTTCACTCAAATTACTTTCTTTAGAATTCCCTCTCCTCTCAATATTTGACCCATGAATTTACTCTGTCGATGCTTTATTACTCTCACGTTTGAAAAATAAGTAAGAAAATTCAAGTCTTAGGGTGAGTACAGAGGTATCGTAATTGTAACAGTGCCTACGGAGGTCTATGTCTCTAATTCTTGCATTTTTGCATAAGTCTCTCTCGTCTGACGTTGCCTCATTAGTTACTCTCGAAGGTAAATGCTGTAACAATTGGTAAGCAAAAGAAACAACTATCGCAAGTTATTATAATTATATCTCGTGGATTTTACAAAGCGTTCCTTCTCTTATTTCATTGGAATGAAATTTGTTGAGTCACCCCTTTCGGGGGGTTTGAAGGCGATGTAAATGCACTCTGCTGAAGGATAATGCTGTAGATGTTAAGGGAATACAAGATTATGAAGTAAATCTTTATTGTAGCGAAACAAGGCTTCGTGGCAGTTGCTCCGCTTACCCGTTCTGTCCTCACCCTTGCGATCATTTTTCTTTCTTTCTATCTGCCTCTAATCTGCTCTCTGACACTCCCTCGATATCTGCTTCCCTTTTTTCCTCACACTTCTCCCGCTATCTCAGCACATTTTCCTCCGCAGCCTCCATCTTCTCTTTTTTACTAACGCACGCGGCTCTTCTTTCTCCCTTAAATATGCGACTCATTATGGTGGGGAAATTTTGGAAAGCAAACTTCCTTTGAATATGAAAATGGCCTCTTTAATTTTATTACGATTTAATTCCGCTTTGAGGATTATCATGAGCTCGTTTCGGAACGGCGGCGTAATGGTGCTTTTCCGTGTTTTCCCCAACTTCCGGTATAACTTGAGATTTTAAAAATGTTTTTGCAAAAGTATTTCTTATATGGGGAGAACACGTTTTATATCGCTAATTTGAAAGTTAAGATCTAAGAATCGTAGTAAATGAAGGAATTTAATTTAAGAGTAACCTTAGAACATAAAGGAAACTATTATTCTGTATTTATAATATAACTATATAATAATAAATCTATATAACTCTATATTTTTATTGGAGAAACGGTCTTGTTTTGTGAGTTGAATAGTCCATTACTATTATTTACTTATCTGAGAATTGACTTAATTAATGAAGTAGTATATTAGAAGAGATATGATCAATGTGTCTAATTTTTATGCGTGACCATTTTTTTATTTACGCAAATACTTTATGTGAGTATAGGTTTCGATTTGGATATTTGATGATTTTTTATTTTTAATACCTCAAGGAAAAATCCAATTGCATCCAGAGGAAACATAAATCAGGCCCCAATGTTCTTAAATAAACTTCTGTTTGTACTCTCTGAAATTTAAACGCTCTTGCCAATGTTTGTATTGAGGTTATCTAAACAAATTTAACAAAATACGAAATTTCGCCAAAGACTAATATTTACAATTACGCACAATATTGCATCATTTACGTAATTTTGGGTCTAAATTATCAAATGTCACATATAGGATATTTAATTTATTGTTCAGGTTCACAATTCTACACAATACCGTATTATTCAAGCTAATTTATGCCCAAACAATCAGATTTAATTTACGCGGCAAATTCAGAGAAATCTCTTGGGTCTCTTGGGAGATGTTGGGAACATAACACATATTCTCTGTTACATGGGCCGATCTGATACTCCGTGAAAAATCGGGAAAATTTATTCCAGGACAAGTTATTCGAAGAACTCATGACCTCCGCGAACCATTAATTCAATATTAATACAGATGATACATTTAATAAATAAGTTCAAAGAAAGTTTGCCTTAAGAAGATCCAACTAAATTAATGCGATATCCACGTAATATTGACCGAGGAAGATCATATTGGAAACAGGTGCTAGAACGTTTCGATTCAAGGATTATTTTTTTTCCGCTAATGATAAGCGAAATCAATCGATTAGGAAAGTAGAGTCATGGAGTGAAGTAGAGTCATGGAGTGTGTACCCCTGCCATACGCCTTGAGGCGGCTCGCAGGATATATGTACGCCCTGTTTTAATCTTTACACCTCTCTTTGACATTAAAGTAGGTTGAAACCTCACAAAACCTCGTGTTCTGTTTTCCTCAAACTCCCTTTTTCGTCGGAATAATGCGAGCAGCGGTGCTTGTTTTCGTTCTCGCGATATCCACTTCCAAAAACAAGCAAAAAATGAAACAAAACCATAAAGGAAGGAGAGGGAGACCGCGAAAATGGAAATACACTGCTTGATATCTCGCATAGGAGGAATGAAAAGTTTCCGCCTGCGTTCCCAAGTCTGTGAGAATGAGGATTCTAGAGCGAATACAGAAGACATGCTTAGTAGCTTGATCCGTGAAACCTGGTTGAATAATGCTAACCAGCCTCTTTTGTAATTGAGCATTCGTATAAAACTAGCTTGCGGTAAAAAAAATGACGGCAGCGTTTCCTGCGCAGTGAGCTGTGTAGATTTCAAAACGGTAGAAAATCCCGAGAAGACTATTGTCACTTTTGGGAAGACATTTGCTGATTCGTACTCAGGAGTCAATGGCAAGTTTCCGTAAGACTACACGCGACTTCGCATTTTCCAATGTGCAAGTCGTTATTATTCTTTAATACGCTAAAGTACGCAAATGAGAGCGGATATCCAGCGCTACTTATTTATTCGACTGTTAAAACTATAATGTACCTTATAATAGCGATGTTTTTCGATTCTACGGTCGGAATTGCCATTAGTTTATTTTGTGTTTCTAAATCTTCAACGTTTTTATAGTCTGGCATATTCAGGGCTTCGCTAAGTCTCTTTTAGCAACCAAAATGTAATAAGTAACGTAGACATTTACTAACTAAGCTCGAATATTTAGAACAACAAAAACAATATCGAATGGTATAAATAATAATCTATATTAAATTTTCTAATGATACCATCCTCTGTTACACACGATCATTATCTCTAATAAAATGTTTGAACGGAGTGAAAACCTGCAACTAAACAAAAAATCAATTTGACATGTATATCTCGTGCAGGTTACTGTTTGGTTTATAAGAATGTGAATGTATACATAATGCTGACTATAACCAACAACGGAAGGCTTAATTGAGTAGAAATACATTACGATGAACTATAAAAATTGAATTTTATTAGAAATAAATGTTTCTTTCAGAGAAATACGGTAATTAAATTCTCAATGAAAACTTGGGATTTTTTCCTGCGTTGAAACAGAGGCTGAAGTTGTCAGGGTAGCTCGTAGAAAACCACGATTTCCTAATTTTCGGAGTATTATAGCAAGTATATACACTTATAATGAGTACAGTTTATTTCTCAACATTGATAACATTAGCTTCCTGCATCGACTACATATTAAACCTCTGATGACAGTATTCAAAAAGTCGTTTACGGACGTATGACTTCTGTTTTATATTAATCACATAAGAAAATGCTTTTTAAATTTTAATATCATACACGTTTTCAAATTATATGGCTCAGCGTTTTACAGTAAAAAGGACACTGAATTTCCTAAGTAAGGGTGTCAACGTGGTGGTAAGGGTGGTATTTTTCTAGACTGAAATCCGGGATTCGTAGGAGCAAAAATTAAAAAAACACATCTCGAGTATGCTATTTCATGAGTATTTATATTATTTCAAATACGTTGGCTTCGACACAAGCGATGGCAAAGGAAAATGCCCAGAATGAAAGAAATAAATCGATTGGTTTTCAGAGAGTTACGGGAAGGAATAGATGATAAATATTTCTCCATTTATATCGACAGGAATAAGGCCATCCATCAGGGATTCAATTCTTTGCGTGGACTCATATGTCACGCGGTAAGCTTTCGGAATCTCTCACACATTGGAAAAATTCGAGCGAAATAGAAAAAAATATGATCTGTCTATCGGTAGTGAGAATAATGGCTCTCCCAGTAATCTTGATGCGAACGTATCGATAGCTTAAGGCAGGGTGCTGACGTGGCTATAGGATGAACTCCTTGTTACTCTTATCCGAAAAGGATTGCCATATATTTTTATTTCAGCCCGTATTCATCGACAATATATAACCAAGCCAAATGCCGGAGTTTTAATTTTTAAGATATTGTTGAAAATTAACTCTGTAAGATTTACAGTTTCAATTTAATTTTACGAAAAAGTAATATTTAATTTGGTAATATAGCTTGTTTGATGTTTGGCGCTTTGTTAGTCTCCAATACTAGGTCTGTCAAGTTACTATTCTACCATTCATATTATTTTTAATTTCTCCATATACGAAGTATAGAGAAAGTATTGTTTTCATGAAAAAATTCGACTTCGAGATTTCAACGGAAATACATGTTTGGAGTCCCTAGAACACGTTTTAACCATTTTCGGAATGATGTCTGTGTGTGTGTGTGTGTGTGTCTGTATGTGTGTGTGTGCTAGTGGGCGCTCTAGCGTGAAAACTAGTGATCGTATCAATACTAAACTTCATGTATAGGTTTGTGGTGTGTGCTGTCAGAGTTGATTAGTTTTTGTAGTAAATCGGTATACCGGAAGTCGAGCTTCATCCATCAAAGCTCATTTCCGGTTTTCAGAATATCTCCATAAATATGATATATACGTACATCGTATTACTTATAAAAGTTTTAGATAATGTAATGTACTATAACTTTTGTATTTAACATATTTTTGTATCACTGATTGTTTAGGAGTTATTCATGAAATACTGATAAACCGGAAGTTGCTGATTATGTACTTAGTGGGCGCTCTGGGATCTATGGGCGAAAGGCCAATTTTATTGTTTTTCATCGATCATGTCCCGAAAAACATTATTTATAATGTTTGTGACGTCAAAGATAATAATATATAAATTAATCACTCATCTTCCAATTTTAGATGGAATATAGAGTTCGAAATTACTGCTGTAGATAAATATTTACATCTTATATATGGAGAAAGTCATGTGCTGGCCACATCAGATTTTTTTCTATGAAGTATGAGTTGCCTAAAATATTCATTTACATATTTGACTGTAAAATGCATTGAAAATCGAGTATGATGGTTGCGAAATTGAATAAATTTATTAAAAAAACAGTTAAATCCAATGTATCGTTTGTGTTTTTGATTAACAGGTATATATGGACAGAAATTCGAATTAAAATCACTGCTGGCTGTGAATACTTACCGCGGAAAAATTTTTAACCGATAAAGATTGCTTGAAGAATGATTTTCGTAGGACTTCAATGGCTTTTTTACTCTATACAAATTGGCTCGTGCTGGTATTAGTATTGCTTCTTAGTGGAATTTCTAGCTTATGTAAATTTTGCTAGGAAATTATTTGGCTTTCGGCGTCGGAATCGAGACCTGTGGATGAGGCAAATGCGACAGAGATATCGACTGGGGAAGTTGTTCTGGAATTCCACTGACAAACATTCAAAGAGAAGACTTAAGTTTCGTAGAGAGCATTTTTCAATTATGGAATTCCCTCTCTTTACAGAGCAATGGACCGAAGAATTTGGAAATATGTGGAATGCATTGGAAAATAGGTGTGAACGTAACATTACCGGAACCTCTATATGAGGTCTCGCAGGTGTTGCGTAGTTCGTTTTAATTACCTCTAAGGAAATCTGTAGGAATGTTTCCTATGGTATCATATCCTTAGATGATTCGAATTCCGTAAAGTATATAATCTATGAGAGGAATTTAACGAATGTACTTGTTGAGTTTACGTGCGAGGGATGTTAGTATTCTTGCATTAGGTCCAAAATTGACTGCAGGGTATAGATGTTGTTTTAAATCCACTGAAAAGCATTTCGGGTCATTTAGCACTACATTTTTAAAGTAGGCATTCTATAGATTCATGCGATGTTAGTGATTCATAGGTCTCGTCTCCTACACCGTGCCATTGAACAAAGATATGAAACCGTTATTGGTAACAAATATAGGGGAAGGTCCTCTAGTATGGGGCAGCTAAGCCTTTTTACAAATTGAAAAATTGTTAAGGGCTAAATAAAATTTAAATTTATACTAAACCTAATTTCAAAGTGTTATAAAAAAACCCTTTGAAGGAATTACATCAAACCATATCGATTCGATATTTTTTCATTTGAAAAAACCATTACATTTTTCTCATTTGAAAAGTTGGAGGGTTGCATGGGACAACTTGTGTAGGTTACGGAATGATCCAGTCCCGCTTGTAATCCAATCTTCTACTATACAAAATCCAATAAAACATATTTGAAGCCATTATTACTAGTATGATTACTCTTAAAAAAATATTTCAAAATTTTTAAGCATTTAAAGTTTTTGTCTCGTAGAGAAATTTAAATGGGTTATGAAAACAATCTGACATCACAAATGTTTCTTTATTCAGCACACTTTGGTAAACCAGTGAGAAGTGTGCGGTGGAAGGCTCATCATATGAATGTGGTGATCTTTTGCAAAAGTTATTACTTCCTGGTCTTTATGTCTTACATTATCGTCCAGTATGAGAAGGGGATGTTTTTTTCGGCTGGGTTTCCACGAACAGATTAAGATTAATCGCCGAATTTGTGCATTCCAATTTCCAACCTGTCCCATACAGCCGGACTGTCATGCAATGCAACTTTCACTCTCAAGGGCAAACTACCAATCCGATTGGAAAGAATCGCTCATAACTTACTAACAATAACCTTTAGTTGCTAAAAAGACAATTAAAACATTTTTGTATTAAATTACAATGACGATGACGGTGGGATGGTCTCAAGTTATCTCCGTGCACGAAAATTTGGTGCAAAACCACTAAAACACTCGTTACAAGAGAACGCGTTGCAAGACAAATTCAATACTTATGGCTAGGACTGGTCTTGGTCTATGGTCTTTGGCATCAATGTGCTCGTGCCAATGCCGTAGTAGGGTCTGTCTCTAGCGTTGATTGGCCAAAAAACAGTCTGTACAGCTGTCCTGTACTAGAGGACCTTCCACTGTAAT
The DNA here is from genome assembly GCA_947579665.1 of Sympetrum striolatum. Classification (NCBI taxonomy): domain Eukaryota; kingdom Metazoa; phylum Arthropoda; class Insecta; order Odonata; family Libellulidae; genus Sympetrum; species Sympetrum striolatum. The sequence continues at coordinate 82,136,074 of OX388345.1, forward strand.
AAGTTTAAAAGTGGGATTTTGTCAAAAAGAATTGCGATAAATTGTTGATGAGTTTGAACGGCTATGACGGCTGGACGAACGATTTCTCACGTAAGTGTCCGTAAGGAGTAGGAAAAGGAAGTAAATAGAAAGAAGATAGAGAGACCTGACCACGGTGGTTAATTATTTTATTTATTGTCAATCTATTCTCCCTTCTGGACTTAGATGGTCCAATTTCAAATCATTCTTCTCATTCACGATTTCGTGATTTTCTAGCGCATCAAAGTTGTAAAACCTTCATTATATACTCCAGGTTTTAACATTGTTTGTTTCAAAGGCTGACTCCTCAATCGTCGTCATCTCTCGGTTTAGGAGTTTGAGTATACTCGTAGAGTACTCCAAAGTTTGCATCATTTTCCGACTACTCAACCACTCAGAGTATTTGTCCGAACGTCGAGTACCTAAGATCGCCCATTCTCTAGAGTAAAATTTCTTATCAAACTGAGGACGAAAATTAGCTGCGATTGTCTCAATTGCCGCTCATCACTCTTGTTTTTAACTCTCGTCATTCTCTGAGAAGTTTTCGTTTTCTTGCGATTCGCTTACTAAATTCATCACCTTTTATAATGAATGAATATTTTCATTGTTTCTTTGTTTACGGATGAACTAATTTTAAATTTGGAATATTTACAGGAAGTAGACAATAATAACACCCCTTGGCAATTATCTCATGGTAAAATTAAAGATTTTTAAGGTGATGAAAAATCTACGATGCGCACATAAATAATGTCAACATCTTAAACCACTTCTTTATTCAGGAATATCATGAAAGAAATGTATTCGCCAAATATAGTTTTAAAATCGTTTAAATAATATATAAGCCTATATGTAGACCTCAAGCATAACCCATCAAAATAAATTCCTCTATATCGAGTGTGTTTCTTCCGAGCATTATTTATTTTAGGATAAACCATAAAATTTTAGGATAGCAAATGTACTTGGATTAGAAGCAAGCCAGTTACTAAATACTTTTGAAAGCAAGACAATTTTGTTTCCACTTTCACAGTTTCAAATATTAGTTGTTCCAAGAAAAAGGTTAAAAGGAATATAAATATCCGTCCGCGCTACGCAGGCTTAGGGGGCCTTTCCTGTGATAATCCAATTACTGCATATAAAAATGTATAAATATTATATATATGCAGTAATTATCAATGCTTCCGCCTTAGACATGTTTTACTGCATTTTAATACTGCCCCTCCACATTATTTGTCGCAAAAGAGTAATTTCAGTTAATTGTAACTGCTTTTCTAAAATGCGAATCAAATTATAATACATCAATTGGCCTCTATTTAAAAAATATTATTTCATTATGGAAATGTACATTTTTATACATACCATCCATTTAAAAATTAGAGCTCTTTAAGCTGTTGGATTTTTTAAAGTAATTTTGGGTAGCTTGAGATCGAGTTCTCGGGAAACTGGGTCATTCATTAATGATGATTACCAGGTAAGCTGCAAATCGGAGTATTTTTGAATATCTAGTTGTGGTGTGGAATGAATCCTTTGAAATAATTGAAAATTCAGGAGAGTTCTTGTCAATACTCTCCATTCTTTTTAGGTGTTAATAGATTGTCAAATTTTTGTGGAATTAATGGAATTAAATAATGAATGGATACATTATAAAATGAAAGGACGAAAGGTTGGGTATCCTCGAAAGACAGGAAATTAAAAACTTGGCTGCCATCGATTGATAAATTCAAGGTAAGAACATTTGCGGAAGATATATAACCGATATCATATAACACCCCTGCTACTTCGTGCTGATCCGATAATGAGTGTAAATTAAGAGAGATAGATGGTGGAACTAGTCGTTTTAAAAATGCATTCTTTCTGCGAGCATTACGCGATTATAACAGAGTAATAAAATAATTAAAATAACTGGTTTATAAAGCCCCTGTCACATTTCGGAAGGTAGCTTACAGGGTATCTTTGTAGAAGAAGTTGCATATGTAGAAGTAATTATATTATTCAGACTTCGCTCCCTAACTTTATATGCTCGTTGCCAAAAGGCCCCAGATCCCAATTGTTCTCACCTCCCGATACCATGGGAACGTAAAACCCGGCATGTGAAGAGAAGTCATAAGTATATTTCATACTCACAGTTTACTGTTTCCCCAATGTTCGATGCCAGGGGGCTATTTACATTCTTCCATTCATTCCAAACGGGGATAACGGAATCTACGTTCGGAAGTCTCAATTGAAGAAATTGTTCCTTCAAAAGATATGAGACTTGAAATTGAGTTGGTATGACTTTTTAGACATAATTATAACTTTCATTTCTTAGTTTATATGTTTGGTAAGAAAATTAGCCTGTTGTTTGCTACTTACTTATACAAATGAAAAGTATTTTTCCGATCAACTCTGTTGTGCTGATAAATGTACATCAAATTCCATTTCCCCGTTGAGAATCAATGGGCATATCTGCTAGTTTTATTACAAAAACGCAATTTCGTATGGACATTGCGTTTTATCTTCCACGCAAATGCCAAATAATTTCACCGCAACACGTAACACTTACGAAATGATTGGTTTAACTGGAAGAGGAGACTTTTAGATTAAGACCCAAATTGAAATATTGTTATCATCATGGTAATCAGTAATATTAGGACATCCTTTGTGAAATTATGTAAAAATACGTTAGAAGATTTCCTCTTCGTTATCATGTTACATACTCGATACATTTAAATTTCACAGTGGCTGGTAACGTTTAGTTCATCCGTAAATTTTTAATTAAATTTTTGAAATTTTAACGAAGCAGGTCTTTGACTCACTTATTCTCACTATGGCGTGTAATTTGATGTACCTTCGGTGCAGCGTTTGAATGAGGCGGAGTTTCGCCACCGCCTGGCCCAGATTTCGTGGCCCGAATAATGAACGATCCTCACGTTACCAATTTGAATAATGGTCAAAAACCACTCCGGAGCGGTTCGCTATATGGCTGTATGCTAGATCCACACTCCATTAATTATCTCAAACTGCCGAGGTTTCTTCGAGTGAAGAAATAGTCACTCAAAAGTAGTCAAATTATTTTCAAATCCGTCAGACAGTCCTCAGATGAAAAGAATTGTAGCACCGATGAATGAAAAAAGACCGTGGGATTAGTCGGATGAAATAGAACCCACATTTCGCTCTAGATAATAAGAGTTCATAGGTCATCATTGAGGCTTAAATCTACAGAAATAGTCTGGAACTAGTTTCTTAAGTTATCCCTGGATCTACACAAACGTTTGTGAATCATTGCCGAAAAATTCCAGGCATCTCCAGCGTAAAGTATGTAGTAACTTATGTGCGGATTCATTTGAAACGTTTAAGGTAACTTTTGTCCTCAACTCACTTTAAAAAAATCTTTTGTGAGAATGAATCGAATTTGAGCAATGGGAAATTCCAATTTATTATTATTGTAGGATTCTCTATTTGTCATGGTTAGGCCCACATGAACCCCTCTCACACCTAACCCCTGAAGTCACAGATGGTACCTGTAAGGTTTAAATAACTACTGAATTTCAAAAATAAATAAAAGGAGATGTAATATTGGGATGTAAAGAAAAACACCTCAACTAATACAATCAAGATGTTTAGGCCGAACATTGTGGGACGCCATGGCAAATAAATTGAAAAAGTTCTTCGTATTTTTCACAATATTTTGGCACAATAAAGGCCTGAAGATGACTGTAATGGTCGTAACCGGTCGCTTTGAATAAATATTGTGAAAAATACGAAGAACTTTATAAAGTTATTTACCTCAACTGATGGCTTTCAGAGAAAATAACACGGCGAGGTAAAACGCTCTCACAAGATTAGTGGTATTGGATCGAAGACTTCAAGAAGTATCTCTTAAAACTCATCAAATCTCATAATTGTTTTCACTTAGCCTTCTAATTTTTTGAGATACCAAAACAGTCATGTATGCCTCTAGTTTCTCATTACATGAAGAAATATACTCATACTTATATTTTCTATAACAGGAAAAGATATCATTCGGTATACTTACGTACGATCATTAACTCCAATGGAAGGAACTGTTCGAATGTGAATTTTCGTCCAAGAAGGTGTATTTCCTTCTGATGTTGTTTTTAAGTGCCTCAATATGTTGGAAGCGGAACTGTCCCAGACGTTTGAGATGTTTTTTTACAGGGATATGTTAGGTCTCTTCTAGTAACAACACCGCGAAATCTCTTGCATCTCACACTATTTATCTCTTTTTATTGTTTTGCTTGCCTTTCAGATCTCTCTTAATCTGCTTTACCATAAGAATTTACTCAACTATCAGTAGGTTTCGCAGGTTTTTCACACCCCCCTTCCTGCAGGTGTTTTCTTGCTGCGGTAGATATTTTTTCCCAACCTAAACCTTAGGTTTTTAAACCCGCTATCTATTTTTCTTCTTACTTTCTTCTTACTTTCTTCTTACTCGTACTTTTTTCATGTTATCTGTTTCTTTAAAATTTATATGAAAAAGGGTTGTATGTAAGAAGTGACTTAAAAGTCTCATTATTGCCCTAATAAAAGATTTTTCATGTTATTATTTCGAACATAACGTTTAAGGTAAAAAAAGTAGTACAAATTACAACAAAAATGAATAAATACAATAAAATAGTTATTTTTAAAGTTCATTAGTTACTTAGTTACAATGACAGTAAATATACAGTACAGTTTATTTTATTACAGTAAAAATGTAAAAATTAAGGTTGTTAGAATCCCACCTCAAATTAAAACGTAAAATTAATAAATAAAATAGAACATTTATTTTTCACTGTTTCCTGAAGAAATGGGACAAGAGATGACGTGGAGAAGGAAAAATAAGATTTTTGTTAAATTAATTTCGAACTACTGCGGTTAAAACTTATTTCATGCATTTTAAAAATTCAGTTTCTTCACTCAAGTTCTTTATACATTCAAATTATCGATCTTTTAGATCATTAGCCTCAAGGAAGCAAATTCTTGTCGAGCATTTGCTTGCGCTAACTGATTTCAATGCAGATTGAGAACATAAGCTGCTCTTCCCGTTTCTTTTCCGCTTTTTTCTTGAAAATTGCGGCCTGTTTTCTCGTAAGCTGGATGTGTCTTGCTTATTTTTTCCTCTCTCCGTGTTCAGTGAGGGGAAATGTTGAGGAGCTCAAAAGAAGCGGGAAAGGCGAGGGGGGCGGGGAAACACATCGCCGTGCTAGACTTTCATTTCAACGTGTTTATTTAGCTCGAAACCCTATCGACCTCTTTCTTCAGCAAATGGAGAGGCCAAATCATTTGGAAGGCTGACTCATTTGACGAACGCATGGTTTTACATGTCGGAATAGAGGGTAGAATTTATAATGCGTGCGCGAACCTGGTCTGTATATGTTTTTTTTCGCGTGCAATTAAGTGAACTATTGCGTAATCGATCTTTGATGAGGTGGAGGATTTTTCTATCGAAGGGCTGAAGTTATCAGGCCTCATCTAAAACTATTACGGGATGTACTACTTACATATTAAATAGTTCATCATTGAAACGATGCTTAGGAAAATGAATTTGAACACTAGATTTACCGAGTAAGAGTATTTTGCGTTATTTTGTAACGTGCCGTGATTGATTGTCTCCCAAGTATTCAGCCCAAAGACTGTTTGGTGAGGTTCGCCCCTCCAAGATTAGCTACCAGGAAGTAGTTGAGGGAATGAAGCTTATTATGCAAGATGAGGAGTGAGGTTTTCCTCACCAAGCAACAATTTTATTGGGGGAATGAATGCACGTAAATGAAGCATAGTGACTGCGACTAACACTCTTCTCGGCTTTTCATGAGAAGAGACCTTAATCAATGCCATTACTCAGTATCGTTCATACCTCAGTAGTTTTCATGTCATTACAGCCTTGAGCAAGACCAATGAAAGTACGCGGAAGATAGATTTTACTCTAACCTTTACCAGAAGATACGGAAATATTTTATTCATCAATGTGTCTTAGTATGAGCAGTAATTAACCAGAGAAAATAAAGGAATTGAATAGTTAGTCAGTTAGTGTGTAATGGTGAGTTAGTTTAAAAAAACGAAAAGGCAGCAATTAACTTTTCTATATGAAGAACGAAAGTCTCAGATTCCTCATTCTGGCCTAAGATGAGATAGTGATAAAGCATCTTCTCTCTTCAAAGGCTTGGACTGATAATAAGGAACGGAGGCCTCATCACTATTAATAAGGAATCGAAGTGGATGAGTAGGTTTCAATTCCTTTTCAGTCTTCCTTTGTCTCAGTCAAATAATTCTAAGAAATACAAGAGTAAGAGAATGCAGGAAATACCTTATTTTCATTCGGAATCAGGTTTCCTTTTTGGGTACTAATCTCGTCCTAAATAAAATTCACGGAGGAGGCCGAAATATGGTGGAAATCCGACATCATCGAAAGGATTGTTAAATAAAACAGGTTTTATAAAACAAAGAAGTAACTTTTACTGTCCTCTGTATGTGGAACAACACTTCTTGAATTCCAAAATGCAGGAGTTTTATTTGTTCTGAACCGCGTTTGAGGATATTCTCGCATTTAATTTCGTATTATAATCATGCACCATATGCCATCCTCTCTTTGTGAAAACGTAAAGGGATATGTTCAATTTAATCATCTCTTCGATTTAGAATCTGTAATATATTCCGTTTTTATTTTCAATAATTTTTTTAGGTGGAAAATTTGCTAATGTATGGCTTGAAAAGAGAATAGATTCACGGAAAGCTTGTGTAGATATTTTGAGCATTTAGATAAGTAGTCAATATACATAGAAATAATCAATTATAAAGAGAACGCTTGATTTATGTTATATTTATTTTTGTGATATATATTTAACCGCAGAACTTAGCCAGACCTGATGACGATGCTATGCTTTGAAACCGGTCGTGTACTCTCCTCCTGTATTGTAGATAGGTATAGATAAAAAATTATTAAGTGTTCTCTTATCTTCAATATGGCATATCACCAAGTGGTGTGAAAAGAGCATAGGAAATGGCTGGAACTATAGACTAGGGTGGTTCGAAAAAAACTTTTTTTTAAATTTCAGATCGCTATAGTGCGGAAAAGTTGCGATTGGTATAGACATGAAAAAAGCACTAATTATTATTTTTTTATAAATTTGTCTTCCGGTCGCGCAATGCCATCGAATTTAGCAAAACGTTGTGAAAAACCTTAATTTTTCATAATTTTTTAAAACACTCCAGATGGTTTTAATTGCGTTCCTATACCATGAATTAACTGCTAAAAGTATGTGAAATCAATATTTATGTACTTCTTATACATTTGTTTCATATCTTCCGGTCGCGCAACATAGTACAAAATGTACTATGTACCACCCTACTATAGACGTTAAAATAACTGATTATCAGATTGCAAATAAAGGTTACTCAAGCCATCAACTGTAGTTTGTAATATTTCAGACGACAACAACATAGCGAAATACTGCAACAATATAGATTGTGATGTACTATAATATACAAATTCATATATATAAAGTTAAATATACATGAAGATTCGTATGTAGGTGAGGGCGGCGGTAATTGACAAGGAAATGGCTCGAAAGGCGATTTAGTTTTACGTATAAAGGACGTTCGAACCATTTTCAGAACGATAAATTTGGATTAATCTCAACTGAAACATTGCGCACATATCGATATCTGCCTTTCAGCGTATTGCTTTTTGTTGTTTCAGCTACCAGCAGCAATAAATCCATCGTTCTCGTTTACATGGCATTGGAATTCCCTTCGGAATAGTATATTCACGCGGCTATTCACGAGTCAGTGAAAAATCTAGTCGAAATCACCACCCGGAGAACACTTTAATAAGGCTCCGCGTACCCATTCAGTTATGGATGAAAAAAAAAAGAAGGGAAACATCGAAGGAACAGCTCGCCGATGCTCAGACATTTCCAGATCCCGCCATCTCTCTGCCGGGGAGAACTTCATTCTAAAGTTCGCAGCACTTTTGATGCTTCACTTTAAACTTGGGCCTACTCTGCGAAGCCGCAGAAGTGGAGTGAATCGTCCTGTATCTCGGCTTGAGGGGAGGATTAGGGGAGAGGCCCTCCCTCGCAATATATAGGGGCGGTTCCAGATGGGAGAAACCCTCCTCCATCGCTCACCCTTTTTCAAAACTTCTCAACCAATATATTTCCCACGCACTCTTTAAGTGTCTCGTTCAGCTAAGTCGTCTCTCTCTGCCCTACTTAAACGAACGAAGGGTTTCTCAAGTTATTTTCATCGGTTACTGTGAATTCACCGTGCATCCATGGTGGCGTTCAAAGAAGGTGTATTAGCGCGCAGAAATTTCTTTGGTGACTGTTATGAAATGAGGACTCGAGTATTACTCGGTTAAACCGAGGAAATATTCGCATGAAAATCAATACCGCGATCCTATTTTCTTGAGGTACATTTTCGCGCAGTAGCTTATTATCTCAATATCCGTATGATATTTATGTTAATTAAGGTGTGATGTCGTTCCCACTTTCATTTGTTTACTGTTAAATATTGTCATATGTCATTTTTACTTTCTCCCTATACGTAGTTTAGAGAAAGTATTGTATTCGCAAAAATATTCGACCTCCAGATTTTGACGGAAATAGATGTTTTGGGACCCATTGAGCTCATTTTAGCTATTTTACCGAACATGTCTGTCTGTGTGTCTGTCTGTGGTAAAACAGTTTGTGCGCGCTCTATCTTAAAAAGTGATTATCCCATCATTTCCAAACTTCATATTTAGTATTTTCCTATCAATGCCAAAAGTTGATTAGTTTTTGATGAATATCGCTTAACCGGAAGTTCCGGTTAAACCGGAACAAAAGTTTGTTTCTTTAATATCTCCGTCAGAATGCAATGTAGGTATATACAATTACAAAAAAAAGTTATAGATAATGTAATTTACTACAACTTTTGTATGAAATATTTTTTCGTACCACTGATTATTTAGGAGTTTGTCTTCAATAATGGTTAACCGGAAGTTGTTGTGTATGAGAAATGGATGTTTTTCATACATATCTCTGTCAGAATGCAATGTAGGTATAAACAATTACATACAAAAGTTATAGATAATGTACTTTACTACAAATTTTTTATTAAACATTGTCCTGTTCATTCATTCATTGTTTTGGAATTATTTATATATTAACGGCATAGACTTCTGTTTTCAATAAATATGGAGAAAGTCATGTGTTGGCCACATCAGATTTTTAGTATATCTCAAGGAAGCATGGATTTGAAAAAATTCCGACGGGACCGGGAAAAGCCCACAAAGTCTCCCGAATAACTTGAGAGGATGTTCCGGCGGGATAGCTCAACGGACAGAGCACCTGACCGGCAATCTGGAGACCCGGGTTCGTTTCCCGGTTCCGTCGGACTTTTTCAAGTCTATTCTTCGTTGAGATATTTCCTGGGAGCACGCCTTCTCGTGCAAAATTACCTTACCCATTTTCATTTTTTGGTATATTTAATTTTCTTAACGATGTACAATTCCACACCGAAAACCATCAATAACTAAATTAGTCCATTAGTTATTGATGGTTTTCGGTGTGGAATTGTATTAATATTATAACCATCAGCAGCCACGCCACTTTATTAACGATATTATGTTTATTTGTGATAAATATTTTCTCAAAGTGAATAATCGCAATGTTTCCTGTTACTTGTCATATTTTATGCAATTTTATTATAGTACCGATTTCCTTTACATTTTTATTTTGTACTATCAGTATATATGCGCAGGATTTTCACACCCTCTTCATTCTGGATGTTAACCTGCAGTGGATCTTTTTTCCTGAGACATTACCATAGAATTTTTTATATATTCCTCTTCTAAAGTTTTCCTCTCTGTCTCTATTCACCTACACCGTACACTTGTACGTATATTTAATATCGTTGACGAAAGTTTAGAAGCAAGAAGATTCATTTCAGTCTCAAACATGCCTTAATGAAGATCTTATCGACGTTATATTCTGAGAAAGGGAATATTTTCCATTTGTATTTGGTACGAGAGAGAGAGGTTTCTTTCATTGATGTCTGTATCTGTCTTTCTCATGGCTTTTGCATCATGAAGGTGAGTTGTGCAGCTTCTCTTACGTAGTGTGCTCAATTTGAGTTTTCTCCCTGTTGTCATTGAATAAAACATAAACGTTATCGCTATAAATTAAATTCTCTCTCGAAGAAATTTGTAAGAGTTTCGTTTGAAGCTTTGCAATAATCACGTTCCAGAAAATTCGTGAAGCAAGCCTAAAAAGCAGTTCTTAAGCGTATTTCCGTCTCTAACCTGATATAAGCCATTCAGATTTTTTCCCCGAGAACTTTAAACTTTTTATAAATCTAGTAAAGATCCTCCAAATCTCTAGCTAATCCTTCATCAAAGTTTCAGCGATAAAATTGGCGGTGAAATCAGAGGGTTAGGGTAACTGCGTTATATATAAACAGTTAATCAACGAAAATTAGGATGTTGATAATTTGACGAAAGAGTTTTATTTTGGGAAGGTCATCCGTGATTCGTGATTCAAGAAAAACCATTTAGCGTATTCTGAGACTTATAAACATTTCTCATTAGTTTTCTTTAGATAACAACAAAATCAGTCAAATTTTATAACTGTTGTCGTTATGTTAAATTGGTATGCAGTTATAATTTAATTAGAACCATTTAAATAATTTATTCAAAAGAAATCATTAAGTTTATTTAGCGAAATGGAATTCTCTTCAAATATTCTATTTAAATTGCGAGTGAATAGAAAGGAAAAAGGAGCTAAATTAAATTTGGTGGCATCTGGAGGCAGTTAATACTAATTCTGGAATTAGTTGTTTATTCCAAAGAAATTATTTCAAACAATAAAAGAGTTTTTTTAATTCTACTCATTCCATCGCATTTGTTTCATATACGTTCAGCTATGGACGGCATAAACTAAAAAACGGCCAAAATTCATTTAATGATTTCCTTAGAATAGAGGAGTCATTTCCATCTCTTCCTTTTCCATGTTCCTATTTCCTTTCTTAGTCGTCTTTCTTTGTTTGCCTCCCATGACACCTCTCTTTCTTGCATTCGCTTTTACCATCTTTCATTTACCTTTCCTACTCCCTTCTATTTTGTAAATCTTACTACCCTCTTAACCTGGACGTACTTTTCCTTCTTTAAAATTTGCATCAACGTTTGTTTCTCTCTTACAGCTTCCGAATTCGAATCCTCGTCATTCTGCTGTAAATAAGCATTTTTATCATATAAAATAAAAACATGTACATTTTAAACGAAACGGAAAGTCTAGTATAGTAAAAGTTTTCTCACCATGGATTTTGATGTACATTTTACTTCCCGCAAAATTTTGCATAAAATTTAAATACGTTGTTCTTCTGAATTAGAAATTATATTTACCAAAGCATTCCACAAATAAATATGTACGCCATAATGTCTAATTATGAAGCAAAAAAGTAGCTTTAAAATCAGACTCACTTGGAAAAAGTATGGGACTTCTGCTGGATATTGTTTGTGACATCTAGCAGTATTTGGTTGCTCTAGATCATGCACGAGATCAACCATTGCCATGTTATTCCCCGAGTGTTTCCAAGACTCCAATTACTGATAGAATTCCATTTTCAAAGGAAGAGGATCTTAGAATTCCTAGTTTATAGTTCCCTCTGTCTTCGGTTTAATCTTAAGCAACCTTAAAGCAAGGCAATTAAATTCGTGCTTTCCTTTATTTACTACCATGCCTAAAAGAATGGAATAATTTGGATTTGCATTAGTTTCTTTTGGTATTAGTTAGAGTTAAATTTACCTTCAACTTCTCTCAGTCTTGTTCAGGGCTGCGATCATACTAACTAGGTATGGATGGTGCGATTAATACCATAGAGTAACTATAGTATAGTTACTCTATGTTAATACCATTCATTTTGATAATTCCTAATTGATTGCTTGGAATAGTGTTCTATATGTAGAGGTTTTGTTCTCTTTTCGTCCACTTAACCCGCTTATATGTTGTTATAAACGTTGAATCGCTGAAGAAAACACAGAATAACTCACTCCCCATCTCCTCAAGTCTCGTTCTCTCTCTTATGGTTGTTAACATTTGAGGATATGAGGCTCAAGGTAACTTACGGGACAAATAATTAACATTAAGATGTTTTTCTAAGCTAGATTCTTACTAAATAATAATAAATACTTCACGAAAACTATTAATTCGTAATCAAGCATAAGTAATTTTAGAATATTAGAATAACAAATTGGCCTCTTTAAGCCTTGCCTAAATCCTCATTTCGTTCTCCCTTAATCTGTGTGCTCTTTCTCCCCTGTTTTCATCTGCTTCTCTTGCAGCCTCCATACTTCTAATATTGGATTCTCTGTAACTCTTCTCCCTTCTGGCTGTATTATTATAGCCTGAGGAAGAAATGCTTCCAATAACTGAAGTTCTTCGAGCTTATATTTTTTTATAGCAAGGGATTCTAATAACCTTAAAAGATACCGCTCATTATTAGTTACAGGAATCTTCTGCATAACGCATCAGGAATAATGCGATATTCAATTCTATATTTTACGTTATTTCATACTCATTTGCATGGTAATTCAAATCAAACATGTGTTCAGATGTAATTAAATTAAGTTGCGATTAATGTGAAATATGAATAAGAAGGAAATTAACTCAATATAAAAATTTATCGTTTTTGTTATATTTTATAACTTTTTTGCTGTATTTATATTCCTTTTGTGGCATTAATAAGAGACTATATATACACATATAGTTACTATATTCAACAGTTATAGAGCAGCTCTCATTGGGCTTTCTAAAATGTTTTATAATTTTTGTTTCGATACCTTAATAACTAATTAATGAAAAAGTTACCTCCGATAAGGTTTCTCTAGAAGTACTACGTAAATTTTCATTTCTTATTGGTAAAATTAACTGTCCTAAACTGTTTAAATGAAAATGTAAATGTTCTTTTTTAGTTTCCTTCCGTAGCTCGCATTTTTTAAAGCGGCTTCGATAAGAGCTAACGGAACGGTTGGCCTTCATAATTTTCTTACGTTTCTAGCGACCTAACTTTTCTCCGTACGACCCACCTTCAGTTTGCAAAACACTCCTCTCTGACCTCATTTTCGCTGAGCTCTCCGTTTTGGGATCGTTGCCCTTAGCAAGCGAGGTACGACGCTATATAATTTCCCCGGCGTACCATCCTCGCAACCATTCACGAATGATGAGGATTATTCATCCCTGCACTCAGTTTATCACGAGACACCTGTCATTCGGCAGTCGAAAACTCGGAGAGTTAACGCTCGGAATGATCCGCTTCTCTTTTCCACGCTCTGCGGTCTTCGGAGCAATTTGGGGGCGACAGTGTCTTCGCGTCTCAATCCGGAGAAGGGCACGATGAAGTTTGGTAGGCGCCTGCCCTTAAGAGGACCTTTTCAAAGGGCAGACAAATGCCTCTCTCCCTTTGTCCTTTCTCTTACCAATCCGTTCATCTCTCCCGGATTCGGAGAGGGTTCACATTCTCCCACTTAAATCTTTTTCGCTCTTCTCTCTCTCTCCCTGATTCTTGCGCATGTTCCTCTTAAGTCAGTCAATTATTTTTGCATTTTTTTCTTCATCAAGCTATTCCAGCTGTAATCAAGATTCGATTCACCCTTCAACGAATCGCAACAAGCAACGCCTACTTCTGCGAATGTATGTTCACTAAAATGGTGAGTGGCAACCAAATATTTTAAAATAACAAATATAATATTAATAGATACAATTAACGACTTAAATGAAGGGTGGGATTGCGATTTAATAGTTTCGTCTTACATCTAAACCTATTTCATTAAGTATTTCAATGAAGAAATTATAGGAATAGGTCAAATGAAAAAGCAAAAAGATGGGAATATTTTTTGGTTTTTCAAAAAACCTAAGTTAGAACTTTGGAAAAATGTGAAAACCCTATTGTGCTGATTTCCGTCAATATACACATATAGCTGGTGTTCTCATTCCCGTATGTATGGAAATGAGTGCTATAACTTTATTATATTCATTTTTCGTAGCGAAGGCATTAGATTCCGTATTTGGGGTTCGTTTGAAAAATCCGATCTACCTTTATTTCGAAGTATGAATACCCTCCGATGAGAGCTGATCCGAGGAGTGTGGAGACTATGTTACTGTCATTCCCAAAGTGTTATAAAAACAGGAATCATTGGCTGGACCGAAATTGATTATTGAATTTGAATGTCTCGATCTAGCGAAAATGATTCAGTAGCTGACGTTTAAACTAAAACTTAATGCAATGTAAGGGAATTACTATCCTCTTACATTGCATATAGATTCTCTCTTTCTTTAGATATATCGTTACGTTAGATGATCATAACAGCAACGGTGCATCTTAATTAAATATGAATTAATGAATGAGTGAATGAATTTGACCGAGAAGAGCATAACATAATCTGAGAAAAGAACTCAGATTTCCTATGAGAAATACTAGTTATAACGAAAATGCAACTTGCTTCTACTCAGTAGTTTCACCTCAGTCATTGCGATAACCGGATCACATATTTTTCAATGAAAAGATTGTAGATTATGAAAACTTACAGAAATTTGGCTTCCTTGATAATAATTTAGAAAAGAAAAGTTATAAATTGTTGGAACACTTTCAATGATATGACATTTACTTCCATCGATATTGGCAATATAGCGGTTCATCGAGCTATTCACTATGAAAACCTTAAAATGAAACCAAAATTAATGAACAAATACATTTACGAGCATTTTACTCGGCGATGGCATATATCATGTAAGCAGCATAGAAGTGATATTCATTATAGTCACCGTGGTGCAGTTACACTAAAATAGTAAATCGTTTTAAGCTTGCATAACATGTGCTTCAACACCTGCCTTTCAAATTTGTAGTAACGTAGTGTCACTTTATTTCTTCCTTAGTGTATATATTACGTTGTCTAATTTCAGACACCATTTAAATAATTATTTTAACGTCCAAGTATCTAAGAAGAAATTTTGAACGACTTGCTTATTAGAGATTCCTGATCTCCTTGTCGTCTTTTTGTCTTCCTCTCATCTTTTTTCCTTCATCACAGTACTTTCCATCCTTCTTCATTCCCTTAAGCGATGCAAAGAGGAATCCATACTGCAGTGCATTTTCGAGGCTTCCTCCAGGTCAACCACGTCAAGTTCTTTCCAAATATGCTCACGTATGGATGTGCACAGGTGATGTCTTTAGTGCCAATTACTTAGTTCGCCTTTCAAAGTCTTTTTTTTCATCGACGACATTTCAAAATTCCATTTACGAAATGAAAGCTGGAAACTTTCCAAATTAAGGATCGAGCTTCCTGTTAGTCGCTCCTGGTATGATATGAACGGCAAGTGAAGCTATTGTAGTGGGAGAGCCGTACTAAAAGTTTTACTTGGAAATACAAAAGATGGTAAACTCATTGAACTCTTGATCTAAAATGAATACTGAGCTTTAATGGTGTCTTTTGGATCAGATCAAAGGAATAGAAATCGATTGTGTCAAAATGTGCGTCATGTTGATAAACTCGTAACTCGTAAGCACCCAGATCACTAGAAATTCGACTTCACGAAACACGGCAGGCTACGTAAATTTAAATTAAATTCGACAATATTAAATTGCTACGAAGCAAAACCTCCCAAACCTTAGGGAGAGGCTGAAGGTTTTTGATCAAACATTTGGGGAGAACATAAACGATTGTTTCTCTCCTGGGTAAGAATGTTAAAAGTTAAAAAAAGGAGACGAAGCCTTAACTTTGTCAAACTCCATCACATGAATGGAAATGCAGTAAATTGATGTAAGTTCCTTGCAATATACATTCGAGCGACATCATCTCGTGCAGTCATTTTCAGGCACATGTATTGATGATCAGTGCCTGACGATGACTGTGTGAGTTGAAACATGCAGCTCGAATAAATATTGGAACTTGAACTAAGTTATTGTATTTCCATTCCAATACTGAAAGTCTACTTAGTCCGTGGCGTAGGGTTTTTATTCACGAAAAAATCATACGCTTGCGTATCCTATCCTCGGACGTTGGAAAATTTAAGGGTGGTGATAAAGGTAGACAGTTATGAGGCGATGTGGGAACAAACAGTATCAATCTTCACTGAATAAAGTTCTTCAGGGTAACATTTTTATCTGCCGTTTTCCCACCATCGACCACCCTCTGCTCCCTCTAAACCCCCAAACCCTTCTTTTAGTCTCTTCTGTATCTCAAGCCAAAACCCTTCTATGCTTTATTATTTTTCCTCTCTTCACCACACTTCCGAATCGCTTTCGTCTGCAATATAGCTATGGCTTCCTCCGTCTACCTTTCCCTCAACTTTCCCCGCACTCTTTCCCTTGTTCTCTCTTCAACTATAATCCTCTCCATTCTTCTTTCCCTCATTCACTCCCCTTTCTCCTCTTTTTCATCTCCTCCTCAGACCCCCGCTCTGCATTCCTCCCCCTTCTCATGCCTTATCCCTTTTATCCGATCCTTAATCCCACCCTTCTTCCATATACCCCTTCTATCTTCTACATCACAACAAAACTTCCTCCTTGCCTCTCCGCTCAAGCCCTTAACCTTCGGGAGCACCTCCTTACACAGCCTAGGATATTAACATTCCCTTTGCCCTCTTCCCCTACGCGTATTTCGCATCGCCCAACGGCATTCTCTTGATGTATAGTTTCTCCATCTTGCGGTCAGTATTAAGCAGGCCGTCGAACCGAGTCCGAAACGAAAAATCAAAATTCTTGAACATTAACCCAAACCCTTCTTTTTCCGTTCCAAAGTTCAGTTCCAAACGTTATAACTTCAATCAAGTGAACATGGATTAAAGTGTGTTCAATATGTGCAGCAGTGATTTGTATTTAAATAAAATGAATGATTCAGATTTAAGTTTCCCTGTTCCAAATTTTGATAATTATCTCTTTTAACATTGCAGCTTATATTTTAAATATCATCCAAACATAATATTAATTAATTTTAAAAAGCTATTCACGAAACAATAACTTTCGGAGGGTAAGATATACTCAACGTCAAATGATAAAAATCTGATGTGGCCAGCACATGACTTTCTCCATATATAAGATGTAAATATTTATCTACGAAAGTAATTTCGAACTCTATATTCCATCTAAACTTGGAAGATGAGTGATTAATTTATATATTATTATCTTTGACGCCAAAAACATTATAAATAATGTTTTTCGGGACATGATCGATGAATAACGATGAAATTGGCATTTCGCCCACAGAGCCCAGAGCGCCCACAAAGTACATAATCAGAAACTTCCGGTTTATCAGTATTTCATGAATAACTCCTACACAATCAGTGATACAAAAATTTGTTTCAACCAAAAGTTATAGTAAATTTTATTTTCTAAAACTTTTGTTTTTAACACTATATACCTAAATATCATATTTATGGAGATATTTTGAAAACCGGAAATGAGCTTTGAAGAATACAGCTCGACTTCCGGTAAACCGATTTACTCCAAAAACTAATCAACTCTTAAGGAACTAAATAAAGTACTATATATGAAATTTGGTGTTGATATAATATATCGTTTTTAAGTTAGAGCGCCCACAAAGTACATAACGGCTACTTCCGGTTTATCGGTATTTCACGAATAACTCCTAATCAACCGGTGATACAAAAATATGTTAAATACAAAAGTTATAGTAAATTACATTATCTAAAACTTTTATAAGTAATACAATGCACGTATATATCATATTTATGGAGATATTTTGAAAACCGGAAATGAGCTATAATGAATGAAGCTCGACTTCCGGTCAACCGATTTACTCCAAAAACTAATCAACTCTGACAGCACACACCACAGTACTATATACGAAGTTTGGTATTGATACGACCAATAGTTTTCACGATAGAGCGCCCACTAACACACACACACATACAGACACACACACACACACACACACACACACACACACACACACACACACACATACACACAGACATCATTCCGAAAATAGTCAAAACGTGTTCTAGGGACGCCAAAACATGTATTTCCGTTGAAATCTCGAAGTCGAATTTTTTCATGAAAACAATACTTTCTCTATACTTCGTATATGGAGAAAGTAAAAACAGATACAAACCGCTCGATGTTGGAGGATGGCGTAAAGCTGAAACCGAATCGAAATTTCTTTCTCTTTTGAACCGAAACAAAAGCTGGGACGAGGAATATTACGGATAGATACATTTTAGAGAAATATTTGGATTCCATTCCCATTGCTAATTGTAATTTTGCATTTCTATTGTGAAAAATGTATATCTAACACTTTTTTCATAATTTTTGTAATAATGAGTTTTATAATTATGCATTCGACGTTTCAAACCTTAGCTATGTGAAGCTCCAAAGCTTATGTGTTGCGCAGATATAAGTCAAAAGTTCACTCAATAAAAATTTCTCTCTCATAAAATGTTTTGCTACTAGATTGGACTGTGAGAACGTCTGAACCTCAAAGTCCATGTTCCTTAACATTGTAGCATTGATTTGGCTGAGAAAGGGTTCTCACACACAATTATTTGCGTCTCATTCTTACCATAAATGAATTAATCCCTTTAAATAAGTCACTTTGGCACATTTAATAAGTCACTTGGTTACTGTGGCAGAAGGATCTTCGACAAAATTTGCCCTTTTCGATAGTATGTTATAACTTACTCATTGCAAATATTATTGTTGTTCAGTGAACTAGTTAAATAGTGAAATAATGCGTATTTATGGCGATAAAACTTAAAACTTAAAAATTTGCACCGACAGAAACACCCTTTAATTTGTAGTTGTATTTACTCTTTCCTTTCTATTTTTGTATGTTTATGTTTGTATTTCAATAGTTGTATATGACCGTAGTTTAATTTTGAATAAGACTGTTGTATATTAGTATCCATTTTTATTTTTTACCATATTATATTGATTTATAAATTTATATAAGACTGTATTATATTAGTATTCATTTTCATTTTCTATCAAATAATATAGATTCATATATTTGCATTTTTTAATGTTTTTACTTTCTCCATATACGAAGTATAGAGAAAGTATTGTTTTCATGAAAAAATTCGACTTAGAGATTTCAACGGAAATCCATGTTTTGGGTCCCTAGAACACGTTTTAACCATTTTCGGAATGATGTCTGTGTGTGTGTGTTTGTGTGTGTGTGTGTGTATGTGTGTGTGTGTGTGATAGTGGGCGCTCTAACGTGGATACTATTGGTTGTATCAATACCAAACTTCATATATAGTACTGTGGTGTATGCTGTCAGAGTTGATTAGTTTTTGGAGTAAATCGGTATACCGGAAGTCGAGCTTCATTCATCAAAGCTCATTTCCGGTTTTCAAAATATCTCCATAAATATGATATATAAGTATATTGTATTACTTATAAAAGTTTTAGATAAAGTAATTTACTATAACTTTTGTTTGAAACATATTTTTGTATCACCGGTTGATTAGGAGTAATTCGTGAAATACCGATAAACCGGAAGTAGCTGTTATGTACTTTGTGGGCGCTCTAACATGAAAACCATTCGTTGTATCAACACCGAATTTCATTAATAGTACTTTGGTTGGTATCGTTAGAGTTGATTAGTTTTTGGAGTAAATCGGTCAACCGGAAGTCAAGCTTTATTCTTCAAAGCTCATTTCCGGTTTTCAAAATATCTCCATAAATATGATATTTAGGTATATACTATTATTTATAAACGTTTTAGAAAATGTAATTTAATATAACTTTTGTTTGAAACATATTTTTGTATCACTGATTTTTTAGGAGTTATTCATGAAATACTGATAAACCGGAAGTTGCTGATTATGTACGTTGTCGGCGCTCTGGGCGCTGCACAGTGGGACCAAATGCCTAAAAGATGGTCATAACAAGTAAATCTCATCTAATCAGTTTAAAATTCAGTATATAATAGTTTTTGAGGTCACTAATTCCGAATATGACATTGAAATTATTTCAAAATTAAGTTTTCGCAAAAATATTCACATTTTTGACAAAAAAGATAATATTTGTATATCATGCCTATAAGAAAACGTGAGTATTGGTTTCGTGATCGCCGATCACTCATATGAAACTGATATTTGTAAACTATTCTTTCGTGAAAACGTTTCAATTTTTTTCAATAATGTAAATTAATAATTTTATATGATTTTTTAAATCCATAATTACAATTTTATGCGTATTTTTATTTGAAAACCATTCCAAACAAATTATTTTAGATATTATTACATATATCGTAACGTAAATACATTATAAAATATACACACAAAATGTGTACATTTTTATAATGTTTTATGTAATAATTTTTTATGTATACAATATAATATAAACAATTATTATAATCAGACTCTCACCCGTCCAAAGAATCATCTTAACACACAAACACTATAAAAATATACATAATTATCGTTTCCAATCTTTGTAGGAACATATGAGAAATTAAAAAAAAACATTTATACAAAACATTAATATATCACAGCTTATTGATGTAGAACAGGGTTTCCCAAACGTTTACTGCAATGGAACACTTCGCAAACCAGGGAAGTTTAACGGAACACTTTGCTTATTTTTAGGTTATGTAATTCTACTTGTATAATTTGAAAAATCATTTAATAACCACAAATTATTTATTTGGTAATTATTTTTAAATATAAAACTATAGGTAATATTGAAATAAAAACTTAAAATATGAATCAATATAGCATTTAATGACTTTTATTCTCCAATTCTCCATTGACACTCCAAATTGTCGCGGATCACCGGTGTTCCGCGGAACATAGTTTGGGAAACCCCGACGTAGAATATGAAAAGGCACGCGCAAACACACTCATACACACGCAAACACTACTGACTATCCGACTCTGATCCGTCCAAAGAATCATCTTCCGATCCGTATTCTGCTGGGTAGGATGCAAACAATATTTGCAAGGCCTCGGAAGATAAAACTTTAGATGGCCTGGAACACATTACAACCTGACTTGAAATATTAGGGTCGGAATGTAACATCAATCGCACGAACAAGTCCTCTATAGTCTTCTTCCTCAAGCACTTTCGCGTAAAATCTTCACTTATTGGAAATCATCCTTTATTGGACAAGATATTTTGTCATCATCATTATTGACCTCCGTGGGTGTAGCGTTGCAGATTGAACACCGTTGTGTTGACATTGTGTCCGCGAGAGCATCTCTCCATCTTTCCGTTAATCATAGTAAGTTACAGCTTGTAGGAAACATTGATTTTATTATCATTAACTTCAGTCTCAAATAGTGAAAGTTGCCTCTCCTCGCTGCGCACGCTTTCAACTTGTAATTGTGCATGCTATTTTAATTCCTTCTTGAAGTCGATCTTCGGAGAACGACAAAACATAAGAGATGCAGGTCTTCTGTTTTGCCAAACAATTCATCTCAGACTCCCTTTGGTCATGAGTTTAGCGGCACAACACTAGTGAAAAAAGCTATTCTGTTAAAATTAATTTAGTTATACAATACCATTTGCTTAAATTCAATAGCGAAGTTTCGAAGTCCGCACTCAAAAAAACAACTTTTCTATTTTTATCCAGAATTTTTCAATTTTAGCCCACTGCGCGGCGTTATGTGCATTACAATAAATGCTTAATAAAAGGTACAGAATTCTTGGAAGGTAAGAAGATGATTGCATAAAGATAAGTTATCAGTAAAATATGGAAGAAAATAATTTCCTAAGTGTAAAATCTCGATATAGGTACGGTAATGTACGTGTGTGGCGTGGTTGCCTAACTCCGATTTTCAGTTGCTAATTTTTCATAAACAAAGGCTCTTTCAGTTGAACGATCAGACCCCTGTCCTCTATGTTTAAGCAAAGAATGTGCCCTGAAAGTTTTGTTCGAATACTTTAAACACAAACCTGGTGTTCCCCTTATAAGTAAGTGCCATGCCTGCTGCCTGCGAGCTTCGGCTACTTTACGGATACTGAGGTTACTCACGTATTTCGTCAATTACTCACGGAGGGGTGGCTCGGGGTGGCCAATTTTTTTTGGATTTCATAGCTGAGATATGTGCCTACAGTAATATGTAAATCAACGCAGGACTCGGCGGGACACTTTAACTTTATGAAGTTTGTATTTTTGTTTTTGAACAAAATTTGTGCAAATTAGTGGTTACTTTTTATGTTAATAACATTGTTAATTTTGTTTCGGAGATATTGTAAAACAGCATTTCAAATCCATTACTAAGTCAATTCCATTTAATGAATTTTAAATTGCGCCAATGGGGTAACTGCAGAGGAATTTTGAAGATGAGGCTATTTCGAAGCGAAAGTATGGTTAGGCATCCTAGCAGCAAACCTTCCACTTTGATATTGATTTTTACAAACATGTGCATACTTACCTGCATTTCGAATGCATTTCTCGGCGGCTCAAACAATTTACTTGCCAACCATGTAAAAAGAAATCATATCCCCTAACATTTTTTTTCCTCATAATGACCACCTTTTTGGGATTTGGTCCCACTGTGCGCTGGGGCGAAAGGCCATTTCATCGTTTTTCATCGAACATGTCCCGAAAAACATTATTTATAATGCTTGTGAGGTAAAAGATAATATGATATAAATTAATCACTCATCTTCCAAGTTTAGATGGAATATAGAGTTCGAAATTACTGTCGTAGATAAATATTTACATCTTATATATGGAGAAAGTCATGTGCTGGCCACATCAGATTTTTTATAGATTTGTATTCCAATTTGTAATATCATGTTTTATTTTTTTATAGTATGTAAATTTCTTGGTTAAATGGAAGATGGGACTCAAAATTCCCAATTTTGCCAAATAAAGCCACGTAATAATAATAATAATAATAAAATTTATAATTATAAAAAGATAATAAAAATAACTTTAATTGATGAAAGTTTCTTTGTAAAATCTTCATCGCCCTTGTCCCTATATTGCTTAAGAGTAGAGGGCAATGAAAAAAGATAGACAAACACCATCAAACCTCTAAGCAATCGTCCTCCAAGAGAAAGACGGTTGAGAAAAGATATAAACAAATAGATATTAATATTGGAAGTTTTTGTCTATATGCTCTCGTTTGTGAGAGACTAAAGCTATATCCAACTATATTCAATGCGGAAAATCCTGCCTAAGACGGAAAACTTTTAGGCAGTAAC
This sequence comes from Sympetrum striolatum, assembly GCA_947579665.1. Lineage (NCBI taxonomy): Eukaryota > Metazoa > Arthropoda > Insecta > Odonata > Libellulidae > Sympetrum > Sympetrum striolatum. Next base: position 82,159,225 of record OX388345.1, read on the forward strand.
TTGCCAAAACCGGAAACATTAATACTGTTACTGCACATACACAACGATTTCCAAAGGAAAGGCCTTCTGTTAGGCGGAATCCGGATAACGCGGACGGAAATCTATTTTTATTCGAATTCGCTAATGGACAACTAATATTTGAACCTGTGAAAGGTGGATTTTTTTTGCTTTCGAAGGTATTCACCATTGTCTCACTTACCTTCAAAGACCACCTAGAAGGAATGAATATAACGTTAATCGTAAATTAAAGAAAACTCAGAAGAATAATACTTTATATATAGAGGACTTTATTTGATGGCTTGAGGTCTTTATATGACCTTAGGTCACCTCTGGTGTTCCCACAATCCTCTGGCTACGCATTCTTGCTCTTATGCATTATGTCTGTGGGCCAGTTCTTTAAAAAAGTTGATAGCATTCCAATAAATTTACCGTATTCACTGTTTTATCTTTATTTTTATCTGTGTTTTCCATATTTTGTCAAAGCAATTCTTAACAGATACATTTACTTTGCGTTGACCTACCTAAGCCGGAAAACCTGTGTAAACTGAAAAAAATTAATTGTCCCTCTGGCTTCCGCCTTAGCCAGCTTTAGCTGTGATTTCTCGATCGTGTTTGGAGGCATTTGCAGATTCTTTTGGCTAATTGTGCTCGGAACCTTCGCACCACCGTTTCGCCGCCGAAATCACTCCGGGAGTCTGCACTCGAGCGTTAAACTTCATATCGAAACATAGCTCCTTATGTAGGTCATTGCATTAAGTCTTGGGCTGCGTGCGGCACACGGGCCGCCAAAACGTGCCCAACACCGGCGTATAAGGGCGCCCGAGAGCCCTCCATCAGTCGAGATTGCGGGGGTAATAATTCACCCCGGATAGATTCTCCGCCCCTTCATTACGGGCCCCGAAATTTACGGCCCGAAAAATAGAGGGCGCGAATATCGAGGGCCGACGCGATTAAAACGGATGCCTCATTTGCATAGAGGAAAACCCAGAAAATTATCTGCGACGAGCTTTCGAGCATAAGCGCGGCGTTCCCTACATTCCTGGCGACGTTGTTGTTTTTCCCGTCTCCAGATGGAAAAAATACCGGGAGAGGAGATTCACATTTAATTTCGCGTTAATGCACGGAAGACGAGGGGCGTAAAAGAAAATGTCTCTCTTACTTCTGATAAAGTTCATGAAAGGGTCCAATTAAGGGAGGGACTCGGAATGGAGGTGGGGAAAGGTGAGAGAGAGGGTTAATGGAGGAGTAAACGAGAAGGAATATTGGGACAGAAGTGGAAAAGAAAGATGTGGGGGTGTGTGGGGTATTTGACAGAAAAAGGGAGAAGCAGTTGAATAAGTGTTTCGGGAATGGAGAAACAGAGGAGAAGATAGGAATTTAGGAGAAAAGGAGGAAATAAATGGAAAAAGGGATGGAGATTAATAGAGGAGACAGAAAGGAATAGGAATTAGAAATAGAGGAAAATATTTGTTACGTAATAATCTAATAATTTTTAATTCTGCCCATGTATAGTTGGACAGCTCTTAGTAATTAACATAGTTAAGTGTAGAGAAATACTATAGTAAATCGTTGTATATAATCGTATTGTATTGGCCGTTTGTAAAATATTTTGTGGGAACTGCCTTTATATTTTATTTCTTTCCTTATGGCGTTTCTCAAGTGGAGCTAGACCACATCGATTATAGCAGTAAAATGTATGTAATCAATAAAATTTACATAAAAGAATGTTACATTAAAAAAATTAACTACCAAAAAACGTTAATGAAAAAGTCAAAATAAATAACATGTATCAATTTCACAAATAGAACCCAAACCCAACGCTAGACAATATTCATTTAATTAAATACCCTTATTTATAGGTATCAATGGAATGAAAACAGAATAATATCATAATATAATAATAATTCTTTGACCCAAACCCAACGCTAGACAATATTCATTTTATTAAATACCCTTATTTATAGGTACCAATGGAATGAAAACAGAATAATATCATAAAATAATAATTATTCTTTGAATAAACTCCCAATTCTTTGTACCCGATCTTAAGCCTTAAACTCACTCCAAGGGAAGGAGTTTGCAAGACCACTCATCTAGATAAATCTTACTCTTTAGGTTAGGATGAGGGTATTTCTTTTCTAAATTTAATTACTTTGCTTATACAGGATTGCGCCTAAATGCACATATGAAAACAACGATAAAAAATATGGACGTGGCTGAAACTAGAATCTAGGTCTTTCACTTTCTGAAATTTTTCGGCAGATGTTCGAACTTACATTTTAGAAGATTTGGGTTCCAGTCCCAGTCATCTCATTTTTTTAAGTCAGTCTATTATTGGGACTTTTGTTAAATAGTTTGAATGCAACACACCTACATCCTGCCTTTTAATTTACGCCACCCTCAAACGAAGGAAGTTTTATCCACCTCTCATGTAGACTGTCTATTAAATTGAATAGAGTCCCATCCTATGGTTATTTGTTATATAGTGGGGTAGATTTATCTATATACATACAAATAACTTTGTTGTATTTAGCGAAAAGTTAGTACCTATCGGAATAACTGCCTTTCTCCTACTCAGGAATTTTTAATGACTAATTACTGCTCATAAATATAAATCATAAGCAAAGGCTTTGATCACAGAGTTACCTTTGTACATCGACGCGGTTAAATACACATATAGTCAAGGTTTACTCGAGAAATATATGAAAATTTTGCGGATGATAATTTTTAATATATAAATAAACCAACAAATATATTCACAGTCGACTATTTCCTTGTGTGGGCACTGACATCGTGGTATGTAACTCCTTAGAATATTATGATGTTACTAATGGTCATCAGGAAAATCGGAGTAGTGACGACTAATGTTTAATTTGTTGTTTCACTTTCTTCAGGGCATATGTATATATGTATATATTTTTCCGCTTAGTTCTAAGAAAGGTGTTCCAAAATTTATTATGATAGGTGCCCTTAGGATCATCTTGATTATGATAGCGTCACATTTCGTTATGTTTTTGTCCGAGTAGAAATCCCGGCGCAGTAACTGGTTGAGCGGGACGAGCTTCGTGATATGAATCATTAAGATTATTGGCACAATTAGGGAAGAGGTGACCTTTGCTACGATGTCACGACGACCTGCAGGGATGGCTTTTTAATTTCGTTCACAGTCGATCGTTAATCGAGAGCGTTTTCTGATTCTGTGGATTGATTCGTCTCAAACCGTCCCACGTAGTTAAGTAACCGAGGAGGCGGTCACCAACAGATATGAGCAAGACTCCTCGAAAGTTGTCGTTTCAGCTCCATTTTATCTTTATACAGCAGCTGTTGTCGAAGCTGAAGCCCTGGCTGACTAAGCATAAATCCGTCAGTCAGATGTGACGCGTTGATGTCTGATATTCTTTCTTTTTGATGATAAACCACTCGTGTCTCTAGGGTCGATCGACTAGGGGAAAGATTTCTTGGGTCATTTCTACAAATGGAGTTAATTTTCCAAATACCCGATTGAAGTAAAAGTACAAATCAAGAAATACTAAAAACAATGAAAAACAAAATGAACGATTAGTGGTATCCTTCGCCGGTAAATAATAAGGTGAAATTTGCACTTTTCTCCACAAAAGTATGTGAAAATAACCAAATTCAGCTCGGAAGATAAACGTGCGTTTGTAATTTTAGCGAAAAATAGTCAAGTTTGGAGAGATTAGGAATCATCGAAGTAAATATTATTAAATAAATATTCTTAGGAACTATTATCAATACTGGGTGAATGGGATGAGTCTTAAGTGGGGCATGATAAGTTGGTATATACCCAAAAAGCTGCTTTTCCATGTTTTGTTGAATTTTTAGTGACTAATTACAGTTTATAAATTTTAATCATAAGCGTAAACTTTAAGCACTAATTTATGGAATTATTTTTGTATACCGACGCTGTAGATTAAACACCGAAGTGTAATAATTGGTTATTTCTTAGCTTATATTACATTGCTTCTTAAAAAATTCGTGCAGAAAATTACAATCGTCACATCATTATTTACCGGCAAAGGCAACCACTATTACTATCCGGTATGGAATCCCCAATCCGGTATGGAATTTTCAATGATTTCTTCCATTCGCTTGTCCCTATTACGATTGACTACCGGAGCGCAACATAATTAATTGGAATAATTGCAACTCGCGGTCGCTTTCAGACTGCACGGGCTTTGTAATCCAACGTTAGTAGTAATACGTTTGTGTGAGACCCTGCTAAAACGAAATCGACAAAATATTTCTCTTTCGTATTTATTAGTAACTGCTCCTATTTATCAAAAGGATTTCACTTATCTCATAAATATTCCCGATTCACTCTTGTCATCAGCGAGACAGTTGTCTATTCAATTTCGCTTCTGTTTCCGTAATACGACAGATTGCAGCGAGAGCCCTCAGAAAAGAGTCGCGAGGGGAACGCACAAAATGAGTGCGAAGGGTGGGAAGTGGACGCGTTGGAATTCCTACCGTTTTCACCGCAAATGAGAATATTTCTCACTTGGCGACATTTTCAGAGGCTCCATGGAGTTGGAACATGTTGGTGCAGAATAGAGGGTCCTCGTGTGACGCGGAGATGGACGGTTTTGCTTGATGCCATTTTCCTGTTCAGCTGAATCTCTATCGGCAACTCGTGAAGCGACTCTCTTTTTGAGATGTTTTCGATACATTTCCTCCTCAAAAGTCCCTTTGTTTCAGCAAGGTTTACAGTGCTCGACTGCTGCATCGCTTACATTTATTTCGACGCTGAAAATGCATTCGCGGATTTCTCTCGAGATATCGACGGGGTTTGCCCATCGACTCGGATTCAATGCAAAATCCAGCAGCTGGATTAGATAGAAAATCACTTGTGAAAATGGAATAGGGGAATAAATTTCTATGCACCAAATAAGATCTCTTACTTGAGTAGTGTTCTTTCTCGGAATGAAAGACGGAAGAGAGAGTTTTATTGGAAGTGACGAGGCGTCGAGGGAGAAAATGGATGAATCAAATATTGAGAGGAGGATTGCTAAAAAAGTAATTTCTGGTAGAATACGAAGGAAAATAGAGCTGAAGACTTAGGTAAAATATGTTATATCAAATAAAGGGTGGGGAAATTTAAATAGAAACGAAACAACGGGAATTGCGTTGAATTGGAATTTTTAAGACACCCACCGAAAGGTAAATGTATTCGATATGCATTTGTAAATGTATTCCATACGGATATATATTTTTACAGTGCCAAAAAATATAAAAATTTGTGTCAACTTTTTTTATCAATATCCTGGATCCTCACTCCCTTCACTTCTAATATCATTAGTTAACCTCCGTCGAGTCGATATTTTCAAGGAAAATCATGACTTAAAATGGAAATGACAGGTTCGTATTAAATGGAAATGCTTACTTAAAGAAAAAATCTGATGTGGCCAGCACATGACTTTCTCCATATATAAGATGTAAATACTTATCTACGACAGTAATTTCGAACTCTAAACATTATAAATAATGTTGTTCGGGACATGCTGGATGAAAAACGATGAAACTGGCCTTTCGCCCATAGAGCCCAGAGCGCCCACAAAGTACATAATCAGCAACTTCCGGTTTATCAGTATTTCAGGAATTACTCCTAAACAATCAGTGATACGAAAATATGTTTCATACAAAAGTTATAGTAAATTTTATTTTATAAAACATTTATAAATAACAGTATATACCTAAATATCATATTTATGGAGATATTTTGAAAACCGGAAATGAGCTTTGAAGAATGAAGCTCAACTTCCGGTTAACCGATTCACTCCAAAAACTAATCAACTCTAAAGACTGTAATACAAGTACTACATATGAAATTTGGTGTTGATCCGCCAAATAGTTTTCATTTTAGAGCGCCCACAAAGTACATAATCATCTTCTTCCGGTTTATCAGTGTTTCACGAATAACTCCTAATCAACCGGTGATACAAAAATATGTTAAATACAAAAGTTATAGTAAATTACATTATCTAAAACTTTTATAAGTAATACAATATACGTATATATCATATTTATGGAGATATTTTGAAAACCGGAAATGCGCTTTAATGAATAAAGCTCGACTTCCGGTTGACTGATTTACTCCAAAAACTAATCAACTCTGACAGCACACACCACAGTACTACATATGAAGTTTGGTATTGATACGACCAATAGTTTTCACGTTAGAGCGTCCACTATCACACACACACATACACACACACACACACACACACACACATACACACAGACATCATTCCGAAAATGGTCAAAACGTGTTCTAGGGACCCCAAAACATGTATTTCCGTTGAAATCTCGAAGTCGAATTTTTTCATGAAAACAATACTTTCTCTATACTTCGTATATGGAGAAAGTAAAAATCTGATGTGGCCAGCACATGACTTTCTCCATATATAAGATGTAAATACTTATCTACGACAGTAATTTCGATCTCTACATTCCATCTAAACTTGGAAAATTAGTGATTAATTTATATTTTATTATCTTTTACGTCACAAAAGTTATAAATAATGTTTTTCGGGACATGATCGATGAAAAACGATGAATTTGGCCTTTCGCCCACAGCGCCCACTAAAGTACATAGTTAGCAACTTCCGGTTTATCAGTATTTCATGAATAACTCCTAAAAAATCAGTGATACAAAAATATGTTTCATACAAAAGTTATAGTAAAAAGTTTTTTCTAAAACATTTATGAATAATAGTATATACCTAAATATCATATTTATGGAGATATTTTGAAAACCGGAAATGAGCTTTGAAGAATGTAGCTCGACTTCTGGTAAACCGATTTACTTCAAAAACTAATCAACTCTAACGACACCAACCAAAGTACTATATATGAAATTTGGTGTTGATCCGCCAAATAGTTTTCATGTTAGAGCGCCCACAAAGTACATAATCATCTTCTTCCGGTTTATCAGTGTTTCACGAATAACTCCTAATCAACCGGTGATACAAAAATATGTTAAATACAAAAGTTATAGTAAATTACATTATCTAAAACTTTTATAAGTGATACAATATACGTATATATCATATTTATGGAGATATTTTGAAAACCGGAAATGAGCTTTAATGAATAAAGCTCGACTTCCGGTTTACCGAGTTACTCCAAAAACTAATCAACTCTGACAGCACACACCACAGTACTATATATGAAGTTTGGTGTTGATACGACCAATAGTTTTCACGTTAGAGCGTCCACTATCACACACACACATACACACACACACACACACACACACACACACACACACACACATACACACAGACATCATTCCGAAAAGGGTCAAAACGTGTTCTAGGGACCCCAAAACATGCATTTCCGTTGAAATCTCGAAGTCGAATTTTTTCATGAAAACAATACTTTCTCTATACTTCGTATATGGAGAAAGTAAAAATTAATACCGTATTATTTCTGGAGGTATGTAAATAGAAATTCTTGCGAAATCACTCTGACTCGCTGAATGCGCAGATTCTTCGTTTAGTTAAATAGAAACAGAAACACCGTTAATTTCTACAAGTAGTAGTAGTACAGGCCTGGAATTCTTTTTTTTCTAGGCTGAAAATTTTAACGTGTTTCACACTATTCACAGTCGTACTATTAAACTTTTATACTCATGAAACTTTTTCATACATTATTTATTTACATTCTAACGCATCTTATTCATTGAAAATTAATTTGATGGTTAGTTCAGCGAGACAAACTAAGCTTAATAGCTAGTCCGACAAATTGAATTAATATTTGAGAAGAAATTATTTTTCATGAACAAGATTATTTACTTTTGTATTTTTCATACCTTCTTCCAGCCTTATTTTCCCATCTCTTAAGAGGTTGGCTAATAATCTATGGTAATAAATTGCGATTTTGACGATGAAATTTTGCTTTGTCGTTTATTTTTCGGTAGCAGGAGAGATACCTCTGTAGCTACCAACTTTTTTTGAGAAAACCTGCCCCCACCGAGAATCGAACCTCGTGACCACTTTTACCGAAGGCGAACACTACTTGCCTATCCGGAGGCATATCTTTTTTGGCTTCATATAATATTGGTGGTGATTAGTACTGCAAAAGTACGATATGACACTATTTAAAACTGGGGGAATAATGTCATATATTACATCTGAGGAGTGATTCAACAAAAAAATTATGATAAAAGATTCAGAAAACGATATCTGGCAACGAAAGAGGCGTCCAGAATTTTAGCTCTTTAAGAAAAGGTTTTCTGGCCTACAAAAGTTAAATTTTCTGTTTTTTTGAATTTCGTTTGCTATCCTTCGAAAGGGTTGAGCCAAAGGAAGAATCAATGAGTGATTTCACCGATGCCGCACGTGGTAACTCGATTAAGAATCCTATAAAGATCCGATTTAGTCAATATGATTGAAGCCTTAATGCGTAGATGACTAACGTGTGTTTTTTCCATTACATTTTTGGTTTCCTTCATTCATTCTTCCCTTCAATTCTCTCTCAGATAATTCCGATCTACCTCGAGTGGATTACAGGAGCGAGAAATATAAAATGCATTTCGCCCCTGACCGCATTTTATACGAAATATTTTCAATTTTTTCACTCTGGATGTTGTATGTACCTGAAAGAAATTTCTAGCATAAATTAGCACTGCCTTGAGGTACCGGTATGACTAAATTATGTATATCAGAGTCTTTATTTGAAAATTCTCGCATTGCTATGATGAAATAAGACTTTTGCATTCATCCTTAAAGTGGCCTAGATTTCAACCGTAGCATTTACGTTTTACTTTCGACCCTGCCTTTTATTTTTAATATATAAGCATTTTAATCGATCTCATTGATACAATTATCAGCTATATTTAATTAAATATTTCCACAATACGCTAAATATCCTCGTGTATATAAATGGAATTTTATGATCTCGACGGAAAGAGATTAGGAAAAAGTGTTTTCTCTTCGGGCGATTTGTAGATATTTTTACCTTTGCTTATCTGTCGATCTGAAGGGGATGGTAATGTCAGGATACTCGTCATTGCTAGGTGAGTTACATAGGAGAATATTGCGGTCTTCAAAGGTGAAAGGGTCTCCAAATATCATAATAATTGTTATGAAAATACTAAAAACAACACTCAATATTTAGACGAAAAACAGATGGGATTCAATGTATAAAGGATAATCTTAATAATTGATGGAAGTTAAGGAGACAAGCAAATAATAATTAACGATTTCGTAAAAACAACAAATTCAATGAATTCATAATTCAACCACTGCTGTTATATTTAATATCCATCATTTTATTAAAAATTCCGTTTTTTTTAGATATATGCCTTTGGTGAAAGCGGTCCCGGGTTTCCAGATAACAGATTCCCGGTGGGAACCAATGTCCGAAATGACCTAAGCTGTCGAAGCCGTTTTACAACAATACTACTATTACTGCTATTTTTCTGTTTATTTTCTTGCAAACATATTTATATTGATTTATCTACATGAAAAGTAACTGTATTTATTGTTTTCCTTCCGTATACGTATTAAATTCAATCTCGAGGGTAACATTATAACTTGTCTTTTTTAAATAATAATAATTATTACTATTTTCTCTATTTTTTAATTTAATTTAATTTTTTTTCTCTTTTCTTTTAGTATTAATACTATTTTTAGATTTATTAATATTTGTACAGCAGGTAAATCATGCTTTATCTATCAATTTAATTTTAATTATCCTTACCAGTATAACTATTATATAATATTTAATTGTGGATTATTAATTACATTATAGTTGCTTATTAATCTCAATCTTTCAGGCCTCCATTGCTTAAATCGCATTTCCGAAAGCTCTTTATTTTCCGTCTACTCTTCTTCTTCTGTCTTTTCAGGTAAATGACATCCATGGTCAACCATCAAGAAATTAACCCAAAAATATTGGTCATCAATTATGCAAATAGTGATATACCTGCTTGTATTTATTTCCATCTGTGTTTTCGCGGGTTTTTTTCGCTCCCCTTCTTGTGTGAGCGTTTTCCCGCACAGTGGGTTTTTCTCCGAAAGCCTTCAGCCAAGGAGTTTTTCCCCACACCGCAATTCTTTTATTTGTTTACCTCTTCTTTGTATTTTCTTTTTATATATATGTATTTGTATTGTTTTTCCTCCTTTTCTGTAAGTAATATTAGTAATCCTTAATGGTTAGGAGTAAGAGAGGCCCTAATGGGCCTAACCTCGCCAAATAAAGAGTTTTTTTATTTTATTATTAAATTATTTTTGCTAAAATGTAATTAAATATAATAATTAAAGTTTTGTAGTGTTTTTACTATCCCTTCTTGTCATAGGTTTCCTGCTGTGTGCTATATTTCCCTAATTAAAAACATGAGTTTTTGGACCCACGGACTAATTTTCTTCTGTGCACTCACTTTCTCTTTCTTTTTGATTTTATATGACAGAGAGTTAGATACAAGAAGACACTTATTAGTCTTAATCTCGCCCAGTGAAAATCGCATTATCTCTAATTAATTTTAACCTTTAAGCAAAAAGGGCAGCTGCGAAACGATAAATAAATCTTCCGTCATTTACTGAAATCCTTAAAATAAATTCAAAATTGACGTTGATTGCTATAAACCACTCATATTTATAAATATTTAAATACACACGCAGCTCTAATAATCGTAATAGATAAGTTAAAACGAGCTCAAAAGATAAACTGTAACGAGCAGCCCGTATATGGCGCTGGCGGTATCATTCTTTATGTAATGTCTTGGAGGCAAAATCCCTAGAATCGTTCCAAGGCACTCCGAGGGGTAAGGACTAGATTCTAAAGCTTCCCTCGTCGGTTGCGTGGAATCGAAATGCCGTTAGGTGGTGTCACCCTTACTAATAACTGTTTCCAGGTGGCTCTGCCATTACCCTCGGAGGCGTCGTCGTGTGCCTTATCTCCTCTTGGCCTCCTTTCCTACTTCCGGTCGCACCCTCACAACCACTATCTCACCTCCGTATTGCAGGCGAATGTTTTTGCTTCTCCTCCCTCTTTGCTCGAGACGGTTCCGTCATACGCTTCGGCCGTGACTTCCAATGCCGTGAACGTGCGTTGTTTTTGTGCATTCCATTAGAGCACGGCAGTTTTATCTTATTTGAAGAGTGCTGCTGAGAGTGTTCCGTTTGATAATTGGATATCAACCGTACGGATTCGTGTTGCCAAAGTTAGCCTTTCTGAATTTTTAAAACGCCAAAAATAATTTTAAATTATTCATTTACTTTTGTTGCATCGTTTTCTGTAATTTGCGACAAGACGATTTTGGCTAATAATGGAATATTTTTTATGAAAATTAATTTTGATTTACGATTGATATTTATGATTCTCGCTATGTTGTATGATCATCTCATCTACTGTTGGTATTAATCCTGAGATCACACTTACGTAAGAATTGATTTTAGGAGAGCAAATTAAAGCAGCACTTTACCAAAGTCTACGGTATTATGACCTTTCTGTTTCGTCAACATTGTTGTCATGAATATGAGCAGCTTTGTACGTTAAATTTAAATAGTGCCATTTATCGCTTGACTAAGGAAAGAGGAGAGTGATAGCTTCTATATTTACTTTTTAGCTGATGATATAATATTTAAGCACATATTTGGGTCAAAGAAAGTATTATAATATTTTTATTTTACGGGAATAAAACATACGAAATTAAATCCTCTTGAAAAACATGTAGAACGTTGTAGATGTTAAACTTCGTAAGAATATCGTTAAAATTTACGGTGGGAATTTGATCACTTTTGATTTATGATCGCAATGCTGGGATTCAATACAAAATAATCTCCACTTGTAAATAGCTATGCCTCCCCCGCTCAGCACATGTGAATCGTATGGTAATAGCAAGAAAATACATCAAACTTTCGTCTGATCAAAATTCTCTTATTTAATGAGAAAAATAGTAATTTATAAATATAGATTTGCGGACCGACAGACAGTGAAAGTGAGGAAAAATATATATATAACAGTAATAGCCCGTAAATAGCGAAGTGAGTAAAGCGTTCACCTGTGTTGAAAGCGGTCCCAGGGTCGATTCCAGGTTGGGGCCCACATTTTTCAGTGTACACCTAACTTTGTGATGAATATAGTAGCAACTTTGGAAAAAGTAGGTTTGATTCGTTCCACTGAATTGACTAATTATACTTGGTTTGTTAAATTAAGCCATAATTTAAACAGCGTTGATGCGTTTACCACTTGCCAGCCTCAATTCCTTCTGTCTATCATGATCCTATCTGGCTGAAACGAAGGATTTATTTTCATAGAAATAAACTTCTCGATTAAAGGCGTGATTGAGATTTGCATCTTCCTACATCTTACCCTAAAATGAATATTTTTTCGCGGTGGGAGGGTTTTATATCCTTATATGGCCCTCTTTCTAATAGAGACCGTACCATAAGATGCTGGCGTAACCACAAATTCCGAAAGGAAATCGGTGATATTGGTGACAGAGTCCGATTAATTTCGATTGGGATATTCCTGCGGCGTGACCTCGATCCGAGAAGAGTGGGATTTTTCAGATTCCTACTTGACCCCGAATGCAGGCGCAAGTAATGCTTTTCAAATGGAAGATCCCATCAAAGGGAAGGCACCGCGAAGGCGCTCACAAGTCACGTCGGAAAGGGTATTTGTGAGGATAGGGGGCAGAAACATGTCTTTCTCGCTATCGTACATTCGGGATCTTTTCCTCGCTCGCCCACGTTCCCAAAAATTGAGATGATTTTATACGATTCCGTCTATAATAAACACCTACGTTTTATCGGTTAATTAAGATCTTCACTCTTCTCCATTCATCGCGATGTTGCTTATAATTGGCATGGAAAATTAGTTTACTACTATCACATTTAAAATGATTGTATAATAATGGTCAATTTTCAAACAACATTCCGAATACGATGATGTTACAATTATTTCTGCAGGCAAAATCTCTTGGATCTCTACATCGATTTCAAATTTTTGCGTCGATTAACAACAATTTAATGAATATTTGGAAATGTTCTCAGGATGAAATTGCATCACTATAAGATTCTCCGTTTCTTTGTTACTGACTTTTAAACATCGCGAAAAAATTACCGATTTTGGGGTTCCTTGGTTTAAATACTTCTATACGGTATGTGAATTTTTCAATATTTACAAGAAAAGTAAACCATAAAGAGAGTAATTTGATATCTATAACTTGAGGAAATGAAAATAACAATTTGTTTCACAGGAAGACTGCAGTAAATTCGAAAAGTCTAGCGGCACATAATTTTAAATACGATAGTTGGTGGGAAATCGTTGATGTTATATTATACAAATCAGCACAATACTAAATAAATCATATAATTACTACATATTGATCAAGCTGCTTCGGTTGAACTTTCGAGGCCATTTTTAATCAAGATTCACAAGTAGACGTCACGGAAGCTTCAAAATTATTAAATTGAAAGTACAAATAAATATAAGAAAATTATCAATTCCGACATTAATAAATGTAGTTTTTGTCTCGTGGCCTTTTCTAACTAGGCCCGTGTTTATGTGTACCTCAATACTGTAGATAATCGTAGCTGTTGATGTTTTATTTTTGGAGGATATTGTCTCCTCCGTAGGGAGGTTAATTTTCGTATCATACTCAATGATTTGGACCCGAGAGAGTTTATAGTGACATCTGAGAGGCCAAAAATGAAAAGGGACGAAAGGGAAAAGAGGAAAAGGGGAAAAAAGTTTTTCATAAACACCAGAAACAGCGGTGATGAAGATAAAGAGAGAATGTGCTAAATTTGGAATGAAACCGCTATGGAAAAAGGGTATTTTTATGACGACCTCTCTGATAGCTCGCCGGTCTCCTAAACGAATGGAAAAGTCGCGGGATTTTTGGGGAAAATTTGATGCCTCATTTAATTTCGGCTCTGATATATATATATGTGTGTGTGTGTGTGTGTGTGTGTTTCATATTATTTTTTTCGTATAGAGTGGATGAAAAGCAAACAGTTTCTGGTTTCTCAGTAGCGTCATCTGTGTTATTGGTTTTGATCGCGTGGAAACGTACAGCAGAGGAGAAGGTCCAAATATGGGCTAGCTTTTGGTTTTTTAATGTAGTGCGCACATTTTTGGACATATGGGGGAATTTAAACATTGAACCGTATCTTTGACTAGTATCCTTCAATTCTGGAAAGTTTCAGAATTAAAAAAACACAGTTTCTAAAAAAAATGGTTTATTTAAAAAAATTGCAAAAAGTCGCATTTTGAAAGTGAGGTCTAAATATGGGCTACCCCTATTTTTTTTAGAAAAATTTAATGAAAGCAGTAATGACTTGAAAATTCACTTACAAATAGTACAATATAAATGTATAATCGTAAATCCACTTACAAAAATCACATATATACTCATCTCTCTCCCAACCAGCACATTCCGATTGGGGCGTCCTTATAAGCCAATATAACTAAAGCTATTATTTTCCTTTAGTTCATTAAATGGAATAATTAAAATTAGTTAAATAAATAGTTGGTGCATTGTAATTAGGAACATCATTTTTAGGTTATTTGAAAATAGTTTGGGTCTGATCCAAATGTGGGCTATTACAGAGAGGTAGCCCGTTCTTAGACCACACTCACTAGCCCATATTTAGACCAAACCCCCTTTTAAAAAATCATCATGGCGTTCATTATAGTTATGAAGTAGAAGGATGAAGGAGGCATTGAAACTGTTCACCAACTCAACGTTAACACAGCCCTGCTGCAAAATATAATTTACAGCCTGGCTAATGGTGAAAAACAATATTGTACATACCTGCTGAAAGTTTGACGATGGAAAAACACGACAATCCATGATTTATTACGCACATCTTTTAAACGCGTTGACTGATGGGCACCAACTGCTCGTCGCTCTTCAACAGGACCTAGGGGACTGGTTTCACGCCATTTCTGATAGAGTGCGAAACCCTCCGGCTTTACAACATAAACTAGCCCGTTTTTAGATCCTAGCCTGTATTTGGACTTTCTCCTCTACATATAATTGCAATATCAACGGGCATCGTGTAATTTTATGATATTACTATTTATTATATTAGTATCTTTATTTTGCATATTTTGCACGGATTAGAGCACTTTCCTTATGTTCAACTTTCAACGACAAAGAATTCCTTTGTTCTGATGCATCGGTAAATGCCTTATATAAATTCACTACCCTCAATGTAGTGAATCACCATTACAATGTAGTAATCACTACTAGTGATATCTCTCTTTTTCATTCTTTCCTTAACTTTTCGTAAGTTTCTATTCCTCGATTCTCCTTGTAAGTGTTATCCTGCTGTGTTAATGATTTTTTGTGATCAACATTATTACAATATTTTAATAGCTCCTCAAAGCTATTGTTTCTTCCATATTTTCTAAGCCTCACACAACTGTTAAGTTTATTCTTTGTTAAAAAAATACGTTCGATGACTTTTGTCGATGCGAAACAATTCTTGGCAGTCCATCAAATTCAAAAATATCGAACCCTTTGTTGGAGTGTGATGTTTGATGTAATAATGCATCTTTGGATGTAATTCTTGGAAGAAAATTGGACTAGGAAGTTCCATCTTCCGTGTAAATGTTGTTTAATATAACGAAAAACAAAAGATTATAACGAGATGTAGGAACAGTTTTTTAACAAGTTATGTGAGAATAGAGAGGAAACATGGAAAGAAACAATGGTTTTGTGGAGAAAACAAAATAAACTGATAATGTTGATCAAAGAAAATATTTTCACTGCGGGAAAATACATTTTAGTAAACTAAGCTCCAAATAGCCGTCATTGTAACATGTATTAACACAGCCATGCTCCTTTTTTCCCTCTTAGTTATGCAGGAAAATACTAAAAAGAAATGAGGGTATGAAAACCTGCGAAATGTGTAGGAAATAATAGTACTATACAAATTACAGTATTTGAGTGCCAACGTGGAGCCAGACCATAGCGAGAGAAGCTGCAATGGTTATGTTATTAGTTCAATGTTGGCTTAATAGGTTGCTACTGGTGAAATCCTACGTTAACTGAAGGGATTCGCATTTTTTTACTCTAGAACTTTTTTATTTCGAGTGAAGAATAACAGTGTTTCGCGAGTAAAAATAATTTTGTCCACCATTTCACGCCACCGAATGAATTTTAGAATGTCCGTCATCTGAGAAGGAAACTTTCAATATCCACTTGATCCTTGGTTGCCTTGAAAAATGCCTTCTTATTGAACCTTCCTGTAGTGCAGCTCCTGTCCGTTATTAGGCGGTTTCGTTATCTCTTACATCCCCAACCCTCCTTCACACGGTTACCTTGGCGATAATACGACCTTCGTGTCACCGTCACTTGGCAAAGGTCCCAATCGCAACTTTCTGCAGCTTCTCCTTCTCACTCCAAAACTTGAAGCTGGAAGCGAAAAGCGCTGCTAAGGTTGCAACAGAAAACTGAAAGTGTTCCCTTATTTTAAATAGAGCGAATGAAAATTTCGCCTCGGAATATCACACAGATCGAACATGGTATCCGTATAAACAAACAAAAATATAACAAATATATTCTTGTTAGTTAATTTGCTGATGCTCTCAGTATTCGGACGTGGGACTACCTAATAAGAATTACCGTACCACTCTCGTCAATTTATGCCAATAAAAGTTATTCGTCTTATAATGTAGGAGTAAAGAAATGATTATTAATTGTAAATTACTCTAACGAAAGTGTTTGCCTCAAAATTTCAATCAGTCGATCCTTTGTTATAGGTACCTGATTTCATCAATTATCCTTATTAATTCATTCTCGTGGTACAGCCAATTATTAAAACAATTGTTAGTTAGCAGTGGCGCGCAGATTGCTGCTAAGAAAATACTAAGCTAAAGCAAAACATTTTCATTGTAACTTATTAATGCTAATATGAGATTATAACGATATTGATATTAGTAACCAATCTTACGAATTAAAGTAATAATCGAGAGAAATAATTAACAAGGGCATAGATAAACAAAGCAAGTAGCAAATAAAATAATAAAAAATAGACTAATAATCGTAAATAAAATAAATGTTAATTTAAAAGAGTTCCATCTTCTGTCTGATGCTGTAGTTCTCCTGAATCAGCAAAAATGTATATTTTAATACGCAAAGATTTAATTTAAATTTTCGGCTGAAAGACATGATCAAAAACTAGGGGAAGTTTTAAAACGGAATGATACAAGTGACCTCATCTATTATTTCTGCGGAGTTACCAAATGATTCTCACGATATAAGCGTGATAATTTTCATGCACGACCCACTTAACGCCCCGGAATAATTGGGACACGGTACGATTCAAGTTGTACCGTCCTTTCAGCAGTTAGAGAAAGACATGGGATTCCAGTTTGTACAATCGAGTGCGCATATGGCTAAATCAAGCATCCAGGAGCGTGTAAATTCAAATGAAAATAAACGGGAGACATTAAGACCCGCCGTAGTTGTCTCCTAATTGACCACTGTTTTCGATTAATTTCTCCGTTGGACGCCGAGGTAGTTTCGAATTAGCGCCATTCCAGCAAATTTGAATTTGCTGGAATGGCGCTACAACGCCAAACAAATGAACCCGAGTCTTCGTAGGTGTGTTCCCAAAACAAACTGGGATTGGATGGTCAGTCCGTTTGTGCTGCCACCTACCCTAAAGTTAATCCGTGGGATGAGAGCATCGTGGTGGCGATCCATGGTTACGTTATTATGGCCGCATATTTAACAAAGCTTCCGGCGCACACAATATTTTCAGAATGATTTCAGAGATTTCGAACTAGTTGCCCATCACGCGTTTCTATCACCCTCCTTTTCCAGATTCAAAAATATAATCATTCTTTTCGCTCACCAAAGTTAAGTAGCATTGAATTCAGTAGATAGTGTCTCATTGTCATGTATTTATTTCATGAAATTTTCTGTTATAAAATTAAGAGGATTAATTAAGAGGCCTTTATTCTTCAAAGAGAGTTGGCTGATTCCATTTTGGACGAAAAATTTCAATTGAGTATTGCTAAATATAATTCGGTTTACAATCAACGTTGATAGTGTCCTATACTGAGTAAATGAAGAAAAGATCATCCAACAAAGACGGAGAATCGTTCATTAATCTTACCATTCAGTTAATAATTACTCTCAACAATAGGTCTTCTCTCTGAAATTAATAGGTTATTGTTTGTATTACCTTTTTATCTACTCAAATTATCTTCTTGTTAGATAATGTAGCTAGAATATTAGCCTTATATAGCCCTGCGAGTATACGAAATGTGAAGTGTCAACGACAATACTGTTATTTGCTTTATTTTATGGAAAGTGTAGTAGTGGCATTGCCAAAAGTACCTCGACAGCCCAGGTCATTTCGCACATTTTTATGGAAAGTATTGACGATTTTTCGTGTAGATAGAGAAAACATTACAAGAGAGCTGTATAAACCGAGGTAAATTTTCATTTGTCACTCCTTCGTTAAGAGCATTCCATATGTATTCATGGTTAGGAATTGAGGATATTTTAAGGATATTCATCCATTTTAAATTGGTCTTTTTGATTAAAATATATTTCCGCCTTTCGTCACGGTTTATCGTACATTTTACAATCATGGCCATTTTTACCGATTATGTTTTCACTTTTAATCCTTTGAGATCTCTTTCTAAGATTACTTCACATGTGAAAGTCATAGTTGCAACTATTGCTCCATTTAATTAATGTTTATGTCTTAATTAATTACTTATGTCTTCATTAATATACTGTGGTTGATGAAATTATCTACGTCATATTCTTTGAGAAAAATGATCTGAGAAATATTGATTTTAAAAAATAAATAACAAATTACCGTAAACAATAAATTCGAGCTGTTTGGTAGCATCTTATCGATTTTATTACATATTTGATAGAATTTTACCCATTTTATTACATTTTATTTTTATATAAACTTTACATTTTTTATGATCTGAGGAAGAGAAATATTTTCTTTTGATTATTTTATTTGTAATATATTGTATTGCTCTTATTTTAGAGGGTTTTTAAATGTTGAGAAACCGTTGCAAATGACCTTAGTTGTCGAGGCACCATTTTTATTCAACTCTACTTTCTACTAACAATAAATTTTGAATAAATTTCACTGACTTTTTGAAGACGTTACTTCAAAATCAGCTCCATCAAAATTATCTTTTTTGCATTAGGAAACCGGTACACATCTACGTTGAGTCTAGGAGATTATTTCCAACTCCGGCTTTATTTACCTTCCTTAGCAGATCGCTTCGTTATCCCCATGCCGGAGTACGAGAATCCCAACCCAATTTAAAGGTACTACTCCTTTAATTTAGGCGGCTGACCTCTGTTTGTATGCTGTCGTTCTCTTCTAATTACCAGCGTTGATCACTCCGCTCACGTCTGAGCAAGGCGCAGCCAGTTCCCTCGAGTTCGCAGTGTCTCGCATCCGTTTGCTCAACTTGTGTTATTTGCAGCTCTTATAATTTGCTTCCGTGAGACATTCGAGTGCAAGACACGATCTTCCAATTTATATCATCCTGTTGAGCAGATGCGTTCAAATATGCAACTGTGGCGGAAAATTCGATTTATAATTTCCGCTTTTTCGTTAAGGGAAATTTCGAATCATTGATACCATCTCGAAAATGCCAGGATGGTTCTTTTGGTTTCGAGTTGCTTACGAGTGGGTGTTTTTTGTGTGAGATTAGTGTAAAATATCAGTTATTACGTGGTGTATTCTTTGAGTAAACGGATCTATGACTTTAGGGAATTCATAGACATTGGATTAGATGCTTTGTGGATATATGTGATGAAGAATGATAAGAAGACCATATAATTTATCCATAACAAACTTTAACGGAGAAAAAAATCGGCGAGGTCTTTTGGAAATACGTAATGTAGGATGAAGAGAAGTCCATATACTTTTTTTAGGACAATTTTTAATGGAAACCGACGAACTTTGAAACCTTGTCCTGCTTTTATTACTCATGATAACATAACGCAATAATGGCGATAGTTGTATAAAACCAGGCAATCTATTTTCATTATAATAATAACGAAAAAATAGAGTTTTATCTTTAGTTCGCTTTAAATTAATAGATAATCAAATTTGGTTTTGTTTATTTAAAATTTATGCCAACTAGAAACTTTTTATAACATTTCAGCGAAAGATATTTCTTTTATAATTCTCTTTTTTTCATTTTAGTAAGTTTACGACCCTCAGTCGATTCGCTAACTTATCCATTTTCTATAATTTTAATAATTAATCAGAATCCGTTTATTACTATGATCTTGAACGCTTGTGCTGTATATCTTCTCGCTTTCAAGGAGTAACTATGAGCAGGTGTTGCAACAAAATTGTCCAAACAGAATTACAATTCATCCAAGTTCACCCTGTTGATCTCTCTATTGTCTATTTGCTTTCGGAAAAACCTCTGTTTGGCAAAGAATATTGCTGATGCGCCCACTACGTACTTGAGTAGCATTAATAAGGACACAGACGCGAAACTATTTGAGTTGTTTAGAACGTATCCTCCATTTGTGATTGCTTCCGCTTGTAAATTTCTTTATTGATCCGATCTTTCGAATCGGATGAGAATATTTATTCGGAAAATCCGAACTCGTCCTTTCTAGTATAAACATTTGTCATGTTTGACACCCTGTATACTTTTAATGCGCGAACATATCGACGAATTGAGCAGAATGCCGTATAAACAAGTCTTTTTGAATAGCGAAATTTCACGTCCTTCACTCTAAAAAAGTCTTTTTGGCCCTTTGTCCAGCTCTTTTGGTTCTATCTCACTGAGTGACGTTGTCACCCGTGAGACAATACGTGCATTTCTAATTTATGTAAATCAGTTATGCTATTTATAGTGAACTTACTAAAAATTACGAGTGAAATTGCATTTTGATATGTTGTTGTGTTGGTTTAAAAATGCATTGTGTTGATGCATTGACGGCTTAGGTCTTTTCGCATATGGGCTCCCACAGGGAATTGAACCCCGGACTACTTTTACCAAAGCCGTGTGAACGGACATGATGTCCATTTTTTTTAACTATACATCTTATCTTTATGTATATAAATTTATAAATAATAATTATCCAAAATATTATGAGAGAGCATTATAATCATATGATTTAGATGTGATTTATATACTCGATTTTCCGGAATTTACGAGAATTAAGAGTAATTTCAAGAAAGCCAATCAAGTGCTGACATTTTCAATGCAGTATTCTAATATTTATAACACCCTTGCACAACATCGTATTTTGTTTCCTAGAATGAGCAATCCTCTTCTCCAAGTTCCTCATTCAGGCGACAAATCTTCCCTCGGGCCTTGTTTTTGTGGTCATCTGCTCTTAACGATGTCTCCTTTTTACGTTCTTTACGATCGTTTGAAACACGTTCGAACGCCTATTCGTAGCTAATTCTCTCTCCCAATGCCCCTTTCGTCCGGCATTGCTATGGCCTCTGTTGAGATTTGCCTCAGCCAATTTTACCATTTCCTCAGGCTCATGCGAAGAGGAAAAATGGGAAATCAGCCTAAATCACCATCCGTGATGTGTCCTCTTTCGAAAGTTGATGAATATGATGCGAGAGATTTGATTTACGAGGTGGAAATATCGTACTGAGAAAGAAATGTGTGCGGCGTGTATATGTGAGATAGATTTAGACATGTGCCCCCCGAGCCGCCAGTGGCTATGGCAGAGAGCATGATGACACCAACATCCCTACCTAATCTGCCCAATTAGCTTCTCTATTAGATTGCGGAAAGAACGACCAGAGGTAACTATCCTTCTTCGCCATTGCTTCACAGTAACGTTTCGTCGATGCTTCTCGGAGGTCGCGTTCATTGTTTGCTAAAATATGATTTACCGGCCGTGGTGGCGGAGTGGTTAACGTGCTAGCGCGTTAACGCTCCAACCTCAAGGTCCCGGGTTCGAGTCCCGGCTAATCGGATTTTCCGTTTATGGAATGATTGTCTGTGCATGTTGTGTGTTTGTGTGATATTAATAAAATAAAATGCAAAAAAGGAATAAAATTAAGAAAAGGGGTTAGTTGGAGGAATAGCCTTCCTAGGCTAAAATTCGCCCAAAAAAATAAGACGGCATTATTATTATTATTATTTACCTCGTCTATAAGCTCTGAAGTGTTGTATTTTTTGAAAAAATTCCTTCGGTAATGAGATCTTTTCACCTGGAGCTAATACCAACCGATGGATTCCATCATAGCCGTAGCGCTACTGTCGAACTTGAAGTCTCCTCTGACAAAATGGGCTTCTCTTCGTAGGGCCATCTCTAGAGTTGAGATTAAACCTAATTCACGGGGAGAAGATAATTTCTTAAATTTACGTATGTAATTCAAGTAGGTCATAAGTAAGAATTTTCTGAATTTCCGATAACGTTCGCAAGTTTCTTTAAATGCTAGGTTGTTACCATTATTGTATAGGATAACCATTTTAGTGTAGAAATGTATATATTGTGTTGGAAGTGATAGTTACAACCTGGTTGTTACCTATTTGTAGCTTTGTATGATAAGAATAATAATAAACATTCCGTAAGATGACGAGAGTTTTGGGTTAAAGCTTGTGGCTGAACATGCTTTTTCGTCTGGCGGTCAATAGCTCCGTAGCTATAATAGCTCCGTACTTTGAGATAATTTTGATGTTGATGAAAGGCATAATGGCAATTAATGATTCCTATAAATAGGTAATGTTATTGGTATGATGTGGTTCTCCTTTTCCCCACTTTGTATGACCTCAACAAAGACGTTGCTGCATAGTCGGACGACACCACACGCCCTTGCGTATAAAATCATTTGAATGTTCTTGCCGGATAGCTCAATTGGATAACTGGTAATCAGGAGATCCATGTTCGAGTCCCGGTCCCATCAGATTTTATTTATAACGGTGCCTCCTCGTAATTTTTATGTAGCTATGTACCTTCCAACTCGGCATAATTGAGAGCACCAAATCTCATTTGGAGAAGGACAATATAATGCCTTCTTTATAATAATTTCTAAAAGTGGGTGAATCAAAGAAAGATTTTTGCGAAACCTAAATAGTCTGGGTTCCAAAAATAAAGCAATAGAAACACTTTTTCGATGACATACTCGGTTTGATTCAATAAAAATCAATAGATTCTCATTTTCCGTTCGTACTTTCAGGCGATACAGTGAGCGTCCCAATATTCTGAGTATTTTCCTAATCCGGAAACCTCGCCCAAATCTTTCTCCTTTGAGAAACCGCGGATGTTCCATCATTGCCATGGATGCGTTTTCTTTTGCTTCTTCACAATGCGCTGAAATTTCTTCGCTTTTTCTCTCGGAGAAAAGTAATACACATCCGGAGAACGGAACATCGTCGATGGGGATAAATTTTTCCTGGATGCAGACGAGCGTTACATAACCCTCGGAATTGGCACAGGGCTGCTTTCCACCCCTGCCAAGGGGACCAATGAAACGTCTTCTTCGCCTCCCCTCCTTTATTGCAAACCACTTCTTCCTCTACATTCCCATCCGATCCTCCGCTTCATCGCATTCTCCCTGTATTCCCTCCATATCGACCGAAAGTAGGGAAGAAAGAAGATGCCTGCCATAAAAACGCCTCCCTCGGAACGTTTTTCCATAATCGCGGAGTTTTAGGAACGAACCAATAAAGCTCGCTTGACTGTTACTTCGCGGGGATGGCGATTGCCCCGGTCATAGACGCCAATTATGGGGCTATTTGTGGTGGGTTTTCCTGGAGGATGGGGGACTGTCCCTATTATGCCAATCGATTGGCTATTTGAATTTTGAGATGTAAATGAGACCAAAATACGTCCTCGGTGCTCAGAAATTGATGGTTATTTATTCATGGTCCAATCCGCATGATTTGCAGAGGAATTATTTATAATTCCTCAATTAATTATATTAATATTATAATTATTCAATAATTTCTTCCTGGTTCTCTTCTGTGTGATTATCCGTAACGTTCCTTTCCTTTTTGAAGAAATCGGAAGAAAATTTCCTTCGCATCAATATTCACGCACAAGCTCGACGGATCGCAGCAGCTTCCGAACCTGTTTCATGGCGTGATTCACGGGAGTCTGAACCTAAAATTCGCTGCAGTCATCCTTTACATCGTATATGAAAACTTATATAAAAACTTATAAGACGCTTATTTCTGCGAAAAAATAGGTTGAAAAGCTAACAGGAGAATACAGATATTCCATGGTATCGATTATGTTGGATCAAGATGGTACAATTTCCGCGATGTTCGGCTTGCTCTGTATTGGATTAAATTTCTCGGGCGTTCTCACGTCTTTTTGAGTTAAATACTCTAACGAAATGAAATTGAAGTGGTAGCAATCGAACAGCAGGGAAATGCGTACTATAAGTGGGTACATTAAAAATTGTAGAATACATTCCCAATAACATCGTGGCGCTTTATGTGTGGGTGCATACGATACTCCTAATTTCATTTCGGAAGTTTCAAAGGGCTGCATCATATACTGTTTATATATCATATAATGTATATTATCATGAAAATTAATTCCTGTTTTACTTATTATAACCAATTAAAAATTTGAAATAGTTTGAAATTACAATAAAGACATCATAAAATGTCGATTAAATTCGCGGTGCGCCTGGACTCCGGTAAGAACACCATAAAACTAAATTCTTATCGGGTTCTCAGCCGGGTTAAATTTGTGATTGCCACCGACGCTTCGGACTCAGCAGCCATCCTCAGGGATGATCTCTTTCTGTTTCCCCGATAAGATAATATTCTCATCCTCCCAAAGCACTTCAGATCGATGTTGATACTCACAACTTCAATAAATCTCAAATAAGAATGATTCTATATAGCTTTCAGCTATGATAGTTGAACTAATTTTCAGTTGTATACACCTAATGTATTCTTGTGGTTGCCTACAGTCACGACGCGGCAGTCATTTCCTCTCCACGAGTCCGCAGTTCAAATATAAAATTTTCGCAATTAGTCAGCCGCGAATCCTCCCTAAATTTAATCAATCCGCGCTCTGAAATTATTCAAATCATTCAGCATGTTGCTGCAGAACGCAGTTGATTGAGTGGGTCAGACGTCCTTTCCATTTGCAAACGATTTTCTTCTTAAATGAAGAGAGAGTGAAAGACGGGCTTCCATATCGTGCGCTTCCCATCAGTCCATTGTTCCCTAGATCTGTCCTCCGCCCCTTTTGTTTTCATCCCAATTCCCTCTCTCTGCACCCCTTCCCTCCTCATCACACTATTTCAACCCTCCATTATCTTTCTCTGATATCCCTTCTCATTCCTCGCACATTCAGTTTAGCTTTGCTGGATTTTAAGGCTGAAATTTCTGGACAAATAACAAGATCGAATACAATGCGGTATTGTGCGGAAAAATACAATACAAGGGTCGGGACGTTCAGAAATCCTGAATATTCTGTTGGAAGATTAAATTGGCATTCCAATGTAAAGTAAGCGATTAAGAATGCCAACGTGAACTAAAGTTTTCTTTCAGACACGAAAAACAATCATCTGGAACAAATCCGAGGAAATTTGAGACATTCCTTAGAGTTATACCGAGTTTTGTCTATGTCTATGTAAGGTCCCTGTAAGGCACCTTTCAGCGTGTGGCAGGGGGTGCAAGCACCTTGACTCTATTTTCCTGATCTATTTTTTTCACGTATCGTTCGCGGATAGAATTAATTTTCGAAAAACGTTCTAGCGTCTATTTCCTTGATCTTCCTCGTAATATCAGAGCTGCCAATACAACAAGGAGGTCGCGTTATATCATTTACGTATCATACTGAGAGCGTACTTTCTCTGAATTTATTTACCAAAATTATCCTTTGAATTATTCTTCTATCTTCTAATGATTCCCATACCGCGTCCTGTATCATTCACTACTTTATTGTAGCATCCTTTACAAATCTTATCGCCTTTTGTTGTTTCTAATTCCCGAATATGACAAGTGCCATAGGTTTTGGTTCGATGACGTCCAATAAAGTTCTGGTAAAGTAATGACATGATAGCGCGTAGTGTCGACAAAACGTTACAAGGAAGTAATTGCAAAAATAGATGATTAATTTCGGTCGTACGGCGATTAGAAGCTACGAATCGAGTAGTACAATTGAAAGGCGTCTTAATTATAAATAAAAACTTGCACTCCATTCATATATTTTCGTACTTTGTAGTTTAAAGTTGCTCTAACTGTAATAGTTTTTACTACTAACTAAATTCTGTTCACGTTAAATTGGACAGAATGAATTATCTTTGGAGGTGTAATGCAGAAAAAAGGGAAATAACGTATGTTTAGAAAACAGTCAGGGTACGCTCATTTTCAGAATACAGATTCCATGTACGCATGTATTTTATCTGAAGATTCTTTAGTCGAATAAAATAACGTTTTCAGGCAACGAAAAAATTCAGCGATGCGTAACATTTTTTTCAGTCAATCTCGGATTTTTTAAATCCTCAGCGAAAAAAATTCGAATCACTGCGCGGTCTTACTGTTTTAAGTCCCTTCTGACTCGTGATAGATTTTTGTGGAGCTTTAAGCTGAAAGAATGGAAATTATCAAAATCGGATGAATCATTTTTAAGGCCGCATGCTCGAAAATTAGCTAATTTCGGTGAAAAATCTGTGCAGACACTGCAGGAAAATTTCTCAAACAGAATTTGTGCGTGTATTGTAAATTACCTCTTTATGATTTTTGCATTATCTTAAATTTAGGTACTTTGTGAGTTCCAAGTTTTGAAGTTAGAATAAAGAAGTTAGGCCGTGCCTTGAAACGAATTAACTTTATGTAATACATTAGGGAATTGGGTCTCTAATTAGGAACGTCTTCTTGATAGGAAGTGCGGATGAGAATAGATTAATTTTCATAATCCGGGGTTTGACGGAACGTCCTTCATGAATGTGATCTTTCGTTATACGCTCGAACTATTCTGTCATAGTTGCATATAAGGACATTTCTGGAGGATTTATGTTTACTCATGCAAAATCGACCTCTTAACTCGGAGGAAAAAAGTTGTTGAATTTTGAGGGTATATAAGGTTAGCTGAGTAGAAGTGGAATTCGATTTATTTAGGCATGTTGAGTTCTGGTCTTTTTGAAATTAAAATATCAAATTGGCTAATTTATTTAGCTTCACATTTCCATTATATACATTTCTGAACGTACTGCTTTCTTTTCTTTGGAATCCTGGATTAATAGCTCAATCAATATTACAATAATGTTTATTTTGTTTACCTTTCTCTTTATCATCTTCTCTCATATCAACTCGTTTCTTCTTCTCCTCTTTGGAAGCAGGATCCTTTGGTGTGAATGACACCATTCCTCGATTTCAAGCGTTGTCTTTTGTCTTGGTGTCATTTCTTTCTCAGTTCCCCCTCTGACCCACTTCTATTCCTGACTTAATTATTTTCCTACCGTCTTTCTCTTCTTCCCATGTCATTACTCCTTTCGTATTTTACCCTTTTAATTTCTTTACGCATCCTCTTAAACCGTCCTATCTTTTCTCAGCTGTTTCTTCTCCTTGTTCCTCGTTATCCTCTCCCACGAGTCTGATCACTGAATTTTTCCTTTCCCCCAATCCCCCTCATTCCGATCATTTCCCTCCGATCTCCCCGCTGATTAATTAAATCTCGGGAGCGTCTCTTCAATCCGAAATCCTTCAAAATCTCCCGGCATTCCTCCGCCATTCGGGACGGCGTCGTCTCGAGGCTGGCGTCGGAATCTCTCGACGCTGTCGCCGACTGGGATCAACGCCACGCAAACGTTTATTACTCTCGCAAAGCTCCAACTTCTCCCGACATTTTTCTTTTTCCGAGTTTTGAGGACGCGATCAGAGAGGGAGGAAATATCTTAGGAGTTCGATATCGTTCTAAAAGATCGCAAACTTGTTAATGTGATTATTTGGTTTACTTATCTAATCGCTTTGTGATTAGATTATTATGAATATATTTTAAAGATACACCTTTTTCGTGTCTAAAAATATCAATTACTAATCATTCCTCTACGCGTAACAATTTAACGGAACATAAAATCGACTCACTATGCATTTCGTTACGGTAAAGCGGGTAAAGAAAGTAAATTTATTTTCCGCAACGTTTTCTGTTAAGATAAGCACTATATTTCATTTTCAATCACCTTAAAATTTGCAACGAAATAATGAATTAAAGATGATTTTCACTTTTTATGTACACCGCTATGCCCTTTTAACAAAGATATCTGAATTTATGTTTCAGACAACGAATATCATCGATGTAAAGAAATACAATAACAAGCCATTTTTTTACCACGCATACTATGCAAGATGTGTCGAAAATTTTATAATCTAACGGTATTGATTTGTCTGGATTGATCAAAAGAATGCATACTGTAATAAATGGCTCGTTAGATGTAATTTTTTCCAATTCGACTCCACATTGTTTAGAATGGATTAAGTCCAAACCATGGTTTAATTTTTTAATTTAATTATTTCATTTCTCACGTTCAACTGTGTCGCGACGCGATAATGACGAACATTAAGTCGCCATAAGATATTTCTTTCATTTTAAGTAATTTATATTCTTCTTTACTTTATTTAATTACTACTTTAATACTCTTCGTCAATTTATCCTGCAATGTAACGTTCGCAAAACCATTACTGTTTAACTTTCACGTTGATATATGTTACTCAGACCTCTTCATCATTCGGTTTTCCCATACTGTCTATTGGTGTATTTTTCTGGCTTATTCTCTCTTTGAAATCGGAAAGAGTCATCCTAAACTGAGAATTTGGTCATCCTTATTTCCCACAGCAAGCCGCCCCTGTGACATGGGGTGCATGCACAATGACCCTCGATCGATGCGTATCGTTCGTGGAAAAATGTATCCTAGGAGCGGATACTCCTATTTCTCCGATTTTCATAGTTTCGGAACTGCTAATGAAACGAGGAGGATGCATAATATATTGTTGTCCAGATAGTCTCTCTCTAATGTTTTTCTTCACTTGCCCTCTCTTTAAAATTATTTCATAGGCCTTTGTTTCAATCCCATTGCCCTTTTATTTTTCTGCTCTTTTCTTCGGGCTCTCATCTCGAAGTTTCTCAGGAATCGAACATACTTTTCCTTAGCGTCAAGGTCTCCGCCATACGAAAAGCAATACTGCACGCGAAGCACTCAGCCGACTTCTTCCCGTAGATTTCCACATATTTTAATCTTTGCTCTCCTCAACGAAGGCCGTTCGAGCTTTGCCTATTTGAGCCATGGTTTCTTCTCTGCTACTCCATTGACTATGCTGTTTAGATCCCTTTCAAATATGGCTACGATAATCTGAGTTTCATCGTTTTTTATCCAATATAGGGTTAGTCCTTCCATCTCATCTTAATCTCTCACTGAATTAGCCTGTATTGTAAGTTGTCTCTTTTTATACCAAAAAGAATTAAACTTCATAGTGTAAAAATATTTTTATGCTTCTAAAATGACCCTATTTAAGGATCAATATACTATTTGATTAATTACGAGTTTATTTGAATTTTACTTCGTCACAGTATTATAATACTACTGGGCATATACTTATTTTTTTAAAGAAAATTATTATTCCAAATGGAATCCAACTGCAGAATCTTTTTAGTTACACGATAAATAGATTCATCTGCTATATACATGTAAGTTAGGTAAGGAAAGGGCAGGAATAAATACTCTATTATCTTAGTTAAATAGTTAGCATAATTAAATTCAAAAGTTACTGAAATAGCTGTATAGATACACTCTAAAGTCTAAACTCAAGAACTGAATTTAGATTTATTTTTTTAAATAAATATGTACATTCATTTCCACGGAAATAGAATTAATTTTTGTCTTTACGAAATTCACTATTTTCAACTCCTATATTCTAATTGTGTAAATATTCTTGCATTACAGCGTAGAAATGATGTCATTCAACAGATTCTTCCCCACCCTGAAATTTGTATGTAAAATTAATTTAAAAGTTTATTAAAAATTCGATCCCAAGTATTGCATTAGGCATGAGTCTATTTATTAAGTCATTGTTTCGCACTTTATACATTTTCCTTGAAATAGACTACTACTAGTGATACAATTTATTTGAAAAATAAATAATATCATCAACGGAAAATAAAAATCGAGCGCTTTAAACTTTGACGCGAATATATGATGATTTTTTCGGATTTTGTTGGGAGGAAGGGGGAGTAGATTTAGCTTTCCAATTAGATAAATCGTCCCAAGAGGGGTAAAATTAAATAAATGCTCTTCATCAAGGGCAGGAATTTGAATTAGACGCACTAGGCCAGAGATAGAGAGTTGTTTTCCATCTGAGGACCACATTTCACATTTGATCTCTTAAGAAAGGTCTCATATCAAACCATCGGCCTATTCTTGTGTCGCGTGCTTCCTAAATTGGAATAATTAAGCATCGAACATTTATGTGAGAAAGCGAATTATTTTGCAGAGTAAACCGAAAGAGAAAACTTTCTAGTTTATTTTTACTTATCATCTTTCGCAAGGTTGGAAAAAACTTAAATAGAAATATTTGATTCAAAATGGGACAGAAAGGCCCCGAATTAATGCTCAAAAAGACCACGAGTAGTCTTAATTGCCCAGCCTGTACACTATGCACTAGTTGAGGGCCTCATCGATATAGGGGTCTCTATAAGACTGTATTTTTAGAAGTATACGTTTTCATTTTTTAGAGGAAAGGCGCCTTCCCTGGTTCTTTTTATTCACTTCAAAGAACTTCATGTGTGATAAGTAATATCACGTTCTAAATTTGAAAAATATATTCCTTAATAAAAATTCAAGGAAAGGGTTGAGGTGCCTTTGCACTTAAGGGTTCCCGGGATCCCGGGTTCGATTCCCGGCCCTGTCAGACTTTTTTCAAGTCCGTTTTTCCTAATAAACATTTCATATAATCCCCTACTGTTGGAAAATATTATATTGTTATAATCATCAGGTCATTCTTGTGTTGCTTCATACATTGAGATAGTCTGTAAGCTCTCAAAGGAATGTTTTACATTACAACTGATGCTACTACCCTTCCGTTTACTTCAATTGTTTTCAGACAACGCCACATTCTTGGTTCTGTGTTGCGATTCAATTTTCCGCGATATGTTTTTGTGTATGTTTTATGTATCTATGTATGTACTTGATCACAAGAAAGGCCTGCAGTTCGCACTTCGGACCTCTGATAGTCCACCCCTCACATCGAGTGGACACCAATAGGCTCATCAACAAAAACGACGTCGCATAAAATGCGCGTGAAACGGAGCGAGAGAAAGTGGTAAAACTATTCGGGCGAACCAATCGCTTACCCAGTCTCGGAAAGATATCGCATACACACTATCGGAGAAAAACGCAGGAATCCGTGTGGAGAAACATTTCTCATTCCTGTCCCACTTTTCCCGGAGCCAATTCCATTTCGGGGCCTTTCCCCCGGGACACAATTACGCCGTCCCGCGGTTTTCGCCTTCTTCCGCGCCCCCATCGATTTTCTTCCCCACACGCAAGAGAGAGCGTGGAAAAATCATCTGGCCTCCCCTTGATAACCGTTCTCTCTTTTGATGTAAAGCGCTTTCTTTCTCTCTCTCTCCATTCCTCGGAACATTCCCCTAAAATTCCACTGCGCCACCTACCGAAGGAGACGGGCGAACGCGTAAAATATTGGGAAAAAAGGAGTTTTTCCATCTCCGAAAAGGCTCCCTTATTCCTCTATTATAATCGGTGTTTTTACCCGTATTCGCTAGTCGATCTTTCGAAATCGATCTATTGCGGATCGAGTGTTTGATAGCTTATTTGACGCGGTCTGTACCGGTTGATACTTTATTAAATCAGGGCATTTATTACAATTTAGTAGACTTTTTTTATCTCTTGTTAAACTAATAAACGACTAGCAATACTAAGGTATCGGGTTCGAATTCTGGTTAGGGTATGGTTGTTTTTGTTATGATTTTCAAGGGTCAAATGCCATATTATTTATTAATTGCTATTTCTTCCAGTAATTAGCTCACATATTATATTTTCTATATATATTAGCTAACATATACATTTTCAACCCCTCTAAGCATTCCATTTAATTCATCCATCTTCTCAACCTATGCTTATTCTTCCAACCTTAAGCTATTTTGTGCAAATGATCTTCCTCTACCAAACAATCTGTATTACATCTTCGATGGTGACCCTTTTACTTATTTCGCTCACGCAAAGTACTAATTTTCCCTGCGCCTTTTTTCCATTTTTTCAAATACATTAAGTCTATCTTTGCAAATATTTTCGCTTTCGGAAGTTTACACTTAAATTTACATTACTTATTATTTACATCTTTCTTTTCTACGCTGAGTTGGAAAAGTTTGATTTTATAATGGTAAATTCATTAAACGTTTTAATTCGCCTGAAACATTTGCCGCCAAAAGGACGACTGGATCATGTTAAGAGAGATCGATCTTCTAGTGCAATTACAATTTTGCCGTAATTTACGCTGAAGTAAAGAGGCGAGGAAAATTTGTATTTTGATTGATAATAATATTGATGATGTGAAAAACCTGAAGGCATCCAAAGGATGTTCTCCAAAGATCGAGAAACAATTTCGTATATAAAAATTTGACGTATTCTTCACACAATACTTCTTAATACTTTAATACAGTATACTTCACACAATATTATACCTCGATAAATAATAATAAAATAAATTACGTTTCTTTCTTTTCTTAACACAAGAAACCTATTAGCTCCTACAACACCACCTACATGTGTGCCTACATTGATTGGGAATCTCACCCAAATACTGCAGAATTAATGTAAACAATGAAAAAGTATTCGCATTATTTATCCTAATTAAAATTATCTTTCTTCATTTTTCATTTTATACACAAAACTATAATTGATTTTAACATCTTCCACAGACTTATTCTTGTACACTCATGCACTATATTGCACGAGATAACTAATTAATTAAGATAAACCTTCCTTTGCTGCTAAGAACTTAATAAAATGAAAGGTACATACTATATCTTATAATGAAATATTAAAATGCGAATTATGAGTGATAACGCCTTCATTTCCGAATTATGCTATGGAGAGAGAAAGCTAACTGTGACAATTTTTCACAGACATTTTATGAGGGTAGTAGGTGAATGACTATGCAAAAATTCTCATAGAGAAAAACTTCATTAGTTAATTACTTAGACTTAGAAGTTAAATATCCATCATCTGGGATGCTTTTCTATTAATATTTAAGGCATGAGTTTTCCCGGTTACATTTACGGAGTTTAGAAAAGTAACGGCTTCATCAATCGATTGCAATCCCATTTCACATTTTTGCCTTTTTTGAATTGTTTTCTTTTTGCGCATTTCACATCTGCGTTCCGTATAGACTCCGATAAATGGCCGACATACGCACTGGTTCCGCAGGGAGCGAGTTTATCGCCTAACACTCGGTGTATTACATCTATTTACGGGGCAATCGCTTGCGTGTCGCAAACTGCAATCGCCTCGGAATCGATACGCACATTGGCGTGCGCACGCCGACCGAAACTACTTTCCTTCCCCTTTTCGTTCTTTCCCTTCCTTTCGCCAACTTTCCAAAAGTTTCCGAAAGACGCACGAGCTCGCACTTTTATTTCTCCCCCCAATTGGGTGGAGGGAGAGGAAGAATTCCTTTGCTCCGCTGTTTACCATGCATTTTAACATGGTAAAATTGATTGAACTGGTTCGCTCCAGGAGAAGAGAGATCATTTTATATTATTATATATATATATATTCACAACAATTACCGAAATGGTAGCTTGGCTACGCTGATTGATGCACTACATGCATGTACTTATTGATAGTGTATTTTTGCCATGCTTTTTGTCATATTTTAGCTATTAATATCGGTAGGTTCACACCCTTGTTTCTCGTGTTTTCCTTTACTGGGTATTCATTTGGTTAAGAATGTTCGAGGTTTTTTTACACTCACAACTCTTCTCATTTTTGTCATGAATTGAAATTAAATTAATCATGTGTAATTTATGACAATGAGCTAGATGGGAGAGGAAATTTTTGTCTCTATCTCGCCCGCTTTAAGACGATTTATTATAATAACCAGCGTTTAAAATTTACTCAAAATACTGTTATTAGTGCTATTCTCTTATCCCTCTAAAAAAAGCCATAGATCATAGAATCTATTTGTTTATAAGCTTATTTTGTATGCAACTTAATATACATCTCTTGTGTAATCTAAATCAAGACAATCCCTTGAGGATTTAACTTATAGTTAAAGGTAAAATTTCTTTCTATTTTGTATTCTTTGTTTTTGGGGTGAAATAAATAGTTATTGTTAGCATTACTTATAAAACATGTAGGAATGCGGAAAAAACGAGGTGAAGATTAAAAAGAATGCTGATTTCGTGGGTAAAAATACTGTACGTTGAAAATCTCACCAAATATTCACTGATTTGATCAGAATTTTCGCGACTTCGAACCGTGAACAACCTTTTCTTGGAAGGATAAGACCTTTCACTGAATTACCTCTCCTATGGTTTGTGTCTGAAGTTCAGAGGCAATTTAATACTCTAAAAGGAGTTAATGCTGCGCTGCTCAAAAAAACCGTTTTTACCTTGGAATGGTCGGAGCGGAATCATTTTGATCCGAGTATATTACCGCAATTCTTTCCGGGGCCATCCTGGTATTGAGAGGGTTGTTTACAACCAATAAAATGAGTGAGTTTAACGAACGCGAACTTATTGGATTTTTCGTGTATTTTCTAATGATTTACGTATCCCCTTATTATAATACCCATGTTCAATACCATACTAGTGAGCTCCCGGATAGCCAAGTGCTCTTGAGAAAGAGGTCTTCGATTTTTGGTGTTAGCCCATTTGCCAAATTACCTCTGCTATAGTTTCAAACAAATTATAATTTAAATAATAAAATATCAAACTTGCAACTATCAACTGTTTTGGAATACGTTCGTAAGCTGTGACATGTGCCAGTGATTTCAAAAGTTCAGATTGGTAATAATTATATTACATACAGCACTAATTCAAGCTGTTTTGAGAAGCATTCAAACGCTTCGTGTTTGGCCAAAAGTAATCCAAATATATACGAAAGATAACCTTTGGATGCACTCTGTGTATTGCACAAACGGTATATTCATCTCCATCAATGTTTATAAATTATTCTCCATTTCATTGGAAATGAACCCCCTCTGAATTTAAGTCTAGGAAACTTAGACTACTGGTGCGATATGAAGATACATGTACATACTATGTACCAATGTACCATTGAGAAATAATAAATCAAAATGTATTAAATGAAGGTAGTGTGACTATGATTCCACTGTCTGTTATTTTGGGTATTTTTCATCCACTTTGAAGATTTCCTTTCTATCTGTATTCACCTGCACAATTTTTATATTACTAATATCACTGACGAAAGTTTAGATTGAAAAAAAGACTCAACAGTCTCAATCTCGTCTTAATAAAGACCTATTATTGCCCAGAGTTTTACATCCAGTACTAATTGTTATAAACTAGGTTACTAACTGACCAAAAGCCTCTGCTCTGCTAGGGATCGAACCACTTAGACGAGCGCCTCAACCGCCGAGGCTATAAATTATGATTAGTCTGTTCCTAATTGCATGGTCTGCCGCTTAATATGGAGGTGACGTATTTCTAATTCTGCGATTGGCGGCATATGTCATCACCTAATGGGAGATCCTATGATAAGTATGAAATTGTTTACTCGATATTCGTTCTTGTTTTATTTTTGAATTTATGCTGGAAATGACAAAATCTTGGTTCAGTCTGTCGCGAAGTTTGTGTCGATAAATGGTGGGTTAATGCGCGATAGAAGATAAAAAGGTTGGAATGGTTGTTTGCTGCAGAGAAATAGAGGACCTTCATACGATGAAACTCCCATAAGATACAAATTATTAACAAAATCCACTATTTTGGCCTTGAAATAATGGTAGCTTTCGATAACAGAGAAATAATAATACAAAATTTACCTGTAACCGCAAATTTTAATCACACACGACGTAGGCTCGCCTTCGACGCTTAGCGTCATCATCAGATGGCCTGATTTCTCTAAATACGACGTATATTTTCATGGTATGTTCTGCTTACATCGCTGGCCAATTAACAGTTTTACATTTGTACAAATACGAAATCTGTTATGAGACACCGCATGGAGTGAGATACATATTTGTGGAGAGGAAGCATAAATT
Source organism: Sympetrum striolatum (assembly GCA_947579665.1). Taxonomy (NCBI): domain Eukaryota; kingdom Metazoa; phylum Arthropoda; class Insecta; order Odonata; family Libellulidae; genus Sympetrum; species Sympetrum striolatum. Next base: position 82,195,387 of record OX388345.1, read on the forward strand.
TAAGAGATATGGAGAATGTTTACTTTTGTATACGTAATAAATGGAAGATTAAAGTTGCTGATTATCTGGATAGCAGTTCTCGCATTCACACTCTGTTTTTCTTTAATGGGTGAGAAAAGGCGAGAGGCATTGTTATATGAGAATTATTCGGTGTCGAGTGTCCCTCCTCTTTTCCCCTCTTCTTTCAGCACGCCCTCCGTTCACCTTTATCGTGCTCGGGAACTAGATGGAATCCTTGAAAGGATAACGGCCTCGCGGACAGATAAGAAAGGGGAGTCCACGAGGGTGCAGAGGAATCTTTTCCTGGATAGGCATTTCCTGGGGGGATCAATGACACGTGACCTGATGAGGTCGGATGCCTGCAAGGATGTTCAGTTTAATGTCACGCCCTTCCACTTCTCTTCATTTTAATCGGACCTGAAAATGAGCGAGCGATTAATCACCAGTCGCATTAGCATACTTTCAGTGAGCCATCGTTCTTTCTCTAGCCAAAGTTTCCGAGTATTAAGAGCCATAGTAAAGCATTCTTCGATTCGAAAGCTCCACCGTAATGCTGGATGCACTCGTTACAGTTTCAATGACGGTTGAGGATACATTTTTTCCCGCATATTTAATTAGTCTAACTTTAACATTACGTGATGTTTTTGAAGGCATTTTAGCTGTGCTATTGTGGATTGCATCACTCGTTATTTTAAGCAACAATAGAGCTATTTCCAGTGGATCCAGATGATAAATAAAACGAGCCACTGACGATAGACCCGCAAATGCCGAATCGCAACGAAATCTGAGTCTTCGATTGAAATGAAATTACGCATTGTTCACAGGGAGATCTTGTTATCTATAACGAAGAATATCTTCTATTATTCTTGTAAAACTCTAATTATACTTAAGTAATTTTCAGGTATAAAATTCATATCATAGGGAATTTGCTTTCGCTGATTCTTTATTCCTACTCCTTTACTTATGTTACATTTACCGAAGAAAAGCTGTATATAATGTAATAAGATATCTTCAATCGATTAATTGCTAATACTCTCAACTATTCATATACATTTTTCGTATTTTAATCATATATTTTATCTTCCCGAGGGAAGTATAGTGCAACATGAGTCTATCACATACCTAAATCAGCATGTTGCTTTAATAAAATTCAAAAATAGGATTTCACTAAACGTAGACGGTGGGATAACATCTCACAGCAGTCATCCTCAATACCATCAGTATTTTGCAGGGGAACGTTTTCTGGAATTTTATTGGCTTAAAAGCACCGGTTTCATAGCACTTAAAATATATTTCAATCATTTACTGCAATAAGAACATTTCGTTTTCCAAACGATGGCCTATGAATTCTTTCTTTTTTGATGAGCAGCTTTACTGCAATCAATACGCTTTATGTTATTATATTTATGCCCTTATGATAAGAAGAATGAGGCACAGTTTAGATCTGTAAATCAAATATTTGTTAAGTCATTCACCATAGGGACTTTTGATGGAATCTGCCGGAGTTATGTAAGGGAAAGAATTGAGCGGACTCTTTTTTCGCCCTACATTTGGGACTGTTATTCTTGGACCATTTCTCCCGAAGCAAAAAGTGTGAGCGAGCTCTTCCCGTTCTAATGCAGTCATGCATTTGAAGCACCCTCCTTCTCTTGAAAGACCTCACTTGAACTGAACCATTGTCCTACACCCAAACGAAACTCCTGATCCTGTAATCAGCTCGACCTGATATAATCAATACGTCTCAAATGAAAAGGGATATTTTTTTAGCAAGATCACATTTTTATACCTCTCTCGATCCATGAATATTTGAATGATATGCAGATTAGTAATCAAATGTGATATTTTAACGGATACATCTGAAAATGGCAGAGACATTTTCTGGAGTTGGCGTTACATATCCCCCGTATCATCAAGCCTTGAGATATTTTGATATTTGAAACGAAAAGAGTTATTTAACATGTAATTGTTATGTTTTTAATGTTTATTGGATTTAAGGCTATATAGGTAAAACTCTTGTTGTCAGGTAGTTTCATGTGATTCCATCAATCATATAGGGGAAAATTCGCCCTATAAAGACGTGATTTCTATTATTATTTGCCCAAATTCAATTATGATGTTGTTATTAGTGGTAAAATATTAATAATGATATTCTTTAGGTATATGGAGATTTGGGAATATCAACGACCAAGCATAATTGAGCCCGTTCGCGTAACATAGAAAAGCTGATTTTCCTCACATTTTTTGCAAAGTCTTGCTTTCCTAAAATTTCAAGTTTTAGTATATCAAAGTATGAACTTTTTGAATAATTTAATACCTTAAAAATTTCAGCCAAATACTGAAATCTGTTACCAGGGTCAAGACAGAATTGAAAAATTTTGGTGACTGCATACGACTTTTGATAGACGTTATATAGTTAGACACGATTCTGTTCATTCTCAGAATTTGGATGCGTAAATGCAAATCAGTGTAGGAAGAAAAGATGTCGCAGTTCTTAAACATTTCATTTAGGAACAAAAGTGAAACCAACTTTTGAAATTGATGGATCCATACCACGAAGTCAGGGCCCAAGCAGTTGATTCTACTGTTTCATTCAAATTATTTCGCTGATAATAGCGATTCGTAGTCGTAGAAACTGGAATAATATAGAATTCGAATATAGATTTCGCTATATTTGTTTATTTGAACTGTCTTGGCATCGAGACAGAGCAGATGAATCCCATTCATCTTTATTTCAAGAATTAATAGAATTACCGACGAAAGGTTGTAATGAAATTGCAAAATGAAACTAGCATTTTTGGTCTGCTACATCTTAGATTAATGTTTTTTTAATCAGAGTATCATCATCGATTTCAGATCAGAGATCGAGATTCTAAGCATAACAATTCCTAAATTTTAAATATGCTCTTTCAAGTTATCGATGTCAGTATGAATCTTTTAATTTGTTCATATATTTTATCTTGTTATGTTGTGAGAAGAAATGAAGGAGAAGAAGTCTGCCTCAGCCAGGACTCGCACTTGGATCTTCCACTTGCCGGGCGGATGCTTTAGCCAATTAAGCTACCTCGACAGAACATTCTGTCCTTCAATTTCTGATGGTATGGTGGGATATGGTGTGCTGTGGAGGATCCATCGAAGATGGCACCACTCCTGCGCACACGCGGGACATCTAAGATGCCACCTAACCATCATAGTGGACTTCCAGAAGCCAGGAATGGCGAAGTACGTAAGCGATGAATGTTGTTGCGCTTAGTCAAAGCTTAAATTCACACTCCTGTTTTTTCTCTTCTTTAACTCCCCATGTAAACCGGAAAGCTGTTATGTTCGTTGCCTGATCTTTGTCGCTTCTTTCTTACAAACGTTTCTCTTGCAAAAGACGGATCTTTTTATGAAAATCTCAGATTTTCTGTTCCACATAGAAGGATAATTTATTTTATCTCATCTTTCTAATGATTACGTAATTAGCTTTTGTATTTCTTTGTTGCCTCGTGTTGAATTTCAAGGTAAGTTTTCCATCACATCTTAACTGACTCATTAGGATGAGTTGATGCAAAATTTGACTGGCTGAAGTCGGTGTATCTGAAGGGAACAGATCCCCCACCCCAGCAATTAGGGTCTGAAAAAGAGCTTAAAAGTATTATCGTTAAAAGTGCTTCGAACGCATAAGTAATTTCGCACGTGGGCACCGGGAATCGAACCTGGGACCACTTCCACAAAAGCCGAACGCGCTGCCCACTTGACTATCCAGGAGCCCTAGTGCTTAAATACCGACAGAGAATGTTAATTATGATAATTATACCTTTGATAGATTTTAAACAACCAAATGGAATTTTTTTTGCGTTCTTTGAAGAATATTTTTGAGAAATTTTAGCAAAGGACCTTTGTGAGAGAATTGATGTAACAAGAGTTGACTCTCCCTTTTGTGTGGGGTTTTAAATAAAAAATTTCGTGGAAATGCGGGAAGTAGAGTAATTTAGAAACTTATTGGCCTTCGTGTAAATGGGCCTCAGTTTCGTTGCAATAATTAATTGAAAAACTTGTCATCTGAGTATAGGCATTACACACACGTGCTAGCCTATAAGTCTAATTCTGTAGGAATTAACCCTCTGTTTGCGAGTAATTCTCTGATTATATTTTTTCTTGTTACCTACTGATACACTTGAGAGCAATATTTCCATTAAGTAAATGTAAATAAGCAAGATTTTTAAGATAAATTTTACTCTATATCCTACTCTTGTAAGGTGATCGTATTTGGGGATTGTCTTTGATCGCTCTTTCTCCAGAATGCTTCAGATCCCCCTCTGGACATTGAAGTACCTATCTCCGTAAATGGAGTCGTTTGTATGTGTATATATTGTGAGAAATGATCTCTCCGTTTTTACAGGCCCATATCCTTCCTGTGCGCTTATAATGACGGTGCACCCAACGAGGATTTCCATCTTCGTATCCAATTGCTTTGATTTCTGCGTCCGCGCATTGAAATGAATTTCCTTTGCTGTTGGAGATATTCAAATCAGCATGTTCATTAAGGCGAAGTAGCTGTGAACCGGTTCTAGTGGATGAATTCTAGAATCAGTCATTCAACTCTTTTGGCGATTCGCCGTCCGTCCGCAGTAAATAAAACGCCATTTATTTATTCTTTTACATTCGGAGGGAGCAAAGAGCGTTTTAAGAGAGGCAGCGAAAGATGTGCGCGTGGAATAGAGAGGAAATCAGTGGCGTTTCATCGGCATCCCGGAATACCCAATGGCAGTATAAATGTGTTTCTCTGAAAGGGAGGAAAATGAAGGATACGAAGAGAGGTTTTGCAGTCCGTTAAAAAATTAGGATTCGATTTTTCGGTGCGCTAAAGTTTCCGCTGATAGGTGTCGAGGACATCAAAGTGTTTACGGCCCGAAGCTGCCGTTTGTATCTCGCACTGCGTTCAGATCGAAACTGTTTGGGGAAGCGGTGGTTGAGAGGCGTACGGAACTTCGTCCTTCTTTCAGAGTTTATGCCCGCTGTTGAGGGGGAATGCGTCGTTTGTGGAAATGGTGGAGAACGTGGAACGGAAAATGGAAAATTGCATGCGAGGCAAGGAGATTAGCCTTAAACTAGTCTTTCTTTTTTCTAGAGGGACGGTCTCGGGAGAGGCCGTGACCCCCTCCTGATTATTCGATTAGTTCCACTCGGCGTTTCCCGAACTCTCATGGAGACCGGTTGTCTTGACGATGGCTGTTTTTTTGCGTTCCACCGTTGTGCTAACCGAATACATTCCCTGTAGGACTGCTACCAAAAGTAGCCTTCTGAGGATCGCGTATGTGTTGGCCCAAGCTTCACGCCTTATTAAACTATACATTTATCGGTTTATTTTTAAATTCAGGTAGATTAACAAGAAAACAAGTAGTGAGGAAAATTTCTGAAAATTGCTCATTACGGATTCCTTTTAAACGAATAAATATCTCATAAAGTGCGTAATAATTCAAAATTTGAATAATAATTTACCCGCACATACAAAGCGGCATATCAATAGCTTATCACGTCACTCTATCGTGCCGCGGTGCTCCGGTTGGGAAGGTCTGCCTACAAATCATCGTCTTTTGTCGAGGAAATGGTGGATTCACTGAAAAGTCGGTTCAATTTTTGTATGCAATAACTTAAAAGACAGAATTTTGTTGAATGCATTAGAATGGAAGAATTTCCAGGGAAACACAAATTGAATTATAATCGACTATTTCAGTTTTTTTATTACTTTTAGTTAAATAAATTCTACAATTGTTAAACGCACATCTCTTAAACTTCTTTTCTTCAATTCTTCACTCCAACTTCTAAGAATAGACGTCTTTACTCCAATATCGGTCTTCTCTGAATAATTATAAATGTACATACATACTTACTCCCAAATAAATGATTATGACAGTAAATTTTGCTGCGTTCGGCAAATTTTTTACATTCAATTATTTTTGTTGGAAGAAAATTAATTAAATAAAACTTGCAAGTTATAGGAAATAATTTCGTAAAATTATGAAAGTTATTTGAATTCTCCTAGATAAATGACGATAAATTATTGTAATTGGCACTTTTGCTTCTATTTGTTTTGTCAAGATGTATAAATTGTAAAACGACTAATTTTTCTTCGTCTTAATATACTGTTGAATATATTCCTGTCTAAATATTAAATAATATTAAGTATCCTAAATAAATTGCCCTGAATTTTCGTAATCTTGTTTATCCTATTTTGTTCTCTTTCCTGATAGAAAGCCTAATAGGCGATTCCGAATTGCTAATAATTACTCTACTGCATTCAGTGATCCCAGAAATTTTTCATTATATACGGTTTCTCATTCAACCTTCTTACGGGTCTTCTAAGTAACTGTGAATAGTAACTGGATTTAAAAGAAGCTCAATTAACCTCAAACAATGTTGCATAGAATTATTATTTAAAACAATCTCCAGTTCTAATTTTCTAATAAAATTGGAAATTTTGTTTGATCATTTTCTTAACATAGAAAAACAACGAGAGTTTCCGTAATTCCTCCGTAGCGCTGCGTTCGCAGAAAATTAGGTAAGGATATTATAACTGTTTCCGATAGATATGGTTTTCTATGACTTTAATGAAATTCCTTCCTTAGATTATTATACTCGTAGGAAGAACAATGATTGCCAAGGGGAACTTGGCCCGTCAACTGCCAAATCGCCTTCCTCCAGTGCTACCCCAGATACATAAGTCATCCTACAACCGGAAACCAATCGTGTCCATTTATGTCCGATTGCTCAGAGGGAACAATCGCAGGGAAGAATCCGAGATTATTTGAGGTCTGAATCGTCCAACTTAGAAACCAATTTCGGTGGGACATTCCAAATAATTTCCTCCCAGCTTTCGAGCTCGTCCCAGCTGTCCTGCAGGGGCCAAACAGGGCTCCCTATTCTCTACCGCCCATGACAAGCAGTCCCTCCCTCTCTGTTAATTGATTCCCGGCGAAGATTCTGACCACAGCGGTCGCAGCTTCTGGCCCGCACTCGAACCGCATCTCGCGATCCATCGAAAGGTCTCCAATATCCACCCTCCCCGACCGGAATACTCCCCGACCGGAATACTCCCCGAGAAAAATTTGGGAATCGATTGGGCGATTACGTCCGCTCCATCTCAATTGTTTCCCTCCTTTGATTGCTTCCTGCTCCTGCCTGAATCTGCATCGGGGAATAGTTACGATATTCATAGGAAACGTACGCTCGCCTCATTCTTATTCCTGCTCTGTTAATTTTGCTTCATTTACTGAGAAAAGCTATCATAAATATAATGAGACATTTATGTCGATTCATCGTCAATATTCTCGAATATTTATGTAAAATTTAATAAAATTAAGACGCAAAATGTGACAATTCCAAAAATTAAAAAAACACACTTGCGACCGGTTTCGGGATATAACCTCATCATCAGGCAACTAGAAGACTTAGTTAGGAGAGCAAGTGTGTTTTTAAATTTGTGGAGGTGTCAACGTTTGTGCCTCAATTTTATGAAATTATAAAGTGATTCCACCAAGTATCGCTGTAGATGTTCCGTTTTATTTATTTAATTTTTCTTATTTGACATATATTTTTATCTACCTGTAAGAAATTAAATTCATGAAATACCTGGAATCAATCAAATATCTAAATCAGCAAGTGGCAAAATTAAATTACATAAATTACAAAAAACAGGATTTTACTAGGCGTAGACTGTGGTAATTGAATCGTGCAGCAGTCATCAATTAAATCAATGTTATCCTATGAAATTTTTCCTGGATTTTATTTTGCTTAAGCACCGATTTTGAAACACCTGAAATGCATTTCTAACATTTTCTTTTACTAGAACTAGGAAATTTCGTTTACTAACTGATGACCAAATATTCTTTCTTTTCTGGAGCTCCTTGGCTACATTCAGAACTCAGTGTATTAAAGCTCCTTTTTTATTAATCCATTTTATACTGCTGTATTCCATTTCATAGAAATTTTAAACACCGAAAGAATATGAAATTTCTCGAGGGCCATATTAAATTACTAAGTCTAATCTTATTGACTCTCTATACATGAGGTTTGTTGATGTACAATCAATGATTAATCATAAATGAAAGTGGCAGGTTTTGAATTCAAGAACAGTAGAAAATGCGTAATCTTGTAGTAAAACGTGCAAATCACATGTGTATAAAGATGTGTACTTTACAGTAGAAAATGTTCAATCTTCGTGTAAATAATAATCAATGTACAAGCAGGACTAGAGGATGGACGCATAAAACAATCTAGTCACTTGAAATTCTGAAAATACAAAGAAGAACTATTGCTCACCGGAAAGTCTGCGAAAGGAGAGGAATTTATTTGCCAGTCCTATTCTTGAAAATTTAAGCCATCATGATTTAATTGTATATTCCACACTGCACGTTTAAAATGTATTATTTACTTTAATACAATCATCCCCATAATACTTTCCCTTTTTTTCTGTCTTCATAATTTCCATTTGTTATGTCTGTATAGACACTATAACACAAAACAACATATTTTCATTGGGGTACGTTATCCATCGTTTCTCATCATAATGGATAGTCTGCTCGCGGAGGTTTCTTCAATTTTCCCTATCTTCCGCTTTTCATCCCATGGCACAGTTCTTCATTCTTCGAGCAATCTATGAATTTCACTCTTCTCCTTCCTCTCTTCACTTGTTCCTTCCAGCATATTCTTAAGTAAGCAGTTCCTTCTTATTGCATGCCCTATCCAATTCTTTTTCCATTGGATTATCAAATCGATCAATCTTCTTTTTTCATTTACCCTCCTCAGTACCCCTTCTTATTCCTAAATTTGTCCATCCACTTGTTGTTTAACGTTCCTCATAATTCTTAAAAATTATGTCGCCTGCATGGAAAACAGTCAAATGATGCTCATGGCTGTACGTAAAATTTCGGTAAAAATTATGTAGTTATCAAACGTATCATTCTTTTTTTGTCATTAAACCTTAGTTATATTTACTATAGCATCCAAGTTGCTATACGTTTTATTTTTTAATGTTATGACGAGAAAGAGAGCTAACAATTTTCGTTTTCTCTTAAATAAAAAGACAGATCGAATGAAATAATCGTAAAATACCACCTACATATAAAATACAGCTAGTCCATATATTATCATTTATCCGTCTAGTACTTTGTACAAAGAAGCCTTTGAATGGAGAGAGAATGGATTTGCGGAATGCACGAATTTAAAAACGACACCTAATTTCGAATGATATTTTAATGCTCGGGTATAATTAATTTTCCAGATTAGTTCAAAGGATCTGATGATATCTCAGATTCATAACCACATCGAAAACGTTTTGTATGTATCTAGTTACATATAGAGAGATTTCAATGATAAAACTTCATCCAATATCAAAAATATGATACAAAAGGGATAATGAATATGAGTACCATCGGAACTATTTCTCTGAAAGCTTTTTGCTATGTGCTCTGAGAATATTGTAGTATGCATGGCACTTTGGCGGTGAAAATTGTATCCCGCAGTGAGGGTATACATTAGATTTCTGAGGGTTGTTAGACTTTTGCATCGTAAAACTTTAGAAATCAGAAGACATTGATTTCAATACATTAATTGTTCCGGAAATACCACGAATTTTCTTCATCATCATCAATTATTTACAGCCAAATATTTTATGATATCAGCTTCTATAATCAAATACGTACTATTTTACTGTTAAACTGGCAATCATGTTTCGCATTAAACAGCTATTTTATAACTCTAGATTATATCAAAATCGCCCTCATTGTATAAAGTAAGTTAAATGTGAATAGGCTCTTACAGTCGGCAATGTACTGAGATTCTTAAATTGTTTGAAGAGCGGCCTATATCCATGAGTTAATAAGCAAAGAATACAGTATTGGAACTTATTTCGGTTAAAATCACAGCTGTAATCATTAAGTGAATGAAAATGTTTAAAATTATAGATTTATCCGTTGATGATATTCTAATTTTGAAATATATACATTATATATATTCAATTAGCTATATCGGAAGCCACACACAGCGTGATTGAACAACCCGAATGCCGAATAGAAGATTAATATATCGCTTAATTGTTCATGAATATGAGTGTGTATTCATGAACATGTAGAGTAGAATGTATAGTCGAATTTATATTTATATGCGTTTGTAATGCTTTGTATTTAACACATATAGAGAGATAAGACAGCTTTAGGGATTGTGTATGGTTGATTTGTATAATTGTTTTAGAATACCATTGATTTAGTGTACATTTACGTTGCTATCTTACAATTACTCCATTTTTGACGTAATTAACAATAATATCAGTTAAGATACAGACCTCCAACGTCCACTAATGACAGAGAGAAGGGAAAGGCAGATTACGATTAGAAAAGGAGAGCTGAATACTTCCTGCTCAAGAGAAGGTCCGGGGGAGATATATGTTCGGCGTGTTTTTTCCTTGTAGCACACGCTCATTTCGATCCGAAAGAAAAAACGGCGTGCGTACGGGAGGTGTGTTGGCGGGGGTTCCAGGCCATTGGTTCCTCCAGCAGAACTCGATTCCTTTAAGCGATTTCGGATGGATTCGAAGGGAGAATTAATCTGCGTGAGTAAAATAAGGGTTGAAGAGGGCGGCGAGGCGATAAGAAGGCTAAGACGGGTGTGGGGGCAGAGGGGAAGGGGGCATAGGGGAAGGAGGGGAGGGAGGAGGGAGAGAATGAAAATAGAGGGCGATGGGGAATTCCCACATCCCTCAGCACATTGCTCTAAATCTTGGGGGAAGAGGGATTTTTTCCCGCAATGGGTGTTTTCGAAGTGTCGGTGTGCAATGTGGAGCTTAACTCGAAGAGCAAAGCTCGGGCGTATATTACTTCCTTTCGCACTAATCATAAGTTAACGTTGTTTGCGGGACAGGCGAAAATTCTTCCCTATGTGAGTTAACAAAAACAATACAATTAAGAATAAATGTTGTACGGTGATGGTGCCCCGCTATTTTACGCTCCGTCTTCCGACAGTTCCGTAACTCGGCAGTTCAATTTCAGACTCTAAGGGGACTTCAGGGTTTTAGGAAAAGGTGTTAGTTGGTATTTTTATCATTTTGCGGTTTTATTGGAATTTGTTGTGTGGAGTGACCAAAAACTAGACTAAACTATGAAATGACTGCTTTTAGTTGTACTTCATTGTGTATCTCTTCCATATACAATTAAGTGTACTGTCGGCAAAAAGCTAAAATGAGGTAACATACGTTGAACTAGATTCCGAATCCCTCACCTATAATGTGAGGGTTCACAGGATTTGCATAACTGTAGAAAATACTACGACGTAAACTTCTTTAGGTAGAAGTGAACTTCTTCTACCTGAAGAGGCTGATAGTACTAGCTATTACATAGTACTGATTTCTACAACGATGCGAATCTACAACTTTTGTTTGAAACAGTTTTTTGTATCACTGATTGTTCAGGAGTTATTAGGGAAATACCTATAAACCGGAAGTAGCTGATTATGTACTTTGCGGGCGTTCTAACATGAAAACTATTTGTTATATCAATACCAAATTTTATTTATAGCACTTTGGTAGGTTCCGCCAGAGTTGATTAGCTTTTGGAGTAAATCGGTTAACCGGAAGTCGAGCTTTATTTTTCGAAGCTCTTTTTATTTTTGCAAAATATCTCCATAAATATGATATTTAGGTTATATATAATTATCTACAAAGGTTACTAAAAATTTAATTATCTATAAATTTTATTTGAAAAAGATTTTGATATTAACCACCGTTTAGTAGTCGTATTATAATGAACCAATTTTCTGATTATTGCGACATATTTACGTTAAAATTTCGTTTGCATTTATACCATTTCATTATAATATTATATACAACATAATTATTATATTTCTTCATAGTTATATTTGGAAGTTGATTTGGAATTTGAAATACGCGTATTTATTTCAAAATAATTATTCTATTATAATTGTTTCGTGCCGTTATTGATTACTCTTCACAATAATAATAAAGTTCATAACGTTCGTTCGTTTGTTTACATGGAGAACATTGTAATGCAAGGCGTCTTTTGCTCACACTATTACTATAGATTGAACTCTGGCTGATTTATAAGGTTTAAAAGGTTTTCTTCTTTTTCTTTTTCCTCCATTTGTCTTCTTTATTTGTTTTCTTATGTGTATATTAATAATTTTCGTCATTCTCTGTCACCTTTTAAGTTTCCACTGTTTAAATGTGTTCATTTTATTTTTATTAATCGTTTGTGTTGTTCGTGTGTTATTTTGCTCTTTGTTCGTGTTTTGATTTCGAGGAAGTAATGCTATATGGAGAAAGTCCACATGTGGCCATGTCCACATCTGGCCGTCTGGGTGGCCACATCAGATTTTTAAGTTATTGTATAAGCTACTCACAAATACTGTTTCGAGATATTTTGATCCGCCTTAAAATCTTGAAATTGAATCGCATTTTGTATTTAATCTAGATGAATAGATTCTCTTACAACGAGATTAATATCTGTGTTCACACCCTAAGGAAGAGAACTTTCAGTTTAACGCCAGGTTTTTTATCTACTGCGGTATCGTAGTCGACCATTGATTTGTAGAATAAAATGGCTCCAATATCTTAAATGAAATTGTTTTATCCTTTTCCGCTCCCGATTTTTGCAATCAGAAAATTGGAGATCAAAGAAGAGATGTTTAAGTAGAGGGAGAGTTCGTTAAAGAATGGGCTTAGGGTGGTCTTAGGATGGGGAGTATTGGATGAAGAAGTGAGTAAGAGCGGCAGAAGTATATAGTACGGAAAACAATGGATGAAATCAGTTTAAGAAAGAAATTTAATGGGATAACTTCCGAAAAGAAAATTCTAACCGTTATTCCAACTAATAACATGCAATCTATCTGAATACCTTTACTACAGTAATTTCATTTACTAACGATCTAGAAGATCCTCCACAGGTCCTGAGGATGATATCCTAGATCGAAACCATGGTCGAGAGTTAATAAAATTACCGTGGTAAAGGTATGAGTGTTCTTTTTTCTCAAGCTTCATTGTGGAGAACTACCACAAAGTCGAGGTCGTTAACAGATTATGAAATCTGTAAATTAGCCAAAAGGCTTAGTTGGTACTTTACCCTCTTTATAATTAATTAAGAAGAGTTAACAGGGGGAATGAAGCTTCGTAGACAGGATGAGGAGTGAGGTAGTTTGCCCTTACTTGCCTATCTATCCAGAATACCATAATCATAACATGTCCCTGTAAGTGAAGCACAATGACTCTACGAGTAACACTTTTCTTGTATTTAATTAGCGCCATTGTTCAGTCTACTAATACTTCATGAGCAAGACTGTGACAAAAGTAAACTAAATTGTTTATTTTAATTCAATTTTTTCTATCCTGTACCAAACGGTAAATGAAAAACACTCGATTTGTCAGAATTTGGTAGAAGGATCAGATATTTAATTGCTAAAATTATTCAATTAACATCAAAATTAATAATAATGTTACTGAGTCCGTCTCTGTGAATCGTACTTATGTTGAACAATCTATCTAAACATTCCCAAACATTTCTCGTATTCAAGAATTAACGCCAATCGGTTTTCTGTGGCGGTCGTTGGATTTTAATATGATGCTGTGAGTATTGGATGGCGATCAAAGGAAACACCGAAAGCGGAGAATTGGAATGGTTTTTCGTTAAGTTCTCAGAAGGCTGAATCTCTCGTTTCGCGGAATAAATTAAATTCCTTATTGAGCGTCTTCCCGTTGCTTGTAACTAAAACTTATGCGATCAAACGATTCCATTCATTTTCTAAATTGATATCGATTCAGCGAAGGTCGTAAAGCCTCACCAGCGGACTGACAAAGTACACAAATGCTTTTTCAGAATACGTTTAAGCCGAATTGTATCAATTCAGGCGTTGCTTTCACACATGAATTAGAAGATAATGGCAAGGATTAAATTTTCAGTGGCATAAAATCAGTGCAATCTTTCGTGAGCTATCTCAATGTTTCTTGTTGAAATAGATAATAAAAAAAGACCCAAACACATAGCATTGTAATAATGCTTGGCGGAGCCAGGAATATTTATGATTTTATTTCATAATTTCAGCATCCGATAGACCTTTTCGGATAGTAATTTTTTCTAATACTAAGATTGGAAAAAACTTTTTGCTGGTTTCGTTAGTAGTTTTTTCATCATAATGTTTCTTGATACTGAAATAAAACTTGTGCCTGTGGTATGTTTCACTCATTACGCAACTTTAAGTCATGTTTGGTGTGGTAGGTAAGCGGTGTGGTATTTTATCTGACAAATAAATACTTCTGTAAGAGATATGTTGGTACTACTCAAGAGAATTTTCTGTTTACAATGGAATTTTATGATCGAGTATTATTATTTCTGGGTTAAACTATATTTTTCTGCTGAGTTATTAGTCTTTATTCTCTTTTTGGTTTGTAAAATGAATGTGCTGTTTATATTTTATAAAATTTTTTACGGCGATTTCTATTATTTTTTGATTGTATTTGGTTGTGAAGGTGCTCTTCAGATTTTTGTTTTGATTTAATTCGACTATTGTAAAATTTATGTTTGGGATCGTTTTCAGCGTTCTTCTTCTAAGTGGGATTTATCACTCTTGATACATTTCCCTTAGCTTCACTTAAGTTCTCTTAATACCCTTTTGCTCTTATAATGTTTTACTCTCTCGACTTGAATCGATTTATACTTATGAGAAACGATGTAATAGTTGACTTCCGAATCTCATTCATTGCAAATATACGTTATTTATTTATTTTTGTGAGCGGTAATCCTTTGTTCCCTGAAAAAGTGACAGTTGTTTGCTCAGAAAATTTTCGAGGAAAACAGAGGTTTTGTCCTACGATCGAACGAGAATAAATCGATGACTTTTCTATACTTGTTGCCCGACTGTCATCTGTCGCTTTCCTGCGTTCGCTCGATCCGAGTTTTTATTCAGGGCGCAGGATTTAACCGAGGACCTCAAAACCCAAGAGAAGTTACAGGTGCACACGGTCACTCGGACTAAAATATTTATACGCTCCTATTGCACGTGCCGAGAAAGCGATTGGCTACAAATCGATGGGACCGACTCAATGAGAGCGTACAACAACTTTTTTGGCCAAACTTTCGGGACTCCAATTATCAATACGTGAGCTCACTGTTTTATCTAAAAAGAGACAGGTTGTTTCGCTTGCTATCCACACCACACAAAGCCAATTTGAGCCCATTACTCGGTGGAATAGATATGTTCCATCAGAACCATAGCGGATAACTCAACTCTCTTTTCAGTGCGTTATATTTCAACATTTTCTACTAGCAGAGCACCATGTATAGATGCATAATTCAATATCATACTTCATCTTTTAATGAGAATCCTTTGAAGCGATATCATTTTTTAACACATTTTTAAACCATGGGTATAGCAGTAATAAACACCGTTATTTTTGGTCGTTGAGTTGAAAAAGGAACCTTTTGTGCAATTTTACCTCTGTTTGAACGTTCACCTGTAGCTGAGGATGACTATAGTTAGTTTATATTATTATAACCTATTTTTAGTTTATATTATTCAATTTTTGGAGAAGTTGTATGGTTATTGTGACTAAAATGTGGTTTGGATTTTATTTAAAATCTTATGATGTTGAATATTAGCCGCACCTGTTAGTGAAATTTTATTTACAACGTAAAAATATAGAAACTAAACTCATCTACACACCTTGTTTACACTTATAGAATGCAGATATCTTCCACATAATGAGCATATGATTGTGATTGTTAGCCTAATGAAATTCTTGAAAGTCGCGAGTGAGAGAACTGAAAAATAAAACTTAAAAACTAAAACAAAATGTATGCTTGGATCATATTTGTATAATCTTTATTAATATAAAACCAGAATACTTGATGCAATTTTTTCAAATCGGGGAAAAGAAGTCTAATGTAACGACCAGAATGGCTCTCGACTATTTAATCACCCCACAACACAGAACTACTACATATCAAACATCTTTTTGTATTGTTGGGGCAAAGCTATGGAATAATATTCCTAATGTCACTAAAGATTCCAAATCATTGTCTGTTTTTTAAAACATATTTTTTCACTATCTTTTTGTATTGGAAAGGGAATAATATGCCATTGACGCCACGATTTTACATAAAAGGTATATTATTTTTTATAATAAAAATGTATCCGCTTTTCAATTCAATTATGTTATGAGCTTTTTCTTTGTATTTATTTTCTGTATGTTCTTAAATGGACGAAGAAGTCCAAGAACAATAAAACATTTCTTTATCTTATCTTTAAAAAAATCAGTAGAAAACAGAGTAAATCGGTTAAGTCGGATAAGGAAATTCAGTGCAATGTCCTTTGAAATTGACCAAATAATAATTATAAATGTTTTGGCCAAAATTCGTGAGAAGACATACTAAAGGAGTGAAAAATACTTTGTAGGATCCGAACGTATTTATTAAGTCGACCGGTTTCGGATACACGTCCATCATCAATTACAATTAAAGGAAATAAAGAACTTATATTTATTCTTTACTCCTTTAGCTAAGTATCATTGAGACTCACCGCCATCGAAGAATATTTGATTGTAAGATTTTCCTGCTAATATGAGGGTTATCTGAATTATTTGTATCAACATTAATAAGCTAAATCGATCCAAAATCATGAAAATGTATATATATCAAAGCAACAGTTACTCAGGGGGAAACTCTTACAGTATTTCATTAATATCTCGTTTGTTTGTAATAGTTAAGTAAGAATCGTCAAATTTTGCGCTTAATTATATGGATTCGTTTGATCCATTGGTTCAGCTTCATTTTTTATTGTTTACATTGTGCAATCTGCTACTTATTCGTCCGCCAAAACACATGTATTACGTTTAGGCTGTACTTTTGAATCTTCTTATAAGTCAACTGATTCCTATGAAACTCTGTTTCAAAGGAATGTAACCAATTCAACTTTATTGGAATTCTGTGAAGAATCTACGCACAATTTGGTTGTTTTGATGACATTAAACAGATTAATTAAACTGACATTTTTGCTCCTCACAACTTTTCATGCTTGGTATTTTAACGCTTGTTAGGAATTAGGATTCGAAGGGGTTCCCTTTGTATGATATAA
Source organism: Sympetrum striolatum (assembly GCA_947579665.1). Classification (NCBI taxonomy): domain Eukaryota; kingdom Metazoa; phylum Arthropoda; class Insecta; order Odonata; family Libellulidae; genus Sympetrum; species Sympetrum striolatum. The sequence goes on from OX388345.1 coordinate 82,212,499, forward strand.
GCCATTTGAAATTATTTGATTCCTCGAAATTTTTTTAGATACGATTGATTAAAAATTTTGTTGATGACACATATAAAAGCTCTTTCCATTTCTAGCACTTCGGTCTTTAATTTCTTTGAACTACGAGAATCGGAGTCACTAAAACATCCGTTATTCTTAACTATTTTGGCAATAGAGAAAGGAGTTTTTCTTCTAGTGAATAGAATGCTTTTTTCCTTCCAAGAATCTTCTCAGAAAACGTATTTAGGTTAACTTCGGTGGCTCAAAAAGGGGCGTACGTAGGAGAAAAAGATTAGCGGATAAAGCCACTGAAGCCTTACGAGGTTTGGTATACGATTGACTGGGATTTAAGACCATTCCTTTTGCACAATACTTTCAGGCTGACAAGAAACTGTATTCAGTAACTATCTGAGTCAGTTAAAAAAAGGCTCCTTAAAAGAAGTTTATACATTGTAGGTCATGGCGGAGTTAACGAGCACATATTCCAGAAGAGCTTTGACGAAAATTGAGCTGCACCTCACTTAACTCACCTGCTAAGACGGCGGCTGTAAAGGCCAGGACCAGGGACGCCACGGCGCATGGACCGCTCACTTCCCCCGCCACTTGCCCCGTCACCGCAAACACCCCGAGGGCCCACGGCCCAGACAGTCCGGCACCCATCAGCTTCACTACCCTGCGGCACCAACTAATTCCTTCTCCCTCCGCACCCTCTGCAGCACCTCCCTTCTTCCTCAGAAGCACGCTCCAACCCCCGAGAGGGTCCGTAGGCGACGCTCCGGGTCCTCCATCTACCTCGATTGTTGCCTCCTCCTCGGTCCTCTGCACAACAACCACCGGACCTTCCGGAGTGGCCGTCGGAATCTGCCGTCGCGGAGTCTCCGTTTCCATCGGGAAAAGGCTCTCCGCCGCTCTTTCGTCATCCTCGTCGTCGTCTTCATCGTCACTTCCCATCAACCACATCCTCTGCTCCGCCCCCGAGGGGCTGCCATCGTACCGCTCCCTCCTCCTCCACCGCCTTCTCCCGGCCGATCCTCCGCGCAAGAACGACAGCAGCGACGGAGGCCTCGGAGCCCTTTGGACGGGAGGTCGAGGGGCCTCGTCCCCGACCTCCTCGTCGGCCCTCCCGAGGGCCATGTGCCCCCGCAGACCCGTCGCGAAGGGGTTCCTCACCGCGTTCGAATAAGCCGGCGCCGAGGTGCCGCGCTTTTCCCACTCCCGCTCTGCCTCTTTCTGCTCCGCGCCCCAACGTTGCTCGCGCCGGACTGCGGCACTGACTCCGAAGTGACGTCACACAGGCGACGGCCGCCTCCACTAACTCACCCCCTACGCCCCCGCACCCTCCGCTCATCCCCGCGGGATAGTTTGCCTTCTCGGGAGGCCCTGGTTCGATAACCCGCCGAGTTTCCACGGGACCCTTCACCTTTCTTTATTTTTTAAGAAGTTCCGGAAATGTCCGTCCTTTTTGGTATTTCGGACGGCTTGTTCCGAGAACTTTTGCGATGTCGGTGAAGAAAGGAGAGCGAGAAAACGAGTTGGTGCGAGTTTCCCCGGTGGGGTGCAATCGTGCTCGGAATGGTGCGACACCCTCTCTTTAATTGCTCCCTCTCTCGGTGTTTCGGTTCGAGATGACGTGTTTTTGTCTCCGTTTAGTACTTTGGGAAGAATTCGGGTATAATTTCGCGTGGGACTCTGCGGATTGCGCGATGTTTACCGAAATTGCCGCACTAAAGCATCAACTTCAGCAAATGGTAATCGTTAGCGAAGCCAGTGTTGTGCTATCATTCTTTGGCTTGGATTAAAAGGAAGATTAAAAAGTTCCAAAGCAGCAGGCACCAAGTTGAATGTCGAGTTTTGGTATTTACTTTGACAACTTTAATGTGTCTTTGTCTTGAATTATTTTCTTTGTTTTTCTAGAAGTTATCAGTGAAAGAAACAGTGATAAAAATGAAAAGTAACAAAAATTATTTAAAACTACTAATTTTTGCATTTCATTAATAAAGTATTACACTCATTTTTCTGGAAAAATGTAAATTATGCACCTCTATTTACAAAAAAATGAGTAAAGAACACAATGTTTGCTTTGAGTTTGCACTATTTTGGAGAGAAACCCCAAGGAACATCTCTATTTGGTAGCATTCCGGTGCATTGTAAGCTCAGAATCATGAAAACAATTTGAAATTCTGATTGGAGTGTCAAAAAAATAATCTTTGTTTATATTTAAATATGGCATAAAGAAGATAAGAACATGGAGTTGTTCAGCATTAATGTAATTTTAATCGATTCCGAATTGGGAACTTAAATCCTAGAGAAGTATTTTTTGAATTCTACTTTTATCACCTTAAATACCGTATGTATTCGTGTATAATCCGAATTTTTCAGTGCATCTTTTTATGCTGAGAAAGCCCCCTTCGGCGTATACGCGGATGAGAGTACCGCTAACCTATTCTCCGGTGGAAAAAGTCTGCCGTAGTTTTGAAACCGGCTTGTAAACTCCTCACTTGCTCAATCAACAATTCTTTGTCAATTTTCTCCTACTAATCTACAGATTCCTCAGTCATTGTAATTTTTTGTTATCTATTTTTATTTTGAAATTTACTTGTAGCTGATATATTTTCCATCCTAGGCTTATACTCGAGTCAATTAGTTTTCCCTTTTTTGTGGTAAAATTAGGTGTCTCGATTTATATTCGGGTCGGCATATTCTCTAGCATACATAGTATTCGTAAAATTGTATTATGTAATGCCAATGTTTAGAACGAAGGCTTACCTTTTCAATTATCTGCACGATATAACCGTATTTGTTTCTTAGGATAGTTATCGTTTGAACTTGTTTAAACAATACCGCATTTAGAATTTTTTCATAATGATCATATATTATTGCGGATAATTTTTTAAGATGAAGTTTTACTTTGTTACAGAATGATATTTCCCTCAGTTGAGTCCGTAAATTGGGATTCCGGAGAAGGAAAAATCATCTGCAAGAATTTATACAAGATTTTTGCGGATACGCGACCGTTTTAACGTATCCGCGTGAAAATTGCAATGCGTATGGGCGTAACTGCATACGTAGTAATCCATTTCAAAGTACGGAAGCTGGTAGTCTCATCTATTAGCGATACTCCATTAAGGGTATAATCTTCAACGATATTATCTTCGCTGTTTATTGCCTCCCGTGCTTCTCTAGCTGATTAATGTGCTGCTCGAAATTCTAATAACGCCTCCATCCCTTTTTATCGTTCCATATTTTTCGTTTATTTTTCGGTTCTTCGTGGTCTGCTTCTGTGGTTTCAGCCCACCCGTTTAATGGTTTCCGCAGAGTTCATTTCGGTGGCTAGATCGACTTCAACCGTTGTTTGTGAGCCTGGTGACAAGAATAGATGAAGTAATATCCTCGGCTCTAATCCACTTCTCACCACTGCGATCCGATTAAGTTTCTTTTTCTCCCACAGCTTTCACTGAAAGAGGATGTGGGTCTATTGGATTTTGCTTTTGGAGAAATTTATATGTGCACAACTTTCGTTACCATCCCAAATTTTAAGACTTTTATACATTATTATTTCAGGATGATTGAAGGATTTTAATTACTTTCTTCTCGCGTCCATTTACTGTCGGAGCTCGCTTAGTCGATATCAAAAGGATATGAACAACAGTTTTGACTTACGGAATATTCGAGTTAAGAAGTAATAGTCACGGTTAATCAGGGACAATGTTTTCCAGGGTTAATTATAATAACCGTTTCCTATGATGCCTTTTACACGAATACAGTTACGTCGAAAGAAGAAACAGGAAAACTTTTCAGACGAAATTAAGCCCTATTTTTGTTTAAACTTTGCAAATAAAAATAGCATTTAGTCTCATCTGAATCGTTTTTCCTGTTTCTTCTTTCGATGGCATGGAATAATAAAAAGTTACTCGCCGGCCAGTTACAAATAAAATTAGGCCACATACTATATACATGCTATGGGCTCATGTATCTGCAGCATGTAAATTTACGATCGGCCAGTGCAATTAAACTGCATACCTTTAAAGAAAAGAGAAAGTTAACTTTGTAAGGGGTCAATGTGCCGATGCATCTCGCTCGATATTCCCTTCAACATCATCTTTGGCCGGAAGATGAAAGAAGAACTTAAGTAAGTTTTTTTGGTTTTCCTAAACAAGTGTTCTGAAATATAGCGCCAAAATAGACTAATAACCCAAAGGCCTCAGAAAGTGTGACTAAGGGAGTTTGAAGTCGAAAAGTCTTCGTGTTAAGGAGGTTTAAAATACATTGTTATTATGGAAAATCGGCCGGAGACTAACGAGTAATTCGACTTAGCGAGGTCCAAATCTATTATTACCAAAGCATCTGATAACATAAACCGATGCTTTCTTGATTTTCACTCTATATTCTCCTATTAATGGTCCTTTATCTATTATCAACAGAACAACCAACTATTTTCCAATTTAAATTACTCGCTTCGCCTAGACATTCAACGCATTTTCCCTCGGTTACAAAGGAATATGCTATTCATCTCAAAGTTTTTCAGCGTTCGTTCCCTTCGCAGCGTGGCTTGGAGTGTTTAATTACTTACTTTGTAGATACGCTTCTAATTCATGTTTAGTGCACGAATTCCTCGCTAATTACAAAGCAAATTTCTGTAACGGAGCGAATTTCCTGAAATTAACGGGAGAGAAATTATAATAGGATCCTCTCAAGAAATTAATTATATACGTATACTTATATTGTACATTCCTACTATTCTCTGCTGATTTCGCACGCTAAATTCATGTAAGCTATCTTCATAAAAATGAGTCAACTTTTACGCCAATCAGCCGTTATCCTACTTAATATTTACTGGGAACAATTTTTTTGATTGAGCTGTTTTAAAGCCGCCATATGCTTGTATGGGTCCCAAGATTTTAATTTCATACGTCTGCTTAAAAGAAGGAACGAAATATGGTAAATGTTTCGACTGAGGAAGTCTTGGCTTCTGTCTATGGATGAAATTGATATTTTTTTTGAATTTATATTCTTACATATAAGCATATTTATATGGCGAAAGTATCAGTTAGGACTTCAGAATATATTATGTTATTATTCTTATATTTTAATTTAGACTTTTGCTTTGCTTTCGTATAGTTCTTTATTTGTAATTTTTGTAGTCTTCTTTAGAGATATATATATAATTTTTGTAAATGTTGCTTCAGCACAGGTTGACGTAAGATAGAACCTTATGCTTTCAATATTGTTTTCTTAAATCCTCCTGCATCTTGTATTTTGATGAAAGTGTTTTAGTACACCAATCTATCTTATGCAGATTGTCAACACCAACAAGCACGCGTACACATAAAATCAATACGTAAAAATAATATTATTAGGAGATTCACAATAAAGATAGATGAAGTACCTGGATAAAGTAAAAGTTAGGCTTTAGTTAAAAGTAAGAAAATATAAATTTATAAAGGAAAATTCACGTATAATTTCCAGAAGTAAGCACGTTGAGATTCATCAAACCAAGACCATGTTTTTTATCAGTAGACTGTTATAAGTTTGAATTGTTCAAAGTCCGATGCATCGTTTCTTAATCGATTCAATTAAATTATGATGAATCCGTTTTAATAAAATGCTAGCTCAAGCAATAAATATTCTTTATATTTAGAAACAAATAGGTAGTTTAAAAGGCCCACCTCATTGTCCAAATAATGGATGAAATCTGAAAACGATTAATAGGCAAATATTGGGGTCTCGTTTTCATCTTTCGAGACCGAGACTGGACGTCTATTTTATAATTATTGGGAACTATCTCTTGGCGGATTCCTTATTTAGTTCATCATGGCTTCTTTTATGAATTGCCAAAGCTTGATGTTTTGGTAGAAGAAAGTGAAGCTAGTATAGATATAATTTTTGAGGATTCTCTTCTTAGAAGATGCAATATTTCTACTCTTTGTTTTGTTACATTTTTACCGTCGTATCGATGGATTAATAATTATTCTCTCTTGAATTTAAAACTTCATTACATCAGTAATATATATTCATTGCCTTGTCCTTTATCTGTCAACTGTTTTCAGGATCAATAACAATACCTTTGCTGTTTGTTTAGACTCCTCGATTTCTTCCTCTTTGCCTCGATTGTTGGGTTGTAATAAATTCTTCATGCGTCAGTCCTTTCTGATTCGAAAATATTACAAAATTCCTCTTTCAGATCATGGAATTCTTATTCTAATCATGTGACAACCTCGATTATTCCAATGGTTTCTTTGCGCGTTTGTAAAATTATTTTGGGTAACTACGGGTCGCAAGTTTCCGCGAAGGCGCATAGTAGTTGAAAATGCAACTTCATTTCCTGAAAATTGTATGAATTCAATGAATTTCAGTGTGTCAAATGATCTCTAACTTTCACTATCAGTAGTGGCAATCGCCTCATTGACATAAATGAAACTTCTGCTGAGGAAAATTGACTTAAAAGTTTTGACGACGCCGTCAGTAGACTGATAGAGTAGCATTTGGAAACATGAATATTAATTAAGGTGTTTAACTTAAACTAACTTAAGAAAACTACTATAGAAAGTGGATTTGCTGGAGTATTATCTAGAAGGAGAAGCACCGATAATGGTAAATATTTATTCCTTAGGTTTATTTTCTTCCTCTTTGCCTCGATTGCTGCCTTGTAATAAGTTGCTTAATTTCGTAGCAGTATTTCACTGAGATGGATATTTTTTGGTTCACATTTTCCTTATTTTTATAATCCTAATTGTAATTGTAATTTAATAATAAAAATGTAATCTTAAGAATCAGAGAAGGTAGCCTAGCACTCGATATAAGACTAAAACTAACAATTTGGTGAATTATTTCTGTCCTTCAATTGTTGATTCGTTTTCACCGAATTCAATCAATCGATTTTGCTTAGCGTAATAGTACAATAAAAAAGCCGCGAAAGACAAAGCCTGCAATCTAAAACATGAACCAATGCTTCTGTTTTATCTCATCAATATAAAGGGACATTTTTATTAGCATTCAAAGAGATTTGTGGTTTAGTTTTTTAAGTTAGAGCTTTTCTAATACAGAAACTGATTCTTTTATTTTATCTTATCAGTGTAAAGGAAGATTTCTATTAGCATTTAAAGAGATTTGTGGCTTTGATGTTAACGAAATGCTGATGCATGAATTAAAATCCTCATTCTTCAATACGGCGATCGTAAATACCTTGATGCATAAAAATTAAGCCTTCGTGTCCATCAGCTGTTTTCTCTTAAACATTTTTTGTGTAGGATATTATTTTCTGCATTTTATGCAGTTTATTATGGCGAGACTTAAGATCATATTGGCGCTTCAGCACTCTCCTTGTATCGCAAATTCCCTTTTCGCAGTGGTAGTTGTGCGCCCTATTGATATTTGAACTTGTATTGGTTTCTTCGATCTCCTCTAATTACGTAACATGGCTTTATGCGAAGAGACAATCCATGGCCATTGCATTTTTCGGTCTTCCTTTTTCTGTGTCACGCGCATCCATTCTCTGATCCAATATATATGTATTGCGAAGACGCAAGCAGTGGCTACGCATTTATCTGTAGACTATAACGGATGATTTTTTTAGATTTATATAACATCTCCGTTTTACCTTCTCTATCAGTCGTCAATTTTTTAAAATGGAATTTGTGCATCTCGGATATACTTCTATCTTTATCCATGAACACCAGAGTCTCAGTTCTATGATTTCGCGTGAGGATTGCCGTGGAGGCACTTGTAATATATATCGAAGTATATTTAAGAAGGAAGAATGTGAGCTTGAGCTTTATTCAAACGTGTTTCTTCTTAGCGTTCGGTTTCACCTATTGCACAGCTGTAATTATAATTTTCTATTAATACTAAATGTTTAACCAATGTAGCTTTACGGCATTGGTAATGTATTTTATCTTCCACTTCCGTACTCTACAAGTGCCCTTCGACTTTGAAATATTACTTGATTTATAACTTTTATGATTATGCGGAGGCAATTTTTATCGCAGTGTGGTGAACATTCTTAAGGAAATACTTCCTAAATCCTTTATAACTCATAAAAAAGAGGCAGAACTTCTGGGTGAGAAATAACTCATGAAGAAAACATCTGAATCCGAATCAATCCTTAAGTTGAGAAATGGTATTTGTAATTGTTGGTATGATATTTAGACAAAATCGCTAAATTCCTTCAGCCCATCTCCAAAAATTCTTCTTACCCAGATAGATCTTACGCAGATTGCTGTAAGATACCTAATATTATCAAAATTATAAAAAAATGTATATCTCTCTGTAAATAACTAATCATTTAAACCAAAATACTTTTAGTAGAGTTGTAATGCCAATCCCCGGTCATGTTCCGTATTCCGTGGAAACGAGCAATCCTGTGAGGGCAGAGAAATAAAGATTGACATCATCTTGACTTCAGGTTTTGCATAAAAATTGAATGGAATGGTTTCAAAACATAAAACTCGACGTTGAACGAAGAGATGTGTCCTGGATATAGACGATGCTTTTTCCGTCGATAATGTCTCTGTCAGAGAATATCTTACCCAATCGTTTTGAAACCTGCGTCTAGGGCCACATGAACTTTTCTGTGAAGGTAAAAGATGAAGTAGACATTCTAGGTCGCAACTGGGTCTACAAGATTACCTCCAATGCTTTTGATGCTATCTTTGTGATGTGCAGTAGGTTTGGAGACGAAGCGTGTGAAAATTTGAGTGCTTTTGTCGAATTTCAAGACCACAAGTCGGATTCCCCATTTCATTTGATTCAGTTTGGGTACAACAGAGACTTTCAAGTTCGCCCCAGCCATCTTATCTGCAAGGGTATTCGCTTTTAAAGGATAGAATAGTTTTGAAATAACGGTTTGTGAAAACAATGTGCATGTGAATATTGTGAACGAATTTTTGTAGTGACAGGAGTAAGATATCAGTATCATTTCACTGAAAACTTTGCTTAAGAGGACTTAACGCTTTCCCTCAGTTGCTAAGTCGGTCACTCTTGAAAATATAACAAATCCTTTTGTTGAAATGAAATGATTTGGCTAATTATGTGATGGTCTTTATCCGTATGCATCATCGATAAGAGATTGTAGAACACTTATGCGCAGGGACGGATCCAGGGGGGTGGTCCTGGGGGTCCGGACCCCCCCCGAAATATCACTTCTGCCTATTTTTCGAAAATGAAACTCAAGTAACGCAAATAAACAAACAATTTAATAAGCAATCACTAGCGAAAATATTCGAATTTGTCTAACACAATTCTAACGTCACGTTTTGTGAAAGCCGAAATGTTTTTTATTTTTAAATTTTTTGATCGGACCCCCCCCGAAATTTTTCTCTAGATCCGTTCCTGCTTATGCGTGATTTTAGTTTCTATTTAGCACTCATCTTTTCATGCACCCTTTATAAGTTTTACCTAAGATATATTTTCTTAAATATTTGAATTATCTACCAGTCTTAGTAGCTTTCATTTAGTTCCCTTGAAATAATTTTTTTATAATTAATTAAATTACACGTTAATCGATGTTTTTGCGCAAATATTTTTTCCTGTGAAATAGTTTTGTATTACTTAAAGAAAGTTGTGTAATCAGTCACAGATAAGTGAAATAAATATTAATCTATTATATATATTACTATACCACCGTAGGTATTTTAATCCTGCATTATGTTGCCACGTTTGAAAGGTTTTTTTGTAGATGGTCAAGTCAAAAATAAGTGGAAGAAATATTAAGTAAATAATTGATAAAAAATTAAGGTGTTACCATTAGATTTTCTTTAAATTTTTATTAATCTGCTAACGTAAATACTTACTGTATCACGGGATAGAATATTATTTCACAAACATCTTTTTGCGCAGTTCACGAAACTGTAAGGTATTCGATCAGGGCTAATATATAAGAACATAGTAACATGATATGTGGTATATTTTAGCCATTCTTGAGTTACTCATTTAAATATGTTTACTCAATTAATCAATTTTTTAAATCGTAGGATTTCTACTTATTATCTGTATATGATATCATTTTCGACGGGAGAGTTTACTAATAGTACTATATAAACATAATTGTGCTAATGATTTGCAGTGAACCCAAATAATTCAAGTGTTATTCCAAATCTCACCAAAGAGTGTTGGTGTTAATTCCCGTTGAACGTGTCTGGGAATTTTGAAATATTGGTCAAGGTTTAATTCCAGTTACTCCTGAGAGATATTATCCGTATCATTAATACCTCTGAAGTTGTAATCGGAGCTCAAATTGAGTAAGATTGGATTAATTTAATTGTTTTTAAATTACGCGGAGAAAAATATTTACTATGCATAGAATAAACGGGATATTTGAGATTTAAAAGATTCTAATCCAAACATGGTTACGTCAATTTCGGTGTTCTCATAAGCTTTGTGATATTTTTGATAAACCTGTCTGGTGGGGAAGTATGTGTGTGTCAGTTAACACGGTTATCTCCCCATCATCCGACTGCCGAGGAAAGGCAGACGTCGACGCAAATTAATAGATTTAGCAGAAAATTTTAGCGTTGAGAGTTAACTGTCCTTGGAAATTTCATGTACAACAGCCGTCAGATAGCATCGAAAAAGAGCGAAAATTGGCTGCTCTCCATATCCGCCCATGTATTTATTTCAGAGCAGCCAATCACAGCGAGCTTTGTTTACTTTCCCTCGTTGTCAAGCAAATTACTCGATGGCTTATTTAACGCTCGTGGAAACAATTAAATTCGGCCCGTATCAATTTTTTAATACTTACGTGATGAAATTGCTCGTAAGTGGGGTAATTGAAGTTAAGATATAAATTGGAATCTTTTGGTCGTTAAATAATTCAAAAATTGATTATTCCCTCATCGCACCTGCAATGTGATTTTCAACGTGATCGTACAAATTTCCTCAAAATCATGCCAAAAATCGTTCACTTTTACGCACACGAAGGAAAAATAACTCTAATAGACAGTTTTCTGAAACAAAATGGCAAGTTTCGAGAAATTACCCTGAAATTGTATGTTTCATTATCTTGTTTCCGAAGCACTGCCGAATGCAAAAGTAATCCGAATTTTGCAAGCGCCGCTTAAATGTTTTAATGGTGAACGAAATCCCTTTGTATGTTTGTGTTTTGAATTGTTTGGTAATAAGCAAACTTGGCAAAGGTTGTGATTAATTCCTCTTATACAAAAGCTGCAACATTGTAAAATCCACAAAACATTTTTACGCATCCTTCAGAAATCTTTATGTACCGTCAATTATTATTAATGCCTGAGAAAAAACATCGAAGTAAAATATTAATATTTTTATTTATTTTATAATATTTTATTTACCGCAAACAGGAAAACCACAATTACACGCGATATAATTTACAATGCAAATAAAACATACATAAAAATATATACATCACAAGAAATTTAAAATAATTTTAAAAAATATTTGAGTAAATAATTAAAGTAATATGATTAACGTCACTAGCCATCAATTTGAGAAACTACTTCGAAGCTAAAAATTTAGTGATAGAACGATCTTGAAAGGCGTTTTTGAAATTATGCGCCTTTCGTGTTACAAGTACTGGTAATGTAAGAAAAATCAGGATAATCTATGCTAAGACTAGTCGCATTAAGAATTTATTTTTTCTGTGAACGCGAAATTAATCGATTGATTAAATAAATGGCATATATAGCATAGCATAGCGCATGTTAATGTACCTACTGCCATACGCCGAAAGGCGGCTTGTAGGGCATTAGTGCAGGTGTAGATGTTGAAGCAAAACATGGCTCATAATCTTCTTGTCCCCGCCGTCGTTACTGTCCATACATTGTCAGTAAATTTTCACTAGCACACTCAATTAATGTTCTTGCTACCATATTCTGACAAATGGGATATATTTATTTGTCGTTTTGATACAGGATAGCGAAAAATGTGTCTTTCATTTACTTTTGTCACAGTCTTTATCATGACTGTGAGGAAATGAAAGCTACTGAGGTATGAGTGGATAATTGCACTGACCAATGACTCTCCTGATGGACTGACAAGAAAAGTGTTACTCGTAGAGTTATTATGCTTTACTAGCGTGGATATGTTTCGCTTAAAGCATTTTGGCTCAGTGAGGAAAGCAATGGCAAACTATCTCACTCCTCAACTTACCTAATTAAGCCAATTCCTCTCTGCAAGCTCTTATTGGGGCATGTCAGAGGGGGTGAGGTACCAACCGGCTTTCAGGTCGAGCACTTTACAGACCCTATTGGTAGTATCTTCGATTTAGTCCACTGCTTGAATTGATAGTACGGATCTATAAGGAACTAAGATTAAGTCAAACGTCTACACACCATAAAACGACTCCTAGAGTCATCATCAGGTCGGAGAATCATTATTATCAGTCACCTAATGATGACTCAGGAGTGGAGATCATGGTCGTGTAAAAGTTTGACTTTTTCTTAGTTCAATATCTTCAATTAATTATACCTTAGAGGGAATTCGCTTCACTTTGTTAAAAACGCACATCAGAAAATCCGTACAGTTTGAGGAAATCACAGTTTGGGATCATCACTTCCGCATATTACTTCCAATTAATGTTTCACGTGTTTAATGACAAAAGAAAGTAATTTACATTCAGTCTTTCCGAAAAAAATAGTGTATATGGCTTATTGGTTTCACGGCTTCAATATGGAGAATTCTCAAGAATTGCCTCGACGCAGCAGTAACGTTTCGGAACTTGGGCGTCGTATTTCTTGACTGCCTTCCAATCTCGCATTGCACGTTACATGCAAACTTACTGTTCCCTTCTCCTTGCCATAAGTAAGGGAATCCGAATCGATTCCTCGTGGAGAATAGAAATCATACAAAATATTTCACTCTATGCGGTAACCGAATCTTCTTTTTGGAACTGTTAAATTATTCACCCTTCCACTGAGGATTTAAATCATCCCGTTTACTGTTTGCTTTTAGAGAGCAACCTGCTGGGCTTGCAAACATCATCTTTCATTGTGTACTCTTCCGATGCATTCCAGAGGGAAAGATGTGACGGGTCAATTAAAGCCTTTGACCGCTGAGTTTTTTGGCGTCATAGCTTCAGCGTAGCTATCGACTGATGTGTTCAAATACGACACTTGTGAGATAGTATAATAGTCGGAGAAGATTTAAACTTAAAACTTCTTTCTGTAATATGTTTCAAAATCATGCGAAAAAGTTTTCTTGTTAATATGGGAACACATAATGTAGAAGCTCTCATTGCATGACTTCAAACAAAAGAGCTTTCAATTATATTTGCAAATGCAATGTCTAATCAACGTCTCTTTAGGGTATGAGATAATTTTTTAACCTTCACTTAAACCTTTTAAAACCTAATTTTAATTGATTTCTCTAAAAGATAAAATTATAAGCCTTTTGAATTGTATAATTTATCGTATGTGACCTGAAATAATAAATTTGCAGTTGAAATGAATGGTTTTAGTGTTGTAGAAAAATAAAATTATATAAGACTCATTGAGTTAAAGGTTTTTAAAAATATGTCATAGCATTGGCTTTAAAGAGAAAATTTAAACATCACTTGTTTTTTCTTTTCTAATTTTATCATGATTTCAGAATATTTGATTACGTATAAAATTTATTTATTTTCACAAGAAATCTTTGTGTGGTATTTCAAAAATAGTCTCCTTTGTGTGTTGGCTCCTGAACTGGAATAAATTACATTAAAACACAGTATGAAAAGGAGTTCATTTTTCACGAATTCACAAAGTACGGAATATTTCAGGAGTGAGTGAACCGTGAAATGCTAGCTTTCACTGAATGCATACACTGAATATTTCTCCCAAACGCACAAAAGTTAATGACTGTTATTCAGTGTAAAATATGAGCCGTTTGGTTACGTTTCTATCCGTTCAGACAAAACGTTCTTCCATCTTGTTGCCATTTCTTACTTTGATATGGTGCCTTTGAGAAATTTTTGGAATTACGGATTTAAGGAAATTAATATTTTCGGATAGAGTTTACATAGCTTGCCGTATATGATAATGTTTCTTATAAGAGCGCTGAGCAGTAGAATTCCTTAAGTTCTCGTCTTTATGAAGTAAGAAATTTCCCTAGATCCTTTCCCCAAATTGAGGGGTTCTTTCCTTGAGGCAATAAAGGCCAGTTTTGCCCCCATTACTTTTCTTATGGGCCTCCATACCCATATATTCTTTTGAAAGGCAAGCTTAACAATCCCCCTCATCTCTAATGCGACGCCATATCAGAAAGGCAAGATTTTGCTAAACACCGTTTCATTTTATGAATGCTTTCGAGATTTCGAACCGAAAGCTTAATTTGATCGTAAGCATAAACATCCCTTTAAGGTTTTCTTTTTGACGCTTTTTGAGTTTTCTGAAAGGAAACATCTGACGAATTTTTGCTGGAATTCTGATTGGTTATTTGTATAAAAACAATTTGGATGGAATTCTTATACTTAATGATATGGTATAGATACTGAGACAGATAAAAAGACTATATTGCACACTTTTCATTAACCCAAATTGTTTCGCTACTGGCGTAGCATCTTAAGATCAAAACCTGTTATTTGAGATACTTTTTGAGGCTTTTCTTTGTCAATTGAGCAGACATTTCCAGGATAGGTGAAATCGGTAGAAAATGTCAGGAAAAAAATGAATCCTTTCCTCAAATACTTGGACCCATAAAATCGGAAAATTACTACAAACAAAAGTCAGCTATTCCTTCGGAAAAGTTAATTTTGTGACGTTGCTGGTTCTTAAATGTCTTTCTCCAACTTAGGCCATTTCACTTACTGGCTCTCACCGGGAATCGAACTCCGCTCTCACCGAGGCAGAAAGCGTTGCACACTTGATCATCCGGGAGCCGGGGTTAATTTTTATAATACATAATAATTATAATACATTACATTTTATATCATTATGATCTATTGGTAATACTGTTATATTATCACTGTAAATTGGCTAATGCTGTTTGAGATACATTAAAAAATAAATAAATACATCTTGAAATTTTATCTAATATAAGTTATAAACATATGAATTCTATACTAATTAAAACGCACCAAGCTATTTATATTTTTTCAGGAATAGCTTTTCTTATAAGTCTCTTCAATTTGCCTTAGAAAGGGCTCAGAGGTATCTTTTGCTCATTAACTAAACATATTTTACTCAGAAAATGGAAATCTTGGTAATGTATGACACTGTACGATGCTAGTAAACCTTCTAAATCGTAATTTTTATCTAGTTAATATCAAGAGAGAAGGAGGATTTTCTCCCTCCATGATAGCAAATGTTTCAATATTTTCTATGATTCATTTCAGTTATTTTTTACCATTTTATGATCCATACCAAAACAGAAGTCTCGCAAAAGTTCCTACATGATAACTCTATTGATTTTAAGAAAATAGTATATATGTCAATAGATTTATATTGCATTATTTTGTGAATACTAATTTATTTATATATTAAGACAGTATCTGATGTTAACAGTAGCAAAAAAGATCAAAAAACTATATCAAGTATAAAATGATAAAAATACAGAAAAAATTACAAATATGCATCTCATGCGACCATAAGTATGGGTGCTCCTGTAACATTCCTATACATAGAAATGTGTATAAACGGAAGCAGTAGGTTTCTTAGATCACGTTAACTGGAATTGAAGAAAGTTGCTGCATGGCAATAACTCACATTAAATTGAAGCGTTTGAGTCCTCCTCAACTATTCCACGCCTCCTTCGCAAGCTTTGCGATCCGCATTAATTATTTCTACCATCACGTACTCCCCAAGTCACTCTCCCATGTGTATTCACGAAGCGATAGTATGTCATCCGCGAAATCCCCTCCTCCAGAGCGTCGTCCAAAGCGTATCGGCATTCAGAATGCCGTCTCCCAAGGAGACTCAATGGCCCAGAAGGGATCCGTGAATCTCTCTTATCTTCACTAATACACACTCCCCGATCTCTTCCGAGCGTTTTTTACGGGACGCGAAAGCCAGATCGAAAAACACACTGAGAAAGCAGGTCGTACATTTAGGTTTTATCGAACCTCGTGGAGGCCGCGGTATGCGTGAACTGGGAGGATTCCACGTCGAGAAGCGATCAAACAAGACTCCGTCTGGAGAATTACCTGCGCCTTCTTTGTGCGACACACGTGCTGTGGGCGTGCTATGCATATCCTCCCCCGGCACAGCAACACGTACGGAGGGACGTTCAATACATAAAATTGTGTGAGGGCCCTTGAGAGTGTGGAGGGAGGCCCGCAAACGGCACACAAAGGCCATCCGAGGGACTCTTCTGGCGTCTCTCGTCCTCTTTTGATATTCGATCTCTGTGCTCTTTTCCGCCCTTGTCTTTCTTCGGCCTGCATCTTTCATACGCTTCATCTTCTTTCATCTCTTTCCTTCCCGTGCTGAATTAAAATATTTATATTTGATTATCAGGGCGAGATTGAGACCGGGAAGACTCTTTCCAAAAAACCATCTAATCCCTTTTGTAATTAATAATTTACTCAGAGCCCGAGTCTGACATCCCGCCGCTAAAGGGAGCATAAGCTTAAAGGGTGTCACAAATTTTGACATTATTTGGATTATTTTCTTGCTCAAGACTTTAATTCAAGCGGTCGGAAATACGAGGGTAAATTATATGCACAAATAAATAATATATTAATATCTCTTTAATAACTTTAAATTATCAACGGGAGGTTTTCAGGGGTTTCCCTTCAGTTTCTAGGCACATGCCGGTCAAACTCCGCTACTATCGTAGTGGAATTATTTTCATTTAAGATGGTTACTTAGATGTATTACTTCCTAAGCCTCTGTTTCTCAATAAACTGATGAAATTCAGGAAAGAGCATTGAAAATACAAGATTTTATGGGATGGTAGAAACGGGTATGGATAGAATAGACAAAAGAGATGAAGGAATTAACTTAGAAGGGAGATAATGAAGATCGTCTAACATACTGAATGGGAAATTCGTCGCAATGTTTCTGATAATAATTAAACATTTTACTTAGGATAAATCACCAATAACCGATAAGGGAGTTCAATTACTTAGCGATCCTTTGCAATACTAAATAAAATGAAAATGTAAATTCTTGAGTGAATATCCCTTCAAGTTATTTTGGAGAAAAATCTCTTAGGCAGCATTTGTATGTTTTTGAAAGATATGCTTTGGGGATTTATCATTGACCGCTTACAAAATATCAAATATAAAGGTAAATAAGCGGATTCAAGACCGTTCTTTTCAGGTTTTGCAAGAAAGGAATCTAAATATGCCGTGATTCTGATACAGTAACCAAAATAGAACATTCTCTCAATCTCTGATCCATTTGCGAAGACTTTATAATCAAAACATTAGCATTAATATTCCTATTCAAATTAGATGATTTTTCATGATGGAACGCAGAAATTTACTTTTTTGGCATTAAAATTGGGTAGCTACTTGGAACAAGGAAAGTGGGAGACCTGGGTTCAAGTCCCAGTCACGTCACTATTTTTCATTTCTGTTCCTCCTTGGGAAGCTACTCATTTATCAATTCTCAAAAATTTTAAATTTTTTTAACAATCTTTTTTTTAACAGATTATCCACATTAAATATATGCAACTGAAAATATTTTGATCGTCAGAATTAAAATATTTTCGCTATTTTAATCGAACTCCTATTTCCCAAACTCGGAACTTTTTATAAAATTCGCTATTTTCTTGCTTACCTTCCATTTCCTTCACCATTAATTTTACTCACCAGCATTCGACTTTTATTTTCCTACTTTTTATTGTTTCCCACCATCTCAATCATCCTTTGGTGTCTCTGCCTTCCTCTCTTTGTTTACTCCCCCTCTGTTCGTTTATCATCTCCCACATTCCTCCCATCTTCTGCAGCTCTCCTTTCATCTGTCTTCCATCGCACTATTTATATCCCTTTCCCAAATCTCTCTCCTTTTGTCCTCTGTGGGGGCGAGGGGCATTGCCGTAGGAGACACTGCAAAAGGGCCGAAGGAGATCATTTATTTCGCAGCACTTTGGGTCAAGTCGGGGGGGCGAACTCGTTCCTTTCTATTCTACACAATTATGTCGACTTCGTTCAATTTTTTACGAGCCAACAAATTATTTATCGAGCAAACTCGAGAGTTTGCCAGTTTTTAAAAGTTCAAAGAGGAGGAATGGTGACAAAAGCTATGTATTCTTCTTCGATACGTGTGAGCTCAGTGAGAACGTTTATCTACAAGAATTCCACTTAGTTGCAAAAAGGCCGTCTGACTTAATTCGGACGTGGTTTATCGCTTATCGGAGTATGTACAATTCGTTACAAAGTAATCGAACAGGTTCTGCGACAACTCCCGAATCTGGTGCATTAAGTGAGACATAAGTTCCATAAATCCTTTCTGAGCGGTTACTGCGTAAGCTAAGGTTTCGGTATCGGCAACCCAAGTCACAAATACGTCACAACCGTATTTAAACATAATATCAATTTCATTGGTGGGACACGGCGACGTCATCACTTCTTTCAAGGTCTGCTACCACATTTAGAAAAGCCTATCGAATCGAACTGCGGCGATTCGATTGAACTTACTAGGTCGCTCAAAAGGGAACATTTGTCACGGCTTCAGAAATCGATTCGGTTACCGAATTCATATCCGAAGCTTGTTTAAAATTAACGCAGATTACCGCCGGGTTCCTTTTCCTCTCGAAGAAGTCGATGAGAGCATCAGACGAGTGTTTCTCGTTCGATACAGTTGGAAGTTTTTAGTATTAAGATATATAGCATTTAGGATATGAATTAAACAAAAAAAACTTCCTTTAATCGTTATCAGGTAACCCAAAATTCTTCTTCTTGATATAATAATAATTAATACTATTTATATTACGGTGTATTAATATAGAACAATAATTTATTCATCGTATTTGATGCCATCAAGAGGTACCATACATTGATAGTAAAAATTAAAGGTTTTTCTGGAAAACAAAAGAGCTCTCCTAGGTGAAAATATAGCTAAAACTTTGCCCGATGAGGCTAGAAAAATTTGTTAAAGCTTTAAATTAGTGCGTTCAGTTGTTTCTTTATGGAAGCCAATATCACGGAAGTGGAAAAAAATTGTATTCTTTTCACTCTTCTTATTTACACGATTGGTTTTGATCCCTAAAATTTCTTCAAGAGTTTTTCACTAGAAAGATTTTACATCCACATCTTCATTAATAGCCAATAAATCGCCTTTAGGCGCGTTTCAGGAGGCTGCTAACACCAAGGTGTTTTAACTACCGTAGAATGGGGTAACTCTGGACTAGCGGGGTAACTTTGGACAAACACTCTCTTTAAATATTTTAAATCGCGCGGCTTGCCCCCGGCCACCAAGATGCGTGGCAACGCGTCGAATCGTAGCTCTTGGATGTGGCAACTTCTAGCAGAAGTTACGTGAACTTCTTCTTACATCTCAGCTGTCTACGGGCAGATTCAGTCAATGGCAACAATAACGCTCTCACCGGTTTGTTAGATTAAGTGGTCTGGAAGTAGAATATTTACAACGAAGTGGAATAAATAAGGTATGTATCCTGTGACATGCTTATCTGAGTTAGTTATGTGCTTTTTCGCATAAGAAAATCCTGCTTGGTTAACTTAAGACGAGCGATGAAACGAAAAGTTGCTACCTGGTGGGGTAACTTTGGACAGTGTTTACATGTCCATAGTTACCCCACCTGGCTTAAAAAGTACGAACACTCGACTTTTTTAATAGGAAATCATGCCGAGGACTTATGTTCGGCCACTTGGGACGAGGAATTATCGAAATTACACTGATGAAGCTGTTTAGGATGCTGTCAACCTGCTCCGAAGGGGCAAAATAACCTTACGGAAGGCCGAGGACTTATACGGAATTCCGAAGAGTACATTGTCAACACTACTGAAAGGAAATCCTAAACTTGATTATGGCCGTCCTTCTGTGCTTAATGATGATGAGGAGGAGACGTTTGTGTCGTATTTAGTAACTATGTCAACATATGGGTTCCCTGCAACTTTATACGATTTGAGGTGCGTAGTGAGATCGTACTTGGACGGGAAAGGTGTGAAGTAACGCCGTTTCAAAAATAACTTTCCTGGGAAGACTGGGTGCTAAGTTTTACGAAGCAACATAAGACGGTTATAAGCGAAAGGACTGCGAAAAACATATCGTACGCGAGAGTGGCAACGGACGAAGAGACGGCCAAGATGTTTTTTTCAAATTTGGAAACTGAGTTGGAAGGGGTGCCAGCGTCCAATATATGGAACTTTGATGAGACGAATCTGCAAGATGATCCTGGGGCCGAAAAAGTGATTATTAAACGGAGTTCAAAATATCCGGAGAGAATTAGAAATTCCACTAAAGGCTGCACGTCAATAATGGTTTGCGGTAATGCGGCCGGAGAGCTGGCGCCGCTCTATCTCATTTACAAATCGGAGCAGCTCTGGGATGTATGGACAGAAAACGACCCCTCAAAAACAAGGTACAATCGTTCAGAATCCAGGTGGTTTGACGCAAAATGTTTTGAAGATTGGTTCCTCACCGTTATGCTGCCAATTTTAAAAAATCAGCCAGGAACGAAAGTGCTCATAGTAGACAACCTCAGCTCACACATCAATTTAGAAGTTTTGAGACTGTGCGAAAAGTAAAACATTAAATTTATTGCTCTCCCTCCAAATACCACCCATCTACTTCAACCTCTTGATGTTGCTTATTTTAAGGCATTGAAGGTAATATGGAGAAAAATCCTATCTGAATGGAAAAAAATCGACGTTGGTAAGAAGTGCGGCTCCATCCCGAAAACCGAGTTTCCAAAACTTCTAAAACAACTTGTCGAAACCCTGATATTGACAACATCGTCCTCAAACCTTCAAGCTGGGTTTAGGAAGACAGGAATCTTCC
The DNA here is from genome assembly GCA_947579665.1 of Sympetrum striolatum. Taxonomy (NCBI): domain Eukaryota; kingdom Metazoa; phylum Arthropoda; class Insecta; order Odonata; family Libellulidae; genus Sympetrum; species Sympetrum striolatum. The sequence continues at coordinate 82,233,345 of OX388345.1, forward strand.
CCTTGGATCCTGAACAACCCCTCCGAAGACTTCCCTACCGCGTGATGGGAACCGAAAACGCCAACCTTGTTGATCGAGTTGCCAAAGTTTTTGTGGACCATTTGGAGCAACGCCGTGCTGAAACTGTATCGCGTCTCCGGAGCAACAGCCACAAACGACTAGACTAGAGGAAGAAGTATTTCATCAGAGGACGTGGAAGCTGTACGCCGTCAAAGTGAGGACGCACCATCCAACGGCGGACGTGGGGCTCTTAGCTCACGAGTAACTCGACGCGGACGGGGAGATAGCAGCAGCAGCGGTGGAAGGAAGAAAAACGCCCGGTTGGTGATGAACGAAAACTCCAGAAGCAGCTCTGGGAGCGAAGAGGTTGATGACGTTTCTTCCCCTGAAATCTCCGACAGAGAAATGATTTCTGTTCAAGACGAAAACGAAAGCCCTGGACCCTCCGCAGGAAGGGTTCCAATTGATCTTGACGTGGGGCAACTTGGTTTGGTGAATTTTGAGGGGGAACTGTACCCAGGGCACATTACAGAAAAAGACGGGCAAAGTGACAGGTACTTAGTTACAGGTATAGAAAAGTCTGGCGGTTACTGGAAGTGGCCAAGTAGGGAGGACAAAATTTGGTACAGCGCTAACGAAATCGTGCAAGGTATTAACCCCCCTCAAAGAGTAGGAAAGCGCGCTCTGTTCTCTAAGCCAGAGATTGGAGTGCATTTTGCCAATGAGATGGAAGACTTGCTAATTGATAAGTATACATTTGTAAAATGTATATTAAGCTTTAAGCCATATTTGATGGCACGAGTGATATTACAAAATTTACTGTTTTACATAATTTTTACCAAAGAACTGAAAAATGTTTAAAACTAATATTTTACCAATTTTTCACCATTATAAAACGAATTTATAATCGTTTAAGTATTTTAAAAACATGTAAAAACGTTAAAATAAACGTTTAGAAGTAATTTTGGTTGTAAAGGCTTCATTTTTACCAATTTTTGTCCAAACAAATTACACTGTCCAAAGTTACCCCACTCGGTGGGGTAACTCGGGACAATGTTCAAGTCAAATTTGATTGAACAGGGTTAAATTTTTTAAAACTTAAATTACGGCGTTTAATAGCTAATGAATGTGCAAAACGAATGATATACATATCTTAAGTAAAAAATATATCTATAGTACGAAAAATTTAGAAAAATATGAAAATTTGTCCAAAGTTACCCCATTTTACGGTACCACTTTAGTTTGTGATAATCGCGTATCGTTCTCAGAAAGAATGAATTCTTAAAACGATTTTCATGGCATTGCTTTATCTTAATTAACAGCCATTATTGGATGGACCCAAGTAGCAGGGGGTCGCATGATACCGGTTACGTCTTCTGTAAATATACTTTTCCTGAAATCTTGGATCACTTAGTAAGCTCCGCTATCAATTATTTAAATCAACAAATTAATTGTGAAACTAACTAAGGGTGTTCTTATTCTATCTTAAAATATCCACTATCATTCAGGAAGTCTAGTTTTAATGTATTAACCGTGCTTTTTCCGAAATCATCAAGCAAAACATTACCCAAAAATCCTCCACGGAATCGTATCTCGCAATTACCGGTATCATCGCGAAGAAAAGGAAAAAAGGAAGGTTGTCGCGCGGTGAAAATGTCGGTCAGATCGATGGATAAGAAGAGTCTAAGGGAATAAGATTGATGGTGTTATGCATATTTTCGCGAATTCTCGAAAAAAATTGGGTCTTTTCTTGATTGTGACAAATTTCTCCATTCTGTCTCCTTCGGAACTTCTCCTTTTCTCACTTTGTCATTCATCTTTACCGTTCCACTCTCTCGTTCCTTTCTCCCCTGCCCGAGTTTCCCAAACTGTTAGTTGAAGAACCTCTTTGGAGATTAGGAGAATCGCTTTCGCAGATTTCGGAGGAAATGAGAACGTTACTCTTACTAACTTACGATATTATGGAGACATTTCTGATGGCTTGAGTTCAGTGTGGGTTAATTTAGAGAGAGATCTGGGCCATATGCAGCACTCAGAAGGAGAAATAGAGAAGTTGTGCTGTGTGCTCAGTTGTGTACAGAATACCAACTTTAATTTAATTGATCAGCTTTGAATTGAATATGATTCCAGCGTTTTACCGAGGGGAACAGGGAAATTAAATTTAACAGGGAAATGCTATTTGACGCTTCTTAAAGGCTTTTGGTCATTTTAATCCAATATTTGAGGGTCGCGTTAGATGAAATTACGATAGAAGAAGAAGACCCAGAGAGGAATGCTTGTCGTGAATTAGTTTCTATTAAAGGGTCGATCCTAACGTACAGTTCAATCGTGCGCACCACTTTGATCAACGTTCTAATTACCTTCATGCGTCCTTTTGTCTTATTATTATTCTTAGGCACTGCTGATTCAGTAAAATCTAATTTATTCTGTAGAATGAAGTGACGAGTATGCCTTAACCAAATATTTACGCATAAATTATAAGACCATTCCTGCATCATGCAACACTAATTATTGCTGTATTTATATAATTCGATATTTTATAATTCGCAAATGAAAGTGAACCATTTTATACTAGTCTTTGATAGCTGCCTGGTTCTGTAATTAACTTAGCAATAAGGCTGATTTTCGCTATGATTCACGAACAAGCTAATCAAGGATAGATCGAATATTTTTTATAGTAATTTCCTTTTTAATATTGATCATTAATACACCAGAGGCTTTGTTGCGTCAGGCTGAACCTCACTTACTTCGATATACATTTTTAATTACCTCCAACAGTTGTATACATTTATGTTTTCTAATTCTTTCGGAACCATGATCATCTTTGATATACTAAAGAAAGTGTTCAGAAAATGGAAGCTAAAGGTAAATTACATGAATGTATTGTTATATATCTTCGGTACACAATAATCGAGTAATATGTACTATGAATTTTATGAATAACTATCAAATCTGGAATCGAAATTTCATGAAAATATTTTTATAGTATCATCTTCTATCCGGAGTAGCGGTTCCCATAGCACTCAATGAGTAGGGAAAGCTTTCCCTGGTGGCACGGGAATAAGAAGTAAATCAAAATGTTAAATTATGGAAGTTTTTTTCATAATCAGATGTATTATAAAATTTTTAAGGAGTTCCATAATAATTTGCTTGAAGCATTTGTTACTGTGACAAAATATCTATATGTATAATAAAATGCCTGGCACATGGTAAATAATTTATTTATTATCATAATGAATTAGGGGTACGACATATTCTTCCAATTTGACCATATGGATAATGAGTTTCACAGATGACTGCTGGAGGCAATGGAAACAAGGGAGTCGAACGATGAAATGACAGTTTAATAGTAATAATAAATACTTTTTAAGGGCGAGATTGAGACTTCAAAATCTCATCTTACATAAGATGATACCCTAAGCCTCCCTTAAGCCTTAATCCCGAGGTTGCGTTGTGAGTAGTTGACGGAAACAAAGCAAAGCTACTCTCCGGGAATCTTATAATCACAATAATTATATTCATAAAAATAAATTGAAGAAATAAATTCACTTATACTATTTAACACCGTACGAGTATATATATGGTGGAAAATAATACGTGAATTTATATACGGTGGAAATAGTATAAGTGATTTATTTCTTAAATTTATTTCTATGGAATTCCACATAGTAAAGCCTGTTACCATTGATTTTATTTATAATTATACTCTCTTAGATAGTTCTTCCAAACATATAATGTGTGTAGTTTGTGTTACGATTGGTGCTTCTTACTTGACCAAACGTCGCCGTATCATATCTTGAAGGGTTTCATTACTTCAGCACGAAACAGAATTTCTAGAAATTATTTACGAGTACTATACAATGAAGATTTCAAAAGAATTCCGCAATAAGTTGCTTTCATTTTTCTACAGAGCTTGCAATTATTCATTAAAATTAATTAATATTATTTATTACTATTATTTGTTGAAATTCATAGAAGTTAAGCATTAACTTGAATGCTCTTACCTTTCGGTATGTCCACGGTCATCAACACTCAACGTCATTTATTCGGTTTCTTGGTAACTTATATCATCCTGTATGTTACTTAACATCTTTTATCTCTGTTTTCCTCTCTGCCCATACCTTTACATCCTCAATAGCCTTCTTTAACAGTTCCTTTCCTCTCACTGTTTGACCACCCAATTCCCTTTGTCGACGCTTAATTCCTTCAATTAAAACCCTCTCTTCCCCAACCATTTACATCACCTTCAAGTTCGTTTTCCTATCAACCCACCTTACCTTTTCCAATCCACACCCCACCTACATCTCAAAGGTCTTGCACTCAAAGAGAGAACATTGATACGATTTCAAGTCCATGAATTTAATAGCTTTGTCATGTTTATTGGATCGAGGTTTATGGAGGCGATGATCCAAGGGCGAGTGCGAAATTAACTTCATGGTATATGATCAATGAGAGGGAAGATTTCACAGGTATTTCAGAAGACTGCGAACATTAAAGAGGATTATCGGGATCTCGAACGAAGCGTGGTCAAGTGCACAGGGGCAAGCATTGGTATACAAGACAATACAAAACGTCTTTATTAAGCAAAATTGTGACTAGGAATCCTATCTTCCATTGTCCCTTGTACTTGTGCCCTTGTCAATGTACTTGAAGACGTTTTTAATATTTTAACGCATCAATTCACGCAAAATAAAACATAATAGAAATATATACAGATTTTCGTCAAGTGGTGAGGAAACAGAGAGGAAACAGGGGAAGAAAGAAAGTTTTTTTAGGGAAAATTATAAATGTGGTGATTTTAATCACAGAAAAAACATCCACTGTAAGAAAACGCCCTTAAAGAGAAGGGGTGCGTGAAAAATCTGCGAAATATTTAGGGAAGGTTGAAAGAAAGAAAAAGACAAATCACAACATAAAAGAATTTCCAAAAGGTATTTATAGTAACAACAAATAGCAGATTCAAATCGTCCTTTGTCATAGCAAGTTGAACATAAATTTCTTTAGTGGTATGGACATCAGATCCACAGTCATTTTACATTGCATTATTAAAAATAATAAGCAGGTTGTCATTATTTTGATCTTCAAGATGAAATTACTATAAGGTAAATTATTATATACAGGATGTTTGCATACAGATCTGCAAAGTATAAATTACAAACACGGACCTGTTTGCAAGTTATCCGCTGATGTCGCTTAGCCACTAAACTTTCTCCTCACACACTCTAAATATCAAAATTCGTAGAATAAGATCACCATTTCCCTTATAATTTTAATCCCGTAAGTCTCTTTCACATCGCCATCGCTAAAATCCTAGTGCTGCCGAGAGCTAGATGAACGCATGATCGGTTAATAGAGCCATGATGTGAAATATGAGCCTCTGGCGAGATAAAATTGAGGGAAGTTAACACTAAACCAGTAGATCATTTGCGGGTTTCTGCGAAGTTCCCAGCGTTCGCCCAAAAGATGGAGAACCTCAAAATGAGAAGCTTTCCATCTTTTTCACTCTCGCCATTTAGGAACACCGCACCCCGCAAATTATCCCCTCTCCACCCGCACCCGGATGCGGTAAAAACACGCTCTTTCGGCCCACATTATTTCCGCAGTTGGACGCAGGCCTCGCTTGTTTTTCCACCAGAACGAAAGATTTTTATAAACAACCTTTTTTCGGGGCTTCCATTCTGCAAGAATTATAAAGGAGCACTTTCGCAATTCAGCTGCGTGGTCGTAAAACGTTGCTTATTCTTGGGATTGTTGGGAAGGTATTGTTGCGATATTCCTCGGCTCTCGCGTGTCTAAAGGGTGCAGCCGTGACAATGGCCCGCTTTTTCCGCCAAATGTTCCGTCTGAAGTGGCGCCCGAATGTTTATCATTTGTCAGCGAGAATGAGAATTGTGGGCCGAGTAAATTTATGTTTAATGCTATGTTCTCCTCTTGTATTCTCACTCGTTTGCTGCCTTCGCGCTGACTTTATTCTCGTTCAGTGTAAATACTGGGTTTAATTTAATGTGCTCTGCGCACACTCTAATCACGAGGCCCCTAGTACAACTTGTACCCTCATTAATTTATTTACTTATATTCCGCCGCAGTTAGACCGAATTATGTTGGCGTTGTACCTTTAGTTCATAAAAAATATTAATTTATTTATTTTATATCAAAAATGAACATTACAGTTCCATCAAGCAAGAATTGTCCATGAAACAAAGATTGCAGATAAAATTTAATGATTTCAATATTTTCTCAAAAAAGAGTTCATCTCATTGTAGAATCTAAATCATGAGGCTCAATCGATTATTAAATTTTAAATAACACATTTCTCAACGCAAGATTCGATAATGTTCCTTCAATACAATTCTTGTGCTTGTAAAATTATGTAAACTACTATCATTATTTCAGTTGCCTCTCACCATCCACATAGTTAGCCCTTGGGACTACATAGTAAGTTACTCGAGTATTACTGTTAGCGTTTAACTCAACTAGATTCTCATATTATTTACATATTAGATTTAAAAGAGCTGAAATGTCGATGACAGTGCATTAAATTAAATAAAAATTAAAATAATAAAAATAATACGAAAAAAAAATATTTAAAGTATAAAATAGGACAGAATGACTAGAGAAGAGGTGATTTGACAACATATATGACAGTGAATCTCATGGTAAAGTGCGCAAAATTTATTAGGGTTTCTGATAGGCCTTCCATGGCAACACGTAGTCCCTCCCAAACATCACCGTACTAAGAAAAACATTTAAAACCAAAGTAGAAAGAATACTTTCTGGTTTTATCAATTGAATATTCGAAAATCAATCAATTGTAAAGTAATTTATATTTTTAAAATTATAAAAGTTTTTATGCAGTTCGAATGAAGCTAACCAATAAGTTGCCGTCACAAAATCTCAATAACTGACCCGAAGGCAAATGCTCATCTCCTTATTGGTATACGCACCCTTGAATGTAGTTGATTAGCAAAATGAAAATTGCAAAAGCAAATCAATTTGCATTGCCTTGTTAACTATCTAATTTCGTCAAGGTTTCCTTTAAAGTAAAATTTCGTTTCCAGGAATCTTATTTGAAATATGAGCAGGAATTGACAGACAAATTAAAGCGTACGATAAATCCTGCGTCAAGTTCAATTCTGTAAAATATTATCGAGGAGTCTGAGAAGCAGACTTTTATCTTCAAGCGTAGAGAAATTTTATATTTGCTGAATTGTTCTCTATAGATCTATATAGATATTCTCCATATATCTATATAGATCTGAATTCCGAAATAGTTCCTAGATTTTGATTTAGAAGCACAATTGATATCCTTCTTCCTCAGAGGAGATAAGTTGCATTTTATCCAACCTTTTCCGTGTATGATGAACTTACAATCATGCATTTTTAATTTTTTTCGCAACACGAGAGTTTTTCAAAAACTGAGTGAAATTACTAAGTACAGCTATGTGCAAAAAAACTTTTATCCTTAGCCTTATATAGACCAGGGAATTTAAAGTTTTTTAGCACATAGCTGTACATTCAGGGATTATTCTTGAAAAAATTAAGAGTTTAAATGGTTAGCAAATCGTTTAATTTTATTTAGCTCAAATTTCTATGGCTTAAAAGAATTCTGTATTTTAAAATGTGCATGCTCTCATTCATCTTGCCTCCGTTGGTCCAAAATTCGATTGATCCAAAGCTTTCATAAAAAAGGTAGAGCACTCCAAGCAATTCACAGCAGAATTACAGGAGCTGTCACATCGGAAAGAAGGGAAATGTTTTTTTTTTGACCGCGAATATGGATAATGACAAAACATCGAGGAAAGAAAGATGCCTGAAAATAATTATTCGAGCGTTTTATGAAGATTTTGGAGCACCGATAAAACCCAATTTGATCTCACATATTCCAGTTCCAATTTGGACTTTGAAAATTGCGTCTTTGGTAGGTTGAATATATTGCAGTCACATAAAGTTTAGTGACCAGCATTGAAATTTAAAACTACCTAATTGTTAACTGCCTCTTCATATATGGCTCGAAATATTTCATTCAAGCTCATACCTGAGGAAACACAAGTGATGAATGCATATATCCAGAACTAGAGTGGTTAATTTCATACAAAAGCTAAATCCATAATGTGCTAGTTGTAATGAATGTTATCGTATAACTAATTAAATCACTTCAGCAGGATTTTGTAGATATTTTTATGTTAGTATCTGTAAGAAACTAAGGTTACTAACTAATCTCCGTAGGTTGAACAATATGAATATTGTAACATACTTCAAAATTTCATCTTTTTTCTGATGTTTTAGTCTATATAATATATTTAAATGTATGTAATGTATTTAATATACCGCTTGAATTATTGAAAGATGTTTTTATTTCTTCCCTTGTGGAATTCTACATTGTGACAGCTAGCGATAGAATGATCTATTTTATTCTATGCATGTTTGTGATAGTGGATCAGTTTTTCCCAGTATATTAAAGAAATTGTACAATATTGTACAATATTTTATGTATTTTGTCATATCGTACCTCTCTTTTTCTTTGTTGTTTTATGCAATCTATCACTTTTTAATCCCTCAAATTTATTTTTTCTTTCTGTATTCTAGTTAAGTCTCATTTATAGTTAATTCTTAATTGGTATTTCACACGTTAGTATATGTTTACTTCAAGTTATATTTTTATGCATTTTTGTCGTGTTTCTTTTTCTTTTTTATTAATTTATCTTCCTAGTCTTTTTTCTTTCATTAACGTATATTATTATATTTGTATCATTCAAATCATTAGTAACGGGTCAAATGTATCTAGGACTATCAAGTCTTAGTTTCGCCAAAATTAAAGACTTTTTTATGTGATTGTATGATTACTTCTTTGCGGACTCTACGAGAATGTACATTTGCGAACGATCTCGGAAATTTCTTCTCGTCGCAGAATATTTCGCCGCATTTTTTTATTTTCCTATCTTTCTCTATCTCTCCGCAACACACTGCGTTTCGCTCATTCTCATTCGTCCCTCATCGACTTAACGCCCGCATTCATCTCAGACGAACTGAAAAAACGCAAATGGGAAACAAATGAAAGAGGTCTTGCCGCAACATCGTTTTTTCCATTCGAGGTGACGGCGGGGACAATTTTTTCTGCTTTCCTTCCCTTTTAAATGCGTAAGAATTTACTCGGGAAACGAGCTCTAGAATTCAGAGAGAGGGCAGGCGAATGGAAATAATTTAGATAAATAAGTGGCCCGGCTGTTGGGAAATAAAGCGAACAACGGAAAATTTGGGTGCTCTAGAAGCGGAATTACTCCATTTCGAAGATTCAGAAGGTTCTTTATTCCGTTTTACTTCCAATACTGTAATTACTTGGAGACCTAGCAATTAGAGGTCTACTTTGGGGTAAAAATAATTTTTTAAGATTATTCATTACTTCAGTCATTTAAAACTAATATCTGAAAACTAAAATAAGGTTTGTCGGCGTTATTACTATTTTGCTGTGAATGTAAAATTCTTTTTTTAAATTCATTCTTCCGCTGCTATACTTATACTCGAGTTAATCAGTTTCCCCAGTTTTTGTGGTAAAATTAGGTGTCTCGGCTTATATTTGGGTCAGCTATTCTGGATTATATACGGTATATGGATTCCAGCGTTAATTCAAAAACCTTCTTTGATCTCAAATACCATTCAGCCACGACGTTATTGTGAGTTAAGGTCTGGTTGTTCTATATTACACAATTTTATGTATTAGGAAAAGTAGCTGCGCCTAACCTTACGCAATATCGTTTGAATAATAATATTACTCATCCAATTCATTATTCTTGCACGGAATGTTTTCCGTGCAAGGGAGGTGATTTAAATGGCACGCGACGTAATTGGGTGATTTTACGCCCAAGTGTACGTACCTCATTTTCTCGCATTTCCCTCCGAACTTTTTGCTCTTTTCAGAGCCGACCTGCTTCTCGTGAATTAAACGGGAGAGACGGGGTCCAAGTTAAGCCGAGTGCCCAACTTAATGCGATAATGGATTCAAATCAAAATTTCTGCGCCTGCGAGAGCGACCCAATTGTCCCGTTTTCGTTCGCCTCTGATACCAATCGCATTTTTCTCTCTCTAGGGATATCGCCAAACGGAATTCCTAATTTCTCCTCTCCCAATTTTTTCCCTCGCTTTAACTAATCCTGAGATGACAACTGCCGATTCCCTCGAGACTCCTCCTCTGCAGCTTGAGAGAGTTCTCACCGATTTTGCGTTACCGAGGGATCTGTGGGACTGTCAATCCATTGCACATTTTCATCAATATTGGAGTCTTCTCATTCGACGCATGAGCTACTTGACAGCTTCTAGCAGTTAACCGTGTAATCTAGGAAAGTACGAGTTGAAAGTTTCCTGAGAATCTTAAAAATACTTTTCGTTGATCAATTGCGAGTGAAAAGCTTGAGTTTATTCAATGCTCGAAAGTATAGATCGAAAGAAATTTACTGTCGGATTCTTAATTCTTATTGTTTCTGAAAGGTGAAAGCAGCGGACAAAAAGCAAAGAAAATAATCTGCTAAAGATATCAAGGTATATCTGACTTTTTCTGAGATCTATTACCGTTTTTTAGTTAGCTAAATTAAGTATCGGCAAACCTTTCATTTCCTAAATATAAAATTTCATTCATATGAATAATTTAATCACCAGTATTTATTCAAATCCGTAGTGTAGATCCGAATAAGGATTATATTTGCTTCTGACCTATTCCGAGTGAATTTACTTTTACTCTTTACTATATGGAATATAAAGTGATATCTAGTTGCCAAACATATCCAGAGCTGAAATGAAGCTTCCCAAGTACTCTAAATATAACGGTAAGTAAATAGTAAAGAAAAAATACTGTTTTTATTCTAGATGTGACCGATAAACATTCCTACTTATCGCTCAAGAAATATTACATTAAATTCTAAAAAAGAATTGTACTAACGTATGTATCAGAATTTTATGAAGTACTATCATGAACTTAAATATTATATTATGACCTTTGAATTATATAATGCAATATTTCTTGTATAAGATTCTAGAGTATAATATCTAAGTATATAGAGTATAATTCGAGTGCATTCCTTCTGTTGGCTACTAATTAATTATTGAAGTTTATTTTGCAATTTAAATACTGTTTAAATTACTATCAAAATTATTTCAAGTAAAACATGTAATTGGCATGGAAATTTTATATTTTGATCAAAGTGGCTGAAGGGAATAATTTTGTTGAGTTTATAAAAGCTGAAATTCGGCTATCGGCGTAGCGTGTGACTGAAATAAACAAACAAATTATGTGGAAATATTTCATAAATTGTGAATGGGATTCCTAATATTAGAAATGAAATTAAGTCTCAACTATTTGCATGAGAGCGCACACTACTTACCAAAATCACTTATAGAAGGAGTATATGAGTGGGAAATAAAATCTTCCAAGCTATAAGTTTGCGGGATTAATAAAAATGTTTTATTCTATGTTTGATCGTGAGAGAGGTAATCATAAAGTTGGATGATAACTTGGCCGAAAGATTCGAATTTTCAATTTTCCGTTATGTCCTTCTGTAGCTCTTAAAAAATATTGAATTTGGATGCGGGAAATCATTGGATCATTTTTTTGAGCATTCAATCGTGGTGAGTTAAATTTTTTCTTTTTTAAACCTTGCGGGATATCGGGATTTTGAGGTAATAAAAATTAAGCGTTATTGAGACTTAATGGTGCTTCTCCACGGTTCGGTCGATTTCAAAAGCGTTATTAACCCACGAAATGAAATACCATCAATTGAAGGATGGAAATGGAAGTGAAGAATTAACTCGGGATGAAATCGATTTCATGAGTATCATTTATGTTTCTGCAAAGTTCCTGAGATTCATTTCTCATTAATTTCGTCATGTAAGGGCTTTCTCTCTTTATTCAAAAGATGAAATTCATTTGTTACCGAAGTGATATTTATCAAAGTAATTTATTGATCTATAGTATTTTTTCCTCAAAAATTGTTCTTTATGTTTTCCCATGTATTTTTCCTATCTAGTGGTACATGGGAAATATATCTTCAATCCATTTCTGTCACTGTCTTGTTCATGGCTGTGATAATGTGAAAGCTATTGAGGTGCCAGTGATTCTGAATGAATGCACTGATTAAAGTCTCTCATTATGGAATGCCTAGAATGGTGTTACTCGCAGAGTTATTCTGCTTCACTTTCGTGGACATGTTCTGTTATACATGTCCGCATGTTAACACATTCTGGCTTGGTGAGGAAATCAACCAATTATTTTATGGTAAATCGTTCTTACTGTTTATTTAGTTATTAGTTAAAGCATCTACCGGTAATTGGTATGCATTAACTAATAACTAATAATTGTAATACCGGATACCGGTTGTATCTTACACTAATGTATGTACTTTACCTGAATGTTTCAATCAATAGCAGCCTAGCTTCTAATCTCCTGTATTTCAAGGATTCTCAACCTGCGTCTGAGAGTATTTTTTGTGCTTAGTTTTTATCTTAGCATTCTTTAACAATTCAACAACTGTTTTAACAAAATAATAATACGTTGAAGATGGTTCTATTATGAATACTCATAAATGTAGAGTTTTTCAATATTGCCGTTGCCACAGGATCGTTGGTCCACCTGCCATGTGAATTTAAATTATAATTTAAAGTCCAACCGATACATGAAGCTACTTCCTATAAATAAATGCCCTTTAAAATAGACATTTTCAAGTGTCACAACTCCTTCACATGGCCCATATCCACACCATCGGTTCGGTACATCTGCGCTCCTGCGTGATCCCTCGATACACACACCTCTTCGCTTTTTCCGCCCAGCAAATTTTTCATCAAGCCGCCTTTAATCTCTTGGCAGTTTGACAGAATTACTTCGGAAGTAAGCGAGGGAAGCAAATTCCCTTCTCTTTTTTTTTACGCCCACCGTCGCTCCATCCGACGACTCTTTCGCCCTTCAAACCTATATACTCTTAAAAACCAAAAGCGAGAATGTATACCAAAAGAAGGGGCGTCTTATCGATTTAACTCCGACCCTTGGTAAAACCCTCTTCCAAGCGCCTGCTATCTCTCTCCCCATCTTCTCGCCCCTCGTTTGACCTTCCTTCGTGACACACTTCCTTCTCCTCTCGGCATTCCTTTTCCCTCTGCTCTTCCAAAGCGCACCACTACCAACTTATTATTTCCTCAAAACCGCGGAGGCCCCCGGCGACTTTGCCCCGGGCAACTTGGCCCCTCACGGTTCTTCCCCCTCAACTTCATCTCTCCTTCTCTCTCCACGTAAAAATGCCTCTTCCTGCTGCTACTCCATTCTTCCGCCTCTCCCACCCTTTAATGTTTTATCTCTTCTTCCCACGGCCCGCCGTTTCTTCCACCGGCTTTCTTTGGCTTTTTTTTTTCACAGGTACTTGGATTATCCTTCGCCGAAACGTCCGTTTGTTTCGGTCGTAAATCTCCAGCGCAATTACGTCTTTCTGTTCGACAAACCTCAGCGATAACAAAAAGACTTCGCACATTTTCTAGCTTTTTGAGTTTTGCTAACATTGCGAAGAAAATGACTCTTGCGATGCTACTCGTTCGAGGGGTATACTCGTTTGAGAAATTGTTTACGCTGCGACATTACCTAGTAGGCGTCTGCAAATGTTTTATCGGTCGTATTGGAAAGTGTAGCTGAGTAAAGTTTAAAGTACATCCTCAGTTTATCGTGGAGTAACAAGGAATGTCTCCGCGTGAACGATTATCACTGTGAGCGAATGTTCTTTCAATTTTCTCCAATATGAATATATAGACGAAAAAGTTAAGGGTTATGCATAAGTAACTTGCCACCTTATCTAAGTCAAAATCAAACAAAATGTGATCACCACACGTATCATAATATTCTTATAATGTTATAGCCAGTATATTATTACATTAGTCACCTCAGTGTTAGTTGAGAGTTTCAAATAACTAATTTGTTGCCTAATTAGTCATCAAATTAGTTATTTGAAATTTTTTCGATCCGCAATTTTTTGGGACAGTTTTGCACAGAATTTTCTGCAAGGAGGTCACTCCTACAGTTATTTTATTATTTTGCTTAATAGAATGTAAAAAGTTGTTCACGATAGCCAAAGTTTGTTTCCTTCATAAAACAATTCCTTGCCTCAAACAATACTATGCCTCAAAGTTACCGAAAACTCATAGTCATATTGAAGAGGGCAGCGACACGGGGGTCAAACAAACTGCTGTATCTCAGCAATTATACCATCGGCGAAAGGAAAACTTTACAAATGTTCATAAGAGATATATGTGAATGTCCATACAAAATCTCATTGAAATCCGTGATGGTCGAGCGGGGACCACCAGACCACTATGGATGGCCCTAATATAATGTCTGTAAGTTTTTTTTCACCCGCCTTCTCTGTGGGTGTTTTCCCGCAACGTGGGTTTTTCTTTAGCAAACTTCAGTTGCAAAGATTTTTCCCCACACTCTACTCTGTCTTTTTGTTTTAATTTAATTTATAGTTAATCATATTCTGACTAAATACGAGGCTAGGTGGAAGAGAGACCCAATCGGGCCTAACCTCGCCAATAAAGGGTCAAATAAATAAATAAAATAAGGTCTTTATTAGGGTAATTGAGACTAAAAAGTCTCTTCTTTCAACTAACCTTTCGTCAATGTTATTAAAAACAAAAGTAGTGGTCAGGTTAATAGAGAGGAAAACTTTAGTAGTTGCTGAAAAACTTCCTAAGGTAGGATAAATAATAAGAATATACTCGTAAATATATTAGGGTGGGTGTTTTCCTGCAGTGGATCTTTTTTGATCCACTGCAGGAAAACACCCACGAAGAAGGGGAATCATTTAATCCACTGGAAGCATTCTTGATTAAGAATTCAATACATACGTATCTGAAAATTAGCAAATTGTGCTGAATTCCTGACCTCATCGCTGAATGCGTGTTGAAGGAAGCGATTTTGATCAGAAGCTTAAAATGATATGATACGGTTCCTAAAAATGGCCTTATAAAATGTTTTCATGGCAAGAGAGAGGACAACTCGTTTCTATATTCCTATCGTCAACGTTCCTCGGCCTTCAATCAAACTTTGACGGCTTAAAAACCAGTTATGACTCAGATTAAACGAGAGATATTAACTTTGTGACTTTTAATCTGATCGGCTGGCTTTTGAAGGCTTTCAATTCCTCCGCAGTCCTCGTTTTGGCTGATTTCGCCGACTTTAGAATGAGTAGAGAGAGAGAATGCCGCCGCAACTCGGCTATCGATTTTCTCGTTGTTATTATCGCAATCGCAACCGAACGCCGTATTTTAGGGTTGTGAGGTCGAAAGGGTCAAAAGTGGAGATAAACATGCTCCTGGCTATGAATTGTGTTTTGATGTTCCTGCCTTGGACCAATTATGTTTGACGGATGGAGTCAGATTACCAGATAACTCTGGTGACCGCTCATGTCTTCGGTGGGCTGTATTTTATTTTGGTCGGCTCACACGTCGTTGAAATGATTACTCAAATGAAAACCGGCAACGTAAATACATTCCGCAATTGTGTAAACAAAGAATTACATCTTCATGAAGTCTTTAAGTTGGTCATTATTTTGGTATTTTCTCCTTTATTGCATGCATATGAGACGGTGATATATAACAAAAAATTGGGCATTATTTCCACTACGAATTCCCACCATACTCTGGAGTTTTTTCTTCTTATTTAATGGTCCTTTGAACATGTAAATGAAGGCATGTAAAAGGTGGACATATCAATAACACTTTGAAGTAGATTTTAAACTAATTAAACTAATTTTTAAATAAATTCCATGATATCTTGGAGACATAATGTAGCAATGCGACTTCCTTAAACTTTTTATTGCGACTGTATTGTATTGTTAATGATAATTTATTCTTTTTTTGAAATATTACCATTTCATATTCGTCGCAGGCGTGAGAATTGATTGTATTTCTGTGTTCATTCAATATTTCAATTTATCTACCGCACATACTCACACATAAGCCGAGTTTTTAGCACAGTTTTCATGCTAAAAAGATCCCCACCGGCTTATACTCGAGTAAGGCCCCTCTTGCCTCTTCTCCGGTGGAAAATGTCTCCCGTAGACGAAAATCATCTTGTAAATTCCACGTGTGTTCAATTATCACATCTTTTAACATTTAACCTATTAATGCCTTAATTATTGTAACTTTTATTCGGATCTATTTTATTTTGAAATTTACCAGTAGCTGTTTCATTTCCCACCTTAGGCTTACACAATAGTCGATTTTTCCCAGTCTTCTGCGATAAAATTAGGTTCCTCCGCTGGAGTATATACGGTAGTTAAAAATTGCGCTAATTTCAAAATATAATGCGATTGAATAACCTAATTTCTGATTCTGTGCGGATGTAATGTCATGCGAGAGCAATTACTTAAGTTGACGCGTTATCTGACGGATTGAACTCGCTTTGTAACTTAAACAAAGTTTGCAACTTACCAGGTTGCAAACAGCCTAACGTTCCTCTGACCCAGTTCCTTGCATGATGAATCTGAGCAATTAAACGGCTTGAGATAGCCCGCATTTCGAATCGGTTCCGACTGTAATCCTTTGATCTGTGAGGCCAGTTTTCTGATAAGGGTCATGCACATTTTGTTGATTGGTCTCTCCTTTAAAAATCTCTTCCAGTGATGTGGTTTACCACTTTCCCATGTGTCTTTTCATGACGAAAACATGCGATTAAGTTTACACATGGAAGTAATCAGATTTATTTGTAAACATTAAACGTAATTATTTGTTCACCTCTTCATGTACCAGAATAGTGTTTATCAAAACAGCTTTGATAGCGGAGACAATGCAATTTTAATGTCACTATTCCTACAAAATAACCCGTTCTTTCAATCGAGGGATTTGCAAGTAAATTTTCACAATTCACGAAATCGTAATAGCCTGAGCTTCCATTGAATTTTAAACTGTTAATTGATCAAATAAAATACACTCGCATGAGAGTGACATGCATTTACTCATGCCAAAAATCCCTTATTAAATGACAATGGAATTATTCGTTCCTTTCACAGACATTACGTCGACCGAATTCGTTAATGTCATGCATACGTTTATCACTGAATCAGAGCCGATTCCTGACGCGTCGATGACTGTAGTTTATCTTTCCCACGCGTTTAAATTCTAAATTCATTAATTATTTAGTTTCTGTTAATTGGGCGCATTTCAAACCAGCGGCGGTTTTCGAATTCAAATGATTTCAATATTTCTTGTGGACCTTCCTCGTTCGAAACTCATTTTCATAGCTGGGTATATTAGCATGCACAACAGTGCCGAAAAATCGTTATGCGCACAATTTTCGTCGCTGTTTTGCATAAATGTTCGGTAAAAACGCAAATTATCCGCACTTGGCTGCAATTATTTCGCGAGGGCAGTGGGAGGAGACGGAGGGAGGTAAAGGAGAAGGGGGTCATACTCAAGGATAGATTTATATCTACCTCAGAATCGAGCCTCGCAAAATTTTCTCCACAAACATCGTCCTCGCTCGCTCTTTTATCCTGCTGCCTCCATTTTATACCCCTAGGCTGGAAAATCAAGGCGGAACTCCCGGATTCTATTTTATCTAAGAAATACAATCCTCTCCCGTTCATCCAACGGGGGAAAGAATGTTTTCTGACTCTGTGCAACCCGAAGTTTAGTCCGAACTTCGGATAGGACGCTGTGAGAAAAACTCCGAACAAACACCCCCATTCCGGGCTCCCTCTCCCCTTCGGACGCATCCCCTCTCCCTTCGGACGCCCCTTTCCCCTTCGGACGCCCCCTTCAGACGCAGCCGCCCCCCCCGCGGGATGAACGTTCGGATCCGTGGGTGCGAGGCACAAGGCTGATCGAGTTTGGGCACAAGTTATTTAGGCATCTGGGAGCAGCGGTGCGGAATGGGGAGGGGAAAAGGAGCGGGAAAAAAGAAATTGAGGTGAAAAATCCACCGAAATGTTACACTTTCGCAGATGGGATCCGAGGGGTGGGCGGTAAATTGGGCGAAGCTACCCGTGGATTGGTCCGATTTACTTGTGAGAGGGCAGCGTAGTCGCCGCGGTCGTAATTCGTATTAATGGGTATACACTCCTTAGGCGGATTTAATCATAGGAAGCGTTGCGGATTTCAGCGACTAGAGAAAGTTTGTTATTCTCGCATTTATCATGAATACATCATACATACATTTTTTTATGAATACATTACGTGGACGAATAAAGTGACCTTTGAATTGTGGGTGATATAGCTTCCTCCGTTAGGCGAACACGCAATTTATTCCCAGAGATTGCGCAGCGTCGGTGTCAATTTTTTTAAATCAGATTGTTTTAATTAGTCGCATTTATGGATTTGAAGGTGATATTTTAGTAGGAATCCGTTGAGCGTAGTCATTCATTTATGGAGTTGTACTTCAATGAAAACATTATGAAAGTATACAGTGTACTGTGTAACACAACGTCTGACCTTGTGACAGACCTCTAAGTACTTGTTCCCTTCTGTGACGTGTAATTCGTATACCTACCTATTTTCATAATTCAACCGGAGGAACTTCTTCAATATTTCGACTATATATTGTATACACCACTACGAGCTATGACAGCTTGAGTAAAATAGCATCTTTTCAAATTTTCTTTCATACCTTTCCTTGAACCTCATCATATCGTATGTTATCAAATTATTTCAAAGAGAAGAGGTAATCTCTTAAATAAAAGGCCGTTTTGGGATTTCATTAAATTATTTTCATCTTGAGTGGTGTATGTAGTCCGCGTATAATGTCCTCGGAGCTTTTTCTTAAATCTTACGGAACTTTAAGAGCGAATTCCTCAATTAATGGGCGTTGAGGCTCTTTCACATTTCATTTAAATTGTGTTACATTACAACCATTATAATATTTGGGTATGGGTTTTCATGCATCAATTGAATTCTATTCATATATTCATATTCAGGAGCCATGAAACATCTGATTCTACACTTTTATGACGGGTAGAGATGGTATTTAAATATTTTTTAAATTTTATACGTTACGATAAAAACGTGAAGCGTTGTCGATGTATAAATAAATCGTTGACAATGTATATGTATGCCTAGTTTCGAAATGTATACTATTCTCAGTAAGTGAATAAACTCACTAAAGAATGCATAAGGTAGATTAGTAATTGTATGAATTAGATTTTAAGTTGTTGGTAATTGATCCCTTTTATGTGTTTTTATCATATCTTTGGAAAAATTAATGAAAGAAAGCGTGATTCAGCACGAGAAAGTGGGGCACTCATAGTAATTAAGTGTCGAGGAAGGTGATTAAGACATTTAAATGTATCAAATACTTAAGTGCGAGAATAGCAATGTAGTAATTGGAGTAAGGGATTGAGCTGAGTCCTTGTTTTTTCTTTTCATGCATGCTTTTACTGTATCAGATGTGAAAATGTATACATTTACTAGTAATATTATATATATCAACCCTGTCTTTACTCCCTAGTTTTACTAAAACCATACATCAATGCATACACTGGCTTGCAAATGTATACATTTCAAGTTCACGATCTTATACATATGTATAAATAACTCACATGGTTAATTAATGAATATAAGTATGCATAAATATTTATTTATATTTATATATAACATTGGAATTTCGAACTGCTGAAAAGTTGCGATCCCATAAAATTCATTTAGTATCACCTAAGTGGAATCGCTAGACTTCAAAGTGGGGGCGGCCCCGTAGCTACTCTAAACTATTCCGAAGTAAATTCTATTTCCTCGCGTAGCATATCATTCGATTTCTCTCTTGGTGGTTCTTAACAAATGAATGAACTTTTCTTCCTTAAAAACTTTGCCGTTGAAAAAAAAAGATGGTGGAAACTAGAGCGTAGTATAGATCAATAGATTAAATTCAGAAAGAGCCGGAGAGAGGCATGCAGTTTTCGATTGGAGAGAGGGGTTGATATAGGAAGAAAGTTTCGAAGGGTTCCTGAGGGAATGGGCGTGAAGAAGAGAAAGGGGGAAAGGGGCGGAAACTGATGTCTAGAAATTTCTCTTGCGTTAAGCGATTAAGTGTTTCGGTGGAGGAACCTAAGTTAGCATTTCCTCAGGAGAGGGAAAATTAAGTCTTATAAGTGTAATGTTCGTCGCAGCCATCAATTGGAGGGCGTTTTTGGATCCTTAAATGAAACTCTGGCGACACAAAGACTTTCTTTTTTGGTCAAATATGGTTATACTCCATGGAGTGGCTCAATATCTGAGCTATTCTCCTCCTACCATTAATGCAATATTAATAGGTTTAATGAAACAGTGGTATGCCACTTATGAGTACTGGGTTTTCATTACAATACTTAGAAACGTAAAATTATAGCATAAATTTACTTTGATATATTTTTAGCTGACAATAGAGGTATATGTGACCTACAAATATAAAATAATCTCTTAAACTTCTTTCAACGTGAAAACAAAAAGATCACTACTCAACGAAAATAAGGCGTATTACAACCGTAAATATGGATTTCGATCAATTTCTGGTTTCCCGGTTATATTCTTGACAAGATGGTCATGCAGCAATGATTATTACGCATTGTTATATATCTGGGTTGGAATACCCGGAGAAAATTATCTCAACAATACATGGTTTCAGTGTCTTCAGATATTTAAGAATATTTTTTTGCACTCAATGATTCTCAGAGCTGATTAAATTCTTGAAAAATCATATTTTCACGAAACAATTGATGTTTAACCAAGAAAAATTTGAAACTTGTAGTCAATTCTAATCAATTATTAGAGAACGTCATCATTGCCCAAGTGTTTATTTGTTCTCATACATCATCATAGGTTAACACATCGTAGGATTGGTTTGTTACAGCTCTCCCTCCTTTCATCCCATCCCACAATAAATGTAACCATTAATTGCTTCTATTAAATTAACATTGGTTATCCTAAGTGGTGCTGCTGGCATTTTTACGTTTAACGTTTTTAACATGAACAACTGATTTTGATACAATGTATCACTATATACGTAAACGCTATTTCTACTCTGATAATGCTAATGAAACATTTAAAGGAGTTAGTTAGACCACTTTTCACAGCTACGCCTAGGCTAGAAAGCCAACCATCTTCTAGCTACAAGTTGAAGAAAGTTTAGCAAAGAGTACATTATTAATCGAAAATTTTTTCAGTGTGATAAAATTGAAAGTCGGGGACTTCTTTTTGAGAGTAGCTTATACGTTGAATATCCAATAGTAGTAAAGAGATATTACCTAAAGTACTATTCTTTGGACACTTTCATAAAATTATTGGTTGCATTTCAAGTCCTTCAACATTCTCAATTGGTATTCTCGTTACCAAACTTAAGCCATTAAGTCTATTTTAAATCCGAGTAAATGTAATGAAAGTCTTGGTGATCGAGGTTTTTGCTGACCATTTTCAACGAAAGTATAGGGTTCTTAAGCCTTACAGTGAATCATATACAGAGGATATTTTTTGAGATGTGTGAACAACAACACACCCATTTCTGTACTCTTCTGTACAGGATTTCTCGAGCAAAATTAAGAGGTTTTACCGCAGCGGTATTGAAATTATCTCGTGATTTTTGTTTTCATTCCCGCTAACACCTACTATTCCACACGAAAATAGGAAATATTACAAATTACGCATTTTCTCGAGCCAATCATTAACAATGATAAAAAGTAATTAAATCTATTTATGCCTTGGCCAGGAAGAGCAAACTTATGAGCAAAGTTTACCTCGAGTTTCGCCCTCCAAGAAAATCCTCATAGCAATTTGGAATTAGAGGGATGCAATCTGAGTCGATCATTTATCACGCGGCATCGACCGAGTAAAAGTTCCGTGAATTTGGATACAATGGAATCAGCTAACTCAGGTGAGATTTCTTCAAAGTTTCAAGAAAGTCATATATCCTCGCTCACGGCAGGAATCAGAAATTCGGAGGGCAAACGGCAAAACTTATCTCAGCGAATCGTCGCCAAATGCCTCCGGCCCTTCGTAATTAAAATCCCCCGAATGAGATATCTTTGCCCTAGAGCCGCTGTTGCATGTGAAATTGTTCTTCGGAATTATCGCACCTTCGGATTCTACTCTGCATACCAGAAGGGAATTCAGCTACTTCAAAAATCCTCATTCCCCTAATTTCCATGATTGTAATTCTTGGGTATCGACGAAGGCCAGAAGTGCATTCAAAAATGAGCGAAAGAGAATTTGTTGATGGCGGTGTTTTGGTAAATTATAGTATTTACAAATGTTACCGACTATTGCTTAGAAATATTTGGAAAATTCCTCAAAATCAACCGTGAGAACCGAAAATTCACAACTTTATCAGAATAACCGCTGAACACAGATTTAAAATCTGTGTTCAGTTATATCTTTCCACAATATCTCGGCTGCATTGATAGATTATAAAATAACCATCTTCATATTATTCATAATTCTACTGCTGTATATTTCCAAGAAAGAAATTGCATTTAATCGACTTCATGAAATTGCTCATTAAATTTATAGCGAATTAAGGGAATTTTTCTTGGCATAACTACATTTGAAATGATGAAACGTTCTCATTAATAATTTTTAGAAATTTAAACATATATTTACCCAACCCTCTATCCTAAAAAATGAAAATTCATGGAGTGGGATTCATTATAAAGTAATTTGATATTATGTGATGGCCAGGATTCTTTATTCCTGTTTAATTAGTGCTAAATAAAAAAGTTAAGATATGTGATCTAATTTTTACTAGACAGGATTATTTTCTTATATTTAATGTATTTTTAATGAACCGGTAAGGAAACGTGAAAATTCTAGTTTAAGTCGAACTAAAACCTTTGAATTTGGAAATTTTATCCAGTATTATTTCTTTCCTAGCTTCCACTGCTAAAATGTAAAATGTTAACTACACAAGTGAATAGATGCAGCAAATAATTTTCCCGAAATATTTCCACAAATTCTTATTACTCCACCGATAATTATTTTTATTTTTACTTTCTCGGTCTATTAATTATTTTCCGTATAAATTTATCGGTTTGATCGGTTAAACAATGAAACTTCGAATTGTGCTCTTCGCTCATAGAGAGAACGAGATCGTTGACAAGATGGCCGAATTTCAGTCCTCTCTCTCTCGTGGCAGATATCACTTTTATCTCTCCAGAGAGAGCCCTTCCTTAAGAGACTGCAAAAGTCTCTTGATTTCACTAAAACTTCCGCAGAATATTCGTTTTTTAATTTTAATACCCGTTAAATATTCAAGACCTAAGAAATTAAAGTAATTACGCCTTTATTACGATATCACGTAATTACCTTTTTACGTTCTACTTTATATGCATTCATATTCTGTAATGGCGAGGTTTTTATGAATAAAAGCATCATTCCCTTCGTGATGGAGTACTTTTGTGACCTGATTACTTTTTCATCGCTGCTCTGCTAAAAATGGCTCCTCGAGACATTCAGACCGAGCGCTGTCTTTCGGATTCGCAAATTTTTGCAGAGTGTCTGACGAGCAATTTTTGCCTATTCTTCTGCGTTGCTTGCACTACTGAAGGTTGAAATTCAGCTGCAGGAAGAAAGAGAACATGTATGTTATTTAGTATATTTTTATAAAGATTTTCCAGATCAGCCTATGCAAACTTTACTTAAGCAAATTTCATGTTTGAGAATCATTCTCAATTGCCTCTATTGGTCCTTCTTTAAAGTTCAATTAGGGAAATGAAACGGCAATATTTAACTAGAACCTCTGCAGAAAGCGTATTATATTTCAAATTGAATCGACAGTCTTGGTTCGATGGAGCAAATATTTATTTTTATTACGTGAGTAGATACACTGCCGCAGGACGATTATACTGGATGTATTGGACTAATGAACTAATAGAAGGAATTAAAAAAAGGGAAAATATCAAGCAGATATTTAAATCGAATTAATGGAGAAGAATAAATATGACTTTAAATTCAAAAGTTTAAAGTTTTAAAAAATACAATGAGATTCAAAGTATCCATTAGTAAAAAGTATAGCAAGACAGTCGTGAAAGATGAGAGCTCGAAATTGAAGAAATTTAGCTGGTATATATACTTTTTATGTGTTTAGACTTAGAGAGAGTATCGGTGTTGAAGAAACGGCATTAAAACATCTCCATGTAGAGTTTTAAATGTTCATTTTGACCTGAATTCAGTATAAATACGACCTTCTAAATACAAGTCTAATCTGAATCATTTTTCCAGCTAGAAATAAAATTAAATCTCGTACCTTAGTGAGTCTCGTTTTAAATATATTAATATAATTTTTCTTTTGTTATAGCATATTATTTTCAAGAAAATTCTAGTCTATGGACTACATCATCTAATGTTCCAGAATATGGACTGTCTTCTATTGTTTAATGATCAAAACCTATCGAAGCTATATTATATTTTAGTTTATCTTTATGCATGTATGCAATGAGTTTCAAAAGTATCAAACTTTGCAGGTTGCTAAAAGTCGACTGTGTATGTACGTAATTCGTAATTGGCCACTGTTTATTTACAATAAGGTCCCCGGTTTCATCCAAGAAAAATCTAACAATAAGCCTTACCGTAAGAAATTCATATATTTCCATGTTTATCGGTTGCAGACTTTATATCGTTTTGCAAAATTAAATTAGCAAGAATAAACAATGCTAGCAGTCGTGAAATTTGAGGAAACACATCGTCAAACAGAAAGTTATAATAATTTTCCGTAGAAAAGTCTGTGGAGTACTACTAAGTTCTTTAACTTGGTTAGAAAGGATGAAATGATAGACTTGATTTTAAGCAAATACGTGGTGTACATAAAAAATATTGTCATGCGTTTAATGCTTGGTTTGCCGTCTAGATTTTCACTTGCATTATTTTTGGAAATCTTTATTTGGTAAATTTCTTCGTTTCTTTGATTAAGTAAAGATCTTTCTTCCATTTATTCTTAATATACATTCGGAATTGGATTATCGACGTGCCTTTAATATAATGAAGCAGCTAAACGTGATTTTAGTTGAGTAAATATTTATAGTTCTTCAAAATCTCATTTGTTCCATACCTTATGTTTTCTTGAGAGTCCAATGAGCCGTAGTTAATGCGTTATTTTTCAGTTTTCATTCCCCCGTTGCGAATCAAGTCCAGTCTAGTGAACACATAATTACTTTATGATTCATCCCAATAATGCTGCTGTAATTCACACTGCCCCACCTAATTCACATGGCAGTATTTTCCTATTAATACAACCCTATACCTCAGCGTCGTATTTAATTTAAGGTACAATTCCATTTGCAATGCGTAACCTTTCTCCGTTCTTTTCCGGAGATAAAGCTTCCTCTTCTGGCCGACAAATCCCTCCCACTCCTCCAAGTAGACCATCTCTCGCCCTACTCAAGAGCGGATTACTTCCCCAATCTTCTCTTGTCTTTTCTCCCTTTATTTCACGCCCTCTCAAGATCTTACCGCCAAATCCCTATGTTTAGAATCTCTGCGTTCAATTTTTTTCGATCCGAAAGGCCTTCCCCGGTCGCTGAACTCCATATTTCCCTCGCCTGGACCGAATTCCCTTCAAAAATCCTTATCTCTCCCTCTCTCAGGGAAAAAAGAGCACCTCCCAGCATTAATCACGTGCTCCTGGGGCCTCCCCCCGCATTGCCTTTCCCTCCACGTCCCCTTTACTTACCTTGCACCTCCACAGCGAATCAGCTGAGTTTTTCCGGGAAATTCCGCTCTAAATAATGTCGCCGTAGTTTCCGCGCTCGTTGCGGACTCTGTTTTATGTATTTGCCGGAAATATTCCTTTCCCACAGTACAAACGATACGCATAATCGAGGCATTAAAGACTGAATATTAAAGGCCTCCAATCGGAATAGAATTCCAGACACTATTCATTAATTTAATAGAAATCCAAAAAAAGAGGGATTCAAAATGGATTGAGATACAGTAAATATTGTCAGAAATAGGTCAACCGATAAAAATAAGAGAATTACAAAAGAAGTACAATAGGGTGAAATATTATTAGGGAAGTATGAAACATTTGTACATCTCCATTATTAACTATCAATACAATTGAAAACGTAATTCAAATTAGAATCCTACTATACAAATTCATATTGAGAAGGATAAAATGACAATATGCTATAGTGCAGATAGGATAAGAGGCTAAAAATAAATCGTTTAGCAGGAAATAATTTGTCCTATATTTACCATTAACAACTTTTTGCGAGAAATTGAGGTCGCTGAGGGTTTAATGCTAAGTGAAAGATGGTATACGTAAGTTAGATACAATATTTTCTAGTTTGAGGAGTGTAAGGGTCGATAGCGATATCTTAAAACCGAAAGAAATAGAATCGTCTTTATCGACGGCAAGATTGGTACTACAAAATCTCTCATTACATCTAACTCTTTGTGATTTTATAAGAAACTAAATATATAAAAATGGGGATAGAAGAAAGAAACATTTATGTGGTTTAAGAAAACCTCGGTTAAGGACTTAGGAAAATATATAAAATATTCAAGTAAAAGCTCACAACCTGGATACCTACCTTGATAGATACCTACCTTGATAGATAAATTTCAACATGAAGGAAACGATTCTTAGAACCTGAATAAAAAAATAATAACGATAAAACAAATAAAGTAATAAAAAAGCGTATGAGTGTAAGGGAAGTAAGAAGAGTAAAACATAGAAAAATACACAAAGGAAATAATAGAAAAACAGAGGTTAAAACATACAATAGAGAGTTATAGAATAGCCATGGATCAGGAGGAAATCCATCATTGAAGATCGAATTAATACTTAAATGGGAGAAAAAATGATATTATCATTTTACTTTCACTTGCTAAAGAGATTTCATTATTAGGTGAAGGAAGATCACGGCGAAAATGCCGACATAAACTGTGTTATTAGGTCATTTATTAGATTAAGATCGTATTTATGACGAAATTAGTTGTTGATTAGTGGAATCCACATGTATTTACTACAGCAATTAAATATTTTTGTAGTACTGGTAAGCCCTTTGTTCTGAAGATTAAGAAAAACGAAAGAAGTAACCAATTTCAATTCCGTCAATAAACGCTACTAGATCAAATACGTCAACCTTGTGATATGTGTGTAGTAGCCATACAGATATGTCATTTTCCAAATCACTTGATGTTTATGATAGCTCTACATACATGTGCATGTCAAATGGCTTTGCCTCAATCAGCACCTTTTCGTTAACCATTTGGCGATACAAAATCACAGTATTCTTACTTTCATATTTGCACGTAACCTTGGTTTCCATCTTTCCTGTTTTTAAACATATCAGGTTTCACTATATCTCAATTCTTAAAACCTTTTCTTATGCATATTATATCAAATTCCCGTGGTTTAACAAACATTAAAAAGTGGCTCACAGTATAAATTAATTTAATATGACTTTTACATAACTTTTTTGAAAACGAATCTTATATTATTAGCTTTCGTACAGTATTAGTTATAATATTAGTATTACTGCCGGCGTATAGTTATATGTTATTTTATATTAATCAAAAAATAATATGTTACTTTAGTATATATCTAAATTTTCTGGATTTGAATCTCTTCGCTTGTTAACTATTAGGCAGGCAATGCGCAGTGTAGTACTCCGAGTACTCGCTTTTGACAACTGGTTAAGAATGGATCGATGGTATTTATGGAATACAATACGATAATGAAGTATGAAAAGAGGCAGTGAGAGGTTATTCTGATGGCGCCTGTGCGTATGCTAAAAGAACGCAAGTAAGGAACGCCGTTAGTAGAACTTCAAAGGGGCCGGCAACGCGGGCAGTTGGAATTCGTGGGGTTTTAATGGAAATTTGCCTATAAAACAGGGACGGACGCTGGTCCATCCGCCCGATACTTTGCGGAGTGGAAAGGAATATCAGCAAGTATAGCAGGGATAAATGCTAAATTTTCCTCAATAGGCATATACCTCCAAAAGGCGTCTTATCGCAATAGCCAATAGCTTTAATAACCCATGTTTCTGTGCTTAGTGTATCGCGAGCACTCCTCTGCGAATATTGTTCATTGAAAGGAAATACTCCAATTCGCCGCTTATGGACCACATAGTTTCCCTACCAAGTACATCTTACACTGTTGGGGCCCGCATTGATTAGTTAAGGACCTTACTTTATGCTGATTAACTGTGTCATAATAACCTGAAAAATATCCGTCCCAAATATCATACTCAAGTTAGGGAGAGGTGAACAGCGTAACCTTACAAGAAAGTAGTTCTCGTTTCCTCAGCAACTGGAGTAATTAATTTTCTGTCATTATATACGCATTAAACTCATCGCAGATTGAATTTCAGAAGTAAGAACAGTTAATTTGACTTGCATGTATCTTAAATCTCGTGTTTTACTTTGTTTTTTCTTTGAATTCTCATGAAGTACTATCAGCAATTGATTATTCATATTTTCTTTCATTGAATTTATTTTTGATATCCAAGGAAATGCAGCAAAATGTTGATTTTATAAATCTTCACATCACAATCAATTAGCAATTATAAATTATGAGCTAGTGACTCACCATTTATATTCTAACGAAATTATTATATTTATTTGTGATGTAAATTACACGTATATGTCGTTTGGGTATTAATTTAAGTTTTTATAAATAGTTGAGGACGAATCTTTAAATTCAAACAACCAAAATATACTTGTTTAATATTAAAACCTAACTTCACATTCTGCTGAAAAATCTTTAATTAATTTTGAGGTTTATCTTGATGACTGTCCTCAAAAATTACCGAGTCAAATTCTGTTCAGAAGATCGATAATTTTGTAACTGTTATGTTGTAATTTCTCAATTTAGAAATTATTGAATGAATAGGAACTAGAAAAGTGACTTTGAGTATTAAAGATATATTAACGCGAATGTATGGCAAAATAGTCTAATATTAATTTTTCATTTTAAAAATAATTCTACTTCACGTTTTTAATTTGAATTACTTGTATCTAGGTAATACAGAACCTTCATTATGGAAGAATAATTACTCTGCTGTCGTACAACGCACAGAAAATATTGTGAAAAAGCTTTCTCCTAGAATGTTTATGTATTAGATGTCAGTTTGCCTCTGACCACTAGACGTAAGATCCAACAGCGGTGAGATGTAAATAGTGAAATATAAGCATTTTAATTGGTTGTTGCTCGTTATGGAGAATTCCAACTGGAAGTAGATTTATAAGTAAAATATTAGATCATCTTGGACACCCTCTTTTTACTTTTATTCCCATTTTGAAGGGTTTCTATATTTTTGGATAACTTTGGATCCGGTTTGCTTTCATTGCGGATATAAATTTCCTTCATCGTGACACGAAATACCTTTTCATTCTCGACTTTTAAACTCAAAATCACGTGACCTATTCGAAATCCACAACTTAATCCCTAAATAAATCCGTTGCTTTATCTTAAAATAAATCTGTATTTATATCAGTGGGATCGTAATTACACCCTTGGCCCTATGCACCAACATTTTTTAAGAAAAAACATACGACCTCCCAAAATATGCTTATCGTAAGATTAATCACGACACTCTTTGGCTATTTTCAGTAAAAACGTAGCAAGAAATAGATACCCTTGCTAATTTCTCGTCACGTTCGTCTTACAATAAATTCCACTTCTTGGCAGAACAAGTTAATGCCATTTTTGATTCCTGAAATATTTCCTTTATTATTCCTCGCAAAATAACTCTTTATGAATGTTCTTGCGCAGAGGTGACCAACTTATAGTAAATCGACCGAAAGAGGCACATTATATGATTAAAAGTGACGCATTGAATTCAGAAAAAATCAAAAATTAATTTCCTACCCAATGTACTTACATATAGAAATACATTTCTTACCTACAGTTGAATCCAAAACAGTGCATATTGATATAGTTTATAACATGTTGTTATAACTAATAGCGCATCATAGTAATTTTTATGATTTATCTCAAATAAAAATGAAACAATGGGCTATAAGAGGTCGGCCACTCCTGTTCTTGCTAACGAAATATATCGTGACTTTTGTCTTAATTTATAAATCATTTATTCTACTCGGTATAACGACACTCTGGTGGAAGAAATTATTGTGTAAAATAGGTAGGATTCGTGCTGCCTTATCTTCAACTTACTAAATTACTTTATTCGGATAAATATGACTAAGGTACGAGAATTTACGCAGGCGTGCCCCAGAAAACCTTAGGATGAGAAGGAGTGAAAAATATCTCAGAAATGTTGGAGTATTTTACTTCCCTTTATCCTTAGGAATTATTCATTTATTGATTCCCTCAAGCAGACTTACAGACTTGAGAAAAACAATCGAAAGACGTAATTTTCTAGGGAAAAAACATCCAAAAATTCTTATATAGGAATGAGATATTTAGAATTTTGCCCAGAAATATTTTACGTAAATTGTACGTGTCAATTGATATGATATACCTTACAGTGATTGAGACTTTGGAACAGATGTATTATGAATTCGATGGTGGGACCTTTACCTGGTGGTATTCCATTACAAGCAGTAGCCAGGAGCAAGTTGCAAAGAATTTAT
The DNA here is from genome assembly GCA_947579665.1 of Sympetrum striolatum. NCBI lineage: Eukaryota > Metazoa > Arthropoda > Insecta > Odonata > Libellulidae > Sympetrum > Sympetrum striolatum. The sequence goes on from OX388345.1 coordinate 82,263,867, forward strand.
TTATACGACACCACAAACAAAGATAAACAAACGACCAGGGTTTCGATGCGTCGCATCATCATCAGGTACACAAAAATAGGGTCGCAGGCAAATATATAGTAAGGGTGAAAGCGGGGGTGGAAAGGGAAATGTTGAAAAGACCAATGCGAGGGCAAGGTAGGATAAAGCAAAGTAACGTTATTGGATAAGTGAAATTCTTATTTATATTCATTTTCTGGCTATAATATATAGCGTAGGCCACAGAGTTATATTCGCAACTATTTATTAGATATTAATCATAATTTTGAAGCAACTCTCTCCTGGGACTGGTTAAAGAAGAGCGTTTTCCAAACTTATCTATCCTTCACCTGCTCCTTCATTCGTTAGTAGCTCTATTTCTCTACAGAAGAAGAATTTTAAACTTTTTTATACATTTCCTTAATTTTCTTTTTTCTCTCTCTGCGATCATGTACATTCAACAGTCATGGCCCATGATGTATCTCATCCAACTTTCCTTCTCCTCCACATTGTATTCATTATTAATCTTTTCTCTCAAATCTGTTCTAGTATATATATATATATTAATTCCATATTCAGTTCATCCATTGCACTGTATTTGTTTTCCTCTATAACCAAATTAAAAAGTCCAAATCTCCTCTTTTAGATAAAAGATATTATTTGGATAATTATCAGAGCTTTTGTTCTTTTAAAGGCTCCCTTCCCATAGAAATAGTGCCTTTTGTCTCCCGAATACAGTTACCGTCTCCATTTATCACAATGCCCCGATATTTGAATAATTCTACTGGCCCGAGCCATTTGCCTTCAAGTAAGACGTTAATTTCACCTTCCTTTTTCCCATTCCTCATAAACTTTATTTTATTGTTGTTTATTGTATTTTAATATTTTTCTCCAGCCACATATACATATATTTTTCTAACATTTTCCATTTCCATTCCTAGTATCTGCCAAAAATCTTAATCGTTACCATAATTTATAGTTTTAATTATTTACTGCAACATTAACCCATTCAGATCGGATAGCAATTTTAATACTTTCGTCAGAAACTGAATCTAATTTTTCTGTTTTCTAGTAGATTTATATATTTTATAGTGAATAACAACAAAGAAAAATTAAAAATAATTACCTAGATCCCGACCAACTCATATAGAGAGAAATTAAAAATCGCACTTCCAACTGCTACGCAAAGTAAAGAAAAAATTTAGGAAGACAGAAACGGCTTAACTCCTCAGCTGCACAAACATTACTGATAAGCTGGGCGAAATTTAAGCTCTCTCAAAGAAGTCTGCGGTAGGAGGAAAACATATAATCCCTTCAAGTGGAGGCCGCCCATAGGCGTCCTCCACGCGTTGGCTGGGCCGCCGATCGGCGGCCTCCGCTCCTGGGTACCTTCCGCTAGGCCGCCGATCGGCGGCCTCCGATCCGAATGGGTTAACAGCTATTACTTTCTTTAGAACTGTCTACATTAGTTTTCCGAAAATAGTTTAAAAAAGAGTGGTGAGATGCAGCAGTCAAACCCGATTCCGATATTGGTGTCTCCCGTTTCCTCATCTTCGACTTCATCATCCTTCTTTTATAAAGACTATATTTCCAGCCGATTCGAACATATTTCAGTATTTTCATTGTCATGCATCATTTTACTTCATAAAACCTTTTTCCCAGTCTATAAAACATGTAGTGTACATTTTAATCCATTCATTTCCATAGTTCTTTCTGCTAAAACTCTAAAGCATCCAATCGCATGTCTGGCTCTCTTTCCTCAACTGAAACCAAATTGGTCATATCCAAAGTTATTCTCATTACTATTCCTTCAATTTCTGTGGTAATATGGCACATTAAACTAACCGTTCTGTGATCTTTAAATTCTTTGGTATTATTTTTCTTTGGTGTGGGGCTATGCATTATTTTCAGAGATTCTACAGCACGCTTCTCTGTTTGCGTACGCACTATTTATCAATCTAGTAATCCTGCCGATTGCGTTTCTTCCTGAAACTTTCGATGCCTTTGATGGAATCTCATTGTATCAAAAAAGGTATTTTTAAATGTTAATTTGGTTTCTTTACTTCCAATTTCGCGAATTTCCATCCTCTGCTGTCCTTAAACGCTTTCTTTTATTTCTTCTAGCTTTAAAATGTTGGTACTATCAGCGTTTGACATCAAGTACTTCAACGTATTCCACTTTATTACTTTCTCCCTGTGCGTAGTATAGAGAAAGTATTGTAATCGCAAAAAAATTCTACCTCCAGATTTCGACGGAAATAGATGTTTTGGGGTCCCTAGAACACGTTTTGACCAGTTTCGGAATGTTGTCTGTGTGTCTGTCTGTCTGTGGTAAAAAAGTTTGTGGGCGCTCTATCTTAAAAAGTAATTATCCGATCATTTCCAAAATTCATATTTAGTATTTTCCTAATAATGGCAAGAGTTGATTAGTTTTTGATGAATATCGCTTAAACGGAACAAAATTTTATTTCTTTAATATCTCTGTCAGAATTAAATATAGGTATATACAATTACATAAAACGTTATAGATAATGTACCGTACTACAACTTTTGTATGAAACATTTTTTTGTAACACAGATTGTTTAGGAGTTATTCTTCAATAATGGTTAACCGGAAGTTGTTGTTTATCCAGAAATGAAAGTTTTTCATACCAGCTCAATGGAACCATCGACGCGCTCCTCAGCCAACAATGTACCAGTACAATAGGGTTCATAAATGAAGCCAAACTTCGGGAGCTGATCTAAGAATGTGGGCCAGCATCAAAATATAATCTTTACTGACAAGCAGGAGGTTTTAAACAGTATTCATGTACTAGTTCCATTTATAAAAACAGTTAAATGTAACACAAAATATGTAACAAGGTGGTCGCTAATACCCAACTACGGGGGATGTGACTAAAAATAAAAATAATTTAAAAAAATTAAAAAGTTTTTCATACATATCTCCGTCAGAATGCAATGTATGTAAGTATATACAATTATGTATCTATGTTATAGATAATGTATTTGACTACAACTTTTGTATGAAACATTTTCCTGTAACATTTATTGTTTTGGAGTTATTTATATATTACCGGCATAGCCTTCTTTTTTCAATAAATATGGAAAAAGTCATGTGTTGGCCACATCAGATTTTTTTCTCTACATTATCGATAATTCCTTCACTTTTCCTCCAGACCTTCTTTTGTTTATATCTCTTGGTTCTTATCTGTGTAGACGTTCGTTGTGCTATTCGTCTACATCGTTTCCCTTCATTTTTAGTTTTTCTATTACTTCCAACTGATTTTGCATCCAACTCACTTTGGCTAAATCGATTATTCTTCTATGCTCATTATTTTCTTGCATTGCTTAAAACTGAGGAAGACTCCTCAGTTTTCAGATTTTACTTATACTCCGTTCTTTCTTCAATCTTACCAGGAATTTTTGTATCCATCCACTATTTACTTCTTTTATTGTTTTTTACCTTTCCAAGATATTCTTTCAATATCTTCTAGTGAACTTTCTTTATTGATCGTAAAAACAGATGCACATCCAGAAATAACTTTCTGCTATTAGTTATTTCGGCTTTCATGCTCATCGCAAAAGTAAGTTGCACAAGGATACGGAGAGGAAATAACTTTGCACGATAAGTTGTGCCACTTTAACTCAAGGAGAAACAGATTTATAGTCATGTCCCTATTTTTCCCTCTGTTTTCTTTTGGAAGCAAGTTGTAAGTTATCGATTTACACGGTTACTAAATAATTTTGGAATTTAAATTATTAACTCACCCTCATTGAGAAAGTTGACCATTCGAATTAATTTTATTTTAAGAAATATGCAAACTCATACATCTACCTTTCACCAAGAATGAATCTCTTATTCGGAAATTCCCGACGATGGATAAAATTTAACCATTTTGAATACAGCATGTTTATAATTTGAGAAATCATACCTGGAAGTTTTTGTCCTTATTATGTAATCTGAACACTATCAACTTATCGACGTTGTCGCATCCTATTGTCTTTACTGGTTTTCTCACAGTTTAATTTTAATCGATATAATCATGAAACTTGAAATTCTGATGTAACGCAAGATTATGCGAAATTCGAATATTAAGTTCAGGGGCTATTATCAAAAACAAATTCTCATTCGTGCATTAAGCAATCGATGAATTATCGTAAACGTATCCCTAATGAAGCGAAGATTTGTGGATGACGCGATTTACATTCTATCCCGCTCAATACATTAATTTAATGAATATTGTCCCTTCTACCATTTTTTGATGAATGGAATATTTTCTATTTGGTACAGGATACAGAAAAATGTGTATCTCAATTACTTATGCCACAGTCTTGATCATGGTCGTTAGGACAGGAAAGCTACTGAGGTACGAGTGACGCGGAATAGTAACACTGATTCTCTCCTTACGGAAACAAAGGAAAGTGAGTAGAGTCATCGTGTTGCACTTACATTGAAATGTTCCTGGTGTAGAATTCTGGCTTAGCGAAGACCAAAGCAAATGGCAAACTACCTCACTCCTCATCTTGCTTAGGAAGCCTCATTTTCACTACCAGCTCTTGGTAGCTATTTTCAGAGTAGTGAGGTACTACAGCCTTCGGACTGAACACTTTCCAGACAAGACGCATCAGTTTGACATAGAGGTTATCATCGAATGCCCACCACTACCACCGAAACCCAAACGAAAAGGTCATCCTCAGACCACAGTGATTTGCGGCGTCACATTTTAAGCGGTACATTTCGCTATTATTATGATGCTCTCGAATGGGAAAGTAGGGTTGCAAAAAAACTCACTTGCATCCGGCCTCCTCGTTAATTCTCCCGCGACCCTGGGAGAAAGGGGAGTGACGGGCGTAAAAAAAGCGGGCACTCTCTCTCCGGAGAGTAAAGCGGAAAGGAGGGAAAAAAACAGCGGAAGGAGTTCTCGTGGGATAAAAAAGGACGCGGAGATTTAGCGAACGCGAGCGAGAAGAAAAATTCTCGAAAGTTGTAGCACGAGGAAGTTAAGTGGCATGCTCGAGTCTTTTGTTGTTCGCCCTTTTTTATCGCTTCTCCTGCACTCTTCGATTCTCTTTCAGCCGACGGCAGTTTTCCTACCGTCAGCGGCGGTGACCTAATTACAAGAGCACGCGGTCCTGTGCTGGGCGCATGTCCCCGGGGAACGCGTCGCCTTCCGGGGGTGACGTTGATGGGCGGAATCGGGTGAAAATAAAGGCAAAGGGATTAGAGTGGAAGAAAATCCGTTGATGTCGGGGCGAAGAATACGTAAGTTAGCATCCCGTGGCCAAAATTGTGTGCATAAGTGCGCGAAAGTGTGTTTGAGCCGTTTCTTCCCTGGCGGGAAGGGAAGAAACGGGAAGATGAAGGGACTAATTAATATTAATGTAGTGAGATAAGAGGTGCGGAATTTTATGAAGTGCGTGTTGATTACTGAGCGTAATTATAGCATCCTGTATATGATACACGGCATAAAAGTATCTAGTATTTGGATGATGAAGGATAATTAAAGAGTTTCCACCGACTTATATATTTTTCAGATACCACTATCGTATTATTTACTGTTAATTTTCACTTGCATTAACATAGTACTTATTTTTACTTTCTCCATATACGTAGTATAGAGTAAGTATTGGTTTCATGAAAAAAATTGACTTCGGGATTTCAACAGAAATACATGTTTTGGGGTTCCTAGAACACGTTTTGATCATTTTCGGAATGGTGTCTGTGTGTATGTGTGTGTGTGTGTCTGTTTGTGGGCGCTCTATTGTAAAAACTATTAGTTGCATCAATTCCAAACTTCATATATAGCACTGCGGTTGGTGCTGTCAGAGTTGATTAGTTTTTGGAGTAAATCAGTTGACCGGAAGTCGAGTTTTATTCTTCGAAGCAAATTTCCGGTTTTACAAAATATCTCCATTAATATGATATTTAGGTATATGCTATTATTTACAAAAGTTTTACAAAATTTAATTTACTATAACTTTTGTATGAAACATATTTTTGTATCACTGATTTTTTAGGAGTTATTCGTGAAATACTGATAAACCGGAAGTAGCTGTTATCTACTTTGTGGGCGCTCTAACATGAAAAATATTTGTCCTATCAACACCAAATTTCATACATAACACTTTGGTTGATGTCGTTAGAGTTGATTAGTTTTTGGAGTAAATCGGTTAACCGGAAGTTGAGGTTTAATTTTCGAAGCTCGTTTCCGGTTTTGCAAAATATCTCCATTAATCTGATATTTAGAAAAAGTAATTTACTATAACTTTTGTATGAAACACATTTTTGAATAACTGATTGTTTAGGAGTTATTCATGGAATACTGATAAACCGGAAGTAGCTGATTATGTACATTTATGGGCGCTCTGGGCGAAAGGCCTATTTCATCGTTTTTCATCGAACATGTCCGAAAAACATTAATTATAACGTTTGTGACGTAAAAGATAATATGATATGAATTAATCACTTGTCTTCCTAGTTTGGATTGAATATAAAGTTCGAAAATACTGTCGTAGATAAATATTTACATCTTATATATGGAGAAAGTCATGGGCTGGCCACATCATATTTTTTCTTTTTGAAAAATTTTTTCAATTTACAAATAATAATTATTTATTCTCAAATATTTATCAATTACAAAATATATGCCTGAATGATAGCTAGGGACTAGTTACAAAAATCAGTACATGCATAAATTTGATTACAAGATAAGTAGAGAAGTAAAAACAACAGAGACCCCTGAGCCTACCGTGTTTCATTAAAGGATGTTTTGAAATCAGTAACATTCCACCAGATACTTAAAGGTTATTTAAAAGACATTTTTTGTGATTTTTTACATAAGATAGTGTTTTAATTCCATGCATATAGTAAGTAAATTATGAAAAATCATAGGTATGATAACATGTTCACATCTGTTACCACTACATTGGTTCCTTTGTCTTGTTGCCATACCATGTTCTTTATTATTTACTATCTTATACTTGTTATTATATATCCTTTCTAATATTAAGATATAAACCAAAAGTCTTCCAAAGGGAGTATTTAAAGTGACTTATACAAATATTTTGCAGCAACAATATTATAACCAGTTTTTTTTATCTAACATTCATATTTACAGAAACCAGTCTCCTTATTTTCTGGAGAACACTGTTTAGTCGTGTTAGTTCTTTCTGGCACTGATTCCTACAACCACTACAATGTGGACATTGTATTACGTATTAGTATAAATAATATTCCATGCATTATGTATTCTACAAGAATCTATTAACCCATTATTTATTTATTAAAGCTATTTCCTGGTTACCAAAATAGTTTGAAGGTAATTTCTCTCGGTATTCTCGGTATCCAAGCAAAATTTGGTATCGCGAAATACCTCCTAAATTCTTGGAATGTGACTTTCATACAAATTTCCTCCTAACCAGTAATCGGGAAAAGAAGCTACTTGTATTCAAAACTAAAGCATTTCTATCAATAATGGGAATTCCCCCCTCATCTTTGTTAGTATCAAGAATCATTCTTAAAGAAAATGTAGAGTTTTAATCCTGATATAAAATAAACTGCTTTGAAAGGAGAATATCAATCAACATAAGATTAATTCTCACGTGAAGTATCTACATAATGTTTTCATACTGACAGAAAGGTGAAAATAACTGAGAGATGTGGCACGTTATAGTATTGCGGCTTAAATGGGTACAAGGAAGTCGTAGAGGAAAAAGTAAGTGAATGGAACCAAGGATGCAGATGGGTAGTAAGACTGAGAAAAGAGGGAAATGGGAAGTAGACAAAGGACATAACGTAAACAATAACAGTTTCATTAGTTATCAATATTTTTGACCAATTAAAAGTATTCTAAATCCATTAAATTACTGCACGGAAGTCGTTAATACATATGCGAAATAATTTCTTCCTAAGAAAACCCGTTGAGAGAAAGACGTATTCAAAAGTACGAGGCGACAGAGGTGTGACCCAAGATGCATCTCTTCCATGTATGAGTGGATGCAGAGATGTATCTCTTGTCCTCTTTCCTACGCCTCCATCCAGCGCATAATTAAATTTTGAACGTTATATAACGAAATATAATTAAGCCGTACCGGGCAAAGATAAGACGTAATTTTTCAGTTCCCGGAAGGTTAAATGAGGTGAATTTCAAAACAGCGTTTTTAATGGAGTAGGTCAGTAGGTGCGTTGTGAATGCGGTACGATGGAAATGATTATTTCGGCCAGGTCACTAGAAATGCGGATTAGTTGATTCAAAGGAGTCAAAGAAAACGAATAAAAAGATTTGCTGGGTCTGAGCGGCAAAACGTCGAAATAATGAGCAAGCGAACTTTATGAATGACTAAATTAATCGGATTTGTTTCACAGAGAAAATATTTCATTTGAACCCGGAAATAATTATCAAAATAAACAGTGTGTTTTCTCATTGGTTTTTAAATGGTTCGGTTGTATGAAATATGGGAGTGATTGTCAGTTCCTAAATAGGAAACGGTAAAAGAAATTGTGATGTGGAATAGAAGCTGTTGTTTAGCGATACTAAATCCTCGTTCTCTTTGATCTCTTTGTTTCTTTTGCTATCCCGTTTTAATAGGAAAGAGTTTGAAGGAAAGCCTTGAAGCTTATCTCAAGGATCGAGTACTGCGACGCTGAATAAACAAAGGGCTAACGAGTGTCAGTAAGCAGAAAACGTCACAGCGAATAAAGAGGAATCCTTTTTCATTTGAGACCGAACGCTGGTTAAAACTAAGCCAGAGTGGTTATCGTCCAATGCTTACGTTTCCTATACGACAGTTTTCTATCCGTGTAACATAGAAAAAAAAACATGTTAAATTTCTGTTTTTCATTCGCTTAAAATCCTAAAACGTATTCTTTCTCAATCCGTATGTTTTCTTCAAGTTAATGATTGTAAGAGCTGAGAACCATGTGCATAATCACTTATGTTTGATACATCTAAAGTGGTTAGGAGTAATATTACGTCATACCCCTTTCCACGATATTTCTTCAAAAGTAAAATCATTTGAAATTCAAGTAAGATTCACGCAGGATTTAAGTATATTTTTCAATTTAGAGTATTTTCTCAGAAAATAATTATGAACTAAAAAGCCGAAATCAGCGACTTAAGTCGTGATTTTGCAGCATAATTAATACATGAAATTTTGTTCAAGCTAAATTCTGCTTCGGTTAGATCGTATCTTCAAGGGTATAGATACCAATGTACTAAATATTTTAGGAAAGGAGAGAATCTTTTACAAATTGATTGATTTACAAATTCCAGGAATACAAAGTGCTTCAGGAAGATCGGTCTCCAATGTCACCAATAGAAGTGAAAAAAGAGCCTCCGTTTTTGGCGGGTAAACCTCGGATAAATGCGCTCAGGAATGGGCAAATAAAGGCCAAATTAATTAGGAGAAAAAGGAAACAAAGAACGAGATTGTTTAAGCGGCGAAAAGTATATCCCAACCAAAATTCGGTGTAGAGAAATTTCACGTCTAATTCTTATGATAAGGAAAGAAGCATCGACACTCCTAACATATGTGCCGCAGCAAATGCGATGTCGATCATTTTTGATCTATGAAATTAGAATACTAGAGAAAAAGTTCAAAATTCTATTCCTGAGTTGTAATACACCTGAACCCACTTCTTCTCTTCTCCGAGAGCCAAATATAGTCGACCCAAGAACTTGAGTACCTCTTCCCCATTAACAGAGGGATGCATAAATAACTAACACAGCCAACTATACTTTATCCAACAACGCCCACTGGGTTTATTTTTAGACCTCATTCAAAATAGAACCGCCATGATAGAATCACGCGTTCTGGAAAATCCCTGATTTTTTTCTTCATGCTCCACATTCCTTATATGCGACTTTTTGTAACCGTCGGGTGATATTCGCTTCGCTGATATTTCGTAATCTCTTCCTTGAGTTTCCTTCCAGTTGCATTCACTCTCAGATCGGCTTCTCTCGCTAATCTTTCCTTTTAGTTCGGAAGGAGGATGAGCACCGTATCAAGTCGGTGGCCTGACTCGGAAATTTAACATTCACATCCAGAAATTCGTTCGACGACCAGTCGGTCGTCTGCCATACAAGTAGTGAAGCTCTTTTTCCTCTTGTAACCGATTTCACTCGACTCCCAAGGTGCATGTTTGTTGTCTTCTGTAAACCATTGTATTAATTGAGGAGCCAGTACATCTATGAGTGAAATTGTTATATTTAAGTTATGTAATTTTTACCATAGTATTTTAAAAACATTAATTGTATTTGCAAAGTTTCATCGTTATATTTTAGTGTAATTATTAGATTTTTTCCCTGGTTTTTACATTACCCTTCTTGCAGGTGTTATCGTGCTTTTGTCCAAAGTCTCTTAAGTTTAAGTCCAAACTTAAGAAAAATTTTTAAGAAAATATTACCCTTCTGTGTACTTTTCAACGGTTATCTCTTTATTTTTCATTTTTCAAGACGAAAGGTTTGATGTTTTTGTAAGTTTTTACACCAAAATCTTTCGGATGTTTTCCTACTTTGGTGTAATTTATCTAAATGAAAAACTGCTTTTTTTAAGCATAAATATCAGGTTTTCATTTGTTCTGTTTTGAAGCTATCTGAATTCTAATCTGCTAATCTAAATTTATTATGGTTATAATTAAATAGTGGCTCCCCAAACGTTTCCCTATGGACCCTTTGGCTTTCTTTTTATTTTCCAGCCAACCCAATATTAATTTTTTTATAATTATTAACTTCAAATGTGGACACAATGCAACTCTCTATGGCAGGGTTTTTGGTGGAGTAAGTAGTAGTAAAAAAGAAAACTTTTTATAACTTTTTATTATTATCTATTATATATAGACGTTTCTCCGGATATACCTAGATATACACTCACTCACTCACTCACTGGGGATCAAAATTCTAACCATGTTCCACAAGTGCCACTGACTTGAAATTTTTGCGACTTGGTGGCCATAACGTGCAAATTCCAGAAAAAAGGCGATTTTGTACCTAAGGGTCATGGGTTCGATTCCAGAAGGCCCCAAAGTCACGATTTTATCCATAAAGATACATTGCGGAGATTAAAAAAAAAATTTTGAGGTACTTTCCCGCAAAGTAGAGAGTTGAAATTCAAGGGATCGCTAGAAGCGCTGCATATCCGCCGAAAACCATTAAGACATCATCGATGATTATCCTTGGTTCGACGCTAGGCCAGGGCAAATATTCTCCCGTTTAATTTACATGGCGATTTTTAAGATTTTTTGAATCACTTCCCGATGAGATGGAAACTTGAAACTCGGCATGTAGATAGAGATCAATTATATATTTCAAATACGCTGTTCACCGTTTTGCTGATGGCCCTTGGTTCGATCCCAGTGAGGCATTTACATTCCTCAATGCATTTCTTATGGAGGTAAGGGAAGCCAATTTTAGGTACTTCTCGGCAAGATATTGACTTCAAACTTTGCATTAAATAAGATCAAGTCAATACAAGTCATAATGTGTATTCACAGCTGCCAATAGGTCCTGGGTTCGATACAAGGCGTCTCTAAAATTAGTAACTGTTATGATTTTTAAGCAGTTTTTTGAACCCCTTCCCGATAATATAGAAACTTATAACTTGGCACGTTAATAAAAATCATAGACACATTTCAAATGCGAGTTTTAAATTTTCTTGATCGTCCTTGGTTCGATCCCAGAGAGCCATTTACCTTACCTTATGCAATTCAGATGGGGGCAACGGAGTCTGGAATTTCCCGGTATGATATGGACTTCAAAATTTTCATTAGATAAGATCAAGTCCTAACATGTTATAATGTCTATTCACATCTGCAAATAGGTCCTGGGTTCGACACCAGGCGTCGCAAAATTAGAAATTGCAAAAATTTTAAAGATTATTTTAAGCCCTTCCCGATTACATTGAAACTCAAAAATTGGCATGTGATTAAAGACTATAAATACATGTTATATGCTTCAGGCAACTTTCATAAGGAATATCAAGGAAAAGCAGGACGTCCTTTGAGGCAGTTGCAGCAAATATTTCTGTTTGAGTTTTTTCACATGGTTAATGATGGTGAACTTCTGTTGTGCTGCATATTAAGTATTACCAGGAAGACTCGGGTTCGATGCCGGACGGATAATATGCAGCGATTTTTAAGAAAATTTTCAATCCTCTTTTTTTATTTTGAGGACCCTATCGATATGATGCAGACTTGAAATCAGTGTTATCGATATGCTTGCAGTATGCCAGCAACATTTTACTCGTATATTATACGAGTAAAAGTTGCTTGTATTCTGCGAGCATATTGATGATATAAATTTCAAGTCGATATCAAATCGAGAAGAATTCTGTATTCCCCTTTGAAGTATATGTTAGGATACAAATGGTGCCCCAGCGTCGAATAAATGATCATGAGGTAAAATATAAACTGTTTTAAAGAAAAATTCAAATTTATCACTTCTGTTCACATGCCTGGACATAGAATTTTCAACCTCTCGGTAAATGATTCATTAAAAAAATTGAAATTCCCGCCATACATTTCAAATGGTAGAGCGGGTAGAGACGATTCGAGACCACCTGGTCTCGAACCCAGCACTTTTTGGAAGATGTGAATACGTATAACGACTTGGTAGAAATAAAACTAATTTAAACCGAAGTATTAAATGGATATCATTCCGGGATGATCCTAAAATAATATTCCATTATCGCCATTTGCAATGCATAGAGAAATGTAAATGGAGCTCCGGCATCAAACCAAGGATCATTAGGGAAACCGTGAAATTCTTATATGAAATTTATTTATTATCTCTATTCACATACCTGATTTTACGTTTGCATATTATCGGGAAAGCGATTCAAAAAATTCTTAAATATCGCCGCAATGTATTTTAAATAGGAGATATCTCCCAGGAAGAGATTACAAAATCCCTCCTGGCGTCGAACTCACGTAAGTTTCGTGACAATTTTGTAGATATAAATATAAAAGAGCGCGTTTTCTGGGACCTCTGTGATATTGAATTCACTATCCTACCGGGATAGAGCTTAAAATATTTTCGAAAATGAATCGTAAATAATTTGAAATTCCCACCATACGTTTCGAATAGTAGGGCTATCTGGTGACAAACCCAGGACCTTTTGGAAGATGTGAATACATGTAACGCCCTAGTAGAAATAAAACTAATTTAATTCAAATTTTGAAGTCGATATTGTTATGGGAAGGACATGAAATATCATTCCATTGTCGCCTTTGCATTGCATACAGGAAAGTAAATGGCTCTCTGGAATCGAACCGAGGGTCGTCAGGGAAACTTTAAACAGCTTATATAAAAAATATGTATGTATAAGCAAATATTATTGATTTACAAAGAAGCAAACAGATCCTAGTAAAATTCTTATGTAAAATAATTGCACAAATAAATGCTGTAAAGGAGAGGATTGAAGCTGAAACTCCGACAACAATTGGTCAATATTTGCCTTTATATTAATGAAGTATAGTTGTAAAGCTCCATGTTCAACGATTTGCAACCAAATTCTATTTTTGAATCAATATTAGAAATGGCAATTCTTTGGTGCTAGACTGGAAAGGAGTTATTTATTCAATGAACGATGCATTGCTGCTGGAATAAAAACATGTAAAAATTTAGACATGAACGTTCATTAACGCGACTTGCTGTAAGTGTGTAGTAATCTCATCAAACAAACCTTACTGCATTACTTACTTTCTAAATGGTCCTCATATCTTTCTCCCTCACATAGACCACTTATGAACCTATGATTTAGAAGAAAGAATATACTCATCAGTCTCAATCTTGCCCCAATATATTATCACTATATCATTATTATGTTTTTCGATGTGTAAAAAGTGTCGCTCTTATCCCACTCAAAGCTTCAGTCCTGTTGAAATAATGTGATGGCTAGACCATGGCTTGAAGCACAGCATTCTTTGGTTTAATATTCCTTTATATGGACTGCCAAGTATAAATTTGAAATTCTTTCTGGGTTTAAAAAATGCTATTTGAACCAGAAACAAAGGTAACCAAAGAGCTTGCCCTTTGGTTACCTTTGTTTATGGTTCAACTCCTGGTAGAGTTCCCCCAGTTTCCGTAGCTACAACAAGTTGAGGAATTGCTTGAATATTACGTAGTGCATCTTTTGTTTTATATTGAATTCAATAAAGTGATGTGTGTACTTATGTTATAATTCATCCCTTTAAAATGGGGCTAGGCCGCCATCATTTTATCTTCGCCCTGCATGGTAAATTCACTTCCTGCTTCCTACTATTTCTATGGTGCCTCCAGGTACATGCATACAGCTACGGAAATTCCTGGAGAGATACCTAAGCTGTGATTACCACAGTAATCTCTAGATTTTGATGCAGAGGCGTTTGCCCTATCAATGCTGTTGATAAATGCATCTATTGGCAGTCTTAGAAGAAAATATCTTAGGAATTACTGTTACTAAGAAATTACTGAGAAATAGGTGAACCTGATGTATCTTATATTGTGATGTGGGGTTTTGAGACTTCTTGACGCTTTCAGCAATTGTGAATTGTTTTGGCAGTAAAAAGTATATTAGGTAATCACGCATGCAGTGAAAGGAGAGGTGCCCCACCAAAATGATACTGAGTGATATGTGTCACTGAGAGTTTTTATCTTATTTTGGAAATGTTTAACATATTCGGCAGAGGAAACTGTTAAAATTAATAAAAACATTCCTCTTGCAAAAGGAGATCTACATGAAAGTTCATTGCCATATTGATTTTTAACCATTTGATATCAGAGGCTGTTCTATTGAATATAAATTTTATTAGAAATAGTTCTTCCATAGTAATGAGAAAAATGTTAATTTATATTACAAAAAAGACTTATATTGTTAATTTAACCTTTCACTAGTATAAAAGACAACTTTGGAGGCATTAGGGCTTGAAGAGCTGCGTCAATGTAATTTGTGATCTGATGGATGATTATGACAATAAGGAGAACACCTTATTCTATTTACTACCATATTATGTAATTCTTTTGTGGCAGAAAAATGATTTTACTGTGGTGGAAGAGGTATGATTGTGGAAAGGCAGTAAAATAGATTAAAGAAGAATAAAACTTATATAGAACACATGCATCAATTGTATATCAGATGCAGAATACCTGGTTTTGAAAAATTGATTTATTCCCTGTCTGCAAATAATATCCTTCATTATTGAAATTACAACATATATATCTCTGTATTAAAACATTGGAATCAATTCAAAATAATTACAAAAAGTTCATATTCAAACAGACAAACACTTCTATAAGTAGTAAGTGTTATGCTTTGGATTCTTTATCAAGTAAATTCTCTAACCTAATATTCTAAAGATACATTAATAGATCTCTAAATCATAAACAAAGAACAAAATATGATAGGCACAAACAGAAAGTACATTGTATCTTCCACTCTCCCATGTGAATTCAATATAACTTCTTAAGTGTAAGCTCACATTAATTTTGCAGGACAGTCTTGAACTTCTTTTATAAAATATAATTTGACTCTGGAATGTGGTTAATTTATAAATATTCTCTCCTTAAAAACTGCCTGAGTAATCTCTAAAAGATACAATAATATATTGTATCAATAATCAAGTAGCAATATTAATTTGATTGTATCACATCATATTAATAATATATTATTATTTTTATATGATGTATGTTTAAATCATATGCAAAGAGTAAGATGAATATATATTTTTGTGTTTTAAATTATTATTGACCATAATTAAGGAAGGAAAATCATGCTTGTAGTCAACAAGTACAAGCATTATTTTCCTCCCTTAATTGTGATCTGTTTGCTATATCAACCCTATTCAGTTTGAAAGTCAAGGCTATTGGATACATTTTAGTAAAGCTATTTTCAGAGATCAAGGACAGTCCTAAGTTTAGTAGGTACTTTTCATGACCATAAGATAGAAAATCTTTTGTCAAGTGTCCATAATCAAAGAGGGAATATGGCTAAAAGAAACCAAGGTGAGCTGAAATTGTGCTTTATTTCCATGAAAGTTAACAGGAAGATCACACAACTCAAAAAATAACTTAAATGAAATTGATGTACACTGAAATATACCCAACTCTTTCATTTCTATGAAATATATTTTTATGAGCAACTTCAAACTTTATATTACGGTAGATAAGATTTTTTTTATATTACGAAGTTTTTTGTAGTTTTTATTCAAGTGCATTAGTAATGAAATGTCCAACATATCTATGTAACTTATCCTTATTTGAAGTTGCTAAACTTATTTTCAGAATTTATTTCTCACAAATTAATTAAACAGCTTTTCATGTTGTTGTTTTTGATGAATTTAAGCATGACTCAAGTATCTACTGAGTTCTTCAATATGAAAATTGAGCATCAAGCCAAACTTTTTATTTACTTTAGTAATTATTCATATTTTTGTAATTGACTACCATTTTTTCTTCACATATTTACAGGATTATAAGAACCCTTTTGTGGAGAGTTCACCACCAACACTCAGCTCTCAAAAGGTGTTTACTCAATTCAATAGGGTCTCAGGAATCTTGCCCTGTCACATTATGTTCTAAATGCTATCCCAGAGTCAGTACAGATTTGGGACGGATATGATCCATAACACCATCCATAACATACCATAAAAGTCTTCTTATTTCTAATATCTGCCTCATTGTAGTTCATTTTTGAGCTAAATATTAGTAATATTTCTCTGTAAGAACTAATTGAAACATCATGTAAGTGAAATCAATATTCTAAGATATGGAATTGCGGAAAGACAACACTAATTTGTATACATAATAATTTTGCACTAATATTGCAATGCATGACCCATTTCACAAGCATATTTCTAGCTTCAAGTGTGCTTGCAAAGACTGTTGTGCAAAAGGTTTTCTATGGAAAGTAATTTACTTTCATGGGGCTACCTGAAATTAAGTATTTCATCAGCAATCCACCACCATTTGAGGCTCTTTCTGATACCATTCCTCAAAATTTTTATTAATCTTAAATGCTATGCCTCAAAACACTATCTGCAACAAGCTTCAAAAATGAAAAAGTGGGGCTTGGATGGCTTGCATTTGAATAATGTTGCTTTCAAAATATAAAATTAAACACATATTTTATATATTTTTTAAAATAGCATTATACATGCACTCTTTTAAAACATAAAAAATGCTATTCATAAAAAAATAACTGAGTAACTTACTAACCACACCTCCCTACTGGGCTTTATACTTTATCTAATTAATTTCTTACTTTCCTTAGCAGACTTTAGCATAGTTATGCTATTTGCTTTAAATATATTGGGTAGAAATCTTTATCTAGATAGACCAGGGTTAGTTGGCATAACACAGATTCTATTTCTTGCAACAATGAAGCTAGATCACTGTTATCTCACTAGAGAAGAGTGTATATAAAGTTGTGTGATGAAGGAAGAAACCCAGCTTCATCATTATCTAACCAGCGATTATATTTATATTCTGGCGAACCAATAAACCAATTTAAGGTTCTCCTGATCGTTGTTTTTGAAAGAGAGGTTAACTGTGGTTGCATGCATGCATTATAATCTTTCTGATGTTTGGGATTCCGTGTTAACCATACTATTTTGGATATTCCCACTGGGCTATATACAAATGTTATATAACATAGTTATGTATGGGATCAGTTGGCATAGCTATGAACAACACTCTCAGCACCACAAAAAGCCAATTGGAATACAAATTATTATAGCTTATCAATAACAAACAATTCATTGCAATTAATCCTTTTCTTTGATTGAGAGAAAGTTCCCGTGAACCTTTTAGACACCTAAATAAAAAGTCTCCTGAAATATTCTGGAATTTTTACTTTTAAAATTAATATACAATCTCCCACAATGAACCACATTAATCAATGCAAGGTGAAAAAGTTACCCCAAGTTTTAATAAATACCCTAAAGTTACCCCAAGTTTTAATAAAATAAAATATTTCCCCCCTTGGAAATTGTTCTGTTTTCCCCAAGTATTCCTATATTAAGTTATGCCAACTCATTCCTAGGGATATAGTTTCTAGCTTTTAGAAAATATGTTTTTAGGGACACCCAAATTCGTATATTATTAATGAGTTCTACATAAATTTATAGTCAAAGAATAAAGCTATCCACCCAATTCACCAGAATATCTCCTGGTAGAGCAAAAAATAGAAAAATCAAAAACTATCACCAGCTCTTGTTTGGTGACAAAACTGTGAAATTCAGCATTACCAAACTTGAGTTTACTGAATGATGCTGTAATTAAAAACTACAACTTCATTCTTTTTCTTCCGTTCCAAACATTTTCCATTTCTGATACAAAATCTGGCTGCTTTCTAACTCTGAGGCGTTTGATATAAAATCTTCGTACAACTAAGCGCCAAGACGTAACTTTATTTAGAACATATTCAGCTATTTCCATACAGGAAGAGGGTGATCATCCTTTCTTTTATAACCAACAGCAATTTCGATAAAGTAAGTTATGTAGGCCGAATTCTCATTTACTTCTTACAGAGCGATGTAGGAAAGAAAATGTTATTGAATTTACCTAGCTTAATAATAAGTAATAGATCATGTAAAATTTTAAATATTTAATTCTGTAAAGGTGCAAATTACTTTATATTTTTCGAGTAAATACGCTAAAGCATCGTTTGAAATGACTGCGGAGCGTGTCGCGATTTGTAAAGAAATGAATTACGAATACCTGTTCAGAGATAGGCATGCCTCGGTTAATCCCGGAAAAAAACGTCCTCCTTAGTGAGACAGTGGCGACAGCGTGAACTAATGGCAGCACTAGTTCACCGAACCACTGGTCTTCTATCTATCCCACGGGTAGCATATACAAATTACAAATTCCTTTTTAAAATTGTATGTTTACAATTGGTGAAACAAGTAAATTTCGCAGTACGCCATGAAATTATAAAATTGATATTCTAAATTATATAGCTAACCGATGAAAATAGTTTTTTCTTAGTTATACCTGCGGAAAACAGTAATAATTCGTGTGATTTTATGGCTTAAGGAATTTGTAGTTTCCAAAAATACCACCGGATTATTATCAAAAGTTTTCACAATATATAGGAAAGAAGGACTGGAATTAGAAGAGGGGTGGGGGGGTGAAAGGGTAGGGGAGGTGAAAGGGTGGGGGAGATGAAGGTTGGGGTTCTGGAGGAAGCAATTGACAGCAGGGGTAGGTGGGTTTTCATGATATTGTATGCTAAAGTGCAATGTAAAATTTCCCCCACCTTAAATGACAATCTTGCAGATCGGGCCAAGTAAAAATGACCAATAAATATTGTCATTATAAATGTTTTTATTTGGTAATGTTAGGTCCACATCTCTTTCCCCTAACATCCGAAGTAATATTTGATGGTATAAGAATATAATTTAAACATAGATTCAAAAACAACAAGCATCCAGGAGCAACACAACTACCTTGCATCACGAATATAAAGAATACAACGCACAAAGAGAATACAATAGTTATTTTACGACGGCTTCGATTAAGATCTAGTCAGTAAAACGTAACGATAAGATATAATTTCACTGAATCAGGCGAGGTGTTGTTTTAATCCATAATGGAAATATTCTACGAAACATTTGTTCTCTTACCACAAATTTATTTTTAGAAAAAACAATCAGGCGACCGGTTTCGACAATTAATCGTCATCTTCTGGAATCATCGAAACCGGTCGTGAGATTGTTTTTTCTAAAACTAAATTTGTGGTAAAAGAACAACTGTTTCGTAAATTATTTCCGATAAGAAATAACTAACATATACGAAAAGTTATCACTATGTATAGGAAAAAATCTGATATGGCCAACACATGACTTTCTCCGTATTTATTGAAAACATAAGCATATGCCGGTAATATATAAATAACTCTAAAACAATAAGTGTTACAGGAAAATGTTTCATTCAAGCTTTGTAGTAAAAAACATTATCTACAACTTTGGTACATAATTGTATATACCTAAATTGCATTCTGATAGATATGTGTATGAAAAACTTCCTTTTCTGGGTAAACAACAACTTAACCATTATTGAAGAATAACTCCTAAACAATCAGTATTACGAAAAAATGTTTTATACAAAAGTTGTACCAAAGTACATTATCTAGAACTTTTCTAAATAATTTTATATACCTACATTGCATTTTGACAGAGATATGTATGAAAAACTTCCATTTTTGGATTAACAACAACTTCCGGTTAACCATTATTGGGGAATAACTCCTAAACAATCAGTGTTACGAAAAAATGTTTTATACAAAAGTTGTAGTAAAATACATAATCTACAATTTTTGTGTGTAAATGTATATACCTATATCGCATTCTGACAGAGATATGTATGAAAAACTTCCTTTTCTGGGTAAACAACAACTTCCGGTTAACTATTATTGAAAAATAACTCCTAAACAATCAGTGTTACGAAAAAATGTTTCATACAAAAGTTGTAGTAAAAAACATTATCTACAATTTTGGTACATAATTGTATATACCTACCTTGTATTTTGACAGAGATATGTATGAAAAACTTCCATTTCTGGATAAACAACAACTTCCGGTTAACCATTATTGAAAAATAACTCCTAAACAATCAGTGTTACGAAACAATTTTTCATACAAAAGTTGTAGTAAAGTACATTATCTATAACTTTTGTATGTAATTGTATATACCTATATTGCATTCTTACAGAGATATTTAAGAAACAAAAATTTGTTCCGGATAAACTGGAACTTCCGGTTAAGCGATATTCTCCAAAAACTAATCAACTCTTGGTATTGTTAGGGAAATGCTAAATATGAATTTTGAAAATGATCGGATAATTACTTTTTAAGATAGAGCGCACACAAACTTTTTAACCACAGACAGACAGACAGACAGACACACAGACAGACATGTTCGGGAAAATAGCTAAAACATGCTCTATGGGCCCCAAAACATCTATTTCCGTCGAAATCTGGAGGTCGAATTTTTTTGCGAATACAATACTTTCTCTATACTACGTATAGGGAGAAAGTAAAAAGGGATGGAATCAGGAGAGGGGTGGGGAGGTGAAAGAATGAGGAGAGGCGAGGGTTAGGGTATTGGAGGAAGCAGGTTAGCAATTGACAGCAGGGGGGAGGAGGTCCTGAGAAGGTGCACGATAATGAGTTTAAAATTACTATTTTTATGGAGAAGGATTTCCATTTGTTTGAATATCTCTAACAATAGTCCCTTGCATAAATGGTGAGCGAGTAGATCATTAAAATCAAAGGTGTGATTGTCTCCAAGTAGGTATAATGACTTCTGTGGAGCATTACGAAGCGAAGATTAGGATATTTAGATTTTTAGATTTAGATATATACCCTGCGAGCCACCAGTGGCGTATGGCAGGGGGTGTAATACACCACCATTATTCATTCCTCCCTATTAGTATCTCTAATAGCCTGGGGAAAAAACGACCAAAAATAATTATCCGCCCTTGCGATTACTTCCCTATAACGCTTCGTCGATGCCTCTCGGAGATCGCGTCCGATCCTTACTGGCACTAACATTTCACTTACTTCGTCTATAAATTCTGAACAAAAGAACTTTTTGAAAAGTTTCCGTCGAAATTCAGATCTTCTCATCTGTAGTGAATTCCAACTGAGGGACTCTATCATTGCCGTAACGCTGCTATCAAACCTGAAATCCCGCAAACGAATCGGGCTGCTCTACGCTGGACCATCTCTAAATCTGAGACTAAACCTACTTCGTGTGGGTCCTAAACCGCACAGCAGTATTCTAGACTCGGAAGAATAAGAGAAAAGTAAGCTATTTCTTTGACTCTCGATGAGCATCCTCTCAACGTTTAGTTAATCTTTGCATTCTATTCGCTTTTCCTATCGCATCTCGAATATGTTCTTTAAAAGATAAGTTACGGCTAAACGTGACTCCTAGGTATTTGCTGTCGTGCACTAAATCTAATGGATGACCTGAAATTTGGTACTGCGCGGGAATTATGTTTGTGGAGCGCGTAAAACTCATGCCAATGCATTTATTTATATTTAAATCCAGCTGCCAATCTTTACACCATCTTGATGACGTCCAGGTCGTTTTGAAGTACATTGCAATCGTAGTGGTGGAAGCAGGTTAGCAATCGATAGCAGGGGGAGGTCGTGAGGTGAACGGTAATGAGTTAAAAATTACTATTTTTGTGATTGAGGATTTTTATTTGTTCGAATATCTCAAATAATAGTCCCTTGGGTAAATGGTGGATTCTCTTCTTCCCAATATATTTATTTTGATCCCGTCTTTCCGATATATTTGTGTGAGTGTTAAGTTCAGCAATCACCTCTGTCGGTAGGGAATTGTTGATGCCCACAAAATTACAAAAACATTTCGTCATGTTCATCTGAATTCTCTCAATCTCGACTCCAATACGATATTTTACCTTCCCTTGTTCAATTTCCTTTCTTTTGGTGTATATCTAGATTTAGTACAACTATTATTTGTGGTTAAATTCGGCAAAGGAAGTAATGTCTGCAATCGATCGAAATTAACTATATTGGACAAACAAACATCAATATGTAATACTACATTGGATCGTGCATACTGGACCCGTAGTGCTTTTCGAAACTACCGATTTCTTAAGCCATAAAATCACTCGAATAATTAATATTCTCCGTAAGTATAACTTTCGAATAACTGTTATCATCCGTTAGTTATATAATCTTACGTATTCAATTCAGCCTGCTCGTGTTTGTGGCCGCAAAACTCGAAAAATACTCGTATTGATATGAAATTTTAACACAACGTTGCATTCAAATACGAGAGTTTCTATTGTAAAAAAGATGACATTTAGTCCTTGGTTCGATCCCAGACGTGACAAAACATTTCCATAAGAAATGTATAATACATAAAGTTCATTTTTGCCGCTGCAGACTTTATTTCCTTTAGCAAAATTAAATTAAAAAGAATATTCAAAGGAAATGGAGACAAGCACCAAAAGCAGGTAAACTAAATAAAGAATCTTATTTTGAATTGACTTAACGAGATTTTACATGGAATGTATTTATATATATTGCCATGTTTTTGTTTGTCTAATCTTTTATATATTTATTACTATCGGTAGGTGTTTCCACCATTCTTATAATTTCTTCTCGTAATTTTTTCTATTTATTTAATTATTCCACAAATAAAGGCGATTTTTTGGAATACATAATTCGCATAACATTGAAAATTCATCTGTAATATAGCAACATAGTAAAACCTTTTATTTATGTTGTCGGTCGCGAAATAAATTTATTGCGGAATTGAGACTTAGTAATTTTTCTCATCATGTTGGGAATTGAAATAAATCGCCTTTAACCACATTGTATCACACACTGCACTTGTATTTCGAGACAACGCGTTGTTTCCATTGCAACGGATGGAGCGGTTTAAATTACCCGGGTTTTCCCTGGGCTTCTGTCCGAGCCCTTCCAGCGGTCCCAGCCTCACTAAGCGTGCCAAAGGGAAAGCATTGCTGGGATAGGAAGTGTCCGAGGCATGGAGATAGGCGTGGAGCGTGGTGAGCGTGGTTAAGCGGATTAAACGATGTCACGTGTGTTCCTTCCGTTCCTTCTCTAGAAGCGGGAGTAAAAGGAGTATTCATCCACGTTTCTCGCATGTGACATCGTTGATATATAACTGTTTGCGTGAATTGTCGGCGAAAAATTGACTTTTTCGTTTCAGTCAAGCAAGAAATCATCTTTCAATGAGGTAGGTACACTTTCAATTTTCATCTCAATTAATCTAAAGCTTTAGCCAGCACGAAAGGAAAAACACTTGCTTAGCTCCATAAGTAGGTATTTTAGGTGAAAGTTGCGTTTGGCACCGTCAGGGAAAAATTCTATATCTCGGTTACTATAGAGATATACACACCATTCATACACCTTATCAAAGATAAAGGAGTGCAGCTTAAAGCCTGATTTAAATCCGTGCTGCCTCTTGCACAGCCAGTCATTCTCTTTCCAAAACACACGAATGTGGTCTGCTATTATTTTCTCCATAAGTTTGCAAAGTTGTGACATTAGGGTAATCGGTCTGTAGTTATCGAAAGATGTTCTAGAACAGCTTTTATTTACAGGGATTACAATCGCATTTCTCCAATCGTCAGGGATTGATTTCTAAGATATGGAACAATCGCGCCATTACCCAATTTTATTGCATCACTAAGGATTTACCCCGGACCCTTGGATTTCCTATTTTTTAGTTTTCAAACCTTCTGTAAAATAGTGGAATCTGAAATTTGTAAATAATTTGGGCAAGTTTCTCCAACTGAAACGTTGATTTCTGTAAATGACTCGTCTACTCCCCGAGGGTCCTTATTGAAGACTTATGAGAACCAACAATTGAATTCCTCCGCTATGTCCTCGTTAGATTTTTTCCGTCTGCGGAATTTATTGTTTGCACATGATTCCGGTCTCCTTTAAGCCTGCGCAAGTACTTGTCGACTCCGTCAGGATTTCCTGAGTCGAGAGTATTTGTGACATGCTCGTCCTCCGCACGTACCATAGAGCTTACTGGAGGGGGCGCCCCCTATGCTCCGCAATGGCGGGGAGTGAAGCCAAGGGGGCGTGGCATTATTGCGCATTTAGCCATATTGGGAAGCCCAGGTATAACACAGATTCTTACGGGGCAACGATCAATTTTTGATCTTTACTCTTAAAATAATGCCTTTGGGGATTTTTCGCGGATGGTGCGATGAAATTAACTAGTAATACATCCCCAAGTTAATTAATTCGTATTGGATTATAGCCGTTGTGTCCCGCAGGAACAGGATTATCAACGGACAATGAGGTGTTTTTTCAAACATAATGACTCAATATTACTGGCAAAATAACTGCTGTCAACTCGAAAATTACATTAATTTCAAATTTCTGAACCGTATTCCTGAAATTAAAGATGGATAGGAGAGATTTCTATGCAACCATCGTTTCTTCTGCGAACGTAATTTGTCACCGTACTGAACGATATAAATATTAACTAAATCCCAAGATAAAATAATTTTATTGATGGCACAGTACCGAATCACCCTATGACTATATTTTCTACTTATATTACTCCATTTTCACTATCAAACCTTGGAAAAGAGCCGTGCTACCTCTCGTAATGCACGTTTGTACCCAACTCGACAAAATGCGTACCTATGACATATTACCGAATTACCATAAAACTATATTTCCCATTTATATTATTACACATTCACTATCAAAGCCCCTAGAAAAGAGCCGTGCTAACTCACGTAATGCACGTTTGTACTAGAGTGAACTCGACAAAATGCGTGCCTCTAAATTTAACTTCACAAGAAGGGCGAAACATTTTGTTGGTGAATGACAAAAAATTTCAAGCAAAAATATTTATTGCAATTGTAAATTACAAAAACATTAATTTACGATACAATTCCATTTTAAGATTGTTCAAGTACAAGATTCTCTTTCTTTAGCCGGTCAACATAAAATGTAAACATATACAATGCATGAGTGAGGTCAAAAATGCAAAACCGATCTGCAAACAGTATAAAGCAATTCACAACTGTTCCAGTCAGTAACTGCCACTCCTTATGCTTGATCACAGGAAAGTAAATGGCAAATGATTTCGGGAAATGTCTTAATAAAAGGCACAGCAAACTGGCAAGGACATCCTGAAAAAGGAAAAAAGAAACGTTGCGTGACAAATAATAGGTACTTGTAAAGAAAAAACAACATATTTCCTAATAGATAAGCATAAGTTTTGGAAATATAAAATGCAAAAAAATGTTGCCATAGGTTAGGGAAAGATATCAAAATATGACAATTTATTACCAAAACCACTTTCTTTCCCTTCAAGTAGATATTCTAGGAACGTCAATGAAATAATGACCCCAAGGTATCACCTCAAAATGATATCATCGTTTGGAATTTAAAATGACTAATTCACTTCACTGATAACTTACTACACGGGATATTAATAAACGTAAAGCGAGAAGTAATGAGCATTCACACTCTTACGCTATTCTCGCCTAATTCATAACAAAATACTAGGTTCGTTAACGGTTAATTGACCAGCTAAAGTTGATATTATATATTACAAAATGAACACACTTCCCTGCAAATATTTCTGTACCAAGAACGTGATTCACAAACTTACAATAACTAATCCCTCGTCAAACTTTCTTTCTCTCCGTTTTAAGCATTGAGTACCGATGATAGCAATGCATAAAGGCACGTGAAGGCCACATTTTCCTAAGTTCTTTCCCTCTAGTTGAAATAAATACTATTCCACACATCTTACTCATCATCACTTCTATAAGATTACAGCTGTGAAATTGTGTAACACTATTCTTGGTTCCACGTATCATCTGCGTAATACCCTGCAAGCCATCCTAAAGGTGTGTGGTAGGGCAAACATTTCAGTCGCATTATTTCCTACCGGTAATATTATACTCTCATAACAAATAAGCTGAACATGCTAGTAAATTTGATAAAATAACATAATTACTGCGGTTGACTGGTAAATTATTATCAACTACTCACTTTATAATGCACCCGAAACACATGCAACTTGGTAGGCAACTAAGTCAATATTTATCAGGTGTAGCGTCCATTTCATGCAATATTGCATTGGTATGACAATTTTATGCATTTTTTTAACTTACCGGTGGAAGGTAAGACCAGTAATTCTTCTATCTGTGCGATTACTGCACCCGTAAGCCGAGCAGCAAACCATCTACGAATGCAAAGGTAACATAGCATTTATCTACCCGATGGCATGTTTTCGGATATAGATAATAATTTTCAGAAAAATACACACAGTATTATGTATTTACGTACATTTATATGACCTCTGTAACCACTGGTTTCAGAAAAACTTGATATTTTCTTAAAACGAAGGCTTATGGCAAATCCACGAAGCAGGGCTGCACAATATGTCTAAATATGCAAGGATACCGTTACGCCTGGCTTCACCCCTGAGAGCTCCTTACTCTATGTGACTCTATGTTTGCATTAATCTGTGGGCATGTTCTGTCGCTGCTTTCAGGGTTGCCAGATCCAGATCCGAAAAAACCGCCTCCAGATCGCGCTGAGATAGCCCAAATCCGCCCTATGTTCACTTTCAAACAGCATATGGGAAATTCATATAAATATATACCAAAATAAACATCTAAAGACCTTTATTTCGCAAGTGAATGCATGAAGCATATTAATTTTGGTACATTAAGAATATGAAGAATTAAATAATATTTCCAAATTATTAATTGAAAAAATTTTCTTTTATTAACCATGAGTCATTAGGATATAAACACTTATTGCACATTCAATTGACATTTATTCTTAACTAAATAATTACAAAATATAAATGAACAATAAAACTTTTTACAGTCGTTTCCGATATATTCTTTTCATGAATCAGTTCTTTCCTCGTCAAACATTATTAGCGCTTCAAAGAGATTGTCTCCGTTCTCTTCACTTCTGCTTGTGCTAGCAGCCTGAGAGGGATCTTTCAAGCTCTTGTACATTTGAGATGAATAGCGAAATAGCATCTCCTCGGAGGGAGTAAAGTGATCGCAGCAAACGTTAATGACCTAATTAAAATTTGAAAGTACTTTAGGAATTAATATATTTTGGACTCGGAAAATTATAAAATGGCAATATAATTTCTCAACTTATTTTCAGTAGAATGCTGGTATTATACTTATTTTAGATGAATACGGATTCGCAAAATTGATTCCAGCATAATAGTCTTAATTCTGTTCCTCGGCTTTGTCTTAACAGCGTTCATTACGCTGAAGACTCTTTCTACGACGGCGTTGCTTATCGGTAGGGTAAGCGCTTTTATGGAAAAATCAGCAAGATCCTTTTATGGCTGTTCTTTTGCTGCATTTCTGAGGTTCCGAACTCATGTCCAAAACCTCTCAACGTCGATTTCTGATGGATCGACAGCTTCAGGACAAACCTCATGCAGAGACAGTGTGCACAGTGCTCTCCTAAGAAAGCTGCTGATGACATAGTCTAATAAAGAAAGATATTCAAATAAGCAAGGGTGCGCCAATGTGGTGATCTATTGAGACGTAATAAATGGGTGGAAATAACTTTGCAAAATTCCACTTTAGAAGTTTTTAATACCGCGACCGGTTTCGGACGTTAGTCCATTTTCAAGCGATGAGTAATACAGGAGTACACATATATATACACACAAGGTACAAAAACCAGCCACCAATCAGATTAGCTATGGGGGAGGAGGAAGGGGAAGCAGGTTAACAATGGAAAGCAGGGGAGAGTAATTAGGGAAAAGATGGATGTTAGTGAGCGTGTAATTGTTTTTAAGTGGCGTATTATTTCTATTTGTTCGAGATAATTTAGTTTGCGTCCTTTGTGTTTATTTTTTGAAAGATTTGACATATTTGTAGTAAAAAGCGGGCATGAATAAACTAGCTCCTGTAAGATAGACATTTTTCGGTTTCTGGGCTGCCTTGGACCCCCTACCAATTGGCAAATCCTGGCTGCGCCACTGCCACACCTGTATGAAGGCACTTGAAACTGTTGTTTTTTTAATGACACGATGTAGGCACGCTAAGGATACAATGTCCGAATGTAAGAACAACCGCGCTGGAAAAAGGAACATTTTAGGGTGATCTGAGAAAGCCCAAATCACAGTCATATAATCCATAATCAGCCCTATCAGCTGTAATCGCTAATCGCGCTAGCGGCTACTTTCCATTTTCGACAAACAACGTACCGTTTTTTTCCAATTATAATACACACCCACTATAAGACGCACCTTCGTTACTATGAGCGCAATTTGAGAATTTTCGTATCACCATGTATAATACGCATTTGGCTTTTAGAGAATGAAATTCTACGCTATTATTCGCGTATGGTCATCTGCCATCAGCACCCGACAGATCACCGCACAAGCATGGATTGCTGCTAATGGATGGCTTTCCCCCTTACGTGCCCCTTTGATTTCTCAATTTGACGATCTATCAGCAACAGGTTCTTCCCCTCTGAATTTTTGTTTTAATTTAATAATTTTTTAAATATGCAACAGTGTTCTTTTCAGAATAAACGTGAATTCAGAATACATATATGTATATATGTTGAGTTATTTACTTCAAATGTCATCTACAGCCGGAATAAAAAGATGATGTTTGTAACCATGTATGATATGCACCCTACTTTCTTGACATATTTTATGTGGTAAATTATGTATGCGTATACCGATGCGTATTATATATGGTAAATTATGGTACTTATTTGCTTTTTGGGGGGAGGAACGGAAGAATCGTGAGACTGAATATTAGAATAATTGCGCTCGAAAAAAAAACGTAGTCGCAGTTTTCGAAGGTAGCCCAAATCGCGGTCATTGAATAAGCAACCTGCCCATTTGGCGGAATACCGCCATAGGGACTTTCAAACCTGCCCCTGAGCACCTGAAGATAGCCCAATTCGCGGAAATCTGCCCAATCTGGCAACCCTGGCTGCTTTAGTGGCCAAAGGGTGCACTTAAAATTTCTGTTGGTACTACGTAATTTGCAGGACGCAAGGAAAACAGAGGAGGGGGTTGCGACCGCATTTACGTAACTCGATTTCTATTGAGTCAATCCATTTTCGCTCCAATAGAGAACCTTGATCTGCGTCGTTGAGCACATAAAACGCATTTTCAAAAAATTGTTTTCCCCAGTACTCGACATCGCAATCACCAACGCCCAAAATGTTCAATTTATGATTGTAGTACGAACGAAATTTCATCTTTGCCGGTTTCAACTTTGGTGCCCCTATCTTTTCCCATGTGGCCTTGCTGAAGATTGTCTCACGACTGCCAGTGTCTAGTTGCAAAAGTAACTTTCTCGCATTGATTTTCACATTGACGGTAAATATTTCGACGCAGAGTTTTCTCTGACCAAGTTGTGGATTTCCATTATATCCACTGCGTCCTCCTCTCCGTCGCTTTCTCCGAAGAGTCGCTGGAATCTTGGTTAATTTTCGCTGCGCTAACTCGTTTTCCTTTCCAATGTTTTGACGATGTGTTCTGCTTTCGGTTTTTGCTAGACTCACATTGAAAACAAGTTGCCGCCTTGAAACGACACTGACGGCCCTTTCCGCAGTGTTTGCACTGGTGACTTTTACTAACCTTTCCTCTTATCGGTTTAGTATTGAAAATATTATCTCCCCCTGCGTTTACGTTAGCACTGGCGCTTTGCATGAATTGATAGGCCATTTGACGTGATGAAAGAAAATGTTTGGCGAACTTCACCTTATTTTTCACCGACAGACTCTCCTGCAGCAATAGGTAGCTTTGTACATCCTTGTCGCCAAAGCAAATACAAACTGGTCCTGGATATGGCAATCCTTGGGGTGCGCAGCGTCTTCCGCAAAATTACAGTCAGCGCCATGCGTTTAAGTGCCGCTAAAAAGTCTTCCGGAGATTCTTCTGGCAATCTATGGCGATGAAAAAAATTAAAGCACTTCCCTCTGTATCAAAGCCGCAAAATCACGAAAAAACAATGTATTGGTATAGGGAGATACGAAAAGTGCAACCCAGCATGGCTAAATGCGCAATCTGCCGCTTTACCCCTGGCTTCACTTTTGGGCGCTAGAGGGAGATAGTAATACTACCCCTGTGGCCCATACCATTCAGTAAAGTAGCCTTATGCCTTGCCGCATTTTCTGCATTATCCGGGATATTGGCCCTTGCAAAATAGTCCTCAACCCGCACCAGGGAACAATCCCAAGTTTTGGTTTTTACCTCGTCGCCAATTTGTTGTATCCTTGCAAAGATGACAACAAAACTCTGTTTTAAACCTTGTGGATTTATTGCTCTATTAATTTTGTTATCACAGTAATAACTCTTAATCACAGAGCATCACAATAGCTTCAATTGCATTGGGGTAGTTTCTTTCTCTAACAACCGAACAGAAAAATCAAGTGAATTAAACAATAACGTTAAACAAACAAATAGCAACGAGTCTCTCTATATAACAGTGGGTATGTCAAAGACGATGAAGACGTTACGGGTCACACTGATTCATAACAGTACGAGTCGGCTCAACCCGTATTTTGGGGGATACAAATCAACTCGTAACCTGTCCTTTTTGGGGACGGGTCGACCATACGAGTCAAAACTACTCATTTGCCAATCTCTGGTGGATACGCCTACGCTGTACAATTTTATTGCGGGGAGCTGTACTTCCTTTTATGTATCTATTGGTCTTCGTCCCAGGCAACTAAAATCCTTTTCATAAGAAATGTATGTTAAGTTTACTTAAATTGTATACAGGTTTGATTTCTATTACAAAATTGAATTAGATCAAAATTTTTTACCAGATTGAGATAAGCTACATTGGAAACAAATCCTATGATATTGTTGTTCTTATTGTGGCTTATATATAATAAATCTCACCAACAAATTTTGAAAAATTTGACAAGGTCAAAAATTTTTGTTTTTGATAACCTACCCCATTGATTAAGCTAATATGAGGATTATCTGATTCTCCTATAAATGGATGTACTATTTCAAATCCTACTTTTATTTTCTCTATTGAAAGTCAATGGACACTCCAGCTAGTAAACTCTACAGAGTAATTCATAAATAGACTAATTTATGTTATTTAGTAGTATTTTTGCAAAGAGATGATTGAATTGCTCATCAAATTTCTTTTTCTTCCTCACCAGGTTCCTCTTTGCTGTGTGATTATCATGATTTCACTGGTGAGCCTTCTCCATCCTCACCAATTTGAATACAAAGGGAGTCATCGTTAAATTTCTCTGGGTCCCTGGGCACGTGGGAATCATAGGAAACGAAAGAGCAGACAAAACTGCCAAAGAGGCCTTGGACGCCCATTTGTCTGACTCAGTGTGTGTCACAAATGAGGATCTAAGAGTTTCCCTTAGGAAAGTGGTCTTAGAGCAGTGGCTGCAAAGATGGGGGAACCTCAGAAACAATAAGCTACATAACATTAAAACAGATACATCTGCGTGGGCCACCTCAGTCAGAAATGGTCGATCTGAAGAGGTCACTGTCACTTGTCTCAGGATCGGACATACTGCCCTTACCCACTCCTACCTTTTCTCTGTTCCCCAAATTCACACCTCAGTGTGAGGAATGCGATTGCCAACTCACTGTAAAACATATACTTACAGAGTGCCAGAAATACTCCCACCAAGGTTGACAGATCTTATCTTCAGTGACATTGAAAGAAATCCTGGGAAATGACAGTAACATGATAGACCGAGTAATATCTTTCATGAGAACCACAGGACTCTATTCAAAAATCTAAGGAGAAGGAGTTGGACTATTTCATCACACTTTTAAACATTTTACCCAATTTTATAAAGCAATTACGGTTTAATTCTCTTTAGACATACCTATCCTAGTATGACAAAAATGGTCATATTTTATTCTTTTTAAGTTTCAGGTGAAGAACTGATATAATTTTACCATAGCAAAGGTGCAAAATGACCTTGGTGTCGAGGCACCTTACAAATCTACTACTACTACTACTACTACTACTACTACTACTACTACTTCTCCATCCTTTTATGACTGTCATCTTGTTTGATGCTACTAGTTTAATATTAGGACTGAACAATTTTGTTATATGAAGGAATTGTTTTTGTAAGGTTCCTACGGCATGTTAAGTTATTTAAGGAGTTACATACACCTAGAGGTCCGAAAAACATGGTAAAAATCCGGATTCTCTTTCTCAGTTCTTGTGCAAATGAGTAGCAATTGATTGCAGTTTTAGATAAATATTTAAAAATCACATGTGAACAAAAAAAAATAAATTAAAAATCAAGGGCAATATGGCCCCAAGAAGCATGCCATATTTTTACAGAAGCCTATGGCGGTGGACCCTTTCCTGGTAAAATGGTATGTCTGGAATAAAAAACAGAAATTTGGTCATTCATTACAACAAAAATTATGAGTAATTGACAATCACTGATTTTTAAAAATCAGTTTTATTTACAAAATCGAGGCGAGTTGAATATGAAGTTGAAAAAAGTCATAGTTATTGCACCTTTACGAAAAAATTAGCATTTAATTAAAAATTTAAGATTTTCAATTACCTCTGATTATTATTCTACATATTTAGTGAAAATTTAAAAAATTCATTGATTCATTTTCAAGATATGATGTGCATTATTTTAAGAAATCGTGTCTTGTGAAAAATGTGTTTAAAGTTACAGATTTTTTTTACTATTGATAAGAAAACAAGATTTAACTGTACCATTAATTGTCAATTAGTGGTATGTTATATATATGGTGTGTATAATATGTGGTATATAATGCCAGCACCATAGGAAGTACCCATAGATACACTTGCTGCTTCCAGAGAAGAGGTCCTCCTTCGTTTCCGAGCCATTCTCCCTTAGCATGTCGCCTCTTGAGCCTGGATTTCAGCTAAGTCAATGCGCACC
Organism: Sympetrum striolatum; assembly: GCA_947579665.1. Taxonomy (NCBI): domain Eukaryota; kingdom Metazoa; phylum Arthropoda; class Insecta; order Odonata; family Libellulidae; genus Sympetrum; species Sympetrum striolatum. Next base: position 82,297,261 of record OX388345.1, read on the forward strand.
TTACCCTGCTCCACACAATAAGCTGTGCAATTTTGTCTTACATTGATCTTTACTATCTGCATTATTTGTGTATACATTTGTGCTCCTTAGTTGAAATAACAAGTGGCAATATTTACAATTGTTGCCCCACTATGCTGACTTCACGGAGCTATACGCCATACAGTATTATTGAAACTTTCATTTGTATTCTGGGTGAATCCACCTATGCATCTTTCAAGTAAACTATCCTCTAATAGCTTGTTATATATCAGACGAATTACATCCAAGACATCCTTGTGCAGTGGGGCCTTGTGTTCGTAGCCTCCTAGAGTCCCTGCAGCATTCGCTCGTTGCCACGAGCACCACGATTCTGATCCTTCAGGGCACTTATTGTGAATTGGTTCTTCATCAGAGGAAGACTTGTGATAAAATGTCATTCTTCATTTTCTCCACTGAATCGCAGTTTCTTCTTATGGCCAAACCGTAATAATTTGTCAATTCGTCAATTAGTTTTCCAGTAAGCTTGCCCCTCCCTCCAAGACCATTGTTTGCCTTCTTCTATGAACGGAGCCTTGTTCCCATACGTTTTTTCACATGCCCTACACATTCTTTCTTATTAATTGCAACAGAATGGTCATTTGGTGAAGCATCTACAACTCTCTTGTATGTCACTGCATTACAGTTACCTATATAATTTAAATATCTCACAGATTAGGTAGTCTGAGAGCGTTTAAAACATTTCCCTAACTGCGTCAACCTCCATTGTTCCCACTGATCCCTTGTGCTTTGAGGAGCAGCTGTCTTTGTGTGTCTCGAACCATTTGTAGTATTCCTCAGTGTCCTCCTTATCACTCCAAGACTCATGCCTTGCAATAGCTACATTTCACTAAAATGCCTAATACTTTTACTCTATAGTGCCCAATTATAGATGACACACCTTGCAAGGAATTGAGTCTCTGTTTCCTCCATGTACCATCTCCTGAAATAGTGAGTCCTCTTGTGGGTTTAAAGTCTTCCCATGAGTTTGCATCCAGTGTTTTTTCTTCCTCTTCTTGCACGCTTCAAGAAAACACAGTTTTGCAAACAGCATTCGCACATTTCCTATGCTATTATCAATTAGATCATAGGAGATCTGGAAAATCAGACGATGCAAATCCATAATTCTACAGAATCTTGTTGCACCAAAGAACCCAATTCCCAAAAGTCGCATAGCAACAATAAATGTTCGATTTATTTCTTAAGTGCTCCACACGTTTGGACAAGATTGGTTGTTGATAGGTGGGCAGGAATTACAGTTCAAAATTATCTTGAAGCCCAAACCTTGTTCACCTGCTCTATCGAATGTTATGTCATTACCACACTGCTTACATTTTATAGAGGTACTGATTGTAGAAAAAAACAGTTAAAAAATTCAGGACCACGTACCCAATAGAGTCAATTATCTGTGAGTGTGTTTTTCTCTATTGGTATCAATTTCCTTAGTATTATTGGCATGTGCCCTACTCCCAATTGGATGCAGGAGGACCATTGTGCAGGCCCACCAAGTCCTTTGCAGTATGTAATACTGCTTGCATAGCTTTGGTGATAAGAATTCCCAAACCAATCTTTTGATAATGGGTCTTATTTTATTGTTGGGTTGGGCGCATGACTGACCAAGGCTATTCACCCAGTTGAGTCAATTGGTGTTCATGGAGTAGCTAAGCTTGCCTTGAAAGATGGAAATCACAATGGCAATGAAGTCATCCTCTGTTTTTTTTTACAGCTCCTGGATGCTTAGGCATTCCTTGAAGGCATTGGTGCATTCAGCCAAGCAAGGTATCTTGTTATTGAAAATGGCTTTCACACTTTCACTGCTTGCTATTTAAATAAATGCTCTCCTGGGACTGCTAGCCATTTTCAGCCTTTTTCAATAATTTATTGCAGAGATTTCATGGTGCATACAAACATACTTCTCAACGAATGAAATCTAGATGATTAGGCATTACTTTGTGGAAAGCCATTTTAAATAATGAATAAAAACAATGTAATTTTCCACACTTTTATTTAACTGATGACTGGTTTCGCTACCGGAGTAGCATCATCTGGTACACATTCTGTACCAGATGATGCTACTCCGGTAGCAAATATACCTTTAGCGGTATACCCTTTTTGTTTTAAGGATATTCTACTGGAAACAATTAATGTTTACCACATTTTGCAATTTAATGGCATGACTCACTGTAACCTTCTATGAAGGTTTGGTTTTACAGTCTTCATTATCATGTTTTAAAACAAGAATATATTAGGTTTATCAGCAGGAGATATGATGATGCATATAGATTTGTAAATTCATTTAAATCGTGTGTGATGAATACAATTTACTTTGAAGGCAAATAACAAATGTTTAAGTATTAAATTGCAATCCTTAAGTAGCTTACCCTTCAAAGGCAAACTAGATAATCATAAATTACAGAAGGCAATGCAATGAATTACTTCCTTATAAATAACTGTATTATGCAAATTTACCTCTAATTATAAATGAAAATACGTTCAAAACTAAAAAAGGCTATAAAAATAACAGATACACTTACCACCTCCGAAATTCCGCTACTTTTGTTGAAACTCTGCGTAATCGCCTGCCATGTGCTGCTCTTTGTTTTTAGAGCTGGAGGCATCTGTTCTTTTATTTTCTAGGATACCTATGAACTTCTTCTAAATGAATTTCAGGACCTCCCTGTCTTTGTTCGTGAAATGCTTCACACCATTCCTTTTGATCGAATCCATTTCCAATAAACAAAAAGTTCTAGCGTTATAAAACAAACCTACTGAATGCACCACACCACTGAACAAGTTCAAGGTGATGAGAGTTTTGATTGTCATTTGTTAAAAGTACTATGTGTTCAAAAGTTTCCAAAAGAAATATCGCATTTATGAAATAACCATGCACTTATTTATTCAAAAATTGCATTATCAAGGGTTATGGAAATTATTGCAAAACAGAAGAAATAGCATTTATAACTTAAATAATTATCAGTCTATTGACTTTAAATGCTACATCTTGTAAATTTCTCATACTTCCGTGAAATAATCATACATTCAAGCTGTCATCCACCAATCACAGATACAAGCATATAATGACAGAGTCCTGAATCAGAGATTGTTTGTGGACTATGAATACTTATTCGAAATAATTAGAGATTGAAGAATAATCACAGATTCACGAATCACTGATTATTTAACAAATAATTTGTGACTATGAATACCACCCTTAGAGTTTATAACTCTATCTACGCCAACTTTCATGGATTCTGGCTTGAGTTTTTGTTTACATTCTTTTTTCGTCTCCTCACTTATCTGCTGCTTCTTTGGTTGAACAACTACAATCTCTTCTTTCTTCTGTTTCTTCAGAGCTTCCACATAACTCCTTTCTTTCCCTTCCTTCCTCTGTTTCCATCTTTCCTTTGATCTTTTTTCCAGCATTTTCTATCTTCTCCCTCATCTGTGTGGTAAAATCCAATGTAATATCACTCATCATGTCATCAACTTTTATCTTCAAATCATTTATACATTCCGTCAATACCTTATTCTTCATATCTCCTAAAAAAACCATCAATGTCATCATAACAGTTGTTACATAGCCACTTTAGTTTGACTATCTTCTCTATAACTTTCATTTCGGAAACCTGTATTTTCACACCTCCAAGGTGAAACCACTTATTACATTTTCCTTGGCATTTTATAGCACCTTTATTAGTTTGACTAGTTTCTCCACCACAATCCCCACACTTTGTCTTCATTCTCTTCCATATCTGATGAATCCTTGGTTCTTTTAACTGTCTGAACTTCACTGTTTGAGGAAGGGATGACATCCACTAAATTAATGGGTTCATACCCTTGGATGTCAGGAAGGTCTTGAAACAAGCAATCAAAAGCCAAAAATATATAGAAAAAATAGAAGTTCTTTAATTACCTTGTAAGAAACCAAAGGAACGGGCCTGGCCTAACTCTCGAGTGGCGCTAAGGTTCTGGGAGTGGGAGGGTCGTAATGGAGAGACAAAGTTCTATGGGGTGGCGGATCCCGCGATGATTCCGGTCGCTTCTCGGGGGCAATCCTCTGTCTTCCAATTGGTGCGAGCTCTTCTAGAAATGTGGTCTTCCAGTACATTCACTTTGCCACTGAATGACACCCACGACGACAAGAACAACCAGCCCCCTCGTTTTGCCCAAAGGGCCTGCATATCCTGGTCATTTTTGGGGGTGAATCTAGGAGGGGAACTCTACGTGGACCAGGTCGTGAACAAAAGTGTCATAGTACAGGCTGATGTAAGGGCGACATCAGCCTAGGGATGGGTTAAGACGAAAACATATTGTGCTGCTGACAAAGCAGCACAGTTTGGAAATGTTTGCAATTGCTCATAAGTACAAGCATATGAGGACAAAATATGGAAAGTTACTGAAAAACACGAGAGCTTTAGGTACGTTAAAATAGAGCAATGCATGAAAATAGCGTGTTCTTAAGAAATAGATTGGGGAAGGCTATGACATTCTATGCGAGGGATGGGGCAGCGCTAAGTCCGAATGAAATAATCTTCCTGTTGTCGTGGCTTCCGCATCTCTCTCTCGTTGCTAGGGGGAGATGGGGATGAATCGGAACAACTTCCGATGGAAGGCAAAGGATTAATAAAAAAAATGAGGGTGCCGCTCATATCCCAGGCAGGGCACTACACTACTCACTCCCGTAATGAAAATTAGTTGCCTCGCAGGGCAACTCACTTTTAAAATCCCAAAAAGAAAGAATAAAGAAAATATCCCACAAAACAAAACTATAAGAAATCCCAATGGTCCATTTCCTGAAAACTCTATACCCTTTCTATCACACGCATGCATAAAAAACACTTGAGAAAAAATAATTGTCTTGGCAAGCACACAGAACACAATGTAGGTGTTTTCTAATAATTGTTCCCACACGGAAGGCCGAAGCATTTAGTGGTAAAATGTACTCCTATGGAGTTCACTCACAGAAACACATTCCACATCTGTTGTGGGGGCAGATACAATGGGGAGGTTGGCCTTTGTCGAAACCGCTTCCGAAGTCATCCAGGCTCAGGATTGGTGTAATCAAGAGGCGATCCACCCGTCATGGTAACGATACTCGTCCTCTGCAGCTTCCTGGACCAATTGTTAGGTTTGGCTTTGAAAAGAGGGATCAGCTTTATCTTAATCCAGGTTGTAGTAACCTCAAACTCAAAGAAAGAAAAAAATAAGGTTTACAAGTGGAATAAGAATAAAAAACAAAGAGGAAATGAGGTTATGAGGAGAAAAAAAATAGGATGTGTGCGCGATGGTCGTTTCATCTTCAGGTATTCTGTGATGTTTCCAACTCCTCTGGTAAGATCATCAAGAAAGGCCTCATAGCACCTTAATCAGGATCTCTGCAGTTCCTCCAATAAGGTGTCAGAGTATGACAGGTCCTCTGCTTCTTAGATGATATGGATGAGGGGGCAGTGGTTGTGGAGGGGCAGGGGTTATCACTGATGGAGGGGGCTCTGGGGGAAGAGATGGGAGCAAATCTATGTTGGATTCCCTTCTTGTATCACTTCCAATCTAAACTCGCTTAACGTTTTCTTCTTCCCTGAGAAATTGTTAAACAGCTAAAAACTGAAAAGATCTTGGTTTTTCCCGGCGTAGTTGCTGAAGGAATAGTTCTCAGGTCTCCAGCCAAAAAGGCTTTGGATAAAAGCGACGTTTCGGCCACATCCTTCGTGGCCATCTTCAGGAACAAAGTGCAAGTGCTCGAAGTTGGTCCACTTATATAGGGGGGACTCAGTTCCCCTCCACTTCTGTGACTGGCCACGTTTTGTGTAGGCTGAATCCTTCGTCTCTATTAAAGTTGTTCTCTTCTAGTTTAATCTCAATCGATTCTTGCCTGATTCGAAGCCTGCACCCGGCTGGAGACCTGAGAACTATTCCTTCAGCTAAAAACTGTTCACCATCATGATCTGTAAAATATGGATTGCGATCTTCTTCTTCATTCTGTCTGATCTCCTTGGATTGCCCAGACCAACTTGATTGTCAAATGACAAAAATTGTTTTGGTCACCCTGTTGGCCAATCCTCACAAGAAAGTTTCACTGAAATGAGACAGGATGGGAAGGTAGGAGGGGAATGGGTAGTATTATCTGCCGAATGAGCTGAATAGATCATACCAGGATCAATGTTTCACTGCCGGACAGGTCCCCAAGGGAGAACTCTAACTTTGATGTTCCAAGTGCCAAACACATCAAAAACGATCAACTGTGCTCTTTGTTATACAAGGGTCATTCAGAAAGTTAAGAACATTTTTGCATAACTAAATAAAAATGAAAGATATCAACACTCAACTTTACCTACAAATTCACAGGTCAAGTACCTTAATTACTTATAAATGAAGTCACCATGATTATCAAGGCACTTATTGTAACGTGTAACCAGTTTTTAGATGCTGATGTTTTACTCTGCTACCCCCAAAGATATTAGCCAATATGTCACTGCTTCTTTGAGCTCTTTATCGTTTCCAAAATGTTTTCCCCCAAGAAGTTCCTTTAATTTCAGGAAGAGATTAAAATCACTGGGTGCAGGGTCAGGGCTGTAAAGAGAATGTCCAAAAATTTTCCATGTTGAAGCTCTCTCTGTGTTTGTGCTGATGCACGAGGCTAAGTGTTATAATGAATCAAAAACACTTTCTCCTACAAGATGCCACATCTTTCGTTTTGAATGGAACGTTTCAACCACTGAAGGGTTACACTATATGATGGCTCATGGTGGCTTGATGATGACTCTTGGCATAAAGTCCAAATGGTTAAAATCCTTTCAGTTCCAAGAAACTGTTGCCATGACTTGTCTTGTGTGCGAATTGGGTTTTTCTTTCCCGTGTTTTGCAGGTGAGTTTGTGATATCCATTCCATCCATTCTCTGGCGCTTTGTTTCCACTGTTTTGTAAGAAACCCAAGTTTCATGTCCCATTACAAAGCGGTCAAGAAATCTGTCACCATCATTGTTGTATTGGATCAAAAATTCAAGGGATGCTCCAATCTGTTTCATCATGTGAACTTCAGTCAACACCTTAGGTACCCATCGAGCACACATATTTTATAGCCTAGGTGTTGTATCACTATTTCATGTAGGAGAGATCTTGAAATTCCAGGAAAATGTTCATGAATGGTGCTGTCGTGATGCAACTACAGATAGGTAGGGAACAGTTGCCACAAGAAGTCTCAAGTGTGTCATGCCAGCTGACCAAGGATTCACCCACGTGTTTGCCGTGCGTGGAGACCCGTAAGGAGGAGATAGGTGTCCTGGAGGTTTTGTGCCAACCACCAGCAGAGTAGCTGCTGATGCACTTCTAGTCCAACTGGGCTACTTATTTTATCTGGCACAACACACCTCTTTGGCCCCGAATTTGCTATAAACGGGAGGGAATAGCACACCCTGGTCAATTGGCTACTGATGGCTGGGAATAAAATCCTTTCTAGCGTACGTCAGTCATGTGCAAGTGCTTGGGATGCACGCACCATTCTGGTGGAGGCCAATGGGGGGGTGTGGTTTGGAGGAGCCACTACTGTTCCGGAGGCCATTCCCAGTCTGTTTAGCGACATCCTGGGTGCTATATCCCTTTGGTAGCCCTGGCGTCCGTATCGGTTTGCGATGCGGCGTCCCAGTTTGTGGCGCTCCGTTGGGGGTGGGGAGCCCCAGGGGATGAATTTTTTTTGTATTATATGGATAACAACCAACCTCCTCCCAAAAGACCCTGCCCAGCAGTGGGTGGGGGAGAAAATGTACTGAAATGCAACAAATACATGATTGTCTAATGTGCATTGGAAGGCGAGACCCTAACCAAGATGTCTCCCTTCCAGGTGCTGTCTGGAACAATTCCGGGAAAGCTACCGTCAGTGAAAAAGCTACGGGACGGAGCACTTTTAATAGAGACTGACAATGACAAACAGAGTGATAAGCTACTACTAATGAGTACCTTTCACGAAACCCCAGTGAAAGTAGAATCACACAGAACTCTTAATACATGCCATGGGGTAATCTCTTCCTATGATCTTCTTTATGTAAACGAGGATGAGATAACAAAGGAGATGGCTTCCCAGGGAGTCATCTCCTGTCGTAGACTCCAGAGAAAACAGAACGGGGAGACAATAAATACCACCTCTGTAGTGCTATCCTTCTCAAGGGACATTGCCATCAACAGCATCACAGAGTGCATCAGAACACCTGTGATAGCATCACTGTTTGTGTATGACCTTGCCATCTTCTGCTGCTCATCTAAACTCTCAATGGGGGAAAGACAAATACAGATTGCCCTGAACAAGCTGAACAAGTGGTGTCTCACCAATGGACTCCGTTTCTCTAAAGACAAAACAAAGTGCATGCATTTTTATAGACTAAGAGGCCTCTCCCCTCCACCAACCATAATACTTGGTAGCCAACAACTATCTGTTGTGGATTCCATCCGATTCCTGGGTATTCTACTAGACAGGAGGATGGATTGGAGGAAGCACATCCAAGACTTGAGGGACAAGTTCCACAAGAAACTTAACCTGCTAAGAGTTTTATCCGGTTTGTCATGGGGAGCAGATAGGTCTGCAATGCTGCAGTTCTACAGAGCACTGGTTTGCTCTAAACTAGATTATGGGTGCTTTATTTACTCCTCAGCCAGAGAGTCTTATTTAAAATCTCTCAGTTCCATATGCAATGCAGGCATAAGGCTGGTGCATTCAGGACTAGCCCCATAGCCCTGAGCCTATATTCTGAATCTGGTGAACCTCCACTGTGTCGCTCGTAGAAATGCTCTGATGTGCGACTATGCAGCCAAACTCTCTCCATGCGATCTCACCCCTGTTTTAACATTGTTTTCAAGCCAAAGCTTTTAGATGTTTTTATCAGACGACCAAGAGCCACCAAGCCTCTTGGGATAAGATTTTATATTTTGATGGAGATGACTGGATTCAGTTTTCCAGACGTATGCCCTGAAGGTTTTCCTAGGGACCCACCGTGGACATTACCAGAGCCTGACTGTGATAACAGGTTGGCCACAGAAACAAAGTCATCAACATCTGACATGTTATTCCAGCAAAGATACAAGGAGATGTCTGAATTCTACGAAAGTTACACTCCTATCTTCACAGATGGCTCCAAGTCAGATGTAGGGACAGGGTGTGCACTTGTGTCCAAAGATCTAGGAACGGTGAGAGTAAAACTACACCCAATGTGTAGTATTTTTACTTCTAAGCTAGTCGGAATACAAATGGCATTATCAAATATCTAGGGCAGACAAGGACGATACATGATATGTACAGATTCCATGAGTGCGCTGCACTCCATAGCTCAGTTTTCCTCATTCCACCCAATAGTCCAGAACATACAATCCGTCCTGAAAGATCTAAAAGAAAAAGGCATTAACATCACCTTTATATGGGTTCCTGGACATGCTGGAATTCCTGGAAACGAAAAGGCAGACCTGGCAGCAAAAGAGGCCATCCATAGGTGGGATATAGAGTGGGATCTGGTGCCAGCTCAGGATCTCAAGGGCATCCTGAGAAATAAAGCTCACTCTCAATGGAGAGATTTGTGGCAAGCACAACACGGGAAGAAGCTTAAATCTGTGAAGGATGGCATAACATCTTGGGGTACATCCATTAGGCGCTGTCGGAGAGAGGAAATTGCTATCACTCGTCTCAGGATTGGGCATTGCTCTCTCACACACTCTTATTTATTCACAGAGACAAAGGATCCTCCCATCTGCCAGACCTGCAGTGAGCCATTAACAGTTGCACATTTGTTTGAAAACTGTGACAAATACAAAAATGTACGAGAGAGATTAAGCATTCAGGGTAGCCTTAAGGACATTTTAAAAAATGACATAAGCTCGGTAGAGAAAGTAATCAAGTTTATAAGGGAGACCAAGCTCATAAACCAAATATAACAACCTAACAAGAAGCCCATAGTTCTGTGGCAATTTTCTTAAGCATTATAAAATTAAATGTATCCATTACAGTAAATTCTACTTACATAAGGAATTTTGTGTGTGTGGTCCAAATAACCCTAGCTGTTGATGCACCCTCAAACCATAATACTACTACTACTACTACTTTCTGTGTCTTGGCGGATTTGGGCCGCCAAGCTGAATCGATTCCCCAACCTTACGATGCATCTCCGACCAGAATTTAAATCTTTCCCGAACTATGAATCGTCTTGCATCAAATTGAGTCTCCATAAATTCCGTGATATCCCTCATGGAAAGATTGTTTACATCCTTAGGGGGGGACTGTTGTGCCACCAACGTGCTTAACACTTTTTTTCAGAGAGCCATTTACAAGACGAAGACACTGTTACACTGTTAGAGAAACAGAAGGGGATGAAGTACTCTGTGTGGGTATCTTTTGCTGAAGTTTATAATGAAATTGTGTATGACCCTCTAGTATATCTACCAGGAAAAGCACCACCTTACATTAAGAGGAATAAACTGAAGCTGGTTAACACGTTGAACACTGAGGGGCGACGATCATCATCCACTGGGTGCTATCTGGTGGACGACGATTGTTGCCAAAATTCGCTTTGCTTTTCAAAGGCCGTTTTCGAGCAGCGCCACCCCGTAGCGCTTCTGTTATTCTTTTCAGCCGTTGGCAAGGCTCTTTTGCGAAAATATCTACTTCCAACTTCCAACGTCCAGTGCATTTTTCTATTACGAGCAAAGAGGAATTTTTCGTGCGGATTCATCTTTGCAAGTCATCTGTGTTGAAGCTGTTGGGCCTTAAAGTGAAATTTTACCAAATTATATTTTATTGAAGACGATCCGATATCCAGTGAATTTCTAGCAAGAAATTTATTGCTTATCTCAGCCGGTGATTTTTGTGGGGTTCACAAATATACCACGTCCAGGACAGTCCGGAAGGTTAGCGAAGCAATAGCTTCTTTGCAACATTTTTTACTTTAGGTTCTATTTAATTATTTCAGTTTTATTAATGGATATGAAGTGAATCTTTTTACTAGAATCCAATACTAGAGTAACTTCAAGGACAATGAAGAAATGTCCAAAATAAAATTTGAATTTATTGACTGAGGTAAAGATGGAGTTAATAAAACTACAGAAGACCATCCTACAGAAGGAACATACTGAAAAGGAAAGGAGGGAAAATGAACTGCATGCTATTAAAATAATAATTGCTTTGGCAGAGAAGAAGAGGATTCTTCTTGATATTGATCTAAAGGAAAAGGAATTAAATAAATATTTATGAAAAGAACATTAATTATTCATTTAATTCCTTAAAAGTCTTCTAAGCTGCTAAGTTGTGCAAGAAAGCACAGGCTACCACAACCGTCATGACAGTATCTAATCACAACCTTATGCCATACGAAAGAATTGGAAATTGTCTTTTCCATACTCCAAACATTCTTTCTATGACATTTCTTGTTCTTATTTGGCTTTCATTATACAGATGCTCCTCAGGTGCAATAGGATTTCTGATTGGAGTCATAAGATATCTTTCTTGTCTATATCCAGAGTCTCCCAAAATAATTCCATCTCTGAATTTATTCTGATTTATTTGTGACTTAATGTTTGAATTATTGAAAATATATTTTGAATGGTATTGGCTGTTACTTGGTGGAATTCCATAATAGATGAAAATAAAAGAACACTTTGTAGTAATTGGATTGGAATGGAATTACTACAAAGTGTTCTTTATTTTCATCCATTATTAAAAATAGTTTGGTCATGAGTTGATCCTGCCCATCTGGTCACAATATCTTCTATTAGCATGTTTGCAGCACATATTACTTGGAAGTTTAAAGAAAAATATCCTTTCCTGTTTCTAAAAGATTCAGGCTCAGCACCTAATGTAATAATAATACTATTTAGACCAATTTCTGCATAATATACTGAAACTTTGTATTAAATTCATTTAATTTTCTTGTTATATTTTCAAGATAATAATAGGTGTCAGGAAATAATATTTTAATAATCAATTCTAAAGAGCCAATCATACTACACCCTATGTAATTTATATTTTACCTTCTTATTCTATTGAATCAAATATAATATGGGAATAATCATCAAAATATGTTCAATTCAGTTAATGCAATAATTCACAATACATGGTGATAGTATCTTAATGTGTGTACAATCTATTCACCCAACAACCCTTGGTAAATGTGCAATCTTGTAAAAATCATCCTGCTCCTTACAAATTTCCATGTTTGTGGCTGGTTTCATTATGTTTGTTTTCCTCAGTTCAGCTATCGCCTTGGACACCTCCTTGATTACCCTACTGGCAGTTGCTTTATGCACACCACAGAAATCACCTACTGTTATCAGCATGGAACCAGTAGCATAAAACCGCAGTGTCATCAGTAACTGGTTCATTGCTGTCATAGCCATGTTTCTTAAAATGGAATTTACACAATAG